>OZ012741.1:350294808-351775521 GCA_963859935.3 Lathyrus sativus
CAAGGCATGGGTTTTGAGGGTCTCACTGATAGTGATCGGAGGATTAAAATGCTGGAGGAACAGATGAGAGTAGCCAATCAAAATTCTGCAGGGTTGGACATGGCTACTATGGGGCTGGTTCCTGAGATGAGGGTGCCATTGAAGTTCAAAGCTCCCATTTTCGATAAATATAAAGGGGATACATGCCCACGGGTTCATGTGCGTTCATATTATCGGAGGATGTCTGCGTACTCTGATGATGAGAAGATGCTTATGCATTTTTTTCAAGATAGTTTGTCAGGACCATCGCTGGAATGGTACATGGGACTAGAGCCTGCACAGGTCGGAAGTTGGAAAGAATTGGCTGATGCTTTCGTCAAACATTACCAATACAATAGTGACCTTGCACCAAATAGGGTCCAGCTTCAAAGTCTTTCACAGAAGAATGGGGAGAGTTTCAAGGAGTATGCTCAGCGTTGGCACGATCTAGCGGCAAAAGTCCACCCCCTATGGTTGAAAGGGAATTGATTGATATTTTTGTTGGAACATTCTCTGGGATGTATTATGATAAATTGCTCAATTGCTCGATGGGTAGTTTCTCTGACATGATACTCATGGGGGAACGAATTGAAAACGGCATCAAAATTGGTAAGATTCAAGCCGGTGAATCGACCTCAGCTGGAGGTGCAAAAAAGGTCTTTGGTGGTAAAAGGCAAGGAGACGCCAGTGCAGTGTATGGTGGTCGAGGGCGAGGTAGAGGTCGGAATCAGTATATTTAACAACAGGTTGCTAGTGTGACGATCTCTATACCACAACAACGACAACAACCACAACAGCAGCAACAACAACAACAACAAAGGTATGATCCTGCTCAGAGAAGGATCCAGAATGGGAAGCCGAAGAGGGTATTTGATGCACCTCCGTCAACGTATGCAGTACTGCTTCAGACGTTGTTATGTTTGAATCTGGTTGAGAAGAGAACGTTGGACCCACCCACGGGAGCACTTCCTTACGGGTATGATACTAGTAAGCAGTGTGAATTTCATTCCGGGGCACTCGGACATGACATCGAGAGTTGTCATGCTTTTAAACACCAAGTTCAAGATTTGATTGATAGTAAAGTCATCAACTTCAGTAATGATGGTCCCAACATTGTACAGAAACCAATGCCGAATCATGGAGCGAATGTTGTTTTTACAGAAGAAGATTTGGATTTGGTTATGGACGTAAATGATCTGAAGACACCTTTGAGCTATGTTAAAAGCAGATTGTTGAAAGGAGGGGTCTTCCCCGAATGTGATGAGTACTGTTTGGATTGTTGGACCCGACCAGAGGGTTGTATTGATTTGAAGAGAGGTATTCAGACCATGATTGATGAGGAAACTTTACAGTTTGACCGTACTGCTGTTGAGAAACCTGGTGAGGTAAACTGTGAAAAGCAGGGTGAGGTCGCGACAATTACAATTCCATGAAAGACTATTACGATATCAGCGCCCGCCAAGCGGCCAACTATCACGATAACGAAAGCAGGACTTGTTCCTTATGAGAGTACGAAATCCATTCCATGGAATTATGGGTTGGAAGCTTTTTGCAACGAGGAAAAGATTAATGTGGATATCCAGCCAGCAGGGGCAGTGGGTAGTCTTGTTGAAGCGGGAGGTATGACCCGAAGTGGTAGAATCTTCACTTCACCTGAAATCGAGGCTGAGAGGATTGCTAGAGGCAAAGCCAAAGTGAATGAAGGAGGACCCTCCCAGTCAAAAGAGAAGGAAACATCGGTCAAGGATGTAGAAGAGTTTATGAGGTTGATTCGCAAAAGTGACTATAAGATTGTGGAGCATTTGCAGCAGACGCCCTCCAAAATTTCAATACTATCATTGTTGCTTTGTTCCGAAGCCCATCGGAATGCCTTATTAAAAATCTTGGACACGTCTTTTGTACCTCAGGAAGTAACTGTTAATCAGCTTGAGGGGGTACTGGCACATGTGAATGCTGGCCACAACCTGGGTTTTACTGACTTTGATTTGACGCCTAGAGGTCGGGACCATAATATGGCCTTGCACATTTCAGTGGAGTGCCGGGGCACTATCATGTCGCATGTTCTTGTAGACATCGGATCATCTTTGAATGTGTTGCCTAAGAAGGCTATGATGAAGCTAGATGTCCGAGGAATCATATGCACGCCAAGTGATTTGGTCGTGAGGGCTTTTGATGGGACCAGAAGGTCGGTGTTTGGGTCCATAACGTTGCCACTCCAGGTCGGGCCGGAAGTGTTTGACACAGTGTTTTACATCATGGATATACATCCCGCTTACAGCTGTTTACTTGGGCGACCATGGATACATTCTACAGGGGTTGTGACGTCCACGCTACATCAGAAGCTTAAATACATGGTCAGTGACAATGTTGTTACTATTTGCGGAGAGGAGGACATTCTGGTTAGTCATCTTTTGTCATTCAAGTACGTCGAAGTGGATGGGGAGATCCATGAGACGCCATGCCAAGCCCTCGAGGGGTTGCAGATCAAGGACAAGTCTCATGTTCCTAGCAAAGGGCCAGAGGTGGCCATGTCTTCGTATAAAGACGCTCAGGCAGTGGTTCAGGCTGGAGAAACCAAAAGATGGGGCCAAGTCTTGGAAATTCTGGTCAAGATGGACAAGTTTGGGTTGGGATATCACCCGACATCGTCATCCACCGCATCAGGCGTGCCAAAGTTCAAAGGACCAGTGGTGATCACTCCAGGTGGGGTCTGTTATGAAACAATCAATGTTGTTTCCAATGCTGAAGACGGAGATAGTGACTGCAATATGGACCCGTGGATCAAGCCCGGTGTGCCAGGACAGAATCTGTGCAACTGGTCTATCCAGGAACTTGCCTCAGTGACTACAAAACAGTAATGATTTATTTTCTCGATTATTGAATAATCATGTGTCCTACCCGGGGCATAGTGATTTTGTTTTTAGGGCTACCTGCTTATGTGTGTACTTTATTTAATCATTAATAAAGGCATTTTTTCTCATGCAAATTTTGTGATTCTTGTTTTTCCTGTTTTTGCTTTAACAATAAAATGGCAACGTGGTTATATGCTTTGTTTGCATTATTTGAAACATTTAACCATTCTCATTACAGGATTCATATTTCAGACTACACCGATCATGAACTTCTTATGACTCGCTTCGACTTCGAGCACCCGATATTTCAAGAAGAAGAAGAGATTGTTGAGGATAATGACTTATCAGAGGAGCTAACTCAACTTTTGAAACAAGAAGAGAGAATCATTCTGCCTCATCAGGAGGAAATTGAAATTATCAACGTGGGGTCCGAAGAGGTTGTCAGGAATATCCGGATAGGGGCTCCACTGCAAGGTGATATCAAGCAAAGTTTGATCGAGATGCTACGAGAGTACAGTGATATCTTTGCTTGGTCTTACGAAGACATGCCTAGTTTGGATACTGATATGGTGGTTCACCGTTTGCCATTGCATGAGGAATGTCCGCCGATTAAGCAAAAACTCAGAAGAACTCGACCAGATATGGCTGTGAAGATTAAAGAGGAAGTTCAGAAACAGTGGGATGTCAGTTTTCTAGTTGTTACAACTTATCCCTCATGGTTCACCAATATAGTACCTGTACCAAAGAAAGATGGTAAGGTGAGGATGTGCGTGGACTATCAAGATTTGAATAGGGCGAGCCTAAAATATGACTTTTCGCTTCCTCATATTGATGTGCTGGTCGACAACACCACTCAATTCTCCGTGTTTTCCTTCATGGACGGCTTTTCAGGCTATAATTAGATAAAGATGGCGCCGGAGGATATGGAGAAAACAACTTTTATTACCCCGTGGGGAACGTTCTGCTACAAAGTGATGCCCTTTGGTTTGAAGAACGTCGGGGCAACATATTAGCGAGCTATGACAACACTCTTTCATGACATGATGCATAAAGAGATCGAAGTCTATGTTGACGATATGATAGCCAAATCCCAGACGGAGGAAGAGCATTTGGTCAATATTCTGAAATTGTTCAAGAGGCTTAGGAAATTCAGGCTGAGGCTGAATCCTAACAAGTGCACCTTCGGGGTGAGATCTGGTAAGCTATTGGGGTTTATTGTGAGCGAAAAAGGAATTGAGGTTGATCCTGCTAAGATAAAAGCAATACAAGAAATGCCAACGCCGAAAACAGAAAAAGAGGTTTGTGGTTTTTTAGGGAGATTGAACTACATTGCCCGGTGCATATCTCATCTAACGGCCACGTGCGAGCCATTATTCAAGTTGTTGAAAAAAGATCAGGTTGTGACCTGGAATGAAGATTGTCAAAAGGCGTTTGAAAAAATAAAAGAGTATTTGCAGTAACCTCCAATATTGATACCCCTAGTAGCCGGGAGACCATTGATTATGTATTTGACGGTTCTTGAGAAAAGTATGGGTTGTGTTCTCGGTCAACATGACGAGACTGGACGTGAAGAGCATGCAATTTACTACTTGAGTAAAAAGTTCACAGATTGTGAGTCCCGTTACTCAATGCTCGAAAAGACGTGTTGTGCGCTAGCCTGGGCTGCCAAACGTCTGAGATAGTACATGCTAAATCATACAACCATGCTAATTTCAAAGATGGATCCGATCAAATACATATTTGAAAAGCAAGCACTTTCCGGAAGGATTGCCCGTTGGCAGATGGTATTGACAGAATACGATATTCAGTATGTTTCTCAAAAGGCCATTAAAGGTAGTGTTCTGTCAGAATACCTAGCTGAGCAGCCAATTGATGATTACCAGTCGATGAGTTTTTATTTTCCTGACGAGGATATCATGTACTTAAAAATAAAGGACTGTGAAGAGCCGTTGTCGGATGAAGGTCCAGAGTTGGGTTCCAAATGGCAATTGATATTTGACGGTGCCGTAAATTCATATGGAAGTGGAATAGGGGCAATCATTACTACTCCCCATGGGTCGCACATCCCATTCACTTCTAGATTGACCTTTCCAGTTACCAACAATGAGGCCGAATATGAAGCGTGCATTATGGGGCTTGAAGAAGCTATTGATCTGAGAATTAAAAAGCTTGATGTGTACAAAGACTCTGCTCTAGTTGTGAACCAAATCAAGGGAGAGTGGGAGACTCGTCAGCCCAATCTGATACCTTATATGAATTATGCAAGGAGGTTGTTACCTTTCTTTGACAAGGTGGAATTGCACCATGTGCCACGAGCAGAAAATCAGATGGCAGACGCTCTCGCGACTTTGTCTTCCATGTATAAAGTTAACTTCTGGAATGAGGCTCCCAGGATAGTTATTTCTCGCCTTGATAGGCCCGCTTTCATATTCGCCATTGAGGAAGCTTCCGATGGCAAACCGTGGTATTATGATATCCAGAATTTCCTGAAGAACCAAGAGTATTCGGCTGGGGCATCCAGTCCTGATCAGAAGACTCTTAGGAGATTGGCTGGAAATTTCTATCTGAATCCGGATGGGGTTTTGTACAAGAGAAACCACGACTTGGTGTTGTTGCGGTGTGTGGATGAGAAAGAGGCTAAGTTGCTCATGGAAGAAATCCACGAGGGTACATTTGGCACGCATGCCGGTGGACATGCAATGACGAGAAAGCTATTAAGAGCAGGGTATTACTGGCTAACAATGGAAACGGATTGTTTCAAATTTGCAAAGAAGTGTCATAAATGCCAGGTTTATGCGGACAAGATTCATGCGCCTCCGAGCTCTCTGAATGTTATGTCGTCACCCTGGCCGTTTTCCATGTGGGGAATTGATGTGATTGGGAAAATTGAGCCTACGACATCCAACGGACATCGTTTTATCTTGGTAGCTATTGATTACTTCACCAAATGGGTTGAAGCGGCATCATATGCTAATGTTACCAAGCAGGTGGTAGCCAGATTTATCAAGAAAGACATTATCTACAGATATGGAATCCCGGAGCAGATTATCACTGACAACGGTTTGAATTTGAATAACAAGATGATGAAGGAATTGTGCCAGAATTTCAAAATTGAACATCACAACTCTTCTCCTTATCGGCCCAAGATGAATGGCATTGTAGAAGCGGTCAATAAAAACATAAAGAAGATCGTTCAGAAGATGGTTGTGACCTATAAGGGCTGACATGAGATGTTGCCTTTTGCTTTGCACGGTTATCGTACGATGGTATGCACATCAACCGGGGCAACTCCTTTTTCACTGGTATATGGTATGGAGGTTGAGATTCCTTCTTTGAGGGTTTTGCGTGATGTCCAACTTGATGAGGCAGAATGGGTGAAAGATAGATTGAATCAGCTCAGTTTAATGGACGAGAAGAGACTGACTTCTCTAGCATATGGTCGGCTGTATCAGAGCCAGGTGAAGAAAGCTTACGATAAGAAGGTGTGCCCTCGAAGCTTTTAGACGGGCGATCTTGTGCTGAAAAAGATTCTCCCACCACAATCAGATCACAGGGGCAAGTGGACTCCCAACTATGAAGGTCCATATATCGTTAGAAAGGTTTTCTCCAGAGGAGCCTTACTGTTGTCCACCATGGATGGTGAGGATTTCACATCCCCCGTGAACTTGGACGCAGTTAAAAAATACTTTGCTTAAATAGACGCGCTAGACAGGAAAAAGAGAGTCCAAGCAAAAATGGGGCATCCTGGCGAACCATAAAAAAAGAATAAAAGGTTCGGGAAAAAGTTAGGGATAAAATTGAAAAATGTACACCCGCAAAATTGAAAACCTGAAAAGGGCGACTTCGGCAAAAAAGGGTATCCCGGTGAATTAAAAACCCGCAAAGGGCGGTTCACGCAAAAGTTAGGGATTTGAAAAAGCAAATTATTGCGGTCCGAGTTTGATATTGCATTGCTTAGTGGCTTGGGAGTACCTGAGAGTCATATATCCGAAACAATCTCTTCTGAAGGTCGAGTATTGGGAAAGCGTCAGAGTCAGGTGAGTCATAGGAGGATCAGCTCATGGTGTTCGTCTGTACCACGTTGCCGACATATACACAAATTTTTCTTTGTGCTTCTGTATATTTGTATTTTGTTTGTGCGTAACTTCCTCTTTTCAGAAGTTGCATCCAGTGTACAATATTTTGCCTATTTACAGGCCCGTTATCAATAAAGCATGTTATTCAGTACTTGATGCTTGTTCTTTACTGTTTTGTTTGTGAAAAACGCTGATGTTTTTGATGAACTTGCATGTACATAAACTTGTTGGCCCTTGCCAATAATTGCTAAAACTTCGAATTAACTGAATGAATGTCACGGATACTAATCGAGATAGATCTTGTTGTGCAGATTTGTTTTGTCTCGTTTGTGTTTTGTAGGGTTCTCACCTTTGGAGCAAACAGGTAAGGAAGTTGTGTTCCCCATCCGGAGTCCTGTGACCTAGTGATGGTATCACTCTTCAGCATATGGAAGTCATATCTTATCCCAGAAAGATTTGAGATGGCACTTATCCCTACTGGATGTGGGTTGGCCTCCCCAGAAGAGTATTCCCCAGGAAAGCTGCCAAGAGAGTATCCTCAGTGGATTTGAATGTCCCCAACAGAAGGTGCATTCCCAGCAGTGAGTATGTGCGCACCCCATTCCCAGCATGGGTAATTCCCGCAGAATATAACCAAGTCGTCTTTGGTTCAGAAAGATTATCCCCGCGTAGGATTGTTTCTCCTTCTCCCCAGCAGGTTGTTTTTCCTCCGACAGGATGAACATCCTCATCAGAGTTCGTAATTTCAAGCTTGTGAGCCATTTCCCGACAGGATGGTTACCCCCAGCGGAGTTGGTTGCACTGTTCCATCATTTATTTTGCTGGAATATGTCTGTGATACCCGTTCATCCCCAGCGAATTGGGTCTTGTCTTCATCATTTATTTTGCTGAAGCGCCTCTTGGCATCTTTGCATTTTGCATATATCATCATATTTTCATATACCCAAACGCGTAGCATTTCCATACCATATGGAGCATTACGCCATTGTCAAACATACGCATTTTGAAACATAAGCCAGGTTGGTTACCTCTTTGGTTTCAGGTTTTATCCCTTGCAGAGGAGTGAGATTCTTGTTCAGAAGGATTTCCAGATATTCAAATTCTCGGCGTGAGATAGGTGATGATAACGTTCGTCCCCTAATAGAGTTGCTTGGTTAAGTTTCTCTTCTCAGGTTGCTGTTACGTCAGCATTAAAAGATTTCATGCCTTAAACTTTCGGAGGTGTCACTAGTGATTTTCCCACAGTGTTGTTTGGTTAAGTTTCTCGTATTCTCCAGCGAAGTATTCTTCAGATTGCACCTGTGATGGACAGAGCTTGTTATCTGTGTTGACGGAATCGTTACCTGTGATGGACAGAGTTTGTTATCCGTGTTGACGGAATTGTACCTGTGATTGGCAGAGATTGTTGTCCGTGTTGACGGATCGTACCTGTGATTGACAGTGATTGTTGTCCGTGTTGACGGAATTTTTACCTGTAATTGACAGTGATTGCGCCTGTGTTGACAGAGATTGTTACCTGTGATTGATAGTGATTATTGTCCGTGTTGACGGAATTGTTACCTGTGATTGGCAGAGATTGTTGTCCGTGTTGACGGATTGTACCTGTGATTGACAGTGATTGTTGTCCATGTTGACGGAATTATTACCTGTGATTGACAGTGATTGCGCCTGTGTTGACAGAGATTGTTACCTGTGATTGACAGTGATTGTTGTCCGTGTTGACGAAATTGTTACCTGTGATTGACAGTGATTGTTGTCCGTGTTGACGGAATTGTACCTGTGTTGACAGTGATGTTTCCACGTGCTGACGGTGATTGTTGTCCATGTTGAAGGAATTGTTACCTGTGTTGATAGTGATTGTTACCCATGATCGACGGAATTGTCTCCAGTGGATTCGTTACCTGTGATTGACAGAGATCGTTATTCTAGTTATGGACGGAATTATACCCATGGTGATGGAGTCTTTCCTCGTGTTGACGAAGTTTAGTCCAGTTGTGGACGGAGTTGTTCCTTGCAAAGTTAATTCGAGGCTTGTGGTGTCACACAGGGGGTTAATGTTGAAATCTAAAGTTTTGTCAGATGATTGATCAGTTGTTGCCGTGACAACTGGGTTCAGCGCAACGGACGTTGTTCCCCAAGCAGTTTTCGCAACTTATTTCTGTGGTTGGAAAATTTCCGGGTTTCTTGGTATTCAACCGTCTTCTACCTCGATTATTTGAAGGCCGTTCTCTCTTCACCCAGTCGGGTCCAAGCCGTTTGAATAGGGGTAGCTGTTGCACCCCAAAATTTGCCCAACCTCTTTTCTTACCTGGTTTATGTTTCATTGCATTAACATTTGCATAGTTATATCATTTGCATATCATGGTATCATTCATATAACAGGGGATCAAGTGTGTTTCTTCTCAAGAGAATCCTAGCAAGAGGTCTCATTCAAGATTGAGGAGTGGTCAAAGTCATCAGAAGGTGGTTTGAGTGCCTAAGGGTTTAGATGTTTGAGTGTGAATCTTCTCCTAACTTTAGGATCAACTGAAGACCATCAGAGGGTTGTGAAGTGTTGAATGTGAGAAGAGGATGTGTATGAAGCTCATAGAATGCCTGTGGGGCCATGGGAGAGTTTAATCAAGTCATTGTGTCAAATGTAAGAGCCACAGTTGAGGTGCAAGCAATTAGGGTTTCATCTAGGTTAATCCTAAGTCAGCTGGGCAATTGACAAGTATCAAAGCCTACTTTTAGGTCATGGAGTTCATGAAATGATATGAGAAGACACTTGTGGTGTTGTGCCAAGATCAAATCAAGAAGAGTCAAGAGTGTGGGAAGTTGCTAAATTAGGGTTTCAGTGTAAAATCCTATGTTTAGTGCCTAACTTCAAGACCACATAAGTCAAGATACAAGTTTCAAATGGATCTTTGGCCAACCTGAAACTTATAGAGCATCTCAATACCTTTAATTTGAGTACTAGAAGTCCTCAAGGGGATTTATAAAACTCAAGTTATGGCCCAGACAAGTTACAAGTCCTCAGATGCTTCTGAAATTTGTCTATGAAAATCATCTGACTTCAAAGCTATTTTGACCTAGAAGGATGTTTCACCTGAACTTTTGGTCAACATGAAAGTTGTTACCCATGATCTTAGATTTCTAAATTGTACTAGAAGTCTTCCATCCGATTTGTAGAACTCAAGTTATGAGGTTTACAAGTCAGGGGTATTTTGGGAAAGTGAGATTATAGGTCATTTTCAATCATAGGTCAAAATCTCCAACTTGCACTTGTCAAATGGATTTTTGTTCAACATGAAAGTTGTTCAAAATGGGGTTTTTAGGCTAGCCAAGAGGTCATGATGGATTTATTGGGCTCATAGAAAGACTTGGTTTGAAATGGTTTCAAAAAGGGAAATTTTCAAATGGATTAAGGAGGGAAAATTGATTTTTTGAGTTAAAGGACCAAAACATGTCAAGTAACTACATTTTTTGATTGGAAATTTGATTTTAGACACTTGGGCATTACCAGAAGTTTGAGTTTAGGCTAAGTTTCATGAGTTGTCATTTGGTTTCTTCATTTGCAAGTCACACATCCAAAATACTCACCAAGGCATTTCAAGCACTCCTTTTGGTCTGAATACATTCACAAGGCCATGTGCAATTGAAAGGGAAGCTTCTAGAGCAATTTTCATGGCCAATTCGTGAATGTTACATTGCACATATGAAGAGTAAAACAGAAAATTGGATTGGCTGGATTGGGCCTCAATTGAGTTTCTAAAGCCCATGGAAACATTCTATATATTCATTGGATTGATTTCAGATTAATTTTGGCTTTCATTTCGTGAATAAAACTGAAGTTGCAGTTGAAAAATTCCAAGGAGCAAGTGAAATCGTGTTTTGAGTTCCAGGCTGATTCAGAGCAAATTGAAGCTTACAACATCTTTCTCTTGCATCCTTGAATGATTCTGGAGAGTTTTGAAGGTTGAATCAAGCTCTAGCTACCTCTGCTAGTGGATCTACACCAGGTATGTAACCTTCAAATTTCTCACCATTGTAGGAAGATGTAGATCAATTTGCATATGTGGTTAGGATCTAGTTAAGGAGTAGATCGTTTCTGGACAGAATTTTGGACAATTAGAGACAAATTTAGGTGATGTGTAATTTCCACCATGAGAGTCACCGGAGTTGTTCCCCCCTCACCTGAGCTCAAGGTTGAAGATGAGTTCATAGCCATTGGATGAGTTTGAAAGTTGGACTTAGTAGGAGCATCTGAGGGCTCACGTTTGATCTGAGGATTTGCCTCTCAACCAAAACGCAGGGTTTCATTAATCCCAGTCAGCGTGTGACTGGGATGCTTGCATGGACACACTCAATGACCTTAGATCTGCATACTCAGTCAATTGATCCAACGCTGTGGTTTTATTCCAGTTTTATTATTTCTTTTATTTGATTTTGTTTATTTTAAATGCTTTATTGATTCAAAAAATCACAATAAATTCAATTTTGATCCAAAAATTATTTCAAAAATATCTCCATGATCTTAAGAGAATTTGTGATTTTCTGAAATCAATAAAATGCATTTTCATGCATTTTTCATTTTAATTTGATTTTTCTTATGTTGTTTAATTCTCTTAATTTTGCATATTTGGTCATCTGTCTTGATGAATTTTGTTCTTCCAATTGGTGTTGAATTTGGCTTTGATTTTTTAGTATGTTTTTGGATAGATATTCATGTTCCCTTAGGATTTTTGTTGGAATATTAGAACAACTATAGGTTCTGTTTTAGGTGTTGAGATTAGAGCCTTCCCAAACTTGTGGATCACCTTGATACCCTTCAATCTAGAAATGATTTAGGTGACTTAGAAGTTTAATTAGGCTTTAATATTTTAACCCTAGGTTGTTCAAACATGTGTGTTCCCCTAGAAAGTTTATTAGAATTTTACAACTTTGTTTTCTATTTTAGTTGAATTTTTCAAGTTGCTTGTGCTTGTGGTGTTCTATTGTTGTGTGCCTTTGCTTGCTTGGTTTTGTTGGTGACTTTGGAGCTGGATTTGCTTGGTTTCCTTCTTTGGAGGTCTTCTAGACTTGGTGTAGCTGCTATGGCTTGAAGATTGGAGCTTGGAGTTGAAGTTTCCTTTTCTTTTAGGAGTTGTTTTAGGAGCTTAGGAAATTAGGGTTTTAGGAAGAGCCATTAGGACTAGTTTTGATTCATTCATCAAACATAGAATGCATTGTGTGCTTCTATTCTATCCAATGATATAAAGTACTCCTAGGGAAACTCCATCTCTCCTTTGGAGGGATGTGTGGTATGCCCATAGTTGAGTAGAACTTTGAGGATACCTTTCCATTTCAATGTTGGTACTTGATGATTTCCTTTGGTTTTCATTTGGTTCTTAACATTGCAACCTTGATCTTAATGATTAATCCTTTGCTTGGAGTGGGCTTGCTAGAACTTGAAGATGAAGTTTGATGAAGCTTGAGTATAGAAGCTAGCTTGAAGATGAAGTCATTTTGCTGTCAACTTTGTTGTCAAGAGGATTTGTTGTTCAGAGCTGTTGTTGAGGATTGAAGATGTTGTCTGCTGAAGACTGTTGTTGCTGCTTGGGCTGTTTTATCTGCTTCTTTTCTTTTGTTGTATTGTCTGTTTGCTTGTGTTTATTACCTCTAGGTTTGAGGTGGATCTTGTCTCCTCTTGCCTGTTGTTTGCTTAGGTTTGAGGTTGAGCCGGACTCTCTTGCTTCGCTTGTACTGTTGCATAGCATGCATTTTACTGTTTACTGTTTACTGCTTGCTTTCTTTTGTTGTTTTCCCCTAGGATCTCTGATTTCCTCTGTGCAAGAGGGAATTATAATAGACATTAGGTTTTGACCCATGCATGATAACCGTAGGTAGATTCCCTTTTAACCATAGTTTTCGATCGTCTTTCTCTTCTCCTCTCAAAACAATTCAAAAAACACAGTAATAAGGTTAATTGAAATCGTGCGTTACGAGCCTTAAGCTATCTGGGAAAAGGTTGGTGGAGGGTCTCTCTCTAGTAATCTGGATGTTAGTGTGGTACCCTTTGGGTGACATACGAAGCGTTCACTCCTGGGACATAGTCTCTAGTGTGACTGAGATTGCAAACATCCTAAAAAACATTTCTGTCGTAAAAGACTCAAACAAACATTCAAAATCTATTTTTGTCCTCTTGGACCTTTAATCAGGAAAACCCTTTCTTAAGGAGATAAAAAGTTGTCAGACAAACTTGTGTCTTCCGTAGCCCGAACTACGTTTACTCTGATCTTTCATGCCGTATGAAAGTACGTAGGCACGAGATGCGACATCTCGGCGAGCAACCTTTCCCCCCTAACCCGTAGTTAGGCGAACTACGTTGACTCTGATTTCTCGTTTCAGACGTGAATACGTAGGCATAAAGTGTGGTACTTTGCCGAGTCATTTTCCTTTCTTTCTAACCCAGACCTTTAGAATAGATAGATAAACATACCCTTAGATAGAAAACAAGTGTGGATCCCGTCGAGTACGACGGACGTGAGGGGTGTTAATACCTTCCCCTTGCGTAACCGACTCCCGAATCCAGGATTTGGTTGCGATGACCATTCATTTCCCTCTTTGTGTTAGGTTTACTATGAGCGTTTCCTTTCCCTCTTGTGGGATAAATAACGCACAGTGGCGAATCTTCTGTCATAGCAGGCGCCAATTTTCGCAGTAGCGACAGAGATCTCTTCTCTTGTCCCCGTGCAATCGAGACCGTTTTCCGTAGTTGTCGAAGTACAGCTGCTCTGATCTCTCATACCTGTTGAGAGTACGTAGGCATAGGATGTGATATCCTAGCGAGCAGACTAACAACTAACTTCTCTTTTCTCTCGCTTCCGTGTGATCGAGACTTTCCCGCTGACGACTAATCTTCCCCTTTCTCTTGCCCTAGTGAAATTGAGACCAGACTGTAGTTCTAAGATCCCGTAGATTCCCGTACCTTTAAACCAATGACATACTACGTCCGTTCTACCGCAAACAGGTAACGCCTAAGTCTCCAATGGTCGAGCAGCATACACCTAAATGCTAGAATGCGTACGCTAGTATCGTCAATATTTTCTCTCACTCCAGTGTGATCGAGAACACATTTTCGTCCTGTAGTTAGCCTGAACTACGTTTTGCTCTGATTTCTCATTACGGGTGAAAATACGTAGGCATAAGACGCGACGTCTTGGCGAGCAAATTCCCCCCGTAGTTTCCCGAACTACGTTGACTCTGACTTTCCCATTGCACGAGGTAATACGTAGGCATAGAGCGTGATGCTCTATCGAGTCAGTTTCTTTCCGTTTAGCTTTAGCAACCGTAAATTATATTGTTTTTCACCCATAGACTAGACAAAACAAATGTGGATCCCATTGAGTACAATGGACGTGAGGGGTGCTAATACCTTCCCCTTGCGTAACCGACTCCCGAACCCGAGATTTGGTTGCGATGACCGATCTTATCCCTTTTCGCTAGGTTTTTCCTGATCGTTTTCTTTCCCTCCTTTGGGAAAAATAACGATAGGTGGCGGTTCTTCTGTCTTTGCCGACACCTTTTTTTGCATTAGCGACACTAACGCCATAAATCATGGGAGCCATTAAGCATCTATTTCGCCTTCTAGAAAGAAACTTATGGAAAGATGTTTTATACTTCTGTATGATATCACCAGAACTTGTAGAGGCTTTTGAAATGATTTCTGTTCAGGTTTGAGACTCTTGCTTGTAGGTACAAAGTTGTTTTTCAAAATCAATTTTTCTTCACTCAAACTTGAGAAATCTTTTTTAAGCTTACAGTAAGCTTCTGATTCAGATACATGAATCTTCTTCATATTTCTGGTATTTGTTCAGAAGGTTCTGATATTTTTCTAGAACTTCAGATATGCTAGATTCAAGCTCATAACAAGATAATTTAGAAACTACCTCTTTAAAATCAAACTCAGATTCTGATTCTAATTGACTTGCTTCTGCAAAAGCTTCTGTGAGTGCCATCAGAGCCACATTCTCCTGCTCTTCCTTAGAGTCATCTTCAAAAGATTCAAAATTGTCCTAGGTATCCATAAGACCCTTCTTCTTCCCACAAAATTCTTTCTTCTTGGGTCTTTCGTTCTTCAGCTTGGGGTAGTCATTCTTATAATTGCATGGCTCTTGTATTCATAGTAGATGACTTCTTTGTTGGCTCCAGCTTTCTTGAACCCAAAAGTAGACTCAGAATGACCACCTTTCATTCTTTGTCCTCTGAACTTGCCTTGCATTTTCTTCAAAAGTTGATTCACATGTCTGGAGAGGAGAGACAATTCATCTTTTTCTTATGATTCTTCTTCCGACTCCTCAATGCTATCAACCTGAAGAGCTTTTGTATTCTCAGATATTTTTGGAGACTTTAGAGCAACATACTCGCTCTTTCTCTTAGTATCATCTTCTTCGAGCTCAATTTCATGTATTCTCAAAGAACTAACTAGTTCTTCAAGAGAAGTGTTGTTAAGGTCTTTGATAACTTCAGAGCAATTACCATTGGTCTCCAGCACTTAGGTAAACTTTTGATGATCTTTTTGACATGATCATTAGTAGAATACCCTTTGTTCAGAACCTTAAGCCCTACGATAAGAGTTTGAAACCTTGAGAACATGTTCTCCAAAGTTTCATCGTCCTCCATCTTGAATGCTTCATATTTTTGAATCAATGAAAAAGCTTTGGTTTCTTTCACTTGTGTGTTCCCTTAATGAGTCATCCTCATAGAATCAAGTATAGATTTGGCAGTATCTCTTGTGGTGTCATGGATCTTGACTACTTCTTGTAACGCGCTTAATTCTCTTCAGAGTCAAAGTGTTTTGATTTAGAATCTGATGATCTCACCCGTCAAAGCTAAAGAGTCACAACCTGTACAATAAAAGCTACACACTTGACAGAAACCATTAGTATACAAAATTTTTCTTTAAGATTCAATGTATTGTTATCATCAAAACTAAAGGCCAAATGCATAAGCAAATATTGGTCTAACACACATTTCAGTTATGGGATTCTTTCAGTAACTTTGAATTTTAAAGAAAATGTTGCATTATAGATAGTTCGACTAAGTTGACATGGATTATGTACAGCTTTGAAGTAATGTTGAAAAGCTTGAATTTCCTTAATGTGCGTACCTCAATTTTTGGTCTTCCATTTAGTCTGCGGAGAAGAGAAAACATATGTTAAACGTTGTAGTAGAATCGAGTGCTCCACAAAAACATCAAGAATATAAGTCCAAAACTCTTTAAACTCTTGTATGTATAAATAAGAAGCTTGAAAATTAAAAAAGGGTTCCAACTTTCACGTTCCATACTCTTGTATGCCAACCTTGTCACAATTAATCTTGTTCCATTGCATAATCCTTCGTTCTGGTCCAAATTTCTCATCAACGTAATGGGGGTTCCAACTTTCAGTTTAATCATGTGATTTGGTATTTCCTATGTTATTAGAAAACTCAAAAAAATCTGAATTTAGAACTGTTAAGACAAGTTTGGTTCATTGTCATACCCTAAATTTGTCCTACCCATTGTCAAATATTTTTGCATTTTTTTATTGTTTTTTTAATTTTGTATATTTTTCATAGTATCATGTCAGTTAGACACGTGCCCACCCGTAATTGAGCATTTTTCAAATTTATTCTTTTTCGCCCAATTAAGGTGTGACACGTGGCCTAAGAACATTTTGTGAATAGTTTTTCTTAAAACTTTTTCTTTTTAATGATACTAATAATATATACTTTTTTTGTTTTTTTTAGTAATTATTTTTTTCGTTTTTTTAAATTTTTATTTATTTTTTATATTGTTTTTAATATTTAGTTAATTAGTATTTGTTAATATTTATTTATTAGTTATTATATGTGTTAATATCAATTAGTAATTAATATAGTCAATTAGTTGGAAAAAAATATATAATTAAGAAGCAAAAAAGGGTCAGAATTTGAAGGAAAAATGAAGCAGAGGTGGGGGGAGGCCCATTGCATGCGGCCTGTTAAGGTTGTGAGGGATAGGTTTTTGGGGAAGAATAAAAAGGGGCAGAGAAAAAACCCTAAAGGGAGGACTGTTCATGATCCCTCCCAATCAGACCCTAACGACACGATCCATCTTCTTCAAGGCTCATCAATCAAACCCACCTCACTCCAAAACGACCGCCACCCAGAAATCACCAAACCCTTTCCCTCATCTCAGCTTGTAAACATTAAACCACCATTCTCTCTTCCTCCCTCGCGAAAAAACTCCGCCGCACCACCATTACCGGAAATTTCTCAACCTTCTCATTACCATCATTGTTAAAGTCATACCCTCCGGTGGTAAACCATCCAAAATGTTAGTGAAGGCTTTCTCTCTGTGAAACTAGTAACCATCTTCACTTGATTTCGGGACGAACAACGCAAATCCTGGACGTCGTGAATCAACAACATTTCACGGTAGTAGTTCAACTAGTGAAGGTGCTGCGAAATTCCACCTCGACATGATTTCCGGCCGCAACTCAGCGAAACTGCGAGCAGCACACCACAGAGAATCGTTCTAAGAATGACACTTTTACTCATCTCAAATCGTTGCAGAAAAGGTCGCAATACCGTCGAAAGAGAATAAAGGGGAAGATGAGGAACGGTTTTCAGCAGCAACAATTTGACTTTGCGGCAATGCGGTCCATTCTCAGGTTCCAACTTCGACAAGCTCAAGTCGCAAACGATGCACATACATTTTCGGTTGGTCTTCTTTTTTTATTTTAACTATGTTTCAGTAATTGGAGTTGTGATGGTATTGAATCTTAATTGTGTTTTTTTTCTTGAAATTGGTTTTGTTTTAATTGGAAAAACTTTTGTTCAAATTTAAGGCTGCTATTGTCATCATATTGTTGTGAATATGAGATGTTGTTGCGTTTTTTAATTTTTGTTTGTTGAGATTTAGTATTTATCTGGCTGGATTGATTGATTCTGTTATGTATTATCCACTAGCTATTTTAAATTTGATTCATGTTTGTGCCGATAATATGTCTTTCGTTGCTGGTTTTTTTCCCACTCCTGCGTTGGTCATATTAAAGTTTAAAGTTTCAACTCATTTGTTTTGATGATTGAGTTTCGCGGATGGCCTATTCTGGTTCCTGAGCGTTTTGCTGATTAGATTCAACCCTTGGCTATTTACGTCACGGTTACGGTGTTCAAATTCCAGGATTTTTTCTTCTCAATTCTGATTTATGTGTAGCAGAAATATGGTGGTTTTAAATACGTTATAATTTGAAGTGGTACCTCTATGTCATAGAATTAATTTTTAAACCTTGCTACCACCATGTTGGATTTATTCACTAGGAAATTATGCAGTCTTTATTTTTAAAACCGTAATGTTTGTTTCATGTATAATAAGCAAAGGTTTTAGAGAGAGAAATTTGACTTGAGGAAAAATAATAAAGTTAATCTACAATAATTTCATCCCCAATAACAATGTACCCCTTTCCCTTTACCCCTTTCCCTTCAAGTGTAAAAGTTTTTTATAGTTTTTTTTTCTCTCAATCATGCTTCAATGCCTCAAAACCATTTTAAAAATTAAATTCTCGATTCGTCGAGCCATTTTTCACCCATGTAAGTCGAGTGCTTTCAAGGCCTCGCCATCGACCTTTGATCACCATACACAACATTTTAAAGCTTAATCCTGGGCTTCCTTACAGTGATACCTATTTGATCAACTACTTCTAGTTGGTCACTTAGAAGACTAGCCCACTTTGCTAGTGTACACGCTTAAAATTTAAATTCAAACCTCGACTCACCTTGAGTATTTTTTTTTCAAAGAAAATTAAATCTTTGAAGTCTAGCACTTCTTGGATTTTTGGACGAACATTATTGAGGTGTACACCTTAAATAATATGTCGTTCTACTTTTCGTTTAGTACGCTATTTTGGACAAAGAAATATCATAGGAATCTAGCATTCTGTGTGATATTTTCATTGTTTATTCAAACATATTTCATAAATTAAATCAAAGTCATTTCTCCATTTATTAAGTAGTTTATTTTAAGACAATTTCAAAATAGATTTTCTTTTAAGAGAAAAAACTTTGAAGCAATAATATTTCTTAAACACGTTTAATCCAATCTTTTTTTAGTTAAATTACGAAAAATTAAACTCTTGAAGTCTAGCACTTCTTGAGTTTTCGAATGGATATTATTGAGGTGTACACCTTAAATAATGTTTTGTTCAATGTTTCGTTCTCTTATTTAGACAAAAAAAATAATATATCATAAGAATCCAACAATTCTGTGTGATATTTTCGTCGTTCTTTCAAACATTCTCCAAATGAAAAAAGTGTCGTCGAGATCTAGCATTTCGATAATACCTCAATTAATTGGTTTTGAGGCTTACGTCTCATTTATCAAATAATTGTCATTTCTCTTATTTAAAAAAAATCCAATATTGTATTCTCACCTCTCGTAGATTCAATTCTTCAAAATATCTTTCTCGACCGAAAGAAAGAAGTTCTTGGAATTTAGCATTCCTTGAATTTCCGAGTAAATAATTCTCGAGGCACGCTCTTGAGTTGTTATTCACTTAACCTTTTGACTCTTTCAAACCAAATCATTTTTCAAACATTCTCCTGAGTCGAATGCTCATACGCATTCGCAACCATCAACATTTCGCACACACCTCAGATTCATCGTGGTTTCGGTATTAGGGGTACCCTTAGGGACTAATATCGTTTCTCACCTCCTAACCCTTGACACATCGTCAAGTCGGTTCCATCTTCGATCAAATCCTCGACACGTCGTCGAGACTTTTTCAAACCAACTTCCTTTGGCCTCGCATGCCATTCTTCGATTCGATCTTTTCACAAACGTTTTCTTAAAACTTACGAAAGAGAGATATCCTTAGAATCTAGCATTCTTTGAATATTCGAATAAGTAACTCTCGAGGCACGCCCCTGAGTTGTTATTAGTTCATTCTTTCGATTTCAAAACATCCAAGTCTTTATCTTCAACCTATTCAGTCAATTTCCGAAAGAACTGAGTTCTTGGAATCTCGCATTCCTTGAAATCTTGAGTGACAAGCTCTTGACGCCCTTGGGTTGCTTGCCAGTCATTCTTTCGTCTCTTTCTCAAACTTCCAACTCATTCAACCTTATCCATTTCGTGGTTGTTACCACGAACTACGACTGCTCTGATTCTTCATTCTCGTCTGAATGTAAGATACGTAGGCACAAGATCGCGATGATCTTGGCGAGCTACCTCCCCTCCATTTTCCATTTCCCCGTATCCATTTCGTGGTTGTTACCACGAACTACGACTGCTCTGATTCTTCATTCACTCTTGAATGTAAGATACGTAGGCACAAGATTGCGATGATCTTGGCGAGCACATTTCTATCTTCCTCCATTATTCCATCCACTCATTCCCAACCTTTCCTGTAGTCGAACTACGATGCTCTGATTTCTCATTCTCGTCCGAATGAGTATACGTAGGCACAAGAACCCCAATCCTTGACGAGCACCCTATCTTCTAACCACCCATCTCTCCTTTGCGTCTTTAACCTTTTACCCTACCAATTATACCTTTATCAACGAGAAGAAAACAAGTAAACCTAAACAACGCTCCCCATATTTACCTTAAGAGGTTCCCGTTGAGTACAACGGACGTGAGGGGTGCTAATACCTTCCCCTCACGTAACCGACTCCCGAACCCGGAACATGGTTGCGACATCCCTGTTCCTATCCTTTCGTCTTAAGAGGTTTTCTAGATATTTTCCTCTCCCGCTTATTCAGGAAAAATAAAGTTCGGTGGCGACTCTGTCGAACCGTGTTTCCGCACCTTTCGCGCGAGGGTCGTTTCTCCGAAATGTCTCCGTGATTTTTTCGAGGTGCGACAGCTGGCGACTCTGCTGGGGACATTTGCTCCATGCAAAGAGAGAGTCAAGCCTATCTTTTGGTTTGTGATGAGTGTTTGTTTGCTTTCCTTTTCGTTTATGTATTTGTTCTCTTGTGGATTTTATTTATGCTTGTTATCTTGTTTGCCTGTTGGTTCCTTGGATGACATCATGAGTAAAGCTCTATGCCCAAGCTTTGGTAAAAGCAGAGAGAACACTTAGTTTAGAATTGGTAGTCGAGTAGTGTTAGTCACCAAGGATTCACTCCTTGTATGCCTAGCATGAAAGCTCCTCCAGAGGAGACCTATTCGTAGATCTTGTTGTAACACAGCTAGCCTGTTGCACGATTTGATTAATGAAGGGTCTGTGATTCTGGGAACCTTTTGTTAGCACCAGTTCCGATATTGGTGGTCGTGTAATGTTAGTCTCCAAGGACTCGCTCCTTGTGCGCCTAGCATGAGGACTCCGCTCAAGAGAGACCTTATCGTCATTATCGTCGCAATACAGCCAGCCTGTTGCGTGACGCTAATACGACTAGTGTCCGTGATCCTGGGAACCAAACGTAGAAACCATCCCATAAGTGGGTTTATACGTAGAATGTTTAGACCTTCTCGTATAGGTTGTACCTGTCAGTTTTTGATAGGAAATTGTGATTGTGTATCTGTTACAGTTATCAGCTCCAAATTTGTTTGGTTGTGATCCTGTGATCCTGGATCTTGTATCTTGCATTGCATCTTGCATATCATTTGCATTGAATTTCATATGTTGTGCATTTTGCATTTCCAGTCCTTCAAAAAAATCTTATGTCTTCGTTCCTTCCTCTCCAATAAATCAAGCTGATTCCTCGACACCAGTATGCAACTAGAGCCAATACAAGACGAATGATGGAGCAGATTCAGCAGGAGCAAGCTGCCTTCAGGGAAGAGTTGGATTCTATGAAAGGAAAGATCGACCAGTTCCTCGAAGCCATCCTCGCGGCCAGAAGAGAGGAAGAACAACGTGAAACCGCCGTTGTCGTCAACAACAATGGTCAAGGACAGGGGTATACTGCCATCCCTTTGGTTCCAATTCCAAATCCTCATGGGATGCCGTTGAACTTCAATAACGCAGCCGAAGGAAACACTTCTCAGCCAATCCCAGCGCCTGGAGTTACTGTTGGAGTTATCCCGCAGGCCCAACCTACTGCTGTGCAAATCCCAGTTCCTCATATCGAAGATACTCTGACGGATCAGTATGACGACGTTCAGAACTATCATGCTGCTATCCCCATTGCCAGTCCCGTTGCTGCTCAGGATTCTGAAGCCATGAAGTTGTGCCGAAATCTAGCCGAGAAACTCCGAGCCATGGAGGGGCACAATTCAAATTCTTTCAGTGCTTTGGAATTGTGCTTGGTGCCTGATGTTGTCATTCCTCCCAAGTTCAAGGTGCCAGAATTCTCGAAGTATAAGGGTCTCAGTTGCCCAAACATTCATCTGAAGATGTACTGTCGCAAGATGGCTGCCTATGCCAAAGATGAAAAGCTCATGATTCATTGCTTCCAAGACAGCTTGTCTGGGGCATCACTCGAATGGTATATGCAGCTGGAACATAATAGTGTGCGCACTTGGGCCGAGCTAGCCGATGCATTCATCAAGCAGTACAAGTACAATACCGATCTTGCTCCGAATCGTAATCAGCTTCAGAGTATGACTCAGAAGGATAATGAATCCTTCAAGGAGTACGCGCAACGATGGAGAGAGCTAGCCGCAAGGGTGCATCCACCTTTGGTTGACCGTGAACTGATTGACATCTTCATGGGCACCTTGCAAGGCCAGTACTATGAAAAGCTGATCGGTAGTGTCTCCGCTGGATTTTTTGACTTGGTGATCGTTGGTGAGAGAATTGAAGAAGGGCTGAAGAGTGGAAAGATCCCAGGAGGTTCTAACAACCAAGCCAATGCCAAGAAGCCTTTCAACGGATACAAGAATAAAGAGGGAGAAACAAATGCTATCTCTTTGCAGAAAGGGCAAGCTTCTCAACAAGCTCCCGCTCCTATGCCTTATCAAGTCCCTTACTACCAGTATCCGTATGTCGCTGCTGCGCAATATGCTCCAATGCCTTATCAGCCAGCTGTTCAAGCAGTTCAAGCTCAGATGCCACAACAACAGGCTCCTCAGCAACAAGCCTACAATCAGCAAGGATACCAATATCCTCCTCAGCAACAACAAATGCAAGCTACTCAGCAACGACAAGGTACTCGTCCACAGCGTCAGCAGAGAACATGGAGGCCAGATAGAGTTTTTGATCGCCTGCCAATGACATATGCTAGTATCTTTTCTCAGTTGATGAAGAAAAAGGCTATTGTTCCAAGAGATTTGGCTCCCCCAACTGTCATTCCTGCCGACTACGATGCAAATGCTCATTGTGAGTTTCATAAGGGCGCTCCAGGTCACACCATTGAGGACTGCAGAGCTTTCAAACACATAATTCAAGACATGATCGACAGGGATGCTATCAACTTTAATGGAAAGTCTCCAATTGTCATCAACAATCCAATGCCGTCGAACAAATAGCGTTAACCAGATCAAATCCAGTCCAGTCAAGTCCATTCTCTGAAGAAGGCTGTCATGCTGCCATTTAATCTTTCGCATTTCTTATATTTTGTCTTTGCGTGTTTAAGTACTGTATGCTTTGAACAATTGCCATTCATATTTGGTTTCATTAATGTATCGTTTATGCATGTTTTGAATTAGTTATGTCGTATTCACTCATTTTTCACCTATCACTGACATGTTTGTTCACTCCACTCTATTCACTGTTGTTTAGCTTGATTTGAGGGAGGATGATGAAAACGAGATACCCATAATTGCAAATTGTATGCTTTCAGACAGAATCTCGTCAATGATGTACAGGAGTTGCGTCAATCCCCCAAACACTGGAGATATAAGGAGTTAATCCCTAGTAAACCATTTCGAGCCTAGGAGTAGCAGTTTCCTTTGGATATTCAAACCTTTACACTCAACCTGGGGCAGGGTAGTGTTCAGTTAATCTAACTCCGCACTTGAATCAACAAAGCAAAATCCAGAAGACGGTTGTTCATTAATGACCCATGCTACGACAGTCACAACAAAATAAAAAAAAATCAAAAGCCTGCTAAGTCGAACACCTCAAAAGGAGACTTAGGCAAAAATCAAGGCAATCCCGATGGATCTGACAAACAAAGTCAATCCATGCAGAAGTTAGGGATCAAAACAAAAGCAAAAGAGGACCCCAAAAACCTCAACAAAAATAAAAAAAGATTCAGTGGCCACCCAAATCAAAGGGGCACTGGCATCCATCAAAATAAGGTGACTGCCACGTCGAGCAAACCTTGAACCTTCAAGCTTACACCGTCCAGATAAGTGTAGAATTAATTGAGCGTAGGACTGGAGATCATTAAGAAGAAGGGGTGGGTACAAATCATACTTTGAGCCTAACATCCTTTGTTTCATAACCGCGAACCAGACCATGTTATAACCCTCAAAAGACCTAATTGAGGCGAGGTTTATTCTGAAAGCATACTTTCGCAAAGTTGCGTAACCTGACTCCTCATATGATTGATAATCATCAGCATTGGTATCATTATCCTTGCTATATCTTTCACAGCAGTTAAAAATCAACACAACGTTTGAGCTAATTGTCCATTCATCTCACTACCACGACACTTCAATAAAACGACACTTTTGCGAAACTTGCATTGAGTTCTGCATTAATATCACCACCTATGAATGTACAATTTTTGCAAATCAGCGCTAGGTATTCAAAGACATTCCGACAAAGGGCAACCAAGAAGGAACTTGACTTCCAATGGCTGTCACGAAGCAAGACTACCTCAAAATCCACAGGCTGGGGCAAATTATTCAAGAGCTCGAGCAGGGGAAAGCCATTAACAAGTTCCGACTGGGGCAAAACCAGGTCGTCCTGACCATCAAGTAAAGTGGCAACCTTCTCTGAAGGAAATTCACAACAAATCACCAAGTACCCAGACTTGGGGCATCCAGAGCGTCATCTTTTGCTTCAATCGTGGCGTCTTCAACAAACTACGTGTCGAGGAAGTCAATCCCTCCCACCACCCGAAGTCCAATCCGCATTGGCAACTACCCAAAGTCCACCACGCTGGCGTCTTCACCTGCATTTCCAAATTACCCGTCTGCATCATGTGCATCATACGCATTGCATTCATCATCATAAGCATCTTACATCATATGCATACCAATCATATTATACTTCCCTAGCTCTTGCATCTCCGCGCGTCAGCATTTGCGTTTGCACTTCCACTCATATGGAATATCATTTATCATCCAGCATTCATATATGCAAGTCAAGGTCCAGGATCAATCTTGAAGATTTCCAAGACCATCATCAGCCCGGTCAGGGGCATCCTCCGCAAGATTGTGGGTTTGTCCCATGATTTTCAAGAGCTTCAAAGCATTCATCAGCCCAGTCAGGGGCAATCTTCTGCGATTGTGGGTTTTCTCCCACAAAATTTCAAAATATTCAAAGCAAGATCCAGCCTAGTCAGGGGCATTCTTTTTAAGACCATGGGTGTTTCCCATGACATATTTTAACCTCGTGGTTAATCAGATCTTCAAGTTAACATACATCCCAGCCAGGGGCATACCATTCAAGACCGTGGGCGTTCCCCACGAAGTTGTTCAACCTTTTGTTGGGAAAATCCAAAGACCTTAAGTGCAAGATTCAGCCCGGTCAGGGGCATCTTCGGCAAAACCGTGAGCGTTCCTCACAAAGTGGTTCAACCTTTTGTTGACCAAAACAAGACATCAAGACAAACTCAGCCCAGTCAGGGGCATCCTCCTCAGAATTCATGGGCGTAACCATGAAATCATTTCAGCAAAACTATGATCTCCAATAAAGACGGTGGGCGTACCCCGTTGACTCATTTCAATCCAATCTTCCTCTTGGGGGTTCCCCAATGAGTTGTACCCAGCAAGCGTGACCGTTGTCAATTGCCTTACTATCATCCTTTTGGTGATAGTCGAACATCGTCAGTTCAACCTAGCCTGCATCCTTTTGGTGTCGGTAAACTTCAAATTTGTGTTGTCCTATCATCCTTTTCATGATAGCGACCTGTGTTTGTGTGTTTCGCTCCGTCATCCTTTTGGTGGGGGGTATGTCACTTGAATTGGTGATAGATTGTGCGATATTGTTAGTGTGAGTTTCGCTCCGTCATCCTTTTGGTGGGGGGTCTATCATAATCATTTATGATAGATTGTGCGATAGTTTGTGTGAGTTTCGCTCCGTCATCCTTTTGGTGGGGGGTCTATCATAATCATTTATGATAGATTGTGCGATAGTTTGTGTGAGTTTCGCTCCGTCATCCTTTTGGTGGGGGGTCTATCATAATCATTTATGATAGATTGTGCGATATTTGTTTGTGTTTCGCTCCGTCATCCTTTTGGTGGGGGGTCTATCATAATCATTTATGATAGATTCTGCGATAGTTTGTGTGAGTTTTGCTCCGTCATCCTTTAGGTGGGGGGTCTATCATAATCATTTATGATAAATTGTGCGATTGTTTGTGTGAGTTTTGCTCTGTCATCCTTTTGGTGGGGGGGTCTATCATAATCATTTATGATAGATTGTGCGATAGTTTGTGTGAGTTTCGCTCCGTCATCCTTTTGGTGGGGGGTCTATCATAATCATTTATGATAGATTGTGCGATATTTGTTTGTGTTTCGCTCCGTCATCCTTTTGGTGGGGGGTCTATCATAATCATTTATGATAGATTGTGCGATAGTTTGTGTGAGTTTCGCTCCGTCATCCTTTAGGTGGGGGGTCTATCATAATCATTTATGATAGATTGTGCGATAGTTTGTGTGAGTTTCGATCCGTCATCCTTTTGGTGGGGGGTCTATCATAATCATTTATGATAGATTGTGCGATAGTTTGTGTGAGTTTCGCTCCGTCATCCTTTTGGTGGGGGGTCTATCATAATCATTTATGATAGATTGTGCGATAGTTTGTATGAGTTTCGCTCCGTCATCCTTTTGGTGGGGGGTCTATCATAATCATTTATGATAGATTGTGCGATATTTGTTTGTGTTTCGCTCTGTCATCCTTTTGGTGGGGGGTCTATCATAATCATTTATGATAGATTGTGCGATAGTTTGTGTGAGTTTCGCTCCGTCATCCTTTTGGTGGGGGGGTCTATCATAATCATTTATGATAGATTGTGCGGTAGTTTGTGTGAGTTTCGCTCCGTCATTCTTTTGGTGGGGCGTCTATCATAATCATTAATGATAGATTGTGCGATATTTGTTTGTGTTTCGCTCCGTCATCCTTTTGGTGGGGGGCCTATCATAATCATTTATGATAGATTGTGCGATATTAGTTTGTGTGTGTTTTCGCTCCGTCATCCTTTTGGTGGGGGGGTCTATCATAATCATTGGTGATAGATTGTGCGATAATGTTTGAGTGTGAGTTTCGCTCCGTCATCCTTTTGGTGGGGGGTCTATCATAATCATTAATGATAGATTGTGCGATGTTTGTGTGTGTTTTCGCTCCGTCATCCTTTTGGTGCGGGGTATGTCACTTAGATTGGTGATAGATTGTGCGATATTGTTTGTGTGTGTTTCGCTCCGTCATCCTTTTGGTGGGGGGTCTGTCACTTGGATTGGTGATAGATTGTGCGATAGTATTTGTTTGTGTTTCATTCCATCATCCTTTTGGTGGGGGGTCTGTCATGGTCATTAATGTCAGATTATGCGATTGTGCCTTGCTCTACCATCCTTTTTGGCGGTAGTAGCCGTGTGTGTTTCATTCCATCATCCTTTTGATGATGACGACTTTTTGCCTATTATTCACAGTTTACTCAGAGGTTTACCTCATCCAACATTTTCAACCCTCAGGCATTTCTCTTTCTTTCGGACAAATTCAGGGTCTTCTTTATATCTAATTGACTTCTACTTCAGGAAAACGAACGCTATAGCAGTTTATTTCCCTAGGTTCAAGCCTATTAGATAGGGGCATCTGTCATACCCTAAATTTGTCCTACCCATTGTCAAATATTTTTGCATTTTTTTATTGTTTTTTTAATTTTGTATATTTTTCATAGTATCATGTCAGTTAGACACGTGCCCACCCGTAATTGAGCATTTTTCAAATTTATTCTTTTTCGCCCAATTAAGGTGTGACACGTGGCCTAAGAACATTTTGTGAATAGTTTTTCTTAAAACTTTTTCTTTTTAATGATACTAATAATATATACTTTTTTTTGTTTTTTTAGTAATTATTTTTTTCGTTTTTTTAAATTTTTATTTATTTTTTATATTGTTTTTAATATTTAATTAATTAGTATTTGTTAATATTTATTTATTAGTTATTATATGTGTTAATATCAATTAGTAATTAATATAGTCAATTAGTTGAAAAAGAAATATATAATTAAGAAGCAAGAAAGGGTCAGAATTTGAAGGAAAAATGAAGCAGAGGTGGGGGGAGGCCCATTGCATGCGGCCTGTTAAGGTTATGAGGGATAGGTTTTTGGGGAAGAATAAAAAGGGGCAGAGAAAAAACCCTAAAGGGAGGACTGTTCATGATCCCTCCCAATCAGACCCTAACGGCACGATCCATCTTCTTCAAGGCTCATCAATCAAACCCACCTCACTCCAAAACGACCGCCACCCAGAAATCACCAAACCCTTTCCCTCATCTCAGCTTGTAAACATTAAACCACCATTCTCTCTTCCTCCCTCGCGAAAAAACTCCGCCGCACCACCATTACCGGAAATTTCTCAACCTTCTCATTACCATCATTGTTAAAGTCATACCCTCCGGTGGTAAACCATCCAAAATGTTAGTGAAGGCTTTCTCTCTGTAAAACTAGTAACCATCTTCACTTGATTTCGGGACGAACAACGCAAATCCTGGACGTCGTGAATCAACAACATTTCACGGTAGTAGTTCAACCAGTGAAGGTGCTGCGAAATTCCACCTCGACATGATTTCCGGCTGCAACTCAGCGAAACTGCGAGCAACACACCACAGAGAATCGTTCTAAGAATGACGCTTTTACTCATCTCAAATCATTGCAGAAAAGGTCGCAATACCGTCGAAAGAGAATAAAGGGGAAGATGAGGAACGGTTTTCTGCAGCAACAATTTGACTTTGTGGCAATGCGGTCCATTCTCAGGTTCCAACTTCGACAAGCTCAAGTCGCAAACGATGCACATACATTTTCGGTTGGTCTTCTTTTTTTTATTTTAACTATGTTTCAGTAATTGGAGTTGTGATGGTATTGAATCTTAATTGTGTTTTTTTCTTGAAATTGGTTTTGTTTTAATTGGAAAAACTTTTGTTCAAATTTAAGGCTGCTGTTGTCATCATATTGTTGTGAATATGAGATGTTATTGCGTTTTTTAATTTTTTTTTGTTGAGATTTAGTATTTATCTGGCTGGATTGATTGATTCTGTTATGTATTATCCACTAGCTATTTTAAATTTGATTCATGTTTGTGCCGATAATATGTCTTTCATTGCTGGTTTTTTTTCCACTCCTGCGTTGGTCATATTAAAGTTTAAAGTTTCAACTCATTTGTTTTGATGATTGAGTTTCGCGGATGGCCTATTCTAGTTCCTGAGCGTTTTGCTGATTAGATTCAACCCTTGGCTATTTACGTCACGGTTACGGTGTTCAAATTCCAGGATTTTTTCTGTCTCAATTCTGATTTATGTGTAGCAGAAATATGGTGGTTTTAAATACGTTATAATTTGAAGTGGTACCTCTATGTCATAGAATTAATTTTTAAACCTTGCTACCACCATGTTGGATTTATTCACTAGGAAATTGTGCAGTCTTTATTTTTAAAACCGTAATGTTTGTTTCATGTATAATAAGCAAAGGTTTTAGAGAGAGAAATTTGACTTGAGGAAAAATAATAAAGTTAATCTACAATAATTTCATCCCCAATAACAATGTACCCCTTTCCCTGTACCCCTTTCCCTTCAAGTGTAAAAGTTTTTTATAGTTTTTTTTTCTCTCAATCATGCTTCAATGCCTCAAAACCATTTTAAAATTTAAATTCTCGATTCGTCGAGCCATTTTTCACCCATGTAAGTCGAGTGCTTTCAAGGCCTCGCCATCGACCTTTGATCACCATACACAACATTTTAAAGCTTAATCCTGGGCTTCCTTACAGTGATACCTATTTGATCAACTACTTCTAGTTGGTCACTTAGAAGACTAGCCCACTTTGCTAGTGTACACGCTTAAAATTTAAATTCAAACCTCGACTCACCTTGAGTATTTTTTTTCAAAGCAAATTAAATCTTTGAAGTCTAGCACTTCTTGGATTTTTGGACGAACATTATTGAGGTGTACACCTTAAATAATATGTCGTTCTACTTTTCGTTTAGTACGCTATTTTGGAAAAAGAAATATCATAGGAATCTAGCATTCTGTGTGATATTTTCATTGTTTATTCAAACATATTTCATAAATTAAATCAAAGTCATTTCTCCATTTATTAAGTAGTTTATTTTAAGACAATTTCAAAATAGATTTTCTTTTAAGAGAAAAAACTTTGAAGCAATAATATTTCTTAAACACGTTTTATCCAATCTTTTTTTAGTTAAATTACGAAAAATTAAACTCTTGAAGTCTAGCACTTCTTAAGTTTTCGAATGGATATTATTGAGGTGTACACCTTAAATAATGTTTTGTTCAACGTTTCGTTCTCTTATTTAGACAAAAAAATAATATATCATAAGAATCCAGCAATTCTGTGTGATATTTTCGTCGTTCTTTCAAACATTCTCCAAATGAAAAAAGTGTCGTCGAGATCTAGCATTTCGATAATACCTCAATTAATTGATTTTGAGGCTGTCGCTTGCGCGAAAATAAGGTGCCGGCATGACAGAAGAGTCGCCACCTTTCGTTATTTATCCCTCAGAGCGGGAAAGGAAACGATCGGAAAAACCTGACGAAAAAGGGTAAGACAAGGTCATCGCAACCATTGTCTGGGTTCGGGAGTCGGTTACGCAAGGGGAAGGTATTAGCACCCCTCACGTCCGTCGTACTCGATGGGATCCACGCTTGTTAGTTTACTTGGACGGGTTGGTTATAATCTATCTACCTATCAAGGCTGGCTGAAAAAGAAAAGAAAAATGACTCGGCAAAGCGTCGCACTTTATGCCTACGTATTCTCATCAGAGAATGAGAAATCAGAGTCAACGTAGTTCGGCCTACGAAGGATTATGGGGGAAGGTAGCTCGCCAAGACATCGCCATCTTGTGCCTACGTACTCTCAACAGGTATGAGAGATCAGAGCTCACGTAGTTCGGGAAACTACGGTTTATTTCCTGTTTTGAAAGAAGTGTTTTTTATTGTGTTTGCGATTTCAACCGCACTAGAGACTATGACCTGAGAGTGAATGCATCGCATGTCACCCAAAGGGTACCATACTAAACATCCAGACTGTGGAAAAGGAACTCTCCCACAATCCTTTCTCAGATAGCTTAAGGCTCGTAACGTACGAAAGAAATCATTCGTGATTACTGTATCTTAAACTGTTTTGAGATGAGAAGAGAACAAGCCTAACTAGGAGGGAGACTATCAAGTCCTACTGTTATCATGCCATGGATTCATCCTATGGTTGAGGTTTGAACAGGGAACTCCTAGAAGTTGTCATGCATAGGTTTCAACCTAAAAGTCTATCATCAAATCCTTATCAAAGGAAATGAGAGTCCTAAGGGATCATGTCAATGATACACCAAAACAGACAAAGCATCAGCTTAACAGTAAAATGCATGCAATGCAAGTGAGGGAGGAAATGTGTGTGGGGCTTCAGCCTCCACAAGCTCATCTCAACCTCAAGCCAGTCATGAAATAACAGTAATCATACTGAAAAATAAACAACATGCTATCAAGCAATAAACAGTAAACTGCAGTCATACAGAGAAAAGAAATGAAATACCATCCATGCTTGAGAAAGAAATGATCTACATCTAAGCTCTCCCGAACCCTAACCCTAAAAACAAAACCCTAATCAAATCTCTAAGCAAAGCCCTAAAGCAAAACCCTACACAAGAGAAATCAATCCCAGTCTTCAAGCTTCAAAACAAGCTTACCAAAGAAAGGGAGCTAAGTAGGAAGACTCATAGTGCCCTCCTCAGGAAAGCACTAGGAGGCTTATACTCAGGAGTCATATCCCATGTGGCTCAACAACTGTGATTGGTTTACATTCCTCCTCAGGAGAAACTAAACTCACATTAAGGCTCCAAAAACATTGGATACTTGAGAAATCCTACATGAACTAAGGGAACTAAGTGAACAGACCTATAGTGCCTTCCTCAGGAAAGTACTAGGGGGCTTCCACTTAGGAATCATATCCCATGTGGCTCAACAACTGTGATCAGTTTACATTCCTCCTCAGGAGAAACTAAACTCACATGAAGGCTCCAACATCATTGGATACTTGAGAAATCCTACATGAACTAAGGGAACTAAGTGAACAGACCCATAGTGCCTTCCTCAGGAAAGTACTAGGGGGCTTCCACTTAGGAATCATATCCCATGTGGCTCAACAACTGTGATCAGTTTACATTCCTCCTCAGGAGAAACTAAACTCACATGAAGGCTCCAACATCATTGGATACTTGGGAAAGAGGTGAGAAGAAAGAATAAAAGACATCCATAGTGCCTTCCTCAGGAAAGTACCATGAATTTCCCTCAAACTTCAGGATCTCAAACCTCACAAACAGAGAACAAGCTCCTAGACTAGGACCTCAATCCATGCATCCTTGCAAGCTCCAACCTCTCAACCTCTGGGTCTTGATCTTCAATCTTCTCCTTCATCATGCTCCTTCAACAAGGTCTTCAAGGCAAACCAAGCCCCACAACAATTCCCCAAAGATGACCCCAAAGATAGACAATCAACACAAAACATGCCACACAAACAGTCCATTCAGAAAATACTCTGAAAATACTAAAGTCACAGGGAAAAATCTAATGCTTATTCACAAGGGTCTATTATACTTACCCATAATATCCCTATAGTCCCATACCCAAAAATTAAGTCAAAAACTCCTAAAAGAAAATGATTTACTTCACCTATGTCACACCTAAACCCTAATTTGGTTATGCTAATGCTAACCTAAACAAACCATCTAAAAATTAACCCTAAAATTATGAATTAAATCCTATGAGGAAGCTAAATTCCTAAGTGAAATATCCTAAAAAGAATGGGTTCAAAATCTAAAAGGACCTAGTCAAACAAAAATGAACAAAATGAAGTACCAACTAAATCATCTAAAAAAGCTATTTAAATGAAAAATATGCTAAAAATATAAAACTAAAAATAAAATGGAATTTTTATTTTTATTAATTTTCTACACACAATTATTGACCTAATGCAAAAACAAGACATGAAAAATATTAATTTTTCTATTTTATATGATTTTTTAAAGTGCAAGAAAAATAAAAGAAATTAAAATCAAGAAATTAAATGGAAATGGGGAGGGGGTGTCAGAATCAAAGGCGCCTAGTTATATTTTCTATGGGCCAGAGAACTGGGTGGTGTCAATAGCAAGCGTCTGGGCCCATGTGATCAGAAAAATCATATTAAAAAATCAAAAGAAAAGAATAAACGGTCGGTGTATTTAGCAAGAGTTTAAAGTTCATTTTCCATTGGGCTTCAAGTGGGGGGTCTGGATAGCACGTTTGGATCAGGCCCAAGGATCAGTTTAAGTTGAAACGCTGCGTTTCAGCGTAAGGGTTTCCCTCCGTTTCCAAATTAAATAACAGCCATTGGATTTGGTCTCAGGTCAATGGTCTGGTTTTAATCCGACGGCTTGAACATCGTCTTCTTCATTGAGTTTCCTAGGGTTTGTAACAAGAACTCCATGCACGCAGGACTTCTTCTCACTCGTTCTCTCTTGTTTCTTAACCAAATCCAGTTCTGTAAAGGGCAAAAATGGTCTAGTCTCCAAGATGAACAAGACCATGATCTTAGTTTTCATTGAAACTCACTCTAATGCCCAACCCGATACCACACTTCCATTAATACTCGAACCTCCACTCTCATATTTCTCCAGTTTCCTGATACTAACACGACTACCACACCTCACTGATCACTCTAAGCCAATCCACGTGGATTAATACCCCTTATTCTTCTAGTTCTTGATCATTAAAGTAAGCATGTCTACTTTTCAACCTCCATAGAATGTGCTCTAAGTTTCTAGATTTGATCCCTATTAGTCTCTAATCACTTATATCCTAACCATTTAATCTAATACTGAATAAATAAGGAGATGGAAGAGCTTTTGCAAACCTGGTGAGTAGTGATGGCAGATGCAGTTACACTCCCCTTCAAGGCTTGAAACTCTCCATGATTACTCTTTTATTGATGATGATCTTTCTGTTTGCAAAAGATTAGGTGTTACAAGCTTGTATCTTGATCTTGAGTGCAATTTGCATTCTTGGCAATTTTCACACCACACCTTCAATCTTCCATGGATGGAGTTTCAGACTTGTATGCAAGTGTTCATGGTGATCAGAAGAAAAGATTTGTGTAGGAGAATGAGATGGAAATGGAGAGTGATGGAAGTTTGATATTGAATTGCAAAAATGGAAGAACTTGTATCTCACTCTCTCCTTTGCACTAACACTCACCAATTATCACCAACCCTTGATCTCAGCATGATCTATTCAATATATAGACTTCAATGGAAGATCCTAGATTCATCTAGAAAGTGCTAGAAAGTCATGGAATTTCTCATGTAGTGACATTATGCGTTCATCTCATACCATGCTTGCAGCCCTTCAAATTTGTGTTAAAATCTCCTTTCATGAGATATTGAGGTGGTATGAATGAGAACAAACCAATTCCTTGCCTTTGGTGAAGTTTTACAATGTTGCCTTATTATGCAAGTAACATGATTACAAAGCAACTCCCATTTTTAGACCTCAAATCAAAAATGTGTTTAAACCATTGTTTCCAAAATGTTTTTTAGATTCAAAATGACATATTACATGACCTATTTTGGATTTGTAGATCTCTCAAACCATTTTCCAACTTGGATCCATTTAACTTATGTCTCATTTTTAGGTCATTTTCACCCATTCTTGTCAATTCTTGCTACAAGCTTTTCCAACAACTCATGACCACTTTTATAGGCTTAAAATTCCATTTTGAACAACTTTTATGTTTTGAGTTTTTTCATTTGAGGCTTGGAAGTAGGAGATATGGCCCTTGCTTAAAATGACCTATAACTTCCAAATGACCAAAATACCCCTGTCTTGTACAAACCATAAGTTGAGTTATACAAATCCTATCAAGGACTTCTAGTACTCTCTAGAAAGCTAAGAATATGCTCTTCAACATTCATGTTGACCAAGAGATCATAGGAATCATCCTACTAGGGCAAAAGTTGTCTGCAAGCTGGGTGACTTTCAAGGACCCAGATTCACATACCTCAGATGACCTGTAACTTGTCAAAACCATAACTTGAGCTATGCAAATCCTATCAAGTACTTCTACCACTCAAATTAAAGCTAAGAACAAGCTCTACAACATTCATGTTGTGGGGAAGATGAGATGACAATAACATCTTGAGCTAAAACTGCCTGGAAGATAGGGATCAAACTAGGGGATTTTACACTGTCAATCCTTAGAAACCCTAGCTTAAAACTTCTCAAACTCCTCAATCATGATGAGTTGGTCTAGGAATCATCCTTATAACATCTCCATACATCATTCCATGATCTCATGGCTCTTGGATTGGGTCTCAACCTTCTCCAAATCCTCAGTTGACCTAGGGTTGACCCAGTCAAACCCTAATTCTACCATTCATGGCTGAATCTCTTGCATTCTTGCATAATGACTTCTCTGGGCTTCATGATGGCTTTCAAGACATCTCATAGGATTTCTCAAAGCTTCAAGTTCACTCTCATAGTCTCAGAATCATCTGAGGAGCACCCACAACTCTCAAGCTATGAAGCACACAACCTTGGTTTCAACCAATTCCTCTGAGGATCTCTTGAACTTTCTGATGAAGGTATCAACCTTCAAACACTTGATGGATAAACAATGTTGGTCAAATTTTGGGGTGCAACAGAGGCTTACGTCTCATTTATCAAATAATTGTCATTTCTCTTATTTAAAAAAAAAATCCAATATTGTATTCTCACCTCTCGTAGATTCAATTCTTCAAAATATCTTTCTCGACCGAAAGAAAGAAGTTCTTGGAATTTAGCATTCCTTGAATTTCCGAGTAAATAATTCTCGAGGCACGCTCTTGAGTTGTTATTCACTTAACCTTTTGACTCTTTCAAACCAAATCATTTTTCAAACATTCTCCTAAGTCGAATGCTCATACGCATTCGCAACCATCAACATTTCGCACACACCTCAGATTCATCGTGGTTTCGATATTAGGGGCACCCTTAGGGACTAATATCGTTTCTCACCTCCTAACCCTTGACACGTCGTCAAGTCGGTTCCATCTTCGATCAAATCCTCGACACGTCGTCGAGACTTTGATTCGATCTTTTCACAAACGTTTTCTTAAAACTTACGAAAGAGAGATATCCTTAGAATCTAGCATTCTTTGAATATTCGAATAAGTAACTCTCGAGGCACGCCCCTGAGTTGTTATTAGTTCATTCTTTCGATTTCAAAACATCCAAGTCTTTATCTTCAACCTATTCAGTCAATTTCTGAAAGAACTGAGTTCTTGGAATCTCACATTCCTTGAAATCTTGAGTGACAAGCTCTTGAGGCACGCCCTTGGGTTGCTTGTCAGTCATTCTTTCGTCTCTTTCTCAAACTTCCGACTCATTCAACCTTATCCATTTCGTGGTTGTTACCACGAACTACGACTGCTCTGATTCTTCATTCTCGTACGAATGTAAGATACGTAGGCACAAGATCGCGATGATCTTGGCGAGCTACCTCCCCTCCATTTTCCATTTCCCTGTATCCATTTTGTGGTTGTTACCACGAACTACGACTGCTCTGATTCTTCATTCACTCTTGAATGTAAGATACGTAGGCACAAGATTGCGATGATCTTGGCGAGCACATTTCTATCTTCCTCCATTATTCCATCCACTCATTCCCAACCTTTCCTGTAGTCGAACTACGACGCTCTGATTTCTCATTCTCGTCCGAATGAGTATACGTAGGCACAAGGGCCCCAATCCTTGGCGAGCACCCTATCTTCTAACCACCCATCTCTCCTTTGCGTCTTTAACCTTTTACCCTACCAATTCTACCTTTATCAACGAGAAGAAAACAAGTAAACCTAAACAACACTCCCCATATTTACCTTAAGAGGTTCCCGTTGAGTACAACGGACGTGAGGGGTGCTAATACCTTCCCCTCACGTAACCGACTCCCGAACCCGGAACATGGTTGCGACAGCCCTGTTCCTATCCTTTCGTCTTAAGAGGTTTTCTCGATATTTTCCTCTCCCGCTTATTCGGGAAAAATAAAGTTCGGTGGCGACTCTGCCGAACCGTGTTTCCGCGCCTTTCTCGCGAGGGTCGTTTCTCCGAAATGTCTCCATGATTTTTTTGAGGTGCGACAAAGTATCTGAATTTAAAAATCTGAATTTAGAATTGTTAAGACAAGTTTGGCTCATACCATGCATCCTCTAAAGTTTTGACGATAACAAAGTATTTAAAAATCAATTAGGATTTCTAACTAGCTAGTTTGTGTATGCAAAATTATATTTACTTGATTGAACTGGTTCTGACATTGAAACAACTTTGGTTCGGTTTTGGTCATGCTCTCTTGAGGAAGTCTGGTCAGAAAAGCAGCTGCTAGTACACTCCAGTTCAGAAGCGTGCTATGTCATCTCTAATGCTGAGTAATGTCAAGTCAATTCTGCTAACACGGGATTCAAGATTTGTTGACATTATCTTCTATAGGTTATGTTATAATTGAATCATAGTTGTATCCTCTGGACAAAGGCCTTGCTTCGTGGATATTCTTGTGACTGAAATTTCCAACACTTGCTTTATTGGAAAAGAAGATGTACTAGAAGATTTGGTCTGTTTGTAGCCGTTGAAGATGCTCTAACGTCTCTATTTTCTTTAGCTATAAAAAGCAGCTGAAGATTTGAAAATCAACTAAGAAATAACGCTGCAAATACAAATGAGAAATACACACACTACTATCAGAAAGCTGAGTCTGTTAAGAGTTTTTATTCTTGTGTTGACTACGAATCTTTGTAAAAGTGTGTTGTATTATTTTGAACACCTTTGATATTTATCAACTGTTGATGTAAGTTATTCCTTTTCTAAACTATCTGTTTAGATATAAGTCTCTTGTTGTAGACTTGAGAAAGGTGAAGTCTTAGACACGATCTCTAAACAAAGAAAAGTCTTAATCAGAAGCTGGTTAAGCAAGGGAAAGTCTTAGACACGAGCTCTAAGCAAGGTAAAGTCTTAGGTAGGTGGTCTAAGCAAGGTAAGTTTCGATCAGGAACTGATTGAGCAGAGGGAAGTCTTAGACACGAGCTCTAATCAAGGGAAGTCTTAGACAAGTGGTTTGAGAAAAAATAAAAGTCTTATACAAGTGTGTATAAGCAAGTGTAATCTGGTTGATCATTGTGGAAAATCTCTTGCTTGGCAATGAGATTGGAGTACTCTCAGTTGGGAGAGGAACCAGGATAACTACTGTGTGTTCTTGGCTATTTTTACTTTAATATTTCCACTGCACCCTATCAGATTTTGAACTCAGTTTTTACAATCTGAACTCTGGTTTAGAAGTAATTCTAATTTTTGCAAAACACAATTCAACCCCCCTTCTTGTGTATTTTTCTCACCTTCAAGAACTTCATAAGCTTCACTATAATTGGCTTCTATTTTATCAATTGAATTGAAACTCAGATACTCTTTCTCGTCTCCTTCAAAATGTTATAAAATCAAACCATTAAAACATTAGTAACAACATTTGATATAAAGAATTTTTATATACATAAATTAATGTAACTTAATGAAATTTTACCTGGAATAAAGTCTAATACATAATGATTTATTTGGTCTACTACTTCAATGGTTGAAGCAAGAATAACTCTGCATTGTAAGAATTCTTCATTGTGGTAATTTTTAACAGATTGGGATATGCGCTCTCAACAATTGCACTTATAGGATCTTCAAAACATGATATTAATAGCTCTTGAGTGTAGCCAGAAAATTGTGAGATTAAGATATTGATTAACTTAACTCATAAAAAAAGAGTCGTCACCGCACTTTTATTTTATCCAAATGAAAGGAAAAAGAGCGAACAAAACCTAAGCGAGTCCTAAACAAGAAAAATTAAACAGAGATAGGGTAAGGGGCGTTGGTTATGCAAAGGGAAGGTGTTAGTACCCAAAATGTCTATTGTACTCTATAGAAACCTCTTTGAAAAATATACGCTTTTTGGTTTGAAATGTTTGCTTGAAATGAGATTGGGGAAACGAGAGAAGAATTTATTTTTATGACTTTTGTCTTTGGAGAGACTTCTTGAGCCTCATGCCTACGTACCCACAAAGTGCAATATAGGATAAAAAAACCCGTAGTTCATGGTACAAATAAAAAATATGGATTTGTTTAGTTCATCTTAAGTGAAAAGACAAATTATCATTTTAAGGAGAAAACTATAACTAGTCACCCACAAGTATAAGAAAACAACATTTTCATCACCTTTAGATGAAGGATTTTTTGCTTGGATAAAAATCAACAAGTCTACCACTCAACGTCTAAGTGGAAAATATAAACATCTTTAATACTATGGGGAATAAGAGAATTACATCTCAACTATGAAAATGACTCATGTCTAAACTTAATGAAAAATTTTAAAAGAAAAAATGAACAAAGGCACAAAAATGATTGAATGAGTTTTTCTATTTTTTAAGCCTTTTGAAATTAGTCAAAGTATGCTTAACATTGATTAGAATTTATTTAAGAAAAAGAGTTTGAGAATCACTTGAAAGAAGTCAAAGTTTATTATGAAAGAGGATATAGTTTGAAAACAAGAAGGTTTTGAAAAAAAAGAGAAGATTTTGAAAATTGAAGAATGTGGAGAGATGAAGAAACTACCCTAAAGCATAAAATAAAAGTTAAGGACAAAGAAAGATCTAACCAAAAGAAGTTAGAAATCCCCATGGCATAAGTCAATCAAGAATTCCCTCCTTTGGATTTAAGCCTCAAACAAGCCAAAAAAGAAAATAGAAATCCAAGCATCAGACGAAATCATAATAACCAAGATAGGTCTTCAAGTGAAACTCAAGCCAAGGGTACCAGATGAAGTTTAGGATTCCAGGTATCAACTTCCAAGAAAAGGTCGAGATCCCTACTTCTAAGTTCAAGGTTCAAGTCCAAACACAAGATCACAACAGTCCGGAAGTTAAGAGAACCAAGTTTTTAAAGTGTTTTTATATTTATTAATATTTTAAGAGAAAGTCCAAATGGACTAAATAAAATAGCATAAGCATAAACACATGTCCCAGTGGACAAAGAGAAAAGAAAGATGATAATATTAATATGAAATGCTAAAAGTAAAAGCATAAAATAAATGACAAGAAATAAAGAGGAAGAATTAAATGGCACAAAGTAAAGTTAGTTCAACAATATAGTTAATAGGTTAGTGTTAGTGATGAAGAACATTTTGTCCTTTTTGGAGAACACTCAACTAGTCATCCATGAGCATGAAAACATGAACCTATACATCATTAAGAGAATGGCTCTAACTTGGATAAAATCAACAAATATGTCACTAGCTCTCTTAAATGACAAAGAAACAATCTATTTCACACCACACTATGGAGAGTAGGAGGCTGAAAATCTCGCTTACAAAAATGACTTAGTTTCCAATTCGGGAAAAAAATGTAGTGTTATGTTAAGCAATCGTAGCACAACCTATAAAGAAGGTCATACTATGGGAGGGCGGTCAATAACAATATTTTTGCTAATACAAGCTAGAGAAGTGACATGTAAGTCACTCTCCTAAAGTTTGCCATACTAAAAGAAAAAGAGTAATGGTCTCATCTTAATCAAGAACTTTAAAGAAGTTCCATGATATTTAAGATCTTCATCAGCGAAAAAGAAAAAGAGAAGAGAGGTGTTGCACCCCAAAATTTGCCTAACCTTTCTTACTTGGTTTATGTTTCATTTTATTAGCATATCATCGGTCTAAAATTTGCATAGTATAGCATTGTTCATTTGTGCAGGGGATCAAGTGTGGTTTATATCAAGAGGAACCTATCTAGAGGTCTTGTGCAAGCTTGAGAAGTCACCATGGTCATCAGGAAGAGGGTTGGTTTCTTGAGAGGTTCAGTTGTTTGTATGTGGTTAATCTCCTAAGCTGAGGACCAATTGAAGATCATCAGTGGGTTGTAGATCCTTGGTCAGGGATAGAGTGAGCTCATAGAGTTCCTTGAGGGTCATGGTGGAGCTCAATCATGTCATTATGCCAAGTGTGAAGAGCCACAGTTGAGGGTGTTGCAATTAGGGTTTTCATCTGAATAACCCTAAGTCAACTGTGTAATTGAAGATGGTCAAAGCCCAATTCTAAGTCTTTGTAATTATGGATAGTTATGTTGAGATACATGAGACGATATTCCAAGATCGATCCAAGAAGAAGCCCAAGTGTGAGGAGTTGCTAGACAAGGGTCCTCAGGGTAAAATCCCCTATTTAGTGCCTAACTTTAAGACCACTTATCTCAAGATGCAAGTTTCATCTCCACTTTTGGCCAACATGAAACTTGTAGAGCATACTCTTAGTTTTAATTTGAGTACTAGAAGTCCTCCATTGGATTTATAGAACTCAAGTTATGGTCCAGACAAGTTACAGGTCATCTGAGGAATGTGAAATTTGTCTATGAAAGTTCACCAACTTCCAAGGAACTTTTGACCTAGAAGGGTGTTTCTATTGAACTTTTGTCCAACATGAAAGTTGTAGGTCTTGGTCTTAGATTTCCAAATTGTATTATAAGTCTTCCATCTGATTTGTAAAACTCAAGTTATGAGGTTTACAAGTTAGGGGTATTTTGGGAAAGTTAGATTATAGGTCATTTGGCATTATAGGTCATTTTCACCACCTTGCAAGCTTCAAATGAAGTTTTGTTCAACACAAAACTTGTTCAAAATGATGTTTTTAGGTCAACCATGTCCTCATTATGAATTGATTTGGCCTAGGGTGAGACTTGGTTTGAGAAATTTGGCAAAAGGGAGAATTTAAAGGCATTTAAGTGAAAAATTCAAGATTAATTCATTTTGTGCTCAAACAAGGCATGTGGGTACTCATTTTAATCAGAAAAGTCATTTTGAGTACATTGGCAATATTGGATTTTTCATTTGAGGCTTATTTCATGGTGTTTCAATTTGTTACTTCATGAATAAGTAACACATCCAAGATTGCTCATGTGATACAATTAAGCTCTCAATTTGATTCATACACTCTCACCATGATACCAGCAAGTCATGTGAAGCTTCTAGAAGGTGGAATCAAAGCAAATTCGTGTACATCATTGTTACATTTTGGAAGAAAAGTGGAAAAGTGAATATCTTGAATTGGGCCTCCAATGGGCCTCCAAATCATTCTAACAACTTCTATATAAACTCTTTGATGAATTTGGATCAGTTTGGACAATTATTTGGTGCAAAAAACGGTTATGGAAGTTTGAAGCTTCAAGAAAAAAGTGGGAAATTGAATTTCGTTTCAAGAGCTTCTCAAGCCAATCCAAGGATTCCAAAAGCTTCCACATACTTCATTGAGTAAATCTGCAGAAGATTGGATCAAGATTCGTGCCATAACTGCTCCAATTCGAAGCTCCAACTCAGGTTTTTACATTTCAAAATTATGCTCTGTTGAGATGGAATTAATGTAGAAAATGCATGTGGTTAGGTAGAGTATGAACCCTAGATGGATTTAGGATCAAATTTTGGAAGATTAAAGACAATTTAAGATTGGATCCAATTTCTATTTGGTTATGGATTTCTCTTATCTTGGAGTTTCATCATGATTGAGTGCCATATTTGTAATCCTTGTGAAAAATCCTTCAATTTTGGTTCAAAAATCGCGCGATTTCGTTGAGAAACGAGAGAGATAGGTGCTTGAGAGCGTCACCAGAAAACCTCACGGTCGTTCCAGCGCCGGTTCTGTGTGTGTTCCCCCACGAATTTCAAATCGGAGAAGAAACGTGTCCATCGTCTGATTGTGTCCAGAAACTTGACCGAGTCCTTCAATCCAATGCACTACCGCGCGCCACATCAGCGTTGGCCAAAACGGTGCACTTAAGTTAGTGAGTTCTGAACGGGCTTAATGAATTTTGCTAATCACACCCCACGCGTAGGCCCAACCCAAGTTACAACTGGACTGTTTTGCTATTTGGCACACAGTTTTGTTATTTTCCAATCTTTTCCTTTTATTTCTTCATTTCTTACTAGTTTACTTTTAATGCATGAAAAATATAAAAAACAATCATAAATTCATGAGATTTTTTTTATGTAGATCTTGAGCATGTTAGGGATTTTAAGAAGTTGGAATGGTATTTTTAGGATTTATTTTGATTTAGTTATGTTTTTCTTATTTTAATATCCATTAAAATTGTGGAATTGTACCTATGTTCTTGTAGAATTTTATTAGGGTACCAAAACATAATATTTTTGCCTAATTCTTTGTGGCATTCTTGTGGACATCTTGAGGGTTCCAAATATATTTTTCTATGGATTTTGTGGCATCATTTATATAGCTTTTGAACACCATCTTTGTGCATGCTCTATATTGCTTTATTTTGGAATGCCTTGGATGTTTACTCTCTGTTTGAACCCTTTCCTCTTGGATTTTCCCCCCATCCTTTTAGCTTTTGTTTATAGACATATTAAGGTGCTTCCATGATTTTTGTGGTATTTTTTAGGTAGCTTTTGGTGTTGTTTTAGAACTAGATCATTAGACCTTCCATTTTAGGCATCCCTCTTGACACCTTTTGATCTAGGAATTGTTTAGTGACTTTCCTTTTAGGTTTGGCCCCTGTCCTTTCTACCATAGATACCTAATACATGTAGGTTCCCTTAGAAATTTTTATAGGATTTTAGAAATAGCTTTAGTATTTTAAATAGATTTAAAACTTAGCCTAGTTTAAGTTGCTTTCAACATAGCACTTGCTTTAGAATGACCCCAATGGTTGCCTTTAGTGCATGATAAGCTTGCTAATATTCTTTGGTGGTGTTTTAGACATGTTTAAGCTTCTGTTTGCTTGATGGTGATGTTTGATTTGGTGTTTAGACCTCCCTTTAGAAGCTTTCTTTGAGCTTGTTCAATTAGGGTTTAGGAAGAGCTTAGTTGCTTTCTCTTTCTTCAAATAAACATGGATTGCTTTGTTTGCTTTCCACTCTCATCCTATGATTCAAGGTCCCTATGTGAAAGCCTCATCTTTCCTTTGGAAGGATGTGTGGCATTTTACAAGAGGTAGAACCTTTGAGGATGCCTTTCTCTGATGACTGGTTGAGTTTCAGGAGGGATTCCTTTGGTTTCCTTCCTGCTTCCCATCATCAATCCAATATCTTGATGTTAATTCTCTTCCCTTGTGTTGGAGCTTATTGAAGAATGAAGATGAAGACTTTTCTTGAAGATAGCTTGAAGTTAGTTGTTGGCAGTCTGTTTGATTGTTTGATGTATATCTGCTTTGCTGTTGAGCTGTTTGTCTGATGTTTCTCTGACTGCTTTGCTGTTGCTTGTGTGACTGATTGACTGTGTGTTGCATTAGACTAGGTTTCTCATATAGTGATCTAGGCTTAAGAGCATCCTAAATGTTAAGAATAGCTCATTTTGCTTGTCTGCATCTAGAGGTTGAGTCTGTCTCCCTCTGCTTGACTGTTATTGATTGGCTTTGCTTGCTGGCTTAAGGTTGAGTCTATCTCCCTTGCCTGTGTTTTGTGTGTCGCCTTTGGGCTTGCTTGCTATAGAAGTTGAGCTTGGCTCCTTCTGCTTGTTTTTTGCATTGCATGCATTTTATTTAAAGTTGTTTCTTTACAGTTATTTCCTTTGCTGTTTGTTTTCCTTTGTCATGTTCCCCTAGGAACTCTGACTTCTCTTGTTCAAGAGAAGTTATGACAGACTTTAGGATTCTAACCATGCATGATAACATTAGGTAGTTCCCTCCTAACCTCAACCATAGGATCAATTTTGCATGACAACTTTAGGATTGGATCAGTTCCCCTTTAGTGCGTCTTTTCTCTTCTCATCTGCAAACAAAATCAAAATACAGTAATAAAGGTTAATTGACGTCGTACGCTACGAGCCTTAAGCTGTCTATGAAAGGATTGTTGAAGAGTTTCTTTTCAACAGTCTGGATGTTTAGTATGGTACCCTTTGGGTGACATGCGACGCGTTCACTCTCAAGTCATAGTCTCTAATGCGATATCAGTTGCAAACATCCATAAAAGATACTTCTCTAAAAAGCAGAAAACAAAGATCAAACTCTTTTTGTCCTCTTGGACCTTTAATCCCTTGGAAACCATTTTCAGAAGGAGAGTTATGTTAACTCCCGGTTCTACCGCAAACGGTAAACGCCTAAGTCTCCGTTGAGTGAGCTGCATACGCCAAACTGCTGGAACCGTCTGTTAACCCTACTCGGATAAAAACAGTTGAACAAACTTGTGTCTCTTATGTCCCGAACTACGTTTGCTATGATCTTTCACGCTGTGTGAAAGTACGTAGGCACGAGATGCGATATCTCGGCGAGCAACCTTTCTCCCGTAACCCGTAGTTAGGAGAACTACGTTGACTCTGATTTCTCTTTCCAGACGGGAATACGTAGGCATAAAGTGCGACGCTTTGCCGAGTCATTTTATTTTCTTTTCAGACCAGACCTTTAGTGTTGATAGATTTAACAAGCCCGTCAGATAAACACAACAAGCGTGGATCCCATCGAGTATGATGGACGTGAGGGGTGATAATACCTTCCCCTTGCGTAACCGACTCCCGAATCCAGACAATGGTTGTGATGACCTTGTCTTATACCTTTTCGTCAGGTTTTTCCGATCGTTTCCTTTCCCTTCCTGTGGGATAAATAACGAAAGGTGGCGACTCTTCTGTTTTTCCGGCCTCGTTTTTCGCAGTAGCGACAGCTGGCGACTCTGTTGGGGACTCCAACGGTCCCCTGTGCGAGTCAATCCCATCTCTGCAGTTCTTAGTTAGGAAATCTCAACAGTGTGCCAAAGACGGTTGTTGGATCATATTCAACGCCATTCTTTCTCTCTGCATATATGGTATCATTTTGTTTCCCAACATGCCTGATTTTGTAGACTTGGATGCCTTCCATATTTTTGCCTCAGGAAATCCAGTTCCTACCTTGATTGGAGATGTATATCATTCCGTCCATTACAAGAATGAAAATAGAAGGGGTAAGAATGTATCGTGTTGTGTGCCCTTACTCTACAGATGGTTTGATAGTCACTTACCCAAGAAGGGTCCCTTTGCTTCATCTGCAGCCACAGCTGAGTGGTCTGAGCGTTTGATGGGTTTATCAGCAGAGAGTATTGTGTGGTTTGATAGAGATATGTTGGGTACTGAAGTTATATTCAGCTGCAGTGGATTTCCAAATGTGCCTCTTATTGGAAGAAAGGGTTGTATCAACTATAATCCATCTCTACTTGTCAGACAGTTTGCATACGCTTTGAGAGGTCCACCAAAGGATGAAGAGGTGCAGGAACCTCTGTACCTCACCGGTCTTCTAGAGGGGATATGTTATCTAAGCTTCAGCATGCCTGGAATGATATCAGTAGACGAGGGAAATCATTATTGGGTAAAAGTAATAGCCAAGCTTATGCTCTGTACATGACTTGGATCAGGACCAGAGCAGAGACCATAGGGATGCCTTTTCCACCTGCTAAGCGGGAGTGCCCGCCAGTGGTTGAAGAGCCTACTACCGTGCCTATTCAGTAGTATAATCAGGTGTTAGATGAGAATGAAGAGCTGAAAAAGGCCAACGAAGAATTGGAGAAAGAGTTAGCACAGATCAGAAGCGAGAGAAACGAAGTTGTCCACTCCTTCAAAAAGCAGACAGAGTTGGTGAACAGGTTGGGTACGGATTTGACTAAGCAGATAGCTGATCGTGAGCGTTTGGGTATGGACTTCAAATCTGTCAATGATGTCCTGGCTACCAAGAAGCAGCACTTGGATGAAGCATATCGGAGAATATCCAAGTTTAATCAGCAGTGGAATGCCACTTTAGCCAGCAACAAAGAGAGGGAGGATAAACTGAAACAGCAGATATCCAAATTGAAGGCTCAGGTGAAGACTAGTGAGAAGAAGTTCGATGAGGAAACTGCTCGCAGATATGCCACTGAAAACATGCTGAACAAAGCTATCGCTAACCTGAAAGATCGCAAGCAGAGGTTCGAGTCTAAGAAGCGAAAGTTAGAAGATTGCTTTGGCCAGGGAGCGTGGGAAGATTCTGTTGAAGGTCTCCAGTGCACTACTATGCAGAGAGAGTTGCTTGTTGAAGGGTTACTCACTCATCTTGAGCACCCCGAGACAAAAGAGTTGCTAGAGGAGTTTCGTGCCCGCTGTCGCACTTGATTATCTTTGTAACTCTTTGTATTTTTCTGAGCTTTGTTGTAAGCTGACCATCACCAGGCTTGTTGGTTGAGGTCATGCTATTGGTTCCCCATGTATTCATTGACTTTGTACTGCTGCCTTGTTGGGCCATCTATATATGAGATGTTATTTCAGTGACTAGCTCCGGACTTCTTATTATCAGCACTGACACTATGGCACTCAAATCGGGGGGAAAATCTCCCTAACGCACAGACACACCGTAGCATTTGCATAAATCATTTGCATGGCAGGTACCGTGAGCTGTTTCCCTAACCCTCTGTTGATGTAGGTTATTTCAGGATCCGATCAGGAAGATTGCAGAAATCCCCACATGGCTATGGAACAGGTACGAGTAGAGCTGAGTGAGGTCCGAGGCCAGATGAGGCGGGTTATGAGGAACATGCAAGATTTGCGTCTGGAGCAGAAGGCACTTAAAGAGGAGAACAATCAGCTGAGGACCCAGGTGGGTTTGATTATGGAGGTGTTAAAGGATGTCCTCAGGAAAGAAGATGATTAGCTACCTGAAGCCGCAACAAAGATTCTTAATCCACTCGGGCATGTGGAACCTGTGCCTGTGCAACCTATGCCAAGGGTTGATAAGCCTCAGATGTCTAATAGGCGACAAAGAGCTTTGAATTTTTCTCTTCAACGTATTTGTTATGGGGATAATCATGTGACTAAGAGAGGGAACGCTCAGAAGGTAAAATCAGCTGAAAGAACTTTTGATCCGATCCCAATAACATACGCTCAGTTGTTGCCAGTCTTACTTTAGCTTCGGTTGGTTGAATTACGGAAATTACATCCACTAACTGGGACCCTACCACGTGGCTATAATGCAAACGCCCGTTGTGATTTCCATGAGGGGGCACCCGGACACTACATTGAGAACTGCAAAGCTTTTAAGCACGCAGTTCAAGATTTGATCGACTCAAAGGCCATTAAGTTCGCGTCGGGCGACACGAGTATAACAGAGGGTCTCATTCCAGGCATTATAGAAAAGATGGACACTCCTGCTTTCATTCCCAAAGCTGCATTGGACCCAAAGGAGGCCTTGCAATTTATGACTTCTAAATCTCCGTGCCCGCAGCTATTGCCAATTCTGGGGCTAAACCTGAGGATGAGTGTATCCAAGCAAAAGGAGTCCTTAGTATCTCAGGACCGATCTCCAGATGTCTTGATCGTTCAAAGTCAACAACCCCTAGGGTCCGCGCATCAGACATCATCTCTCTTCCGGAATCAACAGTCATATCGCCATCAACAGGGACGACACGCCAAACCAAGACCAAAGAAGCCCGAAAGGCAGTTCACTCAGTTGCCCATGTTACACAGTCAGATGTTGCCGAATTTGGTCAAAAGTGGGCTGATAGTGCCGAAAGAGGCTAATCCAATGATCCCGCCGCATCCTCCAGGTTTTGATGTCAGTGCCCGCTGTGAGTACCATGTTGGAACGCAGGGGCATTCAACGGATGATTGCAAAGTGCTTAAGATCCAGGTTCAGACTCTATTGGACGCCAACAGGTTCTCGATTACGCCTCAGGGTATTCAGATTAACGACCTTCCTTCATCCAGCCAGGTAGGTACATCCGTTCACGCTGTGGAAGAGTCCCCCGAGAGTGAAGGTTCAGAAGCCTTTCAGACTGACCTCGACGAGTAAACTCTGAAGATGGCTACCTCAGCAGCAAATAAGTGTGAAAGCCCAGTTCCTAGAAGCTAGCAATCAGCATTTTTCATGTCATTTCTTTACATTTGTAGTTTCTTTCCTGTTTAATTGCAAACTTCGTTTGTAAAGCTTGTTGTTTTCAATTGACATTGATAATGAAATAAATATGCATGTTTTGCATTAATCCATTCGTGTTCACTCTATTGTTTTCTTTTATTTCAAACGGTTGTTTAAGTGGAATCTGGGGAGGATGACGAAATCCAACGAAGCGCAAGCTTCCAAGTGTATGCTTTTGAATAAAAAACATGTTGATGATGTACAGGCATTGTTTCAATTCGCAAACACCGGAGATATAAGGAAGATAATCCCTTGTTAACCCCTTTGAGCCTAGTAGTAGGAGTTTCTTTCTGAAAATGAAAAACCCTCAATCTTAACCCAGAGCAGGGTAGGTGTCAGTTGATTTGACCAAGCGTTCAAACTACAAAAGGAGTGTCCGTTCGCGGATAGAACACACCTATATAGGTCGTACCTAAAAAGCCACAATGGTTAAGCCTGGTTGATCAGGAGTGAAACAGTTGCAATCTCTTTAACAAGTCATACGGGCCGATGTCATATGATTTGTTCCAAAAAAAAAGAGGAAGAAAAGAATCGAAAAGAAAAGCCCGCTAAGTCGAATCCTGAAAGCAAGCGACTTAGGCAAAAAAATTAGGGTACCCTGCTAGCCTTCAAGATTGAAGGAACTCTAAAGAGTTAGTCCAGCCAAAAGTTAGGGGAAAGCAAAAAAAACTAAAAGCGAAAAGGGATTGTGAAAGAAAAATCCTCAAACAGGAACGAAATTGTGTGGTTCCGGACGCCAAAGGACGAAAAGAGAACGACTGTCACTTTGAAAAGCGTAATTCCTTGAACTGCCACTCAACCTTTGAAAAGAGAACACTAAGGTCGAATTAGTTGAACGTAGGATCGGAGAATATCAAGGTGAATGGGTGGGTTAAAATGAATTTTGAGCCTTTATCTTTTCTTTCATAAACCGTGAACCCGACCACGCTACAACCTTTAAAAGTCCTAATTGAAATAGGTTTGTTTCGAAAGCATACTTTGGTAAAGATCGCATCGAAACTGACTCCTGAAAGGATTCTTCTTACAGTGTTGTATTGATTTTGACATGTTGATGAATGATTCATATGTTTCATGTCATAAAAATTTTTCCAGTGAACATGAATGGATTTTGAAAACTGCCATATGCATTGCATTTGATATGTCTTTCATGCAGAACATCGTGTTTTACTAGCGAGTAAGCGCTTAACGGCAGGAAAGTTTCCACGATGGAAAGACGTGATCAGGACAGAATGTGGGACGCCAGAATATCCCGGCGAACCGGGGCAAGCTATGTCAAATGATCGCGGCAGGGGAGTCAGCCATCCAAAAGTCACGTGAACCGGGGCAATCAGGTCGAGATTTGATGAATCTCTCGCAGTTAAGGGTACTACTCCCCACAGATCAGCCCATGAGGGGCAAAGTCATGACGAGACTGGGGCAGGTCACCCCGAGAGCGCCAGAGCTATCCTTATCCTGAAGTCGATTAACTTGAAGCACCTCTATGAGGTTCGAAAGGCTGAAGTCGGTCGTATCAAACCATCAGGGTATAGAGATCTCAGGTTTCCTTTCGAAAGGATATGATGAAGATCCCGCAAGCTAGGGCAAAAGCTAAAAGCGAAAGAGCCGCAGAGTTTGTCAAAGGTTGTTATAGATTCTGGGGCAAGCCATTGCAAGTTCGTTTCACGGCATATATTGTTCCAAGTAGGATGACTCCTTCTTCCCCAGCGGGTTTGGTCGTGTTTCCCCACCAGAATCTGAATGTGGGGTTGTAACCATTGATGTGTCTCCTCAGACGGAGAAAGATTCTCCCCAACCAGATGTATCCTAGGTAGGGATCGTGTTTCCCCAGCCGAAGTCCCTTAACGTAGGAACAAGCTCTAGGTGATCTTATTCCTCCCCAGCAGATGGAAGTCGCATCTTTATCCCCGCAAGAGTCTGATGCGAGCTAGCCAGCGGTCAGGCAGTAACGTGCATCCCCAGCGATGATCATGTGCATATTTAATCCCCAGTGAAGTCCTCACAGGACACAACCAGGTTGTCAGTGGTTTTGAAAGTTCATCCCCGCGCAGGATTGTTCTTTCTGTTTCTCCAGCAGGTTGTCTTTCCTCCAATAGGTTGATTATCCTTAGCAGAGTTCGTAACTTCGGATCGTAAAACTATCCACCCGCAGGATTGTTTCTTCCCCCCGCGGAGTCGGTTCACCTTTTCAGCATTTATTTTGCTGGAATAATTCTGTGATACCCGGTTATCCCCAGCGGAGTTGGCTTTGTCTTCAGCATTTATTTTGCTGGAGCGGTTCTGTATCCAGCTTTTCTCCGGCAGCCCGAGCCTGCATTTGCATCATATTTGCATTGCATAGCAATTTACCCAGATGCGTAGCATTCCATCTTATATGGAGCATTATGCCATTTTCAAACATATGCATTTTGAAACATAAGCTAGGTTGGTTACCTATGTGTTTTCAGGTGTTCTTCTCTGCAGGTAATTGGAATTCTTGTGCAAGGTGGTTTTCGGATATTCAAATTCTTGGCATGAGATATGTGATGATAACGTTCGTCATATCATGTGTTCCCTCATCAGAGGTGCTTGATTAAATTTCTCTTCTTCCCCGGCGGAGTTTTTCCTTACATGGCTTCATAATTAGACTTTGAAGTTGTTGTCAAAAATTCCCCAGCGGAGTTTTCCTCAGGGTTGTTGTCACGTCAGCATTTCAAAAGAAGATTTCAACGATTAGATGGTTGAAGTCATTACTTGTTGTCAAGGCTTCATGATTTGACTTTGAAGTTGTTGTCAGCATGTTAAAAGAAGATTTCAGCGATTAGACGATTGAAGTCATTACTTGTTGTCAAGGCTTCATGATTTGACTTTGAAGTTGTTGTCAGCATTTTAAAAAGAAAGATTTCAGCGATTAGACGGTTGAAGTCATTACTTGTTGTCAAGGCTTCATGATTTGACTTTGAAGTTGTTGTTAGCATTATAAAAGAAGATTTCAGCGATTAGACGGTTGAAGTCATTACTTGTTGTCAAGGCTTCATGATTTGACTTTGAAGTTGTTGTCAGCATTTTAAAAGAAGATTTCAGCGATTAGACGGTTGAAGTCATTACTTGTTGTCAAGGCTTCATGATTTGACTTTGAAGTTGTTGTCAGCATTTTAAAAGAAGATTTCAGCGATTAGACGGTTGAAGTCATTACTTGTTTTCAAGGCTTCATGATTTGACTTTGAAGTTGTTGTCAGCATTTTAAAAGAAGAGTTCAACGATTAGACGGTTGAAGTCATTACTTGTTTTCAAGGCTTCATGATTTAACTTTGAAGTTGTTGTCAGCATTTTAAAAGAAGAGTTCAACGATTAGACGGTTGAAGTCATTACTTGTTGTCAAGGCTTCATGATTTGACTTTGAAGTTGTTGTCAGCATTTTAAAAGAAGATTTCAACAATTATACGGTTGAAGTCATTACTTGTTGTCAAGGCTTCATGATTTGACTTTGAAGTTGTTGTCAGCATTTTAAAAGAATATTTCAGCGATTAGACAGTTGAAGTCATTACTTGTTGTCAAGGCTTCATGATTTGACTTTGAAGTTGTTGTCAGCATTTTAAAAGAAGATTTCAGCTATTAGACGGTTGAAGTCATTACTTGTTGTCAAGGCTTCATGATTTGACTTTGAAGTTATTATCAGCATTCAACGGCTTCATAATTAGACTTTGAAGTGGTTGTCAGAAATTACCCGGAAAAGCTCTTGCAGACTTCATAATTTGACTTTGGAGTTCGGCAGAATTTTCCTCGAGTAGCTGTTACGTCAGCATTGCAGACTTCATAATTTGACTTTGAAGTTCGGCATAATTTTCCTTGAATTGTTGTTACGTCAGCATTGCAGACTTCATAATTTGACTTTGAAGTTCAGCAGAATTTTCCTTGAATTGTTGTTACGTCAGCATTGCAGACTGCATAATTAGACTTTGGAGTTGTTACCAGAATTAAACAGCTTCATAATTAGACTTTGGAGTTTGTTATCGGCATTACGCGACTTCATAATTAGACTTTGAAGTTGTCGTCAGCATTCAATGGCTTCATAATTAGACTTTGAAGTTGTTGCCATCATTGAACGACTTCATAATTAGACCTTGAAGTTGTCGTCAGCATCACATGGCTTCATAATTAGGCCTTGGAGTTATTGTCAGTTCCTAACGGCTTCATAATTAGACTTTGAAATGGATGTTAGAATTTCCTCGGAAGGGTTCTGGAAGACTTCATAATTTGAATTTGGAGTTCGGCAGAGTTTTTCTCGAGTAGCTGTTACGTCAGTATTCAATGGCTTCATAATTAGACTTTGGAGTTGTTGTCGGTCCTAAACGGCTTCATAATTATACTTTGGAGTTGTTGCCAGATTTTCCCCGTAGAGTTGCTTGGAAATGGAAGATCCCGGATAGTACAGGGATACCGCGCTTTTATTTAGTGCGATGCTTGGAAGGTCCCAGATAGTACAGGGATGACGCACTTTCCGTAGTGCCTGCTTATTGTAGCGTATTTTGCAGATGATTGTTTGGATTCAATTCCTGTGGCGTCACACAGGTGGTTGATATTAAAAGCAGATTCGTTATTAGATGATTGATCAGTTGTTGCCGTGACAACCAGATTCGATTGTCTGGATGGGTTGTTCCCCAAGCAGTTTGTGCAGTTTGTTTCTTCGGTTAGCAAATTTCCGGGTTCTCTGGTATTCAACCGTCTTTTACCTTGATTGCCTGAAAGCCGTTCTCTTTTCATCCAGTCAGGTCCAAGCCGCTTGAATAGGGGCAACTGTTGCACCCCAAAATTTGCCTAACCTTTTCTTACTTGGTTTATGTTTCATTGCATTAGCATATCATTGGTCTAACATTTGCATAGCATAGCATTGTTCATTTATGCAGGGGATCAAGTGTGGTTTATATTAAGAGGAACCTATCTAGAGGTCTTGTGCAAGCTTGAGAAGTCACCATGGTCATCAGGAAGAGGGTTGGTTTCTTGAGAGGTTCAGTTGTTTGTATGTGGTTAATCTCCTAAGCTGAGGACCAATTGAAGATCATCAGTGGGTTGTAAATCCTTGATCAGGGATAGAGTGAGCTCATAGAGTGCCTTGAGGGTCATGGTGGAGCTCAATCATGTCATTATGCCAAGTGTGAAGAGCCACAGTTGAGGGTGTTGCAATTAGGGTTTTCATCTGAATAACCCTAAGTCAACTGTGTAATTGAAGATGGTCAAAGCCCAATTCTAAGTCTTTGTAATCATGGATAGTTGTGTTGAGATACATGAGATGATATTCCAAGATCAATCCAAGAAGAAGCCCAAGTGTGAGGAGTTGCTAGACTAGGGTTCTCAGGGTAAAATCCCTTATTTAGTGCCTAACTTCAAGACCACTTATCTCACGATGCAAGTTTCATCTCCACTTTTGTCCAACATGAAACTTGTAGAGCAAGCTCTTAGCTTTAATTTGAGTACTAGAAGTCCTCCATTGGATTTATAGAACTCAAGTTATGGTCCAGACAAGTTACAGGTCATCTAAGGAATGTGAAATTTGTCTGTGAAAGTTCACCAACTTCCAAGGAACTTTTGACCTAGACGGGTGTTTCTATTGAACTTTTGGCCAACATGAAAGTTGTAGGTCTTAGTATTAGATTTCCAAATTGTATTATAAGTCTTCCATCTGATTTGTAAAACTCAAGTTATGAGGTTTACAAATTAGGGGTATTTTGGGAAAGTAAGATTATAGGTCATTTGGCATTATAGGTCATTTTCACCACCTTGCAAGCTTCAAATGATGTTTTTAGGTCAACCATGTCCTCATTATGAATTGATTTGGCATAGGGTGAGACTTGGTTTGAGAAATTTGGCAAAAGGGAGAATTTAAAGGCATTTAAGTGAAAAATTCAAGATTAATTCATTTTGTGCTCAAACAAGGCAAGTGGGTACTCATTTTAATCAGAAAAGTCATTTTGAGTACATTGGCAATATTGGATTTTTCATTTGAGGCTTATTTCATGGTGTTTCAATTTGTTACTTCATGAATAAGTAACACATCCAAGATTGCTCATGTGATACAATTAAGCTCTCAATTTGATTCATACACTTTCACCATGATACCAGCAAGTCATGTGAAGCTTCTAGAAGGTGGAATCAAAGCAAATTCGTGTACACCATTGTTGCATTTTGGAAGAAAAGTGGAAAAGTGGATATCTTGAATTGGGCCTCCAATGGGCCTCCAAATCATTCTAACAACTTCTATATAAACTCTTTGATGAATTTGGATCAGTTTGGACGATTATTTGGTGCAAAAAACGGTTATGGAAGTTTGAAGCTTCAAGAGCAAAAGTGGAAAATTGAATTTCGTTTCAAGAGCTTCTCAAGCCAAACCAAGGATTCCAAAAGCTTCCACATACTTTATTGAGTAAATCTGCAGAAGATTGGATCAAGATTCGTGCCATAACTGCTCCAATTCGAAGCTCCAACTCAGGTTTTTACATTTCAAAATTATGCTCTGTTGAGATGGAATTAATGTAGAAAATGCATGTGGTTAGGTAGAGTATGAACCCTAGATGGATTTAGGATCAAAATTTGGAAGATTAGAGACAATTTAAGATTGGATCCAATTTCTGTTTGGTTATGGATTTCTCTGATCTTAGAGTTTCATCATGATTGAGTGCCATATTTGTAATCCTTGTGAAAAATCCTTCGATTTTGGTTCAAAAATCGCGCGATTTCGTTGAGAAACGAGAGAGATAGGTGCTTGAGAGCGTCACCGGAAAACCTCACGGTCGTTCCGTCGCCGGTTCTGTGTGTGTTCCCCCCGCAAATTTCAAATTGGAGAAGAAACGTGTCCACCGTCCGATCGTGTCCAGAAACTTGACCGAGTTCTTCAATCCAATGCACTACCGCGCGCCACATCAGCGTTGGCCAAAAGGGTGCACTTAAGTTAGTGAGTTCTGAACGGGCTTAATAAATTTCTCTAATCACACCCCACGCGTAGGCCCAACCCAAGTTACAACTGGATTGATTAGCTATTTGGCACACAGTTTTGTTATTTTCCAATCTTTTCCTTTTATTTCTTCATTTCTTACTAGTTTACTTTTAATACATGAAAAATATAAAAAACAATCATAAATTCATGAGATTTTTTTCTGTAGATCTTGAGCATGTTAAGGATTTTAAGAAGTTGGAATGGTATTTTTAGGATTTATTTTGATTGAGTTATGTTTTTCTTATTTTAATATCCATTAAAATTGTGGAATTGTACCTCTGTTCTTGTAGAATTTTATTAGGGTAGCAAAACATAATATTTTTGCCTAATTCTTTGTGGAATTCTTGTGGACATCTTAAGGGTTCCAAATATATTTTTCTATGGATTTTGTGGCATCATTTGTATAGCTTTTGAACACCATCTTTGTGCATGCTCTATATTGCTTTATTTTGGAATGCCTTGGATGTTTACTCTCTGTTTGAACCCTTTCCTCTTGGATTTTCCCCCCATCCTTTTGGATTTTGTTTATAGACATATTAAGGTGCTTCCATGATTTTTGTGGTATTTTTTAGGTAGCTTTTGGTGCTGTTTTAGAACTAGATCATTAGACCTTCCATTTTAGGCATCCCTCTTGACACCTTTTGATCTAGGAATTTTTTAGTGACTTTACTTTTAGGTTTGGCCCCTGACCTTTCTACCATAGATACCTAATACATGTAGGTTCCCTTAGAAATTTTTATAGGATTTTAGAAATAGTTTTAGTATTTTAAATAGATTTAAAACTTAGGCTAGTTTAAGTTGCTTTCAACATAGCACTTGCTTTAGAATGACCCCAATGGTTGCCTTTAGTGCATGATAAGCTTGCTAATCTCCTTTGATGGTGTTTTAGACATGTTTAAGCTTCTGTTTTCTTGATGGTGATGTTTGATTTGGTGTTTAGACCTCCCTTTAGAAGCTTTCTTTGAGCTTGTTCAATTTGGGTTTAGGAAGAGCTTAGTTGCTTTCTCTTTCTTCAAATAAACATGGATTGCTTTGTTTACTTTCCACTCTCATCCTATGATTCAAGGTCCCTATTTGAAAGCCTAATCTTTCCTTTGGAAGGATGTGTGGCATTTTACAAGAGGTAGAACCTTTAAGGATGCCTTTCTCTGATGACTGGTTGAATGTCAGAAGGGATTCCTTTGGTTTCCATCCGGCTTCCCATCATCAATCCAATATCTTGATGTTAATTCTCTTCCCTTGTGTTGGAGCTTATTGAAGCATGAAGATGAAGACTTTTCTTGAAGATAGCTTGAAGTTAGTTTTTGGCAGTCTGTTTGATTGTTTGATGTATATCTGCTTTGATGTTGAGCTGTTTGTCTGCTGTTTCTCTGACTGCTTTGTTGTTGCATGTGTGACTGATTGACTGTGTGTTGCATTAGAATAGGTTTCTCATATAGTGATATAGGCTTAAGAGCATCCTAAATGTTGAGAATAGCTCCATTTGCTTATCTGCATCTAGAGGTTGAGTCTGTCTCCCTCTGCTTGACTGTTATTGATTGGCTTTGCTTGCTGGCTTAAGGTTGAGTCTGTCTCCCTTGCCTGTGTTTTATGTGTCGCCTTTGGGCTTGCTTGCTATAGAAGTCGAGCTTGGCTCCTTCTGCTTGTTTGTTGCATTGCATGCATTTTATTTACAGTTGTTTCTTTACAGTTATTTCCTTTGCTGTTTGTTTTCCTTTGTCATGTTCCCCTAGGAACTCTGACTTCTCTTATTCAAGAGAAGTTATGACAGACTTTAGGGTTCTAACTATGCATGATAACATTAGGTAGTTCCCTCCTAACCTCAACCATAGGATCAATTTTGCATGACAACTTTAGGATTAGATCAGTTCCCCTTTAGTGCGTCTTTTCTCTTCTCATCTGCAAACAAAATCAAAATACAGTAATAAAGGTTAATTGACGTCGTACACTACGAGCCTTAAGCTATCTAAGAAAGGATTGTTGAAGAGTTTCTTTTCAACATTCTGGATGTTTAGTATGGTACCCTTTGGGTGACATGCGACGCGTTCACTCTCAGGTCATAGTCTCTAATGCGATATCAGTTGCAAACATCCATAAAAGATACTTCTCTAAAAAGCAAAAAACAAAGATCAAACTCTTTTTGTCCTCTTGGACCTTTAATCCCTTGGAAACCCTTTTCAGAAGGAGAGTTCTGTTAACTCCCGGTTCTACCGCAAATGGTAAACGCCTAAATCTCCGTTGAGCGAGCTGCATACACCAAACTGCTGGAACCGTCTGTTAACCCTACTCGGATAAAAACAGTTGAACAAACCTATGTCTGTTGTGTCCCGAACTATGTTTGCTCTGATCTTTCGCGTTGTATGAAAGTACGTAGGCACGAGATGCGATATCTCGGCGAGCAACCTTTCTCTCGTAACCCATAGTTAGGCGAACTACGTTGACTCTGATTTCTCGTTCCAGACGGGAATACGTAGGCATAAAGTGCGACGCTTTGCCGAGTCATTTTCTTTTCTTTTCAGACCAGACCTTTAGTGTAGATAGATTTAACAAACCCGTCAGATAAACACAACAAGCGTGGATCCCATCGAGTACGATGGACGTGAGGGGTGCTAATACCTTTCCCTTGCGTAACCGACTCCCGAATCCAGACAATGGTTGCGATGACCTTGTCTTATACCTTTTCGTCAGGTTTTTCCGATTGTTTCCTTTCCCTTCCTGTGGGATAAATAAAAAAAGGTGGTGACTCTTCTGTTTTGCCGGCCTCGTTTTTCGCAGTAGCGACAGCTGGCGACTCTGCTGGGGACTCCAACGGTACCCTGTGCGAGTCAATCCCAGCGCCTGTGTGTTTACCTGTTGGGTTGTGTTTATTTATCGCATTTTTACTTTCCGCATTTTATTTTCAGTATGATATTATTACTGTTATGCTGTTGTGGGAAGGGACTCTGATGAGTGATAAGCCAGACCCAGGCTTGAGTATGTACATATATTTAGAAGCAGATTTGTGGTGAACCTGTATGTTAGGCATGCACTAGCTCCCACGAAATCTGCACTTAGACGAGGTTCTTTAAGATGATTTCCATTTCCAGCCCAGTGGGCCGTTGAAAGGATTTCAGATCTTGGGATCGTAGACTTTGGGGACCGATCATTTGTGATTTAGCTGAGTGAGGCCACTTCAAGAGATGATGATGCCACACCTTCTAGGTATCGTATCATCGCTCTTGAAAGTCTGTGACGCTGGGAAACGCATAGGAAGCCATACCTTGTCTGTGATTTAGGTCCATACCTGTGAGCGGGGTCAGGTTATTGCAGGAAACCTTAACCTTCAGACTACCTGGTTTTCTTGACAGTGAATCAGTGTTGTTGGGTTCAGAGGTTCTTATCATCAGAGATGTGGTTGTTCTCGACAGTGCATATTTATTGGTCCTCTTCAGGGTTGTGCTGTCAGAGCAGTGTTGTGATTGTGTTGGATCAAAGCTTTGATCTCCTCAGCAGCACCATCTTGATTCCCTATTGCATGTTTGCATTTTGCATTTTGCATACTCATTTGTATATCATTAACGTGTGTCTGTGTTGCAGGTACATTATCCCCCGGTTCCGGTTTTCTTGCCTTCCGCTGTGCTATTATGGGTTCTCTGAGGAAGAATGTTGCCTACAAGCTCCCTACTCCAGATGTTGCTTTGCTGTCCAGTCTGATTGCGTTGGTAGATGATACAGTGAGAGGGGAATTCAGAAAATCTTATGGGAAGCTGCTCAGTTTGGTCCGTAAACCTTCTGTATATGAGTTGAATGGGTTGTATGCCTTGCTGCAGTTCTATGATCCTCCCTTGAGATGCTTCACTTTCCCTGACTTCATTCTTGCACCTACATTTGAGGAGTATGCTGAGTTATTGGGTGTACCTATCAAGAGTCAGATGTCATTTGTTCACATGGATGCTAAGCCTAATCTGGCTAATCTAGCTCTTTCTCTTCATCTGGATGCCTCTGAGTTGATCCTGTCTAGTTGGAATGGGGTTCCTGGTTTTTCTCTGCAGTTCTTAGTTGGGAAAGCTCAACAGTGTGCCAAAGACGGTTGTTGGATCGTATTCAACGCCATTCTTGCTCTCTGCATATATGGTATCATTTTGTTTCCCAACATGCCTAATTTTGTAGACTTGGATGCCTTCCATATTTTTGCCTCAGGAAATCCAGTTCCTACCTTGATTGGAGATGTATATCATTCCGTCCATTACAAGAATGAAAATAGAGGGGGTAAGAATGTATCATTTTGTGTGCCCTTACTCTACAGATGGTTTGATAGTCACTTACCCAAGAAGGGTCCCTTTGCTTCATCTACAGCCACAACTGAGTGGTCTGAGCGTTTGATGGGTTTATCAGCAGAGAGCATTGTATGGTTTGATAGAGATATGTTGGGTACTGAAGTTATATTTAGCTGCAGTGGGTTTCCAAATGTGCCTCTGATTGGAAGAAAGTGTTGTATCAACTATAATCCATCTCTACTTGTCAGACAGTTTGCATACGCTTTGAGGGGTCCACCAAAGGATGAACCATTAATAAATTGGTAGTTCCTTACAAGACAAACTTGACCTTGGATATACATTGCTTGAGAAATGTCCCACTGGCATAGATAACTTGCATTCGAAGCAAACTATTGATAGTTTGAACAATATTAGGTAATTGATATTGTTCAGGCAATATACCTCTTTACTATCAAACAAATGATAGCTTTAACAAGGCAATAGACTCAGGATAAAATATCACCAACTACCTGTTACTAGGTAAGGAAAGCAAAGAGATGCATTACCTATTACCGGTTATTGAGTAAAAGTAATCAACTCGGAAAAAAGATAATCAACTACCTGTTACTGGTAGGAAGAGGAATATACCAACTACTGATTATTGAATAGTTTAGCAAGGGTAATAAGACTGAAGGAAAAGGTTACCAACTACCGATTACTAGATAGTGTAAACAAATATCAACTATATGTTACTGGGTAGAAAGAGGAATATTACCAACTACTGGTTACTGAGTAGCTTAGCAAAGGTAATAGACCTGAAAGAAAAGGAATATCAACTACCTGTTACTAGGTAGAAAGAGAAATGTTACCAACTACCAGTTACTGGGCAGTTTAAGCAATGGTAATAAACTCGGGGTAAGAAATATTAACTACCTATTACTGGATAGGAAGAGAGATATTACCAACTACTGGTTACTGAGTAGCTTAGCAAGGGTAATAAGACTGGGAGAAAGGACAATTAACTACCTGTTACTAGGTAGGAAAAGAAAAATATTATCAACCACATGTTACTAGGGTAGCTTAAACAAAGAGATATATTACCTATTACTGGTTATTGGGTAGCTAAAATAAGGTAATAAACTAGGAGACCAAATTTCAATCCATGAATAAATTGAAAAGAAACGGTCAAACAAGCTCCACCCAATGAGGAAATATCTCAATTGGGGATTAATTCCATCCAGATAATGAATTGGGAAGGAAAGCTAAAACAAACATCTTCCACTTGGAATAAACTTAGTGGAGAATTATAAAGGATAAGAACTTTTTGCTTAAAGGTGACAATAGCACCAGAGAGCGGGGAAGCACCAACAAAATGAAAAATGCATAATGCAACAACAAGATGCTAAGCACAACAAATGAATGCACATGCAATGCATATGAGTATGAATATGCTGACAAAATCAGCAAAGGAAAACTGGGGATGACCAATCACCACAGTACAACCGGATACTCGGTTAATCTTAGTAAGATGGAGATATCAATAAGGATACTGGTAGGGGTTCAGCTGAAGAAATCCTGCAGGAGATAAACAAAAGCTATCAAAGGAAAATAATTCCTACTGCGAAGCTTAAAAATCTCCCTGGGAAGAGAAATGATATTGTTTGGGGAAATAAACCCAAAGATAAATCTTTTAACATCAATAATCCAAAAGGGGGATAACAACATGAACTCCACTCCAAGGGAGTGAAAGATCCGTTGGGGAAACACACAACACAAACTCTTCCAAACTCCTCTTGGGGATGAGAAAATTCAAATGAATTTTGCCGCAAAAGGATAAAGACCTTCTGGGAAGATATGCATAATTAAGACTCTTATGGGAATAGAAACATCCACTAAGGAGTCACCAAAATAGGGAATGTAGAGACATTCTATAGAGATCAACCACCTCCAAGGATAAACATCCTGGACTTGTTGGGGATACACAAGAAGTTAACATCATATCAAAAGGTCAAACCGAAGAGGATTTTAGATCAATGCCTAACACAAGGTAGGAGAAACCAACAATTGACGGCTATCTCTACACTTCTTAGAAACAACATTGCTCTATACTCGGGGATAAATTGAAGCAATAATATCATAACATGAAGGTAAAAACTCTGTTGGAGATTCCATATCAAGGAGAGATAAGTTTCAACAATTACAATTGCTTGATCATAACTCTACTGGAGACGTGAACCATACTCAGCTGGAGAAACAAATCTGAATCAAGACTTGACTGAGGAATTCTCAATTCTCATGCTTAGTTAGAGTATCATATGTACTGGAATTTACTTGGGGAATATTGGATTTCATGACTCCAACACACCGTAAAAAATCTGAAGGGAACATACTAACAACCGCAGGGAATGGAAAGACGAATCTTCTAATAATCAACCTTCTAGATATAAAATTCTGCTTGACTTCACTGGGGGAGAAAAAGAATCTGATGAGGATCATATTCCACTACTAGTAATAAATGCATAAAATCTGCTGGGTATCAGGAACGATAATTCTCTGGGTATTAACAACCTTGAGAAAAATATCTTGGAATCGTAGGGATAATTAAGAAGTCAACACCATAGAAGAAAATTAACCCGTGGGAAATTTTAAAACTCAACACAGGGTGAGAGAAAACCCAAAAATTGACTGCTATATCAATGTTTCTTAGGAAGAAAATATGATTCAGATTGGCCATAAAAGCATCAAACGATAATAAAGGTGGTAGAAACCTTCCGGGGATTCCCCGTCAGGTTCTATCACAAAATGAAGTGGAATCCAACAATCACAATCATACTTATATATGCTATCATACATAGGCCAAGGAATAAGAAACATGTTCGGCTGAGGAAATATGATTAAAGACTTAGAAGGGGGTCCAAGTTTGAGACGCTTGAACTAGAGTTCAGCTGAAGAATGCATCAACTAGATCGAAATGCTTGGGAGATCACCAATAGACTCTACCGGGGAGAACATTGAAATCTTCACTTCGGGATCTTGCCGTTCTTGGAGTAACCATCAACATTCCTTTTAATGTTCATAAATCAAAGGAAAATGTTTTTATAGTTTTCAAAAGCATGATTATTTATTTATCTATTTGCTTAAAAAATTATTATAAAAAATAAATGAAAATAGAAACAAAATAAGAATTGCAAACAAAGGGACAAAGGCCCAAATTTTATTGATAGAATGGAAGTCCGCAAATGGGGTAACTCCATGGATCATTACAAAGTTGAAAAATGGTAAATACATTGGAAAAGGTTACATTGGAATACAATGACCGCTATTCTCTCTAACATCTTTGAATTCCACTATGCTCAAATCTTTCATTGAGAATGGTTGAATGAGAATCGTTGACAGTCAATGTTGCTTCAAGTGAATAGTGATCAAGACTGGCCGAATGTAGTTACCTGCCATAATCCCTAACTTTTGCCTAGATTTCCCTCTCGGGTTTTCAACCTACCGGGATTATTATTTCTGTTTATGTCTCTAATTTTTTCCTGGACTGCCCTTTTGAGTTTTCATCCCACCGAGACGCTCATTTTTTCCTAAGCCGCCTTTTCGAGTTTTCAACTTAGCAAACTGTTATTTTATTTTTTTAGTCAAAGTATTTTTTGAATGCATCGACATTCGTAGGACAAGTGAACTCTTCATCGTCCATAGTTGTAAGAATTAATGCACCAGAAGAGAAGGCTCTCTTAATAACATATGGGCCTTCATAATTAGGAGTCCACATGCCCCTAAAATTAGTGGTAAAAGTTGAGATCTTTTTGAGGACGAGGTCACCTTCTTTGAACACACGAGGTCAAATCTTATTGTCAAAAGCTTTCTTCATTCTATGTTGATACAACTAGCCATGACACACGACCATCATTCTTTTCTCTTCAATAAAATTCAATTGATCTTATCTACTCTAACACCATTCAGCCTTAGACAATTCAGCTTCCATCAAAACTCTCATTGACGGGATTTCAACTTCTATCGGGAGAACTGCTTCCATACTATATATAAGAGAGAAAAAGGGTTACCCCTGTTGAAGTTTGGACGAGTGTACGATACTCATGCAGAGAAAAAGAAAGCATCTCATGCCAGTTCTTATAAGTTACAACCATCTTCTAAATGGTCTTCTTGATATTCTTATTAACAAATTTAATAGCCTCATTCATCTTTTGTCTATAAGGAAAAGACTTATGGTGTTCAATCTTGAAATCTTCACACAACTCTTTCATCATCTTGTTATTTAGGTTTGACCAATTATTAGTGATAATCTTGCTCGGAACACCATACCAACAAATAATTTGGTTCTTGATAAACCAGACCATTACTTGCTTGGTCACATTGGCGTACGATGTCGCTTCAACTCACTTGGTGAAATAATCAATGGCCACCAATATGAAACAGTGTTTGTTAGACGATTTAGGATCAATCATTCTAATCATATCAATGCACCACATGGATAAAGGCCACGAAGATGAGATAACATTGAGAAGAGTTTGAGGCATATGAATTTTGTCAGCATAAACTTGACATTTGTGGCACTTCTTCAGATACTTGTAACAGTCAGATTCCATTGTCAGCCAATAGTAACCTGCTCTCAAAATCTTATTTTCCATTGCATGTCCATTTGCATGGGTACCAAAGGATCCTTCCTGAATTTCTTTCATCAACATGGCTACTTCGTGTCTATCCACGCATCTGAACAAGACCATATCATAATTTCTTTTATATAGCACATCCTTATTCGAGAAAAAGTTACCAGCCAATCTTCTCAAAGTTTTCTTATCTTTATTTGATGCCCCAAGTGGGTACTCTTGTTTATGAAGAAAGATTTTAATGTCATAATACCATGGTTTATTATCAACGACCTCTTCTACCGCAAACACATGAGTCGGTCTATCAAGACGCATTATACTAATCATAGGTACATTATTCCACTAATTCACAACAATCATGGAGGATAAAATTTCCAGAGCATCTTCCATCTATAACACCCTAAATTTTTCTTTCCTTTTCTTTAACCTTATTGGCTTATGCTTCATTTCATTTTCATCTTCATTTGTGCATAGCATTGGTTCTAGAAATGGGATCAAGGTATCTTTGGTAGTCATCAAGAGGAGGAGATGGTTCTCAAAGGAAGGGTTAAAGAGATAATCTCAACATTATGTTATTATTGAGCATCAAAGTACTTTTATTCATTAAGGGATTCTCAACAATCTCTCACAACCATCTAGATTAGGGTTTTCAAGCATTGACCACACTATCCTTTCTTTTGTGTATGAATTAGGGTTTTGGTCAAAGGGCACTTATGGCTTTCTGCTTGAGAAAGAAAAGGTTTCATGGATCAATACACATCTCAAGGGTTCCCTACATGTATCACGTTTCATCACAAGTCATTACATAGGCCTCAGTTAATGGAAAATGGGCTAGGGTTTTCATCTGATTAAGAAAGTCAAATGTGGCCTCACAAAGTCAAACTCTTGCGTTTTTGGTCAACCATGGGCATTTCAAATCATCATAAGCGTTATTACGAGGTTTGAGCAAGGAGAATCAAGAAGAATCATAAAATCAAGAAAGTTGACTAAAATAGGGTTTTAGTGAAATTTCACTAAGTATGGAAAATAAAAAATTGTACCTATCTTGCAAGATTCATAACTTCCTCATCCTTGATCCAAATGAGGAAAAATTGTAATCAAATTGAAGATGACATCATAAATACAAGTTTGTAGAAGAAATCAAGTCCAAAAGATGTATAGATCAAGAGATATGAAGAGTTAAAGTTGGGGGGGAGGGGAAGTGAAATTTGAGTTTCAACACTTAGAAAATTTTATAAGTATGGAAATTCAACTTGAGAAACATGTTTTCAAGTCCATTTTTCTTGGTGATCCAAGTTTCAATTAAAATTTCTTCCAACATCAAAGATGTTAAGCATCCTTCAAGCTTCCCATGCATACCAAGAACTCTTTAATTGGATTAAAACTCTCCAAGTTATGGAGCTCCCAAGGTGGTGTCACAAAGTTGTCAAAATGCATTGGTGACTTAGAATTTCCAGTTTTCTTACAACAAAATATACACTTCAAATTCCCACGCATGACCTTATTTGTGCTGGCCAAAACCTTGCCTCATGTGACCAAGCATACACACCAATTTCATGCACTCTTTCTACTTGTTTTTCCAAAAATAGGAAGAGAGAAAGTGTGCATATAAACCTCATTTCATTCTTTTCCACACGTGCAAGTTTCATGCTCTCCTCAGGCCTCATTTTCCACTCTGCAAATCAAACGAAATCACTTCACCATAATGCAAAACATGTGTGTACTTTCTCACTTTCAAATTTGCAAAGCAACTTAAAATAAACTTCTCAGCCACTTTTACACATTTAACCTCACTCTAACTTCCATATAAAAGCTCACCATAACCTTAAAACTCGTGGGCAACTCATTTTTCATCAAGAACCAGATCTAGAAAGAAGCTCTCTCCCTTAAATTTTCTCAAGTCGTACCAGCTTATTCATCAAGTCTCCTTCTTATTCCTTTCTCCATTCATCATTCTTAAGAGATTGGGAATCATTTGGTGAAGTTTCTGAGGCCTTTTACAAGAGTTTGAAGAAGCAACGAATTTACTCCATTGACTAAGTTTTCTCAACCTTGTTCTCACTTTTCTATCATGCTTTCAACTTGTGATTGACGTTTCTGGAGCCCTACATACATGTAGGCAGTGTTTGTATGCTTGTTGTTTCAGTTTGGTTGTCAAAATTTTGTGTTCAATTTTAATGGTTTTATTGTGATCTAAACTAAATTCTGATGCTAGATTCTTGATGTACGTGAATTTTCCTGTGGAATAGTGTTTTGGATTTGTTGTTTTGGTATGGTTTGCAGTCACATCTGGCGAGAGTGATCGTAGAAGAAAAACGAAGCTAGGGCTCCGGCGTCTTATATTGCCTGATTTGAATTTTTGACTGATCCTTATGTGTGTGTGATGTGGCAGCCATGTGTATGCCAACACATTAAAGAACTAGCTTGTGTGGCTTTTATTTTTGTTTGTTTCTGATTTATGTTGGTTATTGGATTGGACCTTGTTTTATTTAATATCCACACCCCTAGTATCTGGTTCAAGACGCGTATAACTTGATCCTCAGTTCATTGCAGATTACTGATGCACCCATACTTGTCCTTTTCTTTCTTTATTTTTATTTTTTTGTTATATTTTCACTTTGATTTTATTTTTAACTGTTCCAATTATTTTAGAAATACTTAAAAATAGGTTTATGATATTTTACCATCTCAATATATTTTTCACCATTTTTATTTTATTTTTCAATTTATTTTCCTGTTTTGTTTTGATTTAATTTGTGAAGTGGTTTTCCATGTTTAGCCTTAAATTAGGGTTTGATCTTTTGATTCCTTTTGTGTGCCTTCTTGATCCAATCCATTTACCATGTTTTGACACTTAAATGATGAATGTTTGGATGCCATTTTGATGCTTGGATGATGAATTGTTGGTTGCTTTTCAAGTGGTTTTAGTTGATCCTCAATGCATGCTCGATTAGTGGAATGTCTTGAACCTTTGGATTGATTTGATGGTGCATTTGTGCATTTCTCCTTGATATCTTTTTCTCATTTGTTATTAATAGATATAACATGTGTTAGAGCCTCTAATTTGTTTCCTTTTTCTCCTTGACGGGAATGGAATCAGAGCAACCGTAGTTCCCCTCAAAAGGGGGTGAGGAACTTTTGATTGTGGTCAAGGTTCCAAAGGGAAAAGTAAATGTCTGCAGTGAGACACCTACATAGAGTGCGTCGACTCTAAACTAAGGTTAGGTTAGCAAGAAAGAAAATGTCCACAGCGGAATGACTAAATAGAGCACGGCGACTCCAAGTCCTATGGCAAAAGTAAACATGAGAAATATACACGGCGGAACGACTACCTGGAGCACGACGACTCCAATCATAAGTTGAAAATGTTAAGTTAAAAGCCAAAGAGGTTAATGAAAATTAAAATTGAGATGATAAAAAATAAATCTTAAATATTTACATTCTAAACATGAATCCAAAATGCAAAGGGCTAATTCCCAAAATTAAATGAAAAAGGTATTTTTTGGAGTTTTAATATTTATTTAATAACTAGATTTAATAATATAATAAAAGTCTAAGTAAAAATATTTACTAAAATAAAAAGGAGAGATATTTTCTAAAATAAAATAAAAATATATTTTAAAATAAAAGAAAGGATATTTCTAAAATAAAAGGAAAAGACGTTTAAAAATAAAAAGAAAAGATATTTTAAAAATAAAAAGAAAAGACATTTCTTCTAAAATAAGATAAAAAGACTGTTTTCTAAAATAGAACTAGAAGATTGTTTTCTAAAATAAAACATTTTTTTTAAAAATGACCAGAAAAGGGCCAGGGAGAAAAAGAATTAAAAAGAAAAAAAGGTTCAAGTAGGACTCCTCCTTCCAAATGGATCGGGTCATCCATAACCCGGTTCAAATCTTTTATTCATGAGGAAAAACAGGGTAATGAAACCCTGTTAATGAGTCGCTCATAAATCAAATGTGGCCAATGAAATCCGAAACGAAAAAAAGGGACGAATCACTGTGTATCATCCATCACCTTCTTGCTTCATCTTTCTCTGTCTCTCGTCACACCCACTCTTGCTATTCTTTGTTTCAAATCCGGTCCAGTTCGTATTCGAAATCGCTTTGATTTGTTCACTTCTTCTCCAAAAATGGCGATACCAGAAATAATAAAAAGAGATAGAAACAAATCTGCGTGTAAGCTTTTACGCCGTAGACACCAAAATCGTTACTTGACTTTAAATATTTCTTGGTTTCGCTTGCGTGAGTTTGCAGGTTGATAGAATGTGAGTTATTGTGGATGGTCGGGTCAGGTTTGGTCACTGGTTTGATTTGATGATGGAATGGGTTTCAGGTGTGTATGGGTTTCAAATCATCCGCTTTTCCTTCTCCTTCTATTTTGTTCTGGTTCAGTTTGATTTAAGAGTGAATTGGTTGAGTTTTGGTGATGGATTTGATAGTTGTTTGTTGTTGTACGATTGATGAGGGTGAGGAAGATCCTCAATTGAAGGGATTGAGAAGAGTTGATTGGTAAGGATTTGGGATGTTTTCTAGAAGATGGAGATGAAGAATATTTGGCCAGAGAGGTTGAACGAAGGGTGTTTTTTCGTGAGGGAGATCAAGCTCGCGTTTTGGGTTAAGTCGAGGTTCAAGAAGGGTAAACAGTAGTGATAAAGTTCTCTCTATTGTTGCCGGTTTTCTCTTCTGCCATGCCTTCGATTGTCACAGGTTTTGTATGAAGGGCCTGTTATCGTATGGAGAATGGTGCGTTGAAAAAAATGCTTGAAAACCCTCCTTTGAATTCAAAGTTCCTTTCAAAACAGGTTTGGGTTAGGTGTTGTCTTTTTTGCTGCAATTTTTTAGAGTAATATGTTACAGGCTCTGCAGGTCGGTTTTGGCTGCTAGTGTCTGGCGTGAGGTAGTGGCATGATGGTCTTGCACAGATTTTGGCTTGTATTGGTATCGTGAATGACAAGTTGTTGGTTATAGCAAGTTTAGAAAGTCTGTGGCTTTTGATGTTCAGGTTTTGTTGCGTTTGTCGTTTGAGGCAAAGTAATGCAGGTGATTTTGCAAGTTTCATGGTTTTGTGCACTGCGGTACTGACTTTGGAGAAGTTTGGAGGGTAGTAGCAGCAGCAGCAGATGTTGGTACGGATGCAGGATTTTTTGAAGGATATTTTGGCATGTTTTTGGACACCATATGGACTAAAAAGAAAAGTACTAATAAATAATAATAATAATAATAATAATAATAATAATAATAATAATAAATAATACAAATAATAAAACAATAACGATGAAATGATGGAATAATAATAATAAATAATAATAAGAAATAATAATAAAAAATAAAAATAAATAAAAGTAATAATTATAAAATAATAAAATAATAATAACAAAATAATAGAAATAATAAAAACGAAATAATGATAAGGAAACAATTAATAAAGATGAAAGTACTTTTTAAATTAATCTATTGAATTAAAAGTAATAAAGCAAAATTCTAAATTAAACCTAAAGTTTGAAAAATAAATAAAAATTTACAGTGAAACTCACGTAAAATAAAATAGATAAAATTTCATCAGGATAGCATTAAGTGACAAAAAAATTAAACAGAAAAAGCACAATGATTGATTAATGGAGTACATGACTGTAAACGATATAAAAATGATTAGAAAATCTGAGGGTAAAATTTGGGGTAGGACAGTTGCCTCTATTTAAATATCCTCACTGGATGACATGAGTGATACAAAATCCTCATGAAATCATGGTGAAAGGTATTTAAATACAAATAACCGAAAATTTTACCCTTAGATGCAATGACATGCTATGCTATGGACAAAAGAAAATACTATGTAATGCTGACATGCAATGAACTCTAGTATGATAAAAATGATGAGATGATGAAATTCTAAAATGCAGACAAAAACAAAAGCAAACAGGGATAGAGATAACACAATGAGTAAACACTCACTATGTAAAGAAAGCAACACTGAGGAAGCAACATTCATCATCCATGAACAGAACTGGATGGAAAAAAGTCACAACATTCAGAAGATCATTGAATGAGGTGAGGAGAATTTTGGGAAATTTATTAGGGACATAAAACAAACATCATAGACATTCAAAAAAGCATTGACTAAACTCTAGAAAACAACATGCATCAGAGACATTCGGAAAAACATCGAATAAACTCTGGGACACATCCAGAAAAGCAATGGATGGAGAAAGGAAACAGACATGAAAACATTCAATAACTTTTAATCAAAGTTAGAAACAAAATGAAGACATCTAGAAGAGCATTAGATGAAAACAAAGATTCTGAAGGTACATCCGAAACATTTAGAAAATCATTAAATGTACGGGAAAAGATTTGAAGACATATCTGTTGCACCCTAAAATTTGACCAACCGGTTCCTGTATCTGGCCCTATGTTTTGACGCCTGACCGCATTCGCATTCGCATATCGCATACAGTGCATTTTTTCAGTTGTTTTGATTTTATCAGGATCACAGCCCTCTCCTCGCATTTCAGGTGTTTTTTACTCAGTTAGATAAGTAGAGTCGCATTTTTAGGAAATCGTACTATTCCTGGTGTTTTCAGCTCGCGCTGTTGTTTTTAGGGATATTTCGGTGTCCGTTTATTTTTACCGGTTATTCCGGTGCGCTCTCGCGGTTTTATTTGTTGATTTGTACTGTTTCTGTTCCCTCTGGAATTATTGTGAATTTTCCGGATTTTATTAGATATTATTAGGGTTTTAATAGAGTTTTTAATCGTTTTAGAATAATGTTTAGAGATTAATATTTGTTTTTAATAGGTTGTTAGATATTAATTTGTTTTATTCTGTTTTAGATATTAAATAGGTTAAATAGATATTAATAGTTTTCTTTTTTTTAGAATGTTAATTGTTAGATGTTAATTAGTTGTTTAGAGTTAATTAGAATGTTATTTGTTAGAGTATTATCGGTTAGGTTTATTGTTTAGATTAATTAGGATTAATTGTTAGTCTTAATTAGGTTTATTTGTTTGGTCTTAATCATCTTTTAATTAGGGTCTTAATCCAGAGTTCAGTTTTAATTCATCATTAATTGTCCATTAATACAATCATTTTAATTCAGTTTTAGTCCTTAATTTTTGTGGGCTCAATCAGTTTTGGAGGCCCAGTCTTTCACAGTCCATGCCAAGTGTCTTATATAAGAGATGCCACACGTTCAGCTTCTGGGTCCGCCACCTCATTTCATTATTCACCCACACGCCGCCACATCACCTTTCCCTCTCTCCCCCTCAACACGTGGCCAGCATGCATGCTCCCTCACAGCCAAGTGTCCTCGCCTGAGCCTCACCGGTTGCATGGTCGGCGGCCATGCAACCACCGCCCCTAACCTACTCCGGCAACCCCTAACCTACTCTGGCCACCACGGCCGTTCGCCGGAAAATCCAAACTCTCCAAAAAATACCCAGAATCTTCATCTCTCACCTCTAACATTCATCTTCTTTATCCATCACCTTCATCTAACATTCACCGGAGCCGCCCTAACAGTCGCCGGAAAATTCAACTCCCATCAATCCTCAACTTTTCCCCAAAATTTCATCAAAGAAATCCAGATTTTTTCTTCCAACTTTCATCAGCTTCAATCGTTTTGCCATAGTTCATCGATTCGTTCATGCGTTCATCCGATTCTCCAGAAGATCTTCAAGATCTCCATCTGCTTCGTAAAGAACTCAAGAACATTTTCCAGAAACCTCCATGAAGCTTCTCCGGTGTTCGTTAAACGTCCGGAACACTCTTCCTTCATCATCAGATTTCTGCTAGATCTTTAAGGATCTTCATCGTCTTCGCATGCAAATTTCTAGAAGTTACGATAATCTTCAAGAGAGGTCTTCCAACGGATCCAGATCTGAACTCAAAGCCAGGTCACCAAGATCTTCAACCCTCGTAATCATTCTACAAGAACTCCAGGTTTTCTTCGAGTCAATCTCCAGAAATCCTCAACGAAATCAATAAATCAACATAATCCAGATCTACCGTTAACCGTCTTCATCTTCGAGAACAACGGATCTATGAACCTTCAACGGATCTCCAGAAGAACAACATCTAAATCCAGGTTTCTTTAGATTTCCTTCAAGAACATTATGCTTTTGTTTCATATCCACGTGCATCTTCGTCAATCTTCGTCAGTTTTGCAAGCATCGTCATTGTCGATTCTTCGTCGAGAGCATTGTTCTTCAGAAGCCTTCATGATTTTTTTTCAAAGCACGTCACCATCATTTCCAGATGAACAGATTGTTGAGAGTGAGACTGAGAGAATTTTTGTGAGGTTGAAAGGTTGTTACGAAGTTTGAGTCGAGATGAAAGGAAGTCGGGAGAAGTTCTGTTGTGAGAAAAGGAGTTTGGTGGAAACGGAGAGGGGTAGAGGGAGGAAGAAGTTGACGGCGACGCACAGAGAGGGGAAGAATGTCTAGGGTTTCAGAGTTTGAGAGAATGAGTGAGGGAGAGGGTAGAGACTATTGGACTCAGAATTGGTTTGGGCTCTGGGCCCATTGTCTTTTTTCAGACCATACCCCCCTCAATTTCCTTTACACCCTCTCTGTGTTTTTTTTTGGATAGTTGTTGGGCTGGGCCCAACGGTTTTGCTGACTGCTACCATCCGTTTCACTTACAGGCCCCCTCCCCAGTTTTTTTGTTTGTTCTTTCTTTTTATGGGCTGGGCCCTTAATTCTCGTTTATTTTTATGCTTGTAACCCCCCCCCCCCCCCCCCCGAACTGATGTAACCCCCCTTTTGTTTTTTTCATTATTTTCTTTTATTCATTTGTTTAGTTTTAAAATAGTGAAAAAGAAAGTGTGAAAAAGAAAAGAGTATGTGGAAAAAAATATTGAAAAGAGCATGTGGAAAAATATATTGAAAAAGAAAATATGGAGAAAAGAAAAGGAAAATAATATTGAAAAGAAGAATACTTGAAAAAGAATATAAAAATATTAGTTTGTAGATTCAATATTTTTAGAATAGACATTTTTAAAGGTAGTTTTAGAAGTCCACTTGTTAGGGGACTATTTTCCACTTGATTTTCCATTATAGATGGATAGGATAGTATTTTTAGGAGTTTATTTTTCAGTTCTCAATCATTGTAACCCATTTTCAGAATATTAATAAAACGAGATTTGAGCTGTGGTCCCGAAAGTAGCCGAACTACAGCTGCTCTGATTTCTCGTACCAGACGAGAATATGTAGGCATAGGATGTGATATCCTAGCGAGCACACTAACAACTAATTTTTGTTCTCTCGCTGTTGTGCGATCGAGACTTTCCCGCTGACGACTGATGTTATCCTTTCTCTTGCCCGAGTGCATTTGAGACCAGACCGTAGCTTTAGTTCCCCATAGGTTCCCGTACCTGTAAAACCAGATTAATCTCACTTGTGTGTGAGAACACCCTGCTTAGCCGTAGTTAGCCTGAACTACGAAAGCTCTGATCTTCCATGCTGTGTGGAAGTACGTAGGCACAAGACGTGAAGTCTTGGCGAGCCAATTCCCTGTAGTTTCCCGAACTACGTTGACTCTGACTTTCTCTCTTGAGAATACGTAGGCATAGAGTGCGACGCTCTATCGAGTCAATTCCCTTCCGTTTAGATTTAGCAGCCGTAGATAGATTGTTTTGCATCCTTTAGACAACCCAAGCAAGCGTGGATCCCGTCGAGTACGACGGACGTGAGGGGTGCTAATACCTTCCCCTTGCGTAACCGACTCCCGAACCCAGGTTTTGGTTGTGACGACCATACCTTTCCCGTTTTTTGTGAGGTTTACTTCGAGCGTTTCCTTTCCCTCCGTTGGGATAAATAACGCACGGTGGCGACTCTTCTGTCCAGCCGGCGCCGATTTTCGCAGTAGCGACAGCTGGCGACTCTGCTGGGGATTCCAACGGTTCCCTACGCCTTAGGTTTTTTTCCTAGCTGTTTGGGGTCATCCCCAGCAGTTGGCGACTCTGCTGGGGATCTGCGATAGTTCCCTATGCATGTGGGATCCAACGTCCCTTAAGAGAGTCAATCCTAGTGCTTGTTTGCTTGTCTTTTGGGTGTTTATTTTTTCATTGCTATTATCTGTTACTGTCGTGCTCTGGGGAGGGTGATACTTTGAGTGATAGCCGGACCTGGGCTGCTTGAGTATGCATTTAGACGTAGTTGTGGTGATTAGTGGACGAACCTGTTTGTTGAGCAGACACAAGTTCCCCACGAAATTCACGCTCAGACGAGGTTCTCTCCGAGGTGCTTCTTTCCGATCCTGAGGATCTGAGAGGAGTCCAGACGTGAGGATTGTCGACTCTGGGGACCGATCAATTGGAAGTCAGCTAAGTGAGGCCTCTTCATGAGATGATGGTGCCACTCCTTCTGGGAATCGTATCGTCGCTTATGAAAGTCTGTGACGCTGATGACCGCATAGGATGTCGTACCTTAGGTCCATACCTGTGAGTGGGAGGGTTTTTGCAGGAAACTTAACCTCCAGACGACCTGTTTTTTTTGGTTTTCGCTTCAGAGTGATTATCTCCGTCAGCAGTACAGCAGTATTCAGAGCGTGTTGTGGGGGCTGTGATCCCGTGTTTGCTGCATTGCATTGCATTTGCATAAGCATCTTTGCATCATATTGCATAGCATTTCTCTAGCTGGCCAGAGCTCTTATCCAGCCTTTGTTTTGATTCAGAGGGTGATTCTCGGGGGATTGTTCGAGGCAAGTGTGGATTGTTAGAAGACGACCAAAGGGGTGAAACAGATCAAGCAGAATCAAGCAGTGCCGTCAGTTGAAAGTTGCTGATAGTCATGTCAGGAAACGACTTCCAGATTGCTGATGCCTTGTCAGGCTTTATTATGACGAACAATCCTTTGTATGATTCCACGTCTGATGAAGGCTTTCCGCAAGTGAATAACCTTACTGCAGCTCAACTTGTGCAGACTTCTGTTAGAGGCCAAAATCTGCACCAACAGTTTGTCATCCCAAGTGAACGTTCTTCTTCTGATGCCGCGAATTATCAGAATGTTATTCCTACTGGTTTGATCTCCCGAAGAGAAGTTCCGATAGTGAGGACTAATAATCCATTAGCTCTTGTGCAAGCTAAGAGGTTGCACGCATTGGAGGAACAAGTCAAAGCCCTGGAAGTTAAGAACGATGTTGGTCTCAATGCTTCAGATATGTGCTTGGTTTCTGACCTAGTGTTACCTCCTAAATTCAGAGCGCCGAAGTTTGAAAAGTATAAAGGAGATAGTTGCCCGAGGCTACATTTGGTGATGTTCTGCAGAAAAATGACTTCGTTTGTGCAAAACGACAAGTTGATGATTTACTGTTTTCAGGACAGTTTGATTGGGGCATCTTTACGTTGGTATATGCAGTTAGAGAAGGATCAGATTCGATCATGGGTGGATTTAGCCAGAGCTTTCCTGAAGCGGTATGATTACAATATAGACATAGCTCCCATTCGCATGGAGTTGCAATCTTTGTCTATGGGGATCAATGAACCTTTCAAAAAGTATGCTCGGAGATGGAGGGATTTTGCTTCCAGAGTGGAACCACCGATCCCTGACCGAGAGTTAGCAGGCATGTTCGTAGACTCCTTGCAAAGCCCGTACTTTGAGAAATTGCTTGGAGTTTCGCTGAACTTCTCCGAATTAGTGGGAGTTGGAGAACGTATTGAGAATGCTATAAAGATTGGAAAAATTCAGATTGTCTCAAGCGGCCAGGCTAGTGAAACTGAATCTCTTTACGACTATCAGAATGAATAGGGAGTTGTGATCAATGCCCTCATGCCAGATGTTGGGTACCCTCGAGATGAATTGGTGAAATTTATTGGTTCTTTATCCTCTCAGAGATCAGTATCCTCTATGCCTTGTTATGCTGGACAGACAACTGTGTCTCAGGCGCCCTATCAGGAGTCTTATGTCACTTCCCTTGCAAATCAGCGAACTCGTGGCCAAGGTTATCAGACTCAGCGTCAGAATCAGAACAGACCTCGTAGCAATTTGGAACGAAGGAATGCTCCTTCTCATCCAGTTCCTGTGCCGTACAGTCAGCTTTTGCCACAGTTGGTTCAGAACGCTTTGGTGGAGCCGAAAGCTCTCAAGCCTGTGCCAGAACCTTACCCTCTTGGGTATAATTCCCATGTTCAGTGTGGTTATCATGGTGGCTCTCCAGGACATGCAACTGAAGATTGTAAAGCGTTTCAGGCAAAGGTACAGCAGTTGATCGACCAGGATTGCATTTCTTTTCAAGAAGGATTTCTGTTTGTTCATACCAACTTCTCAGCTGTCTAAGCTCGTAGACTCGGAAAGTATTCCCTAGCAAAAGCCAGTGGTCCAGACAGGCAGGCGCCCTCAGCATTGGCAGTCCTCATACTTTATATCATTTGCATTTGTAGTTTCTTTTCTGTTAGTTACTACTTGTTTTTAAGCATTGTTTGTTTCGAATGGTAATGATAATAAAGTGACTATGCATTTTTCTGAATTAATCATGTCGTTGTCGCTCATTTACTGCATTACACTGACACTTGCATTTTATTCACTCCACTTTATCACTGTGACTAGCAAAGATTGGAGGGAGGATGACGAAACTAAACTCATAACCGATGATCGTATGCTTTCAGATAAAACCTTGTCGATGACGTACAAGGCATTGTTTCAAATCCCCCAAACACCGGAGATATAAGGAGTTAGTCCCTTGTTAACCACTTCGAGCCAGGAAGTAGAAGTTTTTTCGGACTTTTTTAAACCCTCACATCTTAACCCGGGGCAGGGTAGTTGTCAGTTAGCTTGACCGAGCATTCGAGTCTTACAGAGGAGTGTTGTCTTTCGAGGACCAATCAGTTTATACCTCTCAAGAGGTCGTACCTCGTCAACCACAATGGTTAAACCTCACCAATCAGGAGTGAGACAGTTACAATCCTTTCGGAGCAATCAAGACAACCAGTGTCACACGACTTTGTTCCAAAAAAAGCCCGCTAAGTAAAAAGAAAGAAAAAGTTGGAAAGCTGATACTTAGGCAAAAATCAGGGCATCCCGCTGGACTTCAAAAGAAAAAATCGAAAAGAACTCAAAAGGAGTCAGTCCAGGCAAAAATTAGGGAATCGAAAAGAATGGAAAAGAAGGGATAGAAAAATATAGATCCCCAGTGAAAGACAAAGTCGTGTATACAGACACTGATAACGAAAAAGGGGTAGCTGTCACTCCGAAAAACCTTGTGAATTCCTTAATTGTGGTTCTTACCATTCAACATACCTCTCGAAGAGGCGAGCGCTTGTGCCAGGTTAGCTGAACTTTAGGATCGGAGATCATCACGTAGAAGGGGTGGGTACAAATCAAAATTTGAGCCAAATATACTTTGTTTCACGAACCGTGAACCTGACCACGATACAACCCTTAAAAGACCTAATTGAGGTAGGGTTTATTCTGAAAGCTCATTACGATAAGGTTGAGTAACCTGACTCCTTCGTGACTTGCTAGTCACATCCTTGTTGTGTTTTTCACTGACCACGTAAGCACTATGTTTGAACTCAGGTTCATTCGTCACTCACAATCATAGCGCATAAATGAGTGACAGCACAAATTTTTTCAAAAATCTACATGAACACTGCATTAAGATTACCATTCGTAAATAGACAATTTTAATTGCAGGTTAGTAATTGACACGAAGGAGATTCCAACATGGAATAATCGAGCAGGACTGAGTAATTCAGTAGTCTGAACCAGAATGGTGTATGTTGTGAAGACCTATGAATCCGGGGCATTGACTTCCAGTGAGTTCGGAATCAATCAGTCTGAGGACAAGTCCCGAAGCTTCAGTTGATCAGGGGCAGTATGCTTGAGAAGCAGTTGATCAGAAGTGAGTCTTCTCGAGAGCCAATCAGGGGCAATTATACAGAACGTGGAGATTTAAAAGCAGATACTTCAGGTGGATAATCAGATCAGGTTAAGTCGCTAGAACGCTCATTCAGGGGCAAGTCACCGCAGAGAGTGTTGAAACCAGCTAGGTTGATAGGGGTTTAATGGAGATTGAATTCTGTTGTCGTACAGATACCGGGGCAAGTAATCCCGAGGTCGTCTCGTAGCAAGCTGTTCAGAGCAAGTATTCCCAGGAGTTAGATAGGGGCAAGTTGAGTGCACTGGGGCAAGTCATTCAAACCAGTCTGTTTATCCCCAGCCGGAGTTGAGTATTGGGGAATCATGTCATTAACCTTATCAAAAACCTCAACATTCCGAAAAAGGCCTTGTTGTCATTGGATCGTTATCCTACAGTTTAAACCTGTTACGTGTCAGTAACCAGTCATTTCCAAAGTCCAGTTCTCACCTGGCAAACCGGTAACCAGTTCTCGTCTGGCCCACCCTTCCGCAAGCATCAGTTCCCGTCTGGTGTAGCTTATTGTAAGCATCAGTTCCCGTCTGGTGTAGTTTATTGTAAGCATCAGTTCCCGTCTGGTGTAGTTTATTGTAACCAGTTCTCGTCTGGTCACCGTTTCTTCAAGTGTTGTATCAGTTCTCGTCTGGTACATGTCATCGCGTAATCAGTTCTCGTCTGGTCATCGTGTGGTTTAACCTATGTGTTATACCAGTTCTCGTCTGGTGTGCGTCAGCTTTCAACCAGTTCTCGTCTGGTTATCTATGCCTCAGTCTGTTATCCAGTCAGCCCCGTCTGATGTCCAAAAATCAATTTTCGTTCAATTTTCCTAATCTATTTTGCTATCAGTTCTCGCCTGGTAGTCTACCTTTGAATGCTAGTTCCCGTCTAGTATTTCCCATATCTTCCGTTTTGTACATAATCCATGTTCATACTAAACCAAAAAAGCACAAAAAACCTAAAATTATCTGACGTAGTAGTTCCCAATGACTCGCATGTTGTCAGGTTCCCCGATACGAGACTCGACGGATACCAGTGCTCCAATTAGTGTTTGAATTCCTTGTGGATGCTGTTAAATCAGAATTGCTACTCTTCAGCAGATGAAAGTTGTGTATTGTCGGAAGAATTGAGATTGTATTGCTATCCCGCATCAGAGTAGGATCAGGAGTATCCCCAACAGATTAAGATTGATATCCATAATAGAAGGGGCATCCTCTAGCAGTGAGCCGTTTACAATCAACCCCAGTTTGGGTTAATCCCCACAGAGCATAATCATTTGCCAATGGTTTGAAGAGAGCATCCCCAAGCAGGGTTGTTTTTTCTTTCTCCCCAAGCAGGGTTGCCTTTCCATTTCTCCAGCAGGATGGTTATCCCCGGCGGATTTGGTTTCCCTTTTCCAGCATTTATGTTGCTGAGATGATTCTGTGATATCAGGTTACCTTCAGTTGGAGTTGACGTCTACCTTCGACATTTATTTTGCCAAGTGGTTGCGGACCTGGTGTTCTCTGGCAGCTCGAGCCTGCACTTACATTTGCATATATCGTCATACTTGCATTCATACAAATACATAGCATCTCCATGTCGTATGGGGCGTCGCATTTCAAACAAACGCATAGCATTTCCATGTCATATAGGGCATTGCATCATTTCGGACATCCGCATGCCGAAACATAGACCAGGGTGGTTACCTATTGGATTTCGAATTTGTTCCCCTGCAGAGTTGTTTGGTTAAGCTTCTCTTCTCCCCCAGCGGAGTGATTCTTCACATTTGGTTGTTACGTCGGCCCTGAAAAAAAAGATTTGACATATATCAGATTTCTGAAGCTGCCTCCTGTTGACAGAATGGGTGCCGAACAGTCGATTCAGAAGTTCCCCAGGAGAATTGTCCTCAAGTTCGCCGTGAACTGTGAGATGACAGGATTTGATCCCATAAGTAAGATGGGAATCAAGGTGTTTGCTGTTTGAAGCATTATTTCAATACTTGTGGCGTCACACAGGTGATTGATGTTGAAAAGGAGAGAAATTTTTATCAGTATATTCCCACGGTTGGCAAATTTCAGGGTTTCATTGGTATTCAACCGTCATCTACCTTTGAATGTTTGAAGGCTGAGCGCTCTTCACCCATTCAGATCCAAGCCGCTTGAATAGGGGCAGCTGTTGCACCCTAAAATTTGACCAACCGGGTCCCGTATCTGGCCCTATGTTTTGACGCCTGACCGCATTCGCATTCGCATATCGCATACAGTGCATTTTTTCAGTTGTTTTGATTTTATCGGGATCACAGCCCTCTCCTCGCATTTCAGGTATTTTTTACTCAGTTAGATAAGTAGAGTCGCATTTTTGGGAAATCGTACTATTCCTGGTGTTTTCAGCTCGCGCTGTTGTTTTTAGGGATATTTCGGTGTCCGTTTATTTTTACCGGTTATTCCGGTGCGCTCTCGCGGTTTTATTTGTTGATTTGTACTGTTTCTGTTCCCTCTGGAATTATTGTGAATTTTCCGGATTTTATTAGATATTATTAGGGTTTTAATAGAGTTTTTAATCGTTTTAGAATAATGTTTAGAGATTAATATTTGTTTTTAATAGGTTGTTAGATATTAATTTATTTTATTCTGTTTTAGATATTAAATAGGTTAAATAGATATTAATAGTTTCCTTTTTTTTAGAATGTTAATTGTTAGATGTTAATTAGTTGTTTAGAGTTAATTAGAATGTTATGTGTTAGAGTATTATCGGTTAGGTTTATTGTTTAGATTAATTAGGATTAATTGTTAGTCTTAATTAGGTTTATTTGTTTGGTCTTAATCATCTTTTAATTAGGGTCTTAATCCAGAGTTCAGTTTTAATTCATCATTAATTGTCCATTAATCCAATCATTTTAATTCAGTTTTAGTCCTTAATTTTCATGGGCTCAATCAGTTTTGGAGGCCCAGTCTTTCACAGTTCATGCCAAGTGTCTTATATAAGAGATGCCACGCGTTCAGCTTCTGGGTCCGCCACCTCATTTCATTATTCACCCACACGCCGCCACATCACCTTTCCCTCTCTCCCCCTCAACACGTGGCCAGCATGCATGCTCCCTCACAGCCAAGTGTCCTCGCCTGAGCCTCACCGGTTGCATGGCCGGCGGCCATGCAACCACCGCCCCTAACCTACTCCGGCCACCCCTAACCTACTCTGGCCACCACAACCGTTCGCCGGAAAATCCAAACTCTCCAGAAAATACCCAGAATCTTCATCTCTCACCTCTAACATTCATCTTCTTTATCCATCACCTTCATCTAACATTCACCGGAGCCGCCCTAACAGTCGCCGGAAAATTCAACTCCCATCAATCCTCAACTTTTCCCCAAAATTTCATCAAAGAAATCCAGATTTTTTCTTCCAACTTTCATCAGCTTCAATCGTTTTGCCATAGTTCATCGATTCGTTCATGCCTTCATCCGATTCTCCAGAAGATCTTCAAGATCTCCATCTGCTTCGTAAAGAACTCAAGAACATTTTCCAGAAACCTCCATGAAGCTTCTCCGGTGTTCGTTAAACGTCCGGAACACTCTTCCTTCATCATCAGATTTCTGCTAGATCTTTAAGGATCTTCATCGTCTTCGCATGCAAATTTCTAGAAGTTACGATAATCTTCAAGAGAGGTCTTCCAACGGATCCAGATCTGAACTCAAAGCCAGGTCACCAAGATCTTCAACCCTCGTAATCATTCTACAAGAACTCCAGGTTTTCTTCGAGTCAATCTCCAGAAATCCTCAACGAAATCAATAAATCAACATAATCCAGATCTACCGTTAACCGTCTTCATCTTCGAGAACAACGGATCTATGAACCTTCAACGGATCTCCAGAAGAACAACATCTAAATCCAGGTTTCTTTAGATTTCCTTCAAGAACATTATGCTTTTGTTTCATATCCACGTGCATCTTCGTCAATCTTCGTCAGTTTTGCAAGCATCGTCATTGTCGATTCTTCGTCGAGAGCATTGTTATTCAGAAGCCTTCATGATTTTTTTTCAAAGCACGTCACCATCATTTCCAGATGAACAGATTGTTGAGAGTGAGACTGAGAGAATTTTTGTGAGGTTGAAAGGTTGTTACGAAGTTTGAGTCGAGATGAAAGGAAGTTGGGAGAAGTTCTGTTGTGAGAAAAGGAGTTTGGTGGAAACGGAGAGGGGTAGAGGGAGGAAGAAGTTGACGGAGGCGCACAGAGAGGGGAAGAATGTCTAGGGTTTCAGAGTTTGAGAGAATGAGTGAGGGAGAGGGTAGAGACTGTTGGACTCAGAATTGGTTTGGGCTCTGGGCCCATTGTCTTTTTTCAGACCATACCCCCCTCAATTTCCTTTACACCCTCTCTGTGTTTTTTTTTGGATAGTTGTTGGGCTGGGCCCAACGGTTTTGCTGACTGCTACCATCCGTTTCACTTACAGGCCCCCTCCCCAGTTTTTTTGTTTGTTCTTTCTTTTTATGAGCTGGGCCCTTAATTCTCTTTTATTTTTCTGCTTGTAACCCCCCCCCCCCGAACTGATGTAACCCCCCTTTTGTTTTTTTCATTATTTTCTTTTATTCATTTGTTTAGTTTTAAAATAGTGAAAAAGAAAGTGTGAAAAAGAAAAGAGTATGTGGAAAAAAATATTGAAAAGAGCATGTGGAAAAATATATTGAAAAAGAAAATATGGAGAAAAGAAAAGGAAAATAATATTGAAAAGAAGAATACTTGAAAAAGAATATAAAAATATTAGTTTGTAGATTCAATATTTTTAGAATAGACATTTTTAAAGGTAGTTTTAGAAGTCCACTTGTTAGGGGACTATTTTCCACTTGATTTTCCATTATAGATGGATAGGATAGTATTTTTAGGAGTTTATTTTTCAGTTCTCAATCATTGTAACCCATTTTCAGAATATTAATAAAACGAGATTTGAGTTGTGGTCCCGAATGTAGCCGAACTACAGCTGCTCTGATTTCTCGTACCAGACGAGAATATGTAGGCATAGGATGCGATATCCTAGCGAGCACACTAACAACTAATTTTTGTTCTCTCGCTGCTGTGCGATCGAGACTTTCCCGCTGACGACTGATGTTATCCTTTCTCTTGCCCGAGTGCATTTGAGACCAGACCGTAGCTTTAGTTCCCCATAGGTTCCCGTACCTGTAAAACCAGATTAATCTCACTTGTGTGTGAGAACACCCTTCTTAGCCGTAGTTAGCCTGAACTACGAAAGCTCTGATCTTCCATGCTGTGTGGAAGTACGTAGGCACAAGACGCGAAGTCTTGGCGAGCCAATTCCCTGTAGTTTCCCGAACTACGTTGACTCTGACTTTCTCTCTTGAGAATACGTAGGCATAGAGTGCGACGCTCTATCGAGTCAATTCCCTTCCGTTTAGATTTAGCAGCCGTAGATAGATTGTTTTGCATCCTTTAGACAACCCAAGCAAGCGTGGATCCCGTCGAGTACGACGTACGTGAGGGGTGCTAATACCTTCCCCTTGCGTAACCGACTCCCGAACCCAGGTTTTGGTTGCGACGACCATACCTTTCCCGTTTTTTGCGAGGTTTACTTCGAGCGTTTCCTTTCCCTCCGTTGGGATAAATAACGCACGGTGGCGACTCTTCTGTCCAGCCGGCGCCGATTTTCGCAGTAGCGACAATATCTAGAAGAACATCAGATAAGCAACAAAGGAGTTCTGGAAGAACATCGGAACAAAAAGTCATATCCGAAAAAGCATCAGATAGACATAAAATGAATTCTAGAAGAACATCAGAACAAAATACATATCCTGAAAAGCATCAGATAAGTACTAAGGAGTTTCTGGAAAAACATTAGAAATAAAAGTCATATCCGGAAAAGCATCAGATAGACACAAAGGGATCTGGAAGAACATTAGAAGCAAAAGTTATATCCAAAAAAGCATCAGATAGACACAAAGGGAGTTCTGGAAGAAGATCAGAACAAAAGTCATATCCAGAAAAGCATCAGATAGACACAAAAGGAGTTCTGGAAGAACATCATAATAAAAGTCATATCCGGAAGAGCATCAGATAGACACAAAAGGAGTTGAGATTCTTGAAAAGCATCAGAATCACAAAGGACTATCTGGAAAAACATCAGATATATTCTGGAAGAACATCAGAATAAAGACTCAATCTGGAAAAACATCAGAGAGAGACAAATCCGGAAAACCCTCGGATAGATTCTGGAAAAATATCAGAATCAAAGGAAATATCTGGAAAAACATTAGATAGGTTCTGGAAGAACATCAGAACAAAGAGACTCAATCTTGTAAAACATCAGAGAGAAACAAATCCGGAAAAACCTCGGATGTGAAAGGTCATATCTAGAAGAACTTCAGATAGACACGACAATATCTGTTTGGTAGGTGCCAAGTGAGTTGGACTTTGACCACTAGGTAAGACACGGATCACAACAAAACCTCGGGAGAATGCAAATGAGAATGAAACACTCATGTTATGCATATGTTTATGAATTGTGCATATGATATATGATCAAAATGCAAATGCAGATGTCGACAACAAGGCTCAATTCTTTCGGTGAGATGACAAGACTGGAAGACTGATTCCTCAACACAGAGATCACTGCCATTCTGCTTAGGGACTAAAGATGCCACTACTGAACATATCTCTACCAGACTAGTAAACTGTATCAAGTTGATGATCCTTGGAGGAAGGATTGAGAGCTTCTTGGGGATTCTTCAAGTAAACTGCCCCAAATTAGCTGACTGTTATAGATGAGCTGGTAATTGCTTCAACTTATCTGATTCTGTAGATGATTGGGCTACTGTGCCCCCGGAAGGTCTGCCCCAGTCTGAGTCTTGAAATGTTTTTTTGGATAAACCAAATCTGAGAAGACCTTGCCCTGAACAAATATTGACCTGATTCTCGACAGAACGTGAAAGGAACCTGATAGGATCACCTGACCAAGTTTCTCAATTGTTTGAAAATTCCTTGAGAGGAAAGCCAATTTGCAAACAAAAGTGTTCATACAAACATGGTAATGCAAAGTTCATGCAACTTTTGAAATAAAAAATCACTTTTGAAATATGCAAAGTATAAGAGTTTCATATCAGAACGCGACGGTTCAAAATACTCAAAGTGTAAAGCAAATGTATAATGTCAAAACAATTGATTTGCAAAAATATTTTGGAGTCAACTTACGTAATCTTTGTCGCTACTCGAAAAATGCATCGTGCAACGACGGGGAGGCGGAAAAGATAGACAGAAGAGTCGCCACTGAACTTTATTTATCCCATGAGGGGAAAGGAAAATATCGAGAAAACCTTAAGAAATGAACGGATAAGATGGTCTCGCAACCAAGAACGGGTTCGGAAGCCGGTTATGCGAAAGGAATGTATTAGCACCCCTCGCATCCATCGTACTCGATGGGAACCATTTATTTGTTGACGTGTGAATTTATTTGCTTAAATATTATGCTATAAAAAGTGTTCCATGGGGGTAAAAGAAGGGTTAGAGATAGGAGAGAGAGAGAGAGAGAGAGAGAGAGAGAGAGAGAAGTAACGGGGAAAGAGAAGTAACGAGGGAAGAAGAGAGAAAGAACAGACTCGGTAGGACTTCGCGGTCCTAGGCCTACGTATTCTCAATAGATATGAGAAAGTCAGAGTCGACGTAGTTCGGGGAACTACAGATATAGGGGGAATGTGCTCGGCAAGGATTGTTGCCCTTGTGCCTACGTATCTTTACTTGAAAGAGATAAAGAATCAGAGCAGTCGTAGTTCGGCCTACGGTTTGCTGGGAAGTTCTGGTAGACGATGCTATCGTGCGCATTCTAGCAGTTTAGGTGTTTTGCTGCTCGCATGTAAGGAGACTTAGGTGTTACCTGTTTGCGGTAGAACGGACGTAGCATGCCTTTCTGGGAAAGGGTGGAAAAGAGAAAAGGGTGCTCGCTAGGATTGTTGCAATCCTATGCCTGCGTATTCTCAATGTGCATGAGAAATCAGAGCAACGTAGTTCATGCCTACGGTGCAGATAACCGGTGTTTTTGTGGATGATGTTATCGTGCGCGTTCTATCAGTTTAGGTGTTTTGCTGCTCGCATGTGAGGAGACTTAAGCGTTACCTGTTTGCGGTAGAACGAACGTAACATATCCTTTTTGAAAGGTTGCTTTTCGCCATGCGAGGAAAGGAGTCACATTTGATTGGTGAGATTGTTTTTTAGGGGCGAGATAGGTCCTTGGATAGTAACCCCTTTCGGGTAGTACCCAATTCTTTATCTCAAAGTTTTGTTATGAAAATAGTGTGGCGAATGTAGCGTCTTTGTATTGAAAGACGAGTATCAAGACCACACACACTACAGTGAGTATCCTGACACTCGGAGAGGAAGAAGTCTACACTCAATCCTCTATTTTTAATTCAACACAAAGAGAACTCCATTCTCTTATTAAAGTGTTTTTGGTTTTGAATGGTAAGTGCTTTGCGACAGAGGACCCTACGGTAAACGTCAGCACTCGGGATAGGAGAAGGCCTACGCCTAACCACTCCACGACCATTCAAGTTTTTGTTAAGAAAAGAATTTGAAAAAGCACTCGGTACGGGACCGAGGTTTTAGGTGAGAAAGGTTGCGGAAGGAAGTTGTGAAAAGAGGTGTGGAAAGAGATAGGTGATGGATAAAGTTGCGTCTTCGTATCGAAAGACGAGTATCGAGACCACCCACACTACAGTGAATATCCTGATACTCGGAAATGAAGAAGTCTACACTCAATCCTCTCTCTTTAGTTTGATACAAAGAAAAATCGATTTATTTATGAAAAGTGTACTCGATACGGGACCGAGATTTTTAGGAGGAATGGTTTGAAAATGCACTCGGTACGGGACCGAGGTTTTTTAGGAGGAGAGGTATGGAGGATGTGGATGAAAGCGTCTTTGTAATGAAAGACGAGTATCAAAACTACCCACACTACAGTGAGCATCTCGACACTCGGAGAGAAAGGAGTCTACACTTAATCCTCTCTTTTTAATTCAATACAAAGAGAATTGATTCCTTATTGAAAGGTGTTTTGAAAACCTACAAAGAGATGAAAAACAGAGATAGATATATACAGGATACAGATAAATAAACAGTCCATCAATTCAGATATTATGGTTTGATATTTATTAAGTGTTTTAAAAGAATGTACAGGTTAGTTGAATATTTGAAGGATAATAATATACAGAATATATAACATGTACAAGAATGTAAATAACTGAAAAATAAAGCAATTAATATTTGACAGAAATTAATACAGTTGTATATTGGTTAGTGTATCGAATCGGGACACAAAAGAATGGGATCTCGTCTTAACCACAAACAAAATGTCGATTAATCGAAGATAGCCTATCGCGATCCCAAAGTAAGGAAGATGGCCCAAATGATCATCCCCCATAGATTTGAAATCGGGAAGGTTATCGACTTCGAAAATCTGACGCTTGCGGATAAAAAAACTTCATCGATCCATAAGTCAAAAATAAAATCGAATCGGAATAAGAAAGAAAAGAGGTGGGTCTCAGATCCAATGATACTTATCAATATCTTGACTTAGTAATCGATTTAAGGAAGCTTCGTCATCGACCAAAACGGGAAAATGGGACAAAATGCCCAATAACAAATGAAGAATAAAATTCAACTTAAAAAGAAAAAAAAAAGTCTCTAAAAGAAATGTTTATAAAACAAAAACTTAGAAAATAAAATACATATATAAATTCTAAAAGAAAAATGAATATATAAAAAAAACTAAATATAAAATGTTAAGAAATTTAATAAAACTCTAAAACAAAAGAATAGAAAATATATATAAAATATTAAGAATAATAAAAACATAAATTTTAAAAGAAATATAATACAGAAAATCTAAAAGAAATTAATTATAAAAAATAATATATGTATATATACAAATTGTTAGAAGTATATTTACAAAATTAAATAAAAAAAATAAGAAACTTGATCAACTCTACTTCAAAATAACAAGGAATGGTTTAAAAAAACAGTTGCTTTCAACAAAAGCAAACGCACAATGATACACAATAATATTCAGTTTTTTCAATTAAAAAATGCAAATCAACTTAAATCGGAACTAAACGAAGATCATGCATCGTTCAAGATGAAGAACAGATCTCAGCCTTCTCACGTGTAATCATGGTTTCGTGTTCTCGATCCCGTATGTAATTCTTCCAGGTATGTTTGATTTTGTTTTTTCGTTCAAAATCTCTTTTTCATCTATTTCTGTCCTGGTTTGGGTTTTGATTTGATTGTTGGAAGTATGATAACAGGTTCTGTTATGGTGGTTTCAAGACGTTTGAGGAATGGAAGTATATGGGTTTCAGAGAGGGCGACGAGTTTGAAGAAGGGTGTTGGGGGTTGGTTCTGAGATTCGCGCTTTTGGGTATCGAAGGTTGAAGGTATGCGTTGTGAGGATGGTGATGAAAATGGAGTTCTGGACGAATCTGGAGATGACGGTAGGTTTGAGGAGAAGGTTTGGTTTATGTTGAAATATGGTTCGTTAATAGAGGTTATGGATGTGTGTTCAATGGAAGTTTGTTGAGGATGATGAAGTTTGAGATTTACTGTTTATTCATCAATGTTGTTGTTTTGTTCTTTGTTCGTGTGACAGAATAAGTTCGAAGGTTTGAGTGAAGATCTGAGGGAGAGTTTGAGAGGAAGGAGAGAAAGTTGAAGAGGGTGATAGTGTCAAAACGAGGATGGTGGGTGGCGGTTGATTCACACAACCAGGGTTGGTCCTTTGGAATTAGGGTTGTGCTTAGGGTTTGGAGACTGTCTCAAGGAAGGAGATAAACAGTGGTTATATACCACAAAAATCGGACACCTGACAGTTGATTATGATTAAAGGCTGAATTTGATTAAAGATTAATTCTGGTTTAGAAACAATGACAATGATAAAGTAACAAGTAATGAAATGTTGATCTAATTAAAGACTAATAAAATAATTCTAATTAATAAATAATCTAAAAATGAAACTATTAAGAAAATCTAAAAACTATTTTCTAATAAACCAAATAAAAATCTACTCTAATTAAGCTAAATATTAAATCAAAAAACTAAATTCTAATGTTAAATCACAAAAAAAAAAATATCTATCTAACTTCTAATAAAAATAAAAATAAAATAAAATTATTTAAATATATTCTAAATAAAATTTATACTAAAGTAATTAAATAATAATAATAAAAGAAAATAATTCACCTAATGACAATTAAAATCTAAAAATAAAACTATTAAAAAAAATCTAATAACTTTAAAATACTCTAATTAAAAAAAATCTATTTCCTAAAAAACAACTTTAATTCTAGAAATTTATAAAATAAAAAGAAAACTCTAATAATCTAATTTCCAGTAAAACTAAATAAATTAAGAAAATAAAATCTAAATTATTCAAATTTAACTAAACAAAATCTGATTATTAATAATGAAACAAATTAATCTTAATTTAATAATACTAATAATGACCATACATCTTAAGATTCAAACCCACTTACTTCAGCATAACACACACAAGTCCATCCACTGGGGCAGGTATACGTCCATTTATAAAGTTGCATAAACAAATATATATTACATATGAAATATAAAAAATAGATTTAATTAAAATAAACTTATTTAAACTAATTAATAAATAAAAAATGGTTCTATTAATTCTAATAACTAATTTAAATTAATAATTAAAAATAACTCTAAATAAAATAATTTAAACTAAATCTATAAAACACTCTAATAAACTCTAAAATAACTTTAATATTCAAAACTAATTAAAAAAACTAATAAAAATTATATTAATGAAAATCTAAAACTATAAAACTAATAAATAAATAAAATAGATAAAAACTAGTAACTATTACAAAAAAAAAGTCTACTTGAAACCAAATCTATAAAAAAAACTATATAATAATAAAAACCACTTACAAGTTATAACAAATTAATAAAAAACCAATTCTAATTTAGTAATACTAATAATTAATATATAAATCCTAATTAAACCAAAAATAATATTAAACAACTAAAAAATAAATTTTATTTAACTAAAAAGCTATTTCTAAACTCTATAATTAAATTTATTTAAATTAAAATTATTTCTAATAAACTTAAAAAAAAACTATTTTTCACTAAAAATCAAAATCAAATTCTATTTAAACAAAAATATAATAAAATCTATTCTAAAATTATAATAAAAAACAAATTGACTATCTAAATGAAAAACTAAAATAAAAACATATACAAAATAAAATGTTTGAAGAGAAAATAAAAAAGAAATAAAATTTACCAAATGTCTTTAGGCCACGTGTCTTGCTCCTATTGGGTAAAAAAATCGAGATTTGAAGAACGCCCAATTGGGAGCGGACACGTAAATTAAGTAAAAAATGTAAAATAAAATGCGAAAATATTTACAAAAGCCGACGGGCAAATTTAGGGTATGACAGATGCCCCTATCTAATTGGCTTAGACCGAGTAAGATGAATTGCTGCAGCGTTCATTTTTCAAGGTAGAAGTCAATTAGATACAAAGAATATCCTAAATTTGTCCAAAAAGGAATAAAAAGCTCGGGAATGAAATACTGGATACCTTACAAAGGTCGCTACCACCAAAAGGATGACAATACACACACTGCCATGACATGAAAAGGATGTAGGAGATCCATTACCAAAAGGATAATGGAGAACAAATGCTAGTCATGACACCAAAAGGATGTCAGAACCATCACCAAAAGGATGATGGAGCGAAAACATGGCGAACCCGACACCAAACGGATGTAAGGAGTCCATTACCAAAAGGATAATGGAAAACACGCTAGTCATGACACCAAAAGGATGTCAGACCCATCACCAAAAGGATGATGGAGCGGAGACGCTAGTCGTAACACCAAAAGGATGTTAGACCCATCACCAAAGGGATGATGGAGCAAAACAAAATCAGCCCTAACACCAAAAGGATGTAGGGGATCCATTACCAAAAGAATAATGGAAAATACGCTAGTCATGACACCAAAAGGATGCAAGACCCATCACCAAAAGGATGATGGAGTGGAATTTATAAGCTACTACCACCAAGAGGATGATAATAACTCCCATGAGGAACGCCCATGACCCTGAATGATATGCCTCTGGCTGGGCTGAATTTTGCTTTGATATTCTTGAATTCCATGGGAAGGCCCATGGTTTTTGCAAATAATGCCCCATGATTGGGCTGATGATTGCATTGAAGCTCTTGAATTTGCCCAACAAAAGTTGCACAACTCTATGGGAGAACGCCCACGGTCTTGCGGAAATGCCCCTGACTGGGCTGATTATGATCTTGAAAATCTTCGAAATTGATCCTGAATCTGATCTCGCATATGTGAATGCTTGATGATAATGATGTTCCATAAATGGAAATGCAAATGCAAATGCTAGAGTGGAGATGCAATAGCTGGGGAGTATGATATGATTATAGGTATGCATATGATGCAAGATGCTTATGAAGTCGAATGCGATGTGTATGATGCATATGATAATGATGGATGCAGGCAGGTGATTGGGAATGCAGGTGATGACATGGCGGAATTTTGGTGGTTGCCAATGTAAATTGGACTTTGGGTTGGAAGTACCAGATGAGGACTGGTATTCGGAGGGTAGACCAGATGGGACTGGTTGGCGAAAGGTTAAGTTGTCAAAGGAGGGCTGATTTTGTGGTTTGCCAGATGGGAGCTGGACTTAGGGATGAGGTTTACCAGACAAGAACTGGTGGCAAAAGGTTAAGTTGTTAGACGAGAACTGACTTCTAGGTTTGGTGTCAGATGGGAACTGACTTTGTGGTTTGCAAGACGAGGACTGGACTTTGAAATTGTGTTTGTCAGACGAGGACTGGTTAAACGGAAGGCTAAAGGAAGGGTGATCAGATGGGAGCTGGTTCAAAAGCTGACATATACCAGACGGGGCTAGGTATTCAGCAAAGGGTTAACCAGATGGGACTGGTTTGAAGGTTACAAGGTTTTGATAGGTAAGGACTGGACTTTGGAGGTTTGGTTTGTTTTGATAGGTGACAGGTTTAGGCTGTGGGATGAAGGATCCAATGACAGCAAGGCCTTCGGACAGTTAAGGTTATTGGGTGAGATGACAATATGATTCCTCGACACTCGTTTTGAACTCAACAGTTGTTGATGAGGATGAACTTGCTTGAGTAGCTTTCCATGAGATAACCTCAAGATGGCTTGCCCCAGAGTTTGTACCATGAAAGGATTCATCGTTTGTTTAACCGACTCTTGGTGGTTGGCTTCAATATACTCTTTGGAGTAGTTTGCTCTTGAAAGAGCGTTGAAGCGACTTGACTTATCCTGATAGAACATTGGAGGGATCTATCCTCAAGTCAAAGAAACTCTAGGTGGCCTGCCCCTGATTGGTATGATTCACTTATGATCAACCGCTTCTTGATGGTTTTCCCTATAATTAACCTATGCTTGGGAATTAGCCTCAGGCTGACTGATTCCAAGTTCGCGGGATGACAATGCCTCAGATCCATAGGGCTACAAAGTATGCTCGATTCTGATCCAGATTGCTGAATGATCCAGTCCTGTTTGGTTGCTCTCTGTTGGAATTTCCTTGACGCCAACTACTAACTTGCAATTCGAATTGTTTGTTCACGAATGGTAATCTTAATGCGAAGTTCATGCAAGTTTTTAAACAATTGTCATTTATTGAATGTCGTGATAGTGAGACGAATGGACCGTTAGTCCAAACATTGTGCTAACTTGATTGGTGTGAAAGATACAACATGGATATTGACACCAACACTGATGATTAGCAAAATTGTGAGGAGTCATTTTACGCAACCTTGCGATAGTATGCTTTCATAATAAACCTCACCTCAATTAGGTTTTTTGAGGGTTGTAACGTGGTGTGGTTCACGGTTATAAAACAAAGGATACTAGGCTCAAAGTATGATTTGTACCCACCCCTTCTTCTTGATGATCTCCAGTCCTACATTCAATTAACTCTGCACCAATTTGTCTTGACGGTGTAAGCTTGATAGTTCAAGGTTTGCTCGACGTGGCAGTCACCTTATTTTGATGTTTGATGGAAGTCAGTGCCCCTTTTGGGTGACCATTGAATCTTATTTTGTTTTTTCTGAGGGTTTGAGAACCTCTTTTGATTTCTTTATGATACCTAACTTTTGCATGGATTGATTTTACTTGTCAGATCCATCGGGATAGCCCTGATTTTTGCCTAAGTCTCCCTTTTGAAGTGTTTGACTTAGCAGGCTTTTGATTTTTTTATTTTGTTGGAGGATTGTGACTGCCACGTCACGGGTCATTGATGAACAACCGTCTTGTCTTTTGAATTTTGAGTGCATGATTGGATTAAATGAACACTACCCTGCCCCAGGTTGAGCGTAAGGGTTTGAATATCCGAAGAAAACTCCTACTTCTAGGCTCGAAGTGGTTGACTAGGGATTAACTCCTTATAACTCCGGTGTTTAGGGGATTTGAAACAATGCCTGTACATCATTGACGAGATTCTGCCTGAAAGCATACAGTTTGCAATTATGGGTATTTCGTTTTCGTCATCTTCCCTCCAATATTTGCTAAAACAACAATGACGAAGTGGAATGGATAAAAAGTGTATGTGTCTGTGATAAGTGGAAATAATGAGTGAATACGACGTGACTGATTCGGAAAATGAATAATCACTTAATTAATATTACCATTTAAAATAACAATGTTTAAAAAGCAAGTAGCTATTAACAGAAAGTAAACTACAAGATGCAAATGATAAAAGCGCCCAAGGACTTCCAATGTTGAGGACGTCTGCCTGTCTAGACCACTGGCTTTAGGAGATGACCCTTGGAATCTTCGAGCTTAGACATCTGAGAGGTTGACATGGACAACCAAACCTCCTTCTGGAAAAGATATGTACCTTTTGTCAATCAATTGTTGCACCTTGGCTTGGAAGGCTTTGCATTCTTCAGTCGAGTACCCCATGGATCCTCCATGATATCCACACTGAACATTGGGATTGTACCCAGGAGGGTAAGGTTCTGGCACAGGATTAAGAGTCTTAGGCTCCACCAATGAGCTCTGAATCAGATGTGGGAGAAGTTGACTGTGCGACATAGGGACTGGATGAAGAGGAGCAGTCCTTCTTTCCAAGTTGTTGCTGGGCCTTTTCTAATTTTGGCACTGATTCGGATGACCTCGGCCATGGACTTGTTGATTTGCATGAGGAGAAATCCATGGCTTGTGGGATGAAGCTTTAGACATGGCTGATTTCCCATAAGGATAACACGATGCTGGTAATGACGCTTGTTGAGCAGATGAGGGACCATAGAGTTTTGTTGGTATATCATGAGAATACTCAACGTTTGCTAGGAATGCATTGGTTTCATCCTCATCTTCCTCATGGAAATCGTCGAGAGATTCAATCTCACCGGCTTGGCTACTTGAGGCGTCCTGGATTTGTCCGCTTTTAAGGTAGCTTTCGATGCGCTCTCCTACAATCACAAGGTCAGAGAAGCTTGATGGCGTACAACCAACCATTCTTTCAAGATAAGTGCCATGCAAACTGTTGATGAACATTTCAGTCAGCTCCTTGTCTGAGAGTGGTGGTTGCACTCTTGCTGCGAATTCTCTCCACCACTGTGCATATCCCTTAAAAGGTTCATTTTCGTTCTGAGATAGGATTTGCAACTGCATGCGGGTGGGAATAGTGTCTAGGTTAAACTGGTAAAACTTTAGAAAAGCGCTAGCTAGGTCTCTCCATGATTGGATATGACTTCTTTCTAGCTCTGTGTACCAACTTAATGATGCCCCACTGAGACTTTTTTGAAAACAGTGAATCATCAACTTATCATCGTGATTGTAGGGGGTCATTTTTCGACAGTACATCACCAAATGACGCCTTGGGCAACTATAGCCTGTGTACTTCTCGAAGTTGGGCATCTTGAATCTCGGAGGAATAACCAAATCTAGCACTAGACACATATCAGCAGCATCGAGGCCGGGCATGTCAGACACTCTCATAGCTTGAATTGTCTCCTCAAGGGCACGAAACTTTTCTTCCATGGGATCATTCATTGGCATCCTCTGGGATCAAGTTGGAACTTTTACTTGCAAAAGATGGTCATCCAGCGGAAGATCATACAATGGATTATTCGTCACAGTAAATCCTTGTGGGGACTCAACATTCTGGCGATCATTCTCTGGCATAGATACCTCAGCTTGCTTCGTCTAATTGGCCTTTCAAGGCGTCTATGCTCCTCTTGCTTCAAACACTTCACAACTCTCACGAGTTTAATGCAAGTGTCGGGAAATCAACTGCGGCTTATGAACATAGGATGGGTAAGCTCTTGGCACTAGTTAGGGAAGAAAATGCAAAATGATGCAGATATGCTTATGCAAATGTAATGCAATGAGTTCACACGAGAACAAATTCACATCAAGGATTAAAGTTACAAATCCTGCAAGACAACAAAAAGGTATCTCTCACATCGGGTGGGAAATCTACTGGTTTATAAGAGGGTATCCCAAAGGCCTTTAAACAAAGTCCCATGCACTAACCCTCAAAAGTTTTCCATCAGAACGACTACTCGTAAGACGGTAATCCTTTCAAAGGATGAACACGGAGTTATGTTTTAGGAACCTTCGAAATAAGGTTCTACAAAAGGTCCTCAGAGTCAAGGACCCCCAAGTTGGGAATAAAGACGCCATTACGACTACACGTAAGACATGATCATTCCAACGGGGTCTCATCTGAGCGGTGGGATTCGATCCAACTCAACAAGTCCTAAGTCTCGCAAATCAGAAAGAAACCACCTCCTAATCTTAGTGTATAATATAAAGCTCGGGTAGAAAGCCTTTATCTTCACAAACCAAACCAATAAACCCAACAGGTTAGAAAGGAACACAATAATAAATAATAACAGCAAATAAATCACAAATGCGACAAGCAAATTAGGTTTGGCTTGCTAGGTATTCCCCAGCAGAGTCGCCAGTTGTCGCTACTCGAAAAATGCATCGTGCAACGACGCAGAGGCGGAAAATATAGACAAAAGAGTCGCCACTGAACTTTATTTATCCCATGAGGGGAAAGGAAAGTATCGAGAAAACCTTAAGAAACAAACGGATAAGATGGTCTCGCAACCAAGAACGGGTTCAGAAGCCGGTTATGCGAAAGGAAGGTATTAGCACCCCTCGCATCCATCGGACTCGATGGGAACCATTTGTTTGTCGACGTGTGAATTTATTTGCTTAAATATTATGCTATAAAAAGTGTTCCACGGGGTAAAAGAAGGGTTAGAGATAGGAGAGAGAGAAGTAACGGGGAAAGAGAAGTAACGAGGGAAGAAGAGAGAAAGAACAGACTCGGTAGGACTTCGCGGTCCTAGGCCTACGTATTCTCAATAGATATGAGAAAGTCAGAGTCGACGTAGTTCGGGGAACTATAGATATAGGGGGAATGTGCTCGGAAAGGATTGTGGCCCTTGTGCCTACGTATCTTTACTTGAAAGAAGTAAAGAATCAGACCAACCGTAGTTCGGAGTACGGTTTGCTGGGAAGTTCTGGTAGACGATGCTATCGTGCACATTCTAGCAGTTTAGGTGCATATTCTATGCCTGCGTATTCTCAATATGCATGAGAAATCAGAGCAACGTAGTTCGTGCCTACGGTGCGGATAACCGGTGTTTTTGTGGATGATGTTATCGTGCGTGTTCTAGCAGTTTAGGTGTTTTGCTGCTCGCATGTGAGGAGACTTAAGCGTCGCCAGTTTTCGGTAGAACGGATGTAACATATCCTTTTTGAAAGGTTGCTTTTCGCCATGCGAGGCAAGGAGTCACGTTTGATTGATGAGATTGTTTTTTAGGGGCGAGATAGGTCCTTGGATAGTAACCCCTTTCGGGTAGTACCCAATTCTTTATCTCAAAGTTTTGTTATGAAAATAGTGTGGCGAACGTAGCATCTTCGTATTGAAAGACGAGTATCAAGACCACACACACTACAGTGAGTATCCTGACACTCGGAGAGGAAGAAGTCTACACTCAATCCTCTCTTTTTAATTCAACACAAAGAGAACTTCATTCTCTTATTAAAGTGTTTTTGGTTTTGAATGGTAAGTGCTTTGCGACAGAGAACCCTACGGTAAACGTCAGCACTCGGGATAGGAGAAGGCCTACGCCTAACCACTCCACGACCATTCAAGTTTTTGTTAAGAAAAAAGTTTGAAAAAGCACTCGGTACGGGACCGAGGTTTTAGGTGCGAAAGGTTGCGGAAGGAAGTTGTGAAAAGAGGTGTGGAAAGAGATATGTGATGGATAAAGTTGCGTCTTCGTATCGAAATACGAGTATCGAGACCACCCACACTACAGTGAATATCCTGATACTCGGAGAGGAAGAAGTCTACACTCAATCCTCTCTCTTTAGTTCGATACAAAGAAAAATCGATTTATTTATGAAAAGTGTACTTGATACGGGACCGAGATTTTTAGGAGGAAAGGTTTGAAAATGCACTTGGTACGGGACCGAGGTTTTTTAGGAGGAGAGGTATGGAGGATGTGGATGAAAGCGTCTTTGTATTGAAAGACGAGTATCAAAACCATCCACACTACAGTGAGCATCTCAACACTCGGAGAGGAAGGAGTCTACACTTAATCCTCTCTTTTTAATTTAATACAAAGAGAATTGATTCCTTATTGAAAGGTGTTTTGAAAACCTACAAAGAGATGAAAAACAGAGATAGATATATACATGATACAGATAAATAAACAGTCCACCAATTCGGATTTTATGGTTTGATATTTATTAAGTGTTTTAAAAGAATGTACAGGTTAGTTGAATATTTGCAGGATAATAATATACAGAATATATAATATGTACAAGAATGTAAATGACTGAAAAATAAAGCAATTAATATTTGACAAAAATTAAAGCAGTTGTATATTGGTTAGTGTATCGAATCGGGACACAAAAGAATGGGATCTCGTATTAACCACAAACAAAATGTCGATTAATCGAAGGTAGTCTATCGCGATCCCAAAGTAAGGAAGATGACCCAAATAATCATCCCAAATAGATTTGAAATCGGAAAGGTTATCGACTTCGAAAATCTGACGCTTGCGGATAAAAAAACTTCATAGATCCACAAGTCAAAAATAAAATCGAATCAGAATAAGAAAGAAAAGAGGTAGGTCTCAGATCCAACGATACTTATCAATATTTTGACTTAGTAATCGATTTAAGGAAGCTTCGTCATCGACCAAAACGGGAAAATGGGACAAAATGCCCAATAACAAATGAAGAATAAAATTCAACTTAAAAAGAAAAAAAAAGTCTCTAAAAGAAATGTTTTTAAAACAAAAACTTAGAAAATAAAATACATATATAAATTCTAAAAGAAAAATGAATATATATAAAAAACTAAATATAAAATGTTAAGAAATTTAATAAAACTCTAAAACAAAAGAATAGAAAATATATATAAAATATTAAGAATAATAAAAACATAAATTTTAAAAGAAATATAATACAGAAAATCTAAAAGAAATTAATTATAAAAAATAATATATGTATATATACAAATTGTTAGAAGTATATTTACAAAATTAAATAAAAAAAATAAGAAACTCGATCAACTCTACTTCAAAATAACAAGGAATGGTTTAAAAAAAACAGTTGCTTTCAACAAAAGCAAACGCACAATGATACACAATAATATTCAGTTTTTTCAATTAAAAAATGCAAATCAACTTAAATCGGAACTAAACGAAGATCATGCATCGTTCAAGATGAAGAACAGATCTCAGCCTTCTCACGTGTAATCATGGTTTCGTGTTCTCGATCCCGTATGTAATTCTTCCAGGTATGTTTGATTTTGTTTTTTCGTTCAAAATCTCTTTTTCATCTATTTCTTTCCTGGTTTGGGTTTTGATTTGGTTGTTGGAAGTATGATAACAGGTTCTGTTATGGTGGTTTCAAGACGTTTGAGGAATGGAAGTATATGGGTTTCAGAGAGGGCGACGAGTTTGAAGAAGGGTGTTGGGGGTTGGTTCTGAGATTCGCGCTTTTTGGTATCGAAGGTTGAAGGTATGCGTTGTGAGGATGGTGATGAAAATGGAGTTCTGGACGAATCTGGAGATGACGGTAGGTTTGAGGAGAAGGTTTGGTTTATGTTGAAATATGGGTCGTTAATGGAGGTTGTGGATGTTTGATCAATGGAAGTTTGTTGAGGATGATGAAGTTTGAGATTTACTGTTTATTCATCAATGTTGTTGTTTTGTTCTTTGTTCTTGTGACAGAATAAGTTCGAAGGTTTGAGTGAAGATGTGAGGGAGAGTTTGAGAGGAAGGAGAGAAAGTTGAAGAGGGTGATAGTGTCAAAACGAGGATGGTGGGTGGCGGTTGATTCACACAGCTAGGGTTGGTCCTTTGGAATTAGGGTTGTCCTTAGGGTTTAGAGGCTGTCTCAAGGAAGGAGATAAGCAGTGGTTATATACCACCGAAATCGGACACCTGGCAGTTGATTATGATTAAAGGCTGAATTTGATTAAAGATTAATTCTGGTTTAGAAACAATGACAATGATAAAGTAACAAGTAATGAAATGCTGATCTAATTAAAGACTAATAAAATAATTCTAATTAATAAATAATCTAAAAATGAAACTATTAAGAAAATCTAAAAACTATTTTCTAATAAACCAAATAAAAATCTACTCTAATTAAGCTAAATATTAAATAAAAAAACTTAATTCTAATGTTAAATCACAAAAAAAAAATATCTATCTAACTTCTAATAAAAATAAAAATAAAAAAAATTATTTAAATATATTCTAAATAAAATTTATATTAAAGTAAATAAATAATAGTAAAAGAAAATAATTCACCTAATAACAATTAAAATCTAAAAATAAAACTTTTAAAAAAATCTAATAACTTTAAAAGACTCTAATTAAAAAAAATCTATTTCCTAAAAAACAACTTTAATTCTAGAAATTTATAAAATAAAAAGAAAACTCTAATAATCTAATTTCCAGTAAAACTAAATAAATTAAGAAAATAAAATCTAAATTATTCAAATTTAACTAAACAAAATCTGATTATTAATAATGAAACAAATTAATCCTAATTTAATAATACTAATAATGACCATAAATCTTAATTTTATAATACTAATAAATATCATAAATCCTAATTAAACTAATAATAATAATCTAATTAATAATTAAAAATAATTACTCCTAATTTTATAATACTAATAAATATCATAAATCCTAATTAAACTAATAATAATAATCTAATTAATAATTAAAAATAATTACTCCTACACTATTTACAAGTTTAAACAAAATAATAAAAAGTGAAAAAAAAGAAGTTGGGGTGAGATTCAAACCCCCATCCTTCAGCATAACACACACAAGTCCATCTGCTGGGGCAGGTATACGTCCATTTACAAAGTTGCATAAACAAATATATATTACATATGAAATATAAATAACAGATTTAATTAAAATAAACTTATTTAAACTAATTTATAAATAAAAAATGATTCTATTAATTCTAATAACTAATCTAAATTAATAATTAAAAATAGCTCTAAATAAAATAATTTAAACTAAATCTATAAAACACTCTAATTAACTCTAAAATAACTTTAATATTCAAAACTAATTAAAAAAACTAATAAAAATTATATAAATGAAAATCTAAAACTATAAAACTAATAAATAAATAAAATAGATAAAAACTAGTAACTATTACAAAAAAATGTCTACTTGAAACTAAATCTATAAAAAAACTAAATAATAATAAAAACCATTTACAAGTCATAACAAATTAATAAAAAACCAATTCTAATTTAATAATACTAATAATTAATATATAAATCCTAATTAGACCAAAAATAATATTAAACAACTAAAAAATAAATTCTATTTAACTAAAAAGCTATTTCTAAACTCTATAATTAAATCTATTTAAATTAAAACTATTTCTAATAAAATTAAAAAAAAAACTATTTTTAACTAAAAATCAAAATCAAATTCTATTTAAGCAAAAATATAATAAAATCTATTCTAAAATTATAATAAAAAACAAATTGACTATCTAAATGAAAAATTAAAATAAAAACATATACAAAATAAAATATTTGAAGAGAAAATAAGAAAATAGAAAAAGAAATAAAATTTACCAAATGTCTTTAGGCCACGTGTCTTGCTCCTATTGGGTAAAAAAAATCGAGATTTGAAGAACGCCCAATCGGGGGCGGACACGTGTGTAAACGACATTAAATTAAGTAAAAAATGTAAAATAAAATGCGAAAATATTTACAAAAGCTGACGGGAAAATTTAGGGTATGACAAATGCCCCTATCTAATTGGCTTAGACCGAGTAAGATGAATTGCTGCAGCGTTCATTTTTCAAGGTAGAAGTCAATTAGATACAAAGAATATCCTAAATTTGTCCAAAAAGGAATAAAAAGCTCGGGAATAAAATACTGGATACCTTACAAAGGTCGCTACCACCAAAAGGATGACAATACACACACTGCCCCGACATCAAAAGGATGTAGGGGATCCATTACCAAAAGGATAATGGAGAACAAATGCTAGTCATGACACCAAAAGGATGTCAGACCCATCACCAAAAGGATGATGAAGCGAAAACATGGCGAACCCGACACCAAACGGATGTAAGGAGTCCATTACCAAAAGGATAATGGAAAACACGCTAGTCGTGACACCAAAAAGATGCCAGACCCATCACCAAAAGGATGATGGAGCGGAGACGCTAGTCATAACACCAAAAGGATGTTAGACCCATCACCAAAAGGATGATGGAGCAAAACAAAATCAGCCCTAACACCAAAAGGATGTAGGGGATCCATTACCAAAAGGATAATGGAAAATACGCTAGTCATGACACCAAAAGGATGCAAGACCCATCACCAAAAGGATGATGGAGTGGAATTTATAAGCTACTACCACCAAGAGGATGATAATAACTCCCATGAGGAACGTCCATGACCCTGAATGATATGCCTCTGGCTGGGCTGAATTTTGCTTTGATATTCTTGAATTCCATGGGAAGGCCCATGGTTTTTGCAAATAATGCCCCTGATTGGGCTGATGATTGCATTGAAGCTCTTGAATTTGCCCAACAAAAGTTGCACAACTCTGTGGGAGAACGCCCACGGTCTTGCGGAAATGCCCCTGACTGGGCTGATTATGATCTTGAAAATCTTCGAAATTGATCCTGAATCTGATCTCGCATATGTGAATGCTTGATGATAATGATGTTCCATAAATGGAAATCCAAATGCAAATGCTAGAGTGGAGATGCAATAGTTGGGGAGTATGATATGATTATAGGTATGCATATGATGCAAGATGCTTATGAAGTCGAATGCGATGCGTATGATGCATATGATAATGATGGATGCAGGCAGGTGATTGGGAATGCAGGTGATGACGTGGCAGAATTTTGGTGGTTGCCAATGTAAATTGGACTTTGGGTTGGAAGTACCAGATGAGGGCTGGTATTCGGAGGGTAGACTAGATGGGACTGGTTGGCGAAAGGTTAAGTTGTCAAAGGAGGGCTGATTTTGTGGTTTGCCAGATAGGAGCTAGACTTAGGGATGAGGTTTACCAGACAAGAACTGGTGGCAAAAGGTTAAGTTGTCAGACGAGAACTGACTTCTAGGTTTGGTGTCAGATGGGAACTGACTTTGTGGTTTGCCAGACGAGGACTGGACTTTGAAATTGTGTTTGCCAGACGAGGACTGGTTAAATGGAAGGCTAAAGGAAGGGTGATCAGATGGGAGCTGGTTCAAAACCTGACATATACCAGACGGGGCTAGGTATTCAGCAAAGGGTTAACCAGATGGGACTGGTTTATAGGTTACAAGCTTTTGACAGGTAAGGACTGGACTTTGGAGGTTTGGTTTTTTTTTATAGGTGACAAGTTTAGGCTGTGGGATGAAGGATCCAATGACAGCAAGGCCTTCGGACAGTTAAGGTTATTGGGTGAGATAACAATATGATTCCTTGACACTCGTTTTGAACTCAACAGTTATTGATGAGGATGAACTTGCTTGAGTAGCTTGCCATGAGATGACCTCAAGATGGCGTGCCCCAGAGTTTGTACCACGAAAGGATTCATCGTTTGTTTAACCGACTCTTGGTGGTTGGCTTCAATATACTCTTTGGAGTAGTTTGCTCTTGAAAGAGCGTTGAAGCGACTTGACTTATCCTGATTGAACATTGGAGGGATATATCCTCAAGTCAAAGAAACTCTGGGTGGCCTGCCCCTGATTGGTATGATTCACTTATGATCAACCGCTTCTTGATGGTTTTCCCCATAATCAATCGATGCTTGGGAATTAGCCTCAGGATGACTGATTCCAAGTTCGCGGGATAACAACGCCTCAGATCCACAAGGCTACAAAGTATGCTCGATTCTGATCCAGATTGCTGAATGATCCAGTCCTGTTTGGTTGCTCTCTGTTGGAATTTCCTTGACGCCAACTACTAATTTGCAATTCGAATTGTTTGTTCACGAATGGTAATCTTAATGCGAAGTTCATGCAAGTTTTTAAAGAATTGTCATATATTGAATGTCGTGATAGTGAGACGAATGGACCATTAGTCCAAACATTGTGCTAACTTGATTGGTGTGAAAGATACAACATGGATATTGACACCAACACTGATGATTAGCAAAATTGTGAGGAGTCAGTTTACGCAACCTTGCGATAGTATGCTTTCATAATAAACCTCGCCTCAATTAGGTTTTTTGAGGGTTATAACATGGTGTGGTTCACGATTATAAAACAAAGGATATTAGGCTCAAAGTATGATTTGTACCCACCCCTTCTTCTTGATGATCTCCAGTCCTACATTCAATTAACTCTGCACCAATTTGTCTTGACGGTGTAAGCTTGATAGTTCAAGGTTTGCTCGACGTGGCAGTCACCTTATTTTGATGTTTGATGGAAGTCAGGGGCTCTTTTGGGTGACCACTGAATCTTATTTTGTTTTTTTTGAGGGCTTGAGAACCTCTTTTGATTTCTTTATGATCCCTAACTTTTGCATGGATTGATTTTACTTGTCAGATCCATCGGGATAGCCCTGATTTTTGCCTAAGTCTCCCTTTTGAAGTGTTTGACTTAGCAGGCTTTTGATTTTTTTTATTTTGTTGGAGGATTGTGACTGCCACGTCACGGGTCATTGATGAACAACCGTCTTGTCTTTTGAGTTTTGAGTGCATGATTGGATTAAATGAACACGACCCTGCCCCAGGTTGAGCGTAAGGATTTGAATATCCGAAGAAAATTCCTACTTCTAGGCTCGAAGTGGTTGACTAGGGATTAACTCCTTATAACTCCGGTATTTAGGGTATTTGAAACAATGCATGTACATCATTGACGAGATTCTGTCTGAAAGCATACAGTTTGCAATTATGGGTATTTCGTTTTCGTCATCTTCCCTCCAATCTTTGCTAAAACAACAATGACGAAGTGGAATGGATAAAAAGTGTATGTGTCTGTGATAAGTGGAAATAATGAGTGAATACGACGTGACTGATTCGGAAAATGCATAATCACTTAATAAATATTACCATTGAAAATAACAATGTTTAAAAATCAAGTAGCAATTAACAGAAAGTAAACTACAAGATGCAAATGATAAAAGCGCCCAAGGACTGCCAACGTTGAGGACGTCTGCCTGTCTAGACCACTGGCTTTAGGAGATGACCCTTGGAATCTTCGAGCTTAGATAGCTGAGAGGTTGACATGGACAACCAAACCTCCTTCTAGAAAAGATATGTACCTTTTGTCAATCAATTGTTGCACCTTGGCTTGGAAGGCTTTGCATTCTTCAGTCGAGTGCCCCATGGATCCTCCATGATATCCACACTGAACATTGGGATTGTACCCAGGAGGGTAAGGTTCTGGCATAGGATTAAGAGTCTTAGGCTCCACCAATGAGCTCTGAATCAGATGTGGGGGAAGTTGACTGTGCGAGATAGGGACTGGATGAAGAGGAGCAATCCTTCTTTCCAAGTTGTTGTTGGGCCTTTTCTAATTTTGGCACTGATTCGGATGACCTCGGCCATGGACGCGTTGATTTGCATGAGGAGTAATCCATGGCTTGTGGGATGAAGCTTTAGACATGGCTGATTTCCCATAAGGATAACATGGCGCTGGTAATGACGCTTGTTGAGCAGATGAGGGACCATAGAGTTTTGTTGGTATATCATGAGAATACTCAACGTTTTCTAGGAATGCATTGGTTTCATCCTCATCTTCCTCATGGAAATCATTGAGAGATTCAATCTCACCGGCTTGGCTGCTTGAGGCGTCCTGGATTTGTCCGCTTTTAAGGTAGCTTTCGATGCGCTCTCTTACAATCACAAGGTCAGAGAAGCTTAATGGCGTACAACCATCCATTCTTTCAAGATAAGTGCCATGCAAACTGTTGATGAACATTTCAGTCATCTCCTTGTCCGAGAGTGGTGGTTGCACTCTTGCTACGAATTCTCTCCACCGTTGTGCATATCCCTTAAAAGGTTCATTTTCGTTCTGAGATAGGATTTGCAACTGCATGCGGGTGGGAATAGTGTCTAGGTTAAACTGGTAAAACTTTAGAAAAGCGCTAGCTAGGTCTCTCCATGATTGGATATGACTTCTTTCTAGGTCTGTGTACTAACTTAATGATGCCCCACTGAGACTTTTTTGAAAACAGTGAATCATCAACTTATCATCGTGAGTGTAGGGGGTCATTTTTCGACAGTACATCACCAAATAACGCCTTGGGCAACTATAGCCTGTGTACTTCTCGAAGTTGGGCATCTTGAATCTCGGAGGAATAACCAAATCTAGCACTAGACACATATCAGCAGCATCGAGGCCGGGCATGTCAGACACTCTCATAGCTTGAATTGTCTCCTCAAGGGCACAAAGCTTTTCTTCCATGGGATCAGTCGTTGGCATCCTCTGGGATCGAGTTAAGACTTTTACTTGCGAAAGATGGTCATCTGGCGGAAGATCATACAGTGGATTATTCGTCACAGTAAATCCTTGTGGGGACTCAACATTCTGGCGATCATTCTCTGGCATAGATACCTCAGCTTGCTTCGTCTAATTGGCCTTTCAAGGCGTCTATGCTCATATTGCTTCAAAAACTTCACAGTTCTCACGAGTTTAATGCAAGTGTCGAGAAATCAACTGCGGGTTATGAACATAGGATGGGTAAGCTCTTGGCACTGGTTAGGGAAGAAAATGCAAAATGATGCAGATATGCTTATGCAAATGCAATGCAATGAGTGCACACGAGAACAAATCCACATCAAGGATTAAAGTTACAAATCCTGCAAGACAACAAAAAGGTATCTCTCACATCGGGTGGGAAATCTACTGGTTTATAAGAGGGTATCCCAAAGGCCTTTAAACAAAGTCCCATGCACTAACCCTCAAAAGTTTTCCATTAGAACGACTACTCGTAAGACGGTAATCTTTTCAAAGGATGAACATGGAGTTATGTTTTAGGAACCTTCGGAATAAGGTTCTACAAAAGGTCCTCAGAGTCAAGGACCCCCAAGTTGGGAATAAAGACGCCATTATGACTACACTTAAGATATGATCATCCCAACGGGGTCGCATATGAGTGGTGGGATTCGATCCAACTCAACAAGTCCTAAGTCTCGCAAATCAGAAAGAAACCACCTCCTAATCTTAGTGTATAATATAAAGCTCGGGTAGAAAGCCTTTATCCTCACAAACCAAACCAATAAACCTAACAGGTTAGAAAGGAACACAACAATAAATAATAACAGCAAATAAATCACAAATGCGACAAGCAAATTAGGTTTGGCTTGCTAGGTATTCCCCAGCAGAGTCGCCAGTTGTCGCTACTCGAAAAATGCATCGTGCAACGACGCGGAGGCGGAAAAGATAGACAAAAGAGTCGCCACCAAACTTTATTTATCCCATGAGGGGAAAGGAAAATATCGAGAAAACCTTATGAAACGAACGGATAAGATGGTCTCGTAACCAAGAACGGGTTCGGAAGCCAGTTATGCGAAACGAAGGTATTAACACCCCTCGCATCCATCGTACTCGATGGGAACCATTTGTTTGTCGACGTGTGAATTTATTTGCTTAAATATTATGCTATAAAAAGTGTTCCACGGGGTAAAAGAAGGGTTAGAGATAGGAGAGAGAGAAGTAACGGGGAAAGAGAAGTAACGAGGGAAGAAGAGAGAAAGAATAGACTCGGTAGGACTTCGTGGTCCTAGGCCTACGTATTCTCAATAGATATGAGAAAGTCAGAGTCAACGTAGTTCGGGGAACTATAGATATAGGGGGAATGTGCTCGGAAAGGATTGTGGCCCTTGTGCCTACGTATCTTTACTTGAAAGAAGTAAAGAATCAGAGCAGTCGTAGTTCAACCTACGGTTTGCTGGGAAGTTCTGGTAGACGATGCTATCGTGCGTATTCTAGCAGTTTAGGTGCGTATTCTATGCCTGCGTATTCTCAATATGCATGAGAAATCAGAGCAACGTAGTTCATGCCTACGGTGCGGATAACCGGTGTTTTTGTGGATGATGTTATCGTGCGTGTTCTAACAGTTTAGGTGTTTTGCTGCTCGCATGTGAGGAGACTTAAGCGTCACCTGTTTGCGGTAGAACGTACGTAACATATCCTTTTTGAAAGGTTGCTTTTCGCCATGCGAGGCAAGGAGTCATGTTTGATTGGTGAGATTGTTTTTTAGGGGCGAGATAGGTCCTTGGATAGTAACCCCTTTCGGGTAGTACCCAATTCTTTATCTCAAAGTTTTGTTATGAAAATAGTGTGGCGAACGTAGCGTCTTCGTATTGAAAGACGAGTATCAAGACCACACACACTACAGTGAGTATCCTGACACCCGGAGAGGAAGAAGTGTACACTCAATCCTCTCTTTTTAATTCAACACAAAGAGAACTCCATTCTCTTATTAAAGTGTTTTTGGTTTTGAATGGTAAGTGCTTTGCGACAGAGAACCCTACGGTAAACGTCAACACTCAGGATAGGAGAAGGCCTACGCCTAACCACTCCACGACCATTCAAGTTTTTGTTAAGAAAATAGTTTGAAAAAGCACTCGGTATGAGACCGAGGTTTTAGGTGAGAAAGGTTGCGGAAGGAAGTTGTGAAAAGAGGTGTGGAAAGAGATATGTGATGGATAAAGTTGCATCTTCGTATCGAAAGACGAGTATCGAGACCACCCACACTACAGTGAATATCCTGATACTCGGAGAGGAAGAAGTCTACACTCAATCCTCTCTCTTTAGTTCGATACAAAGAAAAATCGATTTATTTATGAAAAGTGTACTCGATACGGGACCGAGATTTTTAGGAGGAAAGGTTTGAAAATGCACTTGGTACGGGACCGAGGTTTTTTAGGAGGAGAGGTATGGAGGATGTGGATGAAAGCGTCTTTGTATTGAAAGACGAGTATCAAAACCACCCACACTACAGTGAGCATCTCGACACTCGGAGAGGAAGGAGTCTACACTTAATCCTCTCTTTTTAATTCAATACAAAGAGAATTGATTCCTTATTGAAAGGTGTTTTGAAAACCTACAAAGAGATGAAAAACAGAGATAGATATATACATGATACAGATAAATAAACAGTCCACCAATTTGGATTTTACGGTTTGATATTTATTAAGTGTTTTAAAAGAATGTACAGGTTAGTTGAATATTTGCAGGATAATAATATACAGAATATATAATATGTACAAGAATGTAAATGACTGAAAAATAAAGCAATTAATATTTGACAAAAATTAAAGCAGTTGTATATTGGTTAGTGTATCGAATCGGGACACAAAAGAATGGGATCTCGTATTAACCACAAAAAAATGTCGATTAATCGAAGGTAGTCTATCGCGATCCCAAAGTAAGGAAGATGACCCAAATGGTCATCCCCCATAGATTTGAAATCGGAAAGGTTATCGACTTCGAAAATCTGACGCTTGCGGATAAAAAAACTTCATAGATCCACAAGTCAAAAATAAAATCGAATCGGAATAAGAAAGAAAAGAGGTGGGTCTCAGATCCAACGATACTTATCAATATTTTGACTTAGTAATCGATTTAAGGAAGCTTCTTCATCGACCAAAACGGGAAAATGGGACAAAATGCCCAATAACAAATGAAGAATAAAATTCAACTTAAAAAGAAAAAAAAATTCTCTAAAAGAAATGTTTATAAAACAAAAACTTAGAAAATAAAATACATATATAAATTCTAAAAGAAAAATGAATATATAAAAAAAACTAAATATAAAATGTTAAGAAATTAAATAAAACTCTAAAACAAAAGAATAGAAAATATATATAAAATATTAAGAATAATAAAAACATAAATTTTAAAAGAAATATAATACAGAAAATCTAAAAGAAATTAATTATAAAAAATAATATATGTATATATACAAATTGTTAGAAGTATATTTACAAAATTAAATAAAAAAAATAAGAAACTCGATCAACTCTACTTCAAAATAACAAGGAATGGTTTAAAAAAAAACAGTTGCTTTCAACAAAAGCAAACGCACAATGATACACAATAATATTCAGTTTTTTCAATTAAAAAATGCAAATCAACTTAAATCGGAACTAAACGAAGATCATGCATCGTTCAAGATGAAGAACAGATCTCAGCCTTCTCACGTGTAATCATGGTTTCGTGTTCTCGATCCCGTATGTAATTCTTCCAGGTATGTTTGATTTTTTTTTTCGTTCAAAATCTCTTTTTCATCTATTTCTGTCCTGGTTTGGGTTTTGATTTGGTTGTTGGAAGTATGATAACAGGTTCTGTTATGTTGGTTTCAAGACGTTTGAGGAATGGAAGTATATGGGTTTTAGAGAGGGCGAAGAGTTTGAAGAAGGGTGTTGGGGGTTGGTTCTGAGATTCGCGCTTTTGGGTATCGAAGGTTGAAGGTATGCGTTCTGAGGATGGTGATGAAAATGGAGTTCTGGAGGAATCTGGAGATGACGGTAGGTTTGAGGAGAAGGTTTGGTTTATGTTGAAATATGGGTCGTTAATAGAGGTTGTGGATGTGTGTTCAATGGAAGTTTGTTGAGGATGATGAAGTTTGAGATTTACTGTTTATTCATCAATGTTGTTGTTTTGTTCTTTGTTCGTGTGACAGAATAAGTTCGAAGGTTTGAGTGAAGATCTGAGGGAGAGTTTGAGAGGAAGGAGAGAAAGTTGAAGAGGGTGATAGTGTCAAAACGAGGATGGTGGGTGGCGGTTGATTCACACAGCTAGGGTTGGTCCTTTGGAATTAGGGTTGTGCTTAGGGTTTGGAGACTGTCTCAAGGAAGGAGATAAACAGTGGTTATATACCACAGAAATCGGACACCTGGCAGTTGATTATGATTAAAGGCTGAATTTGATTAAAGATTAATTCTGGTTTAGAAACAATGGCAATGATAAAGTAACAAGTAATGAAATGCTGATCTAATTAAAGACTAATAAAATAATTCTAATTAATAAATAATCTAAAAATGAAACTATTAAGAAAATCTAAAAACTATTTTCTAATAAACCAAATAAAAATCTACTCTAATTAAGCTAAATATTAAATCAAAAAACTTAATTCTAATGTTAAATCACAAAAAAAAAATATCTATCTAACTTCTAATAAAAATAAAAATAAAATAAAATTATTTAAATATATTCTAAATAAAATTTATACTAAAGTAAATAAATAATAGTAAAAGAAAATAATTCACCAAATAACAATTAAAATCTAAAAATAAAACTTTAAAAAAAATATCTAATAACTTTAAAAAACTCTAATTAAAAAAAATCTATTTCCTAAAAACCAACTTTAATTCTAGAAATTTATAAAATAGAAAGAAAACTCTAATAATCTAATTTCCAGTAAAATTAAATAAATTAAGAAAATAAAATCTAAATTATTCAAATTTAACTAAAAAAAATCTGATTATTAATAATGAAACAAATTAATCCTAATTTAATAATACTAATAATGTCCATAAATCATAATTTAATAATACTAATAAATATCATAAATCCTAATTAAACTAATAATATTGATCTAATTAATAATTAAAAATAATTACTCCTAAACTATTTACAAGTTAAAACAAAATAATAAAAATTGAAGAAAAAAAAAGGTTGGGGTGAAATTCAAACCCCATCCTTCAGCATAACACACACAAGTCCATCCACTAGGGTAGTTATACGTCCATTTACAAAGTTGCATAAACAAATATATATTACATATGAAATATAAAAAATAGATTTAATTAAAATAAACTTATTTAAACTAATTAATAAATAAAAAATGATTATATTAATTCTAATAACTAATCTAAATTAATAATTAAAAATAGCTCTAAACAAAATAATTTAAACTAAATCTATAAAACACTCTAATTAACTCTAAAATAACTTTAATATTCAAAACTAATTAAAAAAACTAATAAAAATTATATTAATGAAAATCTAAAACTATAAAACTAATAAATAAATAAAATAGATGAAAACTAGTAACTATTACAAAAAAAAGTCTACTTGAAACTAAATCTATAAAAAAAACTATATAATAATAAAAACCATTTACAAGTTATAACAAATTAATAAAAAACCAATTCTAATTTAATAATACTAATAATTAATATATAAATCCTAATTAAACCAAAAATAATATTAAACAACTAAAAAATAAATTCTATTTAACTAAAAAGCTATTTCTAAACTCTATAATTAAATCTATTTAAATTAAAACTATTTCTAATAGAATTTAAAAAAATTATTTTTAACTAAAAATCAAAATCAAAATCTATTTAAACAAAAATATAGTAAAATCTATTCTAAAATTATAATAAAAAATAAATTGACTATTTAAATGAAAAACTAAAATAAAAACATATACAAAATAAAATATATGAAGAGAAAATAAGAAAATAAAAAAGAAATAAAATTTACCAAATGCCCTTAGGCCACGTGTCTTGCTCCTATTGGGGAAAAAAATCGAGATTTGAAGAACGCCCAATCGCGAGCGGACACGTGTCTAAACGACATTAAATTAAGTAAAAAATGTAAAATAAAATGCGAAAATATTTACAAATGTCGACGAGCAAATTTAGGGTATGACAATCTTGTTGCAGTATGCTTTCAAAATAGCCTTACTTCAGTTAGGTCTTTTGAGGGTTGTAACATGGTCTGTTTCACGGTTTAAGAAATAAAAGATAAAGGCTCAAAGTTTATTTGTGCCCACCCAATCTACATGATGATCTTCAGTGCTACGCTCAATTAACTCATATTATTCGACCAGGTTCCCATAGGTTGGAAATTGCACTGATGATAGCCATGATGATGGATCAGAAGTCAAGGGACCTTTGATAAGGCAGTCACTACTTCCCTATAAAATTTGGTTATTTTGACATTTGAGGATTTTCATGGTGAGGAATTTAAAGATCTCCTCTTGTATTATCCCTAACTTTTGCCTGAACTGTTTCTTGCAAAGATTACAATCAGCGGGATGCCCCAGTTTTGCCTAAGTCTCCTTCATAGGTTTTGACTTAGCGGGTTTTTCTTTTGATTTTTTTTTAAAGAAAGAGAGTGATTTCCTGGCTTAACGATTACGGTGAACCATCAATGGCTTTTTGGCTTGGAAAATATCTTCGACGCTTACTTGTTGTGTGCGAAGGAAAACTTGTGAATGCAACCTTTATATGAAAGGTGTCTTGCATGAACACACAACCAAGTTAACTGAGAACTATCCTGCCCCAGGTTAAGATCATGGGTTTTTGTGTGTAAGGAAAGAAACTCCAACTTGTAGGCTCAAAGGGGTTGACAAGGGAATAACTTCCTTATTTCTCCAGTGTTTGGGGATTGAAACAATGTCTTACATCGTCAGCAAAGTTTAATTGAAAGCATACCAATAGTAGTTATGGATAATACATTTTCATCATCCTCCCTCAAATATTTGCATAACCAAAAATTTGGACAAGGAGTAAATATTTGAAAGGTAAAGCATAAAAGTGCAAATAATAGACAAAATGAATTGAAATCAAAAGTTGCAATGCTCATTGTCGCTTCCGCGAAAATAAGGTTCCGGCAAAACAGAAGAGTCGCCACCTTTCGTTATTTATCCCTCATAACGGGAAAGGAAACGATCGGAAAAACCTGACGAAAAGGTATAAGACAAGGTCATCGCAACCATTGTCTGGGTTCGGGAGTCGGTTACGCAAGGGGAAGGTATTAGCACCCCTCACGTCCATCGTACTCGATGGAATCCACGCTTGTTGTGTTTATCTGACGGGTTGGTTTTATCTATCTACCTATCAAGGCTGGCTTGAAAAAGAAAAGAAAATGACTCGGCAAAGCGTCGCGCTTTATGCCTACGTATTCTCATCAGAGAATGAGAAATCAGAGTCAACGTAGTTCGGCTAACTACGGGTTACGGGGAAGGTGGCTCGCCAATACGTCAGTATTGTGCCTACGTACTCTCAACAGATATGAGAGATCAGAGCTTACGTAGTTCGGGATAATACGGATTACGGGAATTCAGATTCATCTATTTTTCGAGTAGGGTTAACAAACAATTCCAGCAGTTTGGTGTACACAGCTCGACCCTTGGAGACTTAGGCGTTACCGTTTATGGTAGAACTTGGAGTTAACGACACTCTTTTCTTCAGAAAAGCTTCCTTTGAGTTACGGGCCCACGGGGCAAAAAGGTTTGAAGTTTGTTTTCTGTCTTTTACGAAAGAACTGTTTTTTATGGATGTTTGCAACCAATATCGCACTAGAGACTATGACCTGAGAGTGAATGCATCGCATGTCACCCAAAGGGTGCCATACTAAACATCCAAATCATTAGAAGGAAACCCTCTAACAATCCTTTCTCAAGTAGCTTAAGGCTCATAACGTACGACGTCAGTTAACCTTTATCACTGTATTTTAACTTGTTTTGAGATAAGAAGAGAGAACAGGCTCAACTAAGGGGAGACTATCAAGTCCTAATGTTGTCATGCCAATGATTCATCCTATGATTGAAGTTTGAAACAGGGAACTCCTAGAAGTTATCATGCATAGGTTTCAGCCTACAGTTCTAATCATCACTTCCTTATCAAAGAGAGTGAGATTCCTAGGATATCATGTCAATGATACAGGAACAGATAAAGCATCAACTTAAACAGTAAACAGTAAACGACTGTAAAATGCATGCAATGCAAGTGAGGGAGGAAATGTGTGTGGGGCCTCAGCCTCCACAAGCTCATCTCAACCTCAAGCCAGATATGAATAACTGCAATCATACAGAAAACAAAATGCTATCAAGCAAAACATAATAACTGCAATCATACAGAAGAAGTGAAATAAAATGCCATCAAGCAAACACACCAGACCACATAGGCAAGGGAGCTGGGCTCCACCAAATACCAGCAAGCAAAGCCATACAGTAAAAGTACAAGCAGAGGGAGCAACTCAACCTCTAGTGCAATCATGCTCCTAGATTAAATCAATCTAAATATGTACTTATTCTAATGCATCAAGCAAATCAAACAAGTCACATCAATACAGTTGCACAACAAGCAAACAGACAGGAAAGAAAGCAGATCAACAACTTCCACAGCTTCACAGTAAAGCAATCCTCTGACAGCAGTTTAGTCCTCAGTCTTCAACTGCTCTTTAAGGCTATCATCTTCAATAGCAGGTATCAACTTGTTTCTTCAGGCTTATAATACATCAAACATAAGTATCAACTTATCCTTTCTTCTTCAGGCCTCAGCTCCAAAGTAGGCTCCACCTTCAGGCTTCAATCCCCCATTGCAAGTATCAACTTGTTCCTTCAAGCTCTCAATGCATTAAACACACAAGTATCAACTTATTTCCCAACCTCAAGCTTCAGCTCTTCATTCAATCTCAATTTGATCTTCTTCACCAGTGTCAACTTGTACTTCTTGATCTTCAAGCTTCAACTCCAATGGCAGTCTTCAAACACAAAGAAGTATCAACTCTTAGCATCTTCAGTCTCTTCAAGCAAGGAACTCCATCCTCTAGCAAGGGATAAAGATTCATCTAACAAGAGCAAAGTTTGGATGATTGGTAGCAGAGTGAAGACCAAAGGTCACCACTAAGCATCCTATCATCAGAGAAAGGGACCCTCAAAGGTTCTACCAACTTGTGAAGAGCCACACATCCTACCAAAGGAAGGATGAGGCCTTTACAAGGGGACCTTACATCATAGGGAAGAATGGAAGTGATCAACATCTTCCATGTTTATGAAGGAAGAGAATCTACCTAGGAGCTCTGCCTACAAACCCTAATCTTAACACCTAATCAACACTACACCAAAAGAAGGTAAGATCTTCACATCCAAGCTTCTTCATTCAATCCATGGTAGCCCAAGCTTGCCTTCAACCTCATCCAAGAGCAAGAGAGACAAAACCCTAATCTAAGGGAACTAAAGAAGTCATTCTAGTTGAGTTAGTGCATTAGAATCATCTAAGGTTAGCATCTAAACTAAAATCAAACAAAAAATAGTAAACTACATTTTAAATTCCTACAAAAATTCCTAAGGGACCCTAATTCAATCATGAATCTACCATACAAAATTCAGAGGTTGAATCATCCACCAAGTCCTAGAAATAACACCCTAAGTCACAAGGTATCAACCATAAACCCTAAAAATGGAGCTCTTAAAGTTTCAACTTAAAACTACCACTTATATTCATCACAAAAATGTGAGAAAAATCTAGGGGGAGCATGCATATCTATGCTAATCACACACAAAAAACTAGCTCAAGAATCATCACCAATTGATCACACCAAATTCAACAAATTCAAGCATCAACCATGATTATTTTAATATCAATTAAAATGTAAAAATGCACATAAAATCCAAAAATTCATGGAATATTAATATTTTTTATCTAAAAAATACTAGATTCAATCATAAATCCATGGCAAAAAGAATGGAATTAATTGAGTCATTTTCCAATTATTTATGAATTTTCCAATAACCATGAATGAAATGAAAAATAAAATGAAAATCAAAATAAAATAAAAAACGCGTGGTGTGAATAGCATGAAAAATCAGTTCACTATCCAGACTGGGCCATAAGGGGGGTGGGGATATCAATCTATGTTTGAGCCCAAAACCAACATTTAAGTGAAACGCATCGGTTCAAGTACTCAGCCTCCTTTACAAAGTGAAATCAATTCGTGGCCGTTGGATCCCACTTTGGTCAAAGGTCCACCTCCAATCCAATGGCCCTGAGGTTGTCTTCCTCATTTCAAATTTCTGAGTTTCCGACCAACTGCGCGCGCTAGAGTCACCGCCAGTGACTTCTCCGATTAGCCACCCTCAACCCTAACTCTCTCTAGAGTCCACCATTGGCCACGATTCCTTGATGAATCTTGTCCCAAATTTCCTCAGGAATTCATTCATACCACTGATCCATTCTAAAAACTCAAGATTTGCAAGAACATAATCCCAACCGAAAATTGGATAAACCCTAATTGGTCACTAATCTCCAAATTTGTGATCCAGAAACCTTCCTACATCATTCTACCATGCATCTACCATAACAATTCCTCTTAATTCTACTTAATTTAAGCCATAGAACAAGAACTGCATACCTGGTAAAATTGAGCAAACAGAGTGGTTGAATCTTCAAATCAACCCTCAAGATCTTGCAGAATCCTTCACTAACCTCCAAGGAATCTTCTGTATGAAAAGAAAAGAGTTGAAATACCTTGAATTCTTGAAACCGATTATGAGTTGCAAGCCTCCAACTCCAATGGCTAACTCACGATTCCTCCATACCTTGGCTTTGAATTTGATCTGGAATTGATCACCAACCTCAGAGCAAGCTATTGGGATCAATATCTTGGATTGGCTTCAAACCTTGTAACAGATTTTGATTTGCAAGAAGAAAATTCAAAGTTCAATCTCACTCTCCTCTCTCAATTCTCACCAACCTTCACTCTGAACCACTTCATGATCATATATAGAACATGATTGAATGATCTAGAAAGTTCTAGATCAATCCAATGAGTATTTCAATATCTCATGTCATGGAAAATTCAATCCCATGTCATTCTCATACCAATTCTGCTAGCAGCTTGTATTCACTATGCCCTTCATCCAAATTCTCCTCACATGAGATTATGAAAGTGTTAAGATGTGCTTGTACCTTGGTTTTAATCTTATGAGAAGTTTGGCATATGTTACTTAAACCTTAAGCAAGCAAAAGCAACTCCATAATTTTGAGCTCAAATGGGAAAAGTAACATTTCCATTGTCTCTAAAATGTCATTTCTGATCAAAATGACATATTACATGCCTTATCTTGGCCTTGAAATGAAAAATCCCAAATTTGGTCCTTTTAATGAACTTTAAATCTTCCTTTTTAAGTCAATTTTGTAATTTTGAGTTACAAGCAATTCCAACCTCTCATGACCTCTTTACTAGCCTTAAAACATCATTTTGAACAAGTTTGATGTTGAACATTTTCCCATTTGGAGCTTGCAAATAGGAGTTATGGCCTTATGGTTGAAATGACCTATAATCTCCAAATGACCAAAATACCCTTGACTTGTCAAAGCCATAACTTGAGTTCTACAAATCCTATCAAGGACTTCTAGTACTCTATAGAAAGCTAAGAGTATAAGGAACAACATTCATGTTGACCAAAAGTTCATAGGAATCATCCTTCTAGGGCAAACGTTTCGTGTAAGTTGGGCAACTTTCAAGCTCCAAATTCACATACCTCAGATGACCTGTAACTTGTCAAAGTCATAACTTGAGTTCTACAAATCCTATCAAGGACTTGTAGCACTCAAATTAAAGCTAAGACCATGCTCTACAACATTCATGTTAGGGGTAAGATGATATGACAATCACATCTTGAGCTAAATTGCTTTGAAGATATGGGTCAAACTAGGGGATTTTACACTGTCAAGCCTTAGGAACCCTACCTTGAATCTTCTCAAACTCTTCAATCATGATGAGTTAACCTTGGAATCATCCTTATAACATCTTAATGCATCAATCCATGATCACATGGCTCTTGAATTAAGTCTCAACCTTCTTCAAATCATCAGTTGACTTAGGGTTGACCCAGTCAAACCCTAGCTGCACCAATCATGGCCGAGGCTTCTTATTCTTGCACAATGACCTGTCTAGGCCTCAAAGTGATATTCAACACTTCTCATGAGCTCTCTCAATACCTCAAGTATAACTTCATGGCTTCAGAATCATCTGATGACTTCCCACAACTCTCAAGTTAGGAGACACACCCTCTTGACTTCAACCACTCTTTCTGAGGCTCTTTTAACTTCTCTGACAAGGATATCAACCCTTGGGCACTTGAATAACCTTCCCAGCTAGCTTCAAAGTCTTGTGTAGCCTTTGATTGGTAATCATACCTCTTGATCTCCTGCACACATGTCAATGAAATGCAGATGATAATGCTAATGTGAATGAAATGAAACATAGGCTAGGTAAAGAAATGTTGGGCAAATTTTGGGGTGCAACACTCATTTCATTAATATGAAAGTACAAACACTAATTAAAAGCAAACAGCTTAAACAAAATGGAGGAAAGTACAAACAACGAGAAACAAAAAGACTAGTGACTAATTAGTACAAAGATGAGTCGTCCTGTCTGAAACACTGGCATTTAAGTAGATAGTCTGCTGAAGTCGGACTGAAGCTTCACTTTTGATGTGCTGGCAAGGGATTGTTCTGGACATTCAGATGACTATCCTTAAAATCAAGGATTCCAGTTCTAACCAACTCATGCACTTTGGCTTTCAATGCATAACCATTCTCAAAGTCGTGGCCGGGGGCGCCCTCATGAGATGCACAGCGGAGATCAGCTCTAAATCCAGCTGGAAGAGGATTTGGAAGAGATTACAGAGTCCTTATAGTAATCAACCCTTGTTGAACCAGGTCAGGATAAAGTTCTGTATATGTCATGGGAATAGGATCAAATTTATTCCTATTCCGATACTGGTTATGTCCAACAACCGGACGTTGAGGAATCTGAGCTAGTCGTGGAGCAGCAACAACAATAACAATATGATGATCAACATACTGAGGTCTAGGACAGGGTCTTCTCACTTCAGTCATGACAACATTGGTCTGATCTTCTGTCTTCTTCTGGAAATTCCCATAGGATTTCTTTGTACCATTGGAAGATTCAGCGACTTTGGATACTTTACCATTTTTCAGTCCTTCTTCTAACCTTTGGCCAATAGTCTCCAGATGTGTAAAGCTTGAAGAGATGTTCCTAATCATCTTTTCCTAATAGAAATGGGACAAAGTATCCATGAACATTCCAGTTATCTCCTTCTCTGCTATAGGGGGTTCAACTTGGGAAGCTAACTCTCTCCAACGCTGAGCGTATTCCTTGAACGACTCTCTTTCATTCTGAGACATATTTTGAAGTTGGCGGTGATCAGGAGCCATGTCCAGATTGTATTTGTATTTCTTCATAAAAGCGGTGACGAGATCCTGGAAGAAGTGGACACTGTTATGCTCTAAGTTCATATACCACTTGAGAGAGGCACCACTCAAACTGCCCTGAAAGCAATGGATGGGCAGCTTCTGGTTGTTGGTGTAAGATGTCATCCTTCGGAAGTACATGACTAGATGGGCTCTTGGATATGAGTGACCCTTATATTTCGTGAACTCGGGAGTCTTGAACTTTGCAGGCATAACAAGGCCAGAAACTAGGCACATATTATCTGTATCTATGTTGAAGAAGTCAATACCCTCGATGGCTTTGAGTCTCTTATATATGATCTGAAACTGTTCATGGACAACCTCAGGCTAAAAAAAATCTTCATGGTCTTCCCCTTGAGCACTGGTAGCATTATACTCATAGAGAGCATTCTCAAAGGAAGCTCGAACAGTCTGGGTAACAGTGTGGACCACAGGTCTGGGCTCAGCAAAAACGGAAGCTTGAAAAACTAGTCTGACAGTCTGACCAATCATAGCAGTAGATGCAAGGGGTGGAGAGTAGTTAGGAGGTAAAACAAACTCTGGCCAGGTTGAAGGCGGCATTTGAAAAGAAGGAGGATCAACACTTGAAACTTCTTGATTGACGGTCCTCTGAGGTGGCTCTCCTCTGGAAATAAGGACTTGAAGCATCTCGGTGAGCTTAGTAATGCCTAATTTTAACTCATCGATCTTCGTTTGGATTTATGCATTGTGTACTTCTTACTCTGACATCTTGCGTCTATAGTTAGCTCTAGTCTAATATCGGTGTCAAGGAATCAGCTTGACGACTCAGAGATACACTGGAAGATAGAAACAACTGGACATGAGTTACTGGACAAATAGAGGTATGCAATGAACCATGCAAAGATGCAAATGCAATGCGATGCAAGACAGGATGCGAAACACACATAACAGGATCAAAGGTTCAAGATCACAACATGAGGTTTGGATAAAGAACCAACCACAGGGTGTGTACTAAGGGTAAAATACCTACACAACGGGTTCTAACAAAGTTCCCAGAGTCATCGATAAATATATCGGATATTATCAGCTTACACGACTACTCGTGGGCTAATAATATTCTCAAGATAAACTCGTCTGAGTGTAGTATCGCATGACAACCATCATAGGTCTACACCTGGATAATCACTGCACTATGTTCTAAAAGGCAAAGAGATGTGAATGGTAACTAAAGGTCCTCAGTTTCACAGGCTCCCAGGTCAGAAAAAGTGATGCCAATACGACTACTCGCATCAGACACTAGTAATCCCAAAGGGGCCTCTACTGAGCATGGTTATCATATGCTAGACATGTTAGGACTATTCCCAATAGCTAATTATTGATTATACCACAATCCTATCATATGTGTATGCTCCTTTCCGGGTTAGGACTTATCTCACCACTCTAAGGTCACAACCCTGCACACAGCAAAAACCCAGGAACAAACAGATATATGTACAAATATATATATATAAATATACAAGCAAGCGAACATATAGCAAACACAAATATAAACAAGGTGGGTTTAACCCTCTTATGGGAGGTCCCCAGTGAAGTCGTCATTTCTGTCGCGGTGAGAATCAAATATCAAGCTATTGGATTTAACTTGAATCACAAATCATGAAGTTCACCACCGAGCTTTGATTTATCCAAAGGAAAGAGTAAAGATTGAAGAAAACCCAAAGTGCACCATGTAACAACACATCTAAGAGATCTAAGGTTCGGGGTTGGTTATACCTAGGGAAGGTGTTAACATCCTAAGTATCTGTAGTACTCTACAGGAACCTCTTGTTAGTATTTGTGTCATGCTAAATTGCTTGCTAAGAGAAAAGTGCTAAGGTAAAGATCTAAAGTATATATAAAGTATATACAAAGTTTGCTCGCCAAGACATCGCATCTCGTGCCTACGTATCCTGACGGGAATGTAATCAGAGCAACCATAGTTCCCCTCAAAAGGGGGTGAGGAACTCTTGACTATGGTCAAGGTTCCAAAGGGAAAAGTAAATGTCTGCGGCGAGACACCTTCTGCACTTTATTATTGCATTTACATTTTTACCTTCTACATTTTATTATTGTTATCATATTATACTGATGTTGTTGTGTTGTTGGATGGGTTGTTCCACTGAGAGATAAGTCCAATACCCAGGCTTGAGTATACACCTAGTATTAGTATGGAGAGTAGTGCATGCTTGCATGTTTGGCATGCACGAGCCCTCATGAAATTCGCGTCTAGACGAGGTTCTTTTTGAAGACATCCTATCCTGTGCATCTTGGATAGTTGAGGGGGTGTTGGGTCTGAAAGCTAACGAAACTGGAGACCGTTCATTGGGAAGTCAGTTGAGGCCTCATTGTTGACTATGATGCCAAAACAGAAATGGTGAACGTATTATCGTTTCTCGACCTGAGAGTCCGTGATACTGATGACCTGTTAGGATTGCCATGTCATCCAAGACTAGAACATACCTGTGAGAGGGAATGGGTATTTGCAGGAAACCTTGACTTTCAAGCAACTCGGTTTTCTGGTTTTCTTATTAGTGTGAACTAATCGACTTGGTAATCTGGTATTCTGATACTCCGATATTTTGGTTATTCAGGTATTCTGCTATTCTAGTATTTTCTTCAGAACAGACTTATGAGCTTATTCAGTCAGCAGCACATCAGTTATTCAGAGCTTTGCAGAAGTTTTGATCCCATTTCTGTTGCATTCATTTTGCATTGCATAAGCATTTGTGTACCATTTTTACATTTCCTTCCTCAACTAGAAACAGAGAGCTCATCCATCTTTTGTTTGAACCGCAGTTGATTTCCCGACACTCGTATTAGACTTGAATTAGCTTGTGGAAGAATCATGAACTCAGGAGAGTAGAATCAAGTTGTTACAAGAGCAGAGTTTGAATTGATGAAAAATCAGTTGGATCAACTCATGGAAGCTATGACAGCCATGACAAGGGGAGACACCAATATTCAGAGGACTCCAACTAATGGGAATGTTATTCCACCTTCAATGAACGATGTTGCTCATGCTTAGCATGTGCGGATTCCTGTTGAAGATTAAGATGTACAAGAGCGTACCATTGTCCGAGATAGACGTTCCTCTTCTCTCAATGACATAGACTATCAGAGTTTCATATTCTCTGTGCCAGACTTCCAAGGGTTTGTTCCAAAGATGAAACCTAAGGACCCACAAACTGTTGAATTTATGAGAAGATAGCGTTTGTTGGAGGAGAAGCTTAATGCTCTAAGGGGTCATGATACTCTTAATCTGAATGTTTTAAGCATGTGTTTGGTGCCAAAACTTGTGATGCCTCCGAAGTTTAAGACGCCGAATTTTGAGAAGTACAAAAGGGATAGTTGTCCGAAGCTGCATTTGGTGATGTTTTGCAGAAGAATGACCTCGTATGTCCACCACGACAAGCTTATGATTCACTATTTCCAGGACAGTTTGAGTGGGGCATCGTGGATTTGTTACATGCAATTAGAGAATGGTCGCATCCGATCATGGCCAAACCTAGCCAACGCCTTTGTGAAGCAATGCTATTACAATCTCGATATGACTCCCAGTCGCATGCAGTTGCAAGACTTATCTCAAGCGGACAATGAATCTCTCAGAGTGTATGTTCAGAGATGGAGAGAATTAGCTGCTCGCATTCAACCACCACTTCTAGACAGAGAATTGGTTGACCTGTTCATGGGTACTTTGCAAGTTCCATATTTGGATAAGATGATAGAAATGGGGCATTAAACTTTTATGACTTGATAGTAGTTGGGGAACGAATCAAGAGCGGGCTCAAGAATGGAAAGATTCAAGACACCTCAGACATCTCAGTTTGTGAAATCGAATCAGTTATCAGTTCTCAAGAAGAAAGGGAGAAAGAAAGCAATTCCATCCAGGAATCCCCGATACCTCAGATTCAGTCTTCAGATATTTCGACTGTTCAGAGTCAGCAATCTTCTAGGTCGTTGTATCAGATATCTTTTCCCCTCTAGAGTCAATGGTCATACCACCGTCAGCCACGTCAGCATGCCCGACAGAGACCTAAGAAGCCAGAGAGGCATTTTGCTCAGTTTCCATTGTCGTATAGTCAGATGTTGCCAGATTTGATCTAAGGTGGGCTGATAGTGCCGAAGGAAATTAATCCAGTGTTCCCTTCATATCCACCAGGTTTTGATGTAAACGCCTGTTGTGATTACCATGTTGGGGCATAGGGGCATTCAACCAAAGACTGTAAGGTGCTCAAATCAAGATTCATACTCTGCTTGACTCCAATATGTTCTTAGTTACGCCTCAAGGTATCCAGGTCAACAATCCTCCTTCATCCAGTCATGTGGGTTCATCAATTCATGTTATGGAGGAATTCACCTAGAACAGATGTTCAGAAGAGTATCAGACTGACTTATCGAGCAATTTTGAAGACGGCTAGTTTAATAGCAAATCAAGATTGGAAAGTCCAGTTCCCCGAAGCTGGAAGTCTTTTACATCATGTCATTTCTTTGCATTTGTAGTTTCTTTTCTGTTAAAGTACAAACTTATTTGTAAAACTTGTCTGTTTTCGATTGATAATGATAATGAAATGAATATGCATGTTTTGATTAAATCCATTTGTGTTCACTCATACTTTTTTATTGATGTCAAACGTTTGTTTAAGAAAAATCTGAGGGAGGATAACGAAATTGAAAGACGCAAAACTTCCGATTGTATGCTTTCGAACAAAACCTTTGCTGATGATGTACATGCATTGTTTCAAATCCCTAAACATCGGAGATATAAGGAAGATAATCCCTGTTGCACCCCAAAATTTTACCAACATTTATTTACTCATCAAGTGTTTGAAGGTTGATACCTTTATCAGAAAGTTCAAGAGATCCTCAGAGAAATTGGTTGAAACCAAGGTTGTGTGTCTCATAACTTGAGAGTTGTGGGAGCTCCTCAGATGATTCTGAGACTTTGAGAATGGACTTGAAGCTTTGAGAAAGCCTATGAGATGTCTTGAAAGCCATCATGAAGCCCAGAGAGGTCATTATGCAAGAATTCAGAAGATTCAGCCATGAATGGTAGAATTAGGGTTTTGACTGGGTCAACCCTAGGTCAACTGAAGATTTGGAGAAGGTTGAGACCTAATCCAAGGGCCATGTGATCATGGAATGAAGCATTGAGATACTATAAGGATGATTCCTAGACCAACTCATCATGATTGAGGAGTTTGAGAAGTTTTAAGCTAGGGTTTCTAAGGATTGACAGTGTAAAATCCCCTAGTTTGATCCCTATCTTCCAGGCAGTTTTAGCTCAATATGTGATTGTCATCTCATCTTCCCCATAACATGAATGTTGTAGAGCTTGATCTTAGCTTTAATTTGAGTGGTAGAAGTCCTTGATAGGATGTGCAGAGCTCAAGTTATGGTTTTGACAAATTACAGGTCATCTGAGGTATGTGAATCTGGGTCCTTGAAAGTCACCCAACTTGCAGACAACTTTTGCCCTAGTAGTATGATTCCTATGGTCTCTTGGTCAACATGAATGTTGAATAGAATCTTCTTATCTTTCTATAGAGTACTAGAAGTCCTTGATAGGATTTGTAGAACTCAACTTATGGCTTTGACAAGCCAAGGGCATTTTGGTCATTTGGAAGTTATAGGTCATTTCAAGCATATGGCCATATCTCCTACTTCCAAGCTTCAAATGGAAAAACCTTCAACATCAAAGTTTCTTAGAATGATGTTTTAAGGCTAGTAGGGTGGTAATGAGATGTTGTAAAGGCTCATAGCAAAAAGTGATAAAAATGGCCTAAAAATGAGGCATAAGTTAATTCAAGTGAAATGGAAAATCATAAAATCCAAGCTATAAACCCTAACCATGTCATATGATAGGTCATTTTGACTCCAAAGGACATTTTAAGAACAATGGTTCAGCCACAATTTTGATTTGAGGCTTAAAATTTAGGGTTGCTTTGTAAAAGTCTTGCTTGCATAAGGGCATACCAAACCAAAACAAGGAAAAGCTTAATGAATAAGGGAAATATGCATTGTGTATTGTCCTAAATCTCATGTAAGGAGATATTCAGGTTAATTAATCAAGTTATAAGGGTTTTTGTCATGATATATCACATGGTGAGAATGGAAATGCAAAGTATCATTTCATGAAAGTTCAAGTTTCTACTAGAGTGATCTAGATGATTCTAGACCCTTCTAAATCAGTCTATATATTGATTACAATCTCCATTGGTGAGAGGTTGGTGATTGTTGATGTTAATGGTGGTAGAGAATAGAAATTGAACCAAAATTCTCCATTTTGCAAATTGTATTGAAACTTCATCTTTCTCTTCATTACCCTTCCATTTTTTCACACAAATCTTCTCTACAATCATTGCTGAGTGTATTCATCTTGATTTGCAACCCCATTGATGAAGAATTGAGAGCTTTCCAAGTGAAGTTGCAAAGGAGCAAAAGGCATTGGATCTTGGGATACAAGCCATCTCCATCAAATCTTGTGCAAGCAGAGTATTGTTCATCACCTGAGGACCATTCTTGAGGATCTACAAGGCCTGATTCGAAGCTTTTCACCACCTACCATTGCAAGAGTCAAGGTAAGCAAAATCACTTCCACACTCTGATTTAGGCATGGCTAGGGTTAGTTCTTGTTGTGAAACCATTAGAGACCATTAGGTGATTCATTTGGATGAGTTTAAGACCAATTGGTGAGGTTTCTTCCATGGTGGTTAATTCTTGATGGAGTTAGAATGATTGATTTAGGAGGTTATAATGCACGATAATTGGTTGGTTTTAATCAGCATGGCATAGGAATTAATTATATATAAAGATTGTTGAGCTTTGTGATGGTCAAAAACTGAAGAAAGTTTGGATCCATGGAGTTGTACCATTCGGTTTGGAGGATTTAGGGTGTTTCAATGAAATCCAATGGCATGGTTATGTTCTACGTAAAATTCTAGTCAAAATTGGTTTTTGGATCGTGGCATTTGATGGAGTATTGAGGTCACACGAAGGTGAGGAAGATTGGTGCATGGAAGTGTTTTTTCATGGAGGTTCTAAAACCCTAATGGACCAAGGAAGAAGACGCAATCTGGACCGTTGATACACATGCTGACCGTTTGACAGGGACTTTAATCCAACGGCCGTGTTTTAAAAACGAAAGATGGGAGGGAAGCTGGGCGTGAAACGCCGCGTTTCACTAAAGCTCCCAGCGTGGGCTTCATAAATATTGCTTTCCCCACCCCCCATACCAAGGCCCAATTGGAATTGAACTGTAATGCTATGCTATTCGCACCGTTTCTGTTTCTTTTTTCTTTTCATTTAATGTGTTTTTTTTCTGAGTTTCACTGGGCCTAAGCGCCATACTAGGCGCACCCCACCTTCTGGGCCCATCATCCAAATCAACTGAATATATTTGCTTTTCATACCCCTCATCATTTTCATATTATAATTCACTCCAAATTTTATTAATCTTTAAAAATTCATAATAAAATGAAAAATGAATATTTTTTAATGAGACTTTTTTCCCATTTTCCATTTTCTGTCTAGAAAAATATAAAACCATAAAATAGCCATTTTATTTCATTTTTATATTTTTTGCATATTTTTACTTTTAATTGCTTTTGTAATTCTTTTAGTTGATGCATGATTTTGTAGATTTTAATTAGGGTAGTTCCCTTAGGATTTTAAGTTCAATCTTTTTAGGATGATTAGATGAATGGCTTAGGTTCCCCCTGATTTAATTTCATATTTTTGTGATAATTTTTAGGGTAGTTTTAATTAGGTAGTTCTAAGTAGTGTAGAATTTTATTAAAACTTTAGTATAGGTCAATAACAATTTTAGATTTAGGTTTTGTAGGGCAATTTAGCCTATGGGGAATATATGGGACTTAAGGGTAGTTATGTAGGGTCCCCTAGCATTTATATTAGGATTTAATAGAACAATATACTATTTTTGGTTGATTTTTGAATTGAATGATTGTTGGGTTGGCCTTTAGGGCAAGTTTTGTTTAGTTTGTTTTGCTTTGGAGTTTTCCTTTGGTTGGAGGAGCATGGAATCTTATTGTGGAGCTTAGTGGAGCATACTAGAAGATTGGAGGAGGCATGGAGGATCTTGAGGAGCTTGTTCTTCTTCTTTTTGTTTTGTTTTAGGGTTAGGATTAAGGAAGAGCTTAGATGTAGATAATTTCTTTCTCAAACATGGATAGTATCCTGCACATCCTTTCCTCCCTATGATTCAAAGTCCTTCCAGGGTACACCTCTCTCCTTTGGATGGATTAGTGCTATACCTAGGAGGTAGAACTTTTGAGGGAACCCTTCACTTGATATTGAACCCTTATAGGTCACCTTTGGTGATCAAATAAGCAGTTCAATATCCCCCAGCTTATCCAGTAGTGATTTTTCTCTGTTTGATTTGTCTTGAGAGCTGTCAGAGCCTGAGCATGAAGATGAAGACTTCATTAGAGATTGTTGAAGAGGATGAATCCTTGAAGACTGCCATTCCAGCTGAAGCTTGAAGATCCCTGAAGATAGTGAAGCCTGAAGGTGGAGCTGATCAAGAAGCTGAAGCTTAAGGGAGAAGATGAGTTGAAACTCATGTTGTAGGGTTGAAACCTGGAAAGCAATTGATGATTGAAGTCTGAAGACTGTGTTGCTGCTGGAGGAGCTGAGGCTTTCTTCTGTTTTCTTTTCTGTATTGTGTGTTTTGTTTGATTTGTCTGTTGCATTAGAATAAGTTCATCTAGAACAAGTAGAATCTAGGAGCATAATTGCATTAGAGGTTGAGTTGCCCCCTCTACTTGTATTGTTATTGAGTGGCTTTGCTTGCGGGTATTCGGTAGAGCCCAGCTCCCTTGCCCATGTGGTTTGTTTGCCTGATGGCAATTTCATTTCTTTTATCTGTATGATTGCAGTTTACTGTTTATTGCTTGATAGCATGTTGTTTATTTTTCAGTATGATTACTGTTATTTCATGACTGGCTTGAAGTTGAGACGAGCTTGTGGAGGCTGAAGCCTCACACACATTTCCTCCCTCACTTGCATTGCATGCATTTTACTGTTAAGCTGATGCTTTGTCTGTTTTGGTGTATCATTGACATGATCCCTTAGGACTCTCATTTCCTTTGACAAGGATTTGATGATAGACTTTTAGGTTGAAACCTATGCATGACAACATCTAGGAGTTCCCTGTTCAAACCTCAACCATAGGATGAATCCATGGCATGATAACAGTAGGACTTGATAGTCTCCCTCCTAGTTGGGCCTGTTCTCTTCTCATCTCAAAACAGTTTAAGATACAGTAATCATGAATGATTTCCTTCGTACGTCACGAGCCTTAAGCTATCCGAGAAAGGATTGTGGGAGAGTTTCTTTTCCACAGTCTGGATGTTTAGTATGGTACCCTTTGGGTGACATGCGACGCATTCACTCTCAGGTCATAGTCTCTAGTGCGATTGAAATTGCAAACACAATAAAAGACACTTCTTTCGTAAAAACAGGAAATAAACCGTAGTTTCCCAAACTACGTGAGCTCTGATCTCTCATGCCTGTTGAAAGTACGTAGGCACAAGATGGAGAAGTCTTGGCGAGCTACCTTTCCTCGTAATCCTTCGTAGGCCGAACTACGTGGACTCTGATTTCTCATTCTCTGATGAGAATACGTAGGCATAAAGTGCGACGCTTTGCCGAGTCATTTTTCTTTTCTTTTTCAGCCAGCCTTGATAGGTAGATAGATTATAACTAACCCGTCCAAGTAAACAAACAAGCGAGGATCCCGTCGAGTACGACGGACGTGAGGGGTGCTAATACCTTCCCCTTGCGTAACCGACTCCCGAACCCAGACAATGGTTGCGACGACCTTGTCTTACCCTGTTTCGTTAGGTTTTTCCGATCGTTTCCTTTCCCGCTCTGAGGGATAAATAACGAAAGGTGGCGACTCTTCTGTCATGCCGGCACCTTATTTTCGCGCAAGCGACAGCTGGAGACTCTGCTGGGGACTCCAACGGTTCCCTGCGAGAGTCAATCCTACCGTTTGTGTGTTTACTTGTTGGGTCGCGTTTATTTATCGCATTTTTACTTCTCGCACTTTATTTCCCGCATTTTTACTTTCAGTATAATATGATTATTTGTGCTGTTGTGGGATGGGAGTTCTGATGAGTGAGAAGCCAGACCCAGGCTTGAGTGCACTATAGACTTAGAGTGGAAATTAGTGGGCGCGTGCTTGCTTTGCAGGCACTAGTGTCTCATGAAATCCACGCTCAGACGAGGTTCATCCGGTTGGCTTCACTTTCAATCCTTTGGGTTGAGACAGTTGCTGGTTTGGTGGATTGTCGACTCTGGGGACCGATCATTTGTGATTCAGCTAAGTGAGGCCTCTTCATGAGCTGGTGATGCCACACCTTCTGGGTATCGTATCACCCCTCTTGAAAGTCTGTGACGCTGATGAACGCATAGGATGTCGTACCTTGAGTCAGTTTAGGTCCATACTTGTGAGCGGGACTGGGTTTATTGCAGGAAACTTTGACCTTCAGACTACCTGTTTTTCTCGACAGTGAATCAGTTATGTTGGTACCAGGGTTTCTCAGTTGCAGATTTGTCTGTTCTTGATAGAGCAGGTTTTGATCAGAGGATCTTATCATCAGGTGTTTGTCTGTTCTTGATAGAGCAGGTTTTGATCAGAGGATCTTATCATCAGGTGTATGTCTGTTCTTGATAGAGCAGGTTTTGATTAGAGTATTGTCATCAGTGGTTTGTTCTTGATAGAGCAGATTTTTGGGGTCTGAAGATCTCGTCAGCAGCTGTATATTTGTTCTTGATAGGGCAGATTTTTGATTTGGGGTCTGAAGATCTCATCAGCAGCTGTATATTTGTTCTTGATAGGGCAGATTTTTGATTTGGGGTCTGAAGACTTCGTCAGCAGATATTTCTTGATCATACATCCGACGTCCTTATTATCAGACATTTGTTCTCGACAGAGCAGAACTTTGATCCTATGTATATGGTCCTATCAGATGGTTGTTCTTAGCAGATCAGATCAGTGGTCTTACACCGGGGTTTTCTTCTCATCAGTGATTGTTGATACAGAACCTCCACAGCAGTTACCTGGATATATTATTTCATTTTGCATTAGTTTGCATGTCATTTGCATTTCATTAACGTGTGTCTGTGTTGCAGGTACCGTTTCCCCGATCCAGGATTTCTTGCCTCCTGTTGTATTATTATGGCCTCTCTCAGGAAGACCATTGCGTACAAGTTCCCGACCCCTGATGTGTCGAAGTTGACTGGTTTGATAGCTCTAGCAGGTAATTCTGTGAAGGATGGGTTCAGGAAGTCTTATGGAAGGTTGCTCAGTCTGGTTTGCAAGCCTTCTACGTTCGAGCTGAATGGGTTACATGCTCTGTTGCAGTTCTATGACCCTCCACTAAGATGTTTCACTTTTCAGGACTTCGTTCTCGCGCCGACGCTGGAAGAGTATGCTGACTTGTTGGGTGTGCCTATCAAAAGGCAGATGCCTTTTGTCCACATGGATGCCGAGCCTGATCTGGCAGGTTTAGCTTCTTCACTCCATTTGGACGCCTCAGAGTTAGTAGTGACTAGTTGGAACAAGGTTCCTGGGTTCTCCTTGCAGTTTCTGGTAGCTAAGGCTCAACAGTGTGCTAAGGACAGATGTTGGGACGCGTTCAATGCCGTCCTCGCTTTATGCATATATGGCATTATCCTGTTCCCCAACATGCCTGATTTTGTAGACTTTGATGCGTTTCACATCTTCGCCTCAGGGAATCCAGTCCCTACTTTGATTGGAGATGTCTATCACTCAGTGCATTACAAGAATGAGAACCGGAGAGGGAAGAATGTCTCATGCTGCGTACCGTTGCTGTACAAATGGTTTGATAGTCATTTGCCCAAGAGGGGTTCTTTCGTCTTGTCTGCAGCCACAACTGAGTGGCCTGAGCGTCTGATGGGTTTATCTGCAGAAGATATTGATTGGTTCGACAGGGACAGGTTAGGTACGGAGGTGATCTTCAGTTGTAGTGGGTTTCCTAATGTACCTCTGATAGGTAGGAAGGGTTGCATCAACTACAATCCGTCATTGCTAGTTCGTCAATTCGCATATGCTTTGAGGACTCCGCCGAAAGAGGAAGAGGTACAGGAATCTTTGTACCTCACGGGTACTTTAGAGGGGGATTTGTTGTCCAAGCTTCAGCGTGCATGGAATAGTATCAGCAAGAGAGGAAAGCCTTTGTTGGGAAAGAGCAACAGTCAAGCCTACCCTCCTTATTCAGCTTGGATCAGAGCCAGAGCCAACGCTATAGGGATGCCATTTCCTCATGCCAGACCAGAGAGTCCTCCACCAGTCGAAGAGCCTACTACTGTGCCCATTCATCAGCACAACCAGGTATTAGTTGAGCGGGATGAATTGAAGCGGGCGAACGCAGAACTGGAGAAGGAGTTAGCTCAGCTTCGAAGTGAAAGGAATGAAGCCATGCATGCTTTCAAAAAGCAAACAGAGTTGGTGAACCAACTAGGTACAGACCTGGCAAAGCAGATTGCTGATCGTGAACGCTTGGGTCAAGACTTCAGGGCTGTTAATGACGTACTAGCTACGAAGAAGCAGCATTTGGACGAGGCATATCGGAGGATATCTAAGTTTGACCAGCACTGGAAGGCTTCCCTAGCCACCAGGAAGGAGCGAGAGGATAAGCTGATGCAGCAGATCTCTAAGCTGGAAGCCGAGGTGAAGGACAGCGAGCGAAGGTTTGATGAAGAAACCGCCCGCAGGTACGCCGCCGAAGGCCAACTCAACAAAGCCCTTGCCAACCTGAAGGAGTACAAGCTGAAGTTTGAGTCTAAGAAGCGGAAACTGGAAGATTGCTTCGGCGAAGGAGCATGGGAAAGTTCAGTTCAGGGACTTCATTATACTATTGTGCAGAGGGAACTACTCGTCGAGGGGTTGCTCACTTTGCCAGATCATCCAGAGACGAAGGAGCTATTAGCAGAGTATCGCGCCCGTGGCCGTACTTGACTAGCTTGTATTCCTTTTGTTTTGATCTTTGCTGTATGCTGACCATCACCAGACTTGTTGGATGAGGTCACGCTGTTGATTTGATTTGTACTATGTACTGCCTTGATAGGCCTTTCCTTATATATATATGAGATTGATGTTTTCATGATTGGGCTCAGACTTCTTCTTCTTATTATTATTATCAGCACTGGCACTAAGGCACTAGGATTGGGGGAAATCTCCCAAGCACACAGACACACGCATGCATCTGCATGAAGCATTTGCATGGCGTACATTTTGTTGTTTTTCCTAACCTTTAGTGTTTACAGGTTTTTCAGGTTCACAGGTTCCAAGCTGTTTCCGGTCTCCAGGATTGATCAGAGACTCATTCACCGTTATTCAACTCGAGCTAATCAGACAAGGATCATGGATCAGGTGCAGTCAGAGGTCCAAGAGCTCCGTGAACGGATGGATCGTTTTATGGAACTGATGCAGGTAGTCGCTAATGGTCAGGACCAGCTCCGGACTTTGGTTCAACCTTTGATCTCCAGGGTTGATAGTAACGGCATACTTCATGGCGGGGCTGTGCCTACTCCTCCTCTAGTCGATACTCCACAGAATGTTGTTCCTGTTGCCGGGGGCAGCGGCAGCGCTAATGGCAATGTGATGACCAATATCGGACTCAATGCGACGGGCGTCGACAATGGTAGTCTGGGAGCTAATGTCAACATCGGGCCAGTCAACGGCAATGCTGGCGTCGGGAATCTGTTGGTGCCTCAACCGTGGCTTGAGGATCATCAGGATGATGTGTTTTCTCAAAGAGGTGCAGAAGCAGAGTTGAATGCTGAAGCTCGGCTCAGGTTCAAAGCACTGGAAGATAAAATGAGAGACATTGAGAATCAGAATACATTGGGAGTTGATATGTCCAAGCTGGGGTTAATTGCTGATTTCAAGGTACCTCCTAAGTTCAAGGTGCCTGTCTTTGAGAAGTATAAGGGTACTACTTGCCCTCGTGTCCACCTTCGATCTTATTATAGGAAGATGTTCGCCTATTCCGACGATGAGAAGTTGCTGATGCACTTCTTCCAAGATAGTCTTTCTGGTCCATCCCTCGAGTGGTACATGGGCTTGGAGCCCACTACCGTGCGCACCTGGAAAGATCTCGCTGAAGCGTTTGTCCTCCACTATCAGTACAATAGCGACTTGGCCCCCAACCGAGTCCAGCTCCAGAACCTCTCGCAGAGAAATAATGAAGGCTTTAAGGAGTACGCCCAGCGGTGGCGTGAGTTGGCTGCTCGGGTTCAACCGCCGAGGGTTGAGCGCGAGCTCGTGCAGATGTTTGTTGCTACCCTTCCTGGGATCTACTATGAAAAGCTAGTCAGTGGCATGTCTGGGACGTTCTCGGCTCTCATCACTATGGGCGAGCACGTCGAGAATGGTATAAAGATCGGAAAAATTCAAGGTGAATCATCCTCAGCTGGAGGAGGTGGAAAGAAACCTTATGATGGTAAACATCGAGAAGGAGATGCGAGCGCCGTCACCAACGCTCGGAGAAAGGGCAAAGGCCCTCAGCAGCAGATAGCCAGTATAAATATCCCAGCAGCTCCGCAACCATAGCAGCAGTAGTCGCAGCAACAGAATCAACAGGGATATAGAAAATACCAGAATCGGGCTCCGTTGGCAAACCGTCACTTCGAAGCACCACCCATGTCGTATGCGCAGCTCTTGCAGACTTTGCTTCAGCTTCAGTTGGTTCAGAAGAGGACGATGGCTCCCTTGACAGGGGCACCACCACCAGGGTACGACGCAAATGCCACTTGCGATTTCCATACAGGGGCACCAGGCCATACGATCGAGAACTGCAAAGCCTTTAAGCACAAGGTGTAGGACCTGGTAGATGCCAAGATTATTAACTTTTCCGATAATGTGCCCAATGTCACTAAAAACCCTATGCCTAATCATAGGGGAGGCGGAGTGAACGCCATTATCAAAGAGGAGAGCGCAGATCTGCTGACTGATGTCAAAGACTTAAAGACGCCGCTTAGTTTCGTCAAAGCTAAGTTGCTGAAGAAAGGGTTCTTTCCAGGATGCGGAAAGTTATGCATGGACTGTGCTACACATTCTGATGGGTGTGATCAGCTAGTAGAAGGTATCCAAAGTCTGATGTCTGAGGGTATTTTGCAGTTCAGCCGGAGGGCTGGTAGTGTGTCAGGAGAGGTAGTGTTAAAGCAGGCAGATGAATTCGCCACCATCACCATTCCTCGTCAACCTATTACTATTTCTGCGCCCCGACCGCCTACAATCACTATTACCAGAGCTGGGCCGATCCCGTTCGAGAGCACTAACACCGTTCCGTGGCATTATGGCGCCGAAGTCTATTGCAATGGTCAGAGGTTAGAGCTGGAGCCGTATGGGTCGACTGTGCAGAATCTCGCAGGAGTCAGTGGTATTACTCGAAGCGGAAGAGTGTTTGCGCCGACAGAGGTTGTGGCAGAGAAAGTGGTCAGAGCTGATGCTGCTGATAAGGGTAAAGGCAAAGCCGTCGAAGAGGTCCCTTGTGGGGAAGAGAAGGATTTGCTAGTCAAAGATGCCGAAGAGTTTATGCGGTTAATCAAGAAGAGCGACTACAAGATTGTAGACCATCTCCACCAGACGCCTTCAAAGATTTCTATTCTCAACCTGTTGCTGTGTTCTGAAGCGCACCGCAACGTGTTACTAAAGGTATTGAACGCTGCCTACGTACCGCAAGAGATATCCGTGAATCAGCTAGAGGAGGTGGTAGCCCATGTTAATGCTGGCAATGGGCTAGGTTTCACAGATTTAGAGCTGACTCCTAAAGGGAGAAATCACAACAGTGCCTTGCACATCTCGATAGAGTGCAGAGGCACGATCATGTCGCATGTCCTGGTGGACACGGGTTCATCGCTTAATGTGCTTCCGAAGAAGGCATTAATGAAGTTGGACACTCGTGGGTTGCTTTGCACACCCAGTGATATGGTGGTGAAGGCATTTGATGGAACTAAGCGCCACGTTCGGAGAGTTGACCCTGCCGATTCAAGTTGGTCCGGAGACGTTTGATACGGTTTTTTATATCATGGATATCATGCCCGCCGACAGTTGCCTCTTAGGTCGGCCATGGATCCATGCTGCTGGTGCCGTGACGTCCACGTTGCATCAAAAGCTCAAATATGCTGTCGGGGGAAGCATAGTGACCGTCTGTGGTGAAGAGGACATTATGGTTAGCCATTTGTCATCCTTTAAGTATGTTGAAATGGATGGCGAAATCCATGAAACTCTCTGCCAAGCATTTGAAGCCGTCAAGGTGAAAGAGGTAGCTCCTGTCGTCAAAGAGAAGCAAGAGATGAATCTCTCCTCATTCAGAGAAGCTCGAGCCGTCGTCGAAGCCGGTTCCACCCCAGGCTGGGGGCATGTTTTGGAGATACCGATCAAGCAGGATAAGTTTGGATTGGGGTATTCTCCTGAAGCTGAAGCTTCATCTTCTTCATCTAGCAGTTCGTCTCGTGGTAAGGGGCCGATCCTATTTACCAGTGGCAGAGTGATATTCGAAAGCATCAACGCGGCGTCTGAGGACAGCGGGGATAGCGATTGTGATCTTGACGCTTGGATTCAGCCAAGCAAACCGGGCGAGCGCCTCAATAATTGGACCATCAAGGAAATTATCCAGCTGATAAGTGAAGAGTAATGATTTACTTTTTTACAATCATTGTACAACCCTATGTCCTACCCGGGGCATAATGATTTTATTGTCAGGGCCTTATTGGATTATGTACATGCATTTTGTTAATAAATCAAAGGCGTTTTCTTCGTACTCAAATATTGTGTTCTCTGTTATTCCTGTTTTATGTTTATTTTGGAAAACAGTAAAATGGCAATGGGGTTTGTGCTAACCTGCATATTCTTGTTTTAAACTTAACCCTTGTTATTGCAGGATCCACATAACAGATGACATCGACTCTGGACCTTCTACGGCTCACTACGACTTCGATTGCCCGATCTATCACGCCGAGGATGAGATTGATGAAGACGAAGACCTTCCGGAAGAGTTGGCCCGCTTATTGAGACAAGAGGAAAAGGTTATTCTGCCTCACGAGAAGGATATTGAGATCGTAAATCTGGGTTCTGAAGAGCTCGTCAGAAATGTCAGAGTAGGGGCTGCGCTGCAGAATGATGTCAAGCATAGACTGGTCGAGATGCTTCGAGAGTATAGTGACGTCTTTGCTTGGTCATATGAAGATATTCCCGGACTTGACACGGACATCGTGGTCCACCGCTTGCCGTTGCGTGAAGATTTCCCTCCAGTCAAGCAGAAGCTTAGGAGGACAAGACCAGACATGGCTGTAAAAATCAAAGAAGAAGTCCAGAAGCAGTTGGACGCAGGATTTTTAGCCGTCACTACTTACCCTCTGTGGGTCGCCAACATAGTGCCTGTATCGAAGAAGGACGGTAAGGTACGCATGTGCGTCGATTATCGGGATTTGAATAGGGCGAGCCCTAAAGATGATTTCCCGTTGCCTCATATCGATGTGTTGGTCGACAACACAGCCCAGTTCTCTGTGTTTTCGTTCATGGATGGCTTCTCCGGTTACAATCAGATTAAGATGGCACCGGAGGACATGGAGAAAACGACATTTATCACCCCTGGGGAACATTTTGCTATAAGGTAATGCCCTTCGGTCTGAAGAACGCAGGGGCCACTTACCAGCGAGCAATGGTAACTTTGTTTCATGATATGATTCATCATGAGATCGAGGTCTATGTTGATGACATGATTGCAAAGTCCCAAACGGAGGAAGAGCATTTGGTCAACTTATTGAAGCTGTTTGAGAGACTTAGGAAATTCAGGCTGAGGCTGAATCCTAACAAATGTACTTTCGGAGTGCGGTCCGGAAAGTTATTGGGGTTTATCGTTAGTGAACGAGGTATCGAAGTTGATCCTGCGAAAATAAAAGCTATTCAAGAAATGCCAGCGCCGAAAACAGAAAAAGAAGTTCGTGGTTTCTTGGGCCGAATAAACTACATTGCAAGGTTTATCTCTCAGCTCACGGCCACTTGTGAACCGATGTTCAAACTTTTAAAGAAAGATCAGGCGATTACTTGGAATGAGGATTGCCAGAAGGCATTCGACAAGATAAAGCAGTATCTTCAAGAACCTCCAATCTTGATACCCCTAGTGGCTGGACGACCTTTAATCATGTACGTGACGGTTCTGGAGAATAGTATGGGGTGTGTTCTCGGTCAGCACGACGAGACGGGCAGAAAAGAGCATGCCATTTACTACTTGAGTAAAAAGTTCACTGAGTGTGAATCTCGATACTCGATGCTGGAGAAGACGTGTTGTGCATTAGCTTGGGCTGCCAAACGTCTACGACAGTACATGCTCAATCACACCACTATGCTAATTTCGAAGATGGATCCGATCAAGTACATCTTCGAGAAGCAGGCTCTTTCGGGCAGGATTGCCAGGTGGTAAATGGTGCTAACAGAATATGATATTCAGTACGTCTCCCAGAAGGCCATCAAGGGAAGCGTATTGTCTGATTACCTTGCCGAACAGCCAATCGAGGACTACCAGCCGATGAAGTTTGAATTCCCTGACGAGGATATTATGTTTCTCAAAGCGAAGGATTGCGATGAGCCGTTGCCCGGCGAGGGGCCTGATAGGAAATCTCAGTGGAAGTTGATATTCGATGGAGCGGTTAATTCCTATGGAAGTGGCATCGGGGCTATCATCACGACCCCCCACGGATCCCACATCCCGTTTACTGCGAGGCTGACGTTTCCAGTTACCAACAATGAGGCGGAGTACGAAGCATGTATTATGGGTCTAGAAGAGGCGATTGATTTGAGAATCAAGAATCTAGACGTGTATGGTGACTCAGCGCTTGTAATCAACCAAATTAAAGGGGAGTGGGAAACTCGTCAAGCGAATTTGGTGCCGTACATGAATTATGCCCGAAGGCTGCTTCCGTTCTTCGATCGAGTGGAACTTCATCATGTACCCAGGGCTGAAAATCAGATGGCTGATGCCTTAGCCACGTTGGCTTCAATGTATAAGGTCAATTTTTGGAATGAGGCTCCAAGAATTGTACTTTCGCGTCTTGATAGACCGGCATTTGTCTTTGCAATTGAGGATGCCACCGATGGCAAGCCATGGTTCCACGACATCCAGACTTTCCTTATGACTAAGGAGTATCCTGCGGGTGCGTCAACCCAGGATAAGAAGACTCTGAGGAGGCTGTCTGGCAACTTTTATCTCAATCCTGATGGAGTGTTGTATAAGAGAAACCATGATCTCGTGCTACTCAGATGTGTAGATGAGAAAGAGGCGAGTATGCTCATGGAGGAAGTCCATGAGGGCACATTTGGTACGCACTCCGGCGGGCATGCTATGACGAGAAAGATCCTGAGAGCAGGGTACTACTGGCTGACTATGGAGTCGGATTGCTTCAGATTCGCGAGGAAATGTCATAAATGCCAGATTTATGCTGATAAAGTTCATGTGCCGCCGTGCCCGTTGAATGTCATGTCCTCCCCTTGGCCGTTCTCTATGTGGGGCATCGACATGATAGGCAAGATCGAGCCCACTGCATCCAATGGTCATCGCTTCATTTCGGTAGCTATCGACTACTTCACCAAGTGGGTGGAGGCAGCCTCGTACGCTAATGTGACCAAGCAAGTGGTAGCTAAATTCATAAAGAGGGACATCATCTGTCGTTACGGAGTTCCCGAGCGGATCATTACTGATAATGGTTCGAATTTTAATAACAAGATGATGAAGGAGCTGTGCGAGAGCTTCAAGATCGGACATCACAACTCATCTCCTTACCGATCGAAGATGAATGGCGCCGTCGAAGCCGCCAACAAGAACATAAAGAAGATTGTTCAGAAGATGGTTGTGACATACAAAGATTGGCACGAGATGCTGCCATTTGCATTGCACAGTTATCGTACGACGGTGCGTACTTCAACCGGGGCAACTCCTTTCTCCTTGGTGTACGGTATGGAAGCTGTCCTACCGTTAGAAGTGGAGATCCCTTCTTTGTGAGTTTTAGTTGATGTGAAACTCGATGAGGCAGAATGGATTACGAATCGTTTGAACCAACTCAGCCTGATGGATGAAAAGAGGTTAGCATCGATTGCATTTGGTCGTCTGTACCAAAGCCGAATGAAGAAAGCTTACGATAAGAAGGTGCGTCCTAGAAGCTTTCAGACGGGTGATCTCGTCCTGAAGAAGATTCTTCCGCCACACTCTGATCACCGGGGCAAGTGGACTCTGAATTACGAAGGTCCGTACGTCGTCAGCAAGGTTTTCTCGGGAGGAGCTTTGTTGTTATCCACGATGGATGGTGAAGATTTTGCATCCCTGGTGAACACGGACGCAGTTAAAAAATACTTTGCTTGAAAGCGACTCGCTGGACAAAAAAGAAAGAGTCCAGGCAAAAAAGGGGCATCCCGGCGAACCAAAAACAGAATAAAAGGTTCGGGCAAAAATTAGGGATATATTGAAAAAAATGTACACCCGCGAAGTCGAAAACCTACACTGGGCGGCTTCGGCAAAAAAGGGTATCCCGGTGAACTGAAAACCCGTAAAGGGCGGTTCACGCAAAAGTTAGGGATTTGAATAAGCAAATGACTGCGTTCCGCGTGTGGACTTTCATTGTTTAGTGGTTTGGAGGACCCGAGGACCGTTTATCTGAATCAATCTCTTCCGAAGCTGAAGCGTCGGAGAAGTATCGAAGTCGAGTGGGTCTTAGAGGGATCAACTTATGGTGTTCGCCTATGCCTCGTTGCCGACATTTATATATACTGATGTATATTTATGTTTTATTTTTGCGCGACTTCCTCATTCTAGGAGCTTGCCTCTGTTGTAAAACATTTTTTACCCATTTAGGGGTTCATCATCAATAAAATGCATACTATTCAGCAATTCTGTTTGCCTGTTTAGCATTTATCTGCTTTGTTTGCGAATGAAGACGCCGATGTTTTTGATAAAATGCGCATACATAAACTCACGGGCCTAGGCCCATTGATTGTTGAAACAATTAATTACCTGAATATTGTCACGAGATAATAACCTTGATAGGCCCCTTTGAGAAGGGTGTCTTGTCTGTCTGTTTGTGTTGTTGCAGGCGTAGCAGTCCAGACAGTGCGCCGTGCGCATCCCCGAAGCAGGACGATTCCTCCTTCTCCAGCAGAGTTCAGTAGCCTCTCCTCCGCAGGGTCTGAACGCAAGGTCGTGAGCATCGATATGTCCCCACGCAGGGAGGGTTCTCTCCCCAAGCAGACGCGTCTTGAAGGAACGTCACCTCATCAGCTGAGTCGCGCGCCGAAGCTCGTATTCTTCCCCAGCACCGGGTCACAAGTGCAGATTTTATAGAAATGTTTGGGTGCCGAATCTCGTGTTTTCCCCAGTAAAGTCGCCGAAGCTCGTATTCTTCTCCCCCAGCACTGGGTCACAAGTGCAGGTTTTGTAGGAAGCTATTTGTACGCCGAAGTATGCAGTAACTGATGGTGCCAGACTGAGGTCTCCAGCGGAATTGAGATTCCCCATCAGAATAGTATTCTATCCCGAAGTCGGATGATTCCCTCTTCCCCAGTAGAGCGTTGGAACAGCTGAGGCCATATTCCCCTGCAGAGTTGTATTCTCCCCCGAAGTCTGATGTTTCCTTCTTCCCCAGCGGAATTGAAATTCCTCATCAGAGTCGTATTCTCCAGTGAAGTAGAATGATTTCTCTTTCCCCGGCTGAGTTCGCAATCCCCAAGAGAGCCGAATCCTAGGAAGCAGTAGGGACCATGAGTGGTTTTCCCTAGCAGAGCGGTGAACATCTAATGCTGTATTTCCCCCAGAGTCGCACTCTCTCCAGTGAAGCAGAATGACTTCTCCTTCCCCAGCCAAGCTTGCAGACACCCAAGAGAGCCGAGTCCTTGGAAAATGATCAGACCATGACTGGTCTTCCCCAGTGGAGTGTTGCAACTGAAGTTGTCTCCCCACAGAGTTGTTATCCCCAGAAGAGTAGTCGAGTGATATTGGCGTGTTCACGTTCTCCCCAACAGGATGATTCCTCTATCTGAGTAGTTCTTTCTCCTTGACAGGAGGAATTCCCCCTCGGCATTTATTTTGCTGACGGGATCGCATCATTGTGCATGATCGCATAGCATTTAGCATAGCATAGCATTTCCACTGTGTGGAGCATGGCGCCGAAGCATATGCATAATAAACATGATCTAGGTTGTTACCAGTCTTGTTTTACAGGTGTTCCGCCGAAGGATCAGTGGCTCAGGATGATTCCTGGCATTCCCCCCAGCGAAGTCGCGTGCTCAGGATGATTCCTGAAATTCTCCCCAGCAAAGTCTTCAGTTCAAGACGATTCTTGAATTCCTCAGCAGGGCCGTTTGCTTAAGATGATTCTTAAGACCCCAGTGCAGGCTCCAGAGTTGGTCGCTCAAATTGATACTTGGAGTCTCCGGCTAAGATCACCCAGGAGGATTCCTAAAGCCCCAAGAGAGCCGAGTCCTTGGAAGCGGCTCAAGCCGTGATTGATTTGTCCCCAGCAAGAGTTGTCCGGGATAATTCCTGGAATCCCCAACAAAGTGTCTGCTCAGAACGGTTATCGGTTCAAGATGATTCTTGAAGGTCCCAGGCAGAGTTATTTGTTCAAGATGATTCTTGAAGTCCTCAGTAGAGTTAATTCATTCAGAATGATTTCTGGACCCTCGGAGCGGAGTTGCTTGATAGTTCTCCAGATTCCTCAGCGGCGAAGCGTCCTCCCCAGCAGGTTTCCGACGACAAAGTTGAAATCTCCCTTGAAGACTCCATGATTGAAGTCTGCCCGTGTTAATGAAGCGGTTATCTCAGTAATGCAGAATGCCTAATGGCACGATCGACTACGTATTACCGGTTACCGTGTAACCAATTCCCCAATGAAGTTTCTTCATCCTGACGGCGATGTCAGCTCCTTTGCAGTTCTCCGGCGGCGATGTTGGATGTTTGTTCAACGGTGATGCCGAATGTCTCTCAGAGTGATGTTTGTTCGATGGTGATGCCGAATGTCTCTCAGAGTGATGTTTGTTCGACGGCGATGTCAGATTTAGTTCTCCAGCGGTGATGTTGGGTATTTTGGTTGTCCGACGGCGATGTCAGATTTAGTTCTCCAGCGGTGATGTTGGGTATTTTGGTTGTCCGACGGCGATGTCAGATTTAGTTCTCCAGCGGTGATGTTGGGTATTTTGGTTGTCCGACGGTGATGTCAGATTTAGTTCTCCAGCGGTGATGTTGGGTATTTTGGTTGTTCGACGACGATGTCAGATTTAGTTCTCCAGCGGTGATGTTGGGTATTTTGGTTGTCTGACGGCGATGTCAGATTTAGTCCTCCAGCGGTGATGTTGGGTATTTTGGTTGTCCGACGGCGATGTCAGATTTAGTTCTCCAGCGGTGATGTTGGGTATTTTGGTTGTCCGACGGCGATGTCAGATTTAGTTCTCCAGCGGTGATGTTGGGTATTTTGGTTGTCCGACGGCGATGTCAGATTTAGTCCTCCAGCGTTGATGTTGGGTGTTTTGGTTGTCCGACGGCGATGTCAGATTTAGTTCTCCAGCGGTGATGTTGGGTATTTTGGTTGTCCGACGGCGATGTCAGATTTAGTTCTCCAGTGGTGATGTTGGGTATTTTGGTTGTCCGACGGCGATGTCAGATTTAGTTCTCCAGCGGTGATGTTGGGTATTTTGGTTGATCGACGGGGATGTCAGATTTAGCTCCCCAGCGGCGATGTTGGGTGTTTCGGTTGTCGGATGACAATATCAGAAGAATTTAACGTGTATAACTGATGGCGAAGTCAGATCAGTATTTCTCCAGCTAGTTGCCGTACAGCTAGTATTGCAGTTTTCGAAGGTTTGTTCCCCGCAGAGTATCGTGTGCTCGTGCAGTTGGCAAATTTTCGGGTTTACCGGTATTCAACCGTCTCGCACCTTGATTGGCTGAGAGCCGTTCGCTCCTCACCCAGTCAGGTTCAAGCCGTTTGAATAGGGGCAGCTGTTGCACCCCAAAATTTGACCAACATTTATTTACTCATCAAGTGTTTGAAGGTTGATACCTTTATCAGAAAGTTCAAGAGATCCTCAGAGAAATTGGTTGAAACCAAGGTTGTGTGTCTCATAACTTGAGAGTTGTGGGAGCTCCTCAGATGATTCTGAGACTTTGAGAATGGACTTGAAGCTTTGAGAAATCCTATGAGATGTCTTGAAAGCCATCATGAAGCCCAGAGAGGTCATTATGCAAGAATTCAGAAGATTCAGCCATGAATGGTAGAATTAGGGTTTTGACTGGGTCAACCCTAGGTCAACTGAAGATTTGGAGAAGGTTAAGACCTAATCCAAGGGCCATGTGATCATGGAATGAAGCATTGAGATACTATAAGGATGATTCCTAGACCAACTCATCATGATTGAGGAGTTTGAGAAGTTTTAAGCTAGGGTTTCTAAGGATTGACAGTGTAAAATCCCCTAGTTTGATCCCTATCTTCCAGGCCGTTTTAGCTCAAGATGTGATTGTCATCTCATCTTCCCCACAACATTAATGTTGTAGAGCTTGATCTTAGATTTAATTTGAGTGGTAGAAGTCCTTGATAGGATGTGCAGAGCTCAAGTTATGGTTTTGACAAATTACAGGTCATCTGAGGTATGTGAATCTGGGTCCTTGAAAGTCACCCAACTTGCAGACAACTTTTTCCCTAGTAGGATGATTCCTATGGTCTCTTGGTCAACATGAATGTTGAAGATCATCTTCTTAGCTTTCTAGAGAGTACTAGAAGTCCTTGATAAGATTTGTAGAACTCAACTTATGGCTTTGACAAGCCAAGGGCATTTTGGTCATTTGGAAGTTATAGGTCATTTCAAGCATATGGCCATATCTCCTACTTCCAAGCTTCAAATGGAAAAACCTTAAACATCAAAGTTGCTTAGAATAATGTTTTAAGGCTAGTAGGGTGGTCATGAGATGTTGGAAAGGCTCATAGCAAAAAGTGATAAAAATGGCCTAAAAATGAGGCATAAGTTAATTCAAGTGAAATGGAAAATCATAAAATCCAAGCTATAAACCCTAACCATGTCATATGATAGGTCATTTTGACTCCAAAGGACATTTTAAGAACAATGTTTCAGCCACAATTTTGATTTGAGGCTTAAATTTTAGGGTTGCTTTGTAAAAGTCTTGCTTGCATAAGGGCATACCAAACCAAAACAAGGAAAAGCTTAATGAATAAGGGAAATATGCATTGTGTATTGTCCTAAATCTCATGTAAGGAGATATTCAGGTTAATTAATCAAGTTATAAGGGTTTTTGTCATGATATATCACATGGTGAGAATGGAAATGCAAAGTATCATTTCATGAAAGTTCAAGTTTCTACTAGAGTGATCTAGATGATTCTAAACCCTTCTAAATCAGTCTATATATTGATTACAATCTCCATTGGTGAGAGGTTGGTGATTGTTGATGTTAATGGTGGTAGAGAATAGAAATTGAACCAAAATTCTCCATTTTGCAAATTGTATTGAAACTTCATCTTTCTCTTCATTACCCTTCCATTTTTTCACACAAATCTTCTCTACAATCATTGCTGAGTGTATTCATCTTGATTTGTAACCCCATTGATGAAGAATTGAGAGCTTTCCAAGTGAAGTTGCAAAGGGGCAAAAGGCATTGGATCTTGGGATACAAGCCATCTCCATCAAATCTTGTGCAAGCAGAGTATTGTTCATCACCTGAGGACCATTCTTGAGGATCTACAAGGCCTGATTCGAAGCTTTTCACCACCTACCATTGCAAGAGTCAAGGTAAGCAAAATCACTTCCACACTCTGATTTAGGCATGGCTAGGGTTAGTTCTTGTTGTGAAACCATTAGAGACCATTAGGTGATTCATTTGGATGAGTTTAAGACCAATTGGTGAGGTTTCTTCCATGGTGGTTAATTCTTGATGGAGTTAGAATGATTGATTTAGGAGGTTATAATGCACTATAATTGGTTGGTTTTAATCAGCATGGCATAGGGATTAATTATATATAAAGATTGTTGAGTTTTGTGATGGTCAAAAACTGAAGAAAGTTTGGATCCATGGAGTTGTACCATTCGGTTTGGAGGATTTAGGGTGTTTCAATGAAATCCAATGGCATGGTTATGTTCTACGTAAAATTCTAGTCAAAATTGGTTTTTGGATCGTGGCATTTGATGGAGTATTGAGGTCACACGAAGGTGAGGAAGATTGGTGCATGGGAGTGTTTTTTCATGGAGGTTCTAAAACCCTAATGGACCAAGGAAGAAGACGCAATCTGGACCGTTGATACACATGCTGACCGTTTGACTGGGACTTTAATCCAACGGCCGTGTTTTAAAAACGAAAGATGGGAGGGAAGCCGGGCGTGAAACGCCGCGTTTCACTAAAGCTCCCAGCATGGGCTTCATAAATATTGCTTTCCCCACCCCCCATACCAAGGCCCAATTGGAATTGAACTGTAATGCTATGCTATTCGCACCGTTTCTGTTTCTTTTTTCTTTTCATTTAATGTGTTTTTTTTCCTGAGTTTCACTGGGCCCAAGCGCCATGCTAGGTGCACCCCACCTTCTGGGCCCATCATCCAAATCAACTGAATATATTTGCTTTTCATACCCCTCATCATTTTCATATTATAATTCACTCCAAATTTTATTAATCTTTAAAAATTCATAATAAAATGAAAAATGAATATTTTTTAATGAGACTTTTTTTCCCATTTTCCATTTTCTGTCTAGAAAAATATAAAACCATAAAATAGCCATTTTATATCATTTTTATATTTTTTGCATATTTTTACTTTTAATTGCTTTTGTAATTCTTTTAGTTGATGCATGATTTTGTAGATTTTAATTAGGGTAGTTCCCTTAGGATTTTAAGTTCAATATTTTTAGGATGATTAGATGAATGGCTTAGGTTCCCCCTGATTTAATTTCATATTTTTGTGATAATTTTTAGGGTAGTTTTAATTAGGTAGTTCTAAGTAGTGTAGAATTTGATTAAAACTTTAGTATAGGTCAATAACAATTTTAGATTTAGGTTTTGTAGGGCAATTTAGCCTATGGGGAATATATGGGACTTAAGGGTAGTTATGTAGGGTCCCCTAGCATTTATATTAGGATTTAATAGAACAATATACTATTTTTGGTTGATTTTTGAATTGAATGATTGTTGGGTTGGCCTTTAGGGCAAGTTTTGTTTAGTTTGTTTTGCTTTGGAGTTTTCCTTTGGTTGGAGGAGCATGGAGGATCTTGAGGAGCTTGTTCTTCTTATTTTTGTTTTGTTTTAGGGTTAGGATTAAGGAAGAGCTTAGATGTAGATAATTTCTTTCTCAAACATGGATAGTATCCTGCACATCCATTCCTCCCTATGATTCAAAGTCCTTCCAGGGTACACCTCTCTCCTTTGGAGGGATTAGTGCTATACCTAGGAGGTAGAACTTTTGAGGGAACCCTTCACTTGATATTGAACCCTTATAGGTCACCTTTGGTGATCAAATAAGCAGTTCAATATCCCCCAGCTTATCCAGTAGTGATTTTTCTCTGTTTGATTTGTCTTGAGAGCTGTCAGAGCCTAAGCATGAAGATGAAGACTTCATTAGAGATTGTTGAAGAGGATGAATCCTTGAAGACTGCCATTCCAGCTGAAGCTTGAAGATCCCTGAAGATGTGAAGCCTGAAGGTGGAGCTGATCAAGAAGCTGAAGCTTAAGGGAGAAGATGAGTTGAAACTCATGTTGTAGGGTTGAAACCTAGAAAGCAATTGATGATTGAAGTATGAAGACTGAGTTGCTGCTGGAGGAGCTGAGGCTTTCTTCTGTTCTCTTTTTTGTATTGTGTGTTTTGTTTGATTTGTCTGTTGCATTAGAATAAGTTCATCTAGAACAAGTAGAATCTAGGAGCATAATTGCATTAGAGGTTGAGTTGCCCCCTCTGCTTGTATTGTTATTGAGTGGCTTTGCTTGCGGGTATTCGGTAGAGCCCAGCTCCCTTGCCCATGTGGTTTGTTTGCCTGATGGCAATTTCATTTCTTTTATCTGTATGATTGCAGTTTACTGTTTATTGCTTGATAGCATGTTGTTTATTTTTCAGTATGATTACTGTTATTTCATGATTGGCTTGAGGTTGAGACGAGCTTGTGGAGGCTGAAGCCCCACACACATTTCCTCCCTCACTTGCATTGCATGCATTTTACTGTTAAGCTGATGCTTTGTCTGTTTTGGTGTATCATTGACATGATCCCTTAGGACTCTCATTTCCTTTGACAAGGATTTGATGATAGACTTTTAGGTTGAAACCTATGCATGACAACATCTAGGAGTTCCCTGTTCAAACCTCAACCATAGGATGAATCCATGGCATGATAACAGTAGGACTTGATAGTCTCCCTCCTAGTTGGGCCTGTTCTCTTCTCATCTCAAAACAGTTTAAGATACAGTAATCATGAATGATTTCCTTCGTACGTCACGCGCCTTAAGCTATCCGAGAAAGGATTGTGAGAGAGTTTCTTTTCCACAGTCTGGATGTTTAGTATGGTACCCTTTGGGTGACATGCGACGCATTCACTCTCAGGTCATAGTCTCTAGTACGGTTGAAATCGCAAACACAATAAAAGACACTTCTTTCGTAAAAACAGGAAATAAACCGTAGTTTCCCGAACTACGTGAGCTCTGATCTCTCATGCCTGTTGAGAGTACGTAGGCACAAGATGGTGAAGTCTTGGCGAGCTACCTTTCCCCGTAATCCTTCGTAGGCCGAACTACGTGGACTCTGATTTCTCATTCTCTGATGAGAATACGTAGGCATAAAGTGCGACACTTTGCCGAGTCATTTTTCTTTTCTTTTTCAGCCAGCCTTGATAGGTAGATAGATTATAACCAACCCGTCCAAGTAAACAAACAAGCGAGGATCCCGTCGAGTACGACGGACGTGAGGGGTGCTAATACCTTCCCCTTGCGTAACCGACTCCCGAACCCAGACAATGGTTGCGACGACCTTGTCTTACCCTGTTTCGTTAGGTTTTTCCGATCGTTTCCTTTCCCGCTCTGAGGGATAAATAACGAAAGGTGGCGACTCTTCTATCATGCCGACACCTTATTTTCGCGCAAGCGACAATCCCTTGTCAACCCTTTGAGCCTAGTAGTAGGAGTTTCTTTCGAGAAACGAAAAAACCTCAATTTTAAACTAGGGTAGGGTAGATGTCAGTTAATTTGACCAAGCATCCAAATTGCGAAAGGAGGGTTCCCGTTCGAGGATCAATCACACCTGTAGAAGTCGTACCTCAAAAACTTACAATGGTTATTCATCATCAACCGAGGAGTTAGGCAGTCACAACCCTTTCAAACAAGTCAGATAAGCCGGTGTCACACGATTTGTTCCCAAAAATAGAATCAAGAAAAAGAAAATTAAAAGCCCGCTAATTCGATAATTTGAAAACAAGCGACTTAGGCAAAAATTAGGGCATACCGCTGGACTTCAAAATCGAAAATTTCAACAACAAAAAAAGTCAGTCCAGGCAAAATCAGGGAAATAAAAAATGATGAAAATGAAAAGAAAAATCCTCGATAGAGAATAAGTCGTGTGACTCCAGACACCAAATACGAAAAGCAAGTGACTGTCATTCCGAAAACCTTGTGGGTTTCATGACCATCACTCCTGTCATTAAATAATATTTGAAAGGTGAACGCTTGTGTCGAGTTAGTTGAACGTAGGACTGGAGAATATCAAGGAGAATGGGTGGGTTAAAATTAAATTTGAGCCTTATATCCTTTGTTTCTATAACCGTGAACCAGGCTACGTTACAACCCTCAAAAGACCTAATTGAAGCATGGTTTGTTTCAAAAGCATACTTCAGTAAAGATCGCGTCGAAACTGACTCCTAAAAGGATTTTCTTCTTACCACTCAGTTTGGTATTGGGTGACATTCTGATAAGTGATTTGCCCACTATATGTCACAATATTTTTCTAGTGAACAAACTTGGATTTCAAAACTATCATATGCATTGCATTAAAATTTTCATTTGCAAAACAGTCATTTTACCTGCGAGTAAGTACTTGACATCAAGAGAGTTTCTACAGTGGAAAGTTTGATCGAGATAAAATGTAAAGCGCCTGAGTACTCTATTGAAGCATGGGCAAGTCATATCAAATGACCTCGCCAGAAGGGTCAACCATCCAAGATTCAGTAAATCTAGGGCAACCAGGTCGAGATTCATCAAATCTCTCGAAGGTCAGTCAGAGAAGTTGCTTCACAAATTAGCCAGTTAGGGGAAAAACCATTTCAAGGCTGGGGCATACCACCCCAAGAGCATAGAAGTTATCCTTATACAGAGGGCAATTAATATGAAGCACCTCTCCAAGGTTCAAAATGCTGAGACAGTTCATCTCAAACCATCAGGATATAGAGATTCCAGGTTTCCTTTCAAGGAAGATTTATACAGAGATCCCACAGGCTGGGGCAAAGTTGAAGACATAGGGGATTTTCCTCTCCATATTTTCAGAGCTACTCAGAGCTACTCAAGCAGGTTCGATCAATCTTCAAGTTCAAGACGAATTTTGGGAAGTCATGATAACTATTTCCTAACATTTCATTCATAAACCTTGTGTCCAGACAAGACACCTTCAAACCTTGTATCCAGATAAGACACTTTCCAACGTCAGTCGTGTCTGACCTACCCCAAAGCCCAATCCCTATTGGCATTCACAGAAACCAAAAGCCCAATCTCCATTGGCAACCTCCTAAAATCTAATCCCTATTGGGAACCACCAAAGCCCAATCCCTATTGGCATTCACAGAAACCAAAAGTCCAATCCCTATTGGCAACCACTAGAAGATCAATCCTTATTGGCAACCACCAAAAGCTCAATCCCTATTGATACCCAGAAAGATATCACCTTCTTAAAACCAGTTGTCGCTTCCGCGAAAATAAGGTGCTGGAAAAACAGAAGAGTCACCACCTTTCATTATTTATCCCTTAGAACGGGAAAGGAAACGATCAGAAAAACCTGACGAAAAGGTATAAGACGAGGTCATCGCAACCATTGTCTGGATTCGGGAGTCGGTTACGCAAGGGGAAGGTATTAACACCCCTCACGTCCATCGTACTCGATGGGATCCACGCTTGTTGTGTTTATCTGACGGGTTGGTTTTACTATCTACCTATCAAGGCTGGTCTAAAAAGAAAAGGAAATGACTCGGCAAAGCGTCGCGCTTTATGCCTACGTATTCTCATCAGAGAATGAGAAATCATAGTCAACGTAGTTAGCCTAACTACGGGTTACAGGGAAGGTGGCTCGCCAATACGTCAGTATTGTGCCTACGTACTCTCAACAGGTATGAGAGATCAGGGCTTACGTAGTTCGGGATAATACAGATTACGGGAATTCAGATTCTTCTATTTTTTCGAGTAGGGTTAACAAACAGTTCCCAGCAGTTTGGCGTACGCAGCTCGACCCTTGGAGACTTAGGCGTTACCGTTTGCGGTAGAACTGGGAGTTAACGACACTCTTTTCTTCAGAAAAGTTTCCTTTGAATTACGGGCCCACGGGGCAAAAAAATTTGAAGTTTGTTTTCTGTCTTTTATGGAAGAACTGTTTTTTATGTTTGTCCATAGTTTGTACAACACTAGAGACTATGACCTAGGAACGAATGCATCGCATATCGTCCAAAGGACGTATACTAAACATTCTAGATGATTGAGAGGAGGCCGCTCAATTATCATTACCCAAGTAGCTTAAGGCTCGTAACGCGCTTATACTAACTTTCCTTTATTTCGTTTTTTTACTGTTGTTTCAAGATGAGAAGAGAGAGGGACAACTACGGGGAGACTATCAAGTCCTAATGTTGTCATGCCAAGGATTCATCCTATGGTTGAAGTTTGAAGCCGGGAACTCCTAGAAGTTATCATGCATAGGTTTCAACCTAAAGTGCTAATCATCACTTCCTTGTCAAAGGAAGTGAGATTCCTAGGGGATCATGTCAATGATAAACAGCAACAGATAAAGCATCAGCTTAAACAATAAACAGATATACAGTATAGGAAACAACTGTAGAATGCATGCAATGCAAGTGAGGGAGGAAATGTGTGTGGGGCATCAGCCTCCACAAGCTCGTCTCGACCTCAAGCCAGATATGAATAACTGCAATCATAAAGGAAAATAAAATTCCATCAAGCAAATCACAAACCACATAGGCAAGGGAGCTAGGCTCTACTGAATACCCGCAAGCAAAGCCATACAGTAAAAATACAAGCAGAGGGAGCGACTCAACCTCTAGTGCAATCATGCTCCTAGCTTAACACAATCTAAACATGAACTTATTCTAATGCATCAAGAAAATCACACAATTCACATCAACACAGTTGCACAGCAAGCAAACAGACAGGAAAGAAAGCAGATCAACAGCTTCCACAACTTCACAGCAAAACAGTCCTCTGACAGCAGCTCAGTCCTCAGTCTGTAAATGTTCTTCAAGGCTCTCATCTTCAATAGCAAGTGTCAACTTGCTTCTTTAAGCTTTCAATGCATCAATCACAAGTATCAACATGTTCTTCATCTTATCCAAGCTTCAGCTCCTTCTTCATCCTCAATTTGATCTTCTTCACAAGTGTCAACTTGTTCTTCTTGATCTTCAAGCTTCAGCTACAAAGGCAGTCTTCAAACACAGGGGAAGTGCAACTTCTAACATCTTCAATCTTATAGCAAGGAACTCCATCCTCTAGCAAGGGAGAAAGATTCATCTAACAAGAGCAAGGTGGGGATAGGGGAAAGCAAAGTGAACACCAAAGGTCACCTCTAAGCACTCCACCATCAAGGAAAGGAACCCTCAAAGGTTCTACCAATTTGTTAGGAGCCACTCATCCTACCAAAGGAGGGATGGGGCCTTCAAAATGGGACCTTACATCATAGGGAGGAATGGAAGTGATTAACACCTTCCATGTTTCATAAAGGAAGAAAGTCTATTCTAAAAGATCTCCCTAAACCCTAATCCTTAACCCTAAACAAACTACACCAAAAGGAGAGAAATCTTCAAGTCCAAGCTCCACCATGCATTCCACAGCAGCCCATATAAGTCTTCATCATCATCCAAGAGCAAGAGAAGCAACACCCTAGTCTAAGGGAACTAATGAAATCATTCTAGTTGAATTAGCAAGTTAGGATCACCTAAAACCTAGTATTAAAGTTAATTCTAACTAAAATACTAAAATCAATTATAAAATCCTAAAAAAATAACTATGGGAACCTATGTCAATCATGACTCTACCATGTTAATTCCAGAGATCAAATCCTCAAATAAGACCTAGAAATAAATTCTACACTATAAGGTACTAAGCTTAAACCCTAAAAAGGAGCACCTAAAGTTCCAATCTAAAAACCACACCTAATTTCATCACAAAAATGTGACAAAAATACTATGGGAGCATACATGTCTAAGCTAATCACAAACAAAAAATCAGTCCAAGACTCATCATCAAATGCTCAAACTAAAATCATCAAACAGAGGTATCAACCATGGTAATTTTATTATCAAATAAAATGTAAAAAATACAAAAAAAATTGAAAATGCATGATTTTCCTAATATTTTTATTCAACAAAATTCTAGATTCAATCATGAATCAGGGAAAAAAAAACTTGGAATTAATTGACCTATTTTTCTATTTTTCATGAATTATTTTCAAACTAGCATGAAATGAAGAAATTAAAAGAAAAACAAAAGAATTGATAAAAGTGGCGTGCCAAATAGCAAATAACATCAGTTCAATATGTGGATTGGGCCAGATGGGGGTGTGGATATCAATCCAGTCATTAAGCCCATTTGCTTCAGTTAAGTGAAACGGTGCGTATTGATGAAGGAGTCCAAGGCTGACTTTCAAACTCAATCGTGGCCTTTCATTCCATGGACTTGGTCAAGTCTTCAGCAAGATCCAACGCTTGCAGTGTATCTTCTTCATTCAAATGCTCAGGTGGAGGGAAATTACAGACGGTGACCTGAGCAGTAGCGCCACCGTCTTCTCCGGTGAGGTCAAACACACCGTTGATCAAAAATATCAAAACGATACATCATCTTGTCCAGTTTTTTATGCTGATCATGAATCTAGCCTTAGAATCATCTAAATCTCCATGGATTTTCAAACCCGATAGCCATTCCAAAATACACCTCAATCTTGAATTTCCTCAGAACTTCAATTAAACGCACAGAAATGATCCTTATCTCATGGTGATCAATTTCCCCTATCTAGTCTTGATTATCAATCCAAGAATTGCAAGAATTCAGCTTCAACAGAAAATGATCCACATCCTAACTTGTCTCTAATTCCCAAATTAATCATCTCAAATCCATCTATACATCATCAGGATCCTAACCACCTATAGATTTCTATCTATCTCCTCCTAGATTATGTACACAAACAAAATGTACCAACCTGTGTTCAGAGGTGTAACAGAAGGTGTTCTTGATCACTTCAGCCTCCAAGATGATGCAGATTCACTCCAAAACTCCTTCCAAAGCTAATGCAATCTTCAATTTCTCTTGAATTGGCCTTGAACTTAGAATACAATTTCAACTTGCAGCTATGAAATTTCAACTTCACTCTATGCTTCAGGCTCCAATCTCTTCCCAAAAATGAACTGAATACACTTGCCAACTTATATAGAACTCATTAGAATTATCTAGAACCCTCTCAAAGCTTCAGAATGAGAAATTGGATTTTCAAATTCTCTCCAAAATCTCACCTACACCAGTCACGATTTCCACTCTGTTTTGGCCTTAGCAAGCTTGCATTCAACTTCTCATGAGATTTTGAACATGAATGGTGATGTTTCCCTCCTTGTTTTCATCCAATGGCTTGTGTATGTCATGTTACTTCATCATGAAGAAACAAAGAAAAAGAGCATGATATTGGACTCAAATCAAAATTCTAACATTGCCAAAGTTTCTAAAATGCTTTTTCCATTAAAAAAATGATGTTACTTTGCTCCATTTGCACACAAAATGATTTATTTGAATTTTTTGGTCATTTAATGCCTTTAATTCTTCCTTCTTCACAACTTCTTGAACCAAGTCTTTCCTTGAGCCATTTCAATGTCTCCTTGATACATGGTCAAGGTTAAAACCCCATTTTGAGCAACTTTCAAGTTGAACAAAATTTCATTTCAGGTGCCTAAGTTGGTGAAAATGACCTATGACCAAAAATGACCTATAATCATAACTTCCCAAAATACCCTTGACTTGTCAAAGCCATAACTTAAGTTCTAAAAATCCTATCAAGGACTTCTAGTACGCTCTAGAAAGCTAAGAGAATAAGGAACAACATTCATGTTGACCAAAAGTTCATAGGAATCATCCTTCTTGGGCAAAAGTTTCATGCAAGTTGGGTAACTTTCAAGCTCCAAATTCACATACCTCAGATGACTTGTAACTTGTCTGGCTCATATCTTGAGTTCTATGAACCCTATCAAGGACTTCTAGTACTCAAATTAAATCTAAGATCATGCCCTAAAACAAACATGTTAGGGTCAAGATGAGATGACAATCATATCTTGAGTTAAACAGTCTTGAAATCAGGGGTCAAACTAGGGGATTTTACACTGTCAAGTCTTAGAAACCCTAGCCTGAAACTTCTCAAACTCTTCAATCATGATGAGTTAACCTTGGAATCATCCTTATAACATCTTAATGCATCAATCCATGATCACATGGCTCTTGGATTAGGTCTCAACCTTCTTCAAATCATCAGTTGACTTAGGGTTGACCCAGTCAAACCCTGGCTGCACCACTCATGGCTAAGCCTTCTTAATCTTGCACAATGACCTGTCTAGGCCTCAAAGTGATCTTCAACACTTCTCATGAGCTCTCTCAAGACCTCAAGTCCATCTCCATGACCTCAGAATCATCTGATGGCTTCTCACAACTCTCAAGTTAGGAGACCTACACACTTGGCTTCAACCACTCTTTTTGAGGCTCTTTCAACTTCTCTGACAAGGATATCAACCCTTGAACACTTGAATAACCTTCTTAGCTGGCTTCATAGTCTTGTATAGCTCTTAATGGGTAATCATACCCCTTGATCTCCTGCACACATGTCAATGAAATGCAAATCATAATGCTAATGTGAATGAAATGAAACACAAGCTAGGTGAAGAAATATTGGGCAAATTTTGGGGTGCAACAGCTGCCCCTATTCAAACGGCTTAGACCTGACTGGGTGAGAAGCGAACGTCTCTCAAACAATCAAGGTAAAAGACGGTTGAATACCAATAAACCCGGAAATTTGCCAACTGCACAAGTACACAGTACTCTAATAGGGACAAATCTTCGGAAACTGAAACAATAGTCGCGCGGCAACTAGCTGGAGAAATAATGATCTGAACCTCCGTCAGGATGATTCTCTGATTTATCTGATATCATTGCGTCCTCAAATCATCGAGGGATCACTGGTTACACGGTAACGGGTGATTTGCCAACCACGCACAGGTAAACGATACTCTGATTGTTAGGAACATCTTCAAAAACTAAGCATGACAGTGGCACGACAACTCTGCTGGGGAATTGGTCACACGGTAACCGGTGAAAGGTCTAATCTCAAATCTCAGTCAGGATGATCATCTGATTTTGCTATAGATATTCGTCCTCAAGTCATCAAGGGATCACCGATTACACGGTAACGGGTAATGGATGGTTGATCACGCCGTCAGGCATTCTGCGTCATAGCAGAAGAATTCCTTATCGTCACCTATGGACTCATCGTGTTGCTAGGCACGTCGACAACATCTTTGTCGGGCTTCATCAGTAAGTCAATAAGGGATCACCGGTTACTCGGCAACTGGTGAAGGGCTACTATCAAATCTCCGTCGGGATGATTATCAGATTTCGCTGCAGCTGCTTCCTCAAGTCATCAAGGGATCACTGGTCACTCGGTAACCGGCGATACATAGCTGATATTGCCATCAGGAATTCTGTGACACTGCGGCAGAAGAATTCCTCGGGACTCATCAGGTCATTTAGGAACTTTTGACAATCTCTATAATTATGCCATCAGGCATTCAAAGAAATTTTCGGGCGTTAGCCGGACTTCATCAGTAAGTCGGGAATGGAATTCTCGGTCAATCATGAACCAAATAGGGATATCCAACCCTCCGCCATCAGGCCATCCGCATCAGCTGAGAGAACTGCGTCGACTTCACCGTTGGACTTCGTCAGTAAGTCTTAAAATGGGATCCTTAATCCATCATGGACCAATAAGGATAGACATTCCTTTGCCTTCAGGCACCCTGCGCCAGATAGGCAAACTGCTTCGACATCGCAGTTAGACTTCATCAGTAAGTCTGGGGCTTTGGCACCGCTGCCGAATTTCAATCATCAAGTCTTCAAGGAAATTACGACTTCTCTTTTTAAAACCTGCTGGGGATGACACATCTCCTCTGGGGATTCTGGAGAACTATCAAGTAACTCTGCTTTGGGGATCCAGAAATCATTCTGGGTGAATCATCTCTGCTGAGGGAACCAAGAATCATCTTGCACAAATAACTCCGCCGGGGGCTTCAAGAATCATCCTGAACCAATAACTTTGCTGGAGATTTCAGGAATCATCCAGAGCAAACGCTCTGCCGGGGACTCTAAGCCACAACTTGAGCAACCAACTCTGGCGACTTCACTGGGGATGTTAAGAATCATCTTAAGCAACCAACTCCGCTGGGGAATTCAAGAATCATCTTGAGCAAACCATTATGCGTAGGAACACCTACAAAACAAGAACGGTAACAACCTAGCTCATGTTTCATATGCATATGCTTTGACAATGGCGCAATGCTCCACGCAGTGGAAATGCTACGCGTTTTTAGGGTAGATGCTATGCAATCATGCAAAATGCTACGCCCCCATTAGCAAAATAAATGCTGAAGGGAAAATCCTCCTGTCAAGGAGAATGAACCACTCTGGTGGAGGAAGGAATCATCCTGCCGAGGAGGAGAAGTCACACCAATCTCCATTGGGCTCCGCCTGGGGCAATGATCTTCAGTTGACTGCTATAAGGGAACAAAGTTCTACGAGAACTTGGACCTGCTCAGCTAGGTATTCAAACCACAAATTGTCGAGGAAACGATATCAATCGCAGAAGTAAACTGCACGGCCTTCGCGACAAAACTTTCCTAGAGATAACGACTCCGATGGGGAAATACAACATCAGCTATTCAACACTCTACTGGGGAAAACCAATCATGGCCTGAACGACTTCCAAGGACTCGGCTCTCTTGGGGAGCTGCCAACTCGGCTGGGGAAGAAGGAGTCATCCTGCTTGCCGGGGAGAGTACGACTTTGTGGGGAATCTTGATTCCGCTAGAGACTTCAGTCTGGATTACCGGAAGCTGCATACTTGCGAGTAGTCTTCTATGAAAACTGCACTTTGACCCAGTGCTGGGGAATGAACGTACACTTCAGTGTACGACTTAGCTGGGGAAATGATGATCCTTCAGGATACATCTGATTGGGGAGAATCTTCTCTGCTTGGGGAGACATGTCGATGCTTACAATCTCATGTTCAGACTTCGTGGGGAGATGCTGCTACACTTGCTGGGGAAGAAGGAATCATCCTGCTTGGGGACGCATACGACGTACGGCCTGGAATATGCTATACCTGCAACAACACAAACAAACAGACCAGATACCCTTCTCAAAGGGACCTATCAAGGTTATCATCTTGTGACAATGTTCAAGTAATTCATTGTTTCAACAATCAGTGGCCTAGGCCAGTAAGTTTATGTATGCGCATTTTATCAAAAACAACGACGTTCTTTTTCGCAAACAAAACAGATAGATGCTAAACAAACAAACAGAATTGCTGAATAGTATATATATTTTATTGATGACGAACCCCTGAATGGGCAAAAATGTTTTACAACAGATGCAAGCTCCTGGAATGAGGAAGCTGCGCAAATATAAAAACATAAATATACATCAGTATATACACAAATGTCGGCAATGCAGCGTAGATGAACACCATGAGTTGATCCCTCTATGACCCACTCGACTTCGATACTTCTCTGACGCTTCAGCTTCAGAAGAGATTGATTCAGATAAACGGCCCTCAAGTCTTCCAAACCACTAAACAATAAAAGTCCACACGCGGAACGTAGTCATTTGCTTTTTCAAATCCCTAACTTTTGCCTGAATCGCCCTTCCGGGTTTTCGATTCACCAGGATACCCTTTTTTGCCAAAGTCGCCCTTCCGGGTTTTCGACTTTGCGGGTGTACATTTTTCCTTTATATCCCTAATTTTTGCTCGAACCTTTTTCCTTTTTTATGGTTCGCCGGGATGCCCCATTTTTGCCTGGATATTCTTTTTTTTCCAGCGGGTCATTCTTTAAGCAAAGTAATTTTTAACTGCGTCCGCGTTCACCGATGATGCAAAATCTTTGCCATCCATCGTGGATAACAACAAGGCTCCTCCCGAGAAGATCTTGCTGACGATGTACGGACCTTCGTAATTGGAAGCCCACTTGCCCCGGTGATCGGAGTGTGGAGGAAGAATCTTCTTCAGGACGAGATCACCCGTCTAAAAGCTTCTTGTCATAGGCTTTCTTCATTCGGCTTTGGTACAGACGACCATATGCAATCGATGCTAACCTCTTCTCGTCCATCAGGCTGAGTTGGTTTAGTCGGTTCTTAATCCATTCTGCCTCATCGAGTTTCACATCAACCAAAACTCGTAAAGAAGGGATCTCAACTTCTAACGGTAGGACAGCTTCCATACCGTACACTAGTGAGAAAGGAGTTGCCCCGGTTGATGTACGTATCGTTTTACGATAACCGTGCAGTGCAAATGGCAACATCTCGTGCCAATCCTTATAGGTCACAACCATCTTCTGTACAATCTTTTTAATGTTCTTATTGGTCGCTTCAACGGCGCCATTCATCTTTGGCCGGTAAGGAGATGAGTTGTGATGTTCAATCTTGAAACTTTGGCATAGCTCCTTCATCATCTTATTATTCAGATTCGAACCATTATCAGTAATGATCCGATCGGGAATTCCGTAACGACAGATGATGTCCCTCTTTATGAATTTAGCCACCACCTGCTTGGTCACGTTAGCATACGAGGCTGCCTCCACCCACTTGGTGAAGTAGTCGATAGCTACTAGAATGAAGCGATGACCGTTAGATGCAGTGGGCTCGATCTTGTCTATCATGTCGATGCCCCACATGGAGAACGGCCACGGGGAGGACATGACATTTAACGGGCACGGTGGCACATGAATCTTATCAGCATAAACCTGGCATTTATGGCATCTCTTCGCGAATTTAAAGCAATCTGACTCCATCGTCAGCCAGTAATATCCTGCTCTCAGGATCTTCCTTGTCATAGCATGCCCTCCGGCGTGCGTACCAAATGTGCCTTCATGGACTTCTTCCATAAGCATACTCGCCTCTTTCTCATCTACACATCTGAGTAGCACGAGATCATGGTTTCTTTTATACAAAACTCCATCAGGATTGAAATAAAAATTTCCAGACAGCCTCCTCAGAGTCTTCTTATCCTGGGTTGACGCTCCCGCCGGATACTCCTTAGTCATAAGGAAGGTCTGGATGTCATGGAACCATGGCTTGCCATCGGAGGATTCCTCGATCGCAAAGACGAATGCAGGTCTATCAAGACGAGAAAGGGCAATCCTTGGAGCTTCATTCCAAAAATTGACTTTATACATCGAAGCCAACGTGGCTAGGGCATCAGCCATCTGATTTTCAGCTCTGGGCACATGATGGAGTTCTACTCGATCAAAGAACGGAAGCAGCCTTCTGGCATAGTTCATGTACGACACCAAATTCGATTGACGAGTCTCCCACTCCCCTTTAATCTGGTTAATCACAAGTGTCGAGTCACCATATACATCTAGGTTCTTGATTTTCAAATCAATTGCTTCTTCTAGACCCATGATGCATGCTTCATACTCTGCTTCATTATTGGTGACCGGAAACGTCAGTCTAGCAGTGAACGGGATGTGGGATCCGTGGGGAGTCGTGATGATCGCCCCGATGCCACTTCCGTAAGAATTAACCGCCCCGTCAAATATCAATTTCCACTGGGATTTCCTGTCTGAACCCTCGTCGGGCAACGGTTCATCGCAATCTTTCACCTTGAGAAACATGATATCCTCATCAGGGAATTCAAATTTCATCGGCTGATAGTCCTCGATCGGCTGTTCGGCAAGGTATTCAGACAATACACTTCCCTTAATGGCCTTCTGGGAAACATACTGAATGTCATATTCCGTCAACACCATTTGCCATCTGGAAATCTTGCCCGAAAGTGCTTGCTTCTCGAAGACGTATTTGATCGGATCCATCTTCGAAATTAGCATGGTTGTGTGGTTGAGCATATACTGCCGTAAATGTTTGGCAGCCCATGCGAGTGCACAATGTCGCTTTCGCGAAAATAAGGTGTCGGCAAAACAGAAGAGTCGCCACATTTCGTTATTTATCCCTCGGAACGGGAAAGGAAACGATCAGAAAAACCTGACGAAAAAGGGTAAGACAAGGTCGTCGCAACCATTGTCTGGGTTCGGGAGTCGATTACGCAAGGGGAAGGTGTTAGCACCCCTCACGTCCGTCGTACTCGACGGGATCCACGCTTGCTGTGTTTACTGGACGAGTTGGTTTTATCTATCTACCTATCAAAGCTGGTCTGAAAAGAAAATAAAAATGACTCGGCAAAGCGTCGCGCTTTATGCCTACATATTCTCATCAGAGAATGAGAAATCAGAGTCAACGTAGTTCAACCTACTACGGGTTACGGGGAAGGTGGCTCGCCAATACATCAGTATTGTGCCTACGTACTCTCAACGGATATGAGAGATCAGAGCTTACGTAGTTCGGGGTACTACGGATTACGGGAATTCAGATTCATCTGTTTTACCGAGTAGGGTTAAACAGCAGTTCCAGCCGTTAGGGACAAAGCCTGTTTGCGCTGGCGCTGAAGTTTAACGACACTCTTTTCTTCAGAAAAGCTTCCTTTGAATTATGGGCCCACGGGGCAAAAAGGTTTGAAGTTTGTTTTCTGTCTTTTACGGAAGAAGTGTTTTTTATTGTGTTTGCAATTTCAATCGCACTAAAGACTATGACCTGAGAGTGAATGCGTCGCATGTCACCCTAAGGGTACCATACTAAACATCCAGACTGTTGGAAAGAAACTCTCCCACAATCCTTTCTCAGATAGCTTAAGGCTCGTAACGTACGAAAGAAATCATTCATGATTACTGTATCTTAAGCTGTTTGAGATGAGAAGAGAACAGGCTCAACTACGGGGAAACTATCAAGTCCTACTGTTGTCATGCCAAGGATTCATCCTATAGTTGAAATTTGAAACAGGGAACTCCTAAAAGTTATCATGCATAGGTTTCAACCTAAAGTTCTAATCATCACTTCCTTATCAAAGGAAATGAGAGTCCTAAGGGATCATGTCAATGATAAACAGAACCAGATAAAGCATCAGCTTAAACAGTAAACAGATATACAGTAAAATGCATGCAATGCAAGTGAGGGAGGAAATGTGTGTGGGGCAGCAGCCTCCACAAGCTCATCTCAACCTCAAGCCAGAATGAATAATAGTAATCATACTGAAGAAATAACATGCTATCAAGCAGAATACAGTAAACTGCAATCATACAGAGGAAATGAAATGCTATCAAGCAAAATGAACCACATGGGCAAGGGAGCAGGGCTCTACCGAATACCCGCAAGCAAAGCCATACAGTAACAATACAAGCAGAGGGAGCAACTCAACCTCTAGTGCAATCATGCCCCTAGATTAAAGTCAGTCTAATCATGGACTTATTCTAATGCATCAAGCAAGTCAAACAAGGTACATCAGCACAAAAAAGAAAACAGACAAGAAAGAAAGCAGATCAACCCCTCTTTATTCCAAGCTTCAACTCTTCTAACAGCAACCCAGTCTTCAGACTTCAATCACCCTTCAAGGCTATCAGCTTCCATGACAAATATCAATTTGTTCCTCCAAGGTTTCAACCTATCAAACAGAACTTTCAACTTAATCTTCTTCTTCAAGCTTCAGCTTCTCAGTCTATTCCACCCTCAGGCTTCACTCTTAGCTACAAGTATCAATTTGATTCCTTCAGGTTCTCCAAGCATCAGTGTAAGTATCAACTCATCCTTCATTCCTCAAGCCTCAGCTCTACACTCAATCTCAATTGAATCCTCTTCATAAGTATCAACTCAGTCTTCAAGCTTCAGCTCTCTTTGCTTTACCAGTATCAACTTGGTCTTCTTCTCCTACAAGCTTCAGCCTCTCAGAGTAATCTTTAATCACTTAGAAGTGTCAACTTCATCCTTCAATCTTCATTGGATCTTCAAGTATCAACTTGCTCTTCAAGCTCTTCAGCTACAATGGCAATGCTCAAGGAATCATCCTCTTCCACACTCTTTAGTGAAGTCCTCATCTTCAAACTCAAGCCCAACATCTTTCAAGATACTTAAACCAGAAGATAATTGATTTAACAGGATGAGAGGAAATGATAAACTGCTTATTGACAACCAAAGGAAGCCTGTAAGGGTTCATCATTATGAGAGACTGGTTCCCTCAAAGTTCTACTTCCCAGATAAAGCCACTCATCCTTCCAAAGGAGGGATGTGAATATCTGAGGAGGACTTTTAGTCATTGGGAGGAATGGAAGCACAAGATGCTTTCCATGTTTGTGAAAGAAATCATTCTAACTACAAGGCTCTCCCTATGTCCTATCTCCTAATCCTCATCAGACACCTTCAGGCACAAACAAATCCAAAGCTCCAAGCAACTTCAAGAAACTTCAAGCATCCTCCCCTTGTCTTCAACTTGTCTTCAATCTCAACCAAAGGCAAACCAAGCACAAACCCTAATCTAAGGGAACTAGAGAAGTTAAACTAGTTGAATTAGTGAATTAGGATCACCTAAAACCTAGTACTAGAGTTAGTCCTAACTAAAATACTAAAATCAATTGAAAAATCCTACAAAAATTTCTATGGGAACCTAGGTCAATCAAGACTCTACCACATTAATTTCAGAGATCAAACCATCAAGTTAGATCTAGAACTAAATCCTACATTACAAGGTATCAAACCTAAACCCTAAAAGGAGGCACCTAAATATCAATCTAGAAAGCACACCTATTTTCACCGCAAAAATGTGAGAAAAATTCTATGGGAGCATACATGTCTAACCTAATCACACACAAACAATTAGGCTAAGAATCATCACCATGAGATCATACAAAATTCCACAAAAATAGGTATCAACCATAACCATTTTAATATCAATTAAAAATGTAAACTTCCAATTAAATCAGAAAATGCATGAAATGAAAATATTTTTTCTCTAAAAAATACTAAACTCAATCATGAGTAAAATGCAAAAAGAATGGGTTTAATTGGATTAATTTTCAATTTATTATGAATTTTGCAAGAACCATGAATAAAATGAAAATTAAATGAAAATCAAATAAAAATATCCACACGCGCGGTGCAAATAGCAATCGGACTCAGTTCAAAGTTTGGGTTGGGCCATCAAGGGGTGTGAATAGCGCTGACTTCACTAAGCCCAAAACCAGCTGCTAAATGAAACGCAGCGTTTCCTTCAGAACTTGTTCACAAGCTGAGATTAGAACGTGGCCATTGGATCAGCCTCAAAGTCCAAGTCAAACCATCATCCAACGGTATCCCCATCATCTTCAACCTTTCAAACCTCTGAGCTTCGCGCCCAGCTCCGGCCACCACTGGTGGAGCTCCGATCACCATCCTCAACCCTAGTTCTCCCTAGAGGCCTCAAATCTAAGAGTTCAAAACATGAAACTCATCCCAAATCTTGCCACGAGTTCAACCATACCATTAACTTCCTCTGAAACCTCAAGATTCATCATATTCCAATCTCAACCGAAAATGGTAGTTCTCCTATTTTGTCTCTAATTCACCAATTAACTATCTGAAATCCATCCTACATTCTACAACCAATCTAGCACCTTGATTCAACCTAATTCCACCTAAATCATGCTATAGGAAGAAAGGTACCAACCTGAAGATCTTGGTTGAGCAGATGCACTAATCCTCCACTTCAAGCTCTACAATCTTGCAGACACGATCAATGAACCTTCCTCTTGCTTCTGTATGCAAAAGAACTAGTTGAAAGTGCTTCAATCTTGAAACCCGATGGTGAGTTGCAGGTGGAGAAATTCACTTGCTCAGACACGATTTAGCCACCAATTCTTCTTGAAAATGATCTGTAATCACTCCTTGACATCCATGGAAGAAGTATTAATCAAGAAAATGGATGGAAATTGAGGAATTTGATGAAACCGATTGCACTTGCAAGCTATGAAATTTCAATCTCAAACTAAGCTCAATCCTTCAATGATCACCAACCTCTACAATGGATCAACTCTATTCCTTATATAGATGATGTTTGGATGATCTAGAACCCTCTAGATCCTTCCAATGAGATTTTCCACTTCTCATGTCATGAGATTTTCAATCATGTCTCATGCTATGCATAATTCTGTTTCCCTTGGTGCAGCAACTTGTTCTCATCCCAAAATCTCCCCAAGTGAGATATTAGAGGTGTTTAGCTTGCAAAAAGCCTTGCTCATGCCTTGATTTTGAGTTTTGCAAATGTTGCTTAATATGCAAGTAAGTGCTTTTCAAGGCAAGTCCATAAATTGAGTCTCAACTCCAAAATGTGGCTAAACCAATGTTCTTAAAATGTTTTCTAGAGTCAAAATGATATATAACATGCCATGGTTTGGATGTGTAGGTTGAAATTTTCAATTTCCAACTTTGGTTTATTTAACTTATGCCTTTATTTTAGGTTATTTTTGCAAATTTGAGCTACAAGCCTTTTCATCATCTCATGACCTCCTTACTAGCCTTAAAACATCATTTTAAACAAGTTTTATGTTGAAGATTTTTCCATTTGAAGCTTGGAAATAGGAGTTATGGCCTTATGCTTGAAATGACCTGTAATCTCCAAATGACCAAAATGCCCTTGACTTGTCAAAGCCATAACTTGAGTTCTACAAATCCTATCAAGGACTTATAGTACTCAAATTAAAGCTAAGCTCAAGCTCTACAACATTCATGTTGGGGGAAAGATGAGATGACAATCACATCTTGAGCTAAACTGCCTTGAAGATAGGGGTCAAACTAGGGGATTTTACACTGTCAAGCCTTAGAAACCCTAGCTTGAAACTTCTCAAACTCTTCAATCATGATGAGTTGATCTTGGAATCATCCTCATAGCATATCAATGCATCAATCCATGATCACATGGCTCTTGGATTAAGTCTCAACCTTCTCCAAATCATCAGTTGACTTAGGGTTGACCCAGTCAAACCCTAATTACACCACTCATGGCTGAGTCTTCTCAAACTTGCACAATGACCTGTCTAGGCTTCATGATGGCTTTCAAGACATCTCATAAGCTCTCTCAAGGATTCAAGTCCACATTCTTGGCTTCAGATTCATCTGAGGAGCTCCCATAACCTTCAAGTTAGGAGGCACACAACCTTGGTTTCAACCACTCTCTCTGAGGAACTTCTAACTCCTCTGACAAGGATATCAACCCTTGAACACTTGAATAACCTTCTTGGCTAGCTTCAAACTCTTGTATAGCTCTTGATTGGTAATCATACCTCTTGATCTCTTGCATACATGTCAATGAAATGCAAATGATAATGCTAATGTGAATAAAATGAAACATAAGCTAGGTAAAGAAATGTTGGTCAAATTTTGGGGTGCAACAGCTGCCCCTATTCAAACGGCTTGAACGTGACTGGGTGAGAAGCGAACGACTCTCAACCAATCAAGGTGCGAGACGGTTGAATACCGAAAAACCCGGAAATTTGCCAACTGCAATAGTACACGGTACTCTGATGGGGACAAATCTTCGGAAACTGAAACCATAGCTGCACGACAGCTAGCTGGAGAATTAGTCACACAGTAACCGGTGATACACGGTCGATCATGCCGTCAGGCATCAGGATTCCTCGGGACTCATCAGGTCAACAATCAAGTTAATCATGCCATCGGGCATTCAAAGAAAACTTTCGGGCATCAGCCGGACTTCATCAGTAAGTCGGGGATAGAATTCTCGGTCAATCATGAACCAGTTGGGGATACTTGAACTTCTGCCATCAGGCACTCTGCTTCAGCTGAGAGAACTGCTTCGTCAATACAGTTGGACTTCAATCATCAAGTCTTCAGGGGAAGTTTCGACTTCGCTGTTCAGGAACCTGCTGGGGATGACACATCTCCGCTGGAGATTCTGGAGAACTGTCAAGTAACTCTGCTTCGGGGCTCCGGAAATCATTCTGGGCGAATCATCTCTGCTGAGGACTTCAAGACTCATCTTGAACAAATAACTTTGTCGGGGGCTTCAAGGATCATCTTGAACCAAAAACTATGCTGGAGATTTCAGGAATCATCCTGAGCAAATACTCTGCCGGGGACTCTAAGCATCAACTCGAGCAACCAACTCTGGCGACTGTACTGGGGATTTTTAAGAATCATCTTAAGCAAACGACCTTGCTGGGGAATTCAAGAATCATCTTGAGCAAGCGATTCTGCGGGGGAACACCTGCAAAACAAGAACTGTAACGACCTAGCTCATGTTTAATATGCATATGCCGCAATGCTCCACACGGTGGAAATGCTATGCGTTTATGATAAATGCTATGCAATCATGCAAAGTGCTGCGATCCCATCAGCAAAATAAATGCTGAAGGGAAAATCCTTCTGACAAGGAGAAAGAACCACTCTGGTGGAGGAAGGAATCATCCTGCCGAGGAGCAAAAGTCACGCTAATCTCAATCGGACTCCGCATGGGGAAACAAACTTCAGTTGACTGCTGCAGGGGAACGAAGCTCTACGAGAACCCAGACCTGCTGAGGAAAGCGATGTCAATCGCGGAAATAAACTGCACAGCCTTCACGGCTGGCCCTCCTGGAGACAACGACTCCGGCGGGGAAATACAACATCAGCTATTCAACACTCTACTGGGGAAAACCAATCATGGCCCGAACTGCTTCAAAGGACTCGGCTCTCTTGGGGATCTGCAAACTTGGCTGGGGAAGAAGAAATCATCCTGCTTCGGGGGAGAGTACGACTCTGTGGGGAATCTCAATTCCGATGGAGACTTTAGTCTGGACTGTCGGGTGCTGGACGCTTCAGCGAACGACTCAGCTGGGGAGACGACATTCCTTCAGGATGCATCTGATTGGGGGAGAGAATCTTCTCTGCGTGGGGAGACATATCAATGCTTACGATTTCACGTTCAGACTCTGTGGGGAGAGGCTGCTGAACTTTGCTGGAGAAGGAGGAATCACCCTGCTTGGGGAACGCGTACGGCGTACTGTTTGGTACATGCTACACCTGCACCAACACAAACAAACAGACAAGATACCCTTCTCAAAGGGACCTATCAAGGTTATTATCTCGTGACAATGTTCGAGTAATTCATTGTTTTAACAATCAGTGGCCTAGGCCAGTAAGTTTATGTATGCGCATTTTGTCAAAAACATCGGCGTTTTTTTTTCCGCAAACAAAACAGATAAATGCTAAACAGACAAACAGAATTGCTGAATAGTATACATTTTATTAATAACGAACCCCTGAATGGGTAAAAATGTTTCACAACAGATGCAAGCTCCTAGAATGAGGAAGCTGCGCAAAAATAAAACATAAATATACATCAGTATATACAAATGTCGGCAACGAGGCGTAGACGAACACCATGAGTTGATCCCTCTATGACCCACTCGACTTCAATACTTCTCCGACGCTTCAGCTTCAGAAGAGATTGATTCAGATGAACGACCCTCAGGTCTTCCAAACCACTAAACAATGAAAGTCCACACGCAGAACGCAGTCATTTGCTTTTTCAAGTCCCTAACTTTTGCGTGAACCGCCCTTTGCGGGTTTTCAGCTCACCAAGATACCCTTTTTTGCCAAAGTCGCCCATCCGGGTTTTCGACTTTGCGGGTGTACATTTTTCCACTTATATCCCTAATTTTTGCCCGAACCTTTTTCCCTTTTTATGGTTCGCCAGGATGCCCCATTTTTGCCAGGATATTCTTTTTCTTTCCAGCGGGTCATTTTTAAGCAAAGTATTTTTTAACTGCGTCCGCGTTCACTGGGGATGCAAAATCTTCACCATCCATCGTGGATAACAACAAGGCTCCTCCCGAAAAGACCTTGCTAACGACGTACAGTCCTTCGTAATTGGGGGTCCACTTGCCCCGGTGATCGGAGTGTGAAGGAAGAATCTTCTTCAGGACGAGATCACCTGTCTGAAAGCTTCTAGGACGCACCTTCTTATCATAAGCTTTCTTCATTTGGCTTTGGTACAGACGACCATGCGCAATCGATGCTAACCTCTTCTCGTCCATCAGGCTGAGTTGGTTTAGTCGGTTCTTAATCCATTCTGCCTCGTCGAGTTTCACGTCAACCAATACTCGCAAAGAAGGGATCTCCACTTCTAACGGTAGGACAGCTTCCATACCGTACACTAAGGAGAAAGGAGTTGCCCCGGTTGATGTACGTACCGTCGTACGATAACCGTGCAGTGCAAATGGCAACATCTCGTGCCAATCTTTGTAGGTCACAACCATCTTCTGAACAATCTTCTTGATGTTCTTATTGGCCGCTTCAACGGCGCCATTCATCTTCGGCCGGTAAGGAGATGAGTTGTGGTGTTCAATCTTGAAACTCTGGCACAGCTCCTTCATCATCTTGTTATTCAGATTTGAACCATTATCGGTAATGATCCGCTCGGGAATTCCGTATCGACAGATGATGTCCCTCTTTATGAATTTAGCTACTACCTGCTTGGTCACATTAGCATATGAGGCTGCCTCCACCCACTTGGTGAAGTAGTCGATAGCTACTAGAATGAAGCGATGACCGTTAGATGCGGTGGGCTCGATCTTGCCTATCATGTCGATGCCCCACATGGAGAACGGCCACGGGGAGGACATGACATTTAACGGGCACGGCGGCACATGAACTTTATCAGCATAAATCTGGCATTTATGATATCTCTTCGCGAATTTAAAGCAATTCGACTCCATCGTCAGCCAGTAATATCCTGCTCTCAGGATCTTTCTTGTCATAGCATGCCCGCCGGCGTGCGTACCAAATGTGCCTTCATGGACTTCTTCCATGAGCATACTCGCTTCTTTCTCATCTACACATCTGAGCAGCACGAGATCGTGATTTCTCTTATACAAAACTCCATCAGGATTGAGATAAAAATTTCCAAACAGTCTCCTCAGAGTCTTCTTATCCTGGGTTGACGCTCCCGCAGGATACTCCTTAGTCATAAGGAAAGTCTGGATATCATGGAACCATGGCTTACCGTCGGCGGCTTCCTCGATCGCAAAGACGAATGCAGGTCTATCAAGACGAGAAAGGACAATTCTTGGAGCCTCATTCCAAAAATTGACTTTATACATCGAAGCCAACATGGCTAAGGCATCAGCCATCTGATTCTCCGCCCTGGACACATGATGGAGTTCCACTCGATCAAAGAACGGAAGTAGCCTTCTGGCATAGTTCATGTACGACACCAAATTTGATTGACGAGTCTCCCACTCCCCTTTAATCTGGTTGATCACAAGCGCTGAGTCACCATATATGTCTAGGTTCTTGATTCTCAAATCAATTGTCTCTTCTAGACCCATGATGCATGCTTCGTACTCCGCTTCGTTATTGGTGACCGGAAACATCAGTCTCGTAGTGAACGGGATGTGGGATCCGTGGGGAGTCGTGATGATCGCCCTGATACCACTTCCGTAAGAATTAACCGCCCCGTCAAATATCAATTTCCACTGGGATTTCCTATCTAGACCCTCATCGGGCAACGGTTCATCGCAATCTTTCGCTTTGAGAAACATGATATCCTCATCAGGGAATTCAAATTTCATCGGCTGATAATCCTCGATCGGCTGCTCGGCCAGGTATTCAGACAATACGCTTCCCTTGATGGCCTTCTGGGAAACGTACTGAATATCATATTCCGTCAACACCATTTGCCATCTGGCAATCCTGCCCGAAAGCGCTTGCTTCTCGAAGACGTACTTGATCGGATCCATCTTCGAAATTAGCATGGTTGTGTGATTGAGCATGTACTGTCGTAAACGTTTGGCAGCCCAGGCTAGTGCACAACACGTCTTCTCCAGCATCGAGTAGCGAGATTCACAGTCTGTAAACTTTTTACTCAAGTAGTAAATGGCATGCTCCTTTCTGCCCGTCTCGTCGTGTTGACCGAGAACACACCCCATACTATTCTCAAGAACTGTCAAGTACATGATTAGTGGTCGTCCGGCCACTGGGGGTATCAAGATTGGAGGTTCCTGCAGATACTGTTTTATCTTATCGAATGCCTTCTGGCAATCCTCATTCCAGGTAATCACCTGATCTTTCTTTAAAAGCTTGAACATCGGTTCACACGTGGCCATGAGCTGAGAAATAAACCTTGCAATGTACTTTATTCTGCCCAGGAAACCACGAACTTCTTTTTCTGTTTTCGGCACTGGCATTTCTTGTATCGCTTTAATCTTCGCAGGATCAACCTCGATGCCTCTTTCACTCACGATAAACCCCAGTAACTTTCCGGACCGTACTCCGAAAGTACATTTGTTAGGATTCAGCCTCAACCTGAACTTCCTAAGCCTCTCAAAAAGCTTCAGCAAATTGACCAGATGTCCCTCCTCCGTTTGGCACTTCGCAATCATGTCATCAACATAGACTTCAATCTCATGATGAATCATATCATGAAACAAAGTAACCATTGCTCGTTGGTAAGTGGCTCCTACGTTCTTCAGACCGAAAGGCATTACCTTGTAGCAGAATGTTCCCCAGGGAGTGATAAACGTCGTTTTCTCCATGTCCTCCGGCGCCATCTTGATCTGATTGTAACTGGAGAAGCCATCCATGAACGAAAACACGGAGAACTGCGCTGTATTGTCGACCAACACATCAATATGAGGCAGCGGGAAATCATCTTTAGGGCTCGCCCTATTCAAATCCCGATAATCGACGCACATGCGTACCTTACCGTCCATCTTCGGTACAGGCACTATGTTGGCGACCCACGGAGGGTAAGTAGTGACCGCTAAGAAGCCAGCATCAAGCTGTTTCTGCACTTCTTCTTTGATCTTGACGGCCATATCTGGTCTCGTCCTCCTAAGCTTCTGCTTAACGGGAGGACAATCTTCTCGCAGCGGCAAGTGGTGGACCATGATGTCAGTGTCAAGTCCGGGCATATCTTCGTATGACCAAGCAAAGACGTCACTATACTCTCTCAGCATCTCGACCAATCTCTGCTTGACATCATTCTGCAATGCAGCCCCTATCCTGACGTTCCTGACGAGTTCTTCAGAACCCAGATTCACAATCTCGATCTCCTCTTCATGAGGCAGAATAAATTTCTCTTCTTGTTTCAACAAGCGGGCCAACTCTTCAGGAAGGTCTTCATCTTCATCAATCTCTTATTCGGCTTGATAGACCGGGCAATCGAAGTCGAAGTGAGCCGTAGAAGGTCCAGAGTCGATGTCATCTGATATGTGGATCCTGCAATAACAAGGGTTAAGCTTAAAACAGGGATATGCAGGTTAGCACAAACCTCATTGCCATTTTATTGTTTTTCAAAACAAATATAAAACAGGAATAACAGAGATCACAATATTTGAATACGAAGAAAAACGCCTTTTGATTTATTGATAAAATGCATGTACATAATCCAACAAGGCCCTGACAATAAAACCACTATGCCCCGGGTAGGCCATAGGGTTGTACAATGATTGGATAAAGTAAATTACTACTCTTCGCTTGTCATCTGGATGATATCCTTGACGGACCAGTTGGTAAGGCCCTCGCCTGGCTTGCTTGGCTGGATCTAAGAGTCGAGGTCACAATCGCTATCTCCGCTGTCTTCAGACACTGCGTTGACGCTTTCAAATATCACCCCGCCACTGGTAAACTGGATCGGCCCTTTACCTCACGACGCACTGCTAGAAGAAGAAGCTTCAGCTCCAGGAGAATATCCCAACCCAAACTTGTCTTGCTTGTTAGGTATCTCCAAAATTCGCCCCCAGCCTGGGGTAGACCCGACTTGGACAACAGCCCGGGCTTCCTTGAAGGAAGAGAGAGTCATCTCTGGTTTCTCAGTGATTGCAGGAGCCACGTTCTTGACTTTAACAGCTTCGAACGCTTGGCATAGGGTTTCGTGGATTTCCCCATCCATCTCAACATACTTGAAGGACGACAAATGGCTCACCATTATGTCTTCCTCGCCACAAACGGTCACGATGCTACCTCCGACAGCATACTTGAGAGTCTGGTGCAACGTGAAGGTCACGGCGCCCGCAGAATGGATCCATGGCTGGCCCAAGAGACAGCTGTAGGCAAGCATGATGTCCATAATGTAAAAGATTGCGTCGAACGTTTCCGGCCCGACTTGGATTGGCAGGGTCACCTCCCCGAAAACATGGTGTTTGGTTCCATCGAACGCTTTCACAACCAGATCACTGGGTGTGCAAATCACTCCGCGAGTATCTAACTTCATTAATGCCTTCTTCGGAAGAACATTGAGCGACGACCCCGTGTCTACCAGTACGTGAGACATGATCGTTCCCCTACACTCTATCGAGACGTGCAGGGCGCTATTGTGATTCCTTCCCTTCGGCGTCAGCTCTAGGTCAGTGAACCCTAACCCATTTCCAGCATTCACGTGGGCTACGACCTCTTCTAGCTGGTTTACCGATATTTCCTGCGGTACATATGCGGCGTTCAACACCTTCAACAGTGCGTTGCGGTGTGCTTCAGAACACAGCAACAAGTTCAGGATGGAAATCTTCGAGGGTGTCTGACGGAGATGATCCATAATCTTGTAGTCACTCTTTTTAATCAACCTCATAAATTCCTCGGCATCTTTAACAAGTAAGTCCTTTTCTACCCCACGGGGGATCTCTTCGACGACTTTACTCTTACCTTTATCAGTTGCATCAGCTCTGTCCACTTTATCCGCTACGACCTCAGGCGGTGCAAACACTCTCCCGCTGCGAGTGATTCCGCGAATTCCCGCAAGGTTCTCCACAGACGAGCCAAACGGTTCTAGTTCCAACTTCTGTCCGTTGCAATAGACTTCAGCCCCATAATGCCACGGGACCGCATTAGTGCTTTCGAAGGGTATTGTCGCTTGCGCGAAAATAAGGTGCCGGCATGACAGAAGAGTCGCCACCTTTCGTTATTTATCCCTCAGAACGGGAAAGGAAACGATCGGAAAAACCTGACGAATAAGGGTAAGACAAGGTCATCGCAACCATTGTCTGGGTCCGGGAGTCGGTTACGCAAGGGGAAGGTATTAGCACCCCTCACGTCCGTCGTACTCGACGGGATCCTCGCTTGTTTGTTTACTTGGACGGGTTGGTTATAATCTATCTACCTATCAAGGCTGGCTGAAAAAGAAAAGAAAAATGACTCGGCAAAGCGTCGCACTTTATGCCTACGTATTCTCATCAGAGAATGAGAAATCAGAGTCAACGTAGTTCGGCCTACGAAGGATTACAGGGTAAAGGTTGCTCGCTAGGACGTCACGTCCTATGCCTACGTACTCTCAACAGGCATGAGAGATCAGAGCTCACGTAGTTCGGGAAACTACGGTTTATTTCCTGAAAGAAGTGTTTTTTATTATGTTTGCGATTTCAACCGCACTAGAGACTATGACCTGAGAGTGAATGCGTCGCATGTCACCCAAAGGGTACCATACTAAACATCCAGACCATGGAAAAGAAACTCTCCCACAATCCTTTCTCAGATAGCTTAAGGCTCGTAACGTACGAAAGAAATCATTCATGATTACTGTATTTTAAACTGCTTCGAGATGAGAAGAGAACAGGCCCAACTAGGAGGGAGACTATCAAGTCCTACTGTTATCATGCCATGGATTCATCCTATGGTTGAGGTTTGAACAGGGAACTCCTAGATGTTGTCATGCATAAGTTTCAACCTAAAAGTCTATCATCAAATCCTTATCAAAGGAAATGAGAGTCCTAAGGGATCATGTCAATGATACACCAAAACAGACAAAAGCATCAACTTTAACAGTAGAATGCATGCAATGCAAGTGAGGGAGGAAATGTGTGTGGGGCTTCAGCCTCCACAAGCTCGTCTCGACCTCAAGCCAGTCATGAAATAACAGTAATCATACTGAGAAATAAACAACATGCTATCAAGCAATAGACAGTAAACTGCAATCATACAGATAAAAGAAATGAAATCATGCTATCAAGCAATAATAAACACATGGGCAAGGGAGCTGGGCTCTACCGAATACCCGCAAGCAAAGCCAAGTAATAACAGTACAAGCAGATGCACTCATGCTCTTAGACTGAACTTATTCTAGATGAGCTTAGTCTAATGCAACAGACAAATCAGACAAAACACACAATACAACAAAGAAAAACAGAAGAAAGCCTCAGCTCCTCCAGCAGCTACTCAGTCTTCAGACTTCAGAGATCACTTGCTTTCCAGGTATCAACCTTACATCATGAGTATCAACTCATCTTCTCCCTTGAGCTTCAGCTTCTTGATCAGCTCCACCTTCAGGCTTCACTATCTTCAGGGATCTTCAGGCATCAACTTGATCTTCACAAAGTCTTCAGACTTCAACAATCTTCAAGGAATCATCCTCTTCAAAGCTTCAGCTTCTATCTTCAAGGGCTCAAATGCTCCAGCAAACAAGATTCAGTCAACAAGATGAGGTGAGGATGTTACAGTACTCACTGACTTCCAAAGGATGCCATTGAGGACTTAACATCAAAGGGAAAGGCTCTCTCAAAGTTCTACCTTATAGGGCAAGGTCACTAATCCCTCCAAAGGAGAGAGGTGGATACCCTTAAGGGACTTTATGTCATAGAGAAGGAAGGAGGTGAACAAGACACTCCTTGTTTATTGAACAAAGTATTCTATCTAGGGCTCTGCCTATGCACCTATGATCCTATAAATAAAACAAACAAAAGCTATGCTAAACTCCTCTGCAAGGTCTTCAAAGCTTCAATGATGGTCCACAAGGTCTTCAACTCAATCTTCAAAGCTCACACACTCAAAAGAGAAGAAAAACAAACACAACAATACAACTTATGCCTTTAAGCAACACACATACTATCCATACATTCAAAAATCAATGAAAAATACTAAAGCACCATACAATATTCTAGCAAAATTCTAGGGGATTCTATACATACTTACCCTTAACCCATATATTCCCCATACACTAATTTGGCCTATAAACCCCAAAACAAAATGGTTCAAATCTCCTTATGCAACCTAAAACCCTAATTTGAGCACCTAAATGTCAAACAATCAAACTACATCAAATTTTAATCTACAAATTGAGAATTAAATTCTACATGATCTATGGTTCAATACCTAACTATGCCAAAAAGAATGACTCAAAAATCCTAAGGGAAAGTCCTAAAACAAATTGTACAAAATCAAGTATCAACTAAAACATATTAAAAAGACTATTTACAAGAAAATATGCTAAAAAATATTAAACTAAAAATAAAATGGAATTTTGTTTTTTATTAATTTTCTAGACAAAATCATGATTATGTGAAAAAAAGAAGAAATGAAAAATATTGATTTTTATATTTTTTATGAATTTTATAAAATGCAAAGAATTAAAAGAAATTAAAATAAAAGAACTTAAGAAATAAAGGGGAGGGGGTATCAAAAGTAACACGCCCCAGTTGTTTTCAAGATGGGCCAAAATCCTGGGAGGTGGGAATAGAAACAAATGCTGGGGCCCAGTTTCATCAATGAACCAAAACGGTGCGTTTGAATTAGTGGTACGCTGCGTTTTGATGCTTCAGTCTTCCCTCCGTTTACCAATTTGAATCGTGGCCGTGCGATGGATTGAATTGGTCAAAGATCTGAGGCAATCCAACGGTGGACCTTCATCGTCCCCAACTCAGCCCTAGGGTTTGCAGAAACCCTAACCCCATGCAAGGATCTTCTTCAAGCTCGTTCTCACTGATTACCCAATGAAACCACAAACTTCCAACGGCAAAAATGTTCTATTAATCCCCAAGAACACAATGATACCAATAGACTTCCCTGAAACCTCTTGAATCATCCTAACAGAGAGCTCCAACATCATGGTTTCAATTCTTTCCTCTGCTATCAATCTTAAGGGAACTTCAAACTAATGATCCAGAATTATTCTACATGCTTCCCTAACCAAATTACTCAATACCATATCCATTAATGCACACAAAATAGCTTGCTATCAATTCTGCAAGAAATGGTACCCTGCCTCGAAACCTCATGAATCTTCCTCTAATCCTCAGAATAAAGTCCTCTACCCTAGCTTAACCAGTCTAAACCTAGAACTATGGTGAAATGCACATAAATAAGGTGGTACGATTGAAATCACCAACCTGTCAAACTTTAATGGTGGATATGGTTTCTCTCCAATTCAGTGCCTGCAACTTTCCTTGATGAATCTCCAATGGCAGATATGAATTCTGTATGCAACAAGATGGATGAACAAGGCTTGAATCTTGTGTTTGATCTCAATATGCACTTCTTGCAAATTCTTCAAAACAGCTTCAAACCTCCATGGATCTTCCTCTATCTCAGTATGCAATCAATCACAAGGATCAGAAGAATATGTTTGTGGAGGAGAAATGAATGAAGATGGAAGAGAAAGAAGGTTTGATGTGAAATTGCAAATGGAAGAATCTCACTTTTCACACTCTAATCTCACCTCTCACCAACAATTATCACCAACCCTGGCCAAATTGTGATTCACTCTTCTTATAGCAATCCATGGAATAATCTAGATCCATCTAGAAACTTGTTAGAAAGTTTTAGAACTTCTCATGAAATGATACATTGGATATCCATGATCTCATGCCTTAGGCTTGCCAAATTGACTTTAAAATCTCCTTACAAGAGATATTGAGAAAGAATGAGTGGAAAACATGCATTTCCTTGCCTTTGGTGAAGCTTTGTCAAGTTGCCTTATCATGCAAGAATGAGAATTACAAAGTAACCCCCATTTCTAAGCTTCAAATCAAACTTCTACTTGAACCATTGTTTTTAAAATATTGTTTGGAGTCAAAATGACATATTGGATGACCCATTTTGGATTTGTACATCTCCTAAACCAAAATTAAATTTCAACTTTTTCACCTTATAAGCCATTTTTAGGTCATTTTCACCCAATCTTGTAAATCCTTGCTACAAGCTCTTTAAATAACTCATGACCACTTTTCTAGACTTAAAATCCCATTTTAAACAACTTTCATGTTTTGAGTTTTTCCATTTGAGGCTTGGAACTAGGAGATATGGCCTTTGCTTAAAATGACCTATAACTGCCAAATGACCAAAATACCCCTGTCTTGTTCAAACCATAAGTTGAGTTCTAAAAATCCTATCAAGGACTTCTAGTACTCTCTAGAAATCTAAGAAGATGCCCTTCAACATTCATGTTGACCAAGAAATCATAGGAATCATCCTACTAGGGCAAAAGTTGTCTGCAAGTTGGGTGACTTTCAAGGACCCAGATTCACACACCTCTGCTGACCTGTAATTTGTCCAAACCATAACTTGAGCTCTGCAACTCCTATCAAGGACTTCCACCACTCAAATTAAAGCTAAGAACAAGCTCTACAACATTCATGTTATGGGGAAGATGAGATATCAACCACATCTAGAGATAAAACTGCCTGGAAGATAGGGATCAAATTAGGGTTTTTTCACTGACAATCCTTGGAAACCCTGACTTAAAACTTCTCAAACTCCTCAATCATGATGAGTTGGTCTAGGAATCATCTTTATAACATCTCCATACATCATTCCATGATCTCATGGCCCTTGGATTAGGTCTCACCCTTCTCCAGATCCTCAGTTACCCTAGGGCTGACCCAGTCAAAACCCTAATTCTACCATTCATGGTTGAATCTTCTGAATCCTTGCACAATGACTTCTCTGGGCTTCATGATGGCTATCAAGACATCTCATAGGCTTTTCTCACATCTTCAAGTTCATTCTCAAAGTCTCAGAATCATCTGAGGAGCTCCCACAACTCTCAAGCTATGAAGCACACAACTCTGGCTTCAACCAATTCTCTTGAACTTTCTGATGAAGGTATCAACCTGCAAACACTTGATGGATAAATAATTGTTGGTCAAATTTTGGGGTGCAACAGCTGCCCCTATTCGAACGGCTTGAACCTGACTGGGTGAGAAGCGAACGGCTCTCAACCAATCAAGGTGCGAGACGATTGAATACCGGTAAACCCGAAAATTTGCCAACTACACGAGCACACGATACTCTGCGGGGAACAAATCTTCGAATACTGCAACACTAGCTGCTCAACAACTAGCTGGAGAAATATCGATCTGACATCGCCGTCAAAAACAAACAACATATATCCAACATCGCCGCTGGAGAACGAACCATCCAACATCGCCGCTGGAAGACTGAGTCCACTTGCCATGCCCAACATCGCCGCTGGAGAACTGAATCTGACATCGCCGTCGGAAACAAACACCACTCTGAGAGACACTCGACATTGCCGTCGTACAAACATCATCTCTGCTGGGGATTTAAAGAGTCTGACCTCGCCGTCAAACGTTCAACCTCGCCGTCGAACAAACATCCAACCTCGCCGCCGGACAAAACATAATCTGACCTCGCCGTCAAATCCAAACGTTCAACTTTACTGTCGAACAAACATCCAACCTCGCCGTCGGAAGCAAACATGATCTGACCTTGCCGTCAAATCCAAACGTTCAACCTCGCCGTCGAACAAACATCCAACCTCGCCGTCGGAAGCAAACATGATCTGACCTCGCCGTCAAATCCAAACGTTCAACCTCACCGTCGAACAAACATCCAACCTCGCCGTCGGAATCAAACATGATCTGACCTCGCCGTCAAATCCAAACGTTCAACCTCGCCGTCGAACAAACATCCAACCTCGCTGTCGGAAGCAAACATGATCTGACCTTGCCGTCAAATCCAAACGTTCAACCTCGCCGTCGAACAAACATCCAACCTCGCCGTCGGAATCAAACATGATCTGACCTCGCCGTCAAATCCAAACGTTCAACCTCGCCGTCGAACAAACATCCAACCTCGCCGTCGGAAGCAAACATGATCTGACCTGGGGTTCACCCCTGGTAAATGGAACAAAAAGGTACACTTGCGTATTTGAAACCACTCCGCTGGGAATGAGAGACTTAACCGAGCACACTCTGATCTGGGGTTCACCCTCAGCACCATAACGAACATCGGAATACTGCTGCACAACTGACCCACCGTAGAACTTCAACATTAAAGATATATGAAACCCTGGCCCCTGGCCATTTCCAGCTTCAGCTAGAAAAAAAATCTCCAAGTAGTTCTGGAGATAGATGAAACCCTGGCCCCTGGCCACTCCAGATCCGCTGGAGAATCTTCACGTTCTTCTGAAGATAAACATCCTTGACCTTCAAGGATAAATGAAACCCTGGCCCCTGGCCACTCCAGATCCGCTGGAGAATCTTCAAGTTCTTCTGAAGATAGATGAAACCATGCCCGTCGGCGATTCCAGCTTCAGCTAGAAAAGATCTTCAAGTACTTCTGAAGATAAACATCCTTGACCTTCAAGGATAGATGAAACCCTGGCCCCTGGCCACTCCAGATCCGCTGGAGAATCTTCAATTTCTTCTGAAGATAGATGAAACCCTGCCCGTCGGCGATTCCAGCTTCAGCTAGAAAAGATCTTCAAGTACTTCTGAAGATAAACATCCTTGACCTTCAAGGATAGATGAAACCCTGGCCCCTGGCCACTCCAGATCCGCTGGAGAATCTTCAATTTCTTCTGAAGATAGATGAAACCCTGCCCGTCGGCGATTCCAGCTTCAGCTAGAAAAGATCTTCAAGTACTTCTGAAGATAAACATCCTTGACCTTCAAGGATAGATGAAACCCTGGCCCCTGGCCACTCCAGATCCGCTGGAGAATCTTCAATTTCTTCTGAAGATAGATGAAACCCTGCCCGTCGGCGATTCCAGCTTCAGCTAGAAAAGATCTTCAAGTACTTCTGAAGATAAACATCCTTGACCTTCAAGGATGTAAACTTTGCCCGTCGGCAACTCTGCAGGGGGTATCTTCGACTTCAGTCTGAAGAAATGGTCCTTGGCCTTCAAGGATACATGGGTCTGCCCTCAGGCAACTCCACCTCTGCTATAGAGCATCCGTGACTTCAGTCAGGGATATACTTCGGCCTTCAGTCCGAAAAATGAATCCTAGGTCATTCATGACCTTGGGGATAACCTTGCCCTTAGGCCCCTTCGCTTCAGCTTGGGAAATCTATGACTTCAGTCAAAGAAATGGTATCCTGAGCCATTCATGACTCTACGGGGATTCAAACACTTTGCCTTCAGGCAAAACTCCGCTTCAGCTAGAGAAACATCTTCGACTTCAGTCATAAGAGAAACTATTCACCTGATCGCCATCAATCATCACCTCAGGACAACTAACTTGGTCTTCAGACCAGCACGGATCATCTTGAATACAAAATTTGGAACCTTGTCTTCAGCCACCCGTTGATTCATCAACAAGGTAATCTGAACTCACAGGAATCTTCTGATACCGCCTTCAGGCGCTTACGAAATCCATCCTCAGATTAGACATCGTTGCTGGAGCAGACATATCACGCTGTTAGGGGTTTCAAGAATCATCTTGAACAAACAACTCCGTCGGGCACCTTCAAGAATCATCCTGAACTGATAACCTTTCTGGAGACTTTATTCTGCTGGGTATTCCAGGAATCTTCCTGGGCAAACCTTGCTGGGGGACGCTACTGGGGAGCTCAAGAATCATCCTAAGCAACCAACTCGGGAAGCTGTACTGAGGTCTTCATAAACATCTTAAGCAAATGGCCCTGCTGAGGGATTCAAGGGTCGTTTTGAACTGACTTCGCCGGGGATCTCAAAAACCATCTTGAGCGGGCGACTGTGGGGATTACACCGGGGTCTTAAGAATCAAGAAGGCGACCTCGTTGGGGAGAACGTTAGGAATCGTCCTGAGCCACTGGTCTTTTGGTGGAACACCTGTAAAACAAGAATGGTAATAACCTAGATCATGCTTATGATGCATATGCTTCGACGCCTTGCCCCACACGGTGGGAATACTATGCGTTTATGCTAAATACTATGCAATCATGCACAATGCTATGCAATCATGCACAATGCTATGCAATCATGCACAATGATGTGATCCCGTCAGCAAAATAAATGCTGGGGGGAGGAAATCCTTCTGTCAAGGAGAAAAGAACTACTCAGGTAGAGGAATCATCCTGCTGAGGAGAACGTGGACACGCCAATATCAATCGGACTCTGTCTGGGGAAACGATTTTCTGGTTGACTGCTACAGGGAAAACAACTTCAGTTGTTCTGCTGCTGATATCAATCGCGGGAATGAGCTGCGTGGCTGTCCCGGCTACTCTTCTGGGGATAACAACTCTGTGGGGAAACAACTTCAGCTGCTCAACGCTCCACTGGGGAAACAACTGAACATGGTCCGATCAATTTCCAAGGACTCGGCTCTCTTGGGAATCTGCAAACTCGGCTGGGGAAGGAGAAGTCATTCTGCTTCGCCGAAGAGAGTACGACTCTGGGGAGATACAGCATCAGCTGTTCAACATCGGCTAGGGAAAATCCACTCATGGCCCCAACTGCTTCTAAGGAGTCGGCTTTTTTGCGGACTTAGCCGGGGAGAGAAATCATTCTACTTCACTGGAGAGTACGACTCTGATGAGGAATTTCAATTTTGCTGGGGAAGAAAGAATCATCTGACTTCGGGGGAGAGTACAACTCTGCATGGGAATACAACATCAGCTGTTCCAACACTCTACTGGGGGAGGAGGGAATCATCCAACTTCAGGAGAGAATATAACTCTGGTGGGGAATCTCAATTCCGCTGGAGACTTCAGTCTGGCACCATTAGTTACTGTCTACCTCGGCGTACGAACAGTTTCCTACAAGACTTGCACTTGTGACCCGGTGCTGGGGGAGACACCTGCTTCGGCGACTTTGCTGGGGAAACACGAGCTTCGGCACCCGAACATTTCTACGAGATCTGCACTTGTGACCCGGTGCTGGGGAAAGAAGACATCATTCTTCGGTGCTTGACTCAGCTGATGAGGTGACGTTCCTTCAGGATGCGTCTGCTTGGGGAAGAGAATCATCTCCGCTTGGGGGGAGACATATCAATGCTCATGACTTCGCATTCAGACTCTGCGGAGGAGAGACTACTGAACTCTGCTGGAGAAGGAGGACTCGCCCTGCTTCGGGGATGCGCACTGCACATTGCCTACACCTGCAACAACACAAACAAACAGACAAGATACCCTCCTCAAAAGGGCCTATCCAGGTTATTATCTCGTGACAATATTCAGGTAATTAATTGTTTCAACAATCAATGGGCCTTGGCCCGTAAGTTTATGTATGCGCATTTTATCAAAAAACATCGGCGTTTTCATTCGCAAACAAAACAGATAAATGCTAAACAGACAAGCAGAATTGCTGAATAACATGCATTTTATTGATGGTGAACCCCTGAATGGGTAAAAAATGTTTTACAACAGAGGCAAGCTCCTGGAATGAGGAAGCCGCGCAAAAATAAAACATAACTATACATCAGTATGTACAAATGTCGGCAACGAGGCGTAGACGAACACCATGAGTTGATCCCTCTAAGACCCACTCGACTTCGATACTTCTCCGATGCTTCAGCTTCGGAAGAGATTGATTCAGATAAACGGCCCTCAGGTCCTCCAAACCACTAAACAATGAAAGTCCACGCGGAACGCAGTCATTTGCTTATTCAAATCCCTAACTTTTGCGTGAACCGCCCTTTACGGGTTTTCAGTTCACCGGGATACCCTTTTTTGCCGAAGCCGCCCAGTGTAGGTTTTCGACTTCGCGGGTGTACGTTTTTTCAATATATCCCTAACTTTTGCCCGAACCTTTTATTCTGTTTTTGGTTCGCCAGGATGCCCCTTTTTTGCCTGGACTCTTTCCTTTTTTGTCCAGCGGGTCTCTTTCAAGCAAAGTATTTTTTAACTGCGTCCGCGTTCACCGGGGATGCAAAATCTTCACCATCCATCGTGGATAACAACAAAGCTCCTCCTGAGAAGACCTTGCTGACGACATACGGCCCTTCGTAATTCGGAGTCCACTTGCCCCGGTGATCGGAGTGTGGCGGAAGAATCTTCTTCAGGACGAGATCACCCGTCTGAAAGCTTCTGGGACGCACCTTCTTGTCATAAGCTTTCTTCATTCGGCTTTGGTACAGGCGACCAAATGCAATCGATGCTAACCTCTTCTCGTCCATCAGGATGAGTTGGTTCAAACGATTTGTGATCCATTCTGCCTCGTCGAGCTTCACATCAACCAAAACTCGCAAAGAAGGAATCTCCACTTCTAACGGTAGGACAGCTTCCATACCGTACACCAAGGAGAAAGGAGTTGCCCCGGTCGACGTACGCACCGTCATACGATAACCGTGCAAGGCAAACGGCAACATCTCGTGCCAATCTTTGTACGTCACAACCATCTTCTGAACAATCTTCTTGATGTTCTTGTTGGCCGCTTCAACAGCGCCATTCATCTTTGGCCGGTAGGGAGATGAGTTGTGGTGTTCAATCTTGAAGCTCTGGCACAGCTCCTTCATCATCTTGTTATTCAAATTCGAACCATTATCAGTAATGATCCGCTCGGGAATTCCATAGCGACAGATGATGTCCCTCTTTATGAACTTAGCTACCACCTGCTTGGTCACATTAGCGTACGAGGCTGCCTCCGCCCATTTGGTGAAGTAGTCGATAGCTACCAGAATGAAACGATGACCATTAGACGCAGTGGGCTCGATCTTGCCTATCATGTCGATGCCCCACATGGAGAACGGCCAAGGGGAGGACATGACATTCAATGGGCACGGCGGCACATGAACTTTATCAGCATAAATCTGGCATTTGTGACATTTCTTCGCGAATCTGAAGCAATCTGACTCCATAGTCAGCCAATAATACCCTGCTCTCAGGATCTTTCTCGTCATGGCATGCCCGCCGGCGTGCGTACCAAATGTGCCCTCATGGACCTCTTCCATGAGCATACCCGCCTCTTTCTCATCTACACATCTGAGTAGCACGAGATCGTGGTTTCTCTTATACAACACTCCATCAGGATTGAGATAAAAGTTTCCAGATAGCCTCCTTAGAGTCTTCTTATCCTGGGTTGACGCACCCGCAGGATACTCCTTGGTCATAAGGAAGGTCTGGATGTCGTGGAACCATGGCTTGCCGTCATTGGCATCCTCGATTGCAAAGACAAATGCCGGTCTATCAAGACGCGAAAGTACAATTCTTGGAGCCTCATTCCAATAATTGACTTTATACATTGAAGCCAACGTGGCTAAGGCATCAGCCATCTGATTTTCATCCCTGGGTACATGATGAAGTTCCACTCGGTCGAAGAACGGAAGCAGCCTCCTGGCATAATTCATGTACGACACTAAATTCGCTTGACGAGTTTCCCACTCCCCTTTAATCTGATTGATTACAAGCGCTGAGTCACCATATATGTCTAGATTCTTGATTCTCAAATCAATTGCCTCTTCTAGACCCATGATACATGCTTCATACTCGGCTTCATTGTTGGTAACTGGAAACGTCAGTCTCGCAGTAAACGGGATGTGGGATCCGTGAGGAGTCGTGATGATAGCCCCGATACCACTTCCGTAGGAATTAACCGCTCCGTCGAATATCAACTTCCACTGAGACTTCCTATCTGGCCCCTCATCGGGCAATGGCTCATCGCAATCCTTCGCTTTGAGAAACATAATATCCTCGTCAGGGAATTCGAACTTCATCGGCTGGTAGTCTTCGATTGGATGCTCGGCAAGGTAATTAGACAATACGCTTCCCTTAATGGCCTTCTGGGAGACGTACTGAATATCATATTCCGTTAACACCATTTGCCATCTGGCAATCCTGCCCGAAAGAGCCTGCTTCTCGAAGACGTACTTGATTGGATCCATCTTCGAAATTAGCATAGTGGTGTGATTGAGCATATACTGTCGTAGACGTTTGGCGGCCCAAGCTAATGCACAACACGTCTTCTCCAGCATCGAGTATCGAGATTCACACTCAGTGAACTTTTTACTCAAATAATAAATGGCATGCTCTTTTCTGCCCGTCTCGTCGTGCTGACCGAGAACACACCCCATACTATTCTCCAGAACCGTCAGGTACATGATTAATGGTCGTCCAGCCACTGGGGGTATCAAGATTGGAGGTTCTTGAAGATACTGCTTTATTTTGTCGAATGCCTTCTGGCAATCCTCATTCCAAGTAATCGCCTGATTTTTCTTTAAAAGCTTGAACATCGGTTCACAAGTGGCCGTGAGCTGAGAGATAAACCTTGCAATGTAGTTTATTCGGCCCAAGAAACCACGAACTTCTTTTTCTGTTTTCGGCGCTGGCATTTCTTGGATAGCTTTTATTTTCGCAGGATCAACTTCAATCCCTCATTCACTAAAGATAAACCCCAATAACTTTCTGGACCGCACTCCGAAAGTGCACTTGTTAGGATTCAGCCTCAGTCTGAACTTCCTAAGCCTCTCAAACAACTTCAACAAATTGACCAGATGCTCTTCCTCCGTTTGGGACTTTGCAATCATGTCATCAACGTAGACCTCGATCTCATGATGAATCATATCATGAAACAAAGTTACCATTGCTCGCTGGTAAGTGGCCCCTGCGTTCTTCAGACCGAAGGGCATTACCTTATAGCAGAATGTTCCCCAGGGGGTGATAAACGTCGTTTTCTCCATGTCCTCCGGCGCCATCTTAATCTGATTGTAACCGGAGAAGCCATCCATGAACGAAAACACAGAAAACTGGGTTGTGTTGTCGACCAACACATCGATATGAGGCGACGGGAAATCATCCTTAGGGCTTGCCCTGTTCAAATCCCGATAATCGACGCACATGCGTACCTTACCGTCCTTCTTCGGTACAGGCACTATGTTGGCGACCCACGGAGGGTAAGTGGTAACGGCTAGAAATCCTGCGTCCAACTGCTTCTGGACTTCTTCTTTGATTTTTACAGCCATATCTGGTCTCGTCCTCCTGAGCTTCTGCTTGACTGGAGGGCAATCTTCTCGCAACGGCAAGCGATGAACCACGATATCAGTGTCAAGTCCGGGAATATCCTCATATGACCAAGCAAAGACGTCACTATACTCTCGAAGCATCTCGACCAGTCTATGCTTGACATCATTCTGCAGCGCAGCCCCTACTCTGACATTTCTGACGAGCTCTTCAGAACCCAGATTTACAATCTCGATATCCTCCTCGTGAGGCAGAATAACCTTTTCTTCTTGTCGCAACAAGCGGGCCAACTCTTCCGGAAGGTCCTGTCTTCATCAATCTCATCCTCGGCTTGATAGATCGGGCAATCAAAGTCGTAGTGAGCCGTAGAGGGTCCAGAGTCGATGTCATCTGTTACGTGGATCCTGCAATAACAAGGGTTAAGTTTAAAGCAAGAATATGCAGGTTAGCACAAACCTCGTTGCCATTTTGCTGTTTTTTTTTCGAAATAAACATAAAACAGGAATAACAGAGAACACAATATTTGAGTACGAAGAAAACGCCTTTTATTTATTAACAAAATGCATACACATAATCCAACAAGGCCCTGACAGTAAAACCACTATGCCCCGGGCAGGACATAGGGTTGTACAAAGATTGTAAAAAACAAATCATTACTCTTCACTTGTCAGCTTGATAATCTCCTTGATGGTCCAATTGTTGAGGCGCTCGCCCGGCTTGCTTGGCTGCATCCAGGCGTCAAGATCGCAATCACTATCCCCGCTGTCCTCAGACTCTGCGTTGATGCTCTCGAAAATGACTCCGCCCTTGGTGAATAGGATCGGCCCCTTCCCACGAGACGAACTGCCAGAAGAAGATGAAGCTTCAGCTTCAGGAGAATACCCCAATCCAAACTTATCCTGTTTGATTGGTATATCCAAAACATGCCCCTAGCCTGGGGTGGAACCGGCTTGGACAACGGCCCGAGCTTCCTTAAACGAGGAGAGATTCATCTCTTGCTTCTCTGCGACGACAGGAGCTACCTCTTTTACCCTGACGGTTTCAAATGCTTGGCAGAGAGTTTCATGGATCTCGCCATCCATTTCAACATATTTAAAGGACGACAGGTGGCTCACCATGATGTCCTCTTCACCACAGACGGTTACTATGCTGCCCCCGACAGCATACTTAAGCTTTTGATGCAGCGTGGACGTCACGACACCAGCAGAATGGATCCATGGCCGACCTAAGAGGCAACTGTAGGCAGGCATGATATCCATGATATAGAAAACTGTATTGAACGTCTCTGGACCAACTTGAATTGGCAGGGTCAACTCTCCGAAGACGTGGCGCTTAGTTCCATCAAAGGCCTTCACGACCAGATCACTGGGCGTGCAAAGCAATCCACAGGTATCCAACTTCATCAGTGCCTTCTTCGGAAGCACATTAAGGGATGAGCCCGTATCCACCAGGACATGCGACATGATGGTACCTCTGCACTCTATCGAGACGTGCAAGGCGTTGTTGTGATCTCTTCCTTTAGGAGTCAGCTCCAGATCTGTGAATCCCAGCCCATTACCAGCATTAACATGGGCTACCACCTCTTCCAGCTGATTTAGTGATATCTCCTGCGGCACATATGCAGCATTCAATACCTTCAGTAATGCGTTGCAGTGCGCTTCAGAACACAGCAACAGGTTAAGAATAGAGATCTTTGACGGAGTCTGATGAAGATGATCTACAATTTTGTAGTCACTTTTCTTGATTAATCGCATGAATTCTTCAGCATCTTTAACTAGCAAATCTTTCTCTGCCCCAGAATGGATCTCCTCGACAGCTTTGCCTTTACCCTTATCTACAGCGTCAGCCCGGACCACTTTCTCTGCTGCAACCTCTGCTGGCGCAAACACTCTACCGCTTCTAGTGATACCACTGACTCCGATAAGATTCTGCACAGTCGATCCGAATGGCTCTAGCTCTATCTTCTGAACATTACAATAGACTTCGGCGCCGTAATGCCATGGAACGGCATTAGTGCTTTCGAATGGGATCGTCCGGCCCTGGTGATAGTGATAGTAGGCGGACGGGGCGCAGAAATAGTAATAGGGTGACGAGGAATAGTAATGGTAGCAACTTCATCTGCCTGCTTCAGCACGACCTCCCCTGATGCACTCTCGACGCTCCGGCTGAACTGTAAAATACCCTCAGACATCAGACTTTGGATACCTTCGATCAGCTGCTCGCACCCATCAGGAATTGTAGCACAAGCCATACATAACTCTCCACATCCAGGAAAGAAGCCCTTCTTCAGCAACTTAGCCTTGACAAAACTCAACGGCGTCTTCAAATCTTTGACATTAGTCAGCAAGTCCGCACTCTCTTCAGTGATAACAGCATTTACTCCGCCCCCCTTATGATGAGGCATGGGGTTTTTGGTAACGTTGGGCACACTGTCAGAAAAGTTGATAACCTTGGCGTCCACCAAGTCCTGCACTTTGTGTTTGAAAGCTTTACAATTCTCAATCGTATGGCCTGGTGCCCCAGTATGGAACTCACAAGTAGCATTGGCGTCATACCCCGATGGTGGTGCCCCTGTTAAGGGAGCCAACGTCCTCTTTTGAACTAATTGGAGCTGAAGCAACGTTTGCAAAAGCTGTGCATACGACATAGGTGGAGTTTCAAAATGACGGTTTGCCATAGGAGCCCGATTCTGATATTTCCTGTACCCCTGCTGATTCTGCTGCTGGGGCTGCTGCTGCTGCGGCTGCGGTGGAGCAGCTGGAATATTTATGCTAGAAATCTGAGGCTGAGGGCCCTTGCCCTTTCTCCGAGCATTAGTGACAGCACTGGCATCTCCCTCTCGACGCTTGCCAGCGTAAGGTTTCTTGCTACTTCCTCCCGCTGAGGATGATTTGCCCTAAATTTTTCCGATCTTTATACCGTTCTCAACATGCTCGCCCATAGTGATGAGAGCCGAGAATGTTCCGGACATGCCGCTGACCAGCTTTTCATAGTAGATTCCAGGAAGGGTAGCCACGAACATTTGCACTAGCTCACGCTCAACCATCGGCGGTTGAACCCGAGCAGCCAATTCACGCCACCGCTGGGCGTACTCTTTAAAGCTTTCATTGTTCCACTGAGAGAGATTCTGAAGCTGAACTCGGTTGGGGGCCAAGTCGCTATTGTATTGATAGTGGAGGACAAACGCTTCTGCAAGATCTTTCCAGGTGCGCACAGTAGCGGGCTCCAGGCCCATATACCATTCGAGTGATGGACCAGAAAGACTATCCTGGAAGAAGTGCATCAGCAACTTCTCATCGTCAGAATAAGCGGACATCTTTCTATAATAAGATCGAAGGTGGACCCGGGGGCAAGTAGTACCCTTATACTTCTCGAAGACAGGCACCTTGAATTTGTGAGGTACTTTAAAGTCAGCAATCAACCCGAGCTTGGACATGTCAACGCCCAATGTGTTCTGATTTTCGATGTCTCTCATCTTGTCTTCCAGCGCTTTGAACCTGAGTCGAGCTTCAGCATTCAACTCTGCTTCTGCACCTCTCTGAGAGAATACGTCATCCTGATGGTCCTCCAGCCACGGTTGAGGCACCAACAGATTTCCTGCACCAGCATTGCCGTTGACCGACCCTATGTTAACATTGGCTCCCAGACTACCATTGCCGACGCCTGCCGCATTGAGTCCGAGATTAGTCATCAGATTGCCGTTAGCACTGCCGTTGCCCCCGGCAACAGGAACAACATTCTGTGGAGCATCCACTGGAGGAGGAGTGGGCACGGCCCCGCCGTGAAGTATGCCATTACTGTCAACCCTGGAGATTAGAGGTTGAACTAAAGTACGAAGCTGGTCTTGACCATTCGCGACCACCTGCATCAGCTCCATAAAACGATCCATCCGTTCACGGAGCTCTTGAACATCTGACTGCACCTGGTCCATTATCCTTGTCTGATTAGCGCGAGTTGAGTAGCGGTGGATGAGTCTTTGATCAATCCTGGAGACCGGAGACAACCCGGAACCTGAAAAACCTGGTAACAATAAAGGTTAGGAAAAGCAATAAGATATACACCATGCAAATATGCTTCATGCAGATGCATACGTGTGTCTGTGTGCGTGGGGAATTTTCCCCGATCCTAGTGCCTTAGTGCCGGTGCTGACAATAATAAGAGGAAGAAGAAATCCGAGCCCAATCATGGAAACATCAATCTCATATATATAGGGAAAGGCCTGTCAAGGCAGTACACAGTATCAGCGAGTACAAACAGATCAACAGCATGACCTCAGCCAACAAGTCTGGTGATGGTCAGCATACATCAAAGATCAAAACAAACCGGGATATAACTAATCAAGTACGGCCACGGGCGCGATACTCTGCTAATAACTCCTTCGTATCCGGATGATCTGGCGAAGTGAGCAACCTCTCGACAAGTAGTTCGCTCTGCCTGGTGGTATGCTGGAGCCCCTGAACTGAACTCTCCCAAGCTCCTTCGCCAAAGCAATCCTCCAGTTTCCGCTTCTTAGACTCAAACACCAGCTTATGCTCCTTCAGGTTAGCAATAGCTTTGTTGAGACGGGCTTCGGCGGAGTACCTGCGGGCGGTCTCTTCATCAAACCTCCGCTCACTGTCCTTTACTTCGGCTTCTAGCTTAGAAATCTGCAGCATCAGCTTGTCTTCTCGCTCCTTCCTGGTGGCCATGGAAGTCTTCCAATGCTGGTCGAACTTAGATATTCTCCGATATGCTTCCTCCAAATGCTGCTTCTTCGTAGCTAGTACATCATTAGCAGCCCTGAAGTCTTGACCTAAGCGTTCCCGATCAGCAATCTGCTTTGCCAAGTCTGCACTCAGCTGGCTTACCGACTCTGTTTGCTTTTTGAGAGCGTGCACGACTTCGTTCCTCTCACTTCGAAGCTGAGCTAACTCCTTCTCTAATTCTGCATTTTCCCTCTTCAGTTCATCGCACTCGGCTAATACCTGGTTGTGCTGGTGAATGGACACAGTGGTAGGCTCTTCGACTGGTGGAGGACTCTCTGGTCTGACATGAGGGAATGGCATCCCTATAGCGCTGGCTCTGGCTCTGATCCAATCTGAATAAGGAGGGTAGGCTTGGTTGTTGCTCTTCCCCAACAAAGGCTTTCCTCTCGTGCTGATATTGTTCCACGCATACTGAAGCTTGGACAACAAATCCCCCTCTAGAATACCCGTGAGGTACAGAGATTCCCGTACCTCTTCCTCCTTCGGTGGAGTCCTCAAAGCATAGGCGAATTGACGAACTAGCAGTGACGGATTGTAGTTGATGCAACCCTTCCTACCTATCAGAGGTACGTTAGGAAACCCACTACAACTGAAGATCATCTCGGTGCCTAACCTGTCTCTGTCAACGAACCAATCAATATCTTCTGCCGACAAGCTCATCAGACGCTCAGGCCACTCAGCTGTGGCTGCAGACAAGACAGAAGAACCCTTCTTGGGCAAATGACTATCAAACCATCTGTACAACAACGGTACGCAGCATGAGACATTCTTCCCTCTCCGGTTCTCATTCTTGTAATGCACTGAATGGTAGACGTCTCCGATCAGAGTAGGGACTGGATTCCCTGAGGCAAAGATGTGGAATGCATCAAAGTCCACGAAATCAGGCATGCTGGGGAATAGGATAATGCCATATATGCATAAAGCAAGGATGGCATTGAATGCGTCCCAACATTTGTCCTTAGCACACTGCTGAGCCTTAGCTATTAGAAACTGCAGAGAGAACCCTGGGACCTTGTTCCAGCTCATCACCACTAACTCAGAAGCGCTCAAATGGAGTGAGGAAGCCAAACCAACCAGATCAGGATCAGCATCCATGTGGACAAAAGGCATCTGCCTTTTGATAGGCACACCCAGCATATCAGCATACTCTTCCAATGTCGGCGCGAGAATGAAGTCATGAAAAGTGAAACACCTCAAGGGAGAGTCATAAAACTGCAGAAGAGCATGTAACCCATTCAACTCGGACGTAGAAGGTTTGCAAACCAGACTAAGCAACCTGCCATAAGACTTCCTGAACCTATCCTTCACAGAATCCCCTGCCAGGGCTATCAAACCAGTCAGCTTCGACACATCGGGGGTCGGGAACTTGTACGCAACGGTCTTCCTGAGAGAGGCCATAATGACAGCAGAAGGCGAGAAATCCGGGATCGGGGAAACGGTACCTGCAACACAGACACACGTTAATGGAATGCAGATGAATGCGCAAACTAATGCAAAATGCAGGCATGCAATGATATATCCTGGTGGCTGCTGTGGAGATTCGGTATCAACAGTCACTGATGAGAAGGAGACCCCGGTGTAAGACCACTAATCTGATCTGCTGAGTATAACCCTCTGATAGGACCCAGATCATAATTCTGCTCTAACAAGAATAAGTGCCTGATAATAAGGACCCCAGGTGCAAGATCAAGTATCATCCGTTGATGAGGTCTTCAGACCCCACTCAAAATCTGCCCTATCAAGAACAAATAACATCTGTTGATGAGATCTTCAGACCTCACTCAAAATCTGCTCTATCCTGAACAAATAACATCTGCTGATGAGATCTTCAGACCTCACTCAAAATCTGTTCTATCCTGAACAAACCACTGATGATAATACACTGATTGTAGCCTGCTCTATCAATAACAGACAAACACCCGATGATAAGATCCTCTGATCAAACCCTTGCTCTATCAAGAACATATCCGCAACTGAGAACCCAACATAACTGATTCACTGTCAAGAAAACCAGGTAGTCTGAAGGTCTAAGTTTCCTGCAATAACCTAGTCCCGCTCACAGGTATGGACCTAGACTGACTCAAGGCATGACATCCTATGCGTTCATCAGCGTCACAGACTTTCAAAACTGATGATACGATTCCCAGAAGGAGTGGCATCATCAAGTCTTGAAGAGGCCTCACTTAGCTAAATCACAAATGATCGGTCCCTAGAGTCGACAGTCCACCAAACCAGCAACCGTCTCAACCCAAAGGGTTGAAAGTGAAGCCAACCGGATGAACCTCGTCTGAGCGTGGATTTCATGAGACACTAGTGTCTGCAAAGCAAGCACGCGCCCACTAATTTCCACTCTAAGTCTATGGTGCACTCAAGCCTGGGTCTGGCTTCTCACTCAATCAGAACTCCCACCCCACAACAGCACCAATAATCATATAAAATGCGGGAAAATAAAGTGCAAGAAGTAAAGATGCGGTAAATAAACGCAACCCAACAAGCAAACACACAAACGATATGATTGACTCGCAGGGAACCGTTGGAGTCCCCAGCAGAGTCGCCAGCTGTCGCTTGCGCGAAAATAAGGTGCCGGTATGACAGAAGAGTCGCCACCTTTCGTTATTTATCCCTCAGAGCGGGAAAGGAAACGATCGGAAAAACCTGACGAATAAGGGTAAGACAAGGTCATCGCAACCATTGTCTGGGTCCGGGAGTCGGTTACGCAAGGGGAAGGTATTAGCACCCCTCACGTCCGTCGTACTCGACGGGATCCTCGCTTGTTTGTTTACTTGGACGGGTTGGTTATAATCTATCTAGCTATCAAGGATGGCTGAAAAAGAAAAGAAAAATGACTCGGCAAAGCGTCGCACTTTATGCCTACGTATTCTCATCAGAGAATGAGAAATCAGAGTCAACGTAGTTCAGCCTACGAAGGATTACGGGGGAAAGGTTGCTTGCTAGGACGTCGCGTCCTATGCCTACGTACTCTCAACAGGCATGAGAGATCAGAGCTCACGTAGTTCGGGAAACTACGGTTTATTTCCTGAAAGAAGTGTTTTTTATTATGTTTGCGATTTCAACCGCACTAGAGACTATGACCTGAGAGTGAATGCGTCGCATGTCACCCAAAGGGTACCATACTAAACATCCAGACCATGGAAAAGAAACTCTCCCACAATCCTTTCTCAGATAGCTTAAGGCTCGTAACGTACGAAAGAAATCATTCATGATTACTGTATTTTAAACTGCTTCGAGATGAGAAGAGAACAGGCCCAACTAGGAGGGAGACTATCAAGTCCTACTGTTATCATGCCATGGATTCATCCTATGGTTGAGGTTTAAACAGGGAACTCCTAGATGTTATCATGCATAAGTTTCAACCTAAAAGTCTATCATCAAATCCTTATCAAAGGAAATGAGAGTCCTAAGGGATCATGTCAATGATACACCAAAACAGACAAAAGCATCAACTTTAACAGTAGAATGCATGCAATGCAAGTGAGGGAGGAAATGTGTGTGGGGCTTAAGCCTCCACAAGCTCGTCTCGACCTCAAGCCAGTCATGAAATAACAGTAATCATACTGAGAAATAAACAACATGCTATCAAGCAATAGACAGTAAACTGCAATCATACAGATAAAAGAAATGAAATCATGCTATCAAGCAATAATAAACACATGGGCAAGGGAGCTGGGCTCTACCGAATACCCGCAAGCAAAGCCAAGTAATAACAGTACAAGCAGATGCACTCATGCTCTTAGACTGAACTTATTCTAGATGAGCTTAGTCTAATGCAACAGACAAATCAGACAAAACACACAATACAGCAAAGAAAAACAGAAGAAAGCCTCAGCTCCTCCAGCAGCTACTCAGTCTTCAGACTTCAGAGATCACTTGCTTTCCAGGTATCAACCTTACATCATGAGTATCAACTCATCTTCTCCCTTGAGCTTCAGCTTCTTGATCAGCTCCACCTTCAGGCTTCACTATCTTCAGGGATCTTCAGGCATCAACTTGATCTTCACAAAGTCTTCAGACTTCAACAATCTTCAAGGAATCATCCTCTTCAAAGCTTCAGCTTCTATCTTCAAGGGCTCAAATGCTCCAGCAAACAAGATTCAGTCAACAAGATGAGGTGAGGATGTTACAGTACTCACTGACTTCCAAAGGATGCCATTGAGGACTTAACATCAAAGGGAAAGGCTCTCTCAAAGTTCTACCTTATAGGGCAAGGTCACTAATCCCTCCAAAGGAGAGAGGTGGATACCCTTAAGGGACTTTATGTCATAGAGAAGGAAGGAGGTGAACAAGACACTCCTTGTTTATTGAACAAAGTATTCTATCTAGGGCTCTGCCTGTGCACCTATGATCCTATAAACAAAACAAACAAAAGCTATGCTAAACTCCTCTGCAAGGTCTTCAAAGCTTCAATGATGGTCCACAAGGTCTTCAACTCAATCTTCAAAGCTCACACACTCAAAAGAGAAGAAAAACAAACACAACAATACAACTTATGCCTTTAAGCAACACACATACTATCCATACATTCAAAAATCAATGAAAAATACTAAAGCACCATACAATATTCTAGCAAAATTCTAGGGGATTCTATACATACTTACCCTTAACCCATATATTCCCCATACACTAATTTGGCCTATAAACCCCAAAACAAAATGGTTCAAATCTCCTTATGCAACCTAAAACCCTATTTTGAGCACCTAAATGTCAAACAATCAAACTACATCAAATTTTAATCTACAAATTGAGAATTAAATTCTACATGATCTATGGTTCAATACCTAACTATGCCAAAAAGAATGGCTCAAAAATCCTAAGGGAAAGTCCTAAAACAAATTGTACAAAATCAAGTATCAACTAAAACATATTAAAAAGACTATTTACAAGAAAATATGCTAAAAAATATTAAACTAAAAATAAAATGGATTTTGTTTTTTATTAATTTTCTAGACAAAATCATGATTATGTGAAAAAAAGAAGAAATGAAAAATATTGATTTTTATATTTTTTATGAATTTTATAAAATGCAAAGAATTAAAAGAAATTAAAATAAAAGAACTTAAGAAATAAAGGGGAGGGGGGTATCAAAAGTAACACGCCCCAGTTGTTTTCAAGATGGGCCAAAATCCTGGGAGGTGGGAATAGAAACAAATGCTGGGGCCCAGTTTCATCAATGAACCAAAACGGTGCGTTTGAATTAGTGGTACGCTGCGTTTTGATGCTTCAGTCTTCCCTCTGTTTACCAATTTGAATCGTGGCCGTGCGATGGATTGAATTGGTCAAAGATATGAGGCAATCCAACGGTGGACCTTCATCGTCCCCAACTCAGCCCTAGGGTTTGCAGAAACCCTAACCCCATGCAAGGATCTTCTTCAAGCTCGTTCTCACTGATTACCCAATGAAACCACAAACTTCCAACGGCAAAAATGTTCTATTAATCCCCAAGAACACAATGATACCAATAGACTTCCCTGAAACCTCTTGAATCATCCTAACAGAGAGCTCCAACATCATGGTTTCAATTCTTTCCTCTGCTATCAATCTTAAGGGAACTTCAAACTAATGATCCAGAATTATTCTACATGCTTCCCTAACCAAATTACTCAATACCATATCCATTAATGCACACAAAATAGCTTTCTATCAATTCTGCAAGAAATGGTACCCTGCCTCGAAACCTCATGAATCTTCCTCTAATCCTCAGAATAAAGTCCTCTACCCTAGCTTAACCAGTCTAAACCTAGAACTATGGTGAAATGCACATAAATAAGGTGGTACGATTGAAATCACCAACCTGTCAAACTTTAATGGTGGATATGGTTTCTCTCCAATTCAGTGCCTGCAACTTTCCTTGATGAATCTCCAATGGCAGATATGAATTCTGTATGCAACAAGATGGATGAGCAAGGCTTGAATCTTGTGTTTGATCTCAATATGCACTTCTTGCAAATTCTTCAAAACAGCTTCAAACCTCCATGGATCTTCCTCTATCTCAGTATGCAATCAATCACAAGGATCAGAAGAATATGTTTGTGGAGGAGAAATGAATGAAGATGGAAGAGAAAGAAGGTTTGATGTGAAATTGCAAATGGAAGAATCTCACTTTTCACACTCTAATCTCACCTCTCACCAACAATTATCACCAACCCTGGCCAAATTGTGATTCACTCTTCTTATAGCAATCCATGGAATAATCTAGATCCATCTAGAAACTTGTTAGAAAGTTTTAGAACTTCTCATGAAATGATACATTGGATATCCATGATCTCATGCCTTAGGCTTGCCAAATTGACTTTAAAATCTCCTTACAAGAGATATTGAGAAAGAATGAGTGGAAAACATGCATTTCCTTGCCTTTGGTGAAGCTTTGTCAAGTTGCCTTATCATGCAAGAATGAGAATTACAAAGTAACCCCCATTTCTAAGCTTCAAATCAAAATTCTACTTGAACCATTGTTTTTAAAATATTGTTTGGAGTCAAAATGACATATTGGATGACCCATTTTGGATTTGTACATCTCCTAAACCAAAATTAAATTTCAACTTTTTCACCTTATAAGCCATTTTTAGGTCATTTTCACCCAATCTTGTAAATCCTTGCTACAAGCTCTTTCAATAACTCATGACCACTTTTCTAGACTTAAAATCCCATTTTGAACAACTTTCATGTTTTTAGTTTTTCCATTTGAGGCTTGGAACTAGGAGATATGGCCTTTGCTTAAAATGACCTATAACTGCCAAATGACCAAAATACCCCTGTCTTGTTCAAACCATAAGTTGAGTTCTACAAATCCTATCAAGGACTTCTAGTACTCTATAGAAAGCTAAGAAGATGCCCTTAAACATTCATGTTGACCAAGAAATCATAGGAATCATCCTACTAGGGTAAAAGTTGTCTACAAGTTGGGTGACTTTCAAGGACCCAGATTCACACACCTCTGCTGACCTGTAATTTGTCCAAACCATAACTTGAGCTCTGCAACTCCTATCAAGGACTTCCACCACTCAAATTAAAGCTAAGAACAAGCTCTACAACATTCATGTTATGTGGAAGATGATATATCAACCACATCTAGAGCTAAAACTGCCTGGAAGATAGGGATCAAATTAGGGTTTTTTCACTGACAATCCTTGGAAACCCTGACTTAAAACTTCTCAAACTCCTCAATCATGATGAGTTGGTCTAGGAATCATCTTTATAACATCTCCATACATCATTCCATGATCTCATGGCCCTTGGATTAGGTCTCACCCTTCTCCAGATCCTCAGTTACCCTAGGGCTGACCCAGTCAAAACCCTAATTCTACCATTCATGGTTGAATCTTCTGAATCCTTGCACAATGACTTCTCTGGGCTTCATGATGGCTATCAAGACATCTCATAGGATTTTATCACATCTTCAAGTTCATTCTAAAAGTCTCAGAATCATCTGAGGAGCTCCCACAACTCTCAAGCTATGAAGCACACAACTCTGGCTTCAACCAATTCTCTTGAACTTTCTGATGAAGGTATCAACCTGCAAACACTTGATGGATAAATAATTGTTGGTCAAATTTTGGGGTGCAACAGGTATCGGCCCAGCTTTGGTAATGGTAATCGTAGGTGGCCTGGGTGCAGAAATAGTTATCGTCTGGCGAGGGATGGTGATGGTGGCGACCTCATCATCTTGCTTCAGCACTACCTCTCCTGATCCGCTTTCGGCCCTCCGGCTGAACTGTAAAATCCCTTCAGTCATCAGACTTTGAATTCCCTCTATCAACTGTTCACATCCATCAGGACTAGTCGCACAGCCCATACACAGCTCTCTGCAACCTGGAAAGAAACCTCTTTTCATAAACTTAGCTTTAACGAAGCTAAGCGGCGTCTTCAGATCTCTGACGCCAGTCAACAAATCCAAGTTCTCGTCTTTGATAACGGTGTTCACTCCACCTCCCCTATGATTCGGCATCGGGTTCTTCGTGACGTTTGGCACATTATCTGAGAAGTTGATGATCTTAGCGTCCACCATGTCCTGCACCTTATGCTTGAAGGATTTGCAGTTCTCTATTGTGTGGCCTGGTGCCCCTGAGTGAAACTCACAAGTTGCATTCGCATCATAACCTGGTGGAGGTGCCCCTGTCAAGGGAGCCAGGGTTCTCTTCTGGATCAACTGTAGCTGAAGCAAAGTCTGCAATAGTTGAGCATATGACATGGGCGGTGTCTCGAGGTGACGGCTCGATAGAGGTGCCCGGTTCTGATACTTTCTGTACCCTTGTTGATTCAGTTGCTGTTGCTGCTGTTGTGGTGGCTATTGAACTGCCGGGATAGTTATGCTGGCCACTTGTTGGTGAGGGCCTTTACCCTTCCTTCGAGCGTTGTACACAACGCTCGTTTCTCCTTCCCGTCTTTTACCACTATAAGGTTTCTTTCCGCCTCCTCCAGCTGAGGATGACTCACCTTGAATTTTTCCGAGTTTGATCCCATTTTCGATGTGCTCACCTGTGATAATGAGATCTGAGAAGGTTCCAGACATACCGCTGACCAATTTCTCATAGTAAACCCCTGGGAGGGTGGCTACGAACATCTGCACAAGCTCACGTTCAACCATCGGCGGCTGAACCCTGGCTTCCAACTCACGCCACCGCTGGGCGTATTCCTTAAACCCTTCGTTGTTCCTTTGCGACAGATTCTGCAGTTGGACTCGGTTCGGGGCCAAGTCGTTATTGTATTGGTAGTGGTACACAAATGCTTCAGCAAGGTCCTTCCACGTGCGCACACTGGTAGGTTCCAGACTCATGTACCATTCGAGGGATGGTCCGGACAGACTGTCTTGAAAGAAGTGCATCAGCAACTTCTCGTCCTCAGAATGAGCCGACATTTTCCTGTAGTATGATCTCAGGTGGACGCGAGGACAAGTGGTGCCCTTGTACTTTTCAAAGTCAGGTACCTTGAACTTAGGAGGCACCTTGAAATCAGCAATCAGTCCCAACTTGGACATATCAACACCCAGGGTGTTCTGGTTCTCGATATTTCTCATCTTGTCCTCGAGTGCCTTAAATCTCAGACGTGCTTCAACAGTCAGCTCACCTTCAGCACCTCTCTGAGAGAACACATCGTCCTAACGGTCTTCTAACCACGACTGAGGCCCAAACAGATTCCCAACACCTGCATTGCCGTTGCCCAGCCCAACATTGACATTAGCTTCCAGACTCCCATTACCGACGCTCGTCGTATTGCCATTGAGTCCCATGTTAGCTATCACATTGTCGTTGGCACTGCCATTCCCCTCGGTCACGGTGACACCATTTTGTGGAGTTTCAACTGGTGGAAGGGTTGGAACAGTCCCACCATGGAGTACGCCATTGCTATCGACCCTTGAAATCAGAGGCTGAACCAAGGTTCTGAGCTGATCCTGGCCATTGGCGACCGCTTGCATGAGTTCCATGAAGCGGTCCATTCTTTCGCAGAGTTCCTGAACATCAGTTTGCACTTGCTCCATGATTCTGGTTTGATTTGCTCTGGTCGGATAGCGGTGGATAGGTCTCTGATCAATCCTGGAGCAACCTGAAACAACCTGAAAACACAAAAGGGTTAGGAAAAATGACAAAGTGCTAGTTATGAAAATGCTTCATGCAAATGTAAACGTGTGTCTGTGTGTTAGGGAGATTTCCCCCGATCCTAGTGCCTGAGTGCCAGTGCTGATAATAAGAAGTCCGAGTCCAGTCATGGAAATAACAATCTCATATATAAAGAAAGCCCATCAAGGCAGTACACGACATCAGTGAGTACAAGCAGAATCAATAGCATGACCCCAGCCAACAAGCCTGGTGATGGTCAGCCTACAACAACGATCAAAACAAAAGGAATACAAATAGTCAAGTACGACCACGGGCGCGAAACTCTTCTAACAACCCCTTCGTTTCTGGATGATCAGGACGAGTGAGCAACCCTTCGACGAGCAACTCCCTCTGCATCATGGTGTACTGAAGACCTTCGACCGAATCTTTCCATGCTCCTTTGCCGAAACAATCTTCTAACTTCCGCTCCTTGGACTCAAACGTCAGTTTGCGCTCCTTCAGGTTAGCGAGAGCTCTGTTGAGCTGGCCTTCAGTGGCATATCTGCGAGCGGTTTCATCATCAAACCTCTTCTCACTAGCCTTTAACTGGGCTCTCAGCTTGGAAATCTGTAGCATCAGCTTATCCTCCCGCTCTTTCCTGGTGGCTAGGGAGGCCTTCCAGTGCTGGTTGAACTTGTATATCCTCTGATACGCTTCGTCTAAGTGCTGCTTCTTCGTGGCCAGTACATTGTTGACAGCTTTGAAGTCTCGACCCATGCGCTCACGCTCAGCTATCTGCTTAGTCAAATCTGTCCCCAACTGGTTCACCAGCTCTGTCTGCCTTTTGAAGGAATGGACGGCTTCGTTTCTCTCGCTTCTGAGCTGCGCCAATTCTTTCTCCAGTTCTTCATTTGCCTTCTTCAATTCATCTCGCTCAGCTAACACTCGATTATGTTGCTGAGTGGGCACGGTAGTAGGCTCTTCAATCATTGGAGGGCTTTCTGGCTTGGCAGGAAGAAACGGCATCCCTATAGCATCTGCTCTGGCTCTGATCCAAGTCACATACGGAGGGTAGGCTTGGTTATTGCTTCTCCCCAACAATGGTTTTCCTCTCTTACTGATACCATTCCAAGCGCTCTGAAGCTTAGATAACAGATCCCCCTCTAGAAGACCAGTGAGGTACAGAGATTCCTGCACCTCTTCATCCTTCGGCGGAGCTCTCAAAGCATAAGCAAACTGTCGGACCAGCAAAGACGAATTATAGTTTATGCAGCCCTTCCTGCCTATCAAAGGCACGTTCAGAAACCCGCTGCAGCTGAAGATAATCTCGGTACCCAACCTATCTCTGTCAAACCAGTCAATATCCTCCGCTGATAGGCCCATCAAATGCTCGGACCACTCAGCTGTGGCTGCAGACGAAACAAAGGGGCCCCTCTTGGGTAGATGACTATCAAGCCATTTATAAAGCAGGGGCACGCAGCACGAGACATTCTTACCCCTTCTATTCTCGTTTTTGTAGTGGATGGAATGGTAGATATCTCCTATCAAGGTAGGGACTGGATTCCCTGAAGCAAAGATGCGAAACGCGTCGAAGTCTACAAAGTCGGGCATATTGGGGAACAGAATGATGCCATATATGCACAGAGCGAGAATGGCGTTGAACACGACCCAACATCCGTCTTTGGCGCACTGCTGAGCCTTACCCACTAAGAACTGCAAGGAGAACCCGGGAACCTTGTTCCAACTGGACAATACCAACTCGGAGGCATCCAGATGAAGTGAAGGAGCTAGACTAGCCAGATCAGGCTCAGCATCCATATGAACAGAAGGCATCTGCCTCTTGATAGGCACACCTAACAAATCAGCATATTCCTCCAGCGCAGGTGCGAGAACAAAATCCTGGAAAGTAAAGCATCTCAACGGAGGATCGTAGAATTGCAGCAGAGCGTGCAACCCATTCAACTCGAACGCAGAAGGTTCACGAACCAAACTGAGCAATTTGCCGTAAGATTTTCTGAACTCATCTTTCACAGAATCATCTGCTAAAGCAATCAAACCAGTCAGCTGAACCACATCAGGGGCAGGGAGCTTGTAAGCCACGGTCTTCCTCAAAGAACCCATAACAATACGGTAGAAGGCAAGAAATCCTGGATCGGGGAAAACGGTACCTGCAACACAGACACACGTTAATGAAATGCAAATGAGTATGCAAAGCGATGTAAAATGCAATCATGCAGCAGGAGATCAAGGCAACTGTGCTGTGGAGATTCTGTATCAACAAAACCATGTTGCTGCTCTGTCAAGAACAATCACTATCTCTGATAAGAAGAAAACTTTGGTATCGGACCACAAATCTGCTCTGTCAAGAACGCACACTCATAGGACCATAAATCTGCTCTGTCAAGAACAAACATCTGATAATAAGGACCTCTGATACAAGACCAAAAAATCTGCTCTGTCAAGAACAAATATCTGATAATAAGGACCTCTGATACAGGACCATAAATCTGCTCTGTCAAGAACACACATCTGATAATAAGGACCTCTGATGCAGGACCATAAATCTGCTCTGTCAAGAACAAATATACATATGATGATGAGATCCTCTGATCCCAACCAAAACTGATTTACTGTCAAGAAAACCAGGTGGTCTGAAGGTCAAGGTTTCCTGCAATAAACCCAACCCTGCTCACAGGTATGAACCTAAACTGACTCAAGTTCGGCATCCTATGCGTTCATCAGCGTCACATACATTCAAGAGGGGTGATACGATACCCAGAAGGTGTGGCATCACCAGCTCATGAAGCGGCCTCACTCGGCTGAATCACAAATGATCGGTCCCCAGAGTCGACAATCCTCCAAACCAACAACCCCCTCAACCCAAAGGGTTGAAAAAGAAGTCAACCGGGAGAACCTCGTCTGAGCGTGGATTTCATGAGACACTAGTTCCTGCCAAACAAGCACGCGCCCACTAATTTCCACAACTAATGCTATGGTCACTCAAGCCTGGGTCTGGCTTCTCACTCATCAGAATGCCCCTCCCACAACAGCACAAATAATCATATCATACTGAAAATAAAATGCGGGAAATAAAGTGCGATAAATAAACACAACACTACAAGTAATCATACAAGCTCTAGGATTGACTCTCGCATAGGGAACCGGAGAACCAGAGATTCTGGGTTTGTTCCCCAGCAGAGTCGCCAGCTGTCGCTTTCGCGAAAATAAGGTGCCGCCAAAACAGAAGAGTCGCCACCTTTCGTTATTTATCCCTCGGAACGGGAAAGGAAACGATCGGAAAAACCTGACGAAAAAGGGTAAGACAAGGTCGTCGCAACCATTGTCTGGGTTTGGGAGTCGGTTACGCAAGGGGAAGGTGTTAGCACCCCTCACGTCCGTCGTACTCGACGGGATCCACGCTTGTTGTGTTTACTGGACGAGTTGGTTTTATCTATCTACCTATCAAACCTGGTCTGAAAAGAAAAGAAAAATGACTCGGCAAAGCGTCGCGCTTTATGCCTACGTATTCTCATCAGAGAATGAGAAATCAAAGTCAACGTAGTTCGACCTACTACGGGTTACGGGGAAGGTGGCTCGCCAATACATCAGTATTGTGCCTACGTACTCTCAACGGATATGAGAGATCAGAGCTTATGTAGTTCGGGGTACTACGGATTACGGGAATTCAGATTCATCTGTTTTACCGAGTAGGGTTAAACAGCAGTTCCAGCCGTTAGGGACAAAGCCTGTTTGCGTTGGCGCTGAAGTTTAACGACACTCTTTTCTTCAGAAAAGCTTCCTTTGAATTATGGGCCCACGGGGCAAAAAGGTTTGAAGTTTGTTTTCTATCTTTTATGGAAGAAGTGTTTTTTATTGTGTTTGCAATTTCAATCGCACTAAAGACTATGACCTGAGAGTGAATGCATCGCATGTCACCCTAAGGGTACCATACTAAACATCCAGACTGTTGGAAAGAAACTCTCCCACAATCCTTTCTCAGATACCTTAATGCTCGTAACGTATGAAATAAATCATTCATGATTACTGTATCTTAAGCTGTTTGAGATGAGAAGAGAACAGGCTCAACTACGGGGAAACTATCAAGTCCTACTGTTGTCATGCCAAGGATTCATCCTATAGTTGAAGTTTGAAACAGGGAACTCCTAGAAGTTATCATGCATAGGTTTCAACCTAAAGTTCTAATCATCACTTCCTTATCAAAGGAAATGAGAGTCCTAAGGGATCATGTCAATGATAAACAGAACCAGATAAAGCATCAGCTTAAACAGTAAACAGATATACAGTAAAATGCATGCAATGCAAGTGAGGGAGGAAATGTGTGTGGGGCAGCAGCCTCCACAAGCTCATCTCAACCTCAAGCCAGAATGAATAATAGTAATCATACTGAAGAAATAACATGCTATCAAGCAGAATACAGTAAATTGCAATCATACAGAGGAAATAAAATGCTATCAAGCAAAATGAACCACATGGGCAAGGGAGCAGGGCTCTACCGAATACCCGCAAGCAAAGCCATACAGTAACAATACAAGCAGAGGGAGCAACTCAACCTCTAGTGCAATCATGCCCCTAGATTAAAGTCAGTCTAATCATGGACTTATTCTAATGCATCAAGCAAGTCAAACAAGGTACATCAGCACAGAAAAGAAAACAGACAAGAAAGAAAGCAGATCAACCCCTCTTTATTCCAAGCTTCAGCTCTTCTAACAGCAACCCAGTCTTCAGACTTCAATTACCCTTCAAGGCTATCAGCTTCCATGACAAATATCAATTTGTTCCTCCAAGGTTTCAACCTATCAAACAGAAGTTTCAACTTAATCTTCTTCTTCAAGCTTCAGCTTCTCAGTCCACTCCATCCTCAGGCTTCACTCTTAGCTACAAGTATCAATTTGATTTCTTCAGGTTCTCCAAGCATCAGTGTAAGTATCAACTCATCCTTCATTCCTCAAGCCTCAGCTCTACACTCAATCTCAATTGAATCCTCTTCATAAGTATCAACTCAGTTTTCAAGCTTCAACTCTCTTTGCTTTACCAGTATCAACTTGGTCTTCTTCTCCTACAAGCTTCAGCCTCTCAGAGTAATCTTTAATCACTTAGAAGTGTCAACTTCATCCTTCAATCTTCATTGGATCTTCAAGTATCAACTTGCTCTTCAAGCTCTTCAGCTACAATGGCAATGCTCAAGGAATCATCCTCTTCCACACTCTTCAGTGAAGTCCTCATCTTCAAACTCAAGCCCAACATCTTTCAAGATACTCAAACCAGAAGATAATTGATTTAACAGGATGAGAGGAAATGATAAACTGCTTATTGACAACCAAAGGAAGCCTGTAAGGGTTCATCATTATGAGAGATTGGTTCCCTCAAAGTTCTACTTCCCAGATAAAGCCACTCATCCTTCCAAAGGAGGGATGTGAATATCTGAGGAGGACTTTTAGTCATTGGGAGGAATGGAAGCACAGGATGCTTTCCATGTTTGTGAAAGAAATCATTCTAACTACAAGGCTCTCCCTATGTCCTAAATCCTAATCCTCATCAGACACCTTCAGGCACAAACAAATCCAAAGCTCCAAGCAACTTCAAGAAACTTCAAGCATCCTCCCCTTGTCTTCAACTTGTCTTCAATCTCAACCAAAGGCAAACCAAGCACAAACCCTAATCTAAGGAAACTAGAGAAGTTAAACTAGTTGAATTAGTGAATTAGGATCACCTAAAACCTAGTACTAGAGTTAGTCCTAAATAAAATACTAAAATCAATTGAAAAATCCTACAAAAATTTCTATGGGAACCTAGGTCAATCAAGACTCTACCACATTAATTTCAGAGATCAAACCATCAAGTTAGACCTAGAACTAAATCCTACATTACAAGGTATCAAACCTAAACCCTAAAAGGAGGCACCTAAGTATCAATCTAGAAAGCACACCTATTTTCACCGCAAAAATGTGATAAAAATTCTATGGGAGCATACATATCTAACCTAATCACACACAAAAAATTAGGCCAAGAATCATCACCATGAGATCATACAAAATTCCACAAAAATAGGTATCAACCATAACCATTTTAATATCAATTAAAAATGTAAAATTCCAATTAAATCATAAAATGCATGAAATGAAAATATTTTTTATCTAAACAATAATAGACTCAATCATGAGTAAAATGCAAAAAGAATGGGTTTAATTGGATTAATTTTCAATTTATTATGAATTTTGCAAGAACCATGAATAAAATGAAAATTAAATGAAAATCAAATAAAAATAGCCACACGCACGGTGCAAATAGCAATCAGACTCAGTTCAAAGTTTGGGTTGGGCCATCAAGGGGTGTGAATAGCGCTGACTTCACTAAGCCCAAAACCAGCTGCTAAATGAAACGCAGTGTTTCCTTCAGAACTCGTTCACAAACTGAGATTAGAACGTGACCATTGGATCAGCCTCAAAGTCCAAGTCAAACCATCATCCAACGGTATCCCCATCATCTTCAACCTTTCAAACCTCTGAGCTTCACGCCCAGCTCCGGCCACCGCCGATGGAGCTCCGATCACCATCCTCAACCCTAGTTCTCCCTAGAGGCCTCCAATCCAAGAGGTCAAAACATGAAACTCATCCTAAATCTTGCCACGAGTTCAACCATACCATTAACTTCCTCTGAAACCTCAAGATTCATCATATTCCAATCTCAACCGAAAATGGTAGTTCTCCTATTTTGTCTCTAATTCACCAATTAACTATCTGAAATCCATCCTACACCATTCTACAACCAATCTAGCACCTTGATTCAACCTAATTCCACCTAAATCATGTTATAGGAAGAAAGGTACCAACCTGAAAATCTTGGTTGAACAGATGCACTGATCCTCCACTTCAAGCTCTACAATCTTGCAGACACGATCAATGAACCTTCCTCTTGCTTCTGTATGCAAAAGAACCAGTTTAAAGTGCTTCAATCTTGAAACCCGATGGTGAGTTGCAGGTGGAGAAATTCACTTGCTCAGACACAATTTAGCCACCAATTCTTCTTGAAAATGATCTGTAATCACTCCTTGACATCCATGGAAGAAGTATCAATCAAGAAAATGGATGGAAATTGAGGAATTTGATGAAACCGATTGCACTTGCAAGCTATGAAATTTCAATCTCAAACTAAGCTCAATCCTTCAATGATCACCAACCTCTGCAATGGATCAACTCTATTCCTTATATAGATGATGTTTGGATGATCTCGAACCCTCTAGATCCTTCCAATGAGATTTTCCACTTCTCATGTCATGAGATTTTCAATCATGTCTCATGCTATGCATAATTCTGTTTCCCTTGGTGCAGCAACTTGTTCTCATCCCAAAATCTCCCCAACTGAGATATTAGAGGTGTTTAGCTTGCAAAAAGCCTTGCTCATGCCTTGATTTTGAGTTTTGCAAATGTTGCTTAATATGCAAGTAAGTTCTTTTCAAGGCAAGTCCATAAATTGAGTCTCAACTCCAAAATGTGGCTAAACCAATGTTCTTAAAATGTTTTCTAGAGTCAAAATGATATATAACATGCCATGGTTTAGATGTGTAGGTTGAAAATTTCAATTTCCAACTTTGGTTTATTTAACTTATACCTTTATTTTAGGTCATTTTTGCAACTTTGAGCTACAAGCCTTTCCATCATCTCATGACCTCCTTACTAGCCTTAAAACATCATTTTAAACAAGTTTTATGTTAAAGATTTTTCCATTTGAAGCTTGGAAATAAGAGTTATGGCCTTATGCTTGAAATGACCTGTAATCTCCAAATGACCAAAATGCCCTTGACTTGTCAAAGCCATAACTTGAGTTCTAAAAATCCTATCAAGGACTTATAGTACTCAAATTAAAGCTAAGATCAAGCTCTACAACATTCATGTTGGGGGCAAAATGAGATGACAATCAAATCTTGAGCTAAACTGCCTTGAAGATAGGGGTCAAACTAGGGGATTTTACACTGTCAAGCCTTAGAAACCCTAGCTTGAAACTTCTCAAACTCTTCAATCATGATGAGTTGATCTTGGAATCATCCTCATAGCATCTCAATGCATCAATACATGATCACATGGCTCTTGGATTAAGTCTCAACCTTCTCCAAATCATCAGTTGACTTAGGGTTGACCCAGTCAAACCCTAATTAGACCACTCATGGCTGAGTCTTCTCAATCTTGCACAATGACCTTTCTAGGCTTCATGATGGCTTTCAAGACATCTCATAATCTCTCTCAAGGCTTCAAGTCCACATTCTTGGCTTCAAAATCATCTGAGGAGCTCCCATAACCTTCAAGTTAGGAGGCACATACCTTGGTTTCAACCACTCTCTCTGAGGAACATCTAACTCCTCTGACAAGGATATCAACCCTTGAACACTTGAATAACCTTCTTGGCTAGCTTCAAACTCTTGTATAGCTCTTGATTGGTAATCATACCTCTTGATCTCTTGCATACATGTCAATGAAATGCAAATGATAATGCTAATGTGAATGAAATGAAACATAAGCTAGGTAAAGAAATGTTGGTCAAATTTTGGGGTGCAACACACAACACGTCTTCGCCAGCATCGAGTAACAAGATTCAAAATCTGTGAACTTTTTACTCAAATAGTAAATGGCATGCTCCTTTCTGCCCGTCTCATCGTGCTGACCGAGAACACACCCCATACTATTCTCAAGAACTGTCAAGTACATGATTAAAGGTCTTACGGCCACTGGGGGTATCAAGATCGGAGGTTCCTGTAGATACTGTTTTATCTTATCAAATGCCTTCTGGAAATCCTCGTTCCAGATAATCGCCTGATCTTTCTTTAGCAGTTTGAACATCGGTTCACACGTGGCCGTGAGCTGAGAAATAAATCTTGCAATGTAGTTTATTCTGCCCAGGAAACCACGAACTTCTTTTTCAGTTTTTGGCGCTGGCATTTCTTGTATTGCTTTTATCTTCGCAGGATCAACCTCAATGCCTCTTTCACTCACGATAAACCCCGGTAGTTTTCCTGACCGTACTCCGAAAGTACACTTGTTAGGATTCAGCCTCAACCTGAATTTTCTAAGCCTCTCAAAAAGCTTCAGCAAATTGACCAGATGTCCCTCCTCCGTTTGGGACTTCGCAATCATGTCATCAACATAGACTTCAATCTCATGATGAATCATATCATGAAACAAAGTAACCATTGCTCGTTGGTAAGTGGCCCCTGTGTTCTTCAGACCGAAAGGCATTACCTTGTAGCAGAATGTTCCCCAAGGTGTGATAAACGTAGTTTTCTCCATGTCCTCCGGCGCCATCTTGATCTGATTGTAGCCGGAGAAGCCATCCATGAACAAAAATACGGAGAACTGAGCTGTATTGTCGACCAACACATCAATATGAGGGAGCGGGAAATCATCTTTAGGGCTCGCCCTATTCAAATCCCAATAATCGACGCACATTCGCACCTTACCGTCCTTCTTCGGTACAGGTACTATGTTGGCGACCCACGGAGGGTAGGTGGTGACCGCTAAGAAGCCAACATCAAGTTGTTTATGCACTTCTTCTTTGATCTTAACAGCCATATCTGATCGCGTCCTCCTAAGCTTCTGCTTAACGGGAGGACAATCTTCTCGCAGCGGTAAGTGATGGACCACGATGTCAGTGTCAAGTCTGGGCATATTTTCGTATGACCAAGCAAAGATGTCACTATACTCTCTCAGCATCTTGACCAATCTCTGCTTGACATCACTCTGCAATGCAGCCTCTATCCTGACGTTCCTGACCAGTTCCTCAGAACCCAGATTCACAATCTCAATCTCTTCCTCGTGAGGCAAAATAACTTTCTCTTCTTGTTTCAACAAGCGGGCCAACTCTTCGGGAAGGTCTTCATCTTCATCAATCTCTTCTTCGGCTTGATAGATTGGGCAATCGAAGTCGAAGTGAGTCGTAGAAGGTCTAGAGTCGATGTCATCTGCTATATGGATCCTGCAAAATCAAGGGTTAAGCTTAAAACAAGGATATGCAGGTTAGCACAAACCCTATTGCCATTTTATTGTTTTTCAAAACAAATATAAAACAGGAATAACAGGGATCACAACATTTGAATGCGAAAAAAACGCCTTTTGATTTATTGGTAAAATGCATGTACATAATCAAACAAGGCCCTGACAATAAAACCACTATGCACCGGGTAGGACATAGGGTTGTACAATAATTGGAGAAATTAAATCATTATTCTTTGCCTGTCACTTGGGTGGTATCCCTGATGGACCAGTTGTTGAGGCTCTGGCCTGGTTTGCTTGGCTGGATCCAAGAGTCTAGGTCGCAATTGCTGTCCTCGTTGTCTTCAGACACTGTGTTGACACTTTCAAACATCACCCCGCCACTGGTGAACTGGATCGGCCCTTTACCTCGCGACGCACTGTGAGAAGAGGAGGCTTCAGCCGTAGGAGAGTACCCTAGCCCAAACTTGTCCTGTTTGTTAGGTATTTCTAGAATTTTCCCCCAGTCTGGGGTAGATCCGGCTTGAACAACGGCCCGGGCTTCCTTGAAGGAAGAGAGAGTCGTCTCTGGTTTCTCAATCATTACAGGAGTCACGTCCTTGACTTTAACAGCTTCGAAGGCCTGACATAGGGTTTCATGGATTTCCCCATCCATCTCAACATACTTGAAGGACGACAAATGGCTCACCATTATATCTTCCTCGCCGCAAACAGTTACAATGCTGCCCCCTACAGCATACTTGAGTTTCTGGTGCAACGTGGAGGTCACGGCACCAGCAAAATGGATCCATGGCCGGCCTAAGAGACAACTGTAGGCTGGCATGATGTCCATGATGTAGAAGACTGCGTCGAAAGTTTCCGGCCCAACTTGGATTGGCAGTGTTACCTCTCCAAAGACATGACGCTTGGTTCCATTGAAAGCCTTCACAACCAGGTCACTAGGTGTGCAAATCAATCCTCGAGTATCTAACCTCATCAATGCTTTCTTCGGAAGAACATTGAGCGACGACCCAGTGTCCATCAATACGTGAGCCATAACTGTTCCCCTACACTCTTCCCTTCGGCGTCAGCTCCAGGTCAGTGAACCCTAACCCGTTTCCAGCATTCACGTGGGCTACTACCCCTTCCAGCTGGTTGACCGAGATTTCCTGTGGTACATACGTGGCATTCAAAACCTTTAACAGCGCATTGCGATGTGATTCCGAACACAGCAACAAATTCAGGATTGAAATTTTCGAGGGTGTTTGATGGAGGTGATCAATGATCTTGTAATCACTCTTCTTGATCAACCTCATGAACTCTTCAGCGTCCTTCACAAGTAAGTCCTTCTCTACCCCACGAGGGGTTTCCTCAACGACTTTACCCTTTCCCTTATCAGTTTCCTCAACTTTATCTGCTTTGTCCCCCACAATCTCAGGTGGAGCAAATACTCTTCGGCTGCGCATGATTCCGCCAATCCCCACTAGGTTATCTACCGACTGCCTAGATGGTTCTAGTTCCAATTTCTGTCCATTATAGTAGACGTCTGCCCCATTGTGCCATGGGACAGCATTGGTGCTTTCAAAAGGTATCGGCCCAACTTTGGTGATGGTAATTATGGGCGGCCTTAGTGCAGAAATGGTTATCGTCTGGCGAGGGATGGTGATGGTGGCAACCTCATCATCTTGCTTCAGCATTACCTCTTCAAATCCACATTCGGCCTTTCGGCCAAACTGCAAGATTCCTTCGGTCATCAGACTCTAAATCCCCTCTATCAACTGTTCACATCCATCAGGACGAGTCGCACAGTGTTGCACCCTAAAATTTTTTCAACCTACTTCACTTAGTTTATGTTTCAATTGCATTTGCACTTGCATAAGGAGTCATGTACATAGTCTAATCATCTGCATAACATAGCATATCAAGTTATCCAACAAGGGACCAAGTACTATTCTTATCTCTATGATCCTATCAAGAGGTTATTGTTCAAATTCAACCTTAGCCAAGTCATCAGAAAGAAATTGAAATCTAAGAAGTCAGTGGATCAAGCAGTGGATCTATCTCCTATCTTGGATGTATTTGAAGACCATCAAAGAAGTTGTGAGCTGTGAATTGAGCATGTAGGGTATATAGACATCATGGAAGACCTAGAGAGTCATTTTGAAAGTTAGGCAAGTCATTGATGAGATTGCAAGAGTTGCAGTTGAAGACAGTCAACTAGGGTTTCATCTGGGTCAACCCTAGGTCAACCCTAGGTCAAATGATTGATTGAAAGGCATCAAGGTCTATTTGAGAGATGTGGGGTTCATCATTTGACATGTAGATATGGATGTGGTGTTATGCCAAAGAGAAACAAAAGAGAAATCAAGAAGAAGAGGAGTTTCTAAATTAGGGTTTCTGTGTAAAATCCCTTAGTTTAGGTCAAACTTCCAAGCAAGATAATTCAAAATGCAAGCTTCAAATGGATCCTTGGCCAACATGAAACTTGTAGAGGATCTCAAGACCTTTAATTTTAGTGGTGGAAGACATCATGGAGATTTATAGAACTCAAGTTATGGTTCTTGCAAGTTACAGGTCATCTGGGGTATCTGAAATTTTGTCTGTGAAAGTTACTTGTCTTCCAAGCAACTTTTACCCCTCAAGGAGCTTTCAAATGGATTTCTGTCCAACATGGGAGTTGTTCCTCATTGTCTTAGCTTTCTAGAAAGGTATAGTATGCCTTCATATGATTTGTGGAACTCTATTTATGACCTTGGCAAGCAAAGGGTATTTTGGTCATTTGAGAATTACAGGTCATTTCAAGCCTATGCCCAAAACTCATACAAGGAAGCTTCAAATGAAAAACTTCACAACATCAAAGTTTCTCCAAATGACATTTTGAGTCTAGAAAAGTGATCATGAAAGTTTGGAAAGGCTCATAGCTCAAGATTCCAAATTTGGTCAATTAAAAGGTGAATTTAATGAATAAAAGTGACCTAAAAATGAGATTTTTCATACCATGGCCAAATGGGATGAAATTATAGGTCATTTTGATTGGAAAGAATGTTTTAAGAACATTGGAAAAAGTGGATTTTTGAGTTTAGTTCAAAGTTTGGAAGTTATACTAGTTGGCTTACAAAAGAAGTAACATATCCAAATTCACAAGGAAATTGTGCACAAGAAGGTTCTAACAAGTTCTAGATGTTTCCATGAACATCTATATATTGAGTAGAGTGGCTCCAATCATGGGTTGGTGATTCATTTTGGTTTAAACTCATAGTTGCATCTCATTCTTCAATCTTGCAAATTCATTCCAAACTCTACCAAATCTTCATCATTTTCCAAAATTCTTGATCCTATCATCATCTATATTCATCATAGATCAAGTTTCCATCAAGATCTGGTTGAATTGATGCAGAATTCGTGTGCTACCAACTTCATCATCCAAAGTGCAAGAAGATTTCAATTGCAAGATCAAGAGCATTTGAGCAAGTGTTGTTGCATACAGAACCAAGAACCAAGTCCATTGATCAAGTCCAAAGCCTTGCAAGCTGTGAATCCAAGGATTTCTCCATCTGTTTTCAAGATTACACCAGGTTAGTAATCTCATCTAATTGGCTAGAATTAGTTAGAATAATGTAGAATTCTTAGGTTAGAACTGTTAGGAATAGTTAGATGAATGATTCTGATGGATTTGAGAGCATTTCATGGAGTTCACCATTGGAGCACCAAAACTGTTGAGCCTTAGAACACTTAGGTTAGGGCATGTTAATCTTAGCTATATAGATTAGAATGATCAACATAGCATGTAGAACGCATTAGTGTAAGAGTTAGCAAGAATCATCAAGATTGATCTCAGTGTAAAGTGTTGGAACCAAGGTCTTCTACCTATCGGGTTTGGCTCTAGATGGAGTTTTAAAGAAAACTGAAGCCATGGTTGTGTAGAGGAGAAGATGTAGGGCAGTTTTGGTTTTTGGATGAGAGCATTTAGTTGAGAGATGAGCACGCACGAGTTGGTAGAAGATAGCATGCATGAAGCTGTGTCCATGAAGAATTGCAGAAACCCTAGCTTCTCATTGGAGAAGATGCACCTCACGCGTTGGATGAGGTCTCCTATGTTGACTGAAATGATGATCGCACGGCCACGATTCAAAGTTGAATTTGGAGGGAAGCTGGGTGCCTTAAGCGCACCGTTTCATTTAAAACCCTCAGCTGGGCTTAAGTTGCCACTGCTAATCACACCACCCCTTCCAAGGCCCATTCATTTTGAACTAGCATATTTGCTTTTCGCACCGTTTTTGGTTTATTTCTTTTTGTGTTTTTTTCTGATTAGCTGGGCCCAGACGCGCCTTGCTATGCGCACCCCCAGTCTGGGCCCATCCTTCATTTTTTAACTGAAATAATCACTAATTGCACCCCTAATCAATCTAATTCATTTTAATTTCTTTTATTTTTGTTAATTCTTTGAAAAATCATAACAAATTGGAAATTTCATATTTTTAAATGGTTGTTTTTGTATCTTTTTCATATTTCTGTTAAGAAAATTGTCATATAATAAAATTAGCATTTTATTTTATTTTTGCATTTTTAGTATATTTTTCTTTTAAATAGGTTTTAAATAATGTTTAGTTTAATACTTGATATTGTTGATTTTAGTTTAGCTAGACCCTTGTATATTTTGGACCCATTCTTTTTAGAGTACTTCACTTAGGACTTTAATTTTCATATGAGATTTAATTCATGATTTTAGGACTAAATTTTAGATGGTTTGTTTAGGTGTGATTAGGAGAATCAAAACTAGGGTTTAGATATAACATAGGTGTGATGAATCCTTTCTTTTAGGAGTTGTAGTTTGAGTTTTGGGGTATGGGACTATAGGGGCATTATGGGTAGATAATAGATCCCTTAGAAAAATTAGACTTCCCCTATTCTACTATTACTATTAGTGTATTGTTTGTATTTGATTGATTGTGTGGTGTGCCCTCTCTAGGGTTATTATTTGACTGTGTGGGGTATTGGGCCTGCTTGGGGTTTTGGGTTTGAGCTGAAGACTGTGTTGATGAAGCCCATTGAAGACAAAAGAGAATGAAGACCAATTTCTAGAGTTGATCTTGCTGGCAGCTATTGAAGGTTATAGGATCCAGGAGTTAGGCAGAGCTCTAGAGTAGAAAACTTGATTCACAAACATGGAAGGTTTTGTTTGCCTCCATCCCTCTCTATGATGCAGAGTCTCTCTAGGACACTCACCCCCTTCCTTTGGAAGGCTTGGTGATAGTGTCTAAGAGATAGAACTCTTGAGAGAAAACCTTCTATCTATTGTTAACAGTCTGTTTGCCACCTTTGGTGGTCAACTAACTGCTTAACATCCAATTCATCTTGTTAACTGTTCCTCATCTTGGAGAGTGAGACTTGAAGAAAAGCCATTGAAAGATTGAAGATAGAGACCATGCTTGAAGGCTTGAAGATGAAGACTGATGCTTGCTTGAAGTTTGTGGATAGTTGATGATGACTTGAAGACAGATGTTGGTGCAGAGCTGCTGTTTGCTGTTTATTTCTGTTGTTTATAATTTTTGATGTATTGATTGAATTTCCCTGCCTGTATTGCTTGCTGTTTAACCTGTTAGGTTGAAAGTGAATTCTGTTCACTTTTGCCTGTTGTTTTCTAGGTTCGAGGTTGAGTGGGACTCCCTTGCCTCGCTTGTAATGTTGCATCCATGCATTTTTACTGCTTTATTGTATATATGCTATTGTTTATGTTTCCGTTTATCCCTTAGGATCTCTGTTTCTCTCTGCGCAAGAGAGGAGTATGATAGACATTAGGTCTTAACCCATGCATGATAACATTAGGTTAGTGTGATTTCCTTTGCAACCATAGGTTAGAGTTTTGTCTCTTCTTTCTTAAAACAAACAGAAAAACGCAATAAATATTTCAAACACAATAAAAGACACTTCTTCCGTAAAAGAATGTGAACTCATCAAAACGTCATTTTTGTCCGCTTGGACTGTTAATCAGAAAAACCCTTTTTCAAAAGGAATAAAAACAATCAAAACAAACTTGTGTCGTACGTTACCCGAACTACGTTTGCTCTGATCTTTCATGCCGTATGAAAGTACGTAGGCATAGGATGCGATATCCTAGCGAGCAACCTTCCCCTCCTTTCCAGTAGGTAGGCGAACTACGTTGACTCTGATTTCTCGTTCCAGACGGGAATACGTAGGCATAAAGTGTGATACTTTGCCGAGTCATTTTGTTTTCTTTTAATCCCAGACCTGTAGAGTAGATAGAATAACAATCAATCCGTACCAGAAAACAAGCGTGGATCCCGTCGAGTACGACGGACGTGAGGGGTGCTAATACCTTCCCCTTGCGTAACTGACTCCCGAATCCAGGATTTGGTTACGATGACCATTCCTTTCCCCATTTCGCGGAAGGTTTACTCTGAGCGTTTCCTTTCCCTCCGTTGGGATAAATAACGCATGGTGGCGACTCTTCTGTTCAGCCGGCGCCGATTTTCGCAGTAGCGACAGCTGGCGACTCTGCTGGGGATCCAACGTCCCCTGGCTGCTAAGGACTGCGATAGTTCCTTATGCGTTTGGGATCCAACATCCCTTAAGCGAGTCAATCCTAGCGCTTGTTTTCCCGTCGATGATTTTGTATGGAGTTATATTTCTGTCATTTACTTTCAGCATTATATTATTGTTATTATTGCTATATTGGGGTGTGACGGGTGTTCTATGATTGAGAGATAAGCCGGACCTGGGCTTGAGTGCACCTAGAATTAGAGTGGAAAGTAGTGGGCGCGCACATGCTTTGCATGTCCTAGTGTCCTGCGAAATCCACACTCAGACGAGGTTCTTCTGGTTGGCCTCCTGTCCTGCCCTTTGGGTGGCTCGGGTTGCTGGTTAGTTGGATTGTCGACTCTGGGAACCGATCATTTGGAAGTTGGCTAAGTGAGGCCTCTTCAGGATTTGATGATGCCACTCCTCCTGGGAATCGTATCATCAACCCTGAAAGTCTGTGACGCCGACGACCGCATAGGATGCCATACCATTGTCAGTTACTAGGACACCTACCTGTGAGAGGGTTTGGGTTATGCAGGTAACTAGACCTTCAGATACCAGTTTGTTTCTTGATCGGAGATTCAGGATATTTATGGACAGTTGTGAGGTCTATCAGAGACCAGTTGGAGTTATGATATGGGGTATGTCAGAGACCAGTCAGAGTTATGTTATGGGGTCTATCAGAGACCAGTGTTGGAGCGTTGTATTGGGTCTATCTGAGACCAAGGTTTGAGGAATTCTGGGTGGTCTATCTGAGACTTATGATGTGGTTCAGGCTTCTCAGCCATGGCATTTGGTCCCTGTTGCATGTTACTTGCATTACATTGTTTGCATAACCATTATCATTGCATCCCATTAACATGTGTCTGTGCTGCAGGTGTATTTGCATATTCCCTGGTTCTAGTGCCCGGACTTCTGAGTATTGATCATGGCTGGTTTGAGGATGACAGTTGCCTACAAGTTACCTATCCCTGATATTACTCCCCTCATGGGTCTGATTTCTCTTACTGATGAGGATGTCCGTAGAAGCTTCAGGCAGAATTACGGACGGCTGTTGAGATTGGTTCGCAAATCAACTGATGATGAACTGAATGGGCTGTATACACTGATGCAATTCTATGACCCTGCTTTGAGATGTTTCACATTCGATGACTTTATCTTGGGGCCTACCATTGAAGAGTATGTAGAGTTTACTGAGCTGCCAGTACAGAATAAGGTTCCCTTTATTCACTCTGCCGCTGAGCCCAAGTTGGAGGATTTGGCTAAGGCCTTGCACATGAATGCTTCTGAGCTGTTGATGACTTCTTGGCGCGGAGTTCCAGGTTTCTCTCTCCAGTTTCTGATTGGTAAGGCTCAGGAATATGCCAAGAATGGATGTTGGGTAGTCTTTAACGCTGTTTTGGCTCTATGCATTTACGGGATAGTGCTGTTCCCCAATTTCCCGAATTTCGTGGACATGGATGCATTTCATTTGTTTGCTGCTAGCAACCCTGTACCTACATTGATCGGGGACTTCTACCATTCGATGCACTACAGAAATGAGAATAGGAGAGGCAAGAACGTCTCTTGTTGTGTGCCTTTGTTGTACATGTGGTTTAAGAGCCATCTCCCCCTGAAGGGACCTTTTGTAGACAGTGCAACTACAGTTGACTGGCCAGAGCGCCTGATGAGACTATCTTCTGAAGACATTGAGTGGTTTGACCGAGACTTGTTGGGGTCTGAGCTTATTTTCAGTTGTTCGGGGTATCCTAATGTTCCTTCGATAGGAAGGAAAGGGTGTATCAATTATAACCCATCTCTGTTTGTTCGCCAGTTTGGATACGCGTTGAAGAACCCACCTCAGGAGGAAGAAGTACAGGAATCTCTGTACTTCACCGGTGATTTGAATGGAGAGTTACTAGCCAAGTTTCAGCACGCATGGGTGCGTATCAATAGAAGAGGGAAACCACTGTTAGGGAAGAATGATTGCCAGGCTTATGCACCATACAAAGTTTGGATCCAAGAGAGGGCGAGACAGTTGCTGATGCCATTTCCAGCTGCACCAGTCCCTGTTCATATTCCGGTGGAAGAACCAACCACTGTTACTATGGAGGCCTACGAGCGAGTTGTAAAAGAAAAGGAAGCCTTGATGAAGATCAATGAAGGGTTAGAAAAGGAACTGGCTCAGATGCGTAGTGAGAAGAACAAGGCTGTGCATTCTTTCCAACAGCAGCTCGAGTTAGTAAACCGGCTAGGTGCTGAATTGACTGAAGAGAAGAAGAAACGCGAACGTCTGGGGAAGGAATTCAGAAGATCTTACGACATGTTGGAAGCCAAAAATAAAGCACTAGATGCCGCCCACCGGGAAATCTCTTCTTGTAACAAGACGTGGAATGCTACGCTAACCAACAAAAAAAGAGGGAAGACAAATTGAAGCAGCAAATTTCTGAACTCGAAGAACAGTTGAAGGCTAGCACTAAGAAATATGAAGAAGAGGTAATGGCCAGATATAGTCTCCAGAATGCATTGAACAAGGCCATCGAAGGTAAGAAGGGGCATGGGAGGAATCTACTGGTGATTTGCGACGTGTTCTCAAACGGAGAGACCTACTGGTTGAGGGTATGCTTACCCGACCAAGTCATCCAGAGACTAAGAAGTTATTAGAGGAATACCAGGCATATGGGAGTACTTGACCGTTTCATGTATTAATGTGTATGCTTTATTTGCATTTGTGCTGACCATACCAGGATTGTTGGTTGAGGTCATGCCTTCTTATTGTACGCATCGATATTGTATTATGGGCTTAATGGATTTCTCTGCAATATATGAGGTGTTTTCTATAATTCGGCTTCGATCTTCATATTGCTGTCGCTGTCACCGCACTGACACATTCGCACTAGAATCGGGGAATGATTTTCCCTAATGCACAGACACATATTGCATTGCATTCCCATTCATATTGCATTACAGGTGATTATTGAACTGTATCTCATTTCCTGCACTGTACCAGGTCTTTTTCAGGATTGAAGGTCAGCGCCCGCACCGATACTCCACTCGTACCAACTGCCGAAGAATTATGGATCAGATGCAGAATGAAATGCAGGACATGCGTGAGAAGTTGGCGCTCTTCATGCAGACAATGGTGACCATTGCGAAAGGCCAGGAAAATTTGCAAGCTTAGGTGCAGCCTCTGTTGGTAAGAAATGCTGGGCACGGAAATGAGGATCATCAGTCTGTGCGAGTCGACACTATTCATGGGGATGGTACCCTCACACCAGTGGCTCCACCTGTAGTAAACATACCTGCTGTCAATGTTAACAACGGCGCTGCCACCGAGAATGGTAACCTTGGAATTGGGAACGAGACTGTCGTCAACAACGTTGGGCTCAGAGATGTCAACCTGGGTGATAATATGTGAGGTAATGGCTTCGGCAATAATGGATTCGGCTTCAATGACCAGGGGTTTGATCATGATGGGAAGTACGGCTTCAACGCGCAAGGCTTCGGACAGGACGGGTATAGTATGACTAACCAGGGTTATGGCGGATTCGGAAATGGAAATGGCGCTGGGTTAATGGCTTTTGGACCTGCTGGGGTCGCTCCGGGGTACGGTAACAGGGGGCGATGCCCTACAATGAATCAGACTAGAGTTGGCCGTAACAACGGGTACGATGGATACGGAACTGGGAACGGTAATTGGCAAGAAGACCAGCAAGAGGATGCTTTCTCCGGTGGAGGTTTTGAAGGTCCTATGGATGACTCCCAGAGAATCAGGATGCTCGAGGAGCAGATGAGGGGGTCGTGAATCAAAGTGCTGTTGGCTTAGATATGTCTACAATGGGTCTTGTGCCTGGCCTGAGGGTACCAATAAAATTCAAAGCTCCCACATTCGACAAATATAAGGGGGACACCTGTCCAAAGGTGCACGTGCGGTCATATTACAGAAGGATGTCAGCGTACTCAAACGATGAGAGGATGCTAATGCATTTCTTTCAAGATAGCTTGTTTGGTCCTTCCCTCGAGTGGTATATGGGATTGGAACCAACTCATATAAAGACATGGAAGCAGCTGGCTGAAGCATTTGTGGCTCACTATAAGTACAACAGTGACTTGGCACCCAACCGAGTCCAATTGCAGGGGTTGTCCCAGAAGAAGGGCGAGAGCTTCAAAGAGTATGCGCAGAGATGGCGCGACATGGCTGCCCGAGTTCATCCCCCTTTGGAGGACAAGGAAATGAATGATATGTTCATAGGAACATTTACCGGTATGTTTTATGACAAGTTGTTTCATACTTCTTTGGGCAGTTTCTCAGACTTAATCCTGATGGGAGAGAAGATTGAAAGCAACATTAAACAGGGAAGATTCCAAGCTGAGGAATCTACTGCAGCTGGCAGTAACAGAAGGGCTTTCAGTGGGCGTCGTCAAGGTGATGCAAGCGCAGTGTTTCGGGGCCGAGGCCGAGGCCGGGGCAGAGGTCGAAACCAGTACAATCAGCCACAGCAGGTGGCAAGTGTTACTATTCTATTTCAGCAACAACCAATACACCACCAACAACAGCAACAGCGGCCACAACAGGGGGCACATCCTGTCCAGCGCAGATTCCAGGGGGGCAAACCAAGGAGGGTGTTTGAAACGCCTCCTTCAACGTATGCAGAATTGCTACAGACATTACTGGGTTTGAACTTGGTGGAAAAGAGAACTCTGACACCAATAACAGGCACTCCTCCGTACGGCTACGATGCAAGCAGGCACTGTGAATTCCACTCCGGGGCTCCTGGCCACGATGTACAGGGTTGCCACGCGTTCAAGCATGTGGTGCAGGATCTATTGGATAGTAAGGCTATCAATTTTGGACAGGCGGGTCCAAACATAGTGCAAAAGCCCATGCCCAACCATGGGGCAAACGCCATTTTAACCAAGGAGGTTTTGAACTTGATTATGAATGTTGACGATCTAAAGACACCGTTGTGCGAGATAAAGAGCAGATTATTGCAAGGTGGTGTGTATCCAGGTTGCGACGAGTATTGTTTAGAGTGCTGGACCCAAGCTGGGGGTTGTGATGAATTGAAGAAGGGTATTCAGGCTTTAATAGATGGAGGCACATTGCAATTCGACCGAGCGGCAGTTGAAGAGCCTGCAGAGGTATTAGCGGACAAGCAAAGTGATGTAGCTACTGTGACGATTCCCCGAAAAACGATAACTAAAACGGCGCCGGCCAAGCGACCGCCGATCACTATCACCAAGGCAGGACCAATCCCTTATGAGAGCACTAAGGCAGTCCCCTGGACCTATGGGTTGGAAGTGTACTGTGATGGGGTGAAAATTGATGTTAATAAACAGCCAGTCGAGACTGTAGACAACGTTGTCGGTACCGGAGGTATGACAAGAAGTGGGAGAATCTTCATATCGCCTGAGGTAGAGGCTGAACGACTGGCGAAGGGAAAAGGAAAGATGAATGAGACTGTCCCTGTGCAGAGGAACGAGAAAGAAACAGCATCGAAGGATGTGGAAGAGTTCATGCGCCTTATTCGCAAGAGCGATTATAAGATTGTTGAGCACCTTCAACAGACGCCGTCAAAGATATCCATACTGTCGTTGCTATTGTGTTCTGAAGCTCACAGAAATGCATTGTTGAAAGTTCTGGATACTTCCTTCGTACCCCAAGATGTTTCCGTGAATCAGCTGGAGGGGGTGTTGGCGCATGTGAACGCGGGCCATAGCTTGGGATTTACAGATTTTGATTTGACCCCGAAGGGGAGAGAGCATAACATGGCGTTTCACGTCTCTGTTGAGTGTAGAGGATCAGTCATGTCTCATGTACTGGTAGACACCGGATCTTCCTTAAACGTGCTGCCTAAGAAGGCAATGATGAAACTAGATGTCAGAGGAATCCTGTGTACGCCTAGTGACTTGGTGGTCAGGGCATTTGATGGTACACGAAGAACAGTCTTTGGATCCATAACGTTACCTCTACAGGTGGGACCGGAGGTTTTCGCGACTGAATTTTATATTATGGACATCCAGCCAGCATACAGCTGCCTTCTCGGACGACCCTGGATCCATGGGGCTGGGGCAGTCACGTCTACCTTGCATCAAAAGTTGAAATACATGGTAGGGGACAGTGTGGTCACAGTCTGTGGAGAAGAAGATATATTGGTCAGCCATCTGTCATCATTCAAGTATGTAGAGGTCGACGGCGAGATTCATGAAACACCCTGTCAAGCCTTTGAAGGGTTGTGCATCAAAGACAAAGGTCCCGGGCCGAGTAAAGCGTCAGAGATAGCCGTCTCGTCATATAAGGAGGCTCAGGCTCTAGTAGAGACTGGTGAGACAAAGGGCTGGGGCAAGGTGCTAGATATTCCCGTGAAGATGGACCGATTTGGGCTGGGATATCAACCGTCGTCATCAACACCTGCTGTGGGGGCACCCCGTTTCAGAGGACCGATAACCATTACTGCTAGTGGAGTGTGTCACGAGGCCATCAACGCTGTTTCAGATTCTGAAGAAGGAGACAGTGATTGCGACATGGACGCCTGGATTCAGCCGAGCGTGTCAGGACAAGGATTATGCAATTGGTCTATTCAGGAGATTGTTCCTGTGACTCTCAAACAGTAATGCTTTGTTTTCTTAATTGTTGAACAATCTGGTGTCTTACCCGAGGCATCATGATTTTGCTTAGGGTTGTGTTGTTATGTACATTGCGTGTTTAATCATTAAATAAAAGGCGTTTTTTCATGTACAAATATTGCGATCTCTGTTTTTCTTGTTTTGTGTTTTACAATAAAATGGCAACGTGGTTATTCGCTTTATACGCATTTTGAAGCGTTTAACCATCCCTTTTGCAGGATAACATTTTCAGATGACATCATTGAACCACCTATGACTCGTCTCGACTTTGAGCACCCGGTATTTCAGGCCGAAGAAGAGATTGTTGAAGAGGGCGATGTGCCTGAAGAATTGTCTTGGTTGGTAAAGCAAGAAGAACGAGTCATTCTGCCTCATGAGGAGGTCATCGAAATTATTAACCTGGGGTCGGAAGGGGTTGAAAAGAACATCCGTATAGGGGCCGCGCTGCAGAGCGACGTCAAGCGAAGACTGGTTGAAATGCTCAGAGAGTATAGTGATGTGTTCGCTTGGTCGTATGAAGACATGCCTGGGCTTGATACAGATATGGTTGTGCACCGTCTGCTGTTAAAAGAAGAATGCCCGCCGGTCAAGCAGAAGCTTCGCAGAACTAGACCTGACATGGCAGTGAAAATTAAAGAGGAGGTCCAAAAGCAGTGGGATGCTGGTTTCCTAGCTGTTACAAAATATCCCTCATGGGTCGCTAATATTGTACCAGTACCAAAGAAAGACGGTAAAGTAAGAATGTGCGTGGATTACCGTGATTTGAATAAAGCGAGCCCGAAAGATGATTTCCCGCTTCCTCACATCGATGTGCTAGTTGACAACACTGCCCAATTCTCCGTATTCTCCTTCATGGATGGCTTCTCGGGCTATAATCAGATTAAAATGGCGCCAGAGGATATGGAGAAGACTACTTTCATAACGCCTTGGGGAAGATTTTGTTATAAAGTGATGCCCTTCGGATTGAAGAATGATGGGGCAACGTATCAGCGTGCAATGACGACTCTTTTCCATGATATGATGCATAAAGAGATCTAAGTTTATGTTGATGATATGATTGCCAAATCCCAGACGGAGGAAGAACATTTGGTGAATCTGCTGAAGTTATTCAAAAGACTTAGGAAGTTCAGGCTGAGACTGAACCCTAACAAGTGCACCTTCGGGGTGAGATCGGGTAAACTGCTGGGGTTTATCGTGAGCGAAAGAGGAATAGAGGTTGATCCTGCAAAAATAAAAGCCATTCAAGAAATGCCGACGCCTAGAACAGAAAAAGAGGTGCGCGGGTTTTTAGGGAGGTTGAACTACATCGCCCGGTTCATATCTCACCTAACGGCTACGTGTGAACCATTATTCAAGCTGTTGAAAAAAGACCAGGCCGTAACGTGGAATGAAAATTGTCAAAAGGCGTTCGATAAAATAAAGCAGTATTTGCAGGAGCCTCCTATTTTGATACCCCCAGTGGCAAGGAGACCCTTGATTATGTATTTGACAGTTCTTGAGGGAAGTATGGGTTGTGTTCTCGGTCAACACGACGAGACAGGAAGAAAAGAGCATGCAATATGCTACTTGAGTAAGAAGTTTACTGAATGGGAATCTCGATATTCAATGCTCGAAAAAACTTGTTGCGCGCTAGCCTGGGCCGCCAAACGTTTGAGGCAATACATGCTGAATCATACAACCATGCTCATCTCGAAGATGGATCCTATCAAATATGTATTCGAAAAGCAGGCATTATCGGGGAGAATTGCCCGCTGGCAGATGGTTTTGACCGAATACGACATCCAGTATGTCTCGCAGAAGGCTATAAAGGGGAGTGTATTGTCGGAATACTTAGCAGAGCAGCCTATTGAGGATTACCAATCGATGAGGTTTGATTTTCCTGACGAGGATATCATGTACCTAAAGATGAAAGATTGTGAAGAGCCGTTGCCAGACGAAGGACCAGAATTGGGTTCCAAATGGAAGTTGATCTTTGACGGGGCTGTAAACGCCTATGGTAGCGGAATAGGGGCAATCATCACTACTCCACACGGGTCGCACATCCCGTTTACTGCTCGATTGACCTTTCCAGTTACCAATAATGAAGCCGAATACGAAGCTTGTATCATGGGGCTCGAAGAAGCCATTGATTTGCGAATCAAAAATCTGGATGTATACGGAGACTCAGCTCTGGTGGTGAATCAAATAAAAGGGGAATGGGAGACACGCCAGCCTAATTTGATACTATACATGAATTACGTAAGGAGATTGTTGCCTTTCTTTGACAAGGTTGAGTTGCATCATGTACCGCGAGCAGAGAATCAGATGGCTGACGCCCTGGCCACTTTGTCTTCCATGTACAAAGTCAACTTCTGGAATGAGGCTCCCAGAATTGTTATCTCTCGGCTTGACAGACCTGCCTTCGTATTTGCCATTGACGAAACATCTGATGATAAACCGTGGTATTTTGATATCCTTAATTTCCTGAAAAACAAAGAGTATCCGGCTGGGGCATCCAGTCAAGATCAGAAGACTCTCAGGAGATTGGCGGGTAATTTCTATTTGAATCCGGATGGTGTCTTATACAGAAGAAATCACGACTTGGTGCTACTACGTTGCGTAGATGAGAAAGAGGCGAAGCTGCTCATGGAGGAAATACATGAGGGTACCTTTGGTACGCATGCGGGTGGGCATGCTATGACGAGGAAGCTGCTGCGGGCAGGTTATTTTTGGCTAACTATGGAAACTGATTGTTTCAAGTTTGCGAGGAAGTGTCATAAGTGCCAGATCTATGCTGATAAGGTCCATGTGCCTCCGAGTCCTCTGAACGTGATGTCATCACCATGGCCATTCTCGATGTGGGGGATCGATATGATCGGAAAGATCGAGCCGACAGCTTCTAACGGGCACCGTTTCATTCTAGTAGCAATCGATTATTTCACCAAGTGGGTGGAAGCGGCATCTTACGCAAACATGACTAAGCAGGTGGTAGCCAGATTCATCAAGAGAGATATCATTTGCAGATATGGAATCCCCGAGCGGATAATTACGGACAACGGTTCAAACCTGAATAACAAAATGATGAAAGAGCTCTGTCAGAGTTTTAAGATCGAGCATCACAACTCCTCCCCTTACCGACCCAAGATGAATGGCGCTGTTGAAGCGGCCAATAAGAATATAAAGAAGATCGTTCAGAAGATGGTGGTGACCTATAAGGATTGGCATGAGATGCTACCTTTTGCTTTGCACGGTTATCGTACGATGGTACGCACATCAACCGGGGAAACCCCATTCTCGTTGGTATATGGAATGGAAGCAGTACTGCCACTGGAAGTCGAGATTCCTTCGCTGAGAGTATTACGAGATGTCCAACTAGACGAGGCAGAATGGGTGAAAGACAGGTTGAACCAGCTGAGTTTAATGGATGAGAAGAGGCTAGCTTCTCTAGCATACGGTCGTTTGTACCAGAGCCGAATGAAGAAAGCATATGATAAGAAGATACATGCTCGGAGCTTTCAGACGGGCGACCTTGTGCTGAAAAGGATTCTCCCGCCGCAGGCAGATCACAGGGGCAAGTGGACCCCCAACTACGAAGGGCCATACGTTGTCAGAAAAGTCTTTTCAGGAGGGGCTTTATTGTTGTCCACTATGGACGGTGAATACTTTACGTCACCTGTGAATTCAGACGCAGTTAAAAAATACTTTGCTTGAAATTGACCCGCTGGACGGAAAAAAGAGAGTCCAGGCAAAAATGGGGCATCCTGGCGAACCAAAAACAGAATGAAAGGTTCGGGCAAAAATTAGGGATAAAATTGGAAAAAATGTACACCCGCGAAGTTGAAAACCTACACTGGGCGGCTTCGGCAAAAAAGGGTATCCCGGTGAACTGAAAACCCGTAAAGGGCGGTTCACGCAAAAGTTAGGGATTTGAAAAGCAAATGACTGCGGTCCGAATTTGATACTACAGTGAGCATTGGCGCGGGAGAATATACCTGAGGGGTCGATTATCAGATACAATCTCTTCGGAAGTGTGAATGCCGGGAAAAACATTAGAGTCGGGCGAGTCATAGGAGGATCAGCTCGTGGTGTTCGTCTGCATCCTGTTGCCGACATGTGTACAAATTTGATTTGTCATTATATTTATGCTTCTTGTGTATGCTTGTATATTCGTTGTGTGTAGCTTCCTCTTTTCAGGAGTTACATCCCGTGTACAAAATTCTGCCCATTTAGGGGCCCAATCAATAAAACATGTTATTCAGTACTTGATGCTGTTTCTTTATTGTTTTGTACATGATAAACGCCTAGGTTTAATGAAACTAGCGTGTGTATAACGTCACTGGCCCTTGCCAATAATTGCTAAAATGTTGAATTAACTGAAAATAATGCCACTAACGCTAACCTGGATAGATTTGGTTGCGTAGACTTGTCTTGTCTTGGTTGTGGTGTTGCAGGGTTCATAGCCGTATGAAGTGGACGATCAAAAGATTGCAGTATGGACCAGAAGCTCGTAACGAAAGACTCGATCCCCACGCAGGTCGCGCTTCCAAGATAACAATGTTCCTTACTGAAGAAGGATCGAATTTCCCAGCTAGTCGCAGCTTAGCCGAAGGACATTCTCCAGCAAAGTCATTTACTCTCAGCAGAATTGACGATTCCTAGACCGAAGGCTGTATTCAGACAGTGCATCCCGAGCAGAGTGGTTTAGCCTCAGAAGATTAACATTTCCAACTCGTGAGCTGTACTTGGACAGTATACCCTTCCCAATAGGGTCATTTACTCTCCCCCAGCGGAGTCAGTTGATTTTCCCCAAGAGAGTCGTTTCGTCCCCAGCGGAGTTCTCTTTCCAGCCAGTGTTGTCCTTCCTCCCAGTGGAACTCAAAGATTAAAAAGGAAAACTCTCCCCGGCAGAGTTGGTTGTGTGCCCTGGCATTTATTTTGCCGGAATACCGTGTGATACCCGTTCACTCCCCAGCAGAAGTCCAATCAGGATTGGCGCATTCAATTATCCCTCAGCGAAATTGGCTTCACTCTTCCAGCATTTATTTTGCTGGAATAATTATGTGGCACCTGGTTACCCCCCAGCAGAGTTGACGTTGTCTTCAGCATTTATTTTGCTGAAGCGGTTTCTGTATCCCAGCAGTTCGAGTCTGCATTTGCATCTGCATATAGTGTCATACTTGCATTCACCAAATAAAAAAAACGCGTAGCATTTCCATGTCGTACGGAGCATTACGCCATTTTCAAACATACGCATTTTTGAAACATAAATTAGGTTAGTTAACCTTTTGCTTTCAGGTGTGTTTTCTTAGCAGGAGTATGGAGTTCTAGCTTAGATATATGACCAGACATTCGAGGTTTCGTCGTGAGACGTGTGATGATACAGTTCATCTTACTATTTTCCCCACAGAGTTATTAGGACAAGTTTCTCTTTGTCCCCGAGCAGAGTTATTTGTTTAAATTTCTCTTGTTTTCCCCGCCAGAGTTGCTTGTTGAAGTTTCTATAGTCCGGCCAGCGGATTGTTTTCTTCAAATTTGTTGTTACGTCAGCATCAAAGGGTTTCATGAATCAGAATTTCAGAAGCTGCCGCCGGTTATCAGAACAGGCGTCCGGTAGTTTGGTTTCCAAATATCCCCAGTAGAGTCCGCCTCAAAGTCGCTGTCACGTCAGTACTAAAAGGTTAGTGGGTTGGGACCAATGGAGTTAGTTACTGTGGAGATAAGCAGAGAAACTGTATTCAGAGTATCTTCCCGTAGGAACAGACGGATGTATTTTCTTACTGGTTGACAGGAGTATTTCCCCGGAGTCGTCAAAATTTTTTATAGGAGTTCCTAGCGTTGACGAAATATGAGTCCTGACGTGGACAACTTATTCCTATATTGACGGGATTTCTCCGTGCTAGAGAAATGGGTGTCCTAACGTGGACAGATTTATTTCCCCGGGTTGATGAGATGTGCTAGTCCTAACGTGGACAGATTCGATTTCTCCGTATTGATTGAATGTGAAGTCCTGACGTGGACAAAATTGATTACTCTTCGTGTTGGTGTCCTGACGTGGACCATTTATTCCCAGCAGATATCTTTCTTCATAATAGTGAAATGTGCATCCTGACGTGGACAAGTTTATAGTTCTTCGTGATGACAAGATGCGCGAGTCCTGACATGGACAAATTTATCTTTCTTCGTGTTGGTGAAGCGTAAGTCCTGACGTGGACAAGTTTTATTTCCTCAGCGGGTCGAAGATGTGAGTCCTGACATGGACAAATCAAGACGAGGTGTGAGTCCTAATGTGGAAAAGTTTATTCCTAACGTGGAAAGTCTATTCCTAACGTGGAAAGTTTATTCCTAACGTGGAAAGGTTATTCCTAATGTGGAAAAGTATATTCCTAACGTGGAAAGTTTATTCCTAACGTGGAAAGTATGTTCCTAACATGGAAAGGTTATTCCTAACGTGGACAGGTTATTCCTAACATGGAAAGGTTATTCCTAACGTGGACGATTTATTCCTGACGTGGACAATTCATTCCTATGTTGATAGGAGCCTCTCGTGCTGATGAAATGCAGACGAGTCATCCCCAGCGAAGTTGCCGAGATTTTTCTGTGTTGACGGCAGGTGGAGTCCTGACGTGGACAAGTTTTAGTTAAAATTTCTTCGTGTTAACGAAACAGGCGTCCTAACGTGGACAAAGTTCTATTCCTGTGTTGTTGAGATGCGAGTCCTGACGTGGACAAATTTGTGTGTTCGTGGTTTGACGAAATTTGGGTCCAGATGTGGACAAGGTTACTACGGTGACAACAGAATCTCTATTCGTGTTGACGAATTTGTCTCTCTTCTTGTGTTGATAAGGTTAGTCCAGTTGTGGACAGAGGTGTTTTGCGAAAAGTGTTCAGTACCTGTGGCGTTACATAGGTGGTTGAAGTTGAAATCAGAATTATCAGACGTCGGATCAGTTGTTGCCGTAACAACCAGATTCAGTTAGTGGATGTCGTTCCCCAAGCAGTGGTGCAGTTTATTTCTGCGGTTGGCAAATTTCCGGGTACTTAGTATTCAACCGTCTCGTACCTCGAGTGTTTGAAGGTCGTTCGCGCTTCACCCAATCGGGTCCAAGTCGCTTGAATAGGGGCAGCTGTTGCACCCTAAAATTTGCTCAACCTACTTCACTTAGTTTATGTTTCAATTGCATTTGCACTTGCATAAGGAGTCATGTACATAGTCTAATCATCTGCATAGCATAACATAGCAAGTTATCCAACAAGGGACCAAGTACTATTCTTATCTCTATGAGCCTATCAAGAGGTTACTGTTCAAATTCAACCTTAGCCAAGTCATCAGAAAGAAATTGAAATCTAAGAAGTCAGTGGATCAAGCAGTGGATCTATCTCCTATCTTGGGTGTATTTGAAGATCATCAAAGAAGTTGTGAGCTGTGAATTGAGCATGGAGGGTATATAGACATCATGTAAGACCTAGAGAGTCATTTTGAAAGTGAGGCAAGTCATTGATGAGATTTCAAGAGTTGCAGTTGAAGACAGTCAACTAGGGTTTCATCTGGGTCAACCCTAGGTCAAATGATTGATTGAAAGGCATCAAGGTCTATTTGAGAGATGTGGGGTTCATCATTTGACATTTAGATATGGATGTGGTGTTGTGCCAAAGAGAAACCAAAGAGAAATCAAGAAGAAGAGGAGTTTCTAAATTAGGGTTTCTGTGTAAAATCCCCTAGTTTAGGTCAAACTTCCAAGCAAGATAACTCAAAATGCAAGCTTCAAATGGATCCTTGGACAACATGAAACTTGTAGAGGATCTCAAGACCTTTAATTTGAGTAGTGGAAGACATCAAGGAGATTTATAGAACTCAAGTTATGGTTCTTGCAAGTTACAGGTCATCTGGGGTATCTGAAATTTTGTCTGTGAAAGTTACTTGTCTTCCAAGCAACTTTTACCCCTCAAGGAGCTTTCAAATGGATTTCTGGCCAACATGGGAGTTGTTCCTCATTGTCTTATATTTCTATAAAGGTATAGTATGCCTTCATATGATTTGTGGAACTCTACTTATGACCTTGGCAAGCAAAGGGTATTTTGGTCATTTGAGAATTACAGGTCATTTCAAGCCTATGCCCAAAACTCATACAAGGAAGCTTCAAATGAAAAACTTCACAACATAAAACTTGCTCCAAATGACATTTTGAGTCTAGAAAAGTGATCATGAAAGTTTGGAAAGGCTCATAGCTCAAGATTCCAAATTTGGTCAATTAAAAGGTGAATTTAATGAATAAAAGTGACCTAAAAATGAGATTTTTCATACCATGGCCAAATGGGATGAAATTATAGGTTATTTTGATTGGAAAGAATGTTTTAAGAACATTGGCAAAATTGGATTTTTGAGTTTAGTTCAAAGTTTGGAAGTTATACTAGTTGGCTTACAAAAGAAGTAACATATCCAAATTCACAAGGAAATTGTGCACAAGAAGGTTCTAACAAGTTCTAGATGTTTCCATGAACATCTATATATTGAGTAGAGTGGCTCCAATCATGGGTTGGTGATTCATTTTGGTTGAAACTCATAGTTGCATCTCATTCTTCAATCTTGCAAATTCATTCCAAACTCTATCAAATCTTCATCATTTTCCAAAATTCTTGATCCTATCATCATCTATATTCATCATAGATCAAGTTTCCATCAAGATCTGGTTGAATTGAAGCAGAATTCGTGTGCTACCAACTTCATCATCCAAAGTGCAAGAAGATTTCAATTGCAAGATCAAGAGCATTTGAGCAAGTGTTGTTGCATACAGAACCAAGAACCAAGTCCATTGATCAAGTCCAAAGCCTTGCAAGTTGTGAATCCAAGGATTTCTCCATCTGTTTTCAAGATTACACCAGGTTAGTAATCTCATCGAATTGGCTAGAATTAGTTAGAATAATGTAGAATTCTTAGGTTAGAACTGTTAGGAATAGTTAGATGAATGATTCTGATGGATTTGAGAGCATTTCATGGAGTTCACCATTGGAGCACCAAAAATGTTGAGCCTTAGAACACTTAGGTTAGGGCATGTTAATCTTAGCTATATAGATTAGAATGATCAGCATAGCATGTAGAACGCATTAGTGTAAGAGTTAGCAAGAATCATCAAGATTGATCTCAGTGTAAAGTGTTGGAACCAAGGTCTTCTACCTATCGGGTTTGGCTCTATATGGAGTTTTAAAGAAAACTGAAGCCATGGTTGTGTAGAGGAGAAGATGTAGGGCAGTTTTGGTTTTTGGATGAGAGCATTTAGTTGAGAGATGAGCATGCACGAGTTGGTAGAAGATAGCATGCATGAAGCTGTGTCCATGAAGAATTGCAGAAACCCTAGCTTCTCATTGGAGAAGATGCACCTCACGCGTTGGATGAGGTCTCCTATGTTGACTGAAATGATGATCGCACGGCCACGATTCAAAGTTGAATTTGGAGGGAAGTTGGGTGCCTTAAGCGCACCGTTTCACTTAAAACCCTCAGCTGGGCTTAAGTTGCCACTGCTAATCACACCACCCCTTCCAAGGCCCATTCATTTTGAACTAGCATATTTGCTTTTCGCACCGTTTTTGGTTTATTTCTTTTTGTGTTTTTTTATGATTAGCTGGGCCCAGATGCGCCTTGCTATGCGCACCCCCAGTCTGGGCCCATCCTTCATTTTTTAACTGAAATAATCACTAATTGCACCCCTAATCAATCTAATTCATTTTAATTTCTTTTATTTTTGTTAATTCTTTGAAAAATCATAACAAATTGGAAATTTCATATTTTTAAATGGTTGTTTTTGCATCTTTTTCATATTTCTGTTAAGAAAATTGTCATATAATAAAATTAGCATTTTATTTTATTTTTGCATTTTTAGTATATTTTTCTTTTAAATAGGTTTTAAATAATGTTTAGTTTAATACTTGATATTGTTGATTTTAGTTTAGCTAGACCCTTGTATATTTTGGACCCATTCTTTTTAGAGTACTTCACTTAGGACTTTAATTTTCACATGAGATTTAATTAATGATTTTAGGACTAAATTTTAGATGGTTTGTTTAGGTGTGATTAAGAGAATCAAAACTAGGGTTTAGATATAACATAGGTGTGATGAATCCTTTCTTTTAGGAGTTGTAGTTTGAGTTTTGGGGTATGGGACTATAGGGGCATTATGGGTAGATAATAGATCCCTTAGAAAAATTAGACTTCCCCTATTCTACTATTACTATTAGTGTATTGTTTGTATTTGATTGATTGTGTGGTGTGCCCTCTCTAGGGTTATTATTTGACTGTGTGGGGTATTGGGCCTGCTTGGGGTTTTGGGTTTGAGCTGAAGACTGTGTTGATGAAGCCCATTGAAGAAAAAAGAGAATGAAGACCAATTTCTAGAGTTGATCTTGCTGGCAGCTGTTGAAGGTTATAGGATCCAGGAGTTAGGCAGAGCTCTAGAGTAGAAAACTTGATTCACAAACATGGAAGGTTTTGTTTGCCTCCATCCCTCTCTATGATGCAGAGTCTCTCTAGGACACTCACCCCCTTCCTTTGGAAGGCTTGGTGATAGTGTCTAAGAGATAGAACTCTTGAGAGAAAACCTTCTATCTATTGTTAACAGTCTGTTTGCCACCTTTGGTGGTCAACTAACTGCTTAACATCCAATTCATCTTGTTAACTGTTCCTCATCTTGGAGAGTGAGACTTGAAGAAAAGCCATTGAAAGATTGAAGATAGAGACCGTGCTTGAAGGCTTGAAGATGAAGACTGATGCTTGCTTGAAGTCTGTGGATAGTTGATGATGACTTGAAGACAGATGTTGGTGCAGAGCTGCTGTTTGCTGTTTATTTCTGCTGTTTATAATTTTTGATGTATTAATTGAATTTCCCTGCCTGTATTGCTTGCTGTTTAACCTGTTAGGTTGAAAGTGAATTCTGTTCACTTTTGCCTGTTGTTTTCTAGGTTCGAGGTTGAGTGGGACTCCCTTGCCTCGCTTGTAATGTTGCATCCATGCATTTTTACTGCTTTATTGTATATATGCTATTGTTTCTGTTTCCGTTTATCCCTTAGGATCTCTATTTCTCTTTGCGCAAGAGAGGAGTATGATAGATATTAGGTCTTAACCCATGCATGATAACATTAGGTTAGTGTGATTCCCTTTGCAACCATAGGTTAGAGTTCTGTCTCTTTTTTCTCAAAACAAACAGAAAAACACAATAAATATTTCAAACACAATAAAAGACACTTCTTCCGTAAAAGAATGTGAACTCATCAAAACGTCATTTTTGTCCGCTTGGACTGTTAATCAGAAAAACCCTTTTTCAGAAGGAATAAAAACAATCAAAACAGACTTGTGTCGTACGTTACCCGAACTACGTTTGCTCTGATCTTTCATGCTGTATGAAAGTACGTAGGCATAGGATGCGATATCCTAGCGAGCAACCTTCCCCTCCTTTCCAGTAGGTAGGCGAACTACGTTGACTCTGATTTCTCGTTCCAGACGGGAATACGTAGGCATAAAGTGCGATACTTTGCCAAGTCATTTTGTTTTCTTTTAATCCCAGACCTGTAGAGTAGATAGAATAACAATCAATCCGTACCAGAAAACAAGCGTGGATCCCGTCGAGTACGACGGACGTGAGGGGTGCTAATACCTTCCCCTTGCGTAACTGACTCCCGAATCCAGGATTTGGTTGCGATGACCATTCCTTTCCCCGTTTCGCGGAAGGTTTACTCTGAGCATTTCCTTTCCCTCCGTTGGGATAAATAACGCACGGTGGCGACTCTTCTGTTCAGCCGGCGCCGATTTTCGCAGTAGTGACACACAACCCATACACAGTTCTCCACAGCCAGGAAAGAAGCCTCTCTTCATCAGCTTGACTTTAACGAAGCTAAGCGGTGTCTTCAGATCCTTGACATCAGTCAACACATCTAAATCCTCTTCTTCAATAATGGCATTTACCCCACCTCCCCTATGATTCGGCATAGGGTTCTTTGTGACATTCGGCACATTATCTGAGAAATTGATGATCTTAGCATCCACCATATCTTGCACCTTTTGCTTGAAGGCTTTGCAGTTTTCTATCGTGTGGCCGGGTGCCCCTCAGTGAAAATCACATGTTGCATTCGCGTCATAACCCTGCGGAGGTGCCCCTGTCAAGGGAGCCAGGGTTCTTTTCTGGACTAGCTGTAACTGAAGCAGAGTTTGTAACAACTGAGCATAAGACATGGGCGACGTCTCAAAGTGACGACTTGCCAGAGGTGCCTTGTTCTGATACCTTCTGTACCCTTGCTGATTTGGCTGCTGTTGCTGCGGATGCTGCTGTGGCTGGGGTTGTTGGACAACAGGGATGGTTATGCTAGCCACCTGTTGGCGCTGGCACTTACCTTTCCTTCGAGCGTTAGTGTTGCACCCTAATTTTTGACCACGAGATCCCACCTCCTTTCGCGCATTCTTTCGTTGTTATTCGTCTTTAATTTAATATTTTTACATCTTATGGCTAACCAATTCGTGCAAGTGCAATAGCGCCAAAATATAAATTTTTACAACCAAGACATCACAAGGACGTGACTAGCTCAGTTGATGCTCAACAGTTCACTATTCAAGAGTCTAAGCCTAATCTAAGAAACATCACAAGTTTATCTCAGCATCAAGAGTGTACTAGCCACTCCCAAGACTTCTCAAGAGCTTTCGTTCGAACGTGGTCATTTGAGGGTTAATCTTGTTTTTTTTAGGGCTAATCTTTTCATGTTTCAACATCAAGTTTCGCGAGGTACAACTTCCTTTGGGGGGAATGCAAAGCTAAGAGAGTCTCTTCGGGTTAACTAGAGTTTGAGTTATTAAGAACATTCAAGTTATTACGAGAAGCTAGTATCCCTTCTAAAGACGACTATATCCAAGATTTATTACAAGGAAGTAGATTGGAAATAGTTTCGTGGAACTCTACGAATACCGTTTCAAGCCACTTATTTTATTTCTCCTCTCAAAGCACAATAAGGTTCATGAATCGGTTGGGATCAAAGTAAACTTGCTTGATACATAGGTACTCATGATGTTTCAAAATGCCACCTTTTCGTAAATTTTGTTTTCACTACAAGTTATATGACAAGTGATTTGCAAAAAGGGATATCCGTGTTGGCTCTTCAAAGAGATCCCACGCACGCTGCATGGTCTAGGCATTATTTTTATGGTACTCTAGCCATACTCAGGTGATGATGATGGATACTACTAATCTAATATGCTACGATGGGACCCCACTTGTTGGGAAGACATTATATCAAAGTTGTTCATATTACTTAAGTTCAAACCGCCCATACAGAGCAGGTTCAAAGGTCCTAACCTTCCTATGCTAAAACTCAAACATGCCATTACATACAAGATTTAATCCACTATCAATGCATTAAAGCAACAAGTACATAATCCCACGATGGGGAACTATAACAACTGATGTTTGAAGGGCTCGCGTAACCGGGTCGGTTTATCATACGAAAAGCAGGAGTATGCAAAGATCCACAAATGCTTGCTAACATCTTCGTGAATTAAGACCTCGATCTTGAGGTGCCAAGTTCTTTGGAACAAGTGGTTACAACTCTGTCCAAAATAGCTCAAGGGACTAAAATACTGATCCAGGTTCGCTTGCCGCTTCTCAAACAGTTTCAGCTAGAGGTTCGTCACTTCAAGGCCTGGTTTCGCATCTGTAACAGCCAGCGTCTATGATGTACTCTTCCTATTTCCACTTTGCGCCGGATATGCCCCACGCAGTTGTACCTGCATAATGAGAAGAAAGCATGAAGTTAACCACCGCATTTGATTCAAGACAACGATAACAACGTTTAATAAATCAGTAAAACAATCCAACAAATTCACATCAGCAACAGTCAGAAAATAGTGAGCCGTCGGGGTTACGACAACAGCAGTTTTGGACCGATTCTGGCAACCAAGGCACCTAAACAAGCCATCATTCTGCACGCAACAACCCAAAAGTTTCAAGGCAACAACAATTGCAACATAGTCGTTGCCATCTCAGTCCCAGCCACAGGCTTCACAGCAGCAGCCAAGTTTGTTACACCGAGTTATGCAGCAGAAACTCTAAGCATCAGAGTCCTTACATCAACAGCAAAATGTTCTTGAAGAGCTCATCTTGAAGCATCCACAAGAATCGTTAGATCTCGCACTACATGTTGAACAATTAAGGGAAATTAACAAAAAGAACTATTACAAGAGTTGCAAGCCATGAAAGCAAATCACCTGACAGGTCAATATGAGATACCCCAAGATTTAAATACGAGAATCCTGCAGTACATTTGCTCAAAGTAGTGCATTAAGCTCCAACAGTCCTTGTCCCAGATTCTATCATCAACCCCAACAGCACGACAAGCTTTTCAGCACAACAGGTTTTTCAGCATCAGCTGCAAATGTAATCACTCGACAATTTCAACGTCAGCAACAATTCATCAGTCGTAGGCATGTTTTACACGCCGAAGCAGCAACTCAACAAACACCAGGTCACAATACAAATTACAAGCAAACGCCAACAACAACTGGGTTTCTCCATCACCTACAAGCACAACATTATCACTAATGTAATAATAGGTAGCAATAACCACAACATGATGGGCAATACTTCAACAAACAAGAACAACGACTACATTGGCAAAAGACAGCAACCCAACTTACTTACATCTCCGGGAAGGCCATCACAAAATCAAGTTCTGTTGGTGAAGATGGAGCACAGGTTGAAAGGTAATCAACAACACCACAACACTGGCCCTGTATTAGAGTACCACCCCTCCACTTTGAGACCACCAATACCACGGGACACGTTAAACATTTCGCAGCCCCGCATTTCACAAGCAAGCAACAACATTATTCGCAAGCAGTATCAGCACATCAGCTACATATCAGCAGGCAAGATTTTACAAGCTACATATCTGCAGGCCAGCATTTGCAAGCAAGTGATGTCACAATATCATCAGCAACATCAACATATCATCAAGCCCTTGAGAAACAAAAAACAATGTTATATATACATACAATCAATCTGACCCAGAATAGGAATGAAGTTTAAAGTAGATGGAAGAACAATAACCTGACTCTTCTTCACTCACGTGGCCCAAAGCTGCTAACCCCATAAGACAATATAGCTTGCGTTCAAGCTCTCGCTCGCAAAAGAGACACTCGAAGTCGTTACTCATCATCACCAACATTTTCGTGGAAGCCCTCACCAAAGAGTATCAGAAGTGTTCACCGTTCACCACAAAGCATATTGGTTGAGTTCGTTGCAAAGTGTATCAGATGCAAGTTTATCACTATGGGCTGTTAATTCCTCCTTTGGCCCAAATCTTCACTATCCGCACCTGCCAAAGCATTAGATACGAGTTAGCATTTGTTTGAGGAATATGCCGTTAAAAGAAAGGAATATCCAATTCAAATCTTCAGAACATCGAACCTGGACAGATCAAGGCATTAACCGGTTTTATACAGGATATCACAAGATTGGGATTTTCGTTTAATACATATCAGACAAAAAGAGAAAGTTTTCAAATTTTGTCTACACCAGAAAGGAAAACCCAAATCAATCATCAATCAACATTCAAAACTTACTTCAATCAGATCCCCACACCAAATCTCGATTGAAAGTCTATATAAAGAGAAGGAGGAGAACATTCAGAAAACCCTAACAGACACACAGAAACCCACCCAAAATACACAAAGAAAATCCAAATTCAAAGATACCAGATTCGTAATCACAAAAAGACCTAAATCTCGAAAATCTAAACGATTGAAGAGAACACTTATCTTCATTGCCATCGAAAGTTATTCGCAAGCCTCGATCACCAGCCAAACCCTTCACCTCTGTCGCCGTCTTCGCCACAGCAGGGGATAACCATCGTCGTCATAGATCTGCGATTCGATCGCTTCACCGTTCGCCAGGGGTAACGTTTTCTTTCAACTGATATTTTGATTTCGTGATTGATGTTTGTCTTTATGCTTTGATAGGTTTGGTGAGGAATCTGAGAAACGGAAGATGGACAAGAACGAAGAGAGAATCCGCGATTTGGGGATGAGTCGCGAGATTAGGGTTTTCCCTTTTCTTGTTTTGTTAATCTTAATCTTGTTGTAATTGATCACCTGCACAGCACCATCTACACCACTAATCCCCCGTTAATAACCCTTTTTTTTTATTAATTAAATTTATTTGTTAGTTTTAATAAATAAAAGTTTAAACCTATATAATATAATAAAATTATTTTATAATCAATAATAATAGAACCATTTTATTTTAATAAAAACTCACTTCATGGCAAGACTATTGATTTACCAATAATAACAACCTTTCTAGCTAAAACTATTTATAAGAAAACCATTTTAATCAATCACTATATTTGAGTTTTATTTTACTTAAAAAATAATTTAGTGACTTCTTATTAGATAATGATATATTAATAATAATAAATCCTTTTTGAATAACCTTTTATTTATTAACAATCTATTTGATAAGGAACTTTTATAATATACTTCTTTTATTAATAGCTATAATCACTAAGTTTTCATAATAAATTAATTGTAGCATTTTTATTTAAGACTTAGAATTTTTCTTATAAAAGCCAATCTCGTCTAAGATCAATTGACTCAAATCAATATCCTTTTAATTTAACCAATTAAAATCAAACAGCGTAAAATAAAATCAACTCGCGCACTTCACGACACATTCACTCTCAGTTACACCTTAGCGCTTTCATGTGTTTGTGTATGGTTTACTTTCTGCAATTTATTTTACAGTAATTTACATTTTCGCATCGCATCCCGTCCAAAGGAAAAACCTACACATGATTCAACAATTGTGTGTAGTGCATATCATTTGCATCATAATTCCCATGATCCTTGATCCCATTCAAGTTGATCGCTTAAGTTTAGGACCTACCCCATAGGAAGGACCTTTATCTTTATAACATAGAAACAAAACAATCAACACAATACAAACTTTTCAAACACATTAGAGAATAGATGTTAATCATCTTAAGTGAGATATAATCTCCACCCCCACAACAATACAATCAAACATGTAGGGACTTTGCCTTAGGAGAGATAAAGGCATACTCGTCAAACAATCCGAGTACTTAAGCCTTTTTCTTAAGACGATGCAAAGACTATTTTCCTACACCTTGTGGCGGTTACATCTCCCTTAAAATGAAGACACATCTCTTCTCTTAAAATCAATCAAACAACTACCCTAAACCCGTAGGAACTTTGACCACAGTCAAAGAACTCCTCAAACCCTTTAGGGGAACTACAAATACTCTGATTCCACTCCTGTAAGGATATGTAGGCATAAGATGCAACATCTTATCGAGTATACTTAGAAATAAACCCCTAGGTCTTTTATACCTTAAGCAGATAAACACTTAGCAGCAAACAATATAAAACAAGAGGTTCCTGTAGGATACTACAGAAACTTAGGATGCTAATACCTTCCCTAAGTTTAACCAACCCCCGAACCTAAAACTCTCTAAACCTTGCATTTGCATTGCATTGTGGGAATTTCGATCTTTATCCCTTCCTTTGGACAAATCAAAGTTCGGTTGCAAATTGAATTAACGATTCAAACTAATCAATAGTTTGGTATCCAAAATTTCACCGCGACAGTTAGACACGGCGCTCGTCTCTCCTTCACGCCTTTTGTTACCATATGGTTTCTTTCCTCCTCCAGCTGAGGACAGATCACCACCTTGAATTTTCCCCAACTTGATCCCATTTTCAACGTGCTCGCCAGTAATGATGAGATTAGAAAAACTCCCTGACATACCACTGACCAGTTTCTCGTAATAGACCCCAAGGAGAGTGGCTACAAACATTTCAACAAGCTCTCGTTCAACCATCGGCGGCTGAACTCTAGCTGCTAATTCGCGCCATTGCTGGGCGTATTCTTTGAACCCCTCGCTGTTCCTCTGTGACAAGTTCTGCAGTTGAATCCAGTTCGGAGCCAAGTCACTGTTATACTGATAATGGTGCACAAAGGCCTCAGCAAGTTCCTTCCACGTGCGCACACTGGTGGGTTCCAAACTCATGTACCATTCCAAGGATGGCCCGAACAAGCTATCCTGAAAGAAGTGCATCAGCAGCTTCTCGTCTTCAGAGTGAGCGGACATCTTTCGGTAGTATGACCTTAAGTGGACACGAGGGCAAGTGGTGCCCTTGTATTTCTCAAAGTCGGGTACCTTGAATTTAGGGGGCACCTTGAAATCAGAAATTAATCCCAATTTAGTCATGTCGACCCCCATAGTGTTCAGGTTCTCGAAATTCCTCATTTTGTCCTCGAGTGCCTTAAACCTCAGACGTGCTTCAGCAGTCAGTTCTCCTTCAGCACTCCTCTGTGAGAACAAATCTTCTTGACGATCTTCTAGCCATGGTTGGGGCCCATACAGATTTCCAGCACCTGTGTTGCCATTGCCTAGTCCAGCGTTGCCATTAGCCTCGAAGTTTCCGTTACTGACGCCAGTCGTATTACCATTGAGTCTGATATTAGTGATCACATTGCCGTTGCCACTTCCATTCCCCCCGGTCACGGGGATGCCACCCTGAGGAGTTTCAACAGGTGGAGGGGTTGGAACATTCCCACCATGAAGTACACCGTTGCTGTTAACCCTTGAGATCAGAGGCTGGACCAATGTTCTAAGCTGGTCTTGGCCGTTGGCAACCACTTGCATGAGCTCCATGAAGCGGTCCATCCTCTCTCGGAGTTCCTGGACGTCAGTTTTCACTTGTTCCATTGCTCTAGCTTGATTCGCTCTAGTCAGATAGCGGTGGATCGGTCTTCGATCTATCCTGGAACAACCTGTGTACACAAAGGGTTAGAAGAAAAATGACAAGGTGCTCGTTATGCAAATGCAAACGTGTGTCTGTGCCTTGGGGAGATTCCCCCCCGATCCTAGTTTCCGAGACAAATAAAGTCTATGATCCAATCATGGAAAAGAAATCCTCATATATTCATCTGAAAAGCCCGCTCGGGTAGCGTACAACTATAATCACATACAACTGAAGCAATAAGGCATGACCCCAACCAACAGACATGGCGGTGATCAGCATATCAATGCATAAAGTGTACAAAGAAAATACAAAAGATCAGGTGCGACCACGGGCACGAAAATATTCTAACAACTTCTTTGTGGCGAGATGATCTGACTGAGTAGGAAAACCATGGGCCGGCCGGTCCCTCTGCCTGATGGACTCTGGGAGGTTATCGGCAACGCTCCTAGAAACACCTTCTTCATAATGGTTCTCGACTCTTCTCCTTTTAGTATCAGCTCAGAGTTGAGAATCTTTCAAATTCGCCTCGGCCTCAGCCAATCTATACTGGACGTCTCGCCGCAGTGAGGCTTCAGCCTCTGTACTCTCGTCTTTCACCATAATCTGAGCTTCTAGCTCGGCTACTCGCTGCTTCAGCTTTTCTTCCCGCTCTTTGTACTTGGCTATGGTGCTGCTCCAGACCCTCTCGTATTGGGTTAGCTTCCGGTACACTCTGTCCAGATCCTGTTTCTTGGTTGTCAACACGCCATGCACTGACTTCAGATCCAACCCTAGATGTTCCCTAGCATCGATTTCTTTGGTCAGGTTGGAGCCTAGCCAGTTGATCATCTCGGTCTGCTTCTTGCAGGTGTAAACGGCTTCACTTTTCTCTTTCCAAAGTTGAGCGATCTCTTTCTCCAACTCTTCGTTGGCCTTTCGTAGCTCTTCCTTCTCTTGGAGTACCTGGTTGAATTTCTGAATATCAACTATAGTAGGCTCTTTGTACACGGGAGCACACAATGGTTCTACAACAGGAAACGACATTAGAAACTTGGCGGCTCTTTCTCGAATCCAAGTCACGTACGGATCAAAGGCTTTGTTGTTGCTTTTTCCTAGCAAGACTTTCCCTTTCCGGTGAATTTTACTCCTAGCATTCTGTACCTTAGCCAAAGTGTCGCCTTCAAGCAACCCTGTGAGATACAGAGATTCCTGTATCTCTTCCTCTTCAAGAGGACCTCGTAGTGCATACCCAACTTGTCGTACTATCAGAGAGGGATTGTAGTTGATACATCCATTCCTTCCGACCAAGGGGATGTTAGGAAAGCCACAGCAGCTATGCACAATATCTTTGCCCAGCAGATCTCTATCAAACCAGATAATATCGTCAGCAGTCAAACCCATCAAACGCGCGGACCAATGTGAAGACTCAGCAGAACCAATGAACGGCCTTGACTTAGGAAGATGGCTAGCAAACTACTTATACAGTAAAGGAGCACAACACGCCACGTTCTTCCCCTTTCTGTTTTCATTCTTGCTGTGAACTGAATGGTAGACGTCTCCGAGGAGAGTGGGCACTGGATTCCCGGAGGAAAATATATGGCAAGCATCCATGCTTATGAAGTCCGGATGACTTGGGAATAGCACGATCCCATAGATACAAAGAGCTAAGAAGGCATTGAACACATCCCAGCGACCCTTCTCGGCAAAATTTCAGGCTTTTTCCATCAGGAAAGGCAAAGGGAAACCATGAAATCCGATCTTTCTGGATATCATCCCTTCCAATTCAGACTCATCTACTTGCAGAGCGTCAGTCAGCTTACTCAATTTGGGTTCACCCTCAACACGATAATAGGGCATTTGATTCATCAAATGCACTCCCAACAGGTCAGAGTACTCTTCCAAGGTCGGAGCTAGGACATAGTCTGGAAACACAAAGCATCTGAGCTGTGGGTCGTAAAACTGCAGCAGGGCGTAGAGGCCATTCAACTCGTACGTAGGAAGCTTATACACAATACTCAGAAGTCTCCCATAACTCTTTCTGAAACTCTCCATCACTGTCTTATCCGCCAAAGAAATCAAAGTCCGTAACTCTCGAATGTCAGGCGTTGGTAACTTGTAAGCCACAGTCTTCTTCAGAGATGCCATATCTGCCATGAGGATCAAGATCACTAGAACCAGGGGAGAAATATGCACCTGCAACACAGACACACGTTAATGACATGCAAATGAGAATGCAAATAATGCAAAATGCAATCATGCAGCAGAAGATCCGGACGACTGTTCTGTTGAGGAGATGAAGGTTCTGTATCAACAAAACCATAATACTGCTCTGTCAAGAACAACCATACTTCTGATGAGATGAAACCCTGATAGCAGACCATAAATCTGCTCTGTCAAGAACAACCACATATCTAATGATGAGAAGAAACCCCTGATGTCAGACCATAAATCTGCTCTGTCAAGAACACACATATCTGATGACGAGAACCTCTGGTACTAACAAAACTGATTCGCTGTCAAGAAAACCAGGTAGTCTGAAGGTTAAGGTTTCCTGCAAGAAACCCGACCCTGCTCACAGGTATGAACCTAATCACGGAAAAGGTTCAGCATCCTATGCGGTCATCAGCGTCACAGACTTTCAAGAAACGATGGTACGATACCCAGAAGGTGTGGCATCATCATCTCTTGAAGTGGCCTCACTTAGCTGAATTCCAAATGATCGGTTCCCAGAGTCGACAATCCTCAGATCCAACAACCCCTTGAGTCAAAGGACTGATAGGAAGCCATCAAAGAGAACCTCGTCTGAGTGTGGATTACGTGGGAACAGCTGCAAGCAAAGCAAGCACGTCCTCCACTAACCCACTCTAATACTATGTAGCTCTCAAGCCTGGGTCTGGCTTCTCACTCATCAGGATGCTCCTCCCACAACAGCACAGATAATCATATCATACTGAAAATAAAGTGCGGGAAGTAAAATGTGATAAATAAACAGAACCCAACAGGTAAACATACAAGCGATAGGATTGACTCTCGCACAGGGACGTTGGATCCCCGGATTGACTCGCATAAGGGACGTTGGATCCCAGGAAACTATCATGTCCCCAGCAGAGTCGCCAGCTGTCGCTTCCGCGAAAATAAGGTGCCGGCAAAACAGAAGAGTCGCCACCTTTCTTTATTTATCCCTCATAACGGGAAAGGAAACGATCGGAAAAACCTGACGAAAAGGTATAAGACGAGGTCATCGCAACCATTTTCTGGATTCGGGAGTCGGTTACGCAAGGGAAAGGTATTAGCACCCCTCACATCCATCGTACTCGATGGGATCCATGCTTGTTGTGTTTATCTGACGGGTTGGTTTTACTATCTACCTATCAAGGCTGGTCTAAAAAGAAAAGGAAATGACTCGGCAAAGCGTCGCGCTTTATGCCTACGTATTCTCATCAGAGAATGAGAAATCATAGTCAACGTAGTTCGCCTAACTACAGGTTACGGGGAAGGTGGCTCGCCAATACGTCAGTATTGTGCCTACGTACTCTCAACAGGTATGAGAGATCAGAGCTTACGTAGTTCGGGATAATACGGATTACGGGAATTCAGATTCGTCTGTTTTTTCAAGTAGGGTTAACAAACAGTTCCAGCAGTTTGGCGTACGCAGCTCGACCCTTAGAGACTTAGGCGTTACCGTTTGCGGTAGAACTGGGAGTTAACAACACTCTTTTCTTCAGAAAAGCTTCCTTTGAATTACAGGCCCACGGGGCAAAAAGATTTGAAGTTTGTTTTCTGTCTTTTACGGAAGAACTGTTTTTTATGTTTGTTCGTAGTTTGTACAACACTAGAGACTATAACCTGGTAACGAATGCGTCGCATATCGTCCAAAGGACGTATACTAAACATTCTAGACGATTGAGAGGAGGCCGCTCAATTATCATTACCCAAGTAGCTTAAGGCTCGTAACGCGCTTATACTAACTTGCCTTTATTTTGTTTTTTTACTGTTGTTTCAAGATGAGAAGAGAGAGGGACAACTACGGGGAGACTATCAAGTCCTAATGTTGTCATGCCAAGGATTCATCCTATGGTTGAAGTTTAAAGCCGGGAACTCCTAGAAGTTATCATGCATAGGTTTCAACCTAAAGTTCTAATCATCACTTCCTTGTCAAAGGAAGTGAGATTCCTAGGGGATCATGTCAATGATAAACATTAACAGATAAAGCATCAGCTTAAATAGTAAACAGATATACAGTACAGGAAACAACTGTAGAATGCATGCAATGCAAGTGAGGGAGGAAATGTGTGTGGGGCATCAGCCTCCACAAGCTCGTCTCGACCTCAAGCCAGATATGAATAACTGCAATCATAAAGGAAAATAAAATGCCATCAAGTAAATCACAAACCACATAGGCAAGGGAGCTGGGCTCTACCGAATACCCGCAAGCAAAGCCATACAGTAAAAATACGAGCAGAAGGAGCGACTCAACCTCTAGTGCAATCATGCTCCTAGCTTAACACAATCTAAACATGAACTTATTCTAATGCATCAAGCAAATCACACAAGTCACATCAACACAGTTGCACAGCAAGCAAACAGACAGGAAAGAAAGCAGATCAACAGCTTCCACAGCTTCACAATAAAGCAGTCCTCTGACAGCAGCTCAGTCCTCAGGTCTTCCAAACCACTAAACAATAAAAGTCCACACGCGGAACACAGTCATTTGTTTTTTCAAATCCCTAACTTTTGCCTGAATCGCCCTTCCGGGTTTTCGATTCACCGGGATACCCTTTTTTGCCAAAGTCGCCCTTCCGGGTTTTCGACTTTGCGGGTGTACATTTTTCATTTATATCCCTAATTTTTGCCCGAACCTTTTTCCTTTTTTATGGTTCACCGGGATGCCCCATTTTTGCCTGGATATTCTTTTTCTTTCCAGCGGGTCATTCTTTAAGCAAAGTAATTTTTAACTGCGCTCGCATTCATCGGTGATGCAAAATCTTTGCCATCCATCGTGGATAACAACAAGGCTCCTCCCAAGAAGACCTTGCTGACGATGTACGGACCTTCGTAATTGGGAGTCCACTTGCCCCGGTGATCGGAGTGTGGAGGAAGAATCTTCTTCAGGACGAGATCACCCGTCTGAAAGCTTCTAGGACGTACTTTCTTGTCATAGGCTTTCTTCATTCGGCTTTGGTACAGACGACCATATGCAATCGATGCTAACCTCTTCTCGTCCATCAGGCTGAGTTGGTTTAGTCGGTTCTTAATCCATTCTGCCTCATCGAGTTTCACATCAACCAAAACTCGTAAAGAAGGGATCTCAACTTCTAACGGTAGGACAGCTTCCATACCGTACACTAGTGAGAAAGGAGTTGCCCCGGTTGATGTACATACCGTTGTACGATAACCGTGCAGTGCAAATGGCAACATCTCGTGCCAATCCTTATAGGTCACAACCATCTTCTGTACAATCTTCTTAATGTTCTTATTGGCCGCTTCAACGGCGCCATTCATCTTCGGCCGGTAAGGAGATGAGTTGTGATGTTCAATCTTGAAACTTTGGCATAGCTCCTTCATCATCTTGTTATTCAGATTCGAACCATTATCAATAATGATCCGCTCGGGAATTCCGTAACGACAGATGATGTCCCTCTTTATGAATTTAGCCACCACCTGCTTGGTCACGTTAGCATACGAGGCTGCCTCCACCCACTTGGTGAAGTAGTCGATAGCTACTAGAATGAAGCGATGACCGTCAGTGGGCTCGATCTTTCCTATCATGTCGATGCCCCACATGGAGAACGGCCACGGGGAGGACATGATATTTAACGGGCACGGTGGCACATGAATCTTATCAGCATAAACCTGGAATTTATGGCATCTCTTCGCGAATTTAAAGCAATCTGACTCCATCGTCAGCCAGTAATATCCTGCTCTCAGGATCTTCCTTGTCATAGCATGCCCGCCGGCGTGCGTACCAAATGTGCCTTCATGGACTTCTTCCATAAGCATACTCGCCTCTTTCTCATCTACACATCTGAGTAGTACGAGATCGTGGTTTCTTTTATACAAAACTCCATCAGGATTGAGATAAAAATTTCCAGACAGCTTCCTAAGAGTCTTCTTATCCTGGGTTGACGCTCCCGCCGGATACTCCTTAGTCATAAGGAAGGTCTGGATGTCATGGAACCATGGCTTGCCATCGGAGGACTCCTCGATCGCAAAGACGAATGCAGGTATATCAAGACGAGAAAGGACAATCCTTGGAGCTTCATTCCAAAAATTGACTTTATACATCGAAGCCAATGTGGCTAGGGCATCAGCCATCTAATTTTCAGCTCTGGGCACATGATGGAGTTCTACTCGATCAAAGAACGGAAGCAGCCTTCTGGCATAGTTCATGTACGGCACCAAATTCGATTGACGAGTCTCCCACTCCCTTTTAATCTGGTTAATCACAAGTGTCGAGTCACCATATACATCTAGGTTCTTGATTCTCAAATCAATTGCTTCTTCTAGACCCATGATGCATGCTTCGTACTCTGCTTCATTATTGGTGACCGGAAACGTCAGTCTAGCAGTGAACGGGATGTGGGATCCGTGGGGAGTCGTGATGATCGCCCCGATGCCACTTCCGTAAGAATTAACCGCCCCGTCAAATATCAATTTCCACTGGGATTTCCTGTCTGGACCCTCGTCGGGCAACAGTTCATCGCAATCTTTCACCTTGAGAAACATGATATGCTCATCAGGGAATTCAAATTTCATCGGCTGATAGTCCTCGATCGGCTGTTCGGCAAGGTATTCAGACAATACACTTCCCTTGATGGCCTTCCGGGAAACGTACTGAATGTCATATTCCGTCAACACCATTTGCCATCTGGAAATCCTGCCCGAAAGCGCTTGCTTCTCGAAGACGTACTTGATCGGATCCATCTTCGAAATTAGCATGGTTGTGTGGTTGAGCATATACTGCCGTAAACGTTTGCCAGGCTAGTGCACAACACGTCTTCTCCAGTATCGAGTAACGAGATTCAAAATCTGTGAACTTTTTACTCAAATAGTAAATGGCATGCTCCTTTCTGCCCGTCTCGTCGTGCTGACCGAGAACACACCCCATACTATTCTCAAGAACTGTCAAGTACATGATTAAAGGTCTTCCAGCCACTGGGGGTATCAAGATCGGAGGTTCCTGTAGATACTGTTTTATCTTATCAAATGCCTTCTGGAAATCCTCGTTCCAGATAATCGCCTGATCTTTCTTTAGGAGTTTGAACATCGGTTCACACGTGGCCGTGAGCTGAGAAATAAATCTTGCAATGTAGTTTATTCTTCCCAGGAAACCACGAACTTATTTTTCGGTTTTTGGCGCTGGCATTTCTTGTATTGCTTTTATCTTCGCAGGATCAACCTCAATGCCTCTTTCACTCACGATAAACCCCAGTAGTTTTCCTGACCGTACTCCGAAAGTACACTTGTTAGGATTCAGCCTCAACCTGAATTTCCTAAGCCTCTCAAAAAGCTTCAGCAAATTGACCAGATGTCCCTCCTCAGTTTGGGACTTCGCAATCATGTCATCAACATAGACTTCAATCTCATGATGAATCATATCATGAAACAAAGTAACCATTGCTCGTTGGTAAGTGGCCCCTGTGTTCTTCAGACCAAAAGGCATTACCTTGTAGCAGAATGTTCCCCAAGGTGTGATAAACGTAGTTTTCTCCATGTCCTCTGGCGCCATCTTGATCTGATTGTAGCCGGAGAAGCCATCCATGAACAAAAATACGGAGAACTGAGCTGTATTGTCGACCAACACATCAATATGAGGGAGCGGGAAATCATCTTTAGGGCTCGCCCTATTCAAATCCCGATAATCGACGCACATTCGCACCTTACCGTCCTTCTTCGGTACAAGTACTATGTTGGCGACCCACGGAGGGTAGGTGGTGACCGCTACATCAAGCTGTTTCTGCACTTCTTCTTTGATCTTAACGGCCATATCTGGTCGCGTCCTCCTAAGCTTCTGCTTAACGGGAGGACAATCTTCTCGCAGCGGTAAGTGATGGACCACGATGTCAGTGTCAAGTCCGGGCATATCTTCGTATGACCAAGCAAAGATGTCACTATACTCTCTCAGCATCTCGACCAATCTCTGCTTGACATCACTCTGCAATGCAGCCTCTATCCTGACGTTCCTGACTAGTTCCTCAGAACCCAGATTCACAATCTCAATCTCTTCCTCGTGAGGCAAAATAACTTTCTCTTCTTGTTTCAACAAGCGGGCCAACTCTTCGGGAAGGTCTTCATCTTCATCAATCTCTTCTTCGGCTTGATAGATCGGGCAATCGAAGTCGAAGTGAGTCGTAGAAGGTCCAGAGTCGATGTCATCTGCTATGTGGATCCTGCAAAATCAAGGGTTAAGCTTAAAACAAGGATATGCAGGTTAGCACAAACCCTATTGCCATTTTATTGTTTTTCAAAACAAATATAAAACAGGAATAACAGGGATCACAACATTTGAATGCGAAAAAAACGCCTTTTGATCTATTGGTAAAATGCATGTACATAATCAAACAAGGCCCTGACAATAAAACCACTATGCCCCGGGTAGGACATAGGGTTGTACAATAATTGGAGAAAGTAAATCATTACTCTTTGCCTGTCACTTGGATGGTATCCCTGATGGACTAGTTGTTGAGGCTCTGGCCTGGTTTGCTTGGCTGGATCCAAGAGTCTAGGTCGCAATCGCTGTCCTCGCCGTCTTCAGACATTGCGTTGACACTTTCAAACATCACCCCGCAACTGGTGAACTGGATCGGCCATTTACCTTGCGACGCACTGTGAGAAGAGGAGGCTTCATCCGTAGGAGAGTACCCTAGCCCAAACTTGTCCTGTTTGTTAGGTATTTCTAGAATTTGCCCCCAGCCTGGGGTAGATCCGGCTTGAACAACGGCCCGGGCTTCCTTGAAGGAAGAGAGAGTCGTCTCTGGTTTCTCAATCATTACAGGAGTCACGTCCTTGACTTTAACAGCTTCGAAGGCCTGACATAGGGTTTCGTGGATTTCCCCATCCATCTTAACATACTTGAAGGACGACAAATGGCTCACCATTATATCTTCCTCACCACAAACAGTTACAATGCTGCCCCCTACAGCATACTTGAGTTTCTGGTGCAACGTGGAGGTCACGGCACCAGCAGAATGGATCCATGGCCGGCCTAAGAGACAACTGTAGGCTGGCATGATGTCCATGATGTAGAAGACTGCGTCAAAAGTTTCCGGCCCAACTTGGATTGGCATCGTTACCTCTCCAAAGACATGACGCTTGGTTCCATTGAAAGCCTTCACAACCAGGTCACTAGGTGTGCAAATCAATCCTCGAGTATCTAACCTCATCAATGCTTTCTTCGGAAGAACATTGAGCGACGACCCAGTGTCCATCAATACGTGAGCCATAACTGTTCCCCTACACTCTATCGAGATGTGCAGGGCGCTGTTGTGGTTTCTTCCCTTCGGCGTCAGCTCCAGGTCAGTGAACCCTAACCCATTTCCAGCATTCACGTGGGCTACTACCCCTTCCAGATGGTTGACCGAGATTTCCTGCGGTACATACGTGGCATTCAAAACCTTTAACAGCGCGTTGCGATGTGATTCCGAACACAGCAACAAATTCAGGATTGAAATTTTCGAGGGTGTTTGATGGAGGTGATCAATGATCTTGTAATCACTCTTCTTGATCAACCTCATGAACTCTTCAGTGTCCTTCACAAGTAAGTCCTTCTCTACCCCACGAGGGGTTTCCTCAACGACTTTACCCTTTCCCTTATCAGTTTCCTCAACTTTATCTGCTTTGTCCCCCACAATCTCAGGTGGAGCAAATACTCTTCCGTTGCGCGTGATTCCGCCAATCCCCACTAGGTTCTCCACCGACTGCCTAGTTGGTTCTAGTTCCAATTTTTGTCCGTTATAGTAGACGTCTGCCCCATAGTGCCATGGGACAGCATTGATGCTTTCAAAAGGTATCGGCCCAGCTTTGGTGATGGTAATTGTGGGCGGCCTGAGTGCAGAAATGGTTATCGTCTGGCGAGGGATGGTGATGGTGGCAACCTCATCATCTTGCTTCAGCATTACCTCTTCAGATCCACATTCGGCCCTTCGGCCAAACTGCAAGATTCCTTCGGTCATCAGACTCTGAATCCCCTCTATCAACTGTTCACATCCATCAGGACGAGTCGCACAGCCCATACACAGTTCTCCACAGCCAGGAAAGAAGCCTCTCTTCATCAGCTTGGCTTTAACGAAGCTAAGCGGTGTCTTCAGATCCTTGACATCAGTCAACACATCTAAATCCTCTTCTTCAATAATGGCATTCACCCCACCTCCCCTATGATTCGACATAGGGTTCTTTGTGACATTCGACACATTATCTGAGAAATTGATGATCTTAGCATCCACCATATCTTGCACCTTGTGCTTGAAGGCTTTGCAGTTTTCTATCGTGTGGCCGGGTGCCCCTGAGTGAAAATCACATGTTACATTCGCGTCATAACCCTGCGGAGGTGCCCCTGTCAAGGGAGCCAGGGTTCTTTTCTGGACTAGCAGTAACTGAAGCAGAGTTTGTAACAACTGAGCATAAGACATGGGCGACGTCTCAAGGTGACGACTTGCCAGAGGTGCCTTGTTCTGATACCTTCTGTACCCTTGTTGATTTGGCTGTTGTTGCTGCGGATGCTGCTGTGGCTAGGGTTGTTGGACAACAGGGATGGTTATGCTAGCCACCTGTTGCCGCTGGCACTTACCTTTTCTTCGAGTGTTAGACACGGCGCTCGTCTCTCCTTCACGCCTTTTGTTACCATATGGTTTCTTTCCTGCTCCAGCTGAGGACAGATCACCACCTTGAATTTTCCCCAACTTGATCCCATTTTCAACGTGCTCGCCAGTAATGATGAGATTAGAAAAACTCCCTGAGATACCACTGACCAGTTTCTCGTAATAGACCCCCAGGAAAGTGTCTACAAACATTTCAACAAGCTCTCGTTCAACCATCGGCGGCTGAACTCTAGCTGCTAATTCACGCCATCGCTAGGCGTATTCTTTGAACCCCTCGTTGTTCCTCTGTGACAAGTTCTGCAGTTGAACCCGGTTCGGAGCCAAGTCATTGTTATAGTGATAATGGTGCACAAAGGCCTCATCAAGTTCCTTCCACGTGCGCACACTGGTGGGTTCCAAACTCATGTACCATTCCAAGGATGGCCCAGACAAGCTATCCTGAAAGAAGTGCATCAGCAGCTTCTCGTCTTCAGAGTGAGCGGACATCTTTCGGTAGTATGACCTTAAGTGGACACGAGGGCAAGTGGTGCCCTTGTATTTCTCAAAGTCGGGTACCTTGAATTTAGGAGGCACCTTGAAATCAGAAATTAATCCCAATTTAGTCATGTCGACCCCCATAGTGTTCAGGTTCTAGAAATTCCTCATTTTGTCCTCGAGTGCCTTAAACCTCAGACGTGCTTCAGCAGTCAGTTCTCCTTCAGCACTCCTCTGTGAGAACAAATCTTCTTGACGATCTTCTAGCCATGGTTGGGGCCCATACAGATTTCCAGCACCTGTGTTGCCATTGCCTAGTCCAGCGTTGCCATTAGCCTTGAAGTTTCCGTTACCGACGTCAGTCGTATTACCATTGAGTCTGATGTTAGTGATCACATTGCCGTTGCCACTTCCATTCCCCCCGGTCACGGGGATGCCACCCTGAGGAGTTTCAACAGGTGGAGGGGTTGGAACATTCCCACCATGAAGTACACCGTTGCTGTTAACCCTTGAGATCAGAGGCTGGACCAATGTTCTAAGCTGGTCTTGGTCGTTGGCAACCACTTGCATGAGCTCCATGAAGCGGTCCATCCTCTCTCGGAGTTCCTGGACGTCAGTTTGCACTTGTTCCATTGCTCTAGCTTGATTCGCTCTAGTCGGATAGCGGTGGATCGGTCTTCGATCTATCCTGGAACAACCTGTGTACACAAAGGGTTAGAAGAAAAATGACAAGGTGCTCGTTATGCAAATGCAAACGTGTGTCTGTGCCTTGGGGAGATTCCCCCCCGATCCTAGTTTCCGAGACAAATAAAGTCTATGATCCAATCATGGAAAAGAAATCCTTATATATTCATCTGAAAAGCCCGCTCGGGTAGCGTACAACTATAATCACATACAACTGAAGCAATAAGGCATGACCCCAACCAACAGACCTGGCGGTGATCAGCATATCAATGCATAAAGTGTACAAAGAAAATACAAAAGATCAGGTGCGACCACGGGCACGAAAATATTCTAACAACTTCTTCGTGGCGGGATGATCTGACTGAGTAGGAAAACCATAGGTCGGCCGGTCCCTCTGCCTGATGGACTCTGGGAGGTTATCGGCAACGCTCCTAGAAACACCTTCTTCATAATGGTTCTCGACACTTCTCCTTTTAGTATCAACTCGGAGTTGAGAATCTTGCAAATTCGCCTCGGCCTCAGCCAATCTATACTGGACGTCTCTCCGCATAGAGGCTTCAGCCTCTGTACTCTCGTCTTTCACCATAATCTGAGCTTCTAGCTCGGCTACTCGCTGCTTCAGCTTTTCTTCCCGCTCTTTGTACTTGGCTATGGTGCTGCTCCAGACCCTCTCGTATTGGGTTAGCTTCCGGTACACTCTGTCCAGATCCTGTTTCTTGGTTGTCAACACGCCATGCACTGACTTCAGATCCAACCCTAGACGTTCCCTAGCATCAGTTTCTTTGGTCAGGTTAGAGCCTAGCCAGTTGATCATCTCGGTCTGCTTCTTGCAGGTGTAAACGACTTCACTTTTCTCTTTCCAAAGTTGAGTGATCTCTTTCTCCAACTCTTCGTTGGCCTTTCGTAGCTCTTCCTTCTCTTGGAGTACCTGGTTGAATTTCTGAATATCAACTGTAGTAGGCTCTTTGTACACGGGAGCACACAATGGTTCTACAGCAGGAAACGACATTAGAAACTTGGCGGCTCTTTCTCGAATCCAAGTCACGTACGGATCAAAGGCTTTGTTGTTGCTTTTTCCTAGCAAGACTTTCCCTTTCTGGTGAATTTTACTCCAAGCATTTTGTACCTTAGCCAAAGTGTCGCCTTCAAGCAACCCTGTGAGATACAGAGATTCCTGTATCTCTTCCTCTTCAAGAGGACCTCGTAGTGCATACCCAAATTGTCGTACTAGCAGAGAGGGATTGTAGTTGATACATTCATTCCTTCCGACCAAGGGGACGTTAGGAAAGCCACAGCAGCTATGCACAATATCTTTGCCCAGCAGATCTCTATCAAACCAGATAATATCGTCAGCAGTCAAACCCATCAAACGCGCGGACCAAGGTGAAGACTCAGCAGAACCAATGAACGGCCCTGAATTAGGAAGATGGCTAGCAAACCACTTATACAGTAAAGGAGCGCAACACGCCACGTTCTTCCCCTTTCTGTTTTCATTCTTGCTGTGAACTGAATGGTAGACGTCTCCGAGGAGAGTGTGCACTGGATTCCCGGAGGCAAATATATGGCAAGCATCCATGCTTATGAAGTCCGGATGACTTGGGAATAGCACGATCCCATAGATACAAAGAGCTAAGAAGGCATTGAACACATCCCAGCGACCCTTCTCGGCAAACATTCAGGCTTTTTCCTTCAGGAAAGGCAAAGGGAAACCATGAACTTCGATCTTTCTAGATACCATCCCTTCCAATTCAGACTCATCTACTTGCAGAGCGTCAGTCAGCTTACTCAATTTGGGTTCACCCTCAACACGATAATAGGGCATTTGATTCATCAAATGCACTCCCAACAGGTCAGAGTACTCTTCCAAGGTCGGAGCTAGGACATAGTCTGGAAACACAAAGCATCTGAGTTGTGGGTCGTAAAACTGCAGCAGGGCGTAGAGGCCATTCAACTCGTACGTAGGAAGCTTATACACAATACTCAGAAGTCTCCCATAACTCTTTCTGAAACTCTCCATCACTGTCTTATCTGCCAAAGAAATCAAAGTCTGTAACTCTCGAATGTCAGGCGTTGGTAACTTGTAAGCCACAGTCATCTTCAGAGATGCCATATCTGCCATGAGGATCAAGATCACTAGAACCAGGGGAGAAATATGCACCTGTAACACAGACACACGTTAATGACATGCAAATGAGAATGCAAATAATGCAAAATGCAATCATGCAGCAGGAGATCCGGACGACTGTGCTGTTGAGGAGATGAAGGTTTTGTATCAACAAAACCATAATACTGCTCTGTCAAGAACAACCATACTTCTGATGAGACGAAACCCTGATATCAGACCATAAATCTGCTCTGTCAAGAACAACCACATATCTGATGATGAGAAGAAACCCCTGATGCCAGACCATAAATCTGCTCTGTCAAGAACACACATATCTGATGACGAGAACCTCTGATACTAACAAAACTGATTTGCTGTCAAGAAAACCAGGTAGTCTGAAGGTTAAGGTTTCCTGCAACAAACCCGACCCTGCTCACAGGTATGGACCTAATCACGGAAAAGGTTCGGCATCCTATGCGGTCATCAGCGTCACAGACTTTCAAGAAACGAAGATACGATACCCAGAAGGCGTGGCATCATCATCTCTTGAAGCGGCCTCACTTAGCTGAATTCCAAATGATCGGTTCCCAGAGTCGACAATCCTCAGATCCAACAACCCCTCGAGTCAAAGGACTGATAGGAAGCCATCAAAGAGAACCTCGTATGAGTGTGGATTACGTGGGAACAGCTGCAAGCAAAGCAAGCACGTCCTCCACTAACCCACTCTAATACTATGTAGCTCTCAAGCCTGGGTCTGGCTTCTCACTCATCAGGATGCCCCTCCCACAACAACACAGATAATCATATCATACTGAAAATAAAGTGCGGGAAGTAAAGTGCGATAAATAAACAGAACCCAATAAGTAAACATACAAGCGCTAGGATTGACTCTCGCACAGGGACGTTGGATCCCCGGATTGACTCGCATAAGGGACGTTGGATCCCAGGAAACTATCATGTCCCCAGCAGAGTCGCCAGCTGTCGCTTCTGCGAAAATAAGGTGCCGGCAAAACAGAAGAGTCGCCACCTTTCTTTATTTATCCCTCATAACGGGAAAGGAAACGATCGGAAAAACCTGACGAAAAGGTATAAGACGAGGTCATCGCAACCATTTTCTGGATTCGGGAGTCGGTTACGCAAGGGAAAGGTATTAGCACCCCTCACGTCCATCGTACTCGATGGGATCCATGCTTGTTGTGTTTATCTGACGGGTTGGTTTTACTATCTACCTATCAAGGCTGGTCTAAAATGAAAAGGAAATGACTCGGCAAAGCGTCGCGCTTTATGCCTACGTATTCTCATCAGAGAATGAGAAATCAGAGTCAACGTAGTTCGCCTAACTACGGGTTACGGGGAAGGTGGCTCGCCAATACGTCAGTATTGTGTCTACATACTCTCAAAAGGTATGAGAGATCAGAGCTTACGTAGTTCGGGAAAATACGGATTACGGGAATTCAGATTCGTCTATTTTTTCGAGTAGGGTTAACAAACAGTTCCAGTAGTTTGGCGTACGCAGCTCGACCCTTGGAGACTTAGGCGTTACCGTTTGCGGTAGAACTGGGAGTTAACGACACTCTTTTCTTCAGAAAAGCTTCCTTTGAATTACAGGCCCACGGGGCAAAAAGATTTGAAGTTTATTTTCTGTCTTTTACGGAAGAACTGTTTTTTATGTTTGTCCGTAGTTTGTACAGCACTAGAGACTATAACCTGCGAACGAATGCGTCGCATATCGTCCAAAGGACGTATACTAAACATTCTAGACGATTGAGAGGAGGCCTCTTAATTATCATTACCCAAGTAGCTTAAGGCTCGTAACGCGCCTATACTAACTTGCCTTTATTTCGTTTTTTTACTGTTGTTTCAAGATGAGAAGAGAGAGGGACAACTACGGGGAGACTATCAAGTCCTAATGTTGTCATGCCAAGGATTCATCCTATGGTTGATGTTTGAAGCCGGGAACTCCTAGAAGTTATCATGCATAGGTTTCAACCTAAAGTTCTAATCATCACTTCCTTGTCAAAGGAAGTGAGATTCCTAGGGGATCATGTCAATGATAAACAGCAACAGATAAAGCATCAGCTTAAATAGTAAACAGATATACAATACAGGAAACAATTGTAGAATGCATGCAATGCAAGTGAGGGAGGAAATGTGTGTGGGGCATCAGCCTCCACAAGCTCGTCTCGACCTCAAGCCAGATATGAATAACTGCAATCATAAAGGAAAATAAAATGCCATCAAGCAAATCACAAACCACATAGGCAAGGGAGCTGGGCTCTACCGAATACCCGCAAGCAAAGCCATACAGTAAAAATACAAGCAGAGGGAGCGACTCAACCTCTAGTGCAATCATGCTCCTAGCTTAACACAATCTAAACATGAACTTATTCTAATGCATCAAGCAAATCACACAAGTCACATCAACACAGTTGCACAGCAAGCAAACAGACAGGAAAGAAAGCAGATCAACAACTTCCACAGCTTCACAATAAAGCAGTCCTCTGACAGTAGCTCAGTCCTTAGTCTGTAAATTTTCTTCAAGGCTCTCATCTTCAATAGCAAGTGTCAACTTGCTTCTTCAAGCTTTTAATGCATCAATCACAAGTATCAACTTGTTCTTCATCTTATCCAAGCTTCATCTCCTTCTTCATCCTCAATTTGATCTTCTTCACAAGTGTCAACTTGTTCTTCTTGATCTTCAAGCTTCAGCTCCAAAGGCAGTCTTCAAACACAGGGGAAGTGCAACTTATAACATCTTCAATCTTCTAGCAAGGAACTCCATCCTCTAGCAAGGGAGAAAGATTCATCTAACAAGAGCAAGTTGGGGATAGGGGAAAGCAAAGTGAAGACCAAAGGTCACCTCTAAGCACTCCACCATCAAGGAAAGGAACCCTCAAAGGTTCTACCAATTTGTGAGGAGCCACTCATCCTACCAAAGGAGGGATGGGGACTTCACAATGGGACCTTACATCATAAGGAGGAATGGAAGTGATCAACACCTTCCATGTTTCATAAAGGAAGAAAGTCTATTCTAAAAGATCTCCCTAAACCCTAATCCTTAACCCTAAACAAACTACACCAAAGGGAGAGCAATCTTCAAGTCTAAGCTCCACCATGCATTCCACAGCAGCCCACACAAGTCTTCATCATCATCCAAGAGCAAGAGAAGCAACACCCTAGTCTAAGGGAACTAATGAAATCATTCTAGTTGAATTAGCAAGTTAGGATCACCTAAAACCTAGTATCAAAGTTAATTCTAACTAAAATACTAAAATCAATTATAAAATCCTACAAAAATAACTACGGGAACCTATGTCAATAATGACACTACCATCTTAATTCCAGAGACCAAATCCTCAAATAAGACCTAGAAATAAATTCTACACTATAAGGTACTAAGCTTAAACCCTAAATAGGAGCACCTAAAGTTCCAATCTAAAAACCACACCTAATTTCATCACAAAAATGTGAGAAAAATACTATGGGAGCATACATGTCTAAGCTAATCACAAACAAAAAATCAGTCCAAGACTCATCACCAAATGCTCAAACTAAAATCATCAAACAGAGGTATCAACCATGATAATTTTATTATCAAATAAAATGTAAAAAATGCACAAAAATTGAAAATGCATGATTTTCCTAATATTTTTATTCAACAAAATTCTAGATTCAATCATGAATCAGAGGAAAAAAACTTGGAATTAATTGACCTATTTTTCTATTTTTCATGAATTATTTTCAAACTAGCATGAAATGAAGAAATTAAAAGAAAAACAAAAGAATTGATAAAAGTGGCGTGCCAAATAGCAAATAACATCAGTTCAATATGTGGATTGGGCCAGATGGGGGGTGTGGATATCAATCTAGTCATTAAGCCCATTTGCTTCAGTTAAGTGAAACGGTGCGTATTGATAAAGGAGTCCAAGGCTGACTTTCAAACTCAATCGTGGCCATTCATTCCATGGACTTGGTCAAGTCTTCAGCAAGATCCAACGCTTGCAGTGTATCTTCTTCATTCAAATGCTCAGGTGGAGGGAAATTAAAGATGGTGGTCTGAGCAGTGGCGCCACCGTTTTCTCCGGTGAGGTCAAACACACAGTTCATCAAAAATAGCAAAACGATACATCATCTTGTCCAGTTTTTTATGCTGATCATGAATCTAGCCTTAGAATCATCTAAATCTCCATGGATTTTCAAACCCGATAGCCATTCCAAAATACACCACAATCTTGAATTTCCTCAGAACTTCAATTAAATGCACATAAATGATCCTTATCTCATGGTGATCAATTTCCCCTATCTAGTCTTGATTATCAATCCAAGAATTGCAAGAATTCAGCTTCAACAGAAAATGATCCACATCCTAACTTGTCTCTAATTCCCAAATTAATCATCTCAAATCCATCTATACATCATCAGGATCCTAACCACCTATATATTTCTATCTATCTCCTCCTAGATTATGTACAAAAACAAAATGTATCAACCTGTGTTCAGAGGTGTAACAGAAGGTGTTCTTGATCACTTCAGCCTCCAAGATGATGCAGATTCACTCCAAAACTCCTTCCAAAGCTAATGCAATCTTCAATTTCTCTTGAATTAGCCTTGAACTTAGAATACGATTTCAACTTGCAGCTATGAAATTTCAACTTCACTCTCTGCTTCAGGCTCTAATCTCTTCCCAAAAATGAACTAAATACACTTGCCAACTTATATAGAACTCATTAGAATTATCTAGAACCCTCTCAAAGCTTCAGAATGAGAAATTAGATTTTCAAATTCTCTCCAAAATCTCACCTACACCAGTCACGATTTCTACTCTGTTTTGGCCTTAGCAAGCTTGCATTCAACTTCTCATGAGATTTTGAACATGAATGGTGATGTTTCCCTCCTTGTTTTCATCCAATGGCTTGTGTATGTCATGTTACTTCATCATGAAGAAACAAAGAAAAAGGGCATCATATTGGACTCAAATCAAAATTATAACATTGCCAAAGTTTCTAAAATGCTTTTTCCATTCAAAAAATGATGTTACTTTGCTCCATTTGCACACAAAATGATTTATTTGAATTTTTTGGTCATTTAATGCCTTTAATTCTTCCTTCTTCACAACTTCTTGAACCAAGTCTTTCCTTGAGCCATTTCAATGTCTCCTTGATACATGGTCAAGGTTAAAACCCAATTTTGAGCAACTTTCAAGTTGAACAAAATTTCATTTGAGGTGCCTAAGTTGGTGAAAATGACCTATAACCAAAAATGACCTATAATCATAACTTCCCAAAATACCCTTGAGTTGTCAAAGCCATAACTTGAGTTCTACAAATCCTATCAATTACTTCTAGTACGATATAGAAAACTAAGAGAATAAGGAACAACATTCATGTTTACGAAAAGTTCATAGGAATCATCCTTTTTGGGCAAAAGTTTCATGCAAGTTGGGTAACTTTCAAGCTCCAAATTCACATACCTCAGATGACTTGTAACTTGTCTGGCTCATATCTTGAGTTCTATAAACCCTATCAAGGACTTCTGGTACTCAAATTAAATCTAAGATCATGCCCTAAAACAATCATGTTAGGGTAAAGATGAGATGACAATCATATCTTGAGTTAAACAGTCTTGAAGTCAGGGGTCAAACTAGGGGATTTTACATTGTCAAGTCTTAGAAACCCTAGCCTGAAACTTCTCAAACTCTTCAATCATGATGATTTAACCTTGGAATAATACTTAGAACATCTTAATGCATCAATCCATGATCACATGGCTCTTGGATTAGGTCTCAACCTTCTTCAAATCATCAGTTGACTTAGGGTTGACCCAGTCAAACCCTAGCTGCACCACTCATGGCTGAGCCTTCTTAATCTTGCACAATGACCTGTCTAGGCCTCAAAGTTATCTTAAACACTTCTCATGAGCTCTCTTAATACCTCAAGTCCATCTCCATGACCTCAGAATCATCTAATGGCTTCCCACAACTCTCAAGTTAGGAGACCTACACACTTGGCTTCAACCACTCTTTCTGAGGCTCTTTCAACTTCTCTGACAAGGATATCAACCCTTGAACACTTGAATAACCTTCTTAGCTGGCTTCATAGTCTTGTATAGCTCTTAATGGGTAATCATACCCCTTGATCTCCTGCACACATGTCAATGAAATGCAAATGATAATGCTAATGTGAATGAAATGAAACACAAGCTAGGTGAAGAAATGTTGGGCAAATTTTGGGGTGCAACACCAGTCACCATCAGGTTTCACCTGTCATTCCCAACAAAGTCTAATCATACTTGGTGTATCCTTCTTTTCTTGGCAGCCCGAGCCTGTATCTGCATTTCTGCATATAGTTATCATTTTTGCATTACCTCCTCAAATGCATAGGATTTCCATTTCGTATGGAGCATTACACCATATTCAAACATTTGCATGCGAAGCATAAGCCAATTTTGGTACCTTGCATGGAAAACCTAGTCAACTTTTCAGTCAAATCAGTGTCATATTCTTAGAGAATGCCAAGCCATTCCCAACAAACATTTCAGTCAACTCATCTGTTTACATTCTTTTGGGTCTTGGATCATATGTCGATCTTACCCTCGACCAGGCCCTATCCATTAACCTTGTAATGACGACATCCCCAAGAAAGTTTTTCCCGTCAACTCTTTGACGATGTACCTTTTCAAGCAAATCTTCTCTCCATCAACTCTTTGACGAAGTTTTCCTTCGGTCAGGAATTCTTTTCATCAACTCTTTGATGATGTGTCTCTTCAGTGAAGTTTCTCTCTCCCTTCAGCCCTTTGACAATGTCAGTTTTTCCTGCCATCAACCCGTTGATGACGATATTCCAGATGTTATCCTTCCGTCAACCCTTTGACGAGGTGTCTCTCATATGAAGTTTTATTTCCATCAACCCTTTGATGACGGTGTTTCAAGTTTTCTCCCTGTCAACCCTTTGACGATGTCAGCTTTCTTTCCCATCAACTCTTTAATGATGTATCCCTCTGATGAGGATGATTTTTCTTCTGTTAACTCTTTAATGGATAGAAATGATGTTCTTGTAATCCCCAGCTTGGTCGTTTTGTGAATGTCATCCTAACTTTTGGTTGGTAGTCCGTCGTTTTGTGGATGTTATCCCAACTTTTGGTTGGTAGTCCTCTATTGTTTCCCCAGCGGAATCATCTTCCTTTCAGGGTGAGTCGGTTGATTCAACTTCCTGTGTATCCCAACTTTTGGGTGGTAAGCCTTCTTTGGACAATACCAAATTTTGGTTGGTAGTCTTTATTGTTTGTGTATTCACCCTCGGTCGGCGTCTGAGTGATCCTAACTTTTGGTTAGTAGCCTCTTTCCCATAACTTTTGAATATAACTCTCTAGTGATCCTGACTTTTGGTTAGTATCCATCATTATCTTCTTGATCAGTTACCGTGCAGGTTATCCCAACTTTTGGTTGGTACCTGCTGTTCTTCAAGTCCATCTTTGGCTGGAAATCTTTGTACTCTGTACATTCCCGCAATTTGCAAATTTCTGGGTTCTTTTTGTATTCAATCACCTTTTACCTTGAACGTTTGAAAGCAGTTTCTTTTTATACCTTCAGGTCCAAGTCGATTGAATAGGGGCAGCTGTTACACCCAAAAATTTACCTTCACTTTTTCTAACCTAATTGGCTTGTTTGTTTCGCATTCATCTGCATATCTGTTAGATCATAATTCATAATCATACTTTTGCATTGGTCTTCTAAGACGTGGGATCGAGAGTTTCTCTGAATCAGGTCATCAAGTATCAAGATTACATTCTTCAAGATTTGTTGGGCATCAAGGGCCTAGGGTTTTGTCATTCCTTTGATCCATGTTAGTTGGCAAGCTTCTCATCATGGATAGGGACCAGTTTTATCAGAGACGATGGCATAGTTTAAAGTCAGGCAAGGTGTATCCAAGGTCAATTTGTCATGTAGCGAAAATCAACAAGTTATCAGTGAATTAAAGGCGATGCTCATTGTTTCAGTCGTGGTTTGTTCAGTGGTAGTTGTTCCCATTTTATCATAGGTTGTTAGAAGAGTTTCAAGTGTCATTTTTGGATTAAGTTCAGTCAAGGTGTATGTCGAGGGAAGGTATTGGTGGAGGATTATACAAGTTCATCATCATTCACCTTTCAAATTCAATTTCAATTACCTGAAGCATATCCATTAGCTCATTTTCATGTCCAACTTAGGTTTTAATTGGAATCTTATTCCAAGCTACGAACCTTTCATTTTTCAAAACCATTCCAAAGTGTCCATTCTTCATCCATATTCACCTTCTAAACCCATGCTCAAAATCCACACTCACATTAAGACCATTTCTCATAAACATGTTCGTTGTTCAAGTTCGCTTTCATATCCATGAACCAAATTTGAACCAAGTCATGTTTCAATTCAAAAAAACCATTTCATTTATTAATCCATATTCATTCTTTAATTCAATTAACCATTTCCATATTTTTCAAAATTCACAATAAAATTCATGTCATCATTTAAATCCAAATAAACCCATTTTCTACACCATTTTCTTTTCAAATGCCAAAGCCCATACATTCATTTTTCTATTACAAGTTTCTAAAGCCCAAATATTACAAGTTCATTAAAGGCCCATAAATAAAATACAAAAACAGAATGATGATGGATTCACATGGCCCACTTTGTAGTCTCCACACTACCAATCCATTGCCTTACACACTAAATTCTGTAGAAACTCCATACGCTGGCCGTGATATACAATATTCCTTCACCTTATGAATCTGTCCCCACCAACTTGCAAAACGACACAATACGTACTGTCAGCACCATAAAACCACAACATGAAATCAAGCCATCCACTACCTCTGCCATTACTATCACGCGTACAACCCATAGCCAACAATACACCATGAATTGTTGCAAACTCGTACAACACAACAACAGAAAACCTGTGCAATTTGTACCAAAAACTTCATTAACAAGTTTCGATTTCGAGTTTAAAAGAGAAATAGGGGAGGCAGATAACAAGAAGAAAAAATGATGAAGAGAGAAGAGGGACGACTGAAAAAGATGAACAAAAAAACAAAACAAACCTTCAAAAACTCATACTACATACTCTATCTGTGATAACTGATAAAACTATTACAAACCTTTTTTCCATTGGGTTTCTCGCATCACCATTTTTTATTTTCCTCAATCACCTCACGTCATTCTTCATCGTCAATCAAACCGCAACTACTCCAAATTCATGATTGTCATTCTTCTGCAGCCAAAGGAAAAGAAAATCGACAACAAGATCGAATAGAAGAAAACAATGAAATAGGAGAAGCACAATGAACCAGAGAGTGGGAAGCACACACGTACCTGAATAAAAAGCTGAAGACCTTTAGATTTCTCAACGACTTTCTTCGATTTGAAGAAGCACCGGGCTTTCTCCGGTAGGTAAACAACGTTGAACCTTCATCTCTTTATGTTTCGTGATCCATGTGCATAGAGTAATTGAGGCCCTAACGCGAAGGGTTTCTTTTATATTCCATTTGGTTTTGTTTGAGGTTTTAGGTGAGGATTTGGAAGGAAATATTGGTGCTATTTTTGGAAAGAGGAAGACAAGTGAACGGAGAGAAGGCTCTTAGAGAAGCTGCAAGCGATGATGATGGTTGTGTGAACAGATTTGAGGATGGTGAACCTCCGCCGGCGACTCGATTTAAGAAGAAGAATTTAAGAATGCATCTGAGAGTGAGGTTATAGAGCAAGGAAAAGAGACACAGGGCGTGGAAGAAGATGGTGTGTTGAACTTGAGCGGCACGAAGAATCTGCGGAGGTTTGACGATGCTGGTTTGTCGAGGATAGAGACGACGTGAGGTTTGTGGAGAAGAGGAACGTCGGGTTGGCGTAGGGAGAGGTTAAGAGTTGAGGTTCAGCAGAAGTCTCCTAGGGTTATTTGTTCCAAACCTTGATTCTCATGACATGTGTTGCACCCCAAAATTTGCTCTCACGTGTTCTAACTTTGATTGGCTTCTGGTTCTCACTCATATGCATTTTCATTAGGTCATAGTTCATAATCATATTTCACATTGGTTTTTTAAGACATGGGATCAGGAGTTTTTCTTTGAATCAAATCATCGAATTTCATGCCATTTAGACACGTGTCCACCCACGATTGGGTGTTTTTCAAATCTCTATTATTTTGCCCAACGAGGGCGTGACACGTGGCCTAAGGATGATACTTTTTGTAAATATTAATTCCTTTTTTATTTTTTTTTCTTTTCAAAAATATTAATATTTTGTACACATATTGTTTGTTAATAGAATTTACATTTTTTAGTTAATCAGATTTTAAGTAGACTTAGAATTATATTAGAATATTAGAAATTAACTAGATTTTAGAAATAGAATTATTAGAATACATTTTTATAGGAATTTAATTAGAATTTAGATTTAGGAAAATAGAATTAGAATTATGATTAGATTTTAATTAGATTTAAAATAGGATTTTAATTAAATAAATTTAGATTTTAAGTTAGAGTTATTATTAGAATTAGATTTTTTTTATTATTAGAAATTAGAAGTTAGAATATTAATTAGTTGAAATTATATTGTTTTGGATTAGTTTATTATTAGAGTTATTAGGAATTAATATAGAAAATTAAATATAAAAAAAACAGGGACACTTGTTTTTCTTCTGCGTATAAGACCCCTTGCACTATTCATCCTCATTGAAAATCATAAACCCTAACCAGCCATTTCTCTTCTTCCTCACAAAACGGCTGCCGCCCCACCACCATTCTCCTCCTTCTCAAAAACAACTCGCCGGAACCCATTCTTGGTTGCGAGACCATCTTATCTGTTTCTTTCTTGGGGTTTTCTCGATATTTTCCCTTCCCTTCATGGGATAAATAAAGTTCGGTGGCCACTCTTCTGTCTTTCTTCTCACCTCTTCGTCGTTGCATTTTTCGAGTAGCTACAACTGGCGACTCTGCTGGGGAATACCTAGCAAGCCAAACCTAGTTTGTTTGTCGCAGTTGTGATTTATTTGCCTTTTATTGTTTATTGTGTTGTGTTCCGTTACTGGTTGGGTTTATTTGGGATGGTTTGTGAGGATAAAAGCTTTCTCCCAAGCTTTCTAGTATACACTAAGATTAGGAGGTGGTTTCTTTCTAATTTGCGAGACTTAGGACTCGTTGAGTTGGTTTGAATTCCACCGCTCAAATGAGACCCCTTTGGCATGATTACATCTTATGAGTAGTCGTAATGGCATCTTTATTTCCGACCTAGGAGTCCGTGACCTTGAGGACCTTTTGTAGAACCTTATTCCGAAGGTTACTAAAACATAACTCTGTGTTCATCCTTTGAAAGGATTACTGTCTTACGAATCGTCGTTATGATGGAAAACTTTTGAGGGTTAGTGCATAGGAATTTGTTTAAAGCCTTTGAGATACCCTCTTATAAACCAATAGATTGCCCACCCGAGGTGGGAGATATCTCATTACGTGGCCTTGCAGGATCTGTGACCTTAATCTTTGCTGTTGATATGTTCTTGTGTGCATTCATAACATTGCATTTGCATAAGCATCTCTGCATCATTTTGCATTTTATTCTCTAACCAAGATACCAAGAGCTTACCCATCCTCTATTTGCAACCCACAGTTGATTTCTCGACACTTCTACTAAACTCATGAGAGCTGTGAAGCATTTGAAGCAAGAGGAGCTTAGACGCCTTGAAAGCCCAGTTAGACAAAGCAAGCTGAAGTAGCTATGTCAGAGAACAACTGCAAGAATGTTGAGTCCCCACCAGGATTTACCGTGACGAATAATCCACTGTACGATCTTCCGCCAGATGACCATCCTCCGCAAGTAAACTTTCATACTCGACCCCAGAGGATGCCACTAACTGGTCTCATGGAAGAAAAGCTCTGTGCTCTTGAGGAAAGACTTCAAGCTACAAAAATGCCTGATATGCCCAGCCTCGATGCTGCTGATATGTGTCTAGTGCCAGACCTGGTGATTCCTCCGAAATTGAAGGTACCCAACTTCGAGAAGTACACAAGCTTTAGTTACCTGAGGCATCACTTGGTGATGTTCTGCCGAAAAATGACCTCCTACACTCATAATGATAAGTTGTTGATTCATTATTTTCAAGACAGTTTGAATGAGGCATCATTAAATTGGTACATGGACCTAGACAGAAGCCATATCCAATCATGGAGGGACTTAGCTAGCGCTTTTCTAAAGCATTACCAGTACAATCTGGACGTGGCTCCCATCCGCATGCAGTTGCAAAGCCTATCTCAGGATGGAAATGAATCTTTTTAAGGAATATGCACAGTGTAACACCCCGCTTCCCAAAAATAAAATAAATGCAATATAAATCAGAACAAATATCAGAGTGCCACATCAACACGGGATGTCACGAAACAGAAACTCAACAAAACATTTCATTTAGAGAAATTCAACAATAAGCAGCGGAAATCATCATATAAATATATACATATAAACATCATGTACAACAATATTCGGCCATTCGCCCAAAATATACAAAATATATCCACCAAAAGGATTCATCAAAACATGATACGACACGGAGTCACAACAAAAATCATCAGATAAACAAATAACTCCCAAAAGCCTCGTGTTACGTATCAAAGCATCCCTACAACTCGACTCGCCACTATCCAAGCTAGCTATGCACCTCGATTGTCTGTACTTCCGAAGAAGCATAGACCACAACAACAACAAAAAGGGTGAGAAATCACGATCAAAATATAACGGTAATAATGTACATGAATAAAAGGCAATAGAAAAACAAACATCATTCAACATACATCAACCCGAACCTACAGTCCAACACCGACACAACCCACATAACAATGCAAACATATGCAACTCAACACCATGAAATGCGGTACCGACTCAACAATAATGATGGACACCTGGCCATCAACCCTCCACAAGGGAGCACCGGATGAATCACATACACTCCACCTTGAGCAACAATTCATCCCACCATTCTCCACACAGGAGCACAGGTGAATCACTTACGCTCCATCCGAGACATGATTCAACCCCACCATTCTCCACACAGGAGCACCGATGGACAGCGGGCCATCAACCCTCCACAAAGGAGCACCAGATGAATCACATACACTCCACCTTAAGCAACGATTCATCCCACTAAGACATCATGATATGCACGACACCAATGCACATAACAACATAAGCACCCACGGCGCACACAATCCTCCTGATCACATATCGTCACACAATCATATATATATATATATATATATATATATATATATATATATATATATATATATATATATATATATATATATATATATATATATATATATATATATATATATATATATATATATATATATATATATATATATATATATATATATATATATATATATATATATATATATATATATATATATATATATATATATATATATATATATATATATATATATATATATATATATATATATATATATATATACACACACACACAAATATCCCACACATCACCACATCCATGTATACTAACATATACTCATTGAATTATTCTAATTAAACGAATTTCAAGGAAATCATGTTCCACACCACACATACACTCTCCACAGTTCACTATCAATCTCACAATCAGTCATGACCAACAAAGTTCCAATACCGGTAGAGAACGAAATAGAACAACACCAAAAACACAACTACTATCATACTCGCTGGCTCACTCGCCTAGCGAAGCATCAGCGAAGACTCGCTACTCGCTCACCCAACGAACTCCCTAGCGAAGGCAGACAGTGGCTACTGGAAGCACTCGCTTCCCAGTTCGCCTAGCGAAACATCAGCGAATGTTCGCTATTCGCTCGCCTAGCGAAAGTGCTGGCGAATGTCTGGGATTTCACAAAAACCCCACTGTTCAGAATCGGTAAAACTCTCCGAAATCACCCGATTTAACTCAAACCAGTTCCCACAACACTAATGCGACTTAGCTACGTAATCTATTCCAAATTCCACTCGATAAAACTTCAGCTCTACCGATTAACTCATTTCCGGCTTAAAATGATAAAATACCCAGAAGCCCCAAATCACCCCAACAATCACATGCAACAAGCCTATCTTATCATCAACAAACTCAGAATCACAACAACATAACAATTAAGTTCATCAGAACCTATGGGATTAGGGAAATCCTCTTCTACCTAGAATTCATGCAAATACCAGTTTCAACCCGATTCTCCCCCTTACCTCGATAACTCGATCATATGATGAAACTCTTCGAAGAATCGATAGCTTAAACTCTTCTTCTTCTTCCTTGATTCTTCTCCTTCAATTTCCTTCCAATTGGCTCTGCTCTTCTTCTTCCAATTCCTCTCCTTCCTTCACGTGTTCTTTCTTTCCTTCCCAATCTTGCCAAGAATACCCCTTATTCTAAATTCCTCTTATTTCTTAATAATAATAATATTAATAATAATATTAATAAATAATAATAACAATACTATTATTAATTAAATTATTATGACTAAATATTATTACTAATACCAAAGTCCAAATTATTAAATAAACTCCAACTTAAGGGCTACCCACCCCGCACTCGAACACACCCCCCACGAAGCACACCGAAATTAAAATAACACAAAAAAACTAAATAATTAAAATGGGCGTTACAACTCTCCCCCACTTTAATTATTTACGTCCTCGAAAATTACTTGATGGAAACAATTCCGGATACGCATCCCGCATCCTGCTTTCCAATTCCCAGGTCACACTGCCAGCTGCAGCACCTCCCCAAACCACTCTCACCAAAGCTATTTCCTTCCCTTGGAGTTGCTTCAGCTTACGATCTTTGATCCTCAACGGCATCGTCTCAACGGTAAGATTCTCCCTGACTTGCACTTCATCTCTCTGAATCACATGATATGGATCCGCGACATTTGCCTTTCCTGGATGATAACTCAAACTGAAGTCATAATCCTTCAAGAATTCCAACCATCTTCTCTGTCTCATGTTCAGCTCTTTCTGGTCAAACAGATACTTCAGACTCTTATGGTCGCTGAACACCTCAAACCTTGAACCATACAAATAGTGCCTCCAGATCTTTAACACAAAAACTACCGCAGCCAATTCAAGATCATGAGTAGGATAGTTCCGTTCATGCACCCTCAGTTGCTGCGAAGCATGCGCCATAACCTTACCACTCTACATAAGAACTTCGCCTAATCCCATCTTAGGTGCATCATAGTACACCATAAACGGCTCGCTCGGAGTCGACAATACTAACACCGATGCCGTAGTTAATCTCTTCTTCAATTCTACAAAGCTCTCTTCACAAGCAGCATCCCACACAAAAACTTGATTCTTTCTCGTCAACTGAGTCAATGGCAACGCCAAAGTAGAAAAAACTTCGATAGTACCCTGCTAAACCCAAAAAGCTTCTAACTTCCAAGGCTGTCTTCGGCGGTTCCCACTGCAACACTGCACTCACCTTTGATGGGTCTATCAATATACCATCACCAGATATTACATGGCCCAAGAAACTCACCATCTTCAACCAAAACTCACACTTAGACAGTTTCACAAACAACTTATTATCCTTCAACACTTGCAAAGTAATTCTCAAATGTCCTGCATGCTCTTCCTCCAACTTCGAATAAATCAATATATCGTCAATAAAGACAACAATAAACTGATCCAAATAAGAATAGAAGATTCGGTTCATATACTCCATGAACACTCCCAGCGCATTAGACACTCCAAAAGGCATTACCGCACATTCGTAATGTCCATAACGAGTTCGAAATGCGGTCTTCTGAATATCACCTTCTTTCACTCTGATCTGATGGTAACCCAACCTCAAATCAATCTTACTAAACACTCGAGCTCCCACCAACTGATCCATCAAATCATCAATCCTTGAAAGAGGATATTTGTTCTTAATGGTCACTTTATTCAACTGTTGGTAATCGATGCACAAACGCATACTACCATCCTTCTTCTTGACCAACAACACTGGAGCTCCCCACGGTGACACACTCGGTCTGATAAAATTCCTATCCAGCAACTCTCCAATCTGAGACTTCAATTTGGCCAATTCCACTGCCGACATCCTGTACGGCGCCATAGAGATAGGCCTCGTACCATGTACAAGATCAATGCTAAACTCAACTTCTCTCTTCAGAGGTAACTCTATAATATCATCAGGGAACACTTCAGGAAATTCATTCACCACCGCCAACTCCTTCAGTGACAATTTCCCGTCAACAACTAATGATGCAAATAAAGCAAACATTTTAGCCTCATCCTCCAACAAGATCCTCAATTCCTTACTAGACAAGGAATCCGCCAATGCTTCTTCCTCCGGCGTAAGAAATAACAACACCTTCCGAAAACAATCGATGTAGACTCGGTTGAACTCCAACCCATTCATACCCAGAATAACATCCAACTTATCAAGGGGAAAGAAAATCAGATCCACTCCAAAATCCCTACCAAAAATAGTCAGCGGACACTTCAAACACACTAAAGAAGTAGTCACTGAACCAACAGAGGGAGTTTCAATGGTCATCTGCCGCTCAAGAGTAGTCGACATCAATCCTAACCTCTTCCCACAATCAACAGAGATGAACGAGTGGGTTGCACCCGTATCAATAATAGCAGACAAGGGAACATTATTGATGAAACAAGTACCTTGGATAGAACGCTCCTGACTGACAGCTTGAGTTCCCACCACTGCAAACACTTTACCACTTGTCTGAGACACCTAAGACGACTTTGGCTTCTCGCAATGCATACTGATGTGACCCTTCTCACCACAGTTATAACAGGTAGGCATAGCGACCCGACAATCAGCTACCACATGGCCCGACTTACGACACTTGAAACACTTCTTCACCTCATGAGGACAATCATTGGCACGATGACCCGCGCCACCGCACCGAAAGCATTTCCCACCAGCAGACACTCTCCCTTCTCTGGGCTTCTTATCAGAAGCAGCCTTAAACTTCCCCTTATCAGCAGGGACACTGTAAGGAGTACCACCAAACCTCTTCTTACCCTTACGGTCATTTGCAGCCTTGTAATGTGCAATCCTAGCCCGATTATCATTATCATAAATCCTGCTTCTGCTTATCAGCTTAGGATAATCCCTGATCTTCTGACAAGCAATTCCCATCTTAACTTCTGGATGCAGCCCATTATCAAACTTCAAACACTTGGAGGTCATCGCCCCGTCAGTATTGTAGTGAGGACAATATTGCACCAACTCTTCAAACTTAGCAGCATACTCAGCTACCGTCATACTGCCCTGTTTCAGCTCTAGAAACTCTATTTCCTTAGCACTTTGAATATCCTCCGAAAAATACTTCTCCAGAAAACCAGTTCGAACCACATCCCAAGTAATTGCGGTTCCTGCAGTCTCCAATCTTTGGCGACTGTTGTCCCACCAAGCTTCCGCTTCACCTTCTAGCATGTGGGCACCGAAACTCACTTTCTGCTCATCGCTACAACCCATCGTCCTATAGATCTTCTCAATTTCCTTCAGCCACTTCTGAGCAGCTTCGGGATCCAAAATTCCTCCTTGAAACGTCGGCGGCTTGTTACTCTGAAACTGCGCAAAATCCCTGAATTGCGCACCCGCAGCTTGGTTCTGATTAGCAACCACCTGCGTCATTGCTTGCATAGCTGCAGCCAACGCAGCATCATTCCTTCCCACCATACTGCTCAACAACAACAACAACAGGTTAACAGAAAAACAAACTCTATCCTACAGACAGACTCAACTACTACACTGGCCGGACGGACCGACCTACTCTGATACCAACTTGTAACACCCCGCTTCCCAAAAATAAAATAAATGCAATATAAATTAGAACAAATATCAGAGTGCCACATCAACACGGGATGTCACGAAATAGAAACTCAACAAAACATTTCATTTATAGAAATTCAATAATAAGCAGCGGAAATCATCATATAAATATATACATATAAACATCATGTACAACAATATTCGGCCATTCGCCCAAAATATACAAAATATATCCACCAAAAGGATTCATCAAAACATGATACGACACGGAGTCACAACAAAAATCATCAGATAAACAAATAACTCCCAAAAGCCCCGTGTTACGTATCAGAGCATCCCTACAACTCGACTCGCCACTATCCAAGCTAGCTAAGCACCTGGATTGTTTGTACTTCTGAAGAAGCATAGATCACAACAATAACAAAAGGGGTGAGAAATCACGATCAAAATATAACGGTAATAATGTACATGAATAAAAGGCAGTAGACAAACAAATATCATTCAACATACATCAACCCGGACCTACAGTCCAACACCGATACAACCCATATATCAATGCAAACATATGTAACTCAACACCATGAAATGCGGTACCGACTCAACAACAACGATGGACACCTGGCCATCAACCCTCCACAAGGGAGCAACGGATGAATCGCATACACTCCACCTTGAGCAACGATTCATCCCACCATTCTCCATACAGGAGCACGGGTGAATCACTTACGCTCCATCCGAGACATAATTCAACCCACCATTCTCCACACAGGACCACCGATGGACACCGGGCCATCAACCCTCCACAAAGAAGCATCATATGAATCGCATACACTCTACCTTGAGCAACGATTCATCCCACTAAGACATCATGATATGCACGACACCAATGCACGTAACATCATAAGCACCCACGGTGCACACGATCCTCCTGATCACATATCGTCACACAATCATATATATATATATATATATATATATATATATATATATATATATATATATATATATATATATATATATATATATATATATATATATATATATATATATATATATATATATATATATATATATATATATATATATATATATATATATATATATATATATACACATATCCCACACATCACCACATCCATGTATACTAACATGTACTCATTGAATTATTCTAATTAAACGAATATCAAGGAAATCATGTTTCACACCACACATACACTCTCCACAGTTCACTATCAATCTCACAATCAGTCATGACCAACAATGGTCCAATAACAACATAGAACGAAACAGAACAGCACCAAAAACACAACTACTGTCATGCTCGCTGGCTCACTCGCCTAGCGAAGCATCAGCGAAGACTCGCTACTCGCTCGCCCAGCGAACTCCCTAGCGAAGGCAGACAATGGCTACTGGAAGCACTCGTTTCCCAGTTCGCCTAGCAAAACATCAGTGAATGTTCGCTATTCGCTCGCCTAGCAAAAGTGCTGGAGAATGTCTGCGATTTCACAAAAACCCTACTGTTCAGAATAGGTAAAACTCTCCGAAATCACCCGATTTAACTTAAACCAGTTCCCACAACACTAATGCGACTTAGCTACGTAATCTATTCCAAATTCCACTCGATAAAACTTCAGCTCTACCGATTAACTCATTTCCGGCTTAAAATGATAAAATACCCGGAAGCCCCAAATCACCCCAACAATCACATGCAACAAGCCTATCTTATCATAAAAAAACACAGAATCACAACAACATAACAATTCAGTTCATCAGAACCTATGGGGTTCGGGAAATCCCCTTCTACCTAGAATTCATGCAAATACCAGTTTCGACCCGATTCTCCCCCCTTACCTCGATAACTCGATCAGATGATGAAACTCTTCGAAGAATCGATAGCTTAAGCTCTTCTTCTTCTTCCTTGATTCTTCTCCTTCAATTTCCTTCCAATTGGCTCTGCTCTTCTTCTTCCAATTTCTCTCATTCCTTCACGTGTTCTTTCTTTCATTCCTAATCTTGCCAAGAATACCCCTTATTCCAAATTCCTCTTATTTCTTAATAATAATAATAATATTAATAATAATAATAACAATACTATTATTAATTAAATTATTATGACTAAATATTATTACTAATACCAAAGTCCAAATTATTAAATAAACTCCAAATTAAGGGCTACTCACCCCGCACTCGAACACACCCCCACGAAGCACATCGAAAATAAAATAACACAGAAAAATTAAATAATTAAAATGGGTGTTACACACAGCGGTGGAGAGAATTCGCAGCAAGAGTGCAACCACCACTCTCGGACAGGGAATTGATTGACATGTTCATAAATAGCTTGCATGGCTCTTATCTTGAAAGAATGGCTGGCTGTGCGCTATCAAGTTTCTCTGATCTTGTGATAGTAGAAGAACGCGTCGAAAGCTACCTTAAAAACAGATAAATCCAGGATGCCTCAAGCAGCCAGGCCAGTGAGATTGAATCTTTAAGCGATTTCCATGAGGAAGAAACTAACACATTCATAGCAAATATTGAGTATTCTCATGGTGACCCAGCAAAGCTCTATGGTCCCTCATCTGCTCAATAAGCATCATTTTCAGTGCCATGTTATCCTCGTAGAAACTAGCCATGCATAAAGCTTCAGCCTATAAACCATGGATTGCTCCTCATGCAAATCAATGAGCCCATGGCCGAGGATGTCAGAATCAGCGCCAGAATCAGAATAGGCCTAGCAACAACTTGGAAAGAAGGAATTCTCCTCTTCATCCAGTCCCTATGTCACACAGTCAGCTTCTGCCACATCTGATCCAAAACTCATTGGTGCAACCCAAAACTCTTAAGCCTGTGCCAGAACCTTACCCTCCTGGGTACAATCCCCATGTTCAGTGTGGATACCATGGAGGATCCATGGGACACGCAACCGAAGATTGCAAAGCCTTCTAGGCCAAAATGTAGCAGTTGATTGACAAAGGGTACATATCTTTTCCAGAAGGAAGTTTGGTTGTCTATGTCAACCTCTCAGCTGTCTAAGCTCGAAGATTCCGAGGGTCATTTCCAGAAGCCAGTGGTCCAGACAGGCAGACGTCCTCAACATTGGCAGTCCTTAGGTGCTTTTATCATTTGCGTTTGTAGTTTTTTTTTCCTGTTAATTGCTACTTGTTTTAAACATTATTGTTTTGAAAGGTAATAGTAATGAAGTAATTATGCACTTTCTAAATTAATTTTGTCGCATTCACTCATTTTTTATTTATTTATCACAAAACACAGACACACACACACACCTCTTATCCACTCCATTTTATCACTATTGTTTAGCAAAGATTGGAGGAAGGATGTCGAAAACTGAATACTTATAATTGTTGATCGTATGCTTTCGGATAAAATCTCGCCGATGATGTATATGAATTATTTCAAATCCCCTAAACACCGGAGATATAAGGAGCTAATCCCTAGTCAACCACTTCGAGCCTAGAAGAAGGAGTTTCCTTCGGATATTCAAACCCTTAAACACTCAACCTGGGGCAGGGTAGTTGTTCAGTTATTCCTATCCCGCACTTAAAATCCAAAAGACGGTTTTTCATCAATGACCCGTGATGTGGAAGCCTGCTAAGTCAAGTACCTCAAAGGAGGCCTAGACAAAAATTAAGGCAATCCCAATGGATCTGACAAGAAAAATCAGTCCATGCAAAAGTTAGGGATCAAAAACAAAATTGAAAGAGGTCCTTAAACCCTCAACAAAAATAGAATAAGACTCAGTGACCGCCATATCAAATCAAGAAGGGTCACTGACGTCCATCAAAAGCAAAATAAGGTGTCTGCCATTTCAAACAAACCTTGAGTCATCAAGCTTACACTATCAAGTCCGTAAATGCAGAATTAACTGAACGTAGGACTGGAGATCATTACGAACAAGGGGTGGGTAATAATAAAACTTTGAGCCTAGTATCCTTTGTTTTATAACCGTGAACCAGACCATGTTATAACCCTCGAAAGACCTAATTGAGGCAAGGTTTATTCTAAAAGCATATTATCACAAGGTTACGTAAACTGACTCCTCACATATTTGCTAATCATCAACATTGGTGTCATTATCTTTGGTATATCTTTCATGCCAATCAAGTTAGCACAATGTTTCGACTAACGGTCCATTCGTCTCACTATCACGACACTTAATAAATGATATTTCTTTCAAAACTTGCATGAACTTCACATTAAAATTACCATTCGTGAACAAACAATTTTAATCGCAAGTTAGTAGTTGGCATCAAGGAAATTCCAAAAGAGAGCAATCAAACAGGACTGAATCATTTAGAAGTCTGGATCAAAATCAATATACCTTGTCACCCTATGGATCTAGGGCATTGACATCCAAGAGTATGGAATTAGTCAGTCTGAGGCAAATCCCCAAACAGCGGTTGATTATGGGGCAAATCATTCAAGAAGCGGTTGGTCAAAAGTGAATCATCTAGAGACTCCGCCAACCAGGGGCAGGCCACCCAGAGTTTCTTTGATTTAAGGACGGATCCCTCCAATATTCATTCAGGACAAGTTAAGTCGCTTCAATGCTCTTTCGGGGGCAAGCTACTTCAAGAGCATATTGAAGCTAACCACCATGAGAATCGGCTAACAAGGATGAATCCTTTCATGATACAAATTCTGGGGCAAGCCATCTCGAGGTCGTCTCATGGAAAGTTACTTTCTTTTTCAAGATGAACTTTTCCAAAGGTCATACTGGGGCAAGTTGAACTACGTTGGGGCAATTTACTCAAACAAGTCCATTTTCGTCAGCAACTGTTGAGTTCAAAACGAGTGTCGGGGAATCGTATTGTCACCTCATCCATAAACCTTAACTGATGGGCTAGAGACGTGTCTACTTATGCGTCTAGCGGTATCTTACTGCAAGTGCACAGCCTATCGAAGTAATATTTAAGATTATCGATCCACAGGGATTCTATGGTTACTTAGTGCTAGATGAACTTCTAGTTTAGCTAAGGCGAATGATTGTCACGATTTTTGTTGGTTTTTAAGACTATTAAAGGCGGAATTAAATTTAAGTTTAAATAAAGTAATATTAAGGCGGTCGGTATGTAATTATACTAACTTAGGTGGGTCAATCTAACCTAGGCTTATAAAGGTGTTCACTTAATCTATTCGGTAGAGGTTACCAGTTTAAATACCCTCAACTCACACTCTCGTGGTCTTATATCAGATCTTATCCCTAAAGCCCTATGCCTGCTCTCGCTAGCCCATAAGTGTTTAGAGGTAATTTTTGGAAACTAAGTAGTTCTAATTTATCTTAAAGCGCTCTCGCTGTGTTTAATTTAAATGCCTAACTTTAGCTATCTGGTTAAAATCTCACACTCTCGTGGTCTTGACCTAACCTAATACTCTTTTCTTACTCTCGTAATGAAAAGGTCTATTTCAATTAAAAAGTATCAGCCAGAATATTAAGTGATTAATTATTTTCAGCCTATGGTTGTATTTTACCGGTTAAGTTTGTTATAACTACATACCGCCCTAAGGTGTTTAGCTACTCATCGATGTTGAACCAGACAGAGATAAAGAATTTAATAATAACGTACTCATGGCAGAAAAATAAATAAACATTATAATTAAATTAAATTGCAATATAATGAAAAACCTGGTTAACAAATATTCGAGAGACTCCTTCTTCCACAGACCGGAAAGCTTGGAGTTGGCGGGAATTGAAAATAAACGAGTGCTGAAGGTTTAGAAACAAATAAAGGTATAACAATTTCCTGATGTTGGAAATTGTTATACGGTTGGTTTGGATACAAATAAAAACGAAACAGAAAACTAAAAATAATGCGGGAACAGAAAAGGCCGGTTCGTAATACAGTTCGGCAGAGCTTCCGCAGGAATTTTGAATAAAAGAATCTGTCCCCCTGTGTTCACAGAACTTGTACTATTTATAGAGTCCTTAATGGGCTGGATTTTTGGTCCTTTGTTGCATGGGCCTTGCTGAAGTTGTTGAAGGAATGCTGGAACGTGGCAACAAAATGGGAGAAGTGGTCTTCACGTAATGCCAAGAGGAGAAGTGGTCTTCACGTAATGCCTTGACGTAGTCTGAGTCAAAACCAAATTTTACCCTTGTTACGGTCGTGACAAGGTCTTCACGTTCGTAACTTGAGGTTTTTAAGTGTCACGGTCGTGACCACTCTCTTACGGTCGTGATGGCTCAAATTGGGGTGTCACGGTCGTGACACCCTTGTGACGATCGTGGCTGAAACAAATTATGCAGTCTTTTGCAGGCTTCTTCATTTCTTCATCTCTTTATGGTTTCTTTTGTTCCTTTTGCTCTTAATTCATGATTTAGCTCCATATAATGATGTACCTGCAAAATGGTAAGAAAAACTCGAGAAATCGAGTGTTAAAACGGTGAATATGCGATAAAACGTCAATGAAACCTAGCAATATAATCAATGCGTTTTCTCGTTATCAAACTTCCCCAAACTTAAACCTTTGCTTGTCCTCAAGCAAATAGTCGGTTGAAAATCGGCGGACAAGATAGAACACTACCGATACACTGATGACACAAGCAACAAGCTATGTCGTCGACTTCCCGTTAAACGAAACAATCGGCAATTACATTACGATTTCACCTGGAGTTCTTCGATCTTATTTCGCCCGGTTTCATTCTAGCGCAATCACATTAAGCCCTTTGCCTTAGCACGCACGTAGTGGAGTAGCCGGTTAGCGATTTTGATCCTTTTTTAGCACGGGGTCTGGTACACGAGTGTGGTAACCCTACGTATTTTATCCGATTTGGAAGTTGTGGGGGATCGAGCCGTAGCACGCCCTACCGAGTTCAGAACCAGTACCTCTGAACCAACTTGCAACGGATTCCTTCTCATATTTCTCGTTTCTTATATGCGACCGTGTACTTTGGTGCAAATTCTTTTTCATTTTGCATCGAGATATGAAGGATCATTATTGATTAGGCATCAAGCGCTTATATTCATCGGCTCCCCACGTGGTTTGTGTTCAGACGGTGCTGACTGCTAGTATAAACTACTAGGGGTTACTTTTGAACTGAAACTAAAAGTGTACTCGTAATGGTAATCGGGATGGAATTGCTTAAGTAGGGAGTCAAAGATGTCAAGATTGTATTGGTCTTGTTTAATCGTTCTCGGCTTCCTAATTACGATTCCGTAGGTAAGTCGGGTAATGCGAATAATTAAAGATTTTTTTCTGGTATAGCTAAATGATCGGGGAAAGTTCGAAATTAAAGAAAATAGCACAAAGATTTGCTCATTTCATTAACTTGCGAAAAGAAATACAACGGAATTGAAAATACAACGAAATGGAAAAGTGCGAAAAAGGGAAAATGCGGAAATGAAAGGTACCTCTCCCACACTATATCAGACATTGTCCTCAATGTTGTGATATAAATGCGGTAAAAGTACAGTACAATGACAAAAACGAAAAACAAACATAAGCAAAATATAACTATGGTTGCTGAGGACCGCGGGCTCGGCCTCTGGTGCGGGAGCGGCGTCTGGAGGGAGTCGCTTCAGGATCAGAACCGGTGCCGGAGGCAGCAGTGATGCTAATGCGGAGGGCTTCTAGCTCGCTGAAAATTTCTCCAAACCTCTCATTAGTAGCTTCCTGGTTTGCTGCAATAGTGCTGAGTAAAGCATCATACTGCTCCTTCTGCCTTCGCTCCAGTGCGGCGTTCATCTGGTTCTGCTGATAAATCGCACGGAGGACTTCCTCAAGTGTGATTTCGGGAGCAGGGGGCTGTCGGGTGGATGTCTCTGGTATATCCTGGACAGGCTCAGCTGCATCCATAGCGTCCTACATCTCGTCCTCTAGAGGGTCTGCCGGATCATCATGAATAGGGACGTGATCGGCAGCAGCAGGTAAAACAAAGAGCCAGTTGGCTCGGTTGGATGGATCGATGCGGTCGCGGGACGGCAGAATGATATGATGGAAAATGGTGCCATTGACAACAGGGATATACCTGCCATCCTCTCACTGCGCAATCAGGTGAGCGGACCTGCAATAACTCTTGGTGAGGCATTCTGCGGCTAGGTGAGGCTGATTTTCGAGCAAGTCACCAAGCCCCAACTGAATGGCGAGGGCGGTGACAATGCCGCCTATGAAGAATGGGGAGGAGCCTTTGTGTGCAATGGCCTGGATATGATAAAGCATGAAAGGGGCAGCGTTGATTGGCTCGTCATTAAGAGCGCAGTGTAAGAATAGAAGCTCCTTGGAGTTGAGCTTATGGTTGCTTTCTCGAGCGAAGATGGTGTTGCATATGATACGGTGAAAATAGCGGATTGCCGGGTTGTGGATGTGCGTAGCGTTGAGGCTTTGGAAGGTGGATGCACGGGTGTTGGTTAAGTCGTGCCATAGAGTGAAAGCTTGTTCACTAAAATTATCGGGCACGCGACGGTGGGCTTCAGTTCCGTGATCGAAGCCTAGCAACTCGGCTATCCTGGTTTGCGAAATGTTGAACTCTTGGCCATGCAATCTGAATGTGGCGACACCGGTGAGCTGACTCTGAGAACCGGGGGGGTGATGTAACTGAATGAGCTTAAGAACTCCAGTGTCAGAAGTTCGAATGTGGGTTGAGGTTTACTGCAAAGATCCCACAGACCGACTTTTTGCAGCAGGCTTTGAACACTGGCAAGTATTCCGAGTTCCCTCAAACAGACAGTGTCAATGTAACGTGTAGGTTGCACACCGCGGTTTTGGAATCGGAGAAAACGTTCTCTTTGAGTTTCTCCAGCATCGCCTTCTCTAAAAGTAATAGAATCCATTGCATGCAAGAGCTTAGAGTGAAGAGTGAAGAGTTTTGATGTTTTGTGAAAAACAAATGGTAAAATGAAGGAAATAGAGATTCGGGATAAATAATGGAGAGGGAGAATGTGATAGGTTCTGATAATGGGGGGTTAATGAGGTTTAAAATTGGTAATGGGGAGGTTACGGAGGTTATGGAGAAAATGGGTAGTTTTGGGGAAGTTATGGAGGAAGAAGAAGAAGAGGCACGATGAGAAACAGTTCTGTTTCTCACGATTCCTGTAATAGGGGTTGTCACGGTCGTGACAGGGGTGTGACGGTCGTGACACGCTACTTAAGCACGTCACGATCGTGAGATGGGTGTGACGACCGTGAGGGCACGCTTCGTTGAATAATTTCCAGAAAAACATTTTCTCACTTAATTCACATATTTTTTTATAATGTATTTTCTTCACTAGCACTCATATTGAATTATAAACACCATATAGTATATAATATGAGATAATGCAAGCATAATAGTACATAGAATGAAAAATATATAAATTGCTAAAAATGGAGAAATTTTGGAATTAAAGGTGCATTGCATAAAGTAATTGAAAATGAAGTTACATAAACGGAAATTACGGGATGAAATTGTTGCGAAAAATAAATCTAACTAGAAACGAAAACAATGAGAAAAATAAACTAAATCACTTATAGCATTTTCAAAAGCGTTTCTTCAAGTCTTCGATGGCGGAGTTCAAGTGATAGAATTGTTCGCAGGTTATGTCAGTCAATCCTATGATGTCCAATCGCATGCTCTTAATGTCTTCTTTAAATATATTAATGTCAGTTTGGTAAGCATTGAGAGTGTTCATGATGTTTTGTAAGTTGTTAGCATAATCTCCTTGATTCACTTCAGGGGTTTCATGTACTGCTCCAGTGGGGTCAATGTTATGGTAACCAGGAGGTGTCTCAGGGTCAGTTTCGACATTGGTCATTATATCATCTTTTATCTTGTAAGACTGAGGTGTTTCAGGAGTAGATGGATAATCAGGTGGGTTTAACTCATAAAGCCAGTTATCCTTATTGTGAACACTTACTCTAGCATGATTAGGCAATGTGAACAGGGTTACTACTTCGTTCCGGATTAGGTACTCAAAAGGTGGATGTCCTAAATTCCTTATGATATGTCTATTGAAGCAGAAATTAAGATTCATAGGGCGGATTGTTCCTAGACGGTTGCACCTGTCCAGTTGGTACCTAAGTCCTATGGCATCAGCAATCATGGTTACAAGACCTCCTACTAATATAGGTAATTCAGGTTCTTCTTGGATACGGTTGAAGGTTTGCATCATGAAAGGTACACCATTAACAGGCTGTCCATTAGTGAAACATGACATAATAAATATTTCATCTTTAGAAACTCCGGTAATGTTTTCTTCTTTTCCAAAGAAGGTGTGGGCAAGGAATTTATGGAAGTAACGGAGAGCAGGATTATGGATCTCATCATTATTCATGTTATTTGGTTCAGGGTGGTAGTTTCCGGTTAAAGTTCCCCAAAAGAAATCTAGCTCCATGTCCATCAATTCTACCTATGTGGTAGTAAAAGCAAATGGTCCACTAGGGAATCCTAACAAGTCAGCTAGTTCTTTATGGTTAAAGTCATATTCTATTCCAAATAGGCGGAAACTAATAAATCCTTTCCTAAATCCAAAACCGCGCTCAGGTAGGTAAATTAAGGAGCTAAGGAACTCAAGGGTGAGCTCGCGGTAAGTCATAAACTTATGTTGGATCAATGCATTCTCCCATCCGAGTCGGTTTAACAAGTACGTGACACTATCATGTATACCTAGGGTTTCCATAGTTTTATCATCCGGGTACAGGGTCAAATCCATTTGCCTCTGTGATAACTCTTCAAACTTCATTCTTTGGTTCCTACCTCTAAATTTGGTTTCCATATGGTTAATTGGTTGGTTAGCCATGGTCAGTGCAAATATGGGGGAAACAAATCAGTGGAAAAGACTTTAGAAAATCTGTAAAAAGTGATTTAAGATAAAAATAAGAAAATGAAATGCATAATGTAATGGCAATAATAGTAATAAAAAAACTATAAAATGACAAAACAATTAAAAAAAATAGTAAAACGATAAATAACAATATGCTAAAAGAAAAGAATAGTTTAAATAATTAAATAGGTAAATGGGTTGCCTCCCACTAAGCGCTGTTTTTATCGTCCAAAGCCTGACGTAATGCTTAGGTTTAGATTAATCAGGGGAGTTAGCGGACAATTCTAAAAGCTTTAGATTATTCGCATAATCTCTATTTTCAACTTTATGATAATGTTTTAGACGTTGTCCGTTTACTATGAATGGTTCACTATTCCTACCCTTAATTTCTATTGCTCCACTCGGGAATACTTTAGTTATTTCAAAGGGTCCTGACCATCTAGATTTTAATTTTCCAGGAAAGAGCCTAAGCCTTGAATTAAAGAGGAGTACAACTTCTCCCACACTAAATTCTTTCCTAGATAGGCGTTTGTCATGCCATCGCTTAGTTCTTTCTTTATATATCTTAGCATTCTCATATGCGTCTAACCTTAATTCTTCTAATTCGTTAATGTCTAGGATTCGCTTTTCTCCTGCAGCATTATAGTTTATATTGAGAGTTCTTATCGCCCAATAAGCTTTGTGTTCTAGTTCTACTGGGAGGTGACAAGATTTTCCATAAACTAGTTTGAAAGGTGTAGTACCTATGGGTGTCTTGTAAGCAGTCCTGTAAGCCCATAAAGCTTCATTAAGTTTAGATGACCAATCTTTCCGAGATATGGCGACAGTCTTTTCTAAGATTTGTTTAATTTCTCTGTTTGAGACTTCGACTTGTCCACTTGTTTGTGGGTGATATGGTGTAGCCACACGGTGTCTTACTCCATATTTAGATAGTAACTTGTCAAAGATTTTTGAAATGAAGTGCGAGCCACCGTCACTTATGACGAGTCTAGGCACACCAAATCTGGGAAAGATTATATTTTTGAAAAGCTTTATTACTACTCGTGTATCGTTTGTAGGAGAAGCTATGGCTTCAATCCATTTCGAAACATAATCGACCGCTACGAGTATGTAATTATTACCGAAAGATGATGGGAATGGTCCCATGAAATCTATTCCCCAGACGTCGAAGATTTCTACTTCTAAAATTCCCTTTTGAGGCATTTCATCTCTTCTTGAAATATTGCCAGTGCGTTGACACCGATCGCAATTTATAACAGCGATGTGGACATCCTTCCATAGATTAGGCCAGAATAAGCCGGCTTGCAAGATTTTTGCACAAGTCTTGGAAGTGCTTGCATGTCCTCCATAAGGAGATGAATGGCATTGAGCAATGACATCTTCTATTTCTTCTTCGGGAATACATCGGCGAAAGATTCCATCTGGTCCTCTTTTGAACAATAATGGTTCATCCCAATAGTAATGTTTCAGATTATGAAAGAATTTCTTTTTCTGCTGATAGGTTAGATCGGGTGGAAGAGCTCCTGCGGCTAGGTAGTTGACAATGTCAGCGTACCATGGCAGTCCTACAGTTGTCTGGATTGTTTCCACGGATTCTGGTTCATTTATATCTAACTGAGCTAGGTCGCTTCCTATTTGTGCTATCAGCTGTTCATACGGAAAATCATCGTTAATCGGCACTTGTTCGTGTTTAATACCTTCTATTCTAGATAAATGGTCCGCTACGACGTTCTCAGTACCTTTCTTATCTTTTATTTCTAGATCAAACTCTTGTAAGAGTAAAATCCATCTTAAGAGTCTTGGTTTAGCATCTTTCTTAGTTAATAGATATCGGATAGCAGCATGGTCTGTGTAAATGATTATTTTCGCTCCAACTAGGTAAGAACGGAATTTGTCAAGCGCAAAGACAACTGCTAACAATTCTTTTTCTGTAGTAGCGTAGTTCATCTGGGCAGAATCTAAGGTTCTACTGGCATAGTAAATCGCATGAAGTTTCTTTTCCTTTCTCTGGCCCAGAACTGCGCCTACAGCATAGTCACTCGCATCGCACATGATTTCAAAAGGTAATCTCCAGTCAGGGGGTTGCATGATTGGTGCGGTGATGAGGGCTGTTTTTAGAGTTTCGAATGCTTTAAGACAATCTTCATTGAATATGAACTCAGCGTATTTCATTAATAAACCAGTAAGAGGTTTAGTGATTTTCGAGAAATCTTTAATGAATCGTCGGTAAAAACCGGCGTGTCCTAAAAAGCTTCGTATTTCTCGAACGGTTTTAGGGGGTTGAAGATCTTTTATTACTTCAATCTTAGCTTTATCAACTTCAATTCCCTTGTCGGATATTACATGACCTAATATTATTCCTTCGTTGACCATAAAATGACATTTCTCCCAGTTAAGCACGAGGTTTACTTTTACACATCTTTCTAACACCATTTCTAAGTTCGATAAGCATCCTTCAAAACTTTGCCCGCATACAGAGAAGTCGTCCATGAACACTTCCATGATGTTGTCTATAAAATCTGCGAAGATTGACATCATACATCTTTGAAAGGTTGCAGGAGCGTTGCATAATCCAAAGGGCATTCGCCTATAAGCGAACGTTCCATAAGGACATGTGAATGTAGTCTTCTCTTGATCATCAGGATGGATGGGGATTTGGAAAAATCCTGAGTAACCGTCAAGATAACAGAAGTAGGAATGCTTGGCTAATCGTTCTAACATTTGATCTATGAAAGGTAGTGGGAAATGATCTTTTCGAGTGGCTTTGTTTAGTTTACGATAATCTATGCATACTCTATATCCCGTCACTACTCTTTGCGATATCGATTCGCCTTGAGCGTTTTTCACAACAGTGATACCTCCTTTCTTTGGCACTACATGTATTGGACTAACCCATTCACTATCAGAGATTGGATATATTATCCCGGCATCCAATAATTTATTAACTTCCTCTTTTACTACAGTGCTAAGGTTTGGGTTAATTCTTCTTTGAGATTCTCTGGAGGTTCTGCAATCTTCTTCTAGCAGAATACGATGCATACAAACTGAAGGACATATTCCTTTGAGATCAGATCTGTTATATCCTAATGCAGTTGGATATTTCTTCAAGACATCTAAAAGTTTCTTTGTTTCTATAGTTCCTAAACTAGAATTTACTATAACTGGTCTTTTACATTCAACGTCTAAGAATTCGTACCTTAGGTTATGAGGTAAAGTTTTTAATTCTAATGTAGGTTTATCTTTACTTGACATGGGATCAGGTGTAAGTGCTAAACTTTCGCTTAGACTATCATCCTGATACGGTTTTCGCCAATTATCATCTTCGAAAATCGGAGGGATTTGAATTTTCATTATTTCAGAATAAGTGGTCTCTTTCAGTTCCATTTCTCTTACACATTCGTCAATTACGTCCAATAGATAACATGTATCCTCTATAGCTGGTGATTGTAAGAATTGTGTTAAAACAAATTCAACTTTCTCTTCACCTACTTCAAAGGTTAGCTTTCCTCTTTTTACGTCTATTATAGCTCCGGCGGTAGCTAAGAATGGTCTTCCTAGTATGATAGGTGTAGTGGAGTCTTCAGAGATGTCCATGATTATAAAATCAGTAGGGATGTAGAATTGTCCTATACGTACTGGGACGTTTTCTAGTATGCCTACAGGATATTTAACAGAGCGATCGGCTAGTTGAACAGACATTTTAGTTGGTCTTAGGTCTCCCATGTCTAGCCTTTTGCAAATCGTTAAGGGCATAACATTGATACTGGCTCCTAAATCGCATAGAGCTTTGTCAATGACGAATTTTCCTATTACACAGGGTATAGAGAAACTTCCTGGATCTTTTAGCTTAGGAGGCATTTTATTCTGAATTATGGCGCTACACTCGGCAGTAAGTGTAACTGTTCCGTTATCCTCTATCTTTTTCTTATTGGATAAGATTTATTTTAAAAACTTAGCATACGAGGGTATTTGGGTAATTGCTTCTGTAAACGGAATAGTAATATTCAACTGTTTCAGAAGTTCGACAAATTTCTTAAATTGACCCGTCGTCTTGGAATTTATTAATCTTTGAGGGTACGGAATTAGTGGTTTATAGGGTGGTGGAGGCACATAAGGTTGTTCTTTCTCCACTACCTCTCGATTGTCATCTTCCTTTTCTTCTGGGTCATTCACCACTTCAGTCGGTTTATCCGGTTTTTGGTACATGGTTGGATTGTCAAGTCTTGGATCGGTAGGTCCGTCAAGTTCCTTGCCACTTCTTAATATTACAGCGTTAGCATGTCCTTTCGGGTTAGGTTGAGGTTGTCCAGGGAATACTCCAGCTGGTGCAGCAATAGGTGCTTGTTGTTGAGCTACTTGTGAAATATGAGTTTCAAGCATTTTGTTATGTGTAGCTAATGCATCTACTTTACTCACTAATTGTTTAATCTGCTCACTAGTGTGAATGTTTTGGTTTAAGAAGTCCTTGTTTGTTTGAGATTGGTTAGCTATAAAGTTCTCCATCATCAATTCAAGGTTCGATTTTCTAGGGATATTAGGAGCAGTCTTTTGATATCCTGGTGATGTAGCTGGTGCTTGACCTGGTGCGTAATAAGCATTGTTATTCTTATAGGAGAAGTTCAGATGATTCTTCCAACCTGGGTTGTATGTGTTAGAGTAAGGGTTTCCTTGAGCATAATTCACTTGATCAGTGGGAGTTCCTGCCAATAGTTGACAATCAGAAACTTCGTGTCCTGGGACTCCACATAACTCACAGTTAGGTGTTACTGCAGCCACGGTGGCTGTAGGTGTTATGGCCAAGTTATCGATCTTTTGGTTTAGTTGGTCAAACTTCGCATTGACTTGGTCCATACTACTTACTTCGTACATACCTCCCTTTGTTGGTTTCTCAGTTGCGACTCTCTCGCTTCCCCAAAGGTAATGATTTTGAGCCATACTTTCGATAAGTGCATAGGCATCACTATATTCTTTGTCCATCAATGCACCACCCGCGGCAGCGTCAATTGTCATTCTTGTATTGTACAAGAGTCCATTATAGAAGGTATGGATGACCATCCAGTCTATTAATCCATGATGTGGACAAAGTCTCAGTAGATCCTTATAGCGTTCCCAAGCTTCGAATAATGATTCACTTTCTCGTTGCTTAAATCCGTTGATCTGAGCTCTCAGCATAGCTGTCTTGCTAGGTGGAAAATACCTATTCAAGAAAACTTTCTTAAGTTCTGCCCACGTAGTTACTGAGTTCGATGGCAGAGATTGAAGCCAAGCTCTTGCTCTGTCTCGAAGCGAAAAAGGAAATAAACGTAGTCTAATAGCTTCTTGGGTAACTCCATTGGCTTTTACGGTATCTGCATATTGCACAAAGATCGAAAGATGAAGATTCGGATCCTCGGTAGGATTTCCGGCGAATTGATTTTGTTGCACGGCTGATATCAATGAAGGTTTTAGTTCGAAATCATTTCGGTTGATAGCCGGCGCTGCAATGCTTGAATGCGGTTCAGCTTGCGAAGGATTAGCGTAATACTTGAGTGGATGAGCCTGTTCTTCAGCCATCTCTGCGTCCTCTGATTTTACGACTGGTTTGGGCGGATCTAATTGAAGATCTGGAATATTGTAATTATTTTCGAAATCGAATATACGTCTTCTTACGTGTAAGAAGCGTTCCGATTCAGGGATTAGAGGTTGCAAGTCTTCGCTTTTAGAGCGAGTACTTGGCATACACTCGGAGATTAGATTAAATTAAATAGTTGATACCTTAGTCTAGACAATGCTACCTAAATGCACTAGTAATTAAATTAAGGAATCCCCGGCAACGGCGCCAAAAACTTGATGGGCTAGAGACGTGTCTACTTATGCGTCTAGCGGTATCTTACTGCAAGTGCACAGCCTATCGAAGTAATATTTAAGATTATCGATCCACAGGGATTCTATGGTTACTTAGTGCTAGATGAACTTCTAGTTTAGCTAAGGCGAATGATTGTCACGATTTTTGTTGGTTTTTAAGACTGTTAAAGGCGGAATTAAATTTAAGTTTAAATAAAGTAATATTAAGGCGGTCGGTATGTAATTATACTAACTTAGGTGGGTCAATCTAACCTAGGCTTATAAAGGTGTTCACTTAATCTATTCGGTAGAGGTTACCAGTTTAAATACCCTCAACTCACACTCTCGTGGTCTTATATCAGATCTTATCCCTAAAGCCCTATGCCTGCTCTCGCTAGCCCATAGGTGTTTAGAGGTAATTTTTGGAAACTAAGTAGTTCTAATTTATCTTAAAGCGCTCTCGCTGTGTTTAATTTAAATGCCTAACTTTAGCTATCTGGTTAAAATCTCACACTCTCGTGGTCTTGACCTAACCTAATACTCTTTTCTTACTCTCGTAACGAAAAGGTCTATTTCAATTAAAAAGTATCAGCCAGAATATTAAGTGATTAATTATTTTCAGCCTATGGTTGTATTTTACCGGTTAAGTTTGTTATAACTACATACCGCCCTAAGGTGTTTAGCTACTCATCGATGTTGAACCAGACAGAGATAGAGAATTTAATAATAACGTACTCATGGCAGAAAAATAAATAAACATTATAATTAAATTAAATTGCAATATAATGAAAAACCTGGTTAACAAATATTCGAGAGACTCCTTCTTCCACAGACCAGAAAGCTTGGAGTTGGCGGGAATTGAAAATAAACGAGTGCTGAAGGTTTAGAAACAAATAAAGGTATAAAAATTTCCTGATGTTGGAAATTGTTATACGGTTGGTTTGGATACAAATAAAAACGAAACAGAAAACTAAAAATAATGCGGGAACAGAAAAGGCTGGTTCGTAATACAGTTCGGCAGAGCTTCCGCAGGAATTTTGAATAAAAGAATCTGTCCCCCTGTGTTCACAGAACTTGTACTATTTATAGAGTCCTTAATGGGCTGGATTTTTGGTCCTTTGTTGCATGGGCCTTGCTGAAGTTGTTGAAGGAATGCTGGAACGTGGCAACAAAATGGGAGAAGTGGTCTTCACGTAATGCCAAGAGGAGAAGTGGTCTTCACGTAATGCCTTGACGTAGTCTGAGTCAAAACCAAAATTTACCCTTGTTACGGTCGTGACAAGGTCTTCACGTTCGTAACTTGAGGTTTTTAAGTGTCACGGTCGTGACCACTCTCTTACGGTCGTGACACCCTTGTGACGATCGTGGCTGAAACAAATTATGCAGTCTTTTGCAGGCTTCTTCATTTCTTCATCTCTTTATGGTTTTTTTTGTTCCTTTTGCTCTTAATTCATGATTTAGCTCCATATAATGATGTACCTGCAAAATGGTAAGAAAAACTCGAGAAATCGAGTGTTAAAACGGTGAATATGCGATAAAACGTCAATGAAACCTAGCAATATAATCGATGCGTTTTCTCGTTATCATTAACCTTCTGAAAAGGCCTTTCTATCATTGGATCTTCATCCCCACAACCTGTTACCTGTCGAAACTGTGTAACCGAAAATATTTCCAAAGTCCAGTTCTTGTCTGGGGAACCTTCAAACCAGCTCTCATCTGGTCAATCCTTCACTAAAATAATAGTTCCCGTCTGGTACATGCCAACTTTTTAACCAGTTATTGTCTGGTCACCCTTTCTTTGGCTAACCATTTAACAAGTTCTTGTCTGGTAAACCTCGTTCCAAAGTCCAGTTCTCATTTGGCAAACCCCAAAGTCAGGTCTCGTCTGACAACTTAACCTTTCGCCACCAGTTCTTGTCTGGTAGTCTACTCTTCGAATGCCAGTTTTTGTCTAGTACTTCCCACCCAAAGTCCAATCATACCTGGGGTATCTTTCTCTCCCCGGTAGCCCGAGCCTGCATCTGCGTTTCTGCATATAGTTATCATGTTTGCATTGCATCCTCAAATACGTAGTATTTCCATTTCGTATGGAGCCATAGAAAAAAATTCAAACATATGAATGCAAAGCATAGGCCAGTTTTGTTACCTTTCGTGGCAACCTGAATGACCCTACAACCAAGACAATGACATATCTCCAGCAGCCTTTTTCGGTCAACTCATCTTCTTGCTTTCTTGTGGGTTTCAGATCATACATCGGTCATACTTTATCCATCAACTCTCTGATAATGACATCCCCAACAGGTTTTCTTTCTGTCAATTCCTATTGGCAATGTGGCTTTGGGATTCACCGAGGTGTTTCTCCGGATATGTGTTTCTTTCCGTCAATTCCTATTGACAATATGGTTCTTTGGATACATTTTCTTTCCGTCAATTCCTATTGAGGATGTGGTGGATTTTTGAATATGGTGTTCTTTCTGTCAATTCCCATTGACGATGTGTTTTCTTTGGGTATGTTTTCTTTCCGACAAGTATGATCGGGCTCTAATTGTGTACATCCCAACAGACTGTAAATCTCTGGGTTCTTTTTGTATTCAATCACCTTCTACCTTGAATGTTTGAAAGCGGTTTCTTTTCATACCTTCACGTCCAAGTTGATTGAATAGTGGCAGCTATTGCACCCCAAAATTTGCCCTCGCATTTTACAACTTTGATTGGCTTCTGCTTCACACTCATATGCATTTTCATTAGGCCATAGTTCATAATCATGTTTCGCATTGGTTTTTTAAGACATGGGATCAGGAGTTTTTCTTTGAATCAAATCATCGAATTTCATGCCATTTAGACACGTGTCCACCCACGATTGAACGTTTTTCAAATCTCTGTTATTTTGCCCAATAAGGGCGTGACACGTGGCCTAAGGATTATATTTTTTGTAAATATTAATTCCTTTTTTAATTTCCTTTTTTTTTTTCAAAAATATTAATATTTTGTACATATATTGTTTGTTAATAGAATTTAGATTTTTTAGTTAATCAAATTTTAAGTAGACTTAGAATTATATTAGAATATTAGAAATTAACTAGATTTTAGAAATAGAATTATTAGAATACATTTTTATAGGAATTTAATTAGAATTTAGATTTAGGAAAATAGAATTAGAATTAGGATTAGATTTCAATTAGATTTAAAATAGGATTGTAATTAAATAGATTTAGATTTTAAGTTAGAGTTGTTATTAGAATTAGATTTTTTATTAAAAATTAGAAGTTAGAATATTAATTAGTTGAAATTAGATTATTTTGGATTAGTTTATTATTAGAGTTATTAGGAATTAATACAGAAAAATAAATTAAAAAAAAAATTAAAAAAACAGGGACACGTGTTTTTCTTCTGCGTATAAGACCCCTTGCACTATTCATCATCATCAAAAATAAAAAACCCTAGCCAACCATTTCTCTTCTTCCTCACAAAACGGTCGCTGCCCCACCACCATTCTTCTCCTTCTCAACAACAACTCGCTGGAACTCATTCTTGGTTGCGAGACCATCTTATCCGTTTCTTTCTTGGGGTTTTCTCGATGTTTTCCCTTCCCCTCATGGGATAAATAAAGTTTGGTTGCGACTCTTCTGTCTTTCTTCTCGCCTCTCCGTCGTTGCATTTTTCGAGTAGCGACAACATGGACCGGGCCTTGAGCCCATTTTATTTTTTCTTTCCATACTCCTTTTCACTAACGCACCTCCTTCGTGGCTGCATATGACAAGTTTTGGGCCGGTCTGCTGAAGGCCAACACGCAAACTCTCTTCACCACCCATCAGCTCACTTGTACACCCCCATGGCCTCATAGATTCTTGGGCTTACTGAATGCAAGGCCCATGCGCCTGCTGCTGTTCACACCATCCCAGTTTTCTTTCTACCCCTTTTTCTTTTTATTTTTCTTTATTTTATTTTATTAATTTCATTTTGTTTTGTTTTAATTAGTTTTTGTTTTACTAATTAGATAATAATCCTAGGATTAGGATTTAACTTTAGAATTTAGTTTTTAATTAGATTTTAATTAGTTATTTAATTAGAATTTTATTAGTTTTTTTTATATTAGAATTAGATTTAATTGTAGAATTTAATATTGATTTAGAATTATATTAGAAGTTAACTTGTGAATAGGATCAATCTTTGATTTAATTTTAACTAATTAGACTTTTTAATCTTTGACTAATTCTTTTCTTCATTCTAGTTTTAGTTTCGATTATTTCTCGAGTGCGTTTGTAAATTTTCTTTTAATGATACTTGCACATATTTTCCTTGGATATTAATTTGACTTTCAATATTTGATATTGTTTGTGATTGCGATGCTTCGTGTTTACCCGTTGATTACCCTTGTATTCACATGATCCCTCAGGATTTCTAGCTCGCTTAATTTCTGATTAAGTTTGAGGTAGGAGAGACATTAGGCTTTTAATCCAAGCATCCAAGCATGACAACATTAGGTTAGTGTAAGAACACAGATTGTTTCTTAGTAATATCTCTATGTTTTGATGATAACTCTTATGAAATTTTGTATTAAAGAATTATATACTCTAAAATTTGTTCATGAATATTTGCTGCAGATAATTAAAGTATATATACATCTAAGAGAAAATTAATCTGAACATAGAACTATGGAAGGCTCTGAAGAGTCAGAATCATCTTATAGAAAAATCTGAACGCTGTCTGCAGAAGAATCTAAAGCAGAAGCTACAGAAAAATCTGAAGCAGAAGCTACAGAAGAATCTGAAGCAGAAGCTGCAGAAGAATCTGAAGCAGAAGACTCTAATAAGATCTGAAGACTCTGAAGCATTAAAGAACTTTGTATGAGAGTTAAGAATCACAGTTTTTCATAAGACTCTGAGAGTACTACACGCTGCATGTACTGAGGATCTGATTCATAAAACTCTGCTCTGATAGAACTACACGCTAAAGCACACTTGCTGCCTTACTCTGATTCAGCAAAATCTGATGGGAATCCAAGACTCTGATCATGCAAGATCTGATGGTTACCCTGCTGAAAAGAAATAATTATTGAAGAAGAATTCAAAGTAATATCCTTTGATTTAGCTCAACGACGCTTTCCTCTTTTATGCTTAACACTAGAACACAGACCAAAAGCATTTCTCTGTGCATTCTACTTCCAGGAAAAGTCATGTGATGTAAAGACAAAAAGGTTCAGGTCTTTTCAGTACACAACCTCCAATGTCAAGACTTTGTGGACTACTGTGCATATAAAAGCAAGTCTTCATCATCTTCTTCAGTGTGATCTACAACCAACGAATCTGAAACAGAAACTCTTACAAGCTCTCGTAAAATATTCTTATTGCTGAGTTTTATTCTTTTGTTCTTAACATTAAGTGAAATATCACTGTTGTGATAAAGCTTGTTAGAAGCATTCATACACTTGTATTGATCTTACATTTTATTGTAATAGTTCCTTAAGAAGATCCAGTTGGGATCAGTAGTTCTTGAGAAGACTTTGAACAGTTGTTCTTAGTGGTTACTATTGTAATCAGTTGATTAAATAGTGGATTAAGTCCTTGTTTGAGAAAGGCAAATCACTCTGGATAGGGTGGACTGGAGTAGTTGAGTTCAACGAACCAGGATAAAAATACTTGAGTTTTTACTTCTAAGTTTTTATCTTCATACTTATTCATCCCCCCTTCTAAGTATTTTCTCATCTTCAGTTAGTTCCCTCCTAATCCTAACCCTAGACCATCTGTGCGTCTCTCTTTTCTCTCTCAAAATAATAATCAAAATACTTAATAGGTGAGTATTGTACGATACGAGCCTTAAGTACATGGGAAATAATGAGAGAGGAGTTTCTCCTCGCTTGTCTAGAGTGTTTAGCATATGCCCCGAGGGTGATATGCGACGCATTCGCTCTCATGTCATAGACTTTAGTGTAGTACGCATCTCAAACAAAGTGAATTCACTTCTGTTAAGGCGTTTCAGGCCTAGGATCATTGGATCTGACACTATTGGAAATGGTAACCTTTCCTCTATCACTAATGTTTTACTTGTAGAAGGACTAAAGCATAATCTATTGTCCATAAGTCAATTAATTGACAATGGTTATGACATAGTCTTTAATAAAAAATGTTGTAAAGCTATTAGTCAAAAGGATGGGTCAATCCTATTTAGTGGAAAGAGGAAGAACAACATTTATAAAATAAATCTTTCAGAACTTAAGGTTCAGAATGTTAAATGCCTCTTATCTGTTAATGAGGAGCAATGGGTCTGGCACAGAAGATTAGGGCATATTAATATGAGACGTATATCTCAGATTAATAAACTTAATCTTGTCAGAGGACTTCCTAGGTTGAAGTTCACCTCAGATGCTCTTTGTGAAGCATGTCAAAAAGGGAAGTTTTCAAAATCATCTTTTAAATAAAAAAATGTTGTTTCTACCTCCAGACCATTAGAATTACTTCATATTGATCTATTTGAACCAGTGAAAACTGCATCCATAAGAGGCAAGAAGTATGGATTAGTCATTGTTGATGACTATAGTAGATGGACATGGGTAAAGTTCTTAAAACACAAGGATGAGTCACATTCTGTGTTCTTTGACTTCTGCAAACAAGTCCATAATGAAAAAGATTTCAAAATTATAAAAGTCAGAAGTGATCATGGTGGTGAATTTGAAAACAAATATTTTGAAAAATATTTTAATGAAAATGGCATTGCTCATGATTTTTCCTGTCCTAGAACTCCACAACAGAATGGAGTTGTAGAGAGGAAAAATAGAACTATGCAAGAAATGGCCAGAACCATGATCAATGAGACTAATCTGGAAAAGCACTTTTGGGCAGAAGCAATCAACACAGCATGTTACATTCAGAACAGAGTGTCTGTAAGACCTTTTCTTGAAAAGACTCCCTATGAATTGTGGAGGAACAGGAAGCCCAACATTGCTTATTTTCATCCTTTTGGATGTATTTGTTATATATTGAATACTAAAGAGAATCTTAGCAAGTTTGATTCTAAAGCACAGAAGTGTTTCATGCTTGGGTATTCTGAACGCTCTAAAGGCTACAGAGTATACAATACTGAAACACAGATTGTGGAAGAATCTATACATGTTAGATTTGATGATAAGCTTGGCATTGAAAAGCCAAAGCAGTTTGAAAATTCTGCAGATAGAGAAGTAGTCTTCACAGACTCTGAAGGCTCAGAGGCAGACAAAGCTCAAGCGAAGGAACCAGAAGCAACGCCAGATGCAATTCCTTTGACTTCTCAGATGAACAACTTAAACATTTCTTAAGAATCAACTGTTAGAGGATCATCTTCCAGAATCAAAGCTTCTCATCCAGAGAATGTGATCATTGGAAAGAAGGATGACCCTATCAGAACAAGATCCTTCCTCAAATCCTCTGAAGCATCATTATTTGGATTGGTGTCAGTAATTGAACCAACCACTGTGGATGAAGCTCTGCAAGACAATGACTGGATTATTGCCATGCAAGAAGAGCTAAATCAGTTCACCAGAAATGATGTGTGGGACTTAGTTCCAAGACCAAAAGGATTCAACATAATTGGAACTAAGTGGGTCTTCAGAAATAAGCTTAATGAGAAAGGAGAAGTTGAAAGAAATAAGGCAAGGCTTGTTGCTCAAGGATACAGTCAACAAGAAGGTATTGATTACACTGAAACTTATGCTTCAGTGGCAAGGTTAGAATCTATAGCCTTCTTATTTCATTTGCTGCTCAATATAACATCATTCTATATCAGATGGATGTTAAAAGTGCCTTTCTAAATGGTATTATAGAAGAAGAAGTTTATGTTCACCAGCCTCCTGGTTTTGAGAGTGAAAATTTCCAGAACATGTTTTCAAACTAAAGAAATCTCTGTATGGTTTAAAACAAGCTCCTAGAGCTTGGTATGAGAGATTAAGTAATTTCCTTCTGGAAAAGAATTTCATCAGAGGCAAGGTGGACACAACACTCTTTTGTAAAACATTTAAGAAATATCTTCTAATATGTCAAATATACGTGGATGATATTATATTTGGATCTACCAATACTATGCTAGGAAAGGAGTTTGCTCAATGTATGCAGGCAGAATTTGAAATGATCATGATGGGAAAATTGAAATTCTTTCTGGGAATTCAAGTCAACCAAACTCCAGAGTGCACTTACATTCATCAGACCAAATATGTTAAAGAACTTCTGAAGAAATTTAACATGACTGATAGTAAGATGGCAAAGACTCCCATGCAACCAACTAGTACACTAGGCAAGGAAGAGGTAAGTAAGAAAGTAGATCAGAAACTCTACAGAGGTATGATAGGATCTCTTCTCTACTTAACTGCTTCCAGACCTGACATTCTGTTCAGTGTATGTTTATGTGCAAGATTCCAATCAGATCCTAGAGAATCTCACTTAATTGTTGTTAAGAGGATTCTAAGGTATCTGAAAGGTACTACTAACGTGGGTCTGTGTTATAGAAGATCTGATAAATATACATTAGTTGGATTTTGTGATGCTGACTATACTGGAGACAGAGTAGAACGTAAAAGTACTTCTGGAAGCTGTCAGTTCCTTGGAAGTCATCTGATCTCATGGTACAGCAAGAAGCAACCCACAATTGCACTTTCTACAACAGAGGCAGAATACATTGCTGCTGCTGGATGTAGCACGCAGATGCTCTGGATGAAGAGTCAGTTAGAGGACTATCAGATCTTTGAGAGTAATGTATCTATCTTCTGTGATAATACTTCTGCTATATGTTTGTCTAAAAATCCAATTTTACACTCTAAGGCAAAACATATAGAAATTAAACATCATTTTATCAGAGACTATGTTCAGAAGGGTATTATAAACTTAGCCTTTGTTGATACAGATCATCAATGGGCTGATATTTTTACAAAACCCCTTGCTGAAGATAGGTTCAAGTTTATTCTGAAAAATATTGGTATGGATTTTTGTCCAGAATAATATTTATCAGAGGCAAAGTTCTCAGATGCAAAATGTTTAATGCTCTGAAGTATTTCATCTGTTAATTTATTCATTTTCTTGAATTATTTTACTTGTGTAAATCTGAACTAACAATGCTCAGAGGATCTGAACGTTGTCTAACGTTTCATTTCTCAAAAGATTTCAGAGGCACAAGTAATCAAACACGTGTAGCTCAGAACTGAAAAGGTAGAGTGCACTTTACTGAATTAACGTTTGAAGTACTGCTTTGAAAATCTGAATTTTCTTGATTTTCCCCCCATCTGTCAGAATCATAATTGTTGTGCAATGATGTTTTTACTTTTTCATTAAATGCTATGTGAAGCGTGCCTATGTGACTGTTTGTGTATCTGATTTTATCTATAAATATCACAAATCACACCATTTCACACTTTTCACCTCACGAACGTTTTATGCATTTCTGTCGTCTCTTTGCTCTCCATCTAAACCCTAAACCTAAAACCTCTCTCTCAAGAACATCAATGGCATCTTCTTCATCAACATATGCTTAGATGCAATCAACCATTGCTGGTTCTGTTACTAATGCTGAAGCTTACAAAGAACCTGTAAGAACTCTTCTCACTCCAACCATAGAACTGGAAGTTCTGAGTGAATGCTTCATAGACCTTGAGTCCATTGAAGAAAATGGATTTAATCTCTCCTCAACCATCCAAACTCAGAGTTGGACAAAGTATTTTGATAGGCTTATGGGTCCTGTTTATCCAACCTTAGTAAAAGAATTCTGGATACATGCTCAGGTGTGCCCTAAGTTCATCCATTCTTCTGTCCTTGGGAAGGAGACTGTGATTACTAAGAAGCTGATCAGACAATTAATTGGATACTCTGAAACTGATGGTGAAACCAGTCTACAATCTGCTCGTGTGGATCTTGCTGATGTGTTTCAAGAAGTGACTATTTCTGGAGCACCAACTAGCAAAGTAAGGGAACTGAAGCCAGTCTACAGGATATGGGCCAAGATTTTCATGAGTTCCATCTTTCACAGAAAATCATCAAATTCCCCAGACTATGTCAGTGCTGAACAACTATATTTTATGTTCTATATGAGCAGAAGGTGGACTTGCCTTATCTTCTGTTCAGTCACCTTCTGAATCATGTAAAGGAAACAAGAGAAGCTGTAAGAGTCAAAGCTGGAAAAGTTAGGAATTGGATTCTTATGGGTAGGCTGATAACAGACATTCTAACAGAGAATGGTCTTGTGAAATATCTGTATGACACTGGATTGACAGAGGATCTGTCTTATGTCATAGGTTCTGTTATAAATGTCAATACTCTGAAGAGGATGAAGGTCATCACAGAGCTTGCCAGCAAACCCAAGAAAATTGCTACTAAGGATGTAAGCAACAGAAGGATTCCTGTCGAAGATTTTCCAATGTTCACTACTGATGAACCCAGGTACATCATTCTGACATTCATTAGTGATTGTTTAAAAAATGTTGTTCCTCTGCCTGTGAACATCGTCCAGAAGGAAGGAGAAGTTCTGCCCAATCCTGTTAGAGAAAGACGCTCAAAGAAGATTGCTGAAGAAGGATCTGAGGCTCAGCCAAAGAGAAAAGCCTCTGAAGCTGCTGCTAAGCCTCATAAGGTAAAGAAAGTGAAACCCACTCCTCCAGAAGCTATTCTGGAAGACATAAGAGAAACTATCAAGTAGGTATTAACATCTGATCCAACTCCAACCATTCACTCTCCATTACCTTCACCTCCTCCATCACCTTCTAGACCACATTCATCTGTACCACCATCATCTAGAATTCATACATCTGAACCCCCTTCATCTCAAACTACACTTTCACAACCATCTTCTGTACAAACTCCATCTAAACCACCTCAAACAAAAATCCAGCCAGAACATCAACAACAAGAACCATCTCAACCAGAATCTCAACAACAACAACAACCAGAACCTCAACAACAACAACAACAAACACCACAAGAACAACATCAACAATTACCAGAACATCCATCTCAACCCATTTCATCTGAAACTCCCCAACCAACACCATCTAAATAACCATTACCTATTCCAGAACCCTCAAATGACATTCTTGATCTGGAACCACTTGCAACCATGGTTGTCTTGTCATCCACCTCATGCCACTCCACTGAATCATCTGATTCTGAATCAGAAGTTCCCTCACCCTCTTGTTTAAACATTCCTGATCCACTCAAACCTGCATTTTCTGATCTTTCAGCACCTGAACAAATAAATCGAAGACTTGCACTTTGTTCAAATTTCAACCTCTCAGATTTTCAAAATTCATCCTCTGAAGCTGAAATTTCACCAACCCCTACACCTCAACTCACAATACCACAACCTTCTGAACCTCAACAGTCTGAACCTCAACCATCTGCATTTCAACCATCTGACCAACCACCATCTGATCCAACACCTCCTAATATCACTTGTGAACAACCTCAGCCAAACTCTGAATCTGCTGAGAAAGTGACCCTGAGGAATTTATTTACACCAACCCTAGATCAGATGTTGATAAACTGTTTGATAATTTCAAAAAGGAAGTTCGTATGGGGATTGCACGTGTGGAAGAAGAGTGTCTGTTCAGTATAGACCCTGTTAAGTCTGAAGCTGCTTGGGATAAATATATCTCTAAGATCAATGTGGTGGCCTCTCATCTCAAGACAGTCTGTGCTGAAGATGCTAAGGCAAAGTTTGCTGAGTTGGTAAGACAAACTCTGATGAGCATTCCCAAACCACCAGTGTTGCTTCTGGAAGCTTCTCCTACTGAAGACTCTCCATCTGAAGATGTTGCATCTGATATGGACATTGATGCATCTGCACCTGAAGTAAAGGCTGACAATTCAGAACTTGTAAAAGAGGTTAAGGAAATCAAGTCCTGGATGATCAAACAAGAACAAACCACTGAAGAGATTAAGACTTGGATGGCCAAGCAAGAAGAGTCTACTTCAAAGATCACAGATCTTCTGACCCTGATTGCATCTCGTCAACCCTAGTTTCTTTTCATGTTTTTGCACTGCTGTTTTGAATCTGTTTTCTCTTGTTTGTTTGTTATCATCTGTTATGTGAATCATCTGATGAAATGAAATTGTTTGCTTTGTTTTTCTTCTATTATCTTTTCTGTCTTTACACATCTTTTTGATTATGACAAAAAGGGGGAGAAAAAAAATCTGATTGTTCAATCCATAAGCAAATACTAAAACAAAATTCAGACATATTATTAACTATATGTGAATTTAAGTCTTTCAAATTCTATTGTTTCATCTGACAAAATAAATTCATTGAAGTTATCCTGAGAATTACCCAACCAGACTCTGATTCTTGAAGCAAATTGTACTCTAAGTCTAAACGCAAACCCAGACTCTGTGTTTGAAAGAAGTCATCAGACTCTGATTAACCAGACTCTGTGTTTGAAAGAAGTCATCAGACTCTGATTCTGAAATACACTCAAGCAAAAAGGGAAGTATTCTTTTCCTTAGAGTATTCATTTCAGGGGGAGATTCTTAATCTCAGGGGGAGTTATAATTATTATTTTTTTACTATTGAACAAAATTTCTCATGTTTTTTCATCATCAAAAAGGGGGAGATTGTAAGAACACAGATTGTTTCTTAGTAATATCTCTATGTTTTGATGATAACTCTTATGAAATTTTGTATTAAAGAATTATATACTCCAAAATTTATTCATGAATATTTGCTGCAGATAATTAAAGTATATATACATCCAAGAGCAAATTAATCTGAACATAGAACTATGGAAGGTTCTGAAGAGTCAGAATCATCTTATAGAAGAATCTGAACGCTGTCTGCAGAAGAATCTGAAGCAGAAGCTACAGAAGAATCTGAAGCAGAAGCTACAGAAGAATCTGAAGCAGAAGCTGCAGAAGAATCTGAAGCAGAAGACTCTAATAAGATCTGAAGACTCTGAAGCATTAAAGAACTTTGTATGAGAGTTAAGAAGCACAGTTTTTCAGAAGACTCTGAGAGTACTACACGCTGCATGTACTGAGGATCTGATTCATAAAACTCTGCTCTGATAGAACTACACGCTAAAGCACACTTGCTGCCTTACTCTGATTCAGCAAAATCTGATGGGAATCCAAGACTCTGATCATGCAAGATCTGAGGGTTACCCTGCTGAAAAGAAATAATTATTGAAGAAGAATTCAAAGTAATATCCTTTGATTTAGCTCAACGACTCTTTCCTCTTTCATGCTTAACACTAGAACACATACCAAAAGCATTTCTCTGTGCATTCTACTTCCAGGAAAAGTCATGTGATGTAAAGACAAAAAGGTTCAGGCCTTTTCAGTACACAGCCTCCAATGTCAAGACTTTGTGGACTACTGTGCATATAAAAGCAAGTCTTCATCATCTTCTTCAGTGTGATCTACAACCAACGAATCTGAAACAGAAACTCTTACAAGCTCTCGTAAAATATTCTTATTGCTGAGTTTTATTCTTTTGTTCTTAACATTAAGTGAAATATCACTGTTGTGATAAAGCTTGTTAGAAGCATTCATACACTTGTATTGATCTTACATTTTATTGTAATAGTTCCTTAAGAAGATCCAGTTGGGATCAGTAGTTCTTGAGAAGACTTTGAACAGTTGTTCTTAGTGGTTACTATTGTAATCAGTTGATTAAATAGTGGATTAAGTCCTTGTTTGAGAAAGGCAAATCACTCTGGATAGGGTGGACTGGAGTAGTTGAGTTCAACGAACCAGGATAAAAATACTTGAGTTTTTACTTCTAAGTTTTTATCTTCATACTTATTCATCCCCCCTTCTAAGTATTTTCTCACCTTCAGTTAGTTCCCTCCTAATCCTGACCCTAGACCATCTGTGCATCTCTCTTTTCTCTCTCAAAATAATAATCAAAATACTTAATAAATTCGGTGAGTATTGTACGCTACGAGCCTTAAGTACATGGGAAATAATGAGAGAGGAGTTTCTCCTCGCTTGTCTAGAGTGTTTAGCATATGCCCCGAGGGCGATATGCGATGCATTCGCTCTTATGTCATAGACTTTAGTGCAGTACGCATCTCAAACAAAGTGAATTCACTTCTGTTAAGGCGTTTCAGGACTAGGATCTTTTCTCTCGCCCCCGTGTGATCGAGATCCCGTTTTCCCGTAGTAGCCCAAACTACAGTTTGCTCTAATTCCTTATTCCTTAATGAGGATACGTAGGCACGAGGATCCATATCCTTGGAGAGCACACTAACAACTAACTTCCCCTTTCTCTCGCTCCAGTGAAATCGAGACCAACCTGTTATCTGAACCTTTTCTCTCACCCCAGTGTGATCGAGACCTTTCCCGTAGTTACCTGAACTACGTTTGCTCTGATTTCTCATACCAGATGAGGATATGTAGGCACAAGACGGCGATGTCTTGGCGAGCATTATGCCCCCCATCACCCGTAGTTTTTTCGAACTACGTTGACTTTGACTTTCCCATTGCTCGAGGGAATACGTAGGCATAGGGCGGCGATGTCCTATCGAGTATCTTCTTTTCTTTTCCCCCAGCTTAGAAGTAGCTTTTAGATAACTTTCACCCATATATTAGACAACAAACATGGATCTCGTTGAGTACAACGGACGTGAGGGGTGCTCATACCTTCCCCTTGCGTAACCGACTCCCGAACCCAAGATTTGGTTGCGATGACCTTGTCTTTTCCTGTTCTTTTAGGTTTTCTTTGATCGTTTCCTTTCCCTATCTTTGGGATAAATAATGTTCGGTGGTGACTCTTCTGTTTGTTTCCGCCGTCCCTTTTTAGCAGTTGCGATAGATTCAAATCAACCAAGCCGAAGAAGACGGTGAGGAAAGTTGTGAAATACCGGCTGAACTGGAAAGGCTCCTTGAGCACGAGCAGAAAGAGATTCAGCCATATAAAGAGTCAGTGGAAGTTGTCAATCTTGGTACTGATGACATCAGAAAATAAGTCAAGGTTGGGGCATCTGTCGCTGAGCATGTACATTTCGAGTTGGTCAAGTTATTGAAAAAGTATGTTGATATCTTCGTCTGGTCCTATCAAGATATGCCTGGGTTGGATACCAACATCGTTGAACATCACTTGCCACTCAAGCCCAAATGTCCTTCTGTCAAACAAAAACTCAGAAGGACCAGACCCGACATGTCACTTAAAATTAGAGAAGCGATAAATAAATAGTTTAACGTTGGGTTCCTAGCCACTTTCAAATATCTTGAATGGGTTACTAATATCGTTCTGATTTCTAAGAAAGATGGGAAGGTCAGGATGTGTGTGGATTATCGAGATCTCAATAAGGCAATCCCGAAAGACGATTTTCCTCTACCTCATATTTATGTCTTTGTGGATAATACTGCACAGTTCTCTATCTTTTCATTTATGGATGGTTTCTTATGATACAATCGGATCAAGATGTCCCAACCTGACATGGAGAAGACTACCTTCATCACACCTTGGGGTACATACTGCTACAAATTTATGCCATTTGGATTGAAAAACACAGGGGCAACATACCAACGTGCTATGACAACTCTCTTTTATGATATGATCCATAAAGAGATTGAGGTTTATGTGGACGATATGATTGCCAAGTCCAGAACTGAAGATGATCATTTGAGCCATCTGAAGAAACAATTTAACAGATTCCAAAAGTTCAGACTGCATTTGAATCCTACAAAGTGCACCTTTGGAGTTCGATATGGAAAACTGTTGGGCTTTGTTGTGAGTCAGAAAGGCATTGAAGTTGATCCTGACAAGGTTCAGGCAATTCAAGACATGCTGCCTCCCAAAATGGAAAAAGAAGTCTGTGGATTTTTGGGATGACTTCATTACATATCCAGATTCATTTCTCATTTGACAGCTACCCGTGAACCGATATTCAAGTTGCTAAGAAAAAATAAATCTGTTGAATGGAACAATGATTGTCAAGAAGCATTTGACCAAATAAAAATAATACTTACAAGAGCCACCTATCTTAGTACCGTCGGTTCCTGGTAGGCCTTTAATCATGTATCTCACTGTTCTCGATGAATCTATGGGTTGTGTATTAGATCAACATGATGACACTGGCAAAAAAGAACATGCAATTTACTATATGAGCAAGAAGTTCACCGATTGTGAGACCAAATACTCACTATTAGAGAAAACCTGTTGTGTTTTAGTTTGGGTTGCTCGACGCCTAAGACAATATATGATTTTCCATACTACTTTATTGATATCCAAAATGGACCTAATAAAGTACATATTCAAAAAGCCTGCTGTCTCTGGACGAATTTCTCGGTGGCAAATGTTGTTAACTGAGTAAGACATCTAACATGTTACCTAGAAAGCAATAAAAGGGAGCGTCTTGTCTAAATACCTTGTTCATCAACTTGTGAAGGGTTATCAACAAATGAAGTTTGACTTTCCAGACGAGGATGTTCTGTTTATCAGAGATTATGAGACTCCAGACCCTGACATAGGACCCGAACCAAGGGCGCGATGGACGCTCGTGTTCGATGGTGCCTCTAGTGCAAAAGGTAGTGGAATTGATGATATCCTCATATCTTCGATAGGTTTTCATCTTCCCTTCACCGCCAGATTATGCTTTGAATGCACCAATAATATGGCTGAATACGAAACATGTATCTACAGAATTGAAGCGACAATTGACATGAGAATCAAGATTCTTGAGGTCTATGGAGATTCTGCTTTGGTGATTGGCCAAGTCAGAGGAAACTTTGTGACTCGGGATTCCAAGCTGGTTCCGTACCAAAAGCACATCGCAAAATTGATTCCCTATTTTGATGAAATCTCTTTTCATCATATCCCTAGGGAAGAGAATAACCTAGCTGATGCTTTTGCTACCCTGGCATCCATGTTCAAAGTCAAGTGGAAGAACGAAGCTCCTTCTATCCGCATTGATCATTTGAACAAACCAGCATATTGTCTAGCAATCGAGGACGAGTCTGATGACAAGCCTTGGTTCTACGACATCAAAAGATATCTGGAAAAGCAGGAATATCTCAAGGGTATCACTATCACTGACAAGAAACCTCTCAGACGGCTCTGCACCAAGTTTTTCTTGAGTGGTGGTATATTGTACAAGAGGAATTATGACTATGTGTTGCTCAGATGCATGGATAGACACGAAGCAAACACGATCATCAGGTCCATACATGAGGGTTGCGAGGGTGTACATGCCAAAAGGTCTGCTATAGCCAAAAAGATCCTTCGAGCTGGTTATTACTGGACGACAAAGGAGGTAAGTCAAACCTACCGTGACAAGATCCATGTGCCACCAACTCCATTGAATGTTTTAACTTCTCCTTGACCCTTTTCTATGTGGGGTATTGATATGATTGGAATGATCGAGCCGAAGGCTTCTAACGATAATCACTTCATTTTGGTTGCTATCAATTACTTTACCAGGTGGATTGAAGTTGCTTCTTACATCAACCTTACACGACTAGTGGTTGCCAGATTTATCAAGAAAGAGATCATTTGTCGCTATGACATTCCTAGCAATATTAATACTGACAATGCGAGCAACTTGAACAACAAGATGATGAAGGATTTGTTTCAAGAATTCAAGATCGAGCACCACAACTCTTCACCATATCGGTCCAAGATGAATGACACTGTCGAAGCAACAAATAAAAACATCAAGAGGATTGTCCAGAAAATGGTCAAAATTTACAAGGATTGGCACAAAATGCTTCCTTTTGCACTATATGGCTATATAACTTCAGTTCGTACTTCCACTAGGGCAACTTCGTATTCGCTCGTGTATGGTATGAAGGTTGTTCTGCCCATTAAAGTCAAAATCCCCTTGTTCAGAGTCATCATGGAAGCAGATATTGATGAAGCTGAATGGGTCCAATCTAGATACAACCAGTTGAATCTTATTGAAGAGAAGCGCCTGACAGCTGTTTGCCATGGTCAATTGTATCAGCGACGCCTCAAGCTAGATTTTGACAAGAAAGTTCTCCCTCGAGCGTTCCACGCAGGCAAACTCGTGCTCAAGAGATTTTCTACTGTTCACTCGGATCCATGTGGCAAATGGACTCCCAACTACGAAAGACCATTTGTTATAATAACTTGGATCATGTTACACTAGTAAATAAAAAAAAGTAGAATACACGATATGAGATACAAAGAAGCTTATTGTTTGAAATCAGATACAATTAGTAATTGTAAGGAGAGATAAAACAGATACCTTTGCATCAATTATAACCATCTCCAAGTGTTCTTTGTTATACATGCTTGTTATAGACCACAGATCTCTAATCCTAACAACAATCTTCAACAAATCTTCTAAATCATTGATATCCCTAATATCTTTAATTAGACGTGTCATTAGTTGCAACAACAACAACGATTTCACAATATTTTTAACTCGATTCAAAAGGAACAACAATGGGGACAAAAAAATGATTAAAAATGAACAACAAACAGGTCAAAGAAATAACACATGAAAGCATTTACAAATAGCAGAACATCGACTCACATGCGTGATACAAAACATACTATGATGAAGAATGCAAAACATTGAGTTGATATGAAAGGAAGAAGAAAGCTTAATACCTGGTATGCTTCAATTTCATGCAAATGGTGCATCGTGACTTTCCGTCTTCCGCTCCTTCAAATTCCTACGAATGGTGTAGATAAAAAGTAATTTATAATTTTAGGAGAGAGTGTTTAAATACCGACTATTAATATGTGTCAATTTCATCATTGGTTTTGACAATTAAGTTCTCAATCAATACATAAAGTATAATTAAAAGATGGGTAATGTTAATTTGTGCCCTTGGGGCACATGTTAAGAACTAAATTAAGAAATATCATCTTGAAAATTATGTACAAACTTAAATTAAAGTATAAAATTAATTTTTAAATTGTGTTTTTCAATACAAATTTACTAAAAGTGGTTTCTTTAACATGTGCCCCAAGGGCACAAGTTAACATTACCCTTAAAAAATTATTTGAAATGAAAAATGAAACGTGACCTTTTGAAATTTGTAGTAAGTTCGGTAAAGTTAATAACTATCAATAATAAAGATGAATGGTAAATAGTGGTAATTTAATATTAAAGAAGTATTAATTATAGAGAATATAATTAGTCAAAATTAACCTAAAAGTCAATCAATTTATACATAAAAAGGTGATTATGAAAAATGCATAGTCTAACATTTTATTAGATAAATATTAAATTCATAATAATTAAAAACGAGAAAAAAAATATTTACAGTATAAAATATTTTATACTATCAACTAATTACAAACCATATATTAAAATTAAATATATTTTTATTTTAAAAATACTAATATTACATAACAATTATAAATATTTTAATAAATTACATGTGTAAAATTGTTTTTAGTAAAAGTGTATTATTTTAAATTCATTAAAAAAATAGATTTACTTATTCTCCAATTGGCATAAAAAAACAGTGAAAAATTGATTGAAGTGTTCCAACCATTTGTACCCACTAGGGCCACTAATAATAATAAAAATAGAACAATAATACAAAGACTTTCGAAAGCTGAAAGCTTTTAGATCAGTTATCATCATCAGAGTTCAGAACTTTCTTATTTTTCACCAAATGGCGAGCGATAGGAATATTGGTGTAGCTTTAGATTTTTCCAAGGGAAGCAAGATCGCTCTCAAATGGACTATTGATAATCTTCTTCGCCACGGTGACACTCTCTATATCGTTCACATCAATCATTCCAAAAGCACTGAATCTCGTAATCTTCTATGGGTAACCACCGGTTCTCGTAAGTAATCAAACCTCTTCTCAAATCAAGATCTTACTATAGTTCTGATTATTTTGATGTGATTTTTTGTGTGGCTTAAATTTGATGAAGCTCTTATCCCGTTGTCGGAGTTTCGTGAGAAGAACGTGATTCACCAGTATAATATTGAACCTGATGCTGAGGTTTTGGATATACTTGATACTGCTGCTAACCAGAAACAGGTTTTTTGTTTTTGTTTTAATTCATGTTTGTATTTGATTTAGTTCATGTTTTTGTTATATGTTTTTTGGAGTTGAGGCTTACTTAATTTGAGATGAATATAGGTGACTGTGGTGGCGAAGGTTTTTTGGGGAGATGCAAGAGAGAAAATTTGTGAGTCTGTTGGAGATTTGAAGCTTGATGCTTTGGTCATGGGTAGTAGAGGTTTGGGTGCCGTTCAGAGGTACTTCTGTTTCTTTTCCTTTATGTTTCTTATTAATCCTCGAAAAATGTCACGGCCCCGAGATTACAGACGACATCGATACTATACTGTTATTCACTTTTTTTACGATAAAGAATAAATTGAAATTAATTCACACGGCGATAACTGCAGTGACTACTATAATCGAAATTGTGAAAGCTTTTACGCAACCGAGACATTATCTCCAATTTTTCATTGGAAAATTATAAAACATAATCCTTTTGCTGGCTGATTGTATTGTAGGGTATTGATGGGGAGTGTGTCTACTTATGTGACTTCAAATGCAACTTGTCCAGTAACAATTGTGAAAGTATGAGTCTCTTCTACTATCTGATATATGCTGCTGTGTTTGGTTGATCTCTTTGCAAATGGTTGTTCTCTTTGTTCTTACTTATTTGTGGTCTAGTATTGGTTGAGCACTGGTTATTTAAGACTATATTTTTAGTTTATATAAGTGCTTATGTTAAAGCCAAAAGTGTGTTAATAATTAACCTTTGTGCTGGATCTGTTTCAAATTTGCTACCTAACATGGAGTGGATTGACATGTTTCATGTTTGATACTCACTGTATTTATGTTTCAAATAATCATCAAAGTGTTATTTATGCAAATTCTGTGTTTTGTTTGTCTTCATCTTCATAAGGTTGTCTTTCTTTAACTATGTCTCATGGAAGTGTATCTTTCTTAAAGTATTGAACATGCATTACTCTCACTCATCTAAAAACAGCTATTAACTGTTAACTGAAGCAAGTGATTTACACCAATTAGAGATGAGTGAGTTGGTGTTATTATGTCAAATGAGTTTTCAAAAAGTTTATAACATGAGCTACAATTAAAGCTAAAAATTTAACTTCTCGTGTATTTCAATAACAATCTTTATTTTTTACCACTCTTTCCAAAATAGGAAAAAGAAAATTTCTTCCTCGAATGAATCTCACTATCCAAGATATTTGTAATGTATTTTCTAAACTACTAAAGAGTCTCTCTCAAAAGCTCCTGGCTAAAGAATCTTTCATGTTCATGCGTGGACTAAAATGCCCTTTCAAAGTCTTAGTAAGATCACATGTCTATTATATAGAATGTCCAAAAGCACCTTCGGAGAATCATAGGTCATTGGATCAAGTTCTGAGATCGATGTGCATTATATCAAAATTCGACAATAAAGCCTAATGCAGGTCTTGGATTCACATACGCACTTTCTAACTCTAAAATATTTCTCTTCTGATAATCACTAATTTGAACGTAAGAGTGTTTGCAAGTACGATCCCTCAAAGGTGAATTGAAACTTCAAGGCATCAATTGAAAATTGGAGTATACCATTAAATTTGAGTTCATCTCTCCATTGGTGAACACTTTAGATCTATGTTGTTGAATATGTGACTTCATACACAAAAGAGATGTGAATTGTGGTGGTTTGAAAACGTTGATTAAAATCAAATTTATTTTGAAACTCAGAGTTTGAAAATATTTTCTCAAAATGTTTGTATAAGCACCGAAAATTAAAGATAAAGAGACTGTGCGGAAAGTAAAAGAATTAAGGGAAGATAGATAGCACCCGATATTGATAGAGGTTCAGTTTTAAAGAAATGACCTACTCCTTTTTTCAAGAATTGATCTTGAAAGTATTCAATAATGTTTGAGAGTTTTTAGAAGGTTAAGCCCATGAACCCCCTTATACAAAAAATGAAGTTTCACGAAAACATCTAACCAAACAACGAACACAATTTTTAGCGATTAGTCTCCAAACAGAGAATACGCTAAAAGTGATTAGTCTTCTCGCCAAACAGTAAACATGCTTGAAGCGGATAATCTTCTCGCCAAACAGAGATTATGAACAATTTGATCTCGAACCAAATTGATCTTTTGAATTGGCTATCCTCCGAAACAAACTGAGATTTTACTTAGGTTGATCACAAACTGAATTGAGATTTTCACAAGGCTGATGTCGAACCTACTAAGCTTTGACACATGTTGAACTTAGAAACCAAATGAAATTTTACACCAGACTGATTTTTGAATTGATTGGGCTTTTAACCAGACTGAGCTCAAGAACCGTTGTGAAGATTTTTCACTGGTTATTCTTCATGAATCCAAAAGAGAGTTTTTCTTCAGTGGCGGGTTACACGAACCAAATTGAGATTTATGATAATCCCCAATAGAGATTTTACATCGGTTTATCTCCAAACTAAAATAATTACTTCTTAAGGAAAAATTATTTACCAAAGAGGAAAAAGAACTCTTAGTAAATATACAATAAAGTCCACACCTAGAACAACTTTATCACTAAATTCAAGAACGCTGTCAAAGAACTAGGACTAAAAATGTTGGATTAAAAATGTTTTAGAAAGATTGAAAGAAAGAGGAAAAGTGGAATATTTCATGTTTTTTGGATGATTTGAAATGAATGGGAAACCCTCTATTTATAGGCCAAGAAATGGTACATTTTAGGAAATAATCCATGGGAAAAATAAATTACCTAATTGATTAGGTACTAGAAATAGTCGATTATTGCTATCCAAATTAGAAAGTTTTGATAGTGAGTTGTTACCATTAATTAAGACATTATCACAGATAATTATAGACTCAATTATCCCTTATCTAATCAATTAAGATAAATATCTAATTGATTAGACACTTATAAAAATTCTTATATTAAATTGGACAATCTCCTTGCTAACAGGTGTAGTAATATATTTGTAAGAACCCTATGTAAGGGCGGCCCGTAGTCCCCGCCCCACGAGGGATCGCTCAGGAGGCACCTTTATGTTACATTAGGGACTCTCCCTCATGAAAGACGTGTATTTTACCGTTGCCTAAACACTAACTACACGAATGAAGTCATACCGTGACTCCCTAAAAAGTAAGCGACCAACAGTCCACCCCAATCAAGAATTTATTGAACCCTAGGCCCAAAGGGCCTCTATAAATATCTCTCCCCTAAAGGGCGATAGACATATCATTATACCCACCGTATAACATATAAATCACGAGCCTCTCACCTCACACGAGTTGGCTCTCTCTTACCACTATAAACATCACCAAATAATGTCTCTCACCATCATTAGCAAATCCAAACCACCCTTAACTACAAATGTCTCTGAGTATCTTCTGCCCGCGTAGGAATACCACACACTCTTCCGACCCTGCCCACTTCGGATTTGTAGTAACTTTGGTCGACTTCTATGTTCTCGACAATGCCATCTTACCTCTAGATGGCGACTTTTTGGTGCAGTGTTGAGGGCACTGCTCCAATCCATGTATTCACTCACTTTTTCCAAGCAGAAGGTTATAATTCGCATTGGACTTAATGACCATGAATAATGTTGGTGTGGAAGTCGAGCGAACTGATAAGTCAACCTGGATTACACCCAGTATGTTACTGGTCTTGCCTTTATAACTGGACAACACCATGTTATGGGGTCTAAGATCTTCATCCGTTTTTCCCATTTTCTTGAATAGTGAATACAACATCAGGTTGACTATCGCACTTCCATCAACAAACACTTTGTTAACGTCTATGTTGTCTACCTTCGCTCTAATAAATAATGGCTTTAGGTGATACATCATCCTAGGATTGGGCCTTTTAAATACAGCCTGATGTTCTTCGACCATGCAATTATTTATGATGTAGTACCAAAGAGGCTTCTAGTTAGTAGTCTCATTCTGTACAAAGTCCATTTTAGCCTCGGACACTTCCAAACACCCTATAATACTCAATTGGTAGCACTGAAACCATACCATAATTTATCTGCAGATCATCCTTAGAGTCTTCATCAAAGTTGTTTTCGACCATTTCATCATCAGATTGGGGTGTGTACTCCGACTCTTTTACTTCCGATTGAGGAGTATATTGGGGCTCCTCCTCCTTATGTTGGGAGTGTACTCTAGAGTTTTGTCCTCAAATTTTGGAGAATATTTGGGTGTCTTTGCCCTCACCCTTGGTTCCTCTTTACTCACGCAGGCCTCCCTCAAACTTGGCCTTCGAGAGATTGTCAGCTTGTCCTCCATGTTCAATATCTTCGAGTAAGGCTTCTTTGGAGCCTTTGACACAACTAGATTGTGCTTCGCCTCTGGGGCATCACGCTTTGTTATGAAGGTTTCTCTTTCAGCCTTCTTCTTTCTTTGATGATGCCTCCATTTGGTAAGCGTCATAGTGTCGCTTTCGCGAAAATAAGGTGCCGGCACAACAGAAGAGTCGCTACCTTTCGTTATTTATCCCTCAGAGCGGGAAAGGAAACGATCGGAAAAACCTGACGAAAAAAGGGTAAGACAAGGTCATCGCAACCATTGTCTGGGTTCGGGAGTCGGTTACGCAAGGGGAAGGTATTAACACCCCTCACGTCCGTCGTACTCGACATGATCCTCGCTTGTTGTGTTTACTTGGACGGGTCGGTTTTATTCTATCTACCTATCAAGGCTGGCTGAAAAAGAAAAGAAAAATGACTCGGCAAAGCGTCGCACTTTATGCCTACGTATTCTCATCAGAGAATGAGAAATCAGAGTCAACGTAGTTCGGCCTACGAAGGGTTATGGGGGAAGGTAGCTCGCCAAGACATCGCCATCTTGTGCCTACGTACTCTCAACAGGCATGAGAGATCAGAGCTCACGTAGTTCGGGAAACTACGGTTTATTTCCTGTCTTTTACGAAAGAAGTGTTTTTTATTGTGTTTGCGATTTCAACCACACTAGAGACTATGACCTGAGAATGAATGCGTCGCATGTCACCCAAAGGGTACCATACTAAACATCCAGACTGTGGAAAAGAAACTCTCCCACAATCCTTTCTCAGATAGCTTAAGGCTCGTAACGTACGAAAGAAATCATTCATGATTACTGTATCTTAAACTGTTTTGAGATGAGAAGAGAACAGGCCCAACTAGGAGGGAGACTATCAAGTCCTACTGTTGTCATGCCATGGATTCATCCCATGGTTGAGGTTTGAACAGGGAACTCCTAGAAGTTGTCATGCATAGGTTTCAACCTAAAAGTCTATCATCAAATCCTTATCAAAGGAAATGAGAGTCCTAAGGGATCATGTCAATGATACACCAAAACAGACAAAGCATCAACTTAACAGTAAAATGCATGCAATGCAAGTGAGGGAGGAAATGTGTGTGGGGCTTCAGCCTCCACAAGCTCATCTCAACCTCAAGCCAGAATGAAATAACAGTAATCATACTGAAATATAAACAACATGCTATCAAGCAATAAACAGTAAACTGCAATCATACAGATAAAATGAAATGAAATGCCATCAGGCAAACAAACCACATGGGCAAGGGAGCTGAGCTCTACCGAATACCCGCAAGCAAAGCCACACAGTAACAATACAAGCAGAGGGAGCAACTCAACCTCTAGTGCAATCATGCTCCTAGATTCTACCTATTCTAGATATGGACTTATTCTAATGCATCAGACAAGTCAAACAAAACATACAATACAGAAAAGAAAAGAAGAAAACAGACTCCTCTCTCAACTCCAAGCCTCAGCTCGTCCAACAGCAACTCAGTCTTCAGACTTCAATCACTTGACAAATATCAATTTGCTCTTCCAGGTTTCAACCCTACAAAATGAGTTTCAACTCATCTTCTCCCTTAAGCTTCAGCTTCTTGATCAGCTCCACCTTCAGGCTTCACCTAATCTTCAGGGATCTTCAAGTATCAACTTGCTCTTGTTGCTCTTCTGGCTTCAGCTGGAATGGCAATACTCAAGGATTCATCCTCTTCAACGCTCTTCAATGAAGTCTTCATCTTCATGCTCAGGCTCAGCACCTCTCAAGACAATCAAAACCAGAGAAAAACACTTACTGGATAAGCTGGGGGATATTGAACTGCTTATTTGACCACCAAAGGTGACCTATAAGGGTTCAACATCAAAGGAATGGTTCCCTCAAAAGTTCTACCTCCTAGGTATATCACTTATCACTCCAAAGGAGAGAGGTGTATACCATGGAAGGACTTTGAATCATAGGGAGGAATGGAGGTGAATGATACCATCCATGTTTGAGAAAGAAGTTGTCTACATCTAAACTCTTCCTAATCCCTAACCCTAAAACAAAACAAAAAGAAAAGAAGAACAAGCTTCCAAGCTCCTCAATGCATCTTCAAGTCTTCTACTATGCTCCACAATGCTCCACAATGAGATACCAAGCTTTCCAAGCTCACAAAGCAAAGCAACTAAACAAACATGCCCTAAAGGCAACACAAACAATCAACCAATACAAAAATCAACTAAAAATAGCATACTATTATATTAAATCCTAATATAATTTCTAAGGGATCCTACATACCTACCCTTAATACCCATATATGCCCCATAGTCTAACTTGTCCTAAAAACCCAAAATCTAAAGTTATTATGAACCTATGTTGAAGTTTTAACCTAATTCTACACTACCTAGAATTACCTAATCAAAACTATCCTAAAAATCATCACAAAAATATGGAATTAATCCAGGGGGAACCTAAAACATATATATAACTACCCTAAAAAGATTGACCTAAAAATCCTAAGGGAGCTACCTAAACTAAAATCTACAAATTAAGGTATCAACTTAAAAGAATTAAAAAGCTATTAAAATAGAAAATATACAAAAAATATTAAAATGCATGGTATGCAAAATGTTTTTATTTTATATTTTTCTAGACAGAAAATGGAAAATGGAGAAAAAATCCCATGAGAAAATATTGATTTTTCATTTTATTATGAATTTCTAAAGATTTGAAATAATTTGGAGAAAAATAAAATGAACATGATGAGATGGGGTGCAAACAGAAATAATATCCAGTTCAATATTTCATTTGGGCTCAACATAGGGGTGTGGAAAGAAAAGCGCGCTAGGCCCAGATTAAAATCAGAAAACAAATGAGAAAATCATAAAGAAATTAAAAAAGGCGCGGTGCAAAAAGCAGGAAAATATAGTTATAAAAGCAATTGGGCCTCATATGGGGGTGGCGCTAGCATTGTCACTTAAGCCCAATGTTAAACCAGAAAATCAAATAAAATGAAAAGAAAAAACATTAAAAACGCGGTGCGAATAGCGAAGAATATCAGTGTAAATCAGGATGGGCCTCGCCTTGGGGGTGGGTATAGCAAAATTCACTCAAAGCCCAGAAACTTGCCATTAGTGAAACGCAGCGTTTCGCTGCCCAGACTTCCCTCTCATTTCGCGTTTGAATGCAAGCCGTTGGATCATCTCCTTGGTCAAATGGTCCGCGCGCGATCAACGACTGAAACGTCGTCTTCAACCTTGGATTGGCTAGGGTTTGCAGAACTCCATGAAAACGCATGCCATGCACTCCTCTTCCAGCCATTCGTTCTCCTTCGTTTCTCCATCAATTTCACTCGTTCAAAGCCCAAACTTAATCTATTTTCCGAGCTGAACAACACTATGGCCTTGGTTTGTATTGAAACACTCTAAATCATGCAAACCAAATGGTGTAACTCATGAACCTCAAAATATCATCAAACTTCAACTTCAACCAAACTCAGAATTCTTTACATAAAAATGATCCTTGCATTACACTCATCAAAATCAGCCAATAATCTAGCATTATCCTTCACTATTTCACACGATCTTGCTCATCCAAGAATTGGCATCCATTAATGAAACTTCACCAAATGCTCCCAAACTCATCAGAACTGGTCACCTAATTGTCTCTAACTAATCTACACTAATAATTTACCCTAGCCATGCCTAGATTGAGGTGTAGAAATGGTTTTGCATACCTGGCTTCTTGGAATGGTAGATGATGAAACTCTTCAATTCAAGCCTTGTAACTCTTCAAGAATGATCCCTAGATGATGAATCTTCCTCTGTTTGCAAAAGATTTGATGTAGCAAGCTTGTACTTCAAGATCCAATGGTAATCGCCTTCTTGCAAATTCAATTGGAACTCCTTCAATTCTCCATCAATGGAGCTTCAAACCAATATGAACACACTCAGAAATGTTTATGGAGAAGATTTGTGAAAAAAAATGGGATAGCAACGAAGAAGAATCAAGAGATTCAATGTAACTTGCAATGGAAGCTTTATGATTTCACACTCTCTTCTCTACCATAATCAACACCAACCTTGCACCAATGCAAGTCACACTTGATATATAGAGAGGTTTAGAACAATCTAGAACCCCCTAGAACAATCCAATGAGAATTTGAAGTTTTCATGCAATGGTATTTTGAATTTCCATTTCTCATAACATGGTATCTCATGCCAAATGCCTTATAACTTGGGTAACTGATTTGAAATTCTCCTTACATGAGATCTTGGATGAGATACAATGCTTAAACACCTTGTTTGTTAAGCTTTTCCTTGTTTTGGTTTGGTACCCTATTATGCAAGCAATCCAATTACAAAGCAACCCTATGATGCAAGCCTCAAGTCAAAATTGTGGCTGAACCATTGTTCTTAGAATGTCATTTGGAGTCAAAATGACCTATTATATGACATGTTTTGGACTTATAGCTTATGATTTATGATTTTCAACTTCACTTGAATTAACTTATGCCTCATTTTTAGGCCATTTTTATCACTTTTTGATATGAGCCTTTTCAACATCTCATGACCACCCTACTAGCCTTAAAACATCATTCTAAGCAAGTTTGATGTTGAAGATTTTTCCATTTGAAGCTTGGAAGTAGGAGATATGGCCTTATGCTTGAAATGACCTATAACTTCCAAATGACCAAAATGCCCTTGGCTTGTCAAAGCCATAAGTTGAGTTCTAAAAATCCTATCAAGGACTTCTAGTACTCTCTAGAAATCTAAGAAGATGCTCTTCAACATTCATGTTGACCAAGAGTTCATAGGAATCATCCTACTAGGGCAAAAGTTGTCTGCAAGTTGGGTGACTTTCAAGGACCCAGATTCACATACCTCAGATGACCTGTAATTTGTCAAAACCATAACTTGAGCTCTGCAAATCCTATCAAGGACTTCTACTACTCAAATTAAAGCTAAGGACAAGCTCTAAAACATTCATGTTGTGGGGAAGATGATATGACAATCACATATTGAGCTAAAACTGCCTGGAAGATAGGGATCAAACTAGGGGATTTTACACTGTCAATCCTTAGAAACCCTAGCTTAAAACTTCTCAAACTCCTCAATCATGAAGAGTTGGTCTAGTAATCATCCTTATAGTATCTCAATACATCATTCCATGATCACATGGCCCTTGGATTAGGTCTCAACCCTCTCCAAATCTTCAGTTGACCTAGGGTTAACCCAGTCAAACCCTAATTCTACCACTCATGGTTGAATCTTCTGAATTCTTGTACAATGACCTCTTTAGGCTTCATGATGGCTTTCAAGACATCTCATAAGCTTTCTCAAAGCTTCAAGTCCATCCTCATAGTCTCAGAATCATCTGAGGAGCTCCCACAACTCTCAAGTTATGAAGCACACAACTTTGGTTTCAACCAATTCCTCTGAGGATCTCTTGAGTTCTCTGGCAAAGGTATCAACCTTTGAACATTGAAATAACTTTCTTGGCTAACTCCATAGCCTCATAAAACTCTTGATGGATAAATAAATGTTGGTCAAATTTTGGGGTGCAACAGCTGCCCCTATTCAAACGGCTTGAACCTGACTGGGTGAGGAGCGAACGTCTCTCGGCCAATCAAAGTGCGAGACGGTTGAATACCGGTAAACCCGGAAATTTACCAACTACTCAATTCTTTGAACACTGGAATAATAGCTACACGACAACTATCTGGAGAAATACTGATATGACATTGCCGTCAGTTATCCACATTAAATTCCTCTGACATTGTCATCAGACAACCAAAGCACCCAACATCGCTGCTGGAAGACTAAATCACCTGACATCACCGTCAGAAACAAACATACCCAACATCGCCGCTGGAAACAAACAGAACCTGACAGAACACCCAACATCGCCGTTGGAAACTAAATCAACTGACATCGCCGTCGAACTACCAAAATACCCAACATCGCCGCTGGAGCACTAAAGAATCTGACATCGCTGTCAGAACAAACAAAACACCCAACATCGCCACTGGAGAAATAAATAATCTGGATCACCTGACATCGCCGTCAGAAACGAACAAAACGCCCAACATCGCCGCTGGAAAACTGAATCATCTGACATCGCCGCCAGAACAAACAAAACACCCAACATCGCCGCTGGAGAAATAGAGAATCTGACATCACCGTCAAACAAACATCCAACATCGCCGCTGGAGAAATAGAGAATCTGACATCGCCGTCATAAACAAACATAACTCTGAGAGACACTCGACATCGCCGCCGAACAAACATAATCTCTGCTGGGGAGCTAAAGAGTCGGACATCGCCATCAAACATAATCTCCTGACATCGCCGCCAGGAACAAACATCCAACGTCGCCGCTGGAAACAAACATCCAAAATCGCCGCTGGAGAGCTAAACTACCTGACATCACCGTCAGACAAACCAATATCCAACATCGCCGCTGGACAACTGAATCATCTGACATCGCCGCCAGATTACCAACATAACTCTGGGAAACACCCGACATCGCCGCTGGAGACAAACATAATCTGGGAAACATCCAACATCGCCGCTGGAAACAATCATAATCCGACCTCGCCGTCAGAAACATCCAACATGACCGCTGGAAACAAACATAATCCGACCTCGCCGTCAGAAACATCCAACATTGCCGCTGGAAACAAACGTAATCTGACCTTGCCGTCAGAGTGAAGAAACTTCATTGGGGAATGGGTCACACGGTAACCAGTAATACATAGCCGATCGTGCCATCAGGCACTCAAAGAACATTGTCGGGCATCAGCCGGACTTATACCATCAGGTTGATCATGCCATCAGGCATTCCGCATTAGCTGAGATAACTGCTTCATTAACACGGTCAGACTTCAATCATGGAGTCTTCGAAGGAAATTTCAACTTCGTCGTCGGAAAACCTGCTGGGGAGGACGCTTCGCCGCTGGGGAATCTGGAGAACTATCAAGTAACTCCGCTCCGGGGGTCCAGAAACCATTCTGGAGGAATCAACTCTGCTGAGGACTTCAAGAATCATCTTGAACAAATAACTCCGCCGGGGACTTCAAGAATCATCTTGAACGGATAACCATTCTGAGCAAACATTTTGTTGGGGATTCCAGGAATCATCCTGGGCAACTCTTGCCGGGGACAAACCAATCATGGCTTGGGCAGCTTCCAAGGATTCGGCTCTCTTGAGGCTTCAGGAATCATCCTGGGCAACCTTCACTGGGGACGCTACTGGGGAGCTTAGGAATCATCTTAAGCAAGCGGCCCTGCTGAGGAATTCAAGAATCATCTTGAACTGAAGACTTCGCTGGGGATCTCAAGAATCATCTTGAGCAAGCGACTTCGTTGGGGAGAATGTCAGGAATCATCCTGAGCAACTGATCCTTCGGCGGAACACCTGCAAAACAAGAACGGTAATAACCTAGAGCATGTTTATTATGCATATGCTTCGGCGCCATGCTCCACACGGTGGAAATGCTATGCGTTTATGCTAAACGCTATGCAATCATGCACAATGATGCGATCCCGTCAGCAAAATAAATGCCGAGGGGCGAATCCTCCTGTCAAGGAGAACGAACTACTCAGATCGAGGAATCATCCTGCTGAGGAGAACATGGTCGCGCCAATATCAATTGGACTCCGCAGGGGGCACAACTTCAGTTGACTGCTGCGGGGAAAACAACTTCAGTTGACTGCTGCAGGGGAACGAAGCTCTACGAGAACCTGGACCTGCTGAGAGAAAGCGATATCAATCGCGGGAGTACACTGCGTGGCCGTCTCGGCTACTCTTCTGGGGATGAGACTCTGTGGGGAAACAACTTCAGCTGCTCAACACTCCACTGGGGAAAACCAATCATGGTCTGATCAACTTCCAAGGATTCGGCTCTCTTGGGGGATTTGCGAACTCAGCCGGGGAGGGAGAAATCACTCTGCTTCACTGGAGAGAGTACGACTCTGATGAGGAATTTCAATTCCGCTGGGGAAGAAGGAATCATCCGACTTCGGGGGAGAGTACAACTCTGCAGGGGAATACAGCATCAGCTGTTCAACGCTCTACTGGGGAAGAGGGACTCATCCTACTTCGGGAGAGAGTACGACTCTGATGGGGAATCTCGATTCCGCCGGAGACTTCAGTCTGGCACCATCAGTTGCTGCATACTTCGGCGTACGAATAGTTTCCTACAAAACCTGCACTTGTGACCCGGTGCGGGGGGAGAACACGAGCTTCGGCGCCCGAACATTTCCATGAAACCTGCACTTGTGACCCGGTGCTGGGGGGAGAACACCAGCTTCGGCGCCCGAACATTTCTATGAAACCTGCACTTGTGACCCGGTGCGGGGGAGAAACACGAGCTTCGGCGCTTGATTCAGCTGAGGAGGTGACGTTCCTTCGGGATGCGTCTGCTTGGGGAAGAGAATCATCTCTGCCTGGGGGAGACATATCAATGCTCACGATCTTGCGTTCAGACTCTGCGGGGAGAGGCTACTGAACTCTGCTGGAGAAGGAGGAATCATCCTGCTTCGGGGATGCGCACAGCGCACTGTCTGGAATATGCTACACCTGTAACAACACAAACAAACAGACAAGATACCCTTCTCAAAGGGACCTATCAAGGTTATTATCTCGTGACAATATCCAGGTAATTAATTGTTTCAACAATCAGTGGCCTAGGCCAGTAAGTTTATGTATGCGCATTTTATCAAAAACATCGGCGTTCTCTTTCGCAAACAAAACAGATAAATGCTAAACAGGCAAACAGAATTGCTGAATAGTATGCATTTTATTGATAATGAACCCCTGAATGGGTGAAAATGTTTTACAACAGAGGCAAGCTCCTGGAATGAGGAAGCCGCGCAAAAATAAAACATAAATATACATCAGTATATACAAATGTCGGCAACGAGGCGTAGACGAACACCATGAGTTGATCCCTCTAAGACCCACTCGACTTCGATACTGCTCCGACGCTTCAGCTTCGGAAGAGATTGATTCAGATAAACGGCCCTCAGGTCCTCCAAACCACTAAACAATGAAAGTCCACACGCGGAACGCAGTCATTTGCTTATTCAAATCCCTAACTTTTGCGTGAACCGCCCTTTGCGGGTTTTCAGTTCACCGGGATACCCTTTCTTGCCGAAGCCGCCCAGTGTAGGTTTTCGACTTCGCGGGTGTACATTTTTTCAATATATCCCTAATTTTGCCCGAACCTTTTATTCTGTTTTTGGTTCGCCGAGATGCCCCTTTTTTGCCTGGACTCTTTCTTTTTTTGTCCAGCGGGTCACTTTCAAGCAAAGTATTTTTTAACTGCGTCCGCATTCACCGGGGATGCAAAATCTTCACCATCCATCGTGGATAACAACAAAGCTCCTCCCGAGAAGACCTTGCTGACGACGTACGGACCTTCGTAATTCGGAGTCCACTTGCCCCGGTGATCGGAGTGTGGCGGAAGAATCTTCTTCAGGACGAGATCACCCGTCTGAAAGCTTCTAGGACGCACCTTCTTATCATAAGCTTTCTTCATTCGGCTTTGGTACAGACGACCAAATGCAATCGATGCTAACCTCTTCTCGTCCATCAGGCTGAGTTGGTTCAAGCGATCCATAATCCATTCTGCCTCGTCGAGTTTCACATCAACCAAAACTCGCAAAGAAGGGATCTCCACTTCTAACGGTAGGACTTCTTCCATACCGTACACCAAGGAGAAAGGAGTTGCCCCGGTCGACGTACGCACCGTCGTACGATAACCGTGCAATGCAAACGGCAGCATCTCGTGCCAATCTTTGTACGTCACAACCATCTTCTAAACAATCTTCTTTATGTTCTTATTGGCGGATTCGACGGCGCCATTCATCTTCGGCCGGTAAGGAGATGAGTTGTGGTGTTCGATCTTGAAGCTCTGGCACAACTCCTTCATCATCTTGTTATTCAAATTCGAACCATTATCAGTAATGATCCGCTCGGGAACTCCGTAACGACAGATGATGTCCCTCTTTATGAATTTAGCTACCACCTGCTTGGTCACATTAGCGTACGAGGCTGCCTCCACCCACTTGGTGAAGTAGTCGATAGCTACCAGAATGAAACGATGACCATTGGATGCAGTGGGCTCGATCTTGCCTATCATGTCGATGCCCCACATGGAGAACGGCCACGGGGAGGACATGACATTCAACGGGCACGGCGGCACATGAACTTTATCAGCATAAATATGGCATTTATGACATCTCTTCGCGAATCTGAAGCAATCCGACTCCATTGTCAGCCAGTAGTATCCTGCCCTCTGGATATTTCTCGTCATAGCATGCCCGCCGGCGTGCGTACCAAATGTGCCTTCATGGACCTCTTCCATGAGCAAACTCGCCTCTTTTTCATCTACACATCTGAGTAGCACGAGATCATGGTTTCTCTTATACAACACTCCATCAGGATTGAGATAAAAGTTTCCAAACAGCCTCCTCAGAGTCTTCTTATCCTGGGTTGACGCACCCGCAGGATACTCCTTAGTCATAAGGAAAGTCTGGATGTCATGGAACCATGGCTTGCCGTCGGCGGCATCCTCGATTGCAAAGACAAATGTCGGTCTATCAAGACGTGAAAGCACAATTCTTGAGGCCTCATTCCAAAAATTGACTTTATACATTGAAGCCAACGTGGCTAAGGCATCAGCCATCTGATTTTCAGCCATGGGTACATGATGAAGTTCCACTCGATCGAAGAACGGAAGTAGCCTCCTGGCATAATTCATGTACGGCACCAAATTCGCTTGACGAGTCTCCCACTCCCCTTTAATTTGGTTGATTACAAGTGCTGAGTCACCATATACGTCTAGATTCTTGATTCTCAAATCAATCGCCTCTTCTAGACCCATAATGCATGCTTCGTACTCCGCCTCATTGTTGGTGACTGGAAACGTCAGTCTCGCAGTAAACAGGATATGGGATCCGTGGGGAGTCGTGATGATAGCCCCGATACCACTTCCATAGGAATTAACCGCTCCATTGAATATCAACTTCCACTGGGATTTCCTATCTGGCCCCTCGCCGGGCAACGACTCATCGCAATCCTTCGCTTTGATAAACATGATATCCTCGTCAGGGAATTCGAACTTCATCGGCTGGTAGTCCTCGATCGGCTGTTCGGCAAGGTAATCAGACAATACGCTTCCCTTGATGGCCTTCTGGGACACGTACTGAATATCATATTCTGTTAACACCATTTGCCATCTGGCAATCCTGCCCGAAAGAGCCTGCTTCTCGAAGACGTACTTGATCGGATCCATCTTCGAAATTAGCATAGTGGTGTGATTGAGCATGTACTGTCGTAGACGTTTGGCAGCCCAAGCTAGTGTACAACACGTCTTCTCCAGCATCGAGTATCGAGATTCGCACTCAGTGAACTTTTTACTCAAATAGTAAATGGCATGCTCTTTTCTGCCCGTCTCGTCGTGCTGACCGAGAACAGACCCCATACTATTCTCCAGAACCGTCAGGTACATGATTAAAGGACGTCCAGCCACTGGGGGTATCAAGATTGGAGGTTCTTGAAGATACTGCTTTATCTTATCGAATGCCTTCTAGCAATCCTCATTCCAAGTAATCGCCTGATCTTTCTTTAAAAGCTTGAACATCGGTTCACAGGTGGCAGTGAGCTGAGAGATAAACCTTGCAATGTAGTTTATTCGACCCAAGAAACTACGAACTTCTTTTTCTGTTTTCGGCGCTGGCATTTCTTGAATGGATTTTATTTTCGCAGGATCAACCTCGATACCTCGTTCACTAACGATAAACCCCAGCAACTTTCCGGACCGCACTCCGAAAGTGCACTTGTTAGGATTCAGCCTCAGCCTGAATTTCCTAAGCCTCTCAAAAAGCTTCAATAAGTTGACCAGATGCTCTTCCTCCGTTTGGGACTTTGCAATCATGTCATCAATATAGACCTCGATCTCATGATGAATCATATCATGAAACAAAGTTACCATTGCTCGCTGGTAAGTGGCCCCTGCGTTCTTCAGACCGAAGGGCATTACCTTATAGCAAAATGTTCCCCAGGGGGTGATAAACGTCGTTTTCTCCATGTCCTCCGGCGCCATCTTGATCTGGTTGTAACCGGAGAAGCCATCCATGAACGAAAACACGGAGAACTGGGCTGTGTTGTCGACCAACACATCGATATGAGGCAACGGGAAATCATATTTAGGGCTCGCCCTATTCAAATCCCGATAATCGATGCACATGCGTACCTTACCGTCCTTCTTCGGTACAGGCACTATGTTGGCGACCCACGGAGGGTAAGTGGTGACCGCTAAGAAGCCAGCATCGAGCTGTTTCTGCACTTCTTCTTTGATCTTAACGGCCATATCTGGTCTCGTCCTCCTAAGCTTCTGCTTAACGGGAGGGCAATCTTCTCGTAGCGGCAAGCGGTGGACCACGATGTCCGTGTCAAGTCCGGGCATATCTTCGTATGACCAAGCAAAGACGTCACTATACTCTCGAAGCATCTCGACCAATCTCTGCTTGACATCATTCTGCAGCGCAGCCCCTACCCTGACGTTTCTGACGAGCTCTTCAGAACCCAGATTTACGATCTCAATATCCTCCTCGTGAGGCAGAATAACCTTTTCCTCTTGTTTCAACAAGCGGGCCAACTCTTCAGGAAGGTCTTCGTCTTCATCAATCTCTTCCTCGGCTTGATAGATCGGGCAATCGAAGTCGAAGTGAGCTGTAGAAGGTCCAGAGTCGATGTCATCTGTTATGTGGATCCTGCAATAATAAGGGTTAAGTTTAAAACAAGAATATGCAGGTTAGCACAAACCCCGTTGCCATTTTACTGTTTTTCAAAACAAATATAAAACAGGAATAACAGAGAACGCAATATTTGAGTACGAAGAAAACGCCTTTGATTTATTAACAAAATGCATGTACATAATCCAACAAGGCCTTGACAATAAAACCGCTATGCCCCGGGTAGGACATAGGGTTGTACAATGATTGTAAAAAGTAATCATTACTCTTCACTTGTCAGCTGGATGATATCCTTGATGGTCCAATTGTTGAGGCGCTCGCCCGGCTTGCTTGGCTGAATCCAAGAATCGAGATCACAATCGCTATCCCCGCTATCCTCAGACGCCGCGTTGATGCTTTCGAAGATCACTCCGCCACTGGTAAATAGGATCGGCCCCTTACCCCGTGACGCGCTGCTAGACGAAGAAGAAGAAGCTTCAACTTCAGAAGAATACCCCAATCCAAACTTATCCTGCTTGATCGGTATCTCCAAAATATGCCCCCAGCCTGGGGTGGAACCGGCTTCGACGACGGCCCGAGCTTCTTTGAACGAGGAGAGATTCATCTCTGGCTTCTCTGTGACGACAGGAGCTACCTCTTTCACTTTGACGACTTCAAATGCTTGGCAGAGAGTTTCATGGATTTCGCCATCCATTTCAACATACTTAAAGGATGACAAATGGCTCACCATTATGTCCTCCTCACCGCACACGGTTACTATGCTTCCTCCGACAGCATATTTGAGCTTTTGGTGCAACGTGGAGGTCACGGCACCAGCAACATGGATCCATGGCCGACCTAAGAGGCAACTGTAGGCAGGCATGATGTCTATGATATAAAAGACCGTATCGAACGTTTCCGGACCAACTTGGATCGGCAGGGTCAACTCCCCGAAAACGTGGCGTTTAGTTCCGTCAAACGCTTTCACCACCAGATCACTGGGTGTGCAAAGCAATCCACGAGTGTCCAACTTCATTAATGCCTTCTTCGGAAGCACATTAAGCGACGAACCCATGTCCACCAGGACATGCGACATGATTGTGCCTCTGCACTCTATCGAGATGTGCAAGGCGCTGTTGTGATCTCTCCCTTTAGGCGTCAACTCTAAATCTGTGAAACCTAGCCCGTTACCAGCGTTAACATGGGCTACCACCTCTTCTAGCTGATTCACTGATATCTCTTGCGGTACGTAGGCAGCGTTCAATACCTTCAGTAGCGCGTTGCGGTGCGCTTCAGAGCACAGCAACAGGTTGAGAATAGAAATCTTCGAAGGCGTCTGATGGAGATGGTCTACAATCTTGTAGTCGCTCTTTTTGATTAACCGCATAAAATCCTCGACATCTTTGACCAGCAAACCTTTCTCTACCCCACACGGGGCCTCTTCGACGACTTTGCTTTTACCCATATCAGCCGCATCAGCTCTGACCGCTTTCTCTGCCACAACCTCCGGCGGTGCGAACACTCTTCCGCTACGGGTAATACCACTGATTCCTGCGAGATTCTCCACAGTCGACCCATATGGCTCCAGCTCTAACCTCTGGCCGTTACGATAGACTTCAGCTCCATAATGCCACGGAACGGTGTTAGTGCTCTCGAATGGGATCGGCCCAGCTTTGGTAATAGTGATTGTAGGCAGTCGGGGCGCAGAAATAGTTATTGGTTGGCGAGGAATGGTGATGGTGGCGACTTCATCGGCCTGCTTCAACACTACCTCCCTTGATACACTTTCAGCCCTCCGGCTGAACTGCAAAATACCCTCAGTCATCAGACTTTGGATTCCTTCTACCAGCTGCTCACACCCATCAGAATGTGTAGCACAGTCCATGCATAACTCTCTGCATCCTGGAAAGAACCCTTTCTTCAACAACTTAGCTTTGACGAAACTAAGCGGCGTCTTTAAGTCTTTGACATCAGTCAACAGATCTGCACTCTCTTCTTCGATAATGGCGTTCACTCCGCCTCCCCTATGATTCGGCATAGGGTTTTTCGTGACATTGGGCACATTGTCGGAGAAGTTGATAATCTTGGCATCTACCAAATCCTGCACCTTGTGCTTAAAGGCTTTGCAGTTCTCGATTGTATGGCCTGGTGCCCCTATATGGAAATCGCAAGTGGCATTTGCATCGTACCCTGGTGGAGGTGCCCCTGTCAAGGGAGCCATCGTCCTCTTCTGAACCAACTGAAGCTGAAGCAAAGTCTGCAAGAGTTGCGCATACGACATGGGCGGTGCCTCGAAGTGACGGTTTGTCAACGGTGCCCGATTCTGGTACTTTCTATATCCCTGCTGATTCGGTTGCTGCTGCTGCTGCTGCGGAGCTGCTGGGATATTTATACTGGCTATCTGCTGGTGAGGGCCTTTGCCCTTTCTTCGAGTGCTGGTCACAGCGCTTGCCTCTCCTTCTCGTCGTTTACCAGCATAAGGTTTCTTTCCACCTCCTCCAGCTGAGGATGATTCACCTTGAATTTTCCGGATCTTGATACCATTCTCGACATGCTCGCCCATGGTAATGAGAGCTGAGAACGTCTCAGACATACCACTGACTAACTTTTCATAGTAGATTCCCGGGAGGGTAGCAACAAACATCTGCACGAGCTTGCGCTCAACCATCAGCGGTTGAATCCGAGTAGCCAACTCACGCCACCGCTGGGCGTACTCCTTAAATCCTTCATTATTCCGCTGCGAAAGGTTCTGGAGCTGAACTCGGTTCGGGGCCGAGTCGCTATTGTACTGATAGTGGAGGACAAACGCTTTAGCGAGATCCTTCCAGGTGCGCACGCTAGTGGGTTCCAAGCCCATATACCACTCGAGGGATGGCCCAGAAAGACTATCTTGGAAGAAGTGCATCAGCAACTTCTCGTCTTCGGAATAGGCAGACATCTTTCTATAGTACGATCGCAGGTGGACACGAGGGCAAGTGGTGCCCTTATATTTCTCAAAGACAGGCACCTTGAACTTAGGAGGTACCTTAAAATCAGCAATTAACCCCAGTTTGGACATATCAACGCCCAAAGCATTCTGATTCTCAATATCTCTCATTTTATCTTCAAGTGCTTTGAATCTGAGCCGCGCTTCAGCATTCAGCTCCGCTTCCGCACCTCTTTGAGAAAACACATCATCCTGATGATCCTCAAGCCACGGTTGAGGCACCAACAGATTTTTGACGCCAGCATTGCCGTTGACCGGCCCGATGTTGACATCAGCTCCCAGACTCCCATTGCCGACGCCTGCCGCATTGAGTCCGATATTGGCCATCACATTGCCATTAGCACTGTCATTGCCCCCGGAAACAGGAACACCATTCTGCGGAGTATCAACTGGTGGAGGAGTAGGCACAGCCCCGCCATGAAGTATGCCGCTACTGTCGACCCTGGAGATCAAAGGTTGAACCAAAGTCCGGAGCTGGTCCTGACAATTAGCGACTACCTGCATCAGTTCCATAAAGCGATCCATCCGCTCACGGAGCTCCTGAACATCTGTCTGCACCTGATCCATGATCCTGGTCTGATTAGCTCGAGTTGGATAACGGTGAATGAGTCTCTGATTAATCCTGGAGTCACCGGAAACAGTCTGGAACCTGTAACCTGAAAAAACCTGTAAACACTAAAGGTTAGGAAAAACAACAAAATGTACGCCATGCAAATGCTTCATGCAGATGCATGCGTGTGTCTGTGTGCTTTGGGAGATTTCCCCCGATCCTAGTGCCTGCGCCAGTGCTGATAATAATAAGAAGAAGAAGTCCGAGCCCAATCATGGAAACATCAATCTCATATATAAAGGAAAGCCTATCAAGGCAGTACATAGCATCAGCGAGTACAAGACAAATCAACAGCGTGACCTCAGCCAACAAGCCTGGGGATGGTCAGCATACAACAAAGATCAAAACAAAAGGAATACAACTAGTCAAGTACGGCCACGAGCACGATACTCTGCTAATAACTCCTTCGTCTCTGGATGATCTGACAAAGTGAGCAACCCCTCGACGAGTAGTTCCCTCTGCATAATGGTATACTGAAGTCCCTGAACTGAACTTTCCCATGCTCCTTCGCCGAAGCAATCTTCTAATCTCCGCTTTTTGGACTCAACCGTCAGCTTGCGCTCCTTCAGGCTAGCAAGAGCTTTGTTGAGTTGGCCTTCGGTGGCGTATCTGCGGGCGGTTTCTTCATCAAACCTCTGTTCACTGTCCTTCACCTCGGCTTCCAGCTTGGAGATCTGTAGCATCAGCTTATCCTCCCGCTCTTTCCTAGTGGCCAGGGAAGCCTTCCAGTGTTGGTCGAACTTGGATATCCTCCGATATGCCTCGTCCAAATGCTGCTTCTTCGTAGCTAGTACGTCATTGACAGCCCTGAAGTCTTGACCCATGCGTTCACGCTCGGCAATCTGCTTTGTCAGGTCTGTACCTAGCTGGTTCACCAACTCTGTTTGCTTTTTGAAAGAATGAACGACCTCGTTCCTTTCACTTCGAAGCTGAGCTAACTCCTTCTCCAGTTCTGCGTTTGCCCGCTTCAATTCATCCCGCTCAGCTAATACCTGGTTGTGCTGATGGATGGGCACAGTAGTAGGCTCTTCGACTGCTAGAGAGCTTTCTGGCTTGGCATGAGGGAATGGCATCCCTATAGCATTGGCTCTGGCTCTGATCCATGCTGAGTACGGAGGGTAGGCTTGATTGTTGCTTTTTCCCAGCAAAGGCTTTCCTCGCTTACTGATACTATTCCACGCGCGCTGAAGCTTGGACAATAAATCCCCTTCTAAAGTACCCGTGAGGTACAGAGATTCCTGTACCTCTTCCTCCTTCGGCGGAGTCCTCAAAGCATACGCGAACTGTCGAACCAGCAACGACGGATTGTAGTTTATGCAACCCTTCCTACCTATCAGAGGTACATTAGGAAACCCGCTGCAACTGAAGATCACCTCAGTACCCAACCTGTCCCTGTCGAACCAGTCAATATCTTCCACAGATAAACTCATCAGACGCTCAGGCCACTCAGCTGTGGCTGCAGACAAGACGAAAGGACCCCTCTTGGGCAGATGGCTATCAAGCCATTTATACAGCAAGGGTACGCAGCATGAGACATTCTTCCCTCTCCGGTTCTCATTCTTGTAGTGGATTGAGTGATAGACATCTCCGATCAAAGTAGGGACTGGATTCCCTGAAGCGAAGATGTGAAACGCATCAAAGTCTACAAAATCAGGCATGTTGGGGAACAGAATAATGCCATATATACACAAAGCGAGGATGGCATTGAACGCGTCCCAACATCTATCCTTGGCACACTGCTGAGCCTTAACCACTAGAAACTGCAAGGAGAACCCAGGAACCTTGTTCCAACTAGTCAATACTATCTCGGAGGCATCCAAATAAAGTGAAGAAGCTAAACCAGCCAGATCAGGCTCAGCATCCATGTGAACAAAAGGCATCTGCCTCTTGATAGGCACACCTAGCAAATCAGCATACTCTTCCAGCATCGGCGCGAGAACAAAGTCCTGAAAAGTGAAACATCTCAGCGGAGGGTCATAGAACTGCAACAGAGCATGCAACCCATTCAACTCGAACGTAGAAGGCTTGCAAACCAGACTGAGCAACCTGCCATAAGACTTTCTGAACTCATCCTTCACAGAATCACCTGCTAGAGCTATCAAACCAGTCAACTTCGACACATCAGGGGTCGGGAACTTGTACGCAACGGTCTTCTTGAGAGAGGCCATAATAATACAATAGGAGGCAAGAAATCCTGGATCGGGGAAACGGTACCTGCAACATAGACACACGTTAATGAAATGCAAATGTCATGCAAACTAATGCAAAATGCAGTCATGCAATAATATATCCGGGTAACTGCTGTGGAGATTCTGTATCAACAAAACTACGACCACTGATGAGAAGAAAACCCTGGTGTAGAACCACAAATCTGATCTGCCAAGAACAACCATCTGATAGGACCATATACATAGGATCATAATTCTGCTCTGTCGAGAACAAATGTCTGATAATAAGGACCTCAGATGTATGATCAAGAAATATCTGCTGATGAAATCTTCAGACCCCAAATCAAAAATCTACTCTATCAAGAACAAACATACAACTGCTGATGAGATCTTCAGACCCCACTCAAAATCTGCTCTATCAAGAACAAACAACATCTGCTGATGAGATCTTCAGACCCCAAAAATCTGCTCTATCAAGAACAAACCACTGATGACAATACTCTGATCAAAACCTGCTCTATCAAGAACAGACATACACCTGATGATAAGATCCTCTGATCAGAACCTGCTCTATCAAGAACAGTCATACACCTGATGATAAGATCCTCTGATCAAAACCTGCTCTATCAAGAACAGACATACACCTGATGATAAGATCCTCTGATCAAAACCTGCTCTATCAAGAATTTATTGAACCCTAGACCCAAAGGGCCTCTATAAAGTCATACCGTGACTCCCTAAAAAGTAAGCGACCAACAGTCCACCCCAATCAAGAATTTATTGAACCCTAGGCCCAAAGGGCCTCTATAAATATCTCTCCCCTAAAGGGCGATAGACATATCATTATACCCACCGTATAACATATAAATCACGAGCCTCTCACCTCACGCGAGTTGGCTCTCTCTTACCACTATAAACATCACCAAATAATGTCTCTCACCATCATTAGCAAATCCAAACCACCCTTAACTACAAATGTCTCTGAGTATCTTCTGCCCGCGTAGGAATACCACACACTCTTCCGACCCTGCCCACTTCGGATTTGTAGTAACTTTGGTCGACTTCTATATTCTCGACAATGCCATTTTACCTCTAGATGGCGACTTTTTGGTGCAGTGTTGAGGGCACTGCTCCAATCCATGTATTCACTCACTTTTTCCAAGCAGAAGGTTATAATTCGCATTGGACTTAATGACCATGAATAATGTTGGTGTGGAAGTCGAGCGAACTGATAAGTCAACCTGGATTACACCCAGTATGTTACTGGTCTTGCCTTTATAACTGGACAACACCATGTTATGGGGTCTAAGATCTTCATCCGTTTTTCCCATTTTCTTGAATAGTGAATACAACATCAGGTTGACTATCGCACTTCCATCAACAAACACTTTGTTAACGTCTATGTTGTCTACCTTCGCTCTAATAAATAATGGCTTTAGGTGATACATCATCCTAGGATTGGGCCTTTTAAACACAGCCTGATGTTCTTCGACCATGCAATTATTTATGATGTAGTACCAAAGAGGCTTCTAGTTAGTAGTCTCATTCTGTACAAAGTCCATTTTAGCCTCGGACACTTCCAAACACCCTATAATACTCAATTGGTAGCACTGAAACCATACCATAATTTATCTGCAGATCATCCTTAGAGTCTTCATCAAAGTTATTTTCGACCATTTCATCATCAGATTGGGGTGTGTACTCCGACTCTTTTACTTCCGATTGAGGAGTATATTGGGGCTCCTCCTCCTTATGTTGGGAGTGTACTCTAGAGTTTTGTCCTCAAATTTTGGAGAATATTTGGGTGTCTTTGCCCTCACCCTTGGTTCCTCTTTACTCACGCAGGCCTCCCTCAAACTTGGCCTTTGAGAGATTGTCAGCTTGTCCTCCATGTTCAATCTCTTCGAGTAAGGCTTCTTTGGAGCCTTTGACACAACTAGATTGTGCTTCGCCTCTGGGGCATCACGCTTTGTTATGAAGGTTTCTCTTTCAGCCTTCTTCTTTCTTTGATGATGCCTCCATTTGGTAAGCGTCATAGTGTCGCTTTCGCGAAAATAAGGTGCCGGCACAACAGAAGAGTCGCCACCTTTCGTTATTTATCCCTCAGAGCGGGAAAGGAAACGATCGGAAAAACCTGACGAAAAAAGGGTAAGACAAGGTCATCGCAACCATTGTCTGGGTTCGGGAGTCGGTTACGCAAGGGAAAGGTATTAGCACCCCTCACGTCCGTCGTACTCGACGGGATCCTCGCTTGTTGTGTTTACTTGGACGGGTCGGTTTTATTCTATCTACCTATCAAGGCTGGCTGAAAAAGAAAAGAAAAATGACTCGGCAAAGCGTCGCACTTTATGCCTACGTATTCTCATCAGAGAATGAGAAATCAGAGTCAACGTAGTTCGGCCTACGAAGGGTTATGGGGGAAGGTAGCTCGCCAAGACATCGCCATCTTGTGCCTACGTACTCTCAACAGGCATGAGAGATCAGAGCTCACGTAGTTCGGGAAACTACGGTTTATTTCCTGTCTTTTACGAAAGAAGTGTTTTTTATTGTGTTTGCGATTTCAACCGCACTAGAGACTATGACCTGAGAGTGAATGCGTCGCATGTCACCCAAAGGGTACCATACTAAACATCCAGACTATGGAAAAGAAACTCTCCCACAATCCTTTCTCAGATAGCTTAAGGCTCGTAACGTACGAAAGAAATCATTCATGATTACTGTATCTTAAACTGTTTTGAGATGAGAAGAGAACAAGCCCAACTAGGAGGGAGACTATCAAGTCCTACTGTTGTCATGCCATGGATTCATCCTATGGTTGAGGTTTGAACAGGGAACTCCTAGAAGTTGTCATGCATAGGTTTCAACCTAAAAGTCTATCATCAAATCCTTATCAAAGGAAATGAGAGTCCTAAGGGATCATGTCAATGATACACCAAAACAGACAAAGCATCAGCTTAACAGTAAAATGCATGCAATGCAAGTGAGGGAGGAAATGTGTGTGGGGCTTCAGCCTCCACAAGCTCATCTCAACCTCAAGCCAGAATGAAATAACAGTAATCATACTGAAATATAAACAACATGCTATCAAGCAATAAACAGTAAACTGCAATCATACAGATAAAATGAAATGAAATGCCATCAGGCAAACAAACCACATGGGCAAGGGAGCTGAGCTCTACCGAATACCCGCAAGCAAAGCCACACAGTAACAATACAAGCAGAGGGAGCAACTCAACCTCTAGTGAAATCATGCTCCTAGATTCTACCTATTCTAGATATGGACTTATTCTAATGCATCAGACAAGTCAAACAAAACATACAATACAGAAAAGAAAAGAAGAAAACAGACTCCTCTCTCAACTCCAAGCCTCAGCTCGTCCAACAGCAACTCAGTCTTCAGACTTCAATCACTTGACAAATATCAATTTGCTCTTCCAGGTTTCAACCCTACAAAATGAGTTTCAACTCATCTTCTCCCTTAAGCTTCAGCTTCTTGATCAGCTCCACCTTCAGGCTTCACCTAATCTTCAGGGATCTTCAAGTATCAACTTGCTCTTGTTGCTCTTCTGGCTTCAGCTGGAATGGCAATACTCAAGGATTCATCCTCTTCAACGCTCTTCAATGAAGTCTTCATCTTCATGCTCAGGCTCAGCACCTCTCAAGACAATCAAAACCAGAGAAAAACACTTACTGGATAAGCTGGGGGATATTGAACTGCTTATTTGACCACCAAAGGTGACCTATAAGGGTTCAACATCAAAGGAATGGTTCCCTCAAAAGTTCTACCTCCTAGGTATATCACTTATCCCTCCAAAGGAAAGAGGTGTATACCATGGAAGGACTTTGAATCATAGGGAGGAATGGAGGTGAATGATACCATCCATGTTTGAGAAAGAAGTTGTCTACATCTAAACTCTTCCTAATCCCTAACCCTAAAACAAAACAAAAAGAAAAGAAGAACAAGCTCCCAAGCTCCTCAATGCATCTTCAAGTCTTCTACTATGCTCCACAATGCTCCACAATGAGATACCAAGCTTTCCAAGCTCACAAAGCAAAGCAACTAAACAAACATGCCCTAAAGGCAACACAAACAATCAACCAATACAAAAATCAACTAAAAATAGCATACTATTATATTAAATCCTAATATAATTTCTAAGGGATCCTACATACCTACCCTTAATACCCATATATGCCCCATAGTCTAACTTGTCCTAAAAACCCAAAATCTAAAGTTATTATGAACCTATGTTGAAGTTTTAACCTAATTCTACACTACCTAGAATTACCTAATCAAAACTATCCTAAAACTCATCACAAAAATATGGAATTAATCCAGGGGGAACCTAAAACATATATCTAACTACCCTAAAAAGATTGACCTAAAAATCTTAAGGGAGCTACCTAAACTAAAATCTACAAATTAAGGTATCAACTTAAAAGAATTAAAAAGCTATTAAAATAGAAAATATGCAAAAAATATTAAAATGCATGATATGAAAAATGTTTTTATTTTATATTTTTCTAGACAGAAAATGGAAAGTGGAGAAAAAAATCCCATGAGAAAATATTGATTTTTCATTTTATTATGAATTTCTAAAGATTTGAAATAATTTGGAGAAAAATAAAATGAACATGATGAGATGGGGTGCAAACAGAAATAATATCCAGTTCAATATTTCATTTGGGCTCAACATAGGGGTGTGGAAAGAAAAGCGCGCTGGGCCCAGATTAAAATCAGAAAACAAATGAGAAAATCATAAAGAAATTAAAAAAGGCGCGGTGCAAAAAGCAGGAAAATATAGTTATAAAAGCAATTGGGCCTCATATGGGGGTGGCGCTAGCATTGTCACTTAAGCCCAATGTTAAACCAGAAAATCAAATAAAATGAAAAGAAAAAACATTAAAAACGCGGTGCGAATAGCGAAGAATATCAGTGTAAATCAGGATGGGCCTCGCTTGGGGGGTGGGTATAGCAAAATTCACTCAAAGCCCAGAAACTTGCCATTAGTGAAACGCAGCGTTTCGCTGCCCAGACTTCCCTCTCATTTCGCGTTTGAATGCAAGCCGTTGGATCATCTCCTTGGTCAAATGGTCCGCGCGTGATCAACGGCTGAACCGTCGTCTTCAACCTTGGATTGGCTAGGGTTTGCAGAACTCCATGAAAACGCATGTCATGCACTCCTCTTCCAGCCATTCGTTCTCCTTCGTTTCTCCATCAATTTCACTCGTTCAAAGCCCAAACTTAATCTATTTTCCGAGCTGAACAACACTATGGCCTTGGTTTGTATTGAAACACTCTAAATCATGCAAACCGAATGGTGTAACTCATGAACCTCAAAATATCATCAAACTTCAACTTCAACCAAACTCAGAATTCTTTACATAAAAATGATCCTTGCATTACACTCATCAAAATCAGCCAATAATCTAGCATTATCCTTCACTATTTCACACAATCTTGCTCATCCAAGAATTGGCATCCATTAATGAAACTTCACCAAATGCTCCCAAACTCATCAGAACTGGTCACCTAATTGTCTCTAACTAATCTACACTAATAATTTACCCTAGCCATGCCTAGATTGAGGTGTAGAAATGGTTTTGCATACCTGGCTTCTTGGAATGGTAGGTGATGAAACTCTTCAATTCAAGCCTTGTAACTCTTCAAGAATGATCCCTAGATGATGAATCTTCCTCTGTTTGCAAAAGATTTGATGTAGCAAGCTTGTACTTCAAGATCCAATGGTAATCGCCTTCTTGCAAATTCAATTGGAACTCCTTCAATTCTTCATCAATGGAGCTTCAAACCAATATGAACACACTCAGAAATGTTTATGGAGAAGATTTGTGAAGAAAAATGGGATAGCAATGAAGAAGAATCAAGAGATTCAATGTAACTTGCAATGGAAGCTTTATGGTTTCACACTCTCTTCTCTACCACAATCAACACCAACCTTGCACCAATTCAAGTCACACTTGATATATAGAGAGGTTTAGAACAATCTAGAACCCCCTAGAACAATCCAATGAGAATTTGAAGTTTTCATGCAATGGTATTTTGAATTTCCATTTCTCATAACATGGTATCTCATGCCAAATGCCTTATAACTTGGGTAACTGATTTGAAATTCTCCTTACATGAGATCTTGGATGAGATACAATGCTTAAACACCTTGTTTGTTAAGCTTTTCCTTGTTTTGGTTTGGTACCCTATTATGCAAGCAATCCAATTACAAAGCAACCCTATGATGCAAGCCTCAAATCAAAATTGTGGCTGAACCATTGTTCTTAGAATGTCATTTGGAGTCAAAATGACCTATTATATGACATAGTTTAGACTTATAGCTTATGATTTATGATTTTCAACTTCACTTGAATTAACTTATGCCTCATTTTTAGGCCATTTTTATCACTTTTTGATATGAGCCTTTTCAACATCTCATGACAACCCTACTAGCCTTAACACATCATTCTAAGCAAGTTTGATGTTGAATATTTTTCCATTTGAAGCTTGGAAGTAGGAGATATGGCCTTATGCTTGAAATGACCTATAACTTCCAAATGACCAAAATGCCCTTGGCTTGTCAAAGCCATAAGTTGAGTTCTAAAAATCCTATCAAGGACTTCTAGTACTCTCTAGAAATCTAAGAAGATGCTCTTCAACATTCATGTTGACCAAGAGTTCATAGGAATCATCCTACTAGGGAAAAAGTTGTCTGCAAGTTGGGTGACTTTCAAGGACCCAGATTCACATACCTCAGATGACCTGTAATTTGTCAAAACCATAACTTGAGCTCTGCAAATCCTATCAAGGACTTCTACTACTCAAATTAAAGCTAAGGACAAGCTCTACAAATTCATGTTGTGGGGAAGATGAGATGACAATCACATCTTGAGCTAAAACTGCCTGGAAGATAGGGATCAAACTAGGGGATTTTACACTGTCAATCCTTAGAAACCCTAGCTTAAAACTTCTCAAACTCCTCAATCATGAAGAGTTGGTCTAGGAATCATCCTTATAGTATCTCAATACATCATTCCATGATCACATGGCCCTTGGATTAGGTCTCAACCCTCTCCAAATCTTCAGTTGACCTAGGGTTAACCCAGTCAAACCCTAATTCTACCACTCATGGTTGAATCTTCTGAATTCTTGTACAATGAACTCTTTAGGCTTCATGATGGCTTTCAAGACATCTCATAAGCTTTCTCAAAGCTTCAAGTCCATCCTCATAGTCTCAGAATCATCTGAGGAGCTCCCACAACTCTCAAGTTATGAAGCACACAACTTTGGTTTCAACCAATTCCTCTGAGGATCTCTTGAGTTCTCTGGCAAAGGTATCAACCTTTGAACATTGAAATAACTTTCTTGGCTAACTCCATAGCCTCATACAACTCTTGATGGATAAATAAATGTTGGTCAAATTTTGGGGTGCAACACATAGGATTGTTGCCCTTGTAGGTCAGAGGGACGTTGGGATTTTCCCTTTGACTCTTTCTGCCTATTGTGATTTGGCATCCCCACCTTGGGGTTGACCTCCTTCCATTTGGGGTGATTCTCCCCTTTCATATTTGTAGGCTTCATCCATTTCTCCTTAGGTATGCTTGTTGGTGGTCAAAAAGTCCTTTGTCGAGGCAGTTAACACTGCCTCATGTATTCTTCATTTCTACGAGGTTTATCCCCATTATTTGGGGTGAATCTAGCAGCTTGATTCCCACCCCGTCCTCTTCTAGGGTCAAACCTCCTTGTGCCCTCCAGCTTCTTTGCTGCTTCTTCATCAAAAACAACATTGCATCATGGACAAAGCATTGTCTTAAAATCGTTGAGCTTGCAGGGATCAAGTAAGTCAATCAACCCTTCTTCAGACTGGGGATAGACGGCCTACATGTCAGAATCGACGAAAACGAAGATCTGTTCACCCTTATCAACTTCCACGTTGGAGCCATTAGCAGATTTAACCACCAATATCTCCAAAGGCTCAACATAATGAGCATCTTATGTCTGAATGGGATCTGAGTATACCTTCACGGATGACTTAAGCTTTTTGCAAAATTGCAATCTTCCATCCTTCAAAGCTTTCTGAACCAAATTCATGAAAAGCACACATTGAGAAGTCTTATGAACTAGAAAATTATGGTACATACAAAAACATTTCTTCTTCCTTTACTCTAAAGGAGGCTTTCAGGCCACGAGGTACTATAATTTGACCATCTGTTACTAAAAAATCAAATATCTCATCACATTTTGTAATATCAAAGGTATAAGTCCTAGTGGGGAACTTCTCATTTTTATTGTTCACGAAGGGTTTTTCGCATTCGATGGTTTTAGCAATTTACAAACACAAGGGGGTTCTGGCTTAAGTTCAGCCACAATGACCTTGCCCTCTGTTGAGCAATCATCGCCTACGTCAGAGATGTAATCATATGCTTCTAGATAAGCAACATTTTCCTTTTGTGGTATTTATTTGTTCTAGCCTTTTCATCTTTCAAGCGTTCGACCTGGAGAACTCTATCTGCCAATTGAGTCATATCCCTAAGGTATTGGGTATCTAATTTCTTCCTAATTGAATATTCGGGGCCACTTGCGGCCATTTCGACCAACTCATGTTTAAGCACCTGAGTGAAACGCTTTTCCTTGAGCAATCTAAATCTATTAAAATAGTCACCTATCGACTCAGGGACTTTTCTCCTGACACTAACTAACTCTTTCAAACTAATCTTCGATTGTCCCATATAAAGATGTTCGTGGAACAATCTCTCTAACGGACTCCATGATTGGATAGAGTATGGAGGGAGATTTGTGAACCAAGTGAAGGCATTATTTGTTAGAGAATTGGGGAAGTATTTCATCTTCAAAATTTCATTATTCGCTATGTCGCCAGCCTTAGTTTAATATCGGGCGACATGTTCTACCGTTGAGTCATTGGTGTCTCCAACGAAGTTGGTAAACTTTGTGACTTTCCATCCCTTGGTCAACCCCGTCTGTCGAGCGTATTCTGACAAAGGGGATACAAATTTTGGTCTGTGGAGTCCCACATTGAAGCCATTATGGGCCAAAATTTGTTCAACCATATTTGTTATGTTATTATGCCCTCCAAAATTGTTCTGTTGGACATATCTAAGCACTTAGTCAACATTCTGATTTCTCTGAACCATCAAAAGCCTAGGGTTGTTTTGTTCTATTTGTTCTATCTCTTCCTTATTTAGGGGAGGTTTTGGTTGAAGCCCTTAGTTTTGGCCTATAGTGGCTTGTGTCGTCCCATTTTCAAGGGTTTGGACCTGCCTAATGTTTGATATTTAAGGGGTAGGTCGCACTTGTACTATGGGCGTGCCAAAGAAATTAGCAATTCTCCCCATTTGATTCGCCAAAACTTCATAAGTTTGATTTTATGTTTGTAATCAAAGGGTTGAAAATGGTTTCCATTTCTTGGGTGAGAGTATTAACTAATTCTAAGTTACTCTTATCCATTTGTTGCCTCATAGCCATCACAGAGGTTATATTTAAAGATGGTGTATTTTTAGGCATGTAATTTATTCCTCATGGTTAATCCATATTATTAATGGTTGACGTTGAGGCACTGTAATGGTACCGTAACCGCTGCATTGTCACTAAAGGTTGACATATTTATATGAAGGTTAGCCATCATTGAGGTTGGCATACCATAAAGGTAATCTCTGCCACTTGGTGGCATTGAAAACTCAAACAAAGGTCTCGCAATTGCAAGGTTATTAAGGGGATTCCCTGATTGCGGTGGGGTGTTACCCCTTACGATGGTACCAGTGTCACTGGGGTCGTTGACACCATCAGAGCAGTTGTCTTAACCGGTGTTGAGATAACTGGATCATCGACCGTTGACATGGTCAACTGTTGCACTATATTTTGAGGATTACTCTGGGGATTGACATTATCTACAAGAGGATGCGACATCTTGGACAAATATTTTCCATTCCTTAATCTCATACAAATTACCCATAAAAACTCATGAACATAGAAAAAGTTTAAAAGGGAGAAAAACCAAGAATATCTATAAAAAGATATGTAATTTAACATATGTCCCACTGGGCGTGCCAATTTGTTTACACTAGAATTTGATAAATAAGCGTTAGTCTCTTGATTAAAGGTTACTTGCAGGATCAACTAATGAATCCTAGGACATAATGCTAAAAACTCCTATAGAACTTAATTTTGACTTGGCCAAAACTAGTAAGAGAATGGTGTAAAAGGCGTTGACTTCGACTGCGTTAACAATGTAAATAAAAAATAACCAAGATTGAAAGCATAAAGCAATGTAATTTGAACAAGACTGAAAGTAAACTGATGAGGTAAAGTAAAAGGGAATTTAAAGACTTTGCATTGAAAGTAAAAGTTGGTGCTTCACTGTTCATACATTCTCAGAGCCATGACTCTTTTCTCTGGACGCTAGTACTTCAAGTTTTAAGTGAGATTTCTGTAATAAAATGAACACACTGAGTTCTAGAAATGAACTCCTATATATATATATATATATATATATATATATATATATATATATATATATATATATATATATATATATATATATATATATATATATATATATATATATATATATATATATATATATATATATATATATATATATATATATATATATATATATATATATATATATATATATATATATATATATATATATATATATATATATATATATATATATATATATATATATATATATATATATATATATATATATATATATATATATATATATATATATATAGACACACACACACACACACAAGTGTAATAATAATTACTTATGGCATTCCTATCTTCAACGTTCGCCACGTGAAGCCATGCATGCAGCTTTCTCCACGCGTCCTTCAAATAAGAACCCACTGGCAGTTATTCAATGTTTGAATGTAATATCTTCACGCTTAAATAACTACCTCTTCGATGCAATTGATGCTGTTGAGATCCTACATAGTCAAAATTGTGAGGGAAAAGTTTCTCATAGTTAGCTATACTTGTTTTAATGATGTCAAAACTTAGATAGGTAGAAAAATTTACTTTGGACGGTATCATTATGTCGCATATGCATACCTTATTCCTCTTGCGTCAAACATCGGTCAAAACATTTTTAGGTTCATATAGAAATTGTACAATATTTGCTCCATATAGGTTTGATCATGTTGGTCTAGCTTGCAATATGGTGGAGTATCTCAAAAGTAGCTAAATTCATGAAAATATGCATTTTTGCATATTTTGTGTCTTTGAGTCGACTCAAAGAATGTTCCGGTCGACTCATACAGAAGGTATTTTACATGGTCTACTCTCAGGAATGCTCACGTCGACCCTCCGATCGACTCATACTATGTTCATTTCTGTCTGTCTAATTTTGTATGCTTTGTGTCGATGCATGACCTGTTCCGGTCGACGCAAAGTGCTTTTTTCTGCACAATTTGAAATTCGGGCGAGCTCAAGTCAAGCCTTCCCTGTGTATAGGTCGACCGCTCGCGCGTTTTTTACTAAATTTCTGTTATGTGAAACTGTCAAAGTGTTTGTTAAGTTGGTTAATTGTTTTTGACTTGTATATATATTGAGTTAGCTTATTTTTTAACCAACAACAAGAAAAGTGAAAATAGACACTTATTTTGTTCTCATCATCTTCATCCTCTTTCTTACATTTTCTCAACAACTACACATAATCGTTTTTATTGTGCATTCTGCATTATTGAGGTGATAACGTCCAAACATAGGATTGGTGTAATCAGGTTTGGGTTGAGAAATCAGTGGTTTTTTCTTGAATAAAACCGTTAGGGTTTTGTCCTCCAAGAATCTTGGATTTTGGGGGTTTTTTTGCACGAACCAGTCCATCACAGATTCAGCCGAGTAAAGGTAATCGAAGAACAGGTCGTTCTTTCGGTTTAGTAGCGGTAACTAGAGGATTGTGAGAGGAAGATGATCACGACTTAGTATGTCTATAGGATTCGTGACAGCAAGTGCACAGTCGTATCGCGTAATTTTAAAGATTATCGAACCCAAAGGACCAAAAATCAAACTTACCGTTATCTAATGTTACTATGTAAATCTAAGGCTAATGGAATCTCTAATGTTTAAGGGTCAACAAAAAAATAATGTAAATGAAAACTGAGTTTTAATAGAAATATAACGGGATATCAGTATGTAACTCATCAAACTTCGGGGATTCAATAAATAGTTGGCGTAATTAAAATGTCAAAATATTCTTTAGTGGAAAGTATTGATTTAAAAGGCTTTATCTCACACTCTCGTGTTTGTTGACTCCGACTATACTCTTAAACCATAATGTTTTGCTCTCGCTGTCTCATTTGAATTTAAAAGTACTTTTTGGAAATCAATAAATTCTAATTAATCCTAAAGTGCTCTCGCTGTGTGTTTAGAATTAATGACTAGTTTCTGCTATCCGGTTAAAATCTCAAGCTCTCGCTGTATTGACCGTAACCTTTGTTTCCTTTTTACTCTCGTATAAAAGTTGTTTTAATTTTAGAACAAGAAACTAAAACTAGAAAAATAGTTGCCAAAGGTTTACACCAATTATTATCGAACCCCATTCGGATGACTGTATTTACATACCGATATCAGTAGATTTAGCCAGACATGGTTTTCAACATAAACATGCTATTACGATGATTAAACATAAGGCAAGACATGATTTAATATAAGTTGAAAGCATAAACAGTAAGAATAAGCAAATAAAATAGAACCTGGAATTAAAATGAAACTGGAAACTGGAAACTGCTGAAACTTTACGTGGACAAATATGTCGGCACACTTTGTATTCGATTATAGAAATATGGTCAAAGAAACAATCCTAAAACTAGAATTGTAATAGCCTCCCAGTATGGAAGAACTATCACTTTTACAGGTAATACTTTATGCTTAAAATTCTAAAGAAACAAAATTCTAGCACACATTCTTCGACCCCTGTTATAGAAACCAACCTTCTTTTTTATACCCCGGTAGCTTGGTGAAATTCGGTTCGTTTCCATGCAATTCATATGACTGAGTTCGAGGCGAAGAAATCCAGACGTGGAGAAAATATAGGATGGTCGTGGAGAGAAAAAAATGGAGAAAAAGTAGTGCATTAGGTCATGGCATCATGGCACTCGCCACCCTTTTTTTATTTTTGAGTGTGGTAGGCGCCACACTCCTTCACCAACTCACGTGGCAGGCGCCACAAGGATGGTGGTAGGCGCCACCTGTCATACCCTAAATTTGTCCTACTTGTATATAACTTTCATCTGTAATTCCATCCATGTTATTCAAAAAATAAAAAAAAGATATGTTGCTTTGTTCCATTCTCTTATTGTTTAAGCTCAAGTGGTTGCAAGGATGTCAGGCTAGGGTGTGTACAATTCAAGTGGTGCATGTGTGGAACTTCAATTAGGGTTTGTGCCAATTCAAGAAATGTGTGAGTGGGTCAGGTTATCAGGTTGTGCAGAGCCTTCATGATTGAAGATTATTAATGACTGGTTCATTTTAATCAGGATGTTCATGTAGTGAAGTTCATCAGGGTTAATTTGTAATTTAGAGTTTCTGAGGATGAGATTGATTCATAGTTTCTCAAGGTAAATCCTTTCATAATCAACCCATTCATAATCATACCCATTTCCAAGAATCCATTTTTACATTACCCATTTCAATTCGTAACCAAATCTATTCATTTCCACATCCATTTTCCTAATACCATTTATTTATATTCAATATTCATTATTCGCTATCCATTTTCATTTATCCATATTTTTGAATCCATTAATATCCATTTAATTCAAAAACATGTTTTCCATTTTGTCACTACAGCGAAAATAAGGTGCCGACAAAATAGAAGAGTCGCCACCTTTCGTTATTTATCCCTTAGAACAGGAAAGAAAACGATCGGAAAAACCTGACGAAAAGGTATAAGACAAGGTCATCGCAACCATTGTCTGGATTCGGGAGTCGGTTACGCAAGGGGAAGGTATTAGCATCCCTCACATCCATTTTACTCGATGGGATACACGCTTGTTGTGTTTATCTGACGGGTTTATTTACTATCTACCTATAAAGGCCGGTATAAAAAGAAAAGAAAATGACTCGGCAAAGCGTCGCGCTTTATACCTACGTATTCCTGTCTGGAACGAGAAATCAGAGTCAACGTAGTTCGCCTAACTACGGGTAAACGGAGGAAGGTGGCTCCCCAATACGTCAGTATTGTGCCTACATACTCTCAACAGATATGAGAGATCAGAGCTTACGTAGTTCGGGATAATACAGATTACGGGGATTCAGATTCATCTGTTTTTCCGAGTAGGGTTAACAAACAGTTCCAGCAGTTTGGTGTAAGCGGCTCGACCCTTGGAGACTTAGGCATTACCGTTTGCGGTAGAACTGAGAGTTAACGACACTCTTTTTCTTCAGAAAAGCTTCCTTTGAATTATGGGCCCACGGGGCAAAAGGTTTGATGTTTGTTTTCTGTCTTTTACGGAAGAACTGTTTTTTTATGGTTGTCTGTAGTTTGTACAGCACTGGAGGTTATGACTTAGGAGCGAATGCGTCGTATAGCGTCCAAAGGACTTATACTAAACATCCTAGATGATTGAGAGGAGACCGCTCAATTATCATTTCCCAAGTAGCTTAAGGCTCGTAACGCGCTTATACTAACTGACCTTTATTACGTTTTTTACTGTTGTTTTGAGATGAGAAGAGAACGAACTCTATGGAGAGACTGTCAAGTCCTAATGTTGTCATGCCAAGGATTCATCCTATGGTTGAGGTTTGAAACAGGGATCTCCTAGAAGTTATCATGCATAGGTTTCAACCTAAAGTTCTAATCATCACTTCCTTATCAAAGGAAGTGAGATTCCTAGGGGATCATGGCAAAGGTATACAGAAACAGACAAAGCATCAGCTTAAACAGTAAACAGATAACATTAAAGATGCACATGCAATGCAGCAATACAAGCAGAGGGAGACTCACTCAACCTCTTAGCAATCAAGCAAAGAAAAACAGACAAGCAGAGGGAGCTCACTCAACCTCTATTATGCAAATACGTCAAGTAGAAAAAGAAAAACAACACACAAGCAAGGGGAGGATCACCTCAACCCTTAATGCAAACAAGCAGAGGAAGACCTACTCAACCTCTAAGCAGTCATGCTCCTAGCTTAAACTATTCTAATCATGGACTATCCTAATGCAACAAGCAATTCAATCAATGAATGAGGAAAAGGACTTATGACAAATAATGGATTCACTCCACAAGTAATCATACAAGCATCTATCCTTAGGAAAGAAATTGGGTGTTGGGAGGCCAGGGTAAGGTCCACAGGAACTTATCCCAATCACTCAACCAACTAAGAGATTTTGGGGAATCCTAAGGGTTTGGGCTCCTTCAAGAGATGTGCAACATTCCCCCAATAGGAGAGACTATGCTACCTCAAGAAGGTTCCTAAGAAGGAATGAACAAGAATTTTTTAGGAGAATGGAGATGAGAGGCAAGGTAAGTTCCACATGAACTTACCACAGACACTCAACCAACTCCATTTCCTTTAGAGAGAGAGGGAGCTTTCATGGACTCAACCCCTTTATGATGGTGCAATGTATTCCTCCACAGGAGAAAACATTACTCACAAGGGAGATTCGAATTAAGCAAGGTGAAGGTGAGATAATACTTATAAAGGGGGGGGGGGGGGGGGGATTGAATAAGTATGGAAAATTAATACTTGAAAATAATCACACAATTATTTTTATCCTGGTTCGTTAAACAACTACTCCAGTCCACCCTTCCAGAGTGATTTGCCTTTCTCAACAAGGACTTAATCCACTATTAAATCAAACTGATTACAATAGTATCACCTAAGAACAACAGTTCTTAGTCTTCTCAAGAGCTACTGATTCTAACTGAATCCTCTTAAGGAAAATCCTTTACAATCAATGTAAATTAAATACAAGAGTTTTTAATGCTTCTACAAAGCTTTAATCACAACAGTGATTTTTCTCTTAAGTTTAAGTACAATGAGATTCTATGAAGAATAAGAATGAAAGCTTTTAGAATATTATGATTTCTTTTCAGCAAGTGTGTAGCACTGAAGAATGAAGTGAAGATCTCCTTTTATAGGCAGCTGAATCATGCAAGCTGAACATTGAAAAGAGAGTCCAAAAGGTCTGAGCCTTTTTGTCTTCACATCAACTGACCTTTCCTTGAAATAGATGGCACAGAAAAATCCTTTTTGTCTGTGTAAGTGTGTCTAGCACAAATAAGGAAAGAGACGTTGAATAGTTCCAACGGATATATTCTTGAAAATACTTCTTCAGTTTCAGCAAGTTCTTCAGAGTCTGAATGGATCAGAGTCTTCTAATGAGAATCAGAACTATGCTGTATCAGAGTCTTCTGCAGCGTGTGTGCTTCTAGCGTGTTGATCATCAGAGCATTTTGACACAGAACTTTAGTACAAGGCAGCGTAGGTACTTTCAGAAACTTTTGTAGACTAATGCTTTGAGAAACTCTTCAATCAATATTCTTCTATACTTCTGATGCTTCAGCTTCAGATGCTTCTGACTATCTTCAGATGCTTCTGATTATCTTCAGATGCTTCTGACTCAGAATGTTCTGGAGCTTCTTTCTTCAGATCCTTCTGGAGACTACGCTCAGGATCTTCTGTGAGGGCCAAACAGATTCTTCTGTGAGGTGCATCTGGCGCTTCAGAGTCAGAATAACTTCTTGTATTCAAGGCAGATTTGCTTCTAGAGAGTTAATATAATTTCAATCTGCAATAAAACTCTCAAACAAATTTTAGAGTATATAATTATTAAATATAAATTTCCTAACAGTTATCATCAAAACAAAGAGTAATTATTAAGAACCAATCTGTGTTCTAACAATCTCCCCCTTTTTGATGATGACAAAAAGTATCAGAAATTTTATTTAATTGAACATAAAGAATTATAACTCCCCCTGAGATGATGAATCTCCCCCTGAGTTGAATATGAAAAAGGAGTAGAAACTTTCCTTTTTATCTTGAGTAATCTTCAGAGTCAGATCTTGTTTGTTTTGTAATAATTAAGGATCAGACTATCTTGCAGATATGAGATTCAGAGTTTGATAAAAGATAAATGATCTGATAGACTCAGAGATTCTTTTATAGAGAGTTCTTATCAAAAGTTCTGAAATAGTCAATTTAGATATTAGAAAGAGTAGATATGTCTGAAGATTCATTCTAGTGAAATTATATTAAATAGTTCAGATCTTTATTTTCTCCCCCTTTTTTGTCATAAGCAAAAAGAAAAAACTTTTAATAAAGACAAATAAAAGGAACAAGAACAGATAATTCAATGGAGAATAACAATCTGATTCATTTAATCATAACAGAACAAAAGTACATTGGAAAATATCAGAAGATATAACAAAAACATTCAGATGCAAAACAACAGATGCATAAATATGAGAAAAAAAATCTAAGAGTGTTTTGACAAAAGCATCTTCAATAGGTCTGTGATCTCAGATTGTGATTGCTCTTGCTTTGACATCCACTTAGTCATTGTCTCAGTCTTCTCATCTTGTTTAGACATCCACTCTGACATGTCCTCAGATTTCTTGTCTTGCTTCACCATCCAAGATCTTATTTCAGATTGACCAGCTTCCAGAGCAGCAATCTTGTTTCCAAAATTTGGATTTTCTGTCTTTATCTCTGATGATGGAGGTTCTGTATTCTGAACAGAGTCAATTGCCATAGGGTCTGGAGATCCTGAAGAGGGTTCTACCAGAGTCATAGTCAATGCATTGGCAGTTGGTTCTGGTGGAGGAGGAGGAGGAGGAGCATCCAAACAAAGCAGAGGTTCAGTCTTGTTTACAATCCAGAATTGAGTTCTTTCAGCTCTGAGCTTGGCATCATCAGAACAGATGTTCTTCAGATTAGAAGCTACTGTGTTGAATCTCTTGACAAAACCTTTCCAGATGATGTCAGTCTCATTTGCATCCATAGTTTCAGAGCATCTCTTCTGAACAGTACCTAAAGACATCTGTATTTCTTGCAAAAACGTTTGAAATAAATGATCAATATTAAGTCTGGGTGGTGGTTTAAGCAAGGTTTCCAGAGTCATCTGTTTAGGTTTGGTAGTTGGTGGTATCAGTGATTTTGAGATGGAAATCAGAGGTGGGGGAACATAAGGAATGAATGGAATTTCTGGTTTTTGAGGTAAAGATCTGTTTAATGAATTAAGCAGAGTTGGTTGAGGTCTTGTGCGTGGGTAAACAATATCAAAAGATGCATTGGAGTATGGTACGAATGCAGAGTTTGATGGCTTATCAGATGCAACTGTGTTATCAGATGCAGGATGCAGAGCTGAAATAACAGCTTTACCAGATGTAGCAGATATGGTGGCTAATGATCCTTCATTGTTCATAGATTGAATATATGAAAGGATTACAGATGGAAGGGCCTGAATGAGCTTTGGTTTCAGAGGTTCCAAAGGTTCAGAAGGCTCAACTCTATCATAAAAATCTTTTAGTTTGAAACCATAAGATAAATTATGATAAAGAGAAGACACTTGGGCACAAGATATTCCAGATGATGATGGATTGGTAGAGGGAACAATCATCTCAGATGATGGTGCAGGTGGAGGCAGAGGGTCTGAAATGGAAGTTTTAGTAGGTAAGGTTGATTCAGGTTCAGGTTCAGGTTCATGTACAGGATATTTGTCAGATGGATTAATCAGAAAATCAGGATGAATTTCTGATTCAGATGAATTTGAGGATGTTTCAGGTGTACAAGAGGTAGAAGAAACTTGAAACACTGTTTTTAATGGAGTGATGTCAAGAACTTCTGTCTCAGGGATATGAGATGGTTCTGAAGGAATATCAGGTTGTTGTGATGGTGGTTCAGATGAAACAGGAGCAGAAGTTACTTTAGTGGGTTCAGAAGTAACAGGTGCTACAGGTTCAGAAGATGGAATATTTGATGGTGGTATGACAGAGTCTTTTTGTGGTTGATCTTCTGTGGTTTGTTTTTCTGGATGATCAGAAGGTTTTGGTTGATTTTCTGTTTGTGGTTGAGCAGAGTTTTGTTTATCAGAATTTTGTGATATTTCTGATGGTTGTGGTTCTGTTTGTTGTGGTTCTGTTGGTGATGGTTCTATTGGTTGTGGAACAGTTGGTGATGGACGTGGAGTGAAGTGTTTGATGTGTATTTTAGGTTGAGGTGGTTTTGATACAGAAGCAGTTGTTTGTTTCTGAGGTGAGACAAAACTAGGGGCAGCAACAGATGTTGTTTGAGTGACAGGGGGTTTGGGTACAAACTTAATAGATGAATTATTAATAACAACATTTTTAGAAATAACAGAAGCTTTAGTACCTTTGAGTTTAATCCTCTTAGCAGATGCAGAGGCAGCTTCTCCAGAGTCCTTTCTCTTTAACAGATCCTTTGGTTTCTCAGCAAGCTTAGCCTTCTTCTGGACAAGTTCAGATTCTGCTACAGGCTGAGATCTTTTCCTCTGAAGTGGAACTTCTTCTTCTTCTCCTGCATCTGGCAGTGGTTGCTTGACAAGTTGAAACACATTTGCTGGAACAGGCACTCCTTCCTTTTTGCATTCCTCTATATACATCAAAACAATGTGTCTAGGTTCTTCAGCAAAGAATAGAGGAAAGTCAGATACTGGAATCCTCTTATTCAGATCAGACATATTTAACCTCTTTGGAGCAGTAGTAAGTTCATCTACAATCTTGAGTCTCAGAAGGCTTTTAGCGTTCAGAGGCTTTCCCATAATGAACTCTAGTTCTTCTGTAACACCAGCATCATACAGAGCAGCCACTAAACCATTTTCAGTGAGAAGATCTGATAGCAATCTTCCAAAAGGTATCCAAGTCCTGATCTTCTGGCCTTTTTCTTTGACAGATTCTCTAGATGCATTGATGTGATTCCACAGATGCATGAACAATATGTAAGGCAGATCTACCTTGTTGCTCTGACTAAGGCAGTACATAAAATAGATCTGTTCATTGTTGACATAATCTGGGGAATTTGTTGACTTTCTGTGATGTATGCATCCATGAAGATCTTGGCCCAGATCTTGTAATCAGGCTTCAGATCTTTGAATCTGTTAGAGGCTTGTCCAGCAGTCATAACCTCCTCATAAACTTCATCCATATCAACACGCCCAGCTGGCAGATGTGAAACACCATCTGTTTCTTCATAACCAATCAGTCTTCTAATCAGATCCTCTGTGATGATGATCTCCTTTCCCAGCACAGATGATAGAATAAACTTTGGATATACAGATGCATGAATCCAGAATTCTTTAACAAGCAGAGGGTAAACTGGTCCAAACAGTCTATCAAAGTATTTTACCCAACCTTGAGCTCTAACAATGGAGCGAAAATCAAACCCATTGTCAGCCAGAGAATCAAATTCAACCATGGATTCACACAATACTTCTAGTTTATCAACAGGTGTGAGAAGAGTTCTCTTTGGAGGAGTATATGGAACAGCACCTAGGTTGTCTGAAGTCACAGCAGCCATTGTGGATTGAAACTGTGCAGTTGTTGATGAAGAAGACGCCATTGAAGATTGCTTTTTAGAACACTTAGGTTTTGAGTTTTTATGCAGAGAGAACAATAGATGAAAATGCATATAAATTCTGAGAGTGAAAAGTGTGAAAGTGAATACACATCAAGTATTTATACTAATCACATAGGCACACCAAGAGACAGAAAGAACGCACGTTTGAGCAGCATTAAATGAAGAGAATAAAATCATTTCAAATAATAAATGCTTCTGACAGATTTGGGGGGAAAACCAAGTTATTTACTATTCAAATTTCACCTCAAACGTCTTTTCAGTTGTCCACACGCCACCTCATCAGATTTTGTGGGACACGTGTTTGCTTGCATGCTGTTCTGAATTCTCTCAAGAAATGAAACGTTAGCCAAAGTTCAGATCTTCTAAAGATGATTAGTTCAGATTTTCACATCAGAAATATTAATCAGAATAGAATGAACAGAAGAAATACTTCAGATGAATTAAGCATTTTTGCATCTGGAACAATTTGCTTCTGATAAATATCATTCTGGACAAAAATCCATACCAATATTTTTCAGAATAAAATTGAATCTATCTTCAACAAGGGGTTTTGTAAAAATATCTGCCCATTGATGATCTGTATCAACAAAGGCTAAATTTATGATTCCCTTCTGAACATAGTCTCTGATGAAATGATGCTTAATTTCTATATGTTTTGCCTTAGAATGTAAAATGGGATTCTTGGACAAACATATAGCAGAAGTATTATCACAAAAGATAGAAATGTTACTCTCAAAAATTTGATAATCTTCTAGTTGACTTTTCATCCAGAGCATCTGCGTGCTACATCCAGCAGCAGCAATGTATTCAGCTTCTGTGGTTGAAAGTGCAATTGTGGGTTGCTTCTTGCTGTACCAGGAGATTAAATTTCTTCCTAGAAATTGACAACTTCCAGAAGTACTTTTTCTTTCCACTCTGTCTCCAGCATAGTCAGCATCACAGAATCCAACTAATTTGAAATCATCAGATTTTCTGTAACACACACCCACACTAGAAGTACCTTTCAGATACCTTAGAATCCTCTTGACAGCTGTCAAGTGTGATTCTCTAGGATCTGATTGGAATCTAGCACACAGACAAACACTGAACAATATGTCAGGTCTAGAAGCAGTAAGATAAAGAAGAGAGCCAATCATACCTCTGTAGAGCTTCTGGTCTACTTTCTTACTTACCTCTTCTTTCCCAAGTGAGCTAGTAGGATGCATTGGAGTCTTTTCCACCTTGCTGTCAGACATGTTGAATTTCTTCAGAAGTTCTTTAACATACTTTGTCTGATGTATGTAGGTGCATTCTGGAGTTTGATTAACTTGGATTCCTAAAAAGAATCTGAGTTCTCCCATCATGCTCATTTCAAATTCTGCCTGCATACATGTAGCAAACTCCTTTCCAAGCATAATATTTGTTGATCCAAAAATAATATCATCTACATAAATTTGACAGATTAGAAGATCTTTCTTTATAGTTTTACAAAATAGAGTTGTATCCACTTTGCCTCTGATAAAATTCTTCTCCAGAAGAAAATTACTCAATCTCTCATACCAAGCTCTGGGAGCTTGTTTTAATCCATATAGAGATTTCTTTAATTTGAAAACATGATCTGGAAATTTTTCATTTTCAAAACCAGGAGGTTGGTGGACATAAACTTCTTCTTCTATAATACCATTAAGAAAGGCACTTTTAACATCCATCTGATATAGAGTGATGTTATTCTGTGCAGCAAAAGAAATAAGAAGACGTATAGATCTAACCTTGCTACTGGAGCATATGTCTCAGTGTAATCAATACCTTCTTGCTGACTGTATCCTTGAGCAACCAGCCTTGCCTTATTCCTCTCAACTTCTCCTTTCTAATTTAGTTTATTTCTGAAGACCCATTTTGTACCAATAATATTAAATCCTTGAGGTCTTTGAACTAGATCCCATACATCATTTCTGCTGAATTGGTTAAGCTCTTCTTGCATGGCAATAATCCAATCATTGTCTTGCAGAGCTTCTTCTACAGAAGATGGTTCAATTTCTGACACTAGTCCAAATAGAGACGCCTCAGATGATCTTAGAAAGGATCTTGTTCTGATGGGATCATCCTTCTTTCCAATAATGACATCCTCTGGATGAGAAGCTTTAATTCTGGATGATGATCCTCTGATAGTTGACTCTTCAGAAATTTTTAGATTATTCATCTGAGAAGTTAAGGGAGTAGCATCTGGAGTTGCTTCTGGTTCCTTCACTTGAAGTTTGTCTGCTTCTGGAACTTCAGAGTCAATAAAGACTACTTCCCTATCTGCAGAGTTATCAACCTGCTTTGGCTTTTCAGAGCCAAGCTTATCATCAAATCTGACATGAATGGATTCTTCCACAATCTGTGTCTCAGTGTTGTATACTCTGTAGCCTTTAGAGTGTTCAGAATATCCAAGCATGAAACACTTCTGTGCTTTGGAATCAAACTTGCCCAGATTTTCCTTAGTGTTTAACATATAGCAGATACATCCAAAAGGATGAAAATAAGAAATGTTGGGCTTTTTGTTCTTCCACAATTCATAAGGAGTCTTCTTCCGAAGAGGTCTAACAGAAACTCTGTTCTGAATGTAGCATGCTGTATTGATTGCTTCTGCCCAAAAATGTTTTGCCAGATTTGTCTCATTGATCATGGTTCTGGCCATTTCTTGCAAAGTTCTGTTTTTCCTCTCTACAACCCCATTCTGTTGTGGAGTTCTAGGACAGGAAAAATCATGAGCAATGCCATTTTCAGAAAAATATTTTTCAAAATATTTATTTTCAAATTCACCACCATGATCACTTCTGACTTTTAAAATTTTGAAATTCTTTTCATTCTGGACTTGCTTGCAGAAGTCAAAGAACACAGAATGTGACTCATCCTTGTGTTTTAAGAACTTTACCCATGCCCATCTGCTAAAGTCATCAACAATGACCAACCCATACTTCTTGCCTCTGATGGATGCAGTTTTCACTGGTCCAAACAGATCAATATGAAGTAGTTCTAATGGTTTAGAGGTAGAAACAACATTTTTTGATTTGAAAGATGTTTTTGAAAACTTTCCTTTCTGACATGCTTCACAAAGAGCATCTGAAGTGAACTTCAGATTAGGGAGTCCTCTAACAAGATTAAGTTTATTAATCTGAGATATACGTCTCATATTAATATGGCCCAATCTTCTGTGCCAGACCCATTGCTCTTCATTCACAGACAAGAGGCATTTAACATTTTGAACTTTAAGTTCTGAAAGATTTATTTTATAAATGTTGTTTTTCCTCTTACCACTAAATAGGATAGAGCCATCCTTCTGACTAATAGCTTTACAACATTTTTTATTAAAAGTTATATCATAACCATTGTCACTTAATTGACTTATGGAAAATAAGTTATGCTTTAACCCTTCAACAAGTAAAACATTAGTAATGGAGGGAAGTTTACCATTTCCAATTGTGCCAGATCCAATGATCTTACCCTTCTGGTTCCCTCCAAACTTCACGTCCCCTCCAGATCTAAGTTCCAGGCTTTGGAACATAGACTTTTCTCCTGTCATGTGTCGTGAGCATCCAGAGTCCAGGTACCATGATTGGTGTCCTGACCTTGTTGCTAAGAACATCTGCAACAGGAATTATTTTGTTTTTAGGTACCCAGATCTTCTTGGGTCCTTTGGGGTTAGTTGGTTTGTAGGTTTGTCTAAACTTCTTTTTTGCAACATAATGTTTATTCTGACTTGCCTTAGGTTTAAACACATAAGTACTCTTCTCAGAGCTTGTGTGTTTAATGTCATTCAAGTGACCAAATTTGAATTGAGAATACAGAGGTGTCTTCCTGATGAAAAGTTTGTCAACAGGTTTTGGATTGCTTCCAGATGAAGACTCATATCCAATGCCTCTTCTGTTGTTTCCACTAACACCATAGATCATGGAAGCCATCTTGCTTCTGTCTATGCTCTTAGTGAGAAATCTCTGAAAACTAGAGTCATATTTTTCTAAAATATTTTCACAAGACTTAGTCTCAGATTCAGATTCTTGTTGAGTTCTTTCAAAGTCATTTTTGATTTTTAAATTTATTTCTTTCTGCTCAACAAGTTCTGTTTTCAGAAGATCAATCTCAGATTCAAGATTGCTTTTCAGCTTCTTGTATTTGAGTTTGATGTTGTTATAACTTTTAAGAACTTCTGTTACAACTTTAATGAGTTCTTCTTTGGTAAGTTTAGCCATTACCTCTTCTGCATCATCATCAGATTCAGATTCTGATTCATATCCTGAGGTACCTTCCTCTTGATCTTCTGTCCTGGCCATCAGTGCAACGTTTGCACATTCTTCTTCTGATTCAGAAGATGATTCACACTCATCTGAGTCATCCCATGTTGCCATCAGAACCTTCTTCTTTTTGTTGAACTTCTTCTTAGGTTTTTCTTTCAGAAGTTTGGGGCAGTCATTTTTGTAGTGCCCAGGTTCTTTGCACTCATAGCACACCACTTCTTTCTTGGCATATCTTCTGTGACTAGAAGATTCCTTTCTGTTGTCAGATCTTCTGAAGTTGTTGAACTTCTTTCCCTTGTGCTTCCAGAGTTTGTTAATCCTTCTGGACAGCATGGATAACTCATCTTCTTCTTCAGAAGAAGAATCTTCAGAGCTTTCTTGAATGACCTGCAAAGCTTTAGCAGTTTTGTTAGATTTTAATGCTACAGATTTACCTTTATCTTTCTTCTGAGGTTCATCTTCCTCCAGCTCAATCTCATGGCTCCTCAATGAGCTGATGAGTTCTTCTAGAGAGATCTTGTTCAGATCTTTGGCCATCTTCAGGGCAGTCACCATTGGTCTCCATCTGATGGGCAGACTTCTGATGATTTTCTTTACGTGATCTGACGTGGAATATCCCTTGTCTAGAACTTTCAGCCCAGCAGTGAGTATCTGGAATCTGGAGAACATGGCTTCAACAGATTCAGAGTCTTCCATTTTGAAAGCCTCATACTTCTGGATCAGAGCCAGAGCTTTTGTCTCCTTAACTTGAGAATTTCCCTCATGGGTCATTTTAAGGGATTCAAACATATCAAAAGCTGTCTCCCTGTTTGTGATTTTCTCATACTCTGTATGTGAAATAGCATTCAGTAATATGGTTCTGGCTTTATGGTGATTTCTGAAGTCTTTCTTCTGAGAATCTGTCATAGATTTTCTGTCAATCTTTTTGCCATCTCCATCTGTGGGATGTACATATCCATCTATGATAAGATCCCATAGATCAACATCATATCCTAGGAAAAAACTCTCAATTCTGTCTTTCCAGTAATCAAATTTTTCTCCATCAAACATTGGAGGCTTGGTGTTGATCCTATCCCTCTCCTCATATTTATTGTTAATATTTGACATTGAATTATCAGCCATGATAACAAATAAATATATTTATCAAAGTATATCTCTCTGGATCTTTACTGACACTGTTAAGTGATAGCACACTCAGAACCGGAGCTCTGATGCCAACTGAAGGTGAGATAATACTTAGAAAGGGGGGGATTGAATAAGTATGGAAAATTAATACTTGAAAATAATCACACAATTATTTTTATCCTGGTTCGTTAAACAACTACTCCAGTCCACCCTTCCAGAGTGATTTGCCTTTCTCAACAAGGACTTAATCCACTATTAAATCAAACTGATTACAATAGTATCACCTAAGAACAACAGTTCTTAGTCTTCTCAAGAGCTACTGATTCTAACTGAATCCTCTTAAGGAAAATCCTTTACAATCAATATAAATTAAATACAAGAGTTTTTAATGCTTCTACAAAGCTTTAATCACAACAGTGATTTTTCTCTTAAGTTTAAGTACAATGAGATTCTATGAAGAATAAGAATGAAAGCTTTTAGAATATTATGATTTCTTTTCAGCAAGTGTGTAGCACTGAAGAATGAAGTGAAGATCTCCTTTTATAGGCAGCTGAATCATGCAAGCTGAACATTGAAAAGAGAGTCCAAAAGGTCTGAGCCTTTTTGTCTTCACATCAACTGACCTTTCCTTGAAATAGATGGCACAGAAAAATCCTTTTTGTTTATGTAAGTGTGTCTAGCACAAATAAGGAAAGAGACGTTGAATAGTTCCAACGGATATATTCTTGAAAATACTTCTTCAGTTTCAGCAAGTTCTTTAGAGTCTGAATGGATCAGAGTCTTCTAATGAGAATCAGAACTATGCTGTATCAGAGTCTTCTGCAGCGTGTGTGCTTCTAGCGTGTTGATCACCAGAGCATTTTGACACAGAACTTCAGTACAAGGTAGCGTAGGTACTTTCAGAAACTTCTGTAGACTAATGCTTTGAGAAACTCTTCAATCAATATTCTTCTATACTTCTGATGCTTCAGCTTCAGATGCTTCTGACTATCTTCAGATGCTTCTGATTATCTTCAGATGCTTCTGACTCAGAATGTTCTGGAGCTTCTTTCTTCAGATCCTTCTGGAGACTACGCTCAGGATCTTCTGTGAGGGCCAAACAGATTCTTCTGTGAGGTGCATCTGGCGCTTCAGAGTCAGAATAACTTCTTGTATTCAAGGCAGATTTGCTTCTAGAGAGTTAATATAATTTCAATCTGCAATAAAACTCTCAAACAAATTTTAGAGTATATAATTCTTAAATATAAATTTCCTAACAGTTATCATCAAAACAAAGAGTAATTATTAAGAACCAATCTGTGTTCTAACACAAGGAACAATTGAAGAGGAAACTACCCCTATAGGAAGAATCATCCACCTATTTAAGCTTCTAAAGAAACCACAAATGATACCTTCTAAGGACATCCATCCTAAAGATCAAGGGTTCTAGAAGGAGACTTCTATCTATTACCAATCTATCAAGAGAGGAAATGGGATCTAGAATCATCTAGATGGAAACCAAATCTAATGCACCATACCAAACAAGTCACATCAATACAGTAAATCCATCAAGGAAAACAGCACATAAGACAACAAGCAAGGCAATCTTCTGACAGCAAAGCAAACCTACTGTATGTAAACCAATCTTCAAGCTCAAACCATCTTCAAGAGAAGGAAATGAATGCTCCATCTTCAAGCTTTAACAAGCTACTTCAACAAGGATGAAGAGAATCAACGAGATGAGTACATGATGATGGGAAGCATGATGGAAACCAAAGGAATCCATCATGACACTCAACCATGCATCCATGAAAGGCATCCTCAAAAGTTATACTCATTATGACATGCCATACATCCCTCCAAAGGAGAGATGGGCTTTCACATGAGGACTTTGAATCATGGGATGGGATGGAAAGCAAACAAAGCTATCCATGTTTATTTGGAAAAAAGAGAGAACAACTAAGCTCTTCCTAAACCCTAATTCCTACTAGCTTCAAGGAAGCTACCAAAAGGGGATCAAAACACCAAATTAATTTCTATAATTAATTCTACAGAGGCCTAAACATGTCTATTACATCACCAAAAGAGATTAGAGACTTATTATGCACTAATGGTTACCATTGAAAATCAACTAGGGGAAGTGCTATATTAGAAGCATCATAAGAACAACCTAAGTATTAAATCTATTTAAAATACTAAAACTACTTCTAAAATCCTATAAATTTTTCTAAGGGATCCTACACGTGCTTGGTATCTATAGTAGAAAAACCAGAGCCTAAGACTATACTAAAGAAATCACACACCAAAAGTGGTCAAAAGGAAAATCAAGTGGGGAAGCCTCTAAAGATCTAGTTCAAAACAGAACCTAAAGCTACCTAAAAATTACCCTAAAAATTTCTGGGAGTTTCTTAATATGTCTATAACAAATCAGCAAAGAATTAAGTCCAAATTCTATACCAAACTCCAGAACAAAAATCGGCAAGAAACTATGCAGTTTTTGGCATTTTATTATCCAACTAAAGGAGAAAAACGAAATCAAATTGAAAATTAAACGAAACTAAAATACAATTGCGCACAAAGATCATAGACATGATTAGGATCATCCATGAATTTTATCATACTTTTCTAAGCATTCTTGCTATTTTATATTAATTAGAATCAAATAGCACACAAAACAGAATTTTAATGCCATTAAATTAAAACAACAATCAAATGGTTAAATTAAATCAGAAAACCAACCTACGGATCGGGGATTTGATCCGGTGATCGTTGATCAAGTGAATTTGCAAAGATCCGAACAAGATTAGACGGAAAACTTCAAGATCCACAATAATTCTTGCAAGAAGATGAAGATCGAACACTTCGAATCCGAATTGCTCAGAATAATTGCTTCCAACTTACGCTCCAATATCCAACTTCAATTTGCACGAAAATTGATTAAGAAACTTGATCCGATAATGATAATGAGTGGAGGTTTATGCTCAAGATTCCATTGATTTCAATGAAAAATCAATGGATCCGATGACAAGGAGCAATGGGTGAGGGTTTGAAGAATGAAGAAATTGAGAGAATTGAGAGAGTGAGAGAATTCTTGAAAATGAAAAATGAAAATTGTGAGGAGTTTTTTTTTGGTTTGGAGTAGATCACTTAAGTACTCCTTAGTCTTGGATCCCAAGGTAAGGTTTGGACTTTGGCTTGTGAAAATTGGTTTGGAGCTTAATGGTACGATTTTGGATGTGTAGCTTATTCATGAAGTCACAAATTGGAACACCTTGAACCAAGCCCCAAATGAAACTTCTAATAATGCCAAAGTGTTTATAACTTATTTTCCAATCAAAATTATCACAAATTTGGCTTGAAATCATTCAATTATCAATTGTTTTGAATTTTTCCCTTTTAATTTCATTAAAATGGTCTTTTTGTGAAATTTCTTCAACCAATGCTTGTTCTAATCCATATCAATGGACTCTTGATACTTGGCTAAGCTAAAAACATCATTTTGAGAAACATTCATGTTGAATAAAACTCCATTTGAAGCTTTCAAGATAGTGAAATTGACCTATAATTCAAAATGACCTGTAATGTCCAAATATCAAAAATACCCTTGACTTGTCAAAGCCATAACTTGACTTCTACAAATCCAATCATGGACTTCAAGTACTCTTTAGAAAGCTAAGAGAATAAGGAAAAACATTCATGTTGACCAAAAGTTCATAGAAATCATCCTTCTAGGGCAAAAGTGTCATGCAAGTTGGGTAACTTTCAAGCTCCAAATTCACATGCCTCAGATGACTTGTAACTTGTCTGGCTCATAACTTGAGTTCTATAAACCCTATCAAGGACTTCTAGTGCTCAAATTAAATCTAAGATCATTCCCTACAACAATCATGTTAGGGTCAAGATGATATGACAATCATATCTTGAGTTAAATAGTCTTGAAGTCAAGGGTCAAGCCAGGGGATTTTACACTGTCAAGTCTTAGAAACCCTAGCTTGAAACTTCTCACACTCTTCAATCATGATGAGTTAACCTTGGAATAATCCTTAGAACATCTCAATGTATCCATCCATGGTCACATGGCTCTTGAATTAAGTCTCAACTTCCTTCAAATCCTCAGTTGACTTAGGGTCGACCCAGTCAAACCCTAATTGCACCACTCGTGGCTGAGTCTTCTTAATCTTACACAATGACCTGTCTAGCCCTCAAAGTGATCTTCAACATTTCTCATGAGCTCTCTCAAGAACTCCAGTCCATCCTCATGGCCTCAGAATCATCTGATGGCTTTCCACAACTCTCAAGTTAGGAGACTTACACACTTGGTTTCAACCTCTCTCTATGACGCTCTTTCAACTTCTCTGACAAGGATATCAACCCTTGAACATCTGAATAACCTTCTTAGATAACCTCACAGTCTTGTATAGCTCTTGATTGGTAATCATATCTCTTGATCTCCTGCACCCATTTCAATGAAATGCAAATGATAATGCTAATGTGAATGAAATGAAACACAAGCTAGGTAAAGAAAAGTTGGGCAAATTTTGGGGTGCAACAGCTTCCCCTATTCAAACGGCTTGGACCTGACTAGGTGAGAAGCGAACGACTCTAAAACTATCCAGGTAAAAGACGGTTGAATACCAACAAACCCAGAAATTTGCCAACTGCGCAAGTACACGGTATTCTGATGGGGACAAATCTTCGGAAACTGAAATAATAGTTGCACGACAACTAGCTGGAAAAACACTGATCTGAATCTACGTCAGGATGATTCTCTAATTTATCTGATATCATTGCATCCTCAAATCATTGAGGGATCACTGGTTACGCGGTAACTGGTGAAGCATAGTTGATACTGATAGTTTCACGGTAATTTGTTGGTGAATCGGTTACACGGTAACCAGAAATTTGTCAACCTTACAAGTGAACGATACTCCGGTTGGTAGGACAAACTTTGAAACTGAGCATGACAGTTGCACGGCAACCTGCTGGGGAATTGGTCACACGGTAATTGGTGAAGGATAGCTGGATTCCTTATCGTCGCCTATGGACTGATCATGTTGCTAGGAACGTCGACAGTATCTTTGTCGGACTTCATCAGTAAGTCAATAAGGGATCACCGGTCGCTCGGTAACTGGGGAATGATGGATGATTTTGTCGTCGGGCATTCTGTGCCACTGTAGCAGAATTCCTTATCGTCACCTATAGACTCATCGTGTCTCTAGGCACGTCGACAACATCTTTGTCGGACTTCATCAGTAAGTCAATAAAGGATCACCGGTCACTCGGTAACTGGTGAGTGATGGCTGATTTTTCCGTCGGGCATTCTACGCCACTGCAGAAGAATTCCTTATCGTCACCTATGGACTCATCGTGTCGCTAGGCACGTCGACAACATCTTTGTCGGACTTCATCAGTAAGTCAATAAGGGATCACCGGTCACTCGGTAACTGGTGAATGATGGCTGATTTTGCCGTCGGGCATTCTATGCCACTGCAGAAGAATTCCTCGGGACTCATCAGGTCATTAGGAACTTTTAACAATCAAGTTAATTATGCCGTCGGGCATTCAAAGAACATCTCGGGCGTCAGCCGGACTCCGTTAGCAAGTCTGAGATAGAATCCTCGGTCAATCATGAACCCAATAGGGATATCTAAACTATTGCCATCAGGCACTCCGCGTCAGCTGAGATAACTGCTTCAACATCGCGGTTGGACTTCAGCACTAAGTCTTGAAATGGGATCCTTAATCATTCACGGATCAATAAGGATACTCAATCTTTTGTCGTCAGGCACTCTGCATCAGCTAGGCAAACTGCTTCGACATCGCAGCTGGACTTCATCAGTAAGTCTTCAAATGGAATCCTTAATTAATCACAAACCAATAAGGATATACATTCTTTTACCGTCAGGCACTCCGCGTCAGCTGGGAGAACTACTTTGACATCGCAGTTAGACTTCATTAGTAAGTCTGGGGTTTTGGCACCGCTGCCGGACTTCAATCATCAAGTCTTCAAGTAAATTTCAACTTCTCTGTTGAAAACATGCTGGGGATGACACATCTCCGCTGGGGATTCTGGAGAACTATCAAGTAACTCTGCTTCGGGGATTTCAGAAATCATTCTGGACGAATCAACTCCGCTGAGGAATTCAAGAATCATCTTGGACAAATAACTCCGTTGGGGACTTCAAGAATCATCCTGAAGCAATAACTCTGCTGGAGATTTCAGGAATCATCCTGAGCAAACAACTTCGCTGGGGGTTTAAAGAATCATCCTGAACCAATAACTCTGCTGGAGATTTCAGGAATCATCCTGCACAAACACTCTGCCGGGGACTCTAAGCATCAACTTGAGCAACCAACTCTGGCAACTTCACTGGGGATTTTAAGAATTATCTTAAGTAAACAACTTCGCTGGAGAATTCAAGAATCAACTTGAGCAAACCATTATGCGGAGGAACGCCTGCAAAACAAGAACGGTAACGACCTAGCTCATGTTTCATATGCATATGTTTGACAATGACGCAATGCTCCACACGGTGGAAATGCTACGCATTTAGGGTAAATGATACGCATTTAGGGTAAATGCTATGCAATCATGCAAAATGCTACGACCCCATCAGCAAAATAAATGATGAAGGGAAAAGCCTCCTGTCAAGGAGAAAGAACCACTCTGGTGGAGGAAGGACTCATCCTGCCGAGGAGAAGAAGTCACACCAATCTCAATTGGATTAAACCTGGGGATACGAAATCCAGAATATTGCTGCAGGGGAACAAAGTTCTACGAGAACCTGAACCCGCTCAACTAGGTACACAACCACAAACTGCTGAGGACAAACGATGTCAGTCGCAAAAATAAACTGCACGGCCTTCGCAGCTAAAAACATTCCTGGAGATAACGACTCCAATGGGGAATTACAACATCAGCTATTCAGTACTCTCTACTGGGGAAAACCAATCATGGCCTGAATGGCTTCCACGGACTCGACTCTCTTGGGGGACTGCAAACTCGGCTGAGGATGGTAACCGGACGCTGGAATCTTTCCTACCTGCCGGGGAGAGTACGACTCTGTGGGGACTTTCAATTTCGCCGGAGACTTCAGTCTAGAACCATCGGAAGCTGCACACTTGCGACTAGTCTCCTACGAGAGAACTGCACATTGACCCGATGCTGGAAAGGAGTATACACTTCAGCATATGACTCGGCTGGGGAAATGAAGATCCTTCCTCAGGACACATCTGATCTGGAAGAATCTATCTCTGCTTGGGGAGACATATCAATGCTCACGGTCTCTATTCAGACTCGGTGGGGAAAACACTGCTGAACTTGCTGGGGAAGAAGGAATCATCCTGCTTGGAGGAATGGACCACTTGGACATCAGTCTAGAAATGGATTTTAACCGAGTAGGTCAGGCGCGAACTGACTACTGGTCGAGGGCTTATTAAACGGGGATTAATCTTCAAAAGAATGGCAAGCCAGACAAGCACTGGATTTTGAAACGGTTTTCCAAGCTGGAGCTGAACCTTGAACGGAAGGTTATCGACGAGAGTGAATTTAAACAGGGAAGTACTAGCATTCATGGGTGAACCACCAGACAAGAATTGGTGTCATAGGTCGAGTCGTCAGACAAGAATAATCTCCGGCATCAGCGTGGATTTTTGGTTTCGGATATCAGACAGGGACTGGATATCTGGTGCGAATATCAAACAGGATTGATTTTTGGGTTTGGGGATCATACAGGACTGATTTCGGATTACGAATATCAGACAGGGACTGGATATCTGGTTCGAATATCAAACAGGATTGACTTCGAGTAAGGAGATCAGACATGACTGATTCCGGATTATGGATATCAGACAGGGACTGGATATCTGGTTCGAATATCAAACAGGATTGACTTCAGGTAAGGAGGTCAGACAGGATTGATTCCGGATTATGGATATCAGACAGGGACTGGATATCTGGTTCGAATATCAAACAGGATTGACTTCGGGTAAGGAGATCAGACAGGACTGATTCCGGACTATGGATATCAGACAAGGACTGGATATCTGGTTCGAATATCAAACATGATTGACTTCGGGTTTGCCAAACAAGGATTGGACTTTGCGACTGCATTTTCCATACGAGGACTGGTTAAACAGCGAACTACCACAAGAAGGGACCAGGCGGGGACTGGTTCAACATTTAGACACATACTGGACGAAAACTGGTTTGAGGGTTAGCCAGACAAGACTGGACCCTGAAAGTTTCAAGTTGTTTGATAAGGGTGACGACCCGATTCTCCGACTTTCAACTTTGATTGGGGGGAAAATACCTGCTTGAGGAACTGCCCCGACTTAGTTTAACTCGCGGATAAATCAATCTTGCCATGAGACGCACTCGAGACGACTTGCCCCAGAATCGGTATCACAAAAGGACTCATCCTTGCTTACCTAGCTCTGATGATATGGACAGGGACGACTCCGTCGTTTCCAATTTTTTCCCCAGCCTGTGGGACTTCTGCAAAACTCTCTTGCGAGGAGGTCTGTACCTTCTATACTTCTGTTGGTTTGACGTGTACTACCTTAGCATTTCAAACCTCGAGAAGGTGCTTCAGCTTAACTGCCTTCAGGACAAGGATGGCTTTGACGCTCTCGGGGTGACCTACCCCAGTCTTGTCATGACTTTGCCCCTCATGGGCTGATTTGTGGGGAGTAGTATCCTTGGCTGCAAGAGATTCATCCAATCTCGACCCGATTGCCCCAGATTAATGATTTCTAGATGGCTGACTCCCATGCTGTGATCATTCGACGTAGCTTGCCCCGGTTCACCGAAATATTCTGGCATTCCGCATTCTATCCTAATCAGACTTTCCATTGTGGAAACTTTCCTGCTGTCAAGCGCTTACTCGTTAGTAAAACAAGTTGTTCTGCATAAAAGACATATCAAATGCAATGCATATGACAGTTTTCAAAATCCATTCCTGTTCACTGGGAAAAAAATTTATGACATAAAATATATGAAATCATTCATCAACATGTCAATATTAATACAACGCTGTAATGGGAATCCTATCTAGGAGTCAGTTCCGATGCAATCTTTACCGAAGTATGCTCTCGAAACAAACCTATTTCAATTAGGTCTTTTAAAGGTTGTAACGTGGTCAGGTTCACAGTTTAAGAAAGAAAGGATATAGGCTCAAAATTAATTTTAACCCACCCATTCTCCTTGATGTTCTCCGATCCTACGTTCAGCTAATTCGACCTTAGCGTTCCCCTTTCAAAGGTTATATGACCGGAGTGACGGCTCAGGAGACCACAAGTTTTTGGAGTGACAGTCATTCGCTTTTTGTTTTTGTTTGGGCACCGGTAGTCATACGATTTCGTTCTTGTTTGAGGATTTTCTTTCGTAATCCTTTTTCGCCTTTCATTTTTCGTTTTTTCGTTTTCCCCCCAACTTTTGCCTGGACTAACTCTTTAGAGTTTCTTCAATCTTGAAGTCCAGTGGGGTACCCTAATTTTTTCCTAAGTCGCTTGCTTTCAAGATTCGACTTAGCGGGCTTTTCTTTTCGATTTTTTTCTTTTTCTTTCTCTTTTTTTTTTGGAACAAATCGTATGGCATCGGCTCGTATGACTTGTTAAAGAGATTGTGACTGTTTCACTCCTGATCGGCCAGGTTTAACCATCATGGTTTTTTTTTGGTATGACCTATAGCGGTGTGATTGATCCTCGAACGGACACTCCTTTTGTAATTTGAACGCCTGGTCAAATTAACTAACACCTACCCTGCCCCGGGTTAAGATTGAGGGTTTTTTATCTTCAGAAAGAAACTCCTACAACTAGGCTCAAAAGGGTTAACAAGGGATTCTCTTCCTTATATCTCCGGTGTTTGGGAATTGAAACAATGCCTGTACATCATCAACAGGTTTTTTTTTTGTTCAAAAGCATAGCATCGGAAGCTTACACATCATTGGATTTCGTCATCCTCCCCGAATTCCACTTAAACAAGCGTTTGAAATAAAAGAAAGCAATAGAGTGAACACAAATGGATTAGTTCAAAACATGCATATTTATTTCATTATCAATATCAATTGAAAAACAATCATGCTTTACAAACGAAATTTGCAATTCTACAGGAAAGAAACTACAAATGTAAAGAAATGACATGATAAAATGCAGATTGCCAGCTTTCGGGGAACTGGGCTTCTTGTATCTAAACCACTGACTAGGGAGATGCAACCCTTGAAGTCTCCAAACTCAATCAGACGAGAGGTCGACGTGCACAACCAGCTCTCCTTCAGAAAAGGAAATGTACTCTTGGTCCATCAAGTGTTGCACTTTGGCTTGAAAAGCCTTGCAATCTTCAGTTGCGTGCCCCTGGGATACTGCATGATAATCACATTGAGCACTGGGGTCGTATCCTGGAGGATAGGGCTCTGGCTTTGGTTTGAGAGCTTTAGGCTCCACCAACGAGTGTTGAATCAGATGCGGCAGAATCTGGCTGAGCGGCATTGGAATGTGGTGAAGAGGAGCAATCCTCCTTTCCAGGTTGTTACGGGGCCTATCTTGATTCTGGAGCGGATTGTTTTGCTGTCGAGGAGCACGAGGTTGTTGGCTTTGGGCTGAACGTTGACCAGCAGCTGGAGTAGACACAGTACTAGTTTCTCCAACATGCGGCTTCTTTGCATCTTTAGCAAAAACAGGAGCGACTTGGATCTTTCCCAATTTTATACCGCTTTCGACCCTTTCCCCTGCTATTACCAGATCTGAGAAATTTGCAGGCATGCAACCTATCAGTTTTTCATAATACACACCAGGACGTGTAGTCGTGAACATGTCATTTAGCTCTCTCTCCACCAGGGGAGGTTGTACTCTTGCTGCCAAGTCTCGCCATCTCTGGGCGTACTCCTTGAAGCTCTCAGTACTCTTTTGTGATAAACTCTGCAGTTGTATCCTGGTTGGTGCCAGATCACTGTTATACTGATAATGACGCACAAACGCTTCAGCCAACTCTTTCCAACTACGGATGTGGGTTCTCTCAAGCCCCATGTACCATTCCAATGATGCCCCGGTCAGACTATCCTGGAAGAAATGCATTAGCAGCTTTTCATCTTCAGAATATGCAGACATCTTTCAGAAGTATACTCGGACGTGGACTCGAGGACAGGTTGTCCCTTTGTACTTGTCGAATTCTGGCACCCTGAACTTGGGAGGAATTCTGACTCCTGGAACCAGACCCATATCAGATATATCAAGGCCTACAGAGTTCTGATTCTCAAAGGCCTTCATCTTCTCTTCAATTAGCTTAAACCTCTATTCAACTTCAGTTGGCATGGCCGCTCCCATATCTCTCATGGAAAAGATATCGCTTTGGTGATCTTCCCAGCGAGGACCGGCGGTTCTAGGCCCAAGGTGGGTACTCCCACCGACAACATTGCCATTTCCATTCTCAGCGCCTCCGCCCGGAGGTGTAACAACAACAGGGATAAGAGGTGGAACAGAACCACCAACACGAGGGATAATACCAGCACCTCCCTAGACAACACCTTCTTCGTTCACCCGTGCCATCAACGGTTTGTTAGAACATAGATTGGTTCTTAATAATATCTCTATGTTTTGATGATAACTATTATGAAATTTTGTATTTAAGAATTATATACTCTAAAATTTGCTTGAGAATTTTTACTGCAGATAGTAAAGGAATTAACACTCCAGAAGCAAATCAGAATTGAACACAAGAAATTAGCTAGACTCTGTAGCGCCAAATGCATACATTAGAAGATTTTGATTGCTGCCAACAGAAGATTCTGAGCGTAGCCTCCAGAAGATTCTGAAGCAGAATTTCCAGAAGGATCTGAAGCAGAAGCTCCAGAAGGATCTGAAGCAGAAGCTCAGAAGAATCTGAAGCAAGTCAGAAGCATCTGAAGTGAAGAAGAATTTTGTATGAAGAGTTTTTCAAAGCATAGTTTCTACAGAAGATTCTGAAAGTACTAAAGCTGTCAGTACTGAAGTTCTGTCTCAAATATGCTCTGATATTAAACACGCTGAAAGCACACCTGCTGCAGAAGACTCTGATTCAGCAAGACTCTGATCATCATTAGAAGACTCTGACCCAATTATACTCAATGAATTTGCTGAAAACTAAAGAAGAAATATTCAAAGATTATATCCGTTGGAGTAAATCAAACGTCTCTTTCCTTATTTATGATAGACACAAGGACACAGACAAAAAGGATTTTTCTGTGCTTTCTTCTTCTAGGAAAGGCCACTTGATGTGAAGACAAAAAGGCTCAGACCTTTTGGACACTCTTCTCAACGTGAAGTCCACCTTAGATCAGCTGCCTATAAAAGCAAGACTCCACCAAATTCTTCAGTTGACGTTTGCATTGGAAAGAAATCAAATATTCAAGCTCTCATTCTTTCATATTCATTCTAAGAAATTATTTCATTGTTCTTAAACTTAAGAGAAATATCACAGTTGTGATAATAGCTTTTTAGAAGCATTCTTACTCTTGTAATAGTTTTACATTGATTGTAAAAGATTTCCTTAAGAGGATCCAGTTGGGATCAGTAGCTCTTGAGAAGACTAAGAACAGTTGTTCTTAGGTGTTACTATTGTAATCTGTTTGATTAAATAGTGGATTAAGTCCTTGATTGAGAAAGGCAAATCACTCTAGGAAGGGTGGACTGGAGTAGTTGAGTTCAACGAACCAGGATAAAAATACTTGTGTTTTATTCTAAGTTTTAATCTTTCATACTTATTCAACCCCCCTTCTAAGTATTATCTCACCTTCAGTTGGCATCAGAGCTCCAGTTCTGTGTGTGCTACCACTTAACAGTGTCAGTAAAGATCCAGAGAGAAATACTTTGATATATATATGGTTGTTACTATGGCTGATAATACAATATCTAACATTAACAACAAATATGAAGAAAGGGACAGAATCAGCACCAATCCCCCTATGTTTGATGGGGAGAAATTTGATTATTAGAAAGACAGAATTGAAAGTTTTTTCCTTGGATATGATGCTGATTTATGGGATCTAGTCATAGATGGATATGTTCATCCCACAGATGGGAATGGCAAGAAGATAGACAGAAAATCTATGACATATGCTCAGAAGAAAGATTTTAGAAATCATCACAAGGCCAGAACAATATTGTTGAATGCAATATCTCATACTGAGTATGAAAAAATTACAAACAGGGAAACTGCATTTGACATGTTTGAATCCTTAAAGATGACTCATGAGGGAAACTCTCAAGTCAAGGAAACAAAGGCTCTGGCTCTGATCCAGAAGTATGAAGCCTTCAAGATGGAAGACTCTGAATCAGTTGAAGCTATGTTCTCCAGATTTCAAATACTTATAGCTGGACTAAAGGTTCTGGATAAAGGATACTCTACTATTGATCATGTGAAAAAGATCATCAGAAGTTTACCCACCAGATGGAGACCTATGGTGACAGCGCTGAAGATGGCTAAAGATCTGAACAAGATCTCTTTAGAAGAACTCATCAGCTCACTAAGGAGCCATGAAATTGAGCTCGAGGAAGATGAACCTCAGAAGAAAGAGAAAGGTAAATCTATTGCTTTAAAATCTAATAAATCTGCTAAAGCTTTGCAGGTTATTGAAGAAAGCTCTGAAGGATCTTCTTCTGAAGAAGAAGATGAATTATCCATGCTGTCCAGAAGGATCAACAGACTCTGGAAGCACAAGGGAAAGAAGTTCAACAACTTCAGAAAATCTGATCAGAGAAAGGAATCTTCTGGGCATAGAAGATCTGGCAAGAAAGAAGTTGTATGCTATGAGTGCAAAGAACCTGGGCATTACAAGAATGATTGCCCCAAACTTCAAAATGAAAAACCCAAGAAGAAGTTTAACAAAAAGAAGAAGGTTCTGATGGCAACATGGGATGACTCAGATGAATCTGAATCATCTTCTGAATCAGAAGAAGAATGTGCTAATGTTGCACTGATGGCCAGCACAGAAGATCAGGAAGAAGGAATTTCAGGATCTGAATCTGATTCTGAATCTGACAATGACGCTGAAGAGGTAATGGCTAAACTTACTAAAGAAGAACTTGTCAAAGTTTTATCAGAAGTTCTGAAAAGCTATAACAATATCAAACTCAAATACAAGAAGCTGAAAAGCAGTCTTGAATCTGAGATTGATCTTCTGAAGACAGAACTTGTTGAGCAAAAAGAAATTAATCTGAAAATCAAAAATGACTTTGAAATAACTCAACAAGAATCTGAATCTGAGGCTAAGTCATGTGAAAATTTTTTAGAAAAATATGACTCTAGCTTTCAGAGATTCCTTACTAAGAGCATAGACAGAAGCAAGATGGCTTCTATGATCTATGGTGTTAGTGGGAACAACAGAAGAGGTATTGGATATGAATCTTCCTCTGGAAGTAATCCAAAATCTGTTGACAAACTCTTCATCAAGAAGACACCTCTGTACTCTCAATTTAAGTTTGGTCACTTAAATGACATTAAACACACAAGCTCTGAGAAGAATACTTATGTGTTTAAACCCAAGGCAAGTCAGAATAAACATTATGTTGAAAAACAGAAGTTTAGACAAACCTCCAGAACCACTAACCCTAAAGGACCCAAGAAGATCTGGGTACCTAAAAGTAAAATAATTCCTGTTGCAAATGTTCTTAGCAGCAAGGTCAGGACGCCAATCTTGGTACCTGGACTCTGGATGCTCACGACACATGACAGGAGAAAAGTCTATGTTCCAAAGCCTGGAACTTAGATCTGGAGGTGATGTGAAGTTTGGAGGGAACCAGAAGGGCAAGATCATTGGATCTGGCACCATTGGAAATGGTAAACTTCCCTCTATTACTAATGTTTTACTTGTTGAAGGGTTAAAGCATAACTTACTGTCCATAAGTCAATTAAGTGACAATGGTTATGATATTACCTTTAATAAAAAATGTTGTAAAGCTATTAGTCAAAAGGATGGCTCTATCCTATTTAGTGGAAAGAGGAAAAACAACATTTATAAAATAAATCCTTCAGAACTTAAGGTTCAGAATGTTAAATGTCTCTTGTCTGTAAATGAAGAGCAATGGGTCTGGCACAGAAGATTGGGGCATATTAATATGAGACGTATATCTCAGATTAATAAACTTAATCTTGTCAGAGGACTTCCTAATCTGAAGTTCACCTCAGATGCTCTTTGTGAAGCATGCCAAAAAGGGAAGTTTTCAAAATCATCTTTTAAATCAAAAAATGTTGTTTCTACTTCCAGACCACTAGAATTACTTCATATTGATCTGTTTGGACCAGTGAAAACTGCATCCATCAGAGTCAAGAAGTATGGATTAGTCATTGTTGATGACTATAATAGATGGACATGGGTAAAGTTCTTAAAACACAAGGATGAGTCACATTCTGTATTCTTTGACTTCTGCAAGCAAGTCCAGAATGAAAAAGATTTCAAAATTGTAAAAGTCAGAAGTGATCATGGTGGTGAATTTGAAAATAAATATTTTGAAAAATATTTTAATGAAAATGACATTGCTCATGATTTTTCCTGTCCTAGAACTCCACAACAAAATGGGGTTGTAGAGAGGAAAAACAGAACTCTGCAACAAATGGCCAGAACCATGATCAATGAGACAAATCTGGCAAAACACTTTTGGGCAGAAGCAATCAACACAACTTGTTACATTCAGAACAGAGTGTCTGTAAGACCTCTTATGGAGAAGACTCCATATGAACTGTGGAAGAACAGAAATCCCAACATTTCATATTTTCATCCTTTTGGATATATTTGCTATATGTTAAATACTAAGGAAAATCTGAACAAGTTTGATTCCAGAGCACAAAAGTGTTTCATGCTTGGATATTCTGAACGCTCTAAAGGCTACAGAGTATACAACACTGAGACACAAATTGTGGAAGAATCTATTCATGTCAGATTTGATGATAAGCTTGGCAATAAAAAGCCAAAGCAGTCTGAAAACTCTGCAGATAGAGAAGTAGTCTTCATTGACTCTGAAGTCCCAGAGGTAGACAAAGCTCAAGTGAAGGAACTAGAAGCAACACCAGATCCTATTCCTTTGACTTCTCAGATGAACAATCTAAACATTTCTGAAGAATCAACTGTTAGAGGATCATCATCCAGAATTAAAGCTTCTCATCCAGAGAATGTCATTATTAGAAAGAAGGATGATCCCATCAGAACAAGATCCTTTCTAAGATCATCTGAAGCATCATTATTTGGACTGGTGTCAGAAATTGAACCATCTTCTGTAGATGAATCTCTGCAAGACAATGATTGGATTATTGCCATGCAAGAAGAGTTGAATCAATTTACCAAAAATGATGTATGGGATTTATTTCAAAGACCACAAGGATTCAATATAATTGGAACAAAATGGGTCTTCAGAAATAAGCTGAATGAGAAAGGAGAAGTTGAAAGAAATAAGGCAAGGCTTGTTGCTCAAAGGTACAGTCAACAAGAAGGTATTGATTACACTGAAACTTATGCTCCAGTGGCAAGGTTAGAATCTATACGCCTTCTTATTTCATTTGCTACATAAAATAACATCACTCTATATCAGATGGATGTTAAAAGTGCCTTTCTTAATGGTATTATAGAAGAAGAAGTTTATGTCCACCAACCTCCTGGTTTTGAAAATGAAAAATTTCCAGATCATGTTTTCAAATTAAAGAAATCTCTGTATGGTTTAAAACAAGCTCCCAGAGCTTGGTATGAGAGATTGAGCAGTTTTCTTCTGGAGAAAAATTTCATCAGAGGCAAAGTGGACACAACACTCTTTTGTAAATCAATTAAGAAAGATCTTCTAATTTGTCAAATTTATGTGGATGATATAATATTTGGATCTACCAATACTATGCTGGGAAAGGAGTTTGCTACATGTATGCATGCAGAATTTGAAATGAGCATGATGGGAGAACTCAGATTCTTTCTAGGAATCCAAGTCAATCAAACTCTAGAGTGCACTTACATACATCAGACCAAATATGTTAAAGAACTTCTGAAGAAATTTAACATGACTGATAGTAAGCTGGAAAAGACTCCCATGCATCCAACTAGCTCACTTGGCAAGGAAGAGGTAAGTAAGAAAGTAGACCAGAAGCTCTACAGAGGTATGATTGGATCTGTTCTTTATTTAACTGCTTCTAGACCTGGCATATTGTTCAGTGTATGCTTATGTGCTAGATTCCAATCAGATCCTAGAGAATCACACTTGATAGCTGTCAAGAGGATTCTAAGGTATCTGAAAGGTACTTCTAATGTGGGTTTGTGTTACAGAAAATCTGATGATTTCAAATTAGTTGGATTCTGTGATGCTGACTACGCTGGACACATAGTGGAAAGGAAAAGTAATTCTGGAAGTTGTCAATTTCTCGGAAGAAATCTAATCTCCTGGTACAACAAGAAGCAACCCACAATTGCACTTTCAACCACAGAGGCAGAATATATTGCTGCTGCTGGATGTAGCACGCAGATGCTCTGGATGAAAAGTCAGCTAGAAGATTATCAAATTTTTGAAAGTAACATTTCTATCTTTTTGATAATACTTCTGCTATATGTTTGTCTAAAAACCCCATTTTACACTCTATGGCAAAACATATAGAAATTAAGCATCATTTCATCAGAGACTATGTTCAGAAGGGAATCATAAATTTGGCCTTTGTTGATACAGATCATCAATGGGCAGATATTTTTACAAAACCCCTTGTTGAAGATAGATTCAAATTTATTCTGAAAAATATTGGTATGGATTTTTGTCCAGAATGATATTTGTCAGAAGCAAATTTTTACAGATGCAAAAATGCCTAATGCTCTGAAGTATTTCTTCTGACTACTTATTTATTTTATTAATTTGGTTTTGTGAAACTCTGAACTAACAATCCTTAGAGGATCTGAACGTTGGTTAACGTTTCATTTCTCAAGAGAATTCAGAACACATGCAAGCAAACACGTGTCACTCCAATTCTGCAAAGGTGGCGTGTACACTACTGAAGAGACGTTTGAGGTGAAGTTTGAATAATGAAAATCTTGATTTTCCCCCCAATTTGTCAGAAGCAATAAATGCTTGAAATGATTTTTATTCTTTTCATTTAATGCTTTGTTCAAATGTGCAAAATCTGACTGTTTGTATGCCTACTTGTTTTAGTATAAATACATCTCTTCTATTCACTTTCACACTTTTCACATCTCAGAAAATTTTATGCATTTTCATCTTCTCTTCTCTCTGCATAAAAACCCTAAGCGTGTGACAAAACCATCCTCAATGGCAACTTCATCATCAACTGCTGCACAATTTCAATCTACAATGGTTGCAGTTACCTCTGCTAACATGGGTGTTACTCCTTATTCTCCACCAAAATGAACATTGTTAACCCCTGTTGAAAAGCTGGAAGTTCTGCGTGAATCAATGGTGGAATTTGATTCACTTGCTGAGAATGGTTTTGAGTTTCGTTCAATCATAGGTGCTCAAGGATGGGTGAAATATTTTGATAGACTGTTTGGACCAGTTTACCCCCTTCTTGTGAAAGAGTTCTGGATCCATGCTTCAGTTTACCCTAAGTTTATCTTATCTTCTGTTCTGGGAAAAGAAATAATAATAACAGAGGATCTGATCAGAAAACTTATTGGCTATGAGGAAATAGATGGATTTTCACACTTGCTAGTTGGGCGTGTGGATATGGATGAAGTGTATGAAGAAGTAATGACTGCTGGACAAGCTTCTAACAAGTTCAAGGATCTGAAGCCTGACTACAAGATCTGGGCTAAGATCTTCATGGGATGCATTCATCATAGGAAGTCAACAAACTCTCCAGACTATGTCAATAATGAACAACTTTATTTTATGTACTGCCTCAGTTAGAGCACCAAGGTAGATCTTCCATATATTCTCTTTATGCATCTTTGGAATCATATAAATGCCTCTAGAGAGTATGTGAAAGAAAAAGGACAGAAGATCAGAACCTGGATTCCTTTTGGAAGGTTAATCTCAGATTTTCTAACTGAGAATGGACTGGTTACTGCTCTGTACGCTGCTAGAGTTACAGAGGAATTGGAATTCATTATGGGAAAGCCTCTGAATGCCAAAAGTCTTCAGAGACTTAAAATAGTGGATGAACTCACAACAGCTCCCAAGAAGCTGAATATTTCTGAACTGAGTAAGAAGAGAACTCCTATAGACGATTACTCTCTGTTCTATGCTGAAGAACCAAGGCACATTGTTGTAATGTATATTGATGAGTGCAAGAAAGAAGGAAAGCCTATTCCTGCAAACATTATAAAGCTAGCAAGACAACCACTGCCTGTTGCAGAAGAAGAAGAAGAACCACCAAGAAAGAGGACTCAACCAGAAGCAAAAGCTGCACCTGTTCAGAAGAAGGTCAAGCTTGCTGAGAAGCCACAGAAGCTCTTAAAGAGGAAAGAATCTGGAGACACTCCTTCTGTACCAGCTAAAAGAATCAAGATCAAAGGTACTAAATCTTCTGTATCTTCTGCAAATCCTGTTGTTTTAAATGATTCTAATATTAAGTCTATTCCAAAACCACCCTCTACACAAAATACATCTATTACTGCACCATCATCTCCTTCTCACAGAGATTCTGAAGTAAACCAACTAGAACCCACTGTATCATTAAAAGTCCCTATTTCAGATCCTATTCCCACACATGCACCATCATCTGAAATACTGATTCCCAATTCTAACCTAACATCTAACCCAAGAACATCTATTTCCTGTGCACAAGTTTCATCCCTATTTCACAATCTTGCATATGGTTTCAAACTCAAAGATTTTTATGACAGAGTTGAACCATCTGACCCTATCACCCCTCTGAAACCCAAACTCACAATGACTCTTCCATCTGTGCTTCTCACCTATATACAATCCATGACAGATGTAGGTTCATTAGCAACTATATCTTATTCTGCTAAATCTGACAAAGTTGTTGCTTCAGCTATACCAATTTCATCTGATAAAACTGTTGCTTCTGATGAACCTCCAAAATCTGCCTTCCAACCTTACTCCAATAAACCCTTTGATGTGGTTTCCTTTCACACCAGAGCCAAACCAAATCTGTTAAATGCCTTAAATAGATCCAAACCAGAAAAAGCCCCTGAAATTCCTTTCATTCCATACTACCCTCCTCCTTTGATCTCCATTCAGAAATCCCTTTTTCCACCTACTCCCCAACCAAAACCAATAACACTGGAGACTCTGTTACATCCTAAGCCTAGACTTAATGTTAATAATTTATTTCAATCTTTTTTGCAAGAAATACAGTTGTATTTAGGTACTGTACAGAAGAAGTGTTCAGCAACAATAAATGCACAAGAATCTGATGTCATCTGGAATGGATTCATCAATAGATTCAACTCTGTGGCCTCAAATCTGAAGAACATCTGTTCTGATGATGCGAAGCTCAGATTTGCTGGAGTTGCAAGAAATCTGTTCTGGACTGTCAAGAGATCTGAACCGTTGCTCCTTACATATGCTCTTCCACCATCAGAAGAAACTACTGAACCTGCACCTGAAGATAATCCTTTGGCCATGACTTTGGTAGAATTTCCTTCTAGCTCCAATGCTCCAGACTCTACAGATCCTATGGAAATTGACTCTGTTCAAGCTCCAAAAAATGTTCAACCTTCATCATCTGAGATTAAGAAAGAACATCCAGATTTTGAGGATAAAATTGCTGCTCTGGAAGCTGGTCAATCAGAGATCAAATCTTGGATGGCAAAACAGGATAAGAAATCTGAAGACATAACAGAGTGGATGTCAAAACAGGATCAGAAGAATGAAACAATGGCTAAGTGGATGTCCAAGCAAGAGCAGTCCTCCTCTGAGATCACAGATCTATTGAAGATGCTTTTGTCAAAACACTCTTAGATTTTCATTTTTTTTCATTCTGATGTTTTTGCATCTGATGTTTGATTATGTACTTTTTGATATATCTTCTGATGCATGTACTATTGATCTTAACTCATTGAATGAATCAAAGTTTTTCTCCACTGAATTATCTCATTTACTGTTTCCTTTTATTTCTCTTTTTAAAGTTTTTACTTTTTGCTTATGACAAAAAAGGGGGAGAAAATATAGATCTGAACTGTTTAATTTAACTTCACCAAAATGAAACTTCAGACATGTTTATTCTATCTAACATTTAATCTGAGTATTTCAGAACATTTGATAAAGTACACTCTATAAAAGAAACTCTGAGTCTCTCAGATCATTTGACTATTATCAAATTCTGAATCTGAAATTTGCAAGACATTCTGACTTTCAAATGTTAAAAGAACAATCAAGATCTTACTTTGAAAATTACTCAAGACAAAAGGGAAGTTTCTATTCCTTATCTGTACTTAACTCAGGGGGAGATTCATCATCTCAGGGGGAGTTATAATGTTAATATTTTCAATTAAACAAAATTTCTGATGTTTTTGTCATCCTCAAAAAGGGGGAGATTGTTAGAACACATATTGGTTCTTAATAATATCTCTATGTTTTGATGATAACTATTATGAAATTTTGTATTTAAGAATTATATACTCTAAAATTTGCTTGAGAATTTTTACTGCAGATAGTAAAGGAATTAACACTCCAGAAGCAAATCAGAATTGAACACAAGAAATTAGCTAGACTCTGTAGCGCCAGATGCATACATTAGAAGATTCTGATTGCTGCCAACAGAAGATTCTGAGCGTAGCCTCCAGAAGATTCTGAAGCAGAAGTTCCAGAAGGATCTGAAGCAGAAGCTCTAGAAGGATCTAAAGCAGAAGCTCAGAAGAATCTGAAGCAAGTCAAAAGCATCTGAAGTGAAGAAGAATTTTGTATGAAGAGTTTTTCAAAGCATAGTTTCTACAGAAGATTCTGAAAGTACTAAAGCTGCCAGTACTGAAGTTTTGTCTCAAATATGCTCTGATATTAAACACGCTGAAAGCACACCTGCTGTAGAAGACTCTGATTCAGCAAGACTCTGATCATCATTAGAAGACTCTGACCGAATTAGACTCTAATGAATTTGCTGAAAACTGAAGAAGAAATATTCAAAGATTATATCCGTTGGAGTAAATCAAACGTCTCTTTCCTTATTTATGATAGACATAAGAACACAGACAAAAAGGATTTTTCTGTGCTTTCTTCTTCTAGGAAAGGTCACTTGATGTGAAGACAAAAAGGCTCAGACCTTTTGGACACTCTTCTCAACGTGAAGTCCATCTTGGACCAGCTGCCTATAAAAGCAAGACTCCACCAAATTCTTCAGTTGTCGTTTGCATTGAAAAGAAATCAAATATTCAAGCTCTCATTCTTTCATATTCATTCTAAGAAATTATTTCATTGTTCTTAAACTTAAGAGAAATATCACAGTTGTGATAATAGCTTTTTAGAAGCATTCTTACTCTTGTAATAGTTTTACATTGATTGTAAAAGATTTCCTTAAGAGGATCCAGTTGGGATCAGTAGCTCTTGAGAAGACTAAGAACAGTTGTTCTTAGGTGTTACTATTGTAATCTGTTTGATTAAATAGTGGATTAAGTCCTTGATTGAGAAAGGCAAATCACTCTAGGAAGGGTGGACTGGAGTAGTTGAGTTCAACGAACCAGGATAAAAATACTTGTGTTTTATTCTAAGTTTTAATCTTTCATACTTATTCAACCCCCCTTCTAAGTATTATCTCACCTTCACGGTTGAACTATGGTTATTAGTTGTTCTTGTCCTGCTACGATGCCCTGCATCATTTCCATGAACTGAGTTAGGCGAGCCCTGAGCTCCTGCACTTCAGCTTGAACTTGATCCATTGCCGTTTATTGATTACCTTGAATGGGATATCTGTGGAATCTGACCTGCTCAATCTTGTCACTTATGCAAACCAAGCAGAGATAAGAACATGAAGCTGCCGGGAACAACCTGCAATGCAAATGAGAATGCTAGATGCAAAATGCAAACATGGTATGATGATGCAAATGTAAGTGCAAATACGCAGCAAGAGATCAAGAGTGTTGTGCTGTGCTGTGAAGTGGCAGGTCATAATTTTGCTTTAGCAAGAAAATACCACAGTCTGATAATAAAGGTACTGAAACCCACAATACTGATTCACTGTCAAGAAAACCAGGTTGTCTGAAGGTTACGGTTTCCTGCAATAACCCGACCCTGCTCACAGGTATGGACCTAATCGCGAAAAAGGTACGACATCCTATGTGGTCATCAGCGTCACAGACTTTCAAGAAACGATGATACGATACCCAGAAGGTGTGGCATCATTATCTCTTGAAGTGGCCTGACTCAGCTGAATCACAAATGATCAGTTCCCAGAGTCGACAATCCTTAGATCTGAAATCCTTTCGACGGCCCACGGGGCTGGAAATGGAAATCATCTCAGAGAATCTCGCCTGAGTGCAGATTGCGTGGGAACTAGTGCATGCCTAACATGCAGATTCACCACTAATATGCTCTAATACTATGTAGCTCTCAAGCCTGGGTCTGGCTTATCACTCATCACAGTCCCTCCCACAACAACACAGATAATCATATCATACTGAAAATAAAATGCGGGAAGTAAAATGCGATAAATAAACACAACCCAACAGGTAAACACGCAAGCGCTAGGATTGACTCGCGTAGGGAACCGTTGGAGTCCCCAACAGAGTCGCCAGCTGCTAGGGATGACCCAGACAGCTAGGAAGAAAATCCAAGGCGAGACTCGCATAGGGAGAAGGCGAATCAAGTTTTTAAGACGACGAACTATTCTCATTCTGAGAGGAAATTGTTAGAACATTATTTCGTTTTGCATTTAGGCCTTTAAGTTTTTACGATAACAACTTGATTATAAAGGGCTTTGTTTACGCATTTCTGTATATAACACCTATTTGAGAACTTCTTCCGCATATTCTGACTTCATCGAATTGAAAATAGTTTGAGATGGTTAACTAAATTGTGAGTCCTAGGTGAATGGGTATACGTGGTTCCAACCTTCTCCGGTTGAACCTACCTGAATTTACCTTATACGAATTTCCCCATATTAGACACGGTGATTTGAGAAATATGGTTCTTTCTTAATTATTAAATTCGAAGAAGAGATTCTTCGATATTTTATGGTGTCACCGTCACAGATACACCCTAACTGTTGGGCCTTGATTAGGGTATTTCAGTCGGTGTGTCGTTCTTTGAATCATGAGATATCTCTCCAAATATTTTTTTCTTCCATATTTCCCCTTGCTTAAGAAGGATTTAAGACTCTCTTCGACTTGATTGGTTTAATCAATTCCCCAAGAATTTTAAGCCCTGCACGAAGTCTCTTAATAAATTCATGTTTTGGTATATCATCGTTGAGTCGTGTACTATTAATGTTCACCAAAATGTGTGTTGTTTTGGAGAGGAGGTTGATAATGTTTGTTGCACCCTAATTTTTGACTTTAAGATCCCACCTCTTTTTGCATCTTTCTATTGTTATTTAACTTCATTTCAATATCTATGTTCTTTTTGCGACTAACCAACTGGTGCAGATACAGTAACGCCTAGGGTCCCAACATCCCTTTCCATGTAACAAATTCAAAGGACTTCCCATAAATTATTCTCATAATAAAGGTTAAATTCAGGTCCATTTGCTTGGTTTCAAAATGCAAGATCATGATACATTGAAATTATTTGCAAATAATATTCATCATGAGGAGGTCAAGTTCATTTCCAAAGATCCACATCCAAGTATTTGTTTCACAAAAGGTCAAGCTATTACAAGGTCAAGATGCTGCTACACTATGGACTGTATGAAACTTCATACTCATGGTAAGACAAGAATACCTTTGGTTGAAATTTTGATGATTTAATGTATGAAAGCCAATCAGTTCTTGCGATACGCACTACAAGCTGATGGAAATTCCTAAAATAAAGTTTTGAAGGTCTACAATTTTGATCCAAGATTTACATACACGCTCTCTCTCACTATTCAAAGTACAAGACTTCGCTCAAATCATACGACACGAAAATTATTTGAAGTTACTGGATAAACCTTTTCGTTCCATCAGGACACGTATTTCTTGTTCACGCAAATCTGAGAGATCTGTTAGAGATTCAAATGCATACATCATGGAATTAAGTCCATTCAAGTTACAAGAACAAGCTCAGATTCATGACATTATATCCCAATGAGTTCACATGTTACAAATCCTTAAATCATAAACAGAGACCTCTAAATCAAACAAGCTGAAGACCTCTTTACAATCGTCATTACATAACAAAATTCACGAGAACACGTTCCTAACTAAACACAGTCCCAAGTATTGAAACTCCTTGAGGCATCTCCCTGCAAAGTCGAAGCTTCCCTCTCTCGGGTCAATATCATCTGCACCTGCCACATATCGCACCTGAAAGCAGATGGACTTATTAGGACTGATTCCAAACACCTGATACTGCGTTTCAAACTCCACTTCAAATCGAGTAAATCAAGTTCAATTCAGATCACAGACGGTTGTCGGCAGATCCACAGAGTTATATAAAGCGTTGTACTTGGAACGACTTAGAGCACTGCAATTACAAGGAATTCTACAAAGTTGAGGCGCTCGTCGACAGTGGTGGGAACAATTGAAAAACTTAGCTTTCGGTTTTCCTTTCGGTTTTATCAGCCACAGCGGCTTCACGCGATACCGGAATTCATCTCCATCAACAAGTTGAAAATACAAGCTCAACATCGACGGCGGCACGCGGCGTGCTGGATACCCTGCTACAAACAGAAGGAGTTCAGTTTAACAAATTGCGAGAGTAAGAAATAAATGAATGGAATAAGCCACATACCTTAGACATTAAGTTACGCTTCTTCCCGTAGCATCTTCAAGGTCTGAACCACTCAGCAAATTCATGACCAGCCTGTGCAATTTGATCGGCAAAGGAAAAGCAACTGCATCAGCAGCATTGTATTCAACAGCAGCAACAACAGCTTACGCCAACAATTGCGTCGTTTCCACATGGTCAAGTAGCGAAATTCCCAAGCTTAATCACAGAGTTCATCTCAGGAAATGTCTGTCTCACCTGCAACAGCATCATCAACATATTTATACTCATTGCAGAAGTTCATGCATGATACAATTGAAGGAAAGGATCATAGAAAGGAAAACATAATGCTTAGTCAACCAAATGGATCCCTATTTGAAAGCTGATGAGAAAATTGAGTTTAAAGATAGTGTTACCGATACACAGTCACCTAGTTGTATTCATGAAAACCTGTTTGTATCAAAAGAGGAGCAGTCTCTCACTGGAGTTTCCCAAGGCTGTGAAGGCGAACCATCAATAGATGGAAGTTTAAATAGTATAGAACCACCTGATATGCATCGTCATATTGACCTACCTGAGTCTGGGGGGATTCCCTTTACCGATGGTAAATGTGATGAAAGTTAAAACTCCTGCCTACAAGAAAAAACACGAAGAACTTTTCTTTTCAGAGGAACACATTTCCACCGAATAATATGAACAGAATAAAGAACGAAAGTAACCGAGTACCTCACCACCGTTGCTACCAGAACTCATGTTGAATTTGGCCACCACCTTCTACTCTCAGCCTATGGCACCCCACTTTGGCCTCACAGTACCAGACAATGGCAGCTGCTACTTTGATCCAGCCGGAAATTCCTGCACAGCATCCATCGGATAGCACGAAGTAACAGATGAGAACCTCACAGCAGTTATAAGCAAGTCTACATAAAAGAAACAACCTTGAAAAATTGGAAAGGAAATATGCCCAAGGTTACATTATATTGTGAAGTTCAAATTTTAATTCCTGAAACGAGTAAAGATCTTCACAGCAGCAAGTCGTTGTTCTGTTCTAGAAACGGAAGATCCATCAGTCATCAACCTACACTTGAAAATGAGAGCCTGGATTCACAATGAGAGCAGGTTATCAGTCAAGGAACATGAACAACCCAAGATGATTCATTCTTGATTTAAGGGTAGGACTTACAAGAGATTTTCAATATTAAGCCAACATTTAGAAGACAAAGCATAAAGCGCTTCTCCGTCAGCTTGAACTCAAGTGTTATGACCCGAACAACCTGCATTCACGATGAAGAATCCGTTTATCAGACTTAGAACAATGTACAACAATAGTGGTGATGAAGAAAACTCAAGCAAAGTACAACAGACATCAATGCCACAAACAGACCATAACAACTGCTGCTAGCTCCTGTTGTGGTTTCTCGTCTTTAAGAGACCATCAATATTTTCCCGACTTCAGATAATCTTTGAAGAGCATTCACTTCATCGAGGCGACGATCGGATACCACGCAGCGTTGAGGCAAATTGTTGTGACAGGTGACTCCGGCTACGACAACTTTCCTGGAATTTAAGACAATTCATTTTGAAGTTGTTAGTACAAACTAACACAGTCAAATTCAGAACATGCCTAAAAGAAAAGAGGGGAAAGCTTATCAAGAACTTCCAATTGAGTTACCGACATCGTTCCGTGACTACTCAAGACTTGTTGAAAACACGCACAGATGATTCAGGGCAGAGGGATACCAATACATCATTTCAGCACCTGTAAACAACATCAATAGCAGCAGCTCAGTAAAAAAAGAACAAGCATACATCAACAATGGTCGCAACATTCACATTGACACTCGTTCGTACAACTTTGACCAATGTCATCTTCACCCTCCAAGTTGCTTCCTGTCTGCATACAACCACTGTCCTGATTCCAACCAAAACCACCAGCGATAATTCACCTTCAAAACAGCCAGGACGCAGTACTTCAATCACACAACACTTTCGTCCAATACATGAAGAAAAACAATGAGGAACAACGTACACTTGAAATGGTTACCCTGCAGCACCAGTTTCTCTTTTCGTGAGGTTTCCCCAAAACGCGAGTCTTTCCCCTCTGGGTTTCCAATCCTTCTTTTGGCCCAAGACATTTTCCACCTGTACCTGCCAAGTCATGATCACATAAATAAAACCGTTAGAGAATATCCCTGGGAAGAATAAAAGATGCTATCAGATCGAATCCATTCTCAAATTAAAGCAAAATCAAAGATTGAAGTGCCAGTTAATAGCAATCAGACGAATTAGGAATGTTTTCATATATGATTCACCCTAATTTGGAAAACGTCAATCCACATTCAAATCAGCATTCAAATTCATTCCAAGATTTTTCACTCAGAGGCCTATAAAAGGAGGCTACGTAGAAGGAGAAGGGGGATTCGAAAAAAGATCATAGTGAGAAACCAGAAATTCAACGATATAAAAAAAACACAAACATCCAAAGTAAATTTCAGTAACACAGAAAATCCCCCATACGCCCTAAAATCAAACCCTAGAAAATCGCGAGTGAAAGACTTATCTCTCGTCGAACCCGCCGTCAACCGCAAATCGCCACCATCCGTCCAAACCCGATCCAGCGTGAATCATCCACCATCGGAAACCAAAAGGAACCATCATCACCGTGAGTTACTCTCGCCAACAGTTTAACGTTGTTTTTTTGTTTGATTGTTTTTTCAGTGAAAGAAAGAAGGTGAGGGGAGCAGAGAAAGGATTGAACCGCGACGATAGAAGAGGGAGAAACGAGGGGTCGAACAAAGACGAGAGAGAAAGTTGGAACCAATTGGAATTGGAGAAAGCTGAGAGATCTGGGAGAGAAGAAAGGATTGAGGAGAAGCGACTTAGGGGCTGGGACAAAGGGGCTTAGGGTTTTTTTCTCTGTGTTTCGTTTGTCGTTTTTCGTTTTTTTTGCAGCTTGTTTCTTTCCCTAGCACACACACTACACCGGGCGTAACCACACGCACGCCATACCTAATCACGCCCTTAATCCTTTAATTACCCCTTAATTATCACTTAACTGTTATTTAATCAAATTAATTCGGCCAATTAAAATAATCTCCTTATACATCAATTTACCTAATTAATACTTATTGTTTTTAATAAAAACAGATTAATTAAACTTTAATCAGCCACCTTTAAATTTAAACTATGTTTTTTTTATCATTATTAGTTTTTTTCTATCTTTTTCAAATTTGATAACCTCCTTTAAAATAAATGGGGATATAGTTATTTGGTATTTTTCTTAAAATCTATATCACATTTTAAAATAACCTTTTAAAATAAATGATAGTATATAACCTTTTCTTGTTAATCTAAAATTAATCCTTTGTCTTTCATGATAATAATTAAAAATCATATTTAAAACCTTTAATTTACTAATACAACATTTTCTTGAAAATCAATTCATATGGTCTAATTCAACATCTTTCATCAAACAAAATGATCCAACTCTTTTCTTACAAATCAATTTACATAAAGCTAATTACAACTTTGTCTTAAACTAAGCCATTTGCCTAAAAATGAATCAACATCGCCTAAAGTCAATCGTGCATACTCACTTCACGACACAATACACTCTCACACACTTCAGCGCTTTCATGCATATATGTATGTTTTACTTATTTGCCCTTTTACATTTCTGCAATTTACTTTCAGCAATTTACATTATCGTATTTACATTTCCGCCTTGCATTCCGTCCAGAGGAAGAATCTTCGCGTAACTTAAACAATTGCGCGTATGCATCTCATTTGCATCATACTCCCGCTCGATCCTTGATCCCATTCAAGTTGATCAATTAAGTTTAAGACCTACCTATAGGAAGGACCCTGTCTTTTTATCTTTACAATATAGACAAAACAATCCACACAATACAAACAACTCAAATCAATATAATATTCAAACACACTAGAGAAAAGATGCCAAATCATCTTAAGCGAGATAGAATCTCCACCCCACAACAATACAATCAAGCTGTAGGGACTTTGCCTTAGGAGAGATAAAGGTGTACCTCGTCGATCCCTATCCGAGTACGTAAGTCCTTTTCTTAAGACGATGCAAAGACTATTTTCCTACACCTTGTGGCAGTTAAATCTCCCTTAAAATGAAGACACATCTCTTCTACTAAAATCAATCAAACAACTACCCTAAACCCGTAGGAACTTTGAACACAGTCAAAGAACTCCTCAAACCCTTTAGGGGAACTACAAAATACTATGATTCCACTCCCGTAAGGATATGTAGGCATAAGATACGATATCTTATCGAGTATACTTAGAAATAAACCCCTAGGTCTCTTTTACCTTAAGCAGATAAACACATAGCAATAAACAAACATAAAACAAGAGGTTCTTGTAGGATACTACAGAAATTTAGGATGCTAGTACCTTCCCTAAGTTTAACCAACCCCCGAACCTATAACTCTCTAGCTTGCATTTGCATTGCATTGTGGGAATTTCGATCTTTATCCATTCCTTTGGACAAATCAAAGTTCGGTTGCAAAATGAATTAGAGATTCAAACTAATCAATAGTTTGGTATCCAAATTTCACCGCGACAATGTTGTGTGTAATTTTTTGTTTTCTCGTTGCTAGAAATAATAACATTTTGGAAGGGAGAAGGCGAATCAAGTTTTTAAGACGACGAACTATTCTCATTCTGAGAGGAAATTGTTAGAACATTATTTGGTTCTGCATTTAGACCTTTAAGTTTTTACGATAACAACTTGATTATAAAGGGATTTGTTTACACATTTCCGTATATAACACCTATCTGAGAACTGATTTCACATATTCTGACTTCACCGAATCAAAAATAGTTTGAGATGGTTAACTAAATTGTGAGTCCTTGGTGTATGGGTATACGTGGTTTTAACCTTCTCCCGTTGAACCTATCTGAATTTACCCTATACGAATTTCCCCATATTTGACATGGTGACTTGAGAAATATGGTTCTTTCTTAATTATTAAATTCGAAGAAGAGATTCTTCAATATTTTATAGTGTCACCGTCACAGATACACCCTAATTGTTGGGCCTTGATTAGGGTATTTCAGTCGGTGTGTCGTTCTTTGAATCATGAGATATCTCTCCAAATATTTTTTTATTCCATATTTCCCCTTGCTTAAGAAGGATTTAAGACTCTCTTCGACTTGATTAGTTTAATCAATTCCCCAAGAATTTTAAGCCCTGCACGAAGTCTCTTAATAAATTCATGTTTTGGTATATCATCGTTGAGTCGTGTACTATTAATGTTCACCAAAATGTGTGCTGTTTTGGAGAGAAGGTTGATAATGTTGTGTGTAATTTTTTGTTTTCTCGTTGCTAGAAATAATAACATTTTGGAAGGGAGAAGGCGAATCAAGTTTTTAAGACGACGAACTATTCTCATTCTGAGAGGAAATTGTTAGAACATTATTTCGTTATGCATTTAGGCCTTTAAGTTTTTACGATAACAACTTGATTATAAAGGGCTTTGTTTACGCATTTCCGTATATAACACCTATCTGAGAACTGCTTTTGCATATTCTGACTTCATCGAATCGAAAATAGTTTGGGATGGTTAACTAAATTATGAGTCCTCGGTGAATGGGTATACGTGGTTCCAACCTTCTCCGGTTGAACCTACCTGAATTTACCCTATACGAATTTCCCATTTTGACATTACCCATTTCAATTCGTAACCAAATCTATTCATTTCCACATCCATTTTCCTAATACCATTTATCTATATTCAATATTCATTATTCGCTATCCATTTTCATTTATCCATATTTTTTAATCCATTAATATCCATTTAATTCAAAAACATGTTTTCCATTTTGTCGCTAACGCGAAAATAAGGTGCCGGAAAAATAGAAGAGTCGCCACCTTTCGTTATTTATCCCTCAGAACGGGAAAGGAAACGATCGGAAAAACCTGACGAAAAGGTATAAGACAAGGTCATCACAACCATTGTCTGGATTCGGGAGTCGGTTACACAAGGGGAAGGTATTAGCACCCCTCACGTCCATCGTACTCGATGGAATCCACGCTTGTTGTGTTTATATGACGGGTTTGTTTACTATCTACCTATCAAGGCCGGTATAAAAAGAAAAGAAAGTGACTCGGCAAAGCGTTGCGCTTTATGCCTACGTATTCCTGTCTGGAACGAGAAATCAGAGTCAATGTAGTTCGCCTAACTACGGGTAAACGGAGGAAGGTGGCTCGCCAATACGTCAATATTGTGCCTACGTACTCTCAACAAATATGAGAGATCAGAGCTTACGTAGTTCAGGATAATACGGATTATGGGGATTCAGATTCATCTGTTTTTCCGAGTAGGGTTAACAAACAGTTCCAGCAGTTTGGTGTATGCGTCTCGACCCTTGGAGACTTAGGTGTTACCGTTTGCAGTAGAACTGAGAGTTAACGACACTTTTTTTCTTCAGAAAAGCTTCCTTTGAATTATGGGCCCACGGGGCAAAAGGTTTGAAGTTTGTTTTCTGTCTTTTACAGAAGAACTGATTTTTTTATGGTTGTCTGTAGTTTGTACAGCACTAGAGACTATGACTTAGGAGCGAATGCGTTGTATAGCGTCCAAAGGACTTATACTAAACATCCTAGATGATTGAGAGGAGACCGCTCAATTATCATTTCCCAAGTAGCTTAAGGCTCGTAACGCGCTTATACTAACTGGCCTTTATTACATTTTTTACTGTTGTTTTGAGATAAGAAGAGAACGAACTCTATGGGGAGACTGTCAAGTCCTAATGTTGTCATGTCAATGATTCATCCTATGGTTGAGGTTTGAAACAGGGATCTCCTAGAAGTTATCATGCATAGGTTTCAACCTAAAGTTCTAATCATCACTTCCTTATCAAAGGAAGTGAAATTACTAGGGGATCATGGCAAAGGTATACAGAAACAGACAAAGCATCAGCTTAAACAGTAAACAGATAACAGTAAAGATGCACATGCAATGCAGCAATACAAGCAGAGGGAGACTCATTCAACCTCTTAGCAATCAAGCAAAGAAAAAAAAGACAAAACAGACAAGCAGAGGGAGCTCACTTAACCCCTATTATGGAAATACGTCAAGTAGAAAAAGAAAAACAACACACAAGCAAGGGGAGGATCACCTCAACCCTTAATGAAAACAAGCAAAGGGAGACTCACTCAACCTCTAAGCAGTCATGCTCCTAGCTTAAACTATTCTAATCATGCACTATCCTAATGCAACAAGCAATTCAATCAATGAATGAGGAAAATGACTTATGACAAATAATGGATTCACTCCACAAGTAATCATACAAGCATCTATCCTAAGGAAATAAATTGGGTGTTGGGAGGCCAGGGTAAGGTCGACAGGAACTTATCCCAGGCACTCAACCAACTAAGATATTTTGGGGAATCCTAAGGGTTTGGGCTCCTTCAAGAGATGTGCAACATTCCCCCCACAGGAGAGACTATGCTACCTCAAGAAGGTTCCTAAGAAGGAATGAACAAGAAAATTTTAGGAGAATGGAGATGAGAAGCAAGGTAAGTTCCACAGGAACTTACCACAGACACTCAACCAACTCGATTTCCTTTAGAGAGAGAGGGAGCTTTCATGGACTCAACCCCTTTATGATGGTGCAATGTATTCCTCCACAGGAGAAAACATTACTCACAAAGGAGATTCCAATTAATCAAGGAACAATTGAAGAGGAAACTACCCCTATAGGAAGAATCATCCACCTATTTAAGCTTCTAAAGAAACCACAAATGATACCTTTTAAGGACATCCATCCTAAAGATCAAGGGTTCTAGAAGGAGGCTTATATCTATTACCAATCTATCAAGAGAGGAAATGGGACCTAGAATCATCTATATGGAAACCAAATCTAATGCACCATACCAAACAAGTCACATCAATATAGTAAATCCATCAAGGAAAACAGCACATAAGACAACAAGCAAGGCAATCTTCTGACAGCAAAGCAAACCTACCATATGTAAACCAATCTTCAATATCAAACCATTTTCAAGAGAAGGAAATGAATGCTCCATCTTCAAGCTTTAACAAGCTACTTCAACAAGGATGAAGAGAATCAACGAGATGAGTACATGATGATGGGAAGCATGATGGAAACCAAAGGAATCCATCATGACACTCAACCATGCATCCATGAAAGGCATCCTCAAAAGTTATACTCATTATGACATGCCATACATCCCTCCAAAGGAGAGATGGGCTTTCACATGAGGACTTTGAATCATGGGATGGGATGGAAAGCAAACAAAGCTATCCATGTTTATTTGGAAAAAAGAGAGAACAACTAAGCTCTTCCTAAACCCTAATTCCTACTAGCTTCAAGGAAGCTACCAAAAGGGGATCAAAACACCAAATTAATTTCTACAATTAATTCTACAGAGGCCTAAACATGTCTATTACATCACCAAAAGAGATTAGAGACTTATTATGCACTAATGGTTACCATTGAAAATCAACTAGGGGAAGTGCTATGTTAGAAGCATCATAAGAACAACCTAAGTATTAAATCAATTTAAAATACTAAAACTACTTCTAAAATCTTATAAATTTTTCTAAGGGATCCTACACGTGCTTGGTATCTATAGTAGAAAAACCAGAGCCTAAAACTATTCTTAAAGGCACTAAAGAAATCACACACCGAAAGTGGTCAAAAGGAAAATTAAGTGGGGAAGGCTCTAAAGATCTAGTTCAAAACAGAACCTAAAGCTACCTAAAAATTACCCTAAAAATTTCTGGGAGTTCCTTAATGTGTCTATAACAAACTAGAAAAGATTTAAGTCCAAATTCTATACTAAACTCCAGAACAAAAATCGGCAAGAAACTATGTAGTTTTTGGCATTTTATTATCCAACTAAAGGAGAAAAACGAAATCAAATTGAAAATTAAACGAAACTAAAATACAATTGCGCACAAAGATCATAGACATGATAAGGATCATCCATGAATTTTATCATACTTTTCTAAGCATTCTTGCTATTTTATATGAATTAAAATCAAACAGCACACAAAACAGAATTTTAATGCCATTAAATTAAAACAACAATCAAATGGTTAAATTAAATCGGAAAACCAACCTACGGATCGGGAATTTGATCCGGTGATCGTTGATCAAGTGAATTTGCAAAGATACGAACAAGATTAGACGGAAAACTTCAAGATCCACAATAATTCTTGCAAGAAGATGAAGATCGAACACTTCGAATCCGAATTGCTCCGAATAAGTGCTTCCAACTTACGCTCCAATATCCAACTTCAATTTGCACGAAAATTGATTATGAAACTTGATTCGATAATGATGATGAGTGGAGGTTTATGCTCAATATTCCATTGATTTCAATGAAAAATCAATGGATTCGATGACAAGAAGCTATGGGTGAGGGTTTGGAGAATGAAGAAATTGAGAGAATTGAGAGAGTGAGAGAATTCTTGAAAATGAAAAATGAAAATTGTGAGGAGTTTTTTTTTGTTGGTTTGGAGTAGATCACTTAAGTACTCCTTAGGCTTGGATCCCAAGGTAAGATTTGGACTTTGACTTGTGAAATATGGTTTGGAGCTTAATGGTATGATTTTGGATGTGTAGCTTATTCATGGAGTCACAAATTGGAACACCTTGAACCAAGCCCCAAATGAAAATTCTAATAATTCCAAAGTGTTTAGAACTTATTTTCCAATCAAATTGAGCACAAATTTGGCTTGAAATTATTCAATTATCATTTTTTTTTTGAATTTTTCCCTTTTAATTTCATTAAAATGGTCTTTTTGTGAAATTTCTTCAACCAATGCTTGTTCTAATCCATATCAATGGACTTTTGATACTTGGCTAAGCTAAAAACATAATTTTGAGCAACTTTCATGTTGAACAAAACTCCATTTGAAGCTTGCAAGATAGTGAAATTGACCTATAATTCAAAATGACCTGTAATGTCCAAATACCCAAAATACCCTTGACTTGTCAAAGCCATAACTTGAGTTCTACAAATCCAATCATGGACTTCTAGTACTCTTTAGAAAGCTAAGAGAATAAGGAACAACTTTCATGTTGACGAAAAGTTCATAGGAATCATCCTTCTAGGGCAAAAGTGTCATGCATGTTGGGTAACTTTCAAGCTCCAAATTCACATGCCTCAGATGACTTGTAACTTGTCTGGCTCATAACTTGAGTTCTATAAACCCTATCAAGGACTTCTAGTGCTTAAATTAAATCTAAGATCATTCCCTACAACAATAATGTTGGGGTCAAGATGAGATGACAATCATATCTTGAGTTAAATAGTCTTGAAGTCAGGGGTCAAGCCAGGGGATTTTACACTGTCAAGTCTTAGAAACCCTAGCCTGAAACTTCTAAAACTCTTCAATCATGATGAGTTAACCTTGGAATCATCCTTATAACATCTCAATGTATCCATCCATGGTCACATGGATCTTGAATTAAGTCTCAACTTCCTTCAAATCCTCAGTTGACTTAGGGTCGACCCAGTTAAACCCTAATTGCACCACTCATGGCTAAGTCTTCTTAATCTTACACAATGACCTGTATAGGCCTCAAAGTGATCTTCAAGACTTCTCATGAGCTCTCTCAAAACCTCCATTCCATCCTCATGGCCTCAGAATCATCTGATGGCTTTCTACAACTCTCAAGTTAGGAGACCTACACACTTGGTTTCAACCACTCTTTCTGAGGCTCTTTCAACTTCTCTGACAAGGATATCAACCCTTAAACATCTGAATAACCTTCTTAGCTAACCTCACAGTCTTGTATAGCTCTTGATTGGTAATCATACCTCTTGATCTCCTGCACCCATGTTCATGAAATGCAAATGATAATGCTAATGTGAATGAAATGAAACACAAGCTAGGTAAAGAAAAGTTGGGCAAATTTTGGGGTGCAACACATTTCAAGACCATATTTAAAACCATTATCCATTACACAAATGTCGACAAAAAACTACAAAGTCCAATACTTGCCAAATAAAGCCAAAGCCCATGTTTTTTTTAAGGTTACAATAACCATTACTTTTTCATAAACATTATAAAGCCCATGAATTACAATCTATAATCCAATTTACACAATTCTAAATAATAATAATAAATAGAAGTCCATTTTGTCTTGCAGCCAAGAAAATTTTACACAAAAAAGGGCTTCTACAAGCCATGAAACTAGCATGGCCCACATGAGTTTTTGACCATCCAGGACAATCTACCTCATAGCCTTTATGAACCAAGCGTTAGTACACTCACGATTGCCACAAAAATCACGCTGCAATTCATGGACCTACTGCAAGACAAAAAAAATCAAACCACACACCAGCCATGATTCAGAAGCATATACCACAAATTCACACCTTGTCATTGATTCATCAACACAAACCATGCTTCTTCTAACATCATATCCCTCACACTAGTACCATAGACAGGCCCCACTGAAGCGACGATTTTTGCACAAAGTTATAGCACGTCCCACAATACCAATTGGCAATGAATCATTTTGTTTGTCAAGCCAAACCAGCTTGCAACTATCACCTGTGCAGCAACAAAACCATACATAATACATAGTATAACCGAACCCACTTGAAGCCAAGTACGTAAAAAAGAAACCTTGACATCATAAACTTGAACGTACATAACTTGCACAAACCTCACAACCTACAACAGACGATTTGAAATGCAACAACTGCAGCAAATTCCTCAAACCATTTCCCATTTCACCCTTCACTCCTCCTATAAAGCAGAATAGGATTCATTCTCTTTAAAAAAGTTCTGGGAACCACCAAGGTGCTGTTGAAATTTCTCTAAACCATCCTTCAAAAACTCACGTGGCAGGCACCACAAGGATGGTGATGGGCGCCACCCTTCATTAGGTGTGGCAGGCGCCACCCTTTTGTAGTATGGTGGGCCCACGTCCATTTCTTTTATATTTTTTTTATTTTTTTTTTATTTTGTAAATTCAATCCACTTCTAGTCAAGGTACCTGAAACAACAAAAATACCGGCATAACAAGACATAAATCATGATAAATCAGAGAAATTGTAACTAAAAATTCATGCAAGTCAAGTCAAATATACTATATAATTTCACGTTATCAAACTCTCCCATACTTGAATCTTTACTTATCCTCGAGAAAATAATGAATTTGGTAATCATATTAAGCACGTGTTTGAAATAGAAACTCGATAAAACTCAAATCATACATCGTTGTGAGAATTTCGTTAGAAAGATAGGTACTCAACGTCAACACCAAGGATACCGTAATGACACGAAACCACAAAAATGCGATCAAAAACTCCCACCCTATGCAAATCAATCCGAATCATTTTATTATAACTCGACCTATTATCTTTCACCTCTTTTTCATTCTCGCGCAATCACATCAAGCTTGTTATCCCCACACGCATATAGTAAGTAAACCTGTTAGTGTTCAATGATCTCATTTTCAAATCTCTCTCTTTTTTCTTTTGAATTTCAAGAGTCCCGTCCATTGGGCTAAATTATTGGTTGAGGGCCAACTGACTTAAAAGGAACATGTCTTTTATTCGCTTTTCTATTCATTCAATTAACTATTTTAGATCGAACACATATTTGCGTCGGTTTATCACTTAGTTTGTGCCTTAGGATGGTGTTGACTGCTAGTATAAACTAATCAAGAGGCTACTCATAACTCAAGGTCTCGACATAATAAGTACTCAAATTGATCTGCATACTTAGGGGGCTTAGGGTGTCAAAACGGTACCGATATTATCAACATTTTCCCAAGTCTCTCTAATATAGCCTAACTTAAAGTGTCGTGTCATGCATCAAACCAAAAATATTTTTTTTTGTTATGGCTCAAGAAACTGGGAGAATTAAATAAATAGCGAAAACTATGCATAAAGACTAGACATCGCATGAATTTGAGTTGTTTATTAATGATAAACAAGGGAAATAAACATAGGCGAGAAATAAATTAAAACTACCAAGAAAACATTAAATGAAAGCAGTAAAACTTCCTCTCCCACACTTAAATCGAGCATTGTCCCCAATGCAACGACATAAGGTAAGGTAAGAAAGGAAGGAAGAACCTGGAATGTCTGCTACTGGTGGCCTCGGCCACGTGTTCGTGCATGCCTACCATTTTCAGGATGGTGAGGTGGTGTACCCACATGTTGAATATGTTCTTGGAAGTCTTCCACACGTACTCTTAATTCTGCCATCTCATCGATTAAGCCTGACATGTTGTGTTCACTCCTGAAATCCTAGTCGCACTGATCGTGTTGAATGCGTTGAAGGATTTACATCATTTCATTTTGTTGCGCTTCTATGGTTTGGATCCTTCGTTCGCGGCGAGCGTCTAAGTTGTTTCGTCGCATCATCTCATCATAAATGTCATCAAGGTCGCTTCTTCCTCTGGGCCTATTCCTTGACGATGTACCTGCAACATTTTCAGAAAAAACATGTGTGGTGTGTGGTTGTGTATTAGTTTCATGAGAATGTTGATCCATAGGATCACGACCCTCAACATTGTCCCCGCCAGCAGCTACATTCTCAAGAACATGCGTGGGGATTGGGTCATTAATATAGCAATAGTTATTTGGATTTCACACATCTGTGTGATCGGGGTTAGGAAGAATAAGACCTGGTACAACATTATTATAAATCATAAAATTAAATGCTCCGTATCGCCGCCTCCTTACTAGTTTCATGTTCCTAGTCATCTCTATATCAATGGTTCGGTACGTGAGCGGTGTCAGTGCCAAAAAATTTTCTTCAAGTCCAAGAATCTAGCTATGGATGTTATTAGTCCGCCGAAAGTGATTGCTCCCTTTTTCGTGGTAGCTAGTGCATGCATGTGAGAAAACATGAACGAGACTATATTAACCTTTTCGGGTACAAATGTGGCGAACAGATTGAAAATTTCTCTTTCGTTTACTTTGTTAGAATTCGACCGGCCGAAAATAGTGCACGCCAATAGTTGGCAAAAATAACGAATGGCCGAGTTTTGGATTAGAGAGGCTCTGTTGCCTTCAAAACTATGGGTTACCGTACCTATTATTGCCCTCCAGAACGGTTGAAAGGCATTCTGCCAATTATCAGTATCTGGGACCTCACACACTACCCCATTCCCGTAGGGAAAGTGTAGTAATTATGCTAGTTGATCGAAGGTGAAAGCATACTCTATATTAAACATTCAAAATTGAACCGTACTACTATAACATCAAGAGTTAGGGGTAGGATTAAAAATAAGTGAGCTAAGGAATTCTACTGTTAGTTGGTTATAGACAGGGTCTTTAAAAGACAGAAAATAGTTTAAGCTTAAGGTATTGAGCATAATATCGACACTGTCATGAATTCCTAATGCTGTTAAACAAGGTACATCGACATACCTTGTTGGTTCAATTTCTCTGCCTTGTAGTGCTCTGTAGAGGTTAGCTTGCGTTTCGCCTGCTTCTCCCTCTTTAAAATTAATTTGATAGCCTTGCACATCCATGACAGTAGCTCACGAAAACTCTCTCTTTTTGTTATGGAGAGTAGTGAGAAAAAGAAAAAAAACGTTTGAAAAAAATGAATGGTGTGGTTGGAGAGTTGGTAGTTCGGATATAAATAGTGGAAGGTGATTAAATATGGTAGTTAGAATGGTATTGTGGAGTAATGGTGGTCAAATAAAAGAGAGGAATATGCAGACAGATTAGAAACGTGGCTAGCATGCAAGGAGGGAAAAGGAGGTGGCGGGTGCCACATTGTGTGTAAGTGGCGGGTGCCATATTTGATTGTAAGTGGCAACTGCCAAATTTTGACTAGGGGAGGAAACCAAGGAAGCTTTTATTGCATGTGTTTTTATTTGACCAAAACATTTTAGATGCAAACTATAATCACAAACTTAATTGAAATATAGCAAAGTGAAAATTAAGATAGACGGGAATTAAAAAGAAAATTTTCGAATACTAAAGTAACGAAAATAAACTGAGTGTCTGAAATGAAAATAATATAAACTCATAATTAGAAAGTACGAAAAATTAAATTGTCCCAAAATTAATTAGTCCTTCTCCCACACTTAAAACAGACAGTGTCCTCATTGTTTAAATGTGAAAGTAAAAAAAATGGTGATATCCAAATCCATTAGCCACTTCGATGACCACCAGTAGGAGGAGCAGCAAAAGAATAAAGATTTTGATAAATATGATCCAATTGTTCTGTGACTACATCCGTGAAACCGTGGAAGTCCACGCGTATGGTTGGAAATTTGCCTCTGAGATTAGTGATGCTAGTCTCGAGTGCATAAATGGTAGCAGTGTGATCAACTGGTTATGCGGCAGGCACACCAGGGGTACTAGAGTCAGTGTCAGAGAGATAAGCCTCATAGTAGTTATAGAGTTGCGATGTCTCCGGAGGAGAGGGTGGTGCATCTTGTGGTCCGTCCAATCAAAAAGCCAGTTATTTCTATCATGCACACTAGTCCAAAAATTTGGTAACGTAAACAGGTGTACAACTTGATCATTGACCAGGAATTCAAACTCATCAGGGCCCATGTCTCTAATAATTCTGGTATTAAAGAAAAATTGAGTGTACATGGGTCGGATTCCTCCTAGAGGTTCAAATCTAATGATCGATTGTCTTAATCCAATGGCATTGGCAATCATGGTCACTAAGCCTTCCATTAGGATCGATTCATGGTCAACTTGTGCCATTCGGACAAAGATTGCTATCATAAACGTAGTGGCATTGATGGGACGAGCTTGTGAGGTACAATACAATATGAAAAACTCATCTTTAGATACAACGATTATGTTCTTCTCTTTCCCGAATAGGGTGCTGTCATACCCTAAATTTGTCCTACCCTTTTGTAAATATTTTCGCATTATTGTTTCATGCCGTTTACACACGTGTCCACCTGAAATCGTGCGTTTTCCAAACTTTATCTTTTTGACCAATTAAGACGTGACACGTGGCCTAAGGTTATTTTGTGAATATTATTTTCTTAAACGTTTTTTTAAAGGTTACTAATAACATTTTTTTTTATATAATTATTTTTCGTTTTTTATAAATTTGAAGTTTATTTTTATATACTTTTTTTTAATATTTATTTAATTAGTATTTGTTAATATTTTGTTTTATAGTTATTATATGTGTTAATATCAATTAGTGATTAATAGAGTTAATTAGTTAAAAAAAATATAACTAAGAGAAAAAATGGAAATAGGAGTGAAGAAAGTCCCATCAGGAAGGCCCATTGGAGAGATTTTCACGGTTTAAAAAGAGAGAATTGATTGAATGAAAACCTAAGGGGGATACTGTTCACTACCCCTTTCAAAACCCTAAAACGGCGCCGCAACCCCCTCTCAGAAACCCTATTCTTTTCTTCCTTCCTAAACGAAATCCTAACCCTCCTCATAACCCACAAAACGACGTCGTCCCCCATTCCCCTTCATCTTCTCCCTCAGCAAAACTCATCTTCCTCTACCCTCAATAAACCCAAACGCAACTCACCCTCTCTCTTTCTGCCACAACCATAAAAGTGCAAAGGGAAAAGGGGTAGCAGTTACATCCGACGTTGAGGCTTCGAGGATTCAGTTACAGCGGTACTAGTAATCTCACAGCAGCACTATTATCTCGCTCAGTTTCGCAATACTTCGACTCTGTGTCGCAGCAACATAACATCAACGACATTTCTGCAACATCAGTAGCGCGGAAATAACTTCAGCTCGCGACGACACTTCTGCAACCACGGAAAGAACAACTTATCAACATGATTTTTGTTTTCAGCTCAACAAATTACATTCGAATCTCGGTTGGTTTTTTCCTGTGTTTAACCGTGAATATTGGGCGTTTTCTGTGTTTTTTAGTTGATGTTATTATTGTCAATTCGTCCCAAAGTTAACATTGAATTTTATTCGGTTAGTGCATTGTTGTTTGTTGTGATTGTGATTTTGGTCCTTAGATGGCTTACTGAAAAACATGGAGGAAGTTTGTCATGCTATATCAGTATTATGTGATGTTCAGATCTGTGATATTTGTGCTGTAAATGTGTTGCTGTTTAAGTGAGTTTTTTAGTCTTATTATTATGTTCAATGAAGGTCCTGGTTTGGATTTGCACTGTTAGTAGGTTATACGAACTATGTGTTAAGCTCGCATTTTAGTTATAGATTTTTCCACTGATTTCTTATTTCGATGTTATTACGAGGCTTCGATGCAGAATGGCTGTGCTGATATAGAATCCTAATTATACCATTATTATGGTTAAAATATGCCTCGACTATGTCTTTTCTCCTCATTTTCATTGCGATGTCGGTTTTTTGATTTGCGGCTTTGCGTATCAATAGCATGATTATTGCATCATCATTATTTATCTGGCCTGGTAAACTTATGAGTTCGTTTCGATCAGCAGCTTTGGGGATATTAGTTACCGTGATAATTTTCTTTGAGTGTGCCGTATGAACTAAAAACTCAGACCTGTGGTGAATACGGTTCAGAGTAACTTTAACCAATAGTATTATGCTTCTGCTATGCTACTATCTTCTTTCAATTTCATGTGAACTGTCAAATTTTTGTTTGAGATTGTTTATAAATTGAGAAATAAAATATGATGAGGTTAGTTTGATTGTAGGTTCATATTTAGAGTGAATATTGTGATCCATTTCTGTTCACCCTGTTTTCTTTCGTGATTACAACCATTTCTTTAGTGTGTTTGCTGCCCTGAATTTTGATCTGAGTTTTGATATGTTTTTCATAGTGAAGATATCACATGAGTATCTTCAGTATTGTCGCAAGTTCCGTTGTTGCCGTGTTGAAAAGACTCTGTATTTTTTGTTGTTCTGTCAAGAAAATAAGCAGGTGGTGGCTACTATAAGTTCCTACTATTATGCACAAAATTTGTGTTGTGGCTGGATCGGTGATATAGGCGTATGGTTTAACAACAATATATGCATAATATATGCGTCTTGTGGTCCCAGGTGGCCACATGTTACAACATTTTCTTACATTGTGATTACTATATATTTTATTATTATGAACGAATTTAGGAGTTAAAGCGACAAGTTTTCAACTATATGAACTAATTCTGTTTTTCTTTTTTTACTCTTGTACTCTCCATAAGTGGATTTTCTATTATTAATCACAAAAATAGTTAGCTGTAGAATGTACAAATACGATCAAAAGCGCCAAGTACCACTCTCAAACTTGATTAGGACTTTTTGATTGTAATTCCATTTGTTTTTTAAGAGCAACACTAAAAATATTTGTTTTAATCAAATGAATTCAGTTATATAAACGAAAGAGTGAACTCTTGAGGTCTAGCACCTCTTGGGTTCATAAATGACTAGTATCAAGGCGTACGCCTTAGATAATGTCGTTCTAATTTTCGTTTCTAAAACACACTCCCTAGTTATTGGATAAAAAATGCCATAGGAATCTAGCATTCCATGTGGTATTTTCGTTCTTCATCAAAATATTTTTCAAATGAAAATGGTGTTGTCGAGATCTAGCATCTCGATAATACTCCGATTAATTGGTTGTGAGGCCGACGTCTCATTTATCAAATAATTATCACTTCTCCTAAATTATTTTTCAAATTCAATTTCGTATTCTTCTTACATATTCACAAATTATCTTCATACCCTATTTCGCTTCAAATCATTTTTTAAAACATTTTCTCGATCAAACTCCAAAAGAAGGAGATTCTTGGAATCTAGCATTCCTTGGATCTTCGAGTGAATAATTCTCGAGGCACGCTCTTGAGTTGTTATTCACTCAATCTTTTGACTTTCTCAAACACTTTCTCAACATCTTTTTCAATTAAAACTCCGAAAGAAGGAGATTCTTGGAATCTAGCATTCCTTGAATTTTCGAGTGAATAGTTCTCGAGGCACGCCCTTTGAGTTGTTATTCACTCAACCTTTCGACTTTTTCAGACTCAATCATTTTCCAACATTCTCCTAAGTCGAATGCTCGTACGCATTCGCAACCTATATTTCGTACACGCATTCACAACTCCCCGTGGTTTTGATATTGGAAGCACCCTTAGGGACCAATATCATTTCTCACAATCTAACCCTTGACACGTCATCAAGTCGGTTCCATCTTCGGTTAAATCCTCGACACGTCGTCGAGCTACTTCAAAAAAACTTCCTCTTTGCCTCGCATTCCATTTTCGATTCAATCTTTTCACAAACATTTTTTAAACTTACGAAAGAGGGATATTCTTAGAATCTAGCATTCTTTGAATATTCGAATGAGTAACTCTCGAGGCGCGCTCTTGAGTTGTTATTAGTTCATTCTTTTGATTTCAAAACATTCAATCCTTTATCTCCAACTCTTTTCAACCCAATTTCCGAAAGAATTGAGTTCTTGGGATCTTGCATTCCTTGAATTCTTGAGTGACAAGCTCTTGAGGCATGCCCTTGGGTTGCTTGTCAGTCACTCTTTTGTTTCTCAATCCATTTCAAACTTCACATTTTCTTGGTCGTCTCCACAAACTACGACTGCTCTGATTCTTTATTCATTCTTGAATATAAGATACGTAGGCACAAGATTGCGATGATCTTGGCGAGCACACTTCTATCCTTCTCCATTATTCCGTCCACGCTTCTATCCTTCTCCATTATTCCTTCCACACTTCTATCTTCCTCCATTATTCCTTACATTCCCAACCTTTCCCGTAGTCGAACTACGACGCTCTGATTTCTCATTCTCGTCCGAATGAGCATACGTAGGCACAAGGGCCCCAATCCTTGGCGAGCACCCTATCCTATAACCACCAATCTTTCCTTTGCGTATTTAACCTTTTATCCTACCAACTCGCCTTTAACAACGAGAAGAAAACAAGTAAACCTAAACAACACTCCCCACAATTATCTTAAGAGGTTCCCGTCGAGTACGACAGACGTGAGGGGTGCTAATACCTTCCCCTCACGTAACCGACTCCCGAACCCAGAACTTGGTTGCGACAGCCCTGTTCCTGTCCTTTTTGTTTTAAGAGATTTTCTCGATATTTTCCTCTCCCGTTTATTCGGGAAGAATAAAGTTCGGTGGCGACTCTGTCGAACCGCATTTCTGCGCCTTTTGCGCGAGGGTCGTTTCTCCGAAATGTCTCCGTGATTTTTCGAGGTGCGACAGGTGCGGGCTAGGATCTTATGGAAATAACGGATTGCAGGGTTGTGTATGTGGTAATCGATACCAAACATACTAAAAGTGATAAGGCCTCTACTGAATCTAAAACCATGGTTAGGCTGGTAAACAAGGGAGCTTAGGAACTCAAGGGTTAACCTATGGTAGGAAGCAAACCTTCTTATAACAGTAAAACTACCCCAGCCTAGTTGGCTAAGAAGATACATCACACTATCTTTGATACCCAACTTAGTCATGGTGAGCCGATTAGGGTAAATAGTTAGTGCCATCTCTCTCAGAGCTAAGGCTTCAAAGCGCCTCCTCTGAGCTATGCCTCTGAAAGTGATACCCATATAGTTTACTTGTTGCATCGTTAAAGTTAGTAGTTAGCTAAAGTCAAGTTAGCCTGTAAGTAATTAGACAAGAATGTCGCACCCTAATTTTTGACCATAAGATCTTGTCTCCTTGTCTTTCTCGCTTGTTTTATTTTACTTATATATATATGTTTATTTCGACTAACCAATTTATGCAGGCACACTGGTTCAAATGGATAGGCAGTCTCACGAGAATTTTAGGAGCTAGGACCTTAAGCGTACCCCATAAAGGTTCATCGGACGCCAACATCAATCCCCCCAACACTTCGCAGTCCCTAAACGTACCTCAAAGAGGATTAAGGTTCTTTTTAGGAGTATTGGGTTTGGCCGTATATCAAGGACTAGTTAAGGTTTTATGGCACAAGGCGTGACAGGATCATATCTTTGTTTAAGTATTAAGACTTTGGTAAACAGAGTCTGTTTGTTTAAAAGGATCAATATGGCTTGGAAACCATCCAAGGGAGTGGGATGTGGAAAGAGTTGATTGTTAATCGGAGAAACATGCATTAACTCTGATTGAAGTCTCAAAGCGTGATGTCGTTGTTTGTTTTCCTTTTACTAAAACTGGTAATTACAAAGTGACAAAGAAGAAAGCAAGGTGAAGCTATCAAATTGGATCAACCTGGCCTCACGTACATCATAATTCAATACGTCATGCAAAATACAATTAAAAGTTGGTCTTTCTGCAATTATAACTCATTTGCAGAACAATGACGTCATGTTGGTGAATTGTTTTTCCATTTAATTCATTTCCTACAAAGCTGTGTAATCTACATTATACATTTTGTCAAGCCAAGTAAGCCCCACACCAATCTCACGCTACAGGAGAATCTCAACTATGTAATTTGTTTGAATAACTAGTACTAAGGAACAAGTGAGCCACCAGGACATGTTATTTCGCAATGATCACTGTTGGGGCAAGTTGTTGCGAGAAAAAATTACAGAGTAAACCGAAGAACAACTTGTTTAGAGAAGGACTGCTACTACCAATCATCACTCGGCAACCATCCTTTATTCAAGACCTGCACCACAATGATGGCATGTACGGACAATTGCGTAGACACTTGGTTCTCCGCGGCAACGCTGTTCTTTCAATAGCAGCGGCGCTTGTCCTCGACTTCGGTAACTACGACCTCAACAGCAGCGGTAGCATTGCAACAACCACCCATGACCTGCTTGAGAAAATCAGGAAACAAACATTAAATGAAATTTAACGCGACACCCTGCACAACACAAGTTTCAGATCAAATCACCGTAAGAGTATCCGATGGAATTACCAACAAGAATAACAAAAGCACATCACATGTTTAAATCACAATCATAAGCAACCAAATCAGTTAATCACCTCTCAGTAATATGCTATGCAATGTCACCTGCTACGACCGTCGATGATGCAACCGTCTTTATCATCTAGCCTTCCGTAGAATCAGCTTTCTAACACAAGCTAGACTTCTACAATTCCTTCCATAACTTGATAGCAACGAACTTTTGCTTCTCAACAGCAGGACCAAACACCATTGCTAAGCTAACGACGGATTGAACATGAGCTCGTTACCATATTTCAATAGGCTTCGTAGTCGCAATTATAACCAGTCCCGCAGCTGCCAGGTGTACATGAGATCCACTCAGTTACCGCAACCGAGACTCCCTTTCGACCTGTCAAAACACAACCATTAATCAAATGCCGTCGAAAATAAAGTGAAGTTTAAGGAGAAGAGAATTTAAGTCTGTCCCTCAGTTCAATTCATCATCGGGCATGAGACTCGAGTGGCCGGGAGGACTATGACCGTAGCCATTATCAACTCTCTACCGAACATCGAAAATCGAATTAAGGCAACTATTTCGAACAACTCAACGTAATTCGCAAGTGTTGCACCCCAAAATTTGACCAACATTTATTCATTGAGTGTTTGAAAGTTGATACCTTCATCAGACAGTTCAAGAGAACCTCAGAGGAAGTGGGTTGAAACCAAGGATGTGTGCTTCATAGCTTGAGAGTTGTGGGTGCTCCTCAGATGATTCTGAGACTTTGAGAATGAACTTGATGTTTTGAGAAAGCCTATGAGATGTCTTAATAGCCATCATGAAGCCCAGAGAGGTCATTAGGCAAGAATTCAGAAGATTCAACCATGATGGTAGAATTAGGATTTTGACTGGGTCAACCCTAGGATCAGCTGAAGATTTGGAGAAGGTTGAGACCTAATCCAAGGGCCATGAGATCATGGAATGATGCATAGAGATGTTATAAAGAGGATTCCTAGACCAACTCCTCATTATTGAAGAGTTTGAGAAGTTTTGAGTTAGGGTTTCTGAGGATTGTCAGTGGAAAAACCCTAATTTGATCCCTATCTTCCAGGCAGTTTTAGCTCTAGATGTGATTGATATCTCATCTTCCCCACAACATGAATGTTGTAGAGCTTGTTCTTAGCTTTAATTTGAGTGGTGGAAGTCCTTGATAGGAGTTACAGAGCTCAAGTTATGGTTTTGACAAATTACAGGTCAGCTGAGGTGTGTGAATCTTGGTCCTTGAAAGTCACCCAACTTGCAGACAACTTTTGCCCTAGTAGGATGATTCCTATGATTTCTTGGTCAACATGAATGTTGAAGGGAATCTTCTTAGCTTTAATTTGAGTGGTAGAAGTCCTTGATAGGATTTGTGGAACTCAACTTATGGTTTGATCAAGACAGGGGTATTTTGGTCATTTGTCAGTTATAGGTCATTTTAGCCAATGCCTAAAACTCCTATTTCCAAGCCTCAAATGGAAAAACTCAAAACATGAAAGTTGTTCAAAATGTGATTTTAAGTCTAGAAAGAAGGTCACAAATTGTTGGAAAAGCTCATAGCATGAAGTTACATGATTGGTCAAAAATGAACTAAAAATGGCATATAAGTTTGAAAAGTTGAATTTGAAAATTGGTTTGGAGGATCTAGGAATCCAAAATAGGTCATCCAATATATCATTTTGATTGGAAACATTATTTTGAGAACTTTGGTTCAAATAGATTTTTCATTTGAGGTCTAAAAAAGGGACTTTCTTTGTAAATCTATTACTTGCATTATAAGGCAATGTTGAAAAACCTTACACAAGCCAAATGTAAGGGCTGATTTCCTTCATACACACTTAATATCTCATGTAAAGACATATTCAAGGGATTTTGGTAAGGTATGAAAGAAGATATCATGATATTTCAAGTTCTCATGTGGTGATATTTTCAATACTTTCTAGAAAGATCTAGATGATTCTAGCCTCTTCCACCACTTGTTATTTAAAGAGGGCCATGAAGAGAGTTCAAAGGTTGGTGAAAGTTGAAGAATTGAGGAGAGAAGAAGGAGATTCGAGCTAGGGTTTCAAGGTGTACCATAACTGCATTTCAAGAGAAAAGTCACTACTACAAGCTCTCATCTTCAAGGATTTTGCATACAGAAAGTAAAGCACCATTGGAAGATCACTGTGGAGAAGTTACAAGGCTTGAATCGTGCCATAGCATCACCTCCTTCTCATTCTTGACAGGTTCTTTTCCTTCTCCTTTTCACCTTAATTATGCGTAGATATACCATGATTTAGGCATAGAATGGCTAGGCTAAGTTAGATGATGAGATCTTGAGACTTTGAGCATGATTCATGGAGGTTGAAGTTTTGGCATGAAACTTTGGAGATCAAGAACACGCACCCTAGGCCACTATATTCTTAGGTTTTTAGCTCAGCATGATCCCCTTAGCATGAGGTATAATCCTGATTAATATGAGATCATTTCATAACCATGCAAACCAGAGCATAAGAATGGAGGACAAGACTTGCAGCCTTCGTATCTTCTTCTTGAGGGAGAATTAGAAGATTCTAGCACCGTGGTTGTGTAGAGGGAGAGGAGTAGATGAATTTTGATGTTTGGATCGTGAGGAATGATTGAGAGTTGAGGGAGATACGTGGAGTAGAAGTTGCTTGCATGAGAGTTGGTTCTGAAACCCTAGTTTGGTTCGTTGGAGAAGACGTAATCACCATCGTCCATCTCCTTTGAATATTTGACTAATTCATCTCAACCAACGGCCCAGATCAGTCCAAGAAAACGGAGGGAAATTTAAAAGTCTAAACGCTGCGTTTGGTTTAGTGACCGTGTGGGCTTTAGCCTCTTTCATATCCGCACCCCCCTTCTATTTGGCCCAAATGAAATGAACTGGCGCGTGTTGCTGTTTCCACCCCCTCCCTTTTATATTATTTTGATTTCTTTTTAATTCTCTTAATATTTTTGCCATCTTATAAAATTCATTAAAAATTGATAAATGATGATTTTTTGGTCATTCTTTTTTCTATGATTAGATAATTGTGTATAGAAAAATATAAAAATAAAAATGAAATTTTATTTTTAATGTAGAATTAATGGTGATATTTTCTTTTAAATAGGGTATTTTATTTCTTTTAGTTTGTACCTTATCTTGCAAGAATTGTTTTAGGACCTTCCCTTAGGTTTTTTAATTCATTCTTTTTTGTGTGATTAGATATTGAACCCTAGTTTCATGTAGGATTTATCCCTTGATTTTAGAAATTAAATTTGATGTAGTTTGATAGTTAGGCATTTAGATGCTCTAATTAGGGTTTTAGGTTGTATACTTGAACTTCAACATTTTATTTTTGGGGTTTTTAGGACAAGTTAGTGTATGGGGAATATATGGGACTTAAGGGTAGTTAAATAGGATCCCCTAGAATTTATATTAGGAATTTGTATGGTATTTTAGTATTTTTCATTGATTTTTGAATGTATGGATAGTATGTGTGTTGCTTAAAGGCATAAGTTGTATTGTTGTGTTTTCTTTCCTTCTCTTTTGAGTGTGTGAGCCTTGAGGATTGAGTTGAAGACCCTGTGGATCATCATGGAAGCTTTGAAGACCTTGCAGAGGAGTCTAGCATAGTTTTTGTTGTTTTGTTTATAGGTTCATAGGTGCATAGGCAGAGCCCTAGATATAATACTTTGTTCAATAAACAAGGAGTGTCTTGTTCACCTCCTTTCTTCTCTGTGACATAGAGTCCCTTAAGGGTATTCACCTCTCTCCTTTGGAGGGATTAGTGACCTTGCCCTATAAGGTAGAACTTTGAGAGAGCCTTTCCTTTGATGTTAAGTTCTCAATGGCATCCTTTGGAAGTCAGTGAGGACTGTGACATCTCCACCTCATCTTGTTAACTGAATCTTGTTTGCTGGAGCATTGGAGCCATTGAAGATAGAAGCTGAAGCCTTGAAGAGGATGATTCCTTGGAAATTATGGAAGTCTGAAGACTCTGTGAAGATCAAATTGATGCCTGAAGATCCCTGAAGATAGTGAAGCCTGAAGGTAGAGCTGATCAAAGGAGCTGAAGCTCAAAGGGAGAAGATGAGTTGATACTCATGTTGTAGGGTTGATACCTGGAAAGCAAGTGATCTCTGAAGTCTGAAGACTGGGTTGCTGCTGAAGGAGCTGAGGCTTTCTTCTGTTTTCTTTGATGTATTGTGTGTTTTGTCTGATTTGTCTGTTGCATTAGACTAAGCCCATTTAGAATAAGTCCAGTCTAAGAGCATGAGTGCATCTGATTGTATTGTTATTGCTTGGATTTGCTTGCGGGTATTCGGTAGAGCCCAGCTCCCTTGCCCATGTGTTTATTTTGCTTGATAGCATTTCATTTCTTTTGTCTGTATGATTACAGTTTACTGTCATTGCTTGATAGCATGTTGTTTATTTCAGTATGATTACTGTTATTTCATGACTGGCTTGAGGTCGAGACGAGCTTGTGGAGGCTGAAGCCCCACACACATTTCCTCCCTCACTTGCATTGCATGCATTTTACTGTTAAAGCTGTTGCTTTTGTCTGTTTTGGTGTATCATTGATATGATCCCTTAGGACTCTCATTTCCTCTGATGAGGATTTGATGATAGACTTTTAGGTTGAAACCTATGCATGACAACATCTAGGAGTTCCCTGTTCAAACCTCAACCATAGGATGAATCCATGGCATGACAACAGTAGGACTTGATAGTCTCCCTCCTAGTTGGGCCTGTTCTCTTCTCATCTCGAAACAGTTTAAGATACAGTAATCATGAATGATTTCTTTCGTACGTTACGAGCCTTAAGCTATCTGAGAAAGGATTGTGGGAGAGTTTCTTTTCCACAGTCTGGATGTTTAGTATGGTACCCTTTGGGTGACATGCGACGCATTCACTCTCAGGTCATAGTCTCTAGTGCGGTTGAAATCGCAAACACAATAAAAAAAACACTTCTTTTAGGAGATAACCCGTAGTTAGCCGAACTACGTTTGCTCTGATCTTTCATACCAGATGAAAGTACGTAGGCATAGGATGCGATGTCCTAGCGAGCAACCTTTCCCCGTAATCCTTCGTAGGCCGAACTACGTTGACTCTGATTTCTCATTCTCTGATGGGAATACGTAGGCATAAAGCGCGATGCTTTGCCGAGTCATTTTTCTTTTCTTTTTTAGCCAGCCTTGATAGGTAGATAGATTATAACCAACCCGTCCAAGTAAACAAACAAGCGAGGATCCCGTCGAGTACGACGGACGTGAGGGGTGCCAATACCTTCCCCTTGCGTAACCGACTCCCGAACCCAGACAACGGTTGCGATGACCTTGTCTTACCCTTATTCGTCAGGTTTTTCCGATCGTTTCCTTTCCCGCTCTGAGGGATAAATAACGAAAGGTGGCGACTCTTCTGTTTTGCCGGCACCTTATTTTCGCGCAAGCGACAGCTGGCGACTCTGCTGGGGACTCCAACGGTTCCCTGTGCGAGTCAATCCTATTGTTTGTGTGTTTGCTTGTTGGGTTGCGTTTATTTATCGCATTTTGTACTTCTCGCACTTTATTTCCCGCATTTTATGTTCCAGTATAATATGATTATTTGTGCTGCTGTGGGATGGGAGTTCTGATTGAGTGAGAAGCCAGGCCCAGGCTTGAATGCACCATAGACTTAGAGTGGAAATTAGTGGGCGCGTGCTTGCTTTGCAGGCACTAGTGTCTCATGAAATCCACGCTCAGACGAGGTTCATCCGGTTGGCTTCACTTTCAACCCTTTGGGTTGAGACGGTTGCTGGTTTGGTGGATTGTCGACTCTGGGGACCGATCATTTATGATTCAGCTAAGTGAGGCCTCTTCAGGACTTGATGATGCCACTCCTTCTGGGAATCGTATCATCAGTTTTGAAAGTCTGTGACGCTGATGAACGCATAGGATGCCGTACCTTGAGTCAGTCTAGGTCCATACTTGTGAGTGGGACTGGGTTTATTGCAGGAAACTTAGACCTTCAGACTACCTGGTTTTCTTGACAGTGAATCAGTTATGTTGGGTTCTCAGTTGCAGACATGTTCTTGATAGAGCAAGAGGTTTTTGATCAGAGGATCTTGTCGCCGGGTGTTTGTCTGTTCTTGATAGAGCAGGCTTTGATCAGTATATTATCATCAGTGGTTTGTTCTGGATGGAGCAGACTTTGAGTGAGGTCTGAAGACCTCATCGGCAGATGCTATTTGTTCTTGATAGGGCAGATTTTGAGTGGGGTCTGAAGGTCTCATCAGCAGCTGTGTGTTTGTTCTTAATAGGGCAAATTTCTGATTTGGGGTCTGAAGACTTCAACAGGTGTTCCTTGATCTTGCGCCCGGGGTCCTTATTATCATGCACTTACTCTTGACAGAGCAGAATTTTGATCTCGATCCTATCAGATGGTTATTCTCAGCAGATCAGATCAGTGGTTTTACACCGGGGTTTCGTCCTCATCAATGACTGTTGATACCGAATCTCCACAGCGGCCACCTGGATATATTATTGCATACCCGCATCTTGCATTAGTTTACGCATTCATCTGCATTCCATTAACGTGTGTCTGTGTTGCAGGTACCGTTTCCCCGATCCAGGATTTCTCGTCTCCTACTGCTGTTATGGCTTCTTTCAGGAAGACTGTTGCGTACAAATTCCCGACCCCCGATGTGTCGAAGCTGACTGGTTTGATAGCCCTGGCAGGGCATTCTGTGAAGGATAGGTTCAGGACGTCTTATGGCAAGTTGCTTAGTCTGGTCTACAAACCCTCTGCGTCTGAGTTGAATGGGTTACATGCTCTTCTGCAGTTTTATGATCCTCCCTTGAGGTGTTTCACTTTTCATGACTTCGTTCTCGCGCCGACATTGGAAGAGTATGTTGATATGCTGGGTGTGTCTATCAAAAGGCAGATGCCTTTTGTCCACATGGATGCTGAGCCTGATCTGGTTAGCTTGGCTTCCTCACTCCATTTGAGTGCTTCTGAGTTAGTGGTGACAAGTTGGAACAAGGTCCCAGGGTTCTCTCTACAGTTTCTGATAGCTAAGGCTCAGCAGTGTGCTAAGGACAAATGTTGGGACGCCTTCAGCGCCATCCTTGCTTTATGCATATATGGCATCATCCTATTTCCCAGCATGCCTGATTTCGTAGACTTCGATGCATTCCATATCTTTGCCTCAGGGAATCCAGTCCCTACTCTGATCGGAGACGTTTACCATTCAGTGCATTACAAGAATGAGAACCGGAGAGGGAAAAATGTTTCATGCTGCGTACCGTTGTTGTACAAGTGGTTTGATAGTCATTTGCCCAAGAGGGGTTCTTCTGTCTTGTCTGCAGCCACAGTTGAGTGGCCTGAGCGTCTGATGAGCTTGTCGGCAGAAGACATTGTTTGGTTCGTTGACAGAAGCAGGTTAGGCACCGAGATGATCTTCAGTTGTAGTGGGTTTCCTAACGTACCGCTGATAGGTAGGAAGGGTTGCATCAACTACAACCCATCATTGCTAGTTCGTCAGTTTGCATATGCTTTGAGGAATCCACCGAGGGAAGAAGAGGTACGGGAATCTCTGTACCTCACGGGTATTCTAGAGGGGGAGTTGTTGTCCAAGCTTCAGTATGCGTGGAACAATATCAGCACGAGAGGAAAGTCTTTGTTGGGGAAGAGCGACAACCAAGCTTATTCTCCTTATTCAGATTGGATCAGAGCCAGAGCCAGCGCTATAGGGATGCCATTCCCTCATGTCAGACCAGAGAATCCTCCACCAGTCGAAGAGCCTACCACTGTGTCCATTCATCAGCACAACCAGGTATTAGCTGAGCGTGATGAACTGAAGAGGGAAAATGCAGAATTAGAGAAGGAGTTAGCTCAGCTTCGAAGTGAGAGGAACGAAGCCGTGCATGCTCTCAAAAAGCAAACAGAGTCGGTGAGCCAGCTGAGTGCAGACTTGGCAAAGCAGATTGCTGATCGGGAACGCTTAGGTCAAGACTTCAGGGCTGCTAATGATGTGCTAGCTACGAAGAAGACGCATTTGGAGGAAGCATACCGGAGAATATCTAAGTTCGACCAGCATTGGAAGACTTCCATGGCCACCAGGAAGGAGCGAGAAGACAAGCTGATGCTGCAGATTTCTAAGCTAGAGACTGAAGTGAAGGACAGTGAGCGGAGGTTTGATGAAGAGACCGCCCGCAGGTACTCCGCTGAAGCCCGTCTCAACAAAGCCATTGCTAGCCTGAAGGAGCATAAGCTGATGTTTGAGTCTAAGAAGCGGAAGCTGGAAGATTGCTTTGGCGAAGGCGCTTGGGAGAGTTCAGTTCAGGGGCTTCAGCATACTATCAGGCAGAGGGAACTACTCGTCGAGGGGTTGCTCACTTCGCCAGATCATTCAGAGACAAAGGAGTTATTAGCAGAGTATCGCGCCCGTGGCCGTACTTGACTAGTTATATCCCTGTCGTTTTTGATCTTTGATGTATGCTGACCATCACCAGACTTGTTGGCTGAGGTCATGCTGTTGATTTGTACTCGCTGATACTGTGTACAGCCTTGACAGGCCTTTCCATATATATATGAGATTGATGTTTCCATGATTGGGCTCGGATTTCTTCTTCCTCTTGTTGTTATCAGCACCGTCACTAAGGCACTAGGATCGGGGAAAAATCTCCCACGCGCACAGACACACGCATGCATCTGCATGAAGCATATATGCATGATGTATATCTTATTGCTTTTCCTAACCTTTATTATTGACAGGTTTTTCAGGTTCCGCGCTGCTTTCGATCTCCAGGATTGATCAAAGACCCATTCACCGCTACTCAACTCGCGCTAATCAGACGAGGATTATGGACCAGGTACAGTCAGATGTTCAAGAGCTCCGTGAGCGGATGGATCGTTTTATGGAGCTGATGCAGGTGGTCGCGAACGGTCAAGATCAGCTTCGTACTCTGGTTCAACCTCTGATCTCCAGGGTTGACAGTAATGGCATACTTCATGGAGGGGCCGTGCCTACTCCCCCTCAAGGGGATACTCCACAGAACGTTGTTCCTGCTGCCGGGGGCAACGGCAGTGCTAACGGCAATCTGATGACTAATCTCGGACTCAACGCGGCCGGCGCCGTCAATGGTAGTTTGGGAGCCAATGTTAACATGGGGCCGGTCAACGGTAATGCTGGTGCAGGAAATTTGGTGGTGCCTCAACCGTGGCTGGAGGACCATCAGGATGATATATTCTCTCAGAGAGGTATAGAGGCAGAGTTGAATGCCGAGGCTCGACTCAGGTTCAAGGCGCTGGAAGACAAGATGAGAAGCATAGAAAATCAGAACGCATTGGGCGTTGACATGTCCAACCTTGGGTTGATTACTGACTTTAAAGTACCCCACAAGTTCAAGGTGCCTACCTTTGAGAAGTATAAGGGTACTACTTGCCCCCGAGTCCACCTCCGATCTTATTATAGAAAGATGTCCGCCTATTCTGACGATGAGAAGTTGCTAATGCACTTCTTTCAGGATAGCCTTTCTGGCCCGTCGCTCGAATGGTATATGGGCTTGGAGCCCGCTGCTGTGCGCACCTGGAAAGAGCTTGCAGAAGCGTTTGTTCTCCACTATCAATATAATAGCGACTTGGCTCCCAACCGAGTTCAGCTTCAGAATCTCTCACAGCGGAACAATGAAAGCTTCAAAGAATACGCCCAGCGGTGGCGTGAATTGGCTGCTCGGGTTCAACCGCCGATGGTTGAGCGTGAGTTGGTACAAATGTTCGTGGCTACCCTTCCCGGAATCTACTATGAAAAGCTGGTCAGTGGCATGTCGGGAACATTCTCGGCTCTTATCACTTTGGGCGAGCATGTTGAGAACGGTATAAAGATCGAAAAAATTCAGGGCGAATCATCCTCAGCGGGAGGAGGTAGCAAGAAACCCTATACTGGCAAGCGTCGAGAGGGGGATGCCAGTGCTGTCACTAATGCTAGGAGAAAGGGCAAGGGCCCTCAGTCTCAGATTGCTAGCATAAACATTCCAGCTGCTCCGCCGCAGCCGCAGCAACCTCAGCAGCAGAATAATCAGGGGTATAAAAGATATCAGAATCGGGCTCCTATGGCAAGCCGTCAGTTTGATACTCCACCTATGTCATATGCACAGCTTCTGCAAACCTTGCTGCAGCTTCAGCTAGTTCAAAAGAGGACGCTGGCTCCCTTAACAGGGGCGCCACCACCGGGGTATGATGCCAGTGCTACTTGTGAGTTCCATAATGGGGCACCTGGCCATACGATTGAGAATTGTAAAGCTTTTAAGCACAAAGTCCAGGACTTGGTGGACGCCAAGGTTATCAACTTTTCTGACAATGTGCCCAACGTCACCAAGAATCCGATGCCTCATCATAAGGGGGGCGGGGTGAATGCTGTCATCACCGAGGAGAGTGCGGACTTGCTGACTGATGTCAAAGATTTGAAGACGCCGTTGAGTTTTGTCAAGGCTAAGTTGCTGAAGAAGGGCTTCTTTCCTGGATGTGGAGAATTATGTATGGCTTGTGCTACACTTCCTGATGGGTGTGAGCAGCTGATCGAAGGTATCCAAAGTCTGATGTTCGAGGGTATTTTACAGTTCAGCCGGAGCGTTGAGAGTACATCAGGGGAGGTTGTGCTGAAGCAGGCAGACGAAGTTGCTACCATTACCATTCCTCGCCACCCTATTACTATTTCTGCGCCTCGTCCGCCTACTATTACCATCACCAGGGCCGGACCAATCCCATTCGAGAGTACTAATGCCGTTCCATGGCACTATGGCGCCGAAGTTTATTGTAATGGTCAGAAGATAGAGCTTGAGCCGTTCGGGTCCACTATGCAGAATCTTACTGAGGTCAGTGGTATCACTCGGAGTGGTAGAGTGTTCGCACCAGCAGAGGTTGCAGCAGAGAAGGTGGTCCGGGCTGACGCTGTGGATAAGGGTAAAGGTAAAGCTGTCGAAGAGGTCCCCGCAGGGGCAGAGAAGGACTTGCTGGTTAAAGATGCTGAAGAGTTCATGCGACTAATCAAGAAGAGTGACTACAAGATTGTAGATCATCTTCATCAGACTCCGTCAAAGATCTCGATTCTTAACTTGTTGTTGTGCTCTGAGGCGCACCGCAACGCATTGCTGAAGGTATTGAATGCTGCATACGTGCCGCAGGAGATATCAGTGAATCAACTCGAGGAAGTAGTAGCCCATGTCAATGCTGGTAATGGGCTGGGATTTACAGATCTGGAGCTGACTCCTAAGGGAAGAGATCACAACAGCGCCTTGCACGTCTCAATAGAGTGCAGAGGCACGATTATGTCACATGTCCTGGTGGATACGGGTTCCTCGCTTAACGTGCTTCCGAAGAAGGCACTGATGAAGTTGGATACCCGTGGACTGCTGTGCACGCCCAGTGATCTGGTCGTGAAAGCCTTTGACGGAACCAAGCGCCACGTCTTCGGAGAGCTGACCCTGCCAATTCAAGTTGGTCCAGAGACGTTCAATGCGGTTTTCTATATCATGGATATCATGCCCGCCTATAGTTGCCTCTTAGGTCGGCCATGGATCCATTCTGCTGGTGCCGTGACGTCCACGCTGCATCAGAAGCTTAAATATGCTGTTGGAGGCAGTATAGTGACAGTCTGTGGAGAGGAGGACATCATGGTAAGCCACCTGTCGTCCTTCAAGTACGTTGAAATGGATAGTGAGATCCATGAGACTCTTTGCCAGGCTTTTGAAACCGTCAGAGTGAAGGAGGTGGCTCCCGTCGTCGCAGAGAAGCAAGAGTTGAACCTCTCCTCGTTTAAGGAAGCTAGAGCCGTTGTCGAAGCTGGTTCCACCCCAGGCTGGGGGCATGTCTTGGATATACCAATCAAGCAGGATAAGTTTGGATTGGGATATTCTCCTGAAGCTGGAGCTTCATCTTCTTCTGGCAGCTCGTCTCGTGGGAAAGGGCCGATCCTATTCACCAAGGGGGGAGTAATTTTCGAAAGCATCAACGCTGCGTCGGAGGACAGCGGAGACAGTGATTGCGATCTTGACGCCTGGATTCAACCGAGCAAGCCAGGCGAGCGCCTCCACAATTGGACCATCAAGGAGATTATCAAACCGACAAGTGAAGAGTAATGATTTGCTTTTTACAATCTTTGTACAACCCTATGTCCTGCCCGGGGCATAGTGGTTTTACTGTCAGGGCCTTGTTGGATTATGTGTATGCATTTTGTTAATAAATAAAAGGCGTTTTCTTCGTAATCAAATATTGTGTTCCCTGTTATTCCTATTTTATGTTTATTTCGAAAAAAAACAGCAAAATGGCAACGGGGTTCGTGCTAACCTGCATATTCCTGCTTTAAACTTAACCCTTGTTATTGCAGGATCCACGTAACAGATGACATCGACTCTGGACCCTCTACGGCTCACTACGACTTTGATTGCCCGATCTATCAAGCCGAGGATGAGATTGATGAAGACGAAGACCTTCCGGAAGAGTTGGCCCGCTTGTTGAGACAAGAGGAGAAGGTTATTCTGCCTCACGAGGAGGATGTTGAGATTGTAAATCTGGGTTCTGAGGAGCTCGTCAGAAATGTCAGAGTTGGGGCTGCGCTGCAGAATGATGTCAAGCATAGGCTGGTAGAGATGCTTCGAGAGTATAGTGACGTCTTTGCTTGGTCATATGAGGATATGCCCGGACTCGACACTGATATCGTGGTTCATCGCTTGCCGTTGCGGGAAGATTGCCCTCCGGTCAAGCAGAAGCTCAGGAGGACGAGACCAGACATGGCTGTAAAAATCAAAGAAGAAGTCCAGAAGCAGTTGGACGCAGGATTTCTAGCCGTTACCACTTACCCTCCGTGGGTCGCCAACATAGTGCCTGTACCGAAGAAGGACGGTAAGGTACGCATGTGCGTCGATTATCGGGATTTGAATAGGGCGAGCCCTAAGGATGATTTCCCGTTGCCTCATATCGATGTGTTGGTCGACAATACAGCCCAGTTTTCCGTGTTTTCGTTCATGGATGGCTTCTCCGGTTACAATCAGATTAAGATGGCACCGGAGGACATGGAGAAAACAACGTTCATTACCCCCTGGGGAACATTTTGCTATAAGGTAATGCCCTTCGGTCTGAAGAACGCAGGGGCCACTTACCAGCGAGCAATGGTAACTTTGTTTCATGATATGATTCATCATGAGATCGAGGTCTATGTTGATGACATGATTGCAAAGTCCCAAACGGAGGAAGAGCACCTGGTCAACTTGTTGAAACTTTTTCAGAGGCTTAGGAAGTTCAGGATGAGGCTGAATCCTAACAAGTGCACTTTTGGAGTGCGGTCCGGAAAGTTATTTGGGTTTATCGTTAGTGAACGAGGTATTGAAGTTGATCCTGCGAAAATAAAAGCTATCCAAGAAATGCCAGCGCCGAAAACAGAAAAAGAAGTTCGTGGTTTCTTGGGCCGAATAAACTACATTGCAAGGTTTATCTCTCAGCTCACGGCCACTTGTGAACCGATGTTCAAACTTTTAAAGAAAGATCAGGCGATTACTTGGAATGAGGATTGCCAGAAGGCATTCGACAAAATAAAGCAGTATCTTCAAGAACCTCCAATCTTGATACCCCCAGTGGCTGGACGGCCATTGATCATGTACCTGACGGTTCTGGAGAATAGTATGGGGTGTGTTCTCGGTCAGCACGACGAGACGGGCAGAAAGGAGCATGCCATTTATTATTTGAGTAAAAAGTTCACTGAGTGTGAATCTCGATACTCGACGCTGGAGAAGACGTGTTGTGCACTAGCTTGGGCTGCCAAACGTCTACGACAGTATATGCTCAATCACACCACCATGCTGATTTCGAAGATGGATCCGATCAAGTACGTCTTCGAGAAGCAGGCTCTCTCGGGCAGGATTGCCAGATGGCAAATGGTGTTAACAGAATATGATATTCAGTACGTCTCTCAGAAAGCCATTAAGGGAAGCGTATTGTCTGATTACCTTGCCGAACAGCCAATCGAAGACTACCAGCCAATGAAGTTCGAATTCCCTGACGAGGACATTATGTTTCTCAAGGCGAAGGATTGTGATGAGCCATTGCCCGATGAGGGGCCAGATAGGAAGTCTCAGTGGAAGTTGATATTCGATGGAGCAGTTAATTCCTATGGAAGTGGTATCGGGGCTATCATCACGACTCCCCACGGATCCCACATCCCTTTTACTGCGAGACTGACGTTTCCAGTTACCAACAATGAAGCCGAGTATGAAGCATGTATTATGGGTCTAGAAGAGGCAATTGATTTGAGAATCAAGAATCTAGACATATATGGTGACTCAGCGCTTGTAATCAATCAGATCAAAGGGGAGTGGGAAACTCGTCAAGCGAATCTAGTGCCGTACATGAATTATGCCAGGAGGCTGCTTCCGTTCTTCGATCGAGTGGAACTTCATCATGTACCCAGGGCTGAAAATCAAATGGCTGATGCTTTAGCTACGTTGGCTTCAATGTATAAAGTCAATTATTGGAATGAGGCTCCAAGAATTGTACTTTCGCGTCTTGATAGACCGGCATTTATCTTTGCAATCGAGGATGCCACCGACGGCAAGCCATGGTTCCACGACATCCAGACCTTCCTTATGACTAAGGAGTATCCTGCAGGTGCGTCCACCCAGGATAAGAAGACTCTGAGGAGGCTATCTGGGAACTTTTATCTCAATCCTGACGGAGTGCTGTATAAGAGGAATCACGATCTCGTGCTACTCAGATGTGTGGATGAAAAAGAGGCGAGTATGCTCATGGAGGAAGTCCATGAGGGCACATTTGGTACGCACGCCGGCGGGCATGCCATGACGAGAAAGATCCTGAGAGCAGGGTATTACTGGCTGACTATGGAGTCGGATTGCTTCAGATTCGCGAGGAAATGTCACAAATGCCAGATTTATGCTGATAAAGTTCATGTGCCGCCGTGCCCATTAAATGTCATGTCCTCCCCTTGGCCGTTCTCCATGTGGGGCATCGACATGATAGGCAAGATCGAGCCCACCGCGTCCAATGGTCATCGTTTCATTCTGGTAGCTATCGACTACTTCACCAAGTGGGTGGAGGCAGCCTCGTACGCTAATGTGACCAAGCAGGTGGTAGCTAAATTCATAAAGAGGGACATCATCTGTCGCTATGGAATTCCCGAGCGGATCATTACTGATAATGGTTCGAATTTGAACAACAAGATGATGAAGGAGCTGTGCCAGAGCTTCAAGATTGAACACCACAACTCATCTCCTTACCGGTCGAAGATGAATGGCGCTGTTGAAGCGGCCAATAAGAACATCAAGAAGATTGTTCAGAAAATGGTTGTGACGTACAAAGATTGGCACGAGATGCTGCCGTTTGCCTTGCACGGTTATCGTACGACGGTACGTACGTCGACCGGGGCAACTCCTTTCTCCCTGGTGTATGGTATGGAAGCTGTCCTACCGTTAGAAGTGGAGATTCCCTCTTTGCGGGTTTTGGTTGATGTAAAACTTGATGAGGCAGAATGGATTACGAACCGCTTGAACCAGCTCAGCCTGATGGACGAGAAAAGGTTAGCATCGATTGCATTTGGTCGTCTGTACCAAAGCCGAATGAAGAAAGCTTACGATAAGAAGGTGCGTCCTAGAAGCTTTCAGACGGGTGATCTCGTCCTGAAGAAAATCCTTCCGCCACACTCCGATCACCGGGGCAAGTGGACTCCGAATTACGAAGGGCCGTATGTCGTCAGCAAGGTCTTCTCGGGAGGAGCTTTGTTGTTATCCACGATGGATGGTGAAGATTTTGCATCCCCGGTGAACGCGGACGCAGTTAAAAAATACTTTGCTTGAAAGAGACCCGCTGGACAAAAAAGAAAGAGTCCAGGCAAAAAAGGGGCATCCCGGCGAACCAAAAACAGAATAAAAGGTTCGGGCAAAAATTAGGGATATATTGAAAAATGTACACCCGCGAAGTCGAAAACCTACACTGGGCGGCTTCGGCAAAAAGGGGTATCCCGGTGAACTGAAAACCCGAAAGGGCGGTTCAAGCAAAAGTTAGGGATTTGAATAAGCAAATGACTGCGTTCCGCGTATGGACTTTCATTGTTTGGTGGTTCGGAAGACCTGAGGGCCGTTTATCTGAATCAATCTCTTCCAAAGCTGAAGCGTCGGAGAGGTATCAAAGTCGAGTGGGTCTTAGAGGGATCAACTCATGGTGTTCGTCTACGCCTCGATTGCCAACATTTGTATGTACTGATGTATATTTATGTTTTCTTTTTCGTGCGACTTCCTCATTCCAGGAGTTTGCCTCTGTTGTAAAACATTTTTGCCCATTCAGGGGTTCATCATCAATAAAATGCACATTATTCAGCAATTCTACTTGTCTGTTTAGCATTTATCTGTTTTGTTTACGAATGAAAACGCCGATGTTTTTGATCAAATGCGCATACATAAACTTACGGGCCTAGGCCCATTGATTGTTGAAACAATTGATTAACTGAATATGGTCACGAGATAATAACCTGGATAGGACCCTTTGAGGAGGGAGTCTTGTTTCGTTTGTTTGTGTTGTTGCAGGAGTAGTACCTTCCGGAAGATGTGCAGAGCGCACCCCCGAAGCAGGATTCTTCCCCAGCACCGGGTCACAAGTGCAGATTTCGTAAAAATGGTCGGGTGCCGAAGCTCGTGCTTTCCCCAGTAAAGTCACCGAAGCAGGTGTCTCTCCCCAGCACCGGGTCGCAAGTGCAGGTTTCGTAGGGAATTGGTCGCACGCCGAAATATGCAGTAACTAATGGTGTCAGACTGAAGTCTCCAGTGGAATTGAGATTCCCCACCAGAGTCATGTTCTCTCCTGAAGTTGGATGATTCCCTCTTCCCCAGTAGAATGTTGGTGCAGCTGATGTTGTATTCCCCTGCAGAGTTGCACTCTCCCCCGAAGTCAGATGATTCTTTCTTCCCCGGCGAAATTGAAATTCCGCACCAGAGTCGTACTCTCCAGTGAAGTGGAATGATTTCTCTCCCCGGCTGAGTCCGCAGAAAAGCAGAATCCTTGGAAGCAGTTGGGACCATGAGTGGATTTTCCCTAGCAGGTGTTGAACAGCTGATGCTGTATCTCCCAGAGTCGTACTCCCTTTGGCGAAGCAGAATGACTTCTCCTTCCTCGGCCGAGTTCGCAGATGTCCAGGAGGGCCGAGTCCTTGAAGGTTGATCAGATCATGATTGGTCTTTCCCCAGCGGAGTGTGGAGCAGCTGAAGTTGTTTCCCCATAGAGTTATCCTCCCCCAGAAGAGTAGCCGAGACGGCCACACAGTTCACTCCCGCGATTGACATCGCTTTCCTTCAGCAGGTTCGGGTTCTCGTAGAGCTTCGTTCCCCTGCAGAAATCAGCTGAAGTTGTTTTCCCTGCAGCATTCAATGGAAGATCATTTCCCCAGACAGAGCCTGATTGATATTGGCGTGTCCACGTTCGCCTCAGCAGGATGATTCCTCTACCTGCGTAGTGCTTGTATCCTTGACAGAAGGATTTCCTCCTCCCAGCATTTATTTTGCTGACGGGATCGCATCATTGTGCATGACTGCATAGCATTTAACACTGCATGGCATTTAACGTTGCATAGCATTGTGCATGATTGCACAGCATTTAGCATAAACGCATATCATTCCCACCGTGTGGGGCATAGCGCAGAAGCATATGCATCATAAGCATGATCTAGGTTACTATCATTCTTGTCTTACAGGTGTTCCACCAAGAGACCAGTTGCTCAGGACGATTCCTGATATTCTCTCCAACGAGGTAGATTTCTTGAGATGATTCCCAGGACCCCGGTGTAATCCCCACGGTCGCTCGCTCCAGATGATTTTTGAGATCCCCAGCGAAGTCTTCAGTTCAAGACGATTCTTGAATTCCTCAGCAGAGTCGTTTGCTTAAGATGATTCTTAAGGCCTCAGTACAGCTTCCCGAGTTGTTTGCCTAGTATGATGCTTGAGTTCCCCAGTAGCGTACCCAGCAAGAGTTTCCCAGGAAGGTTCCTGGAATACCCCGCAGAATAAAGTCTCCAGAATGGTTATCGGTTCAAGATGATTCTTGAAGGTGCCTGACGGATTTGTTTGTTCAAGATGATTCTTGAAGTCCTTAGCAGCGTGATATGTCTGCTCCAACAGTGTCGTCTAATCTGAAGATTGAATGCGTAAATGCCTGAAGGCGGTATCAGAAGGTTCCTGTGAGCTCAGATGTCCTTGTTGATGAATCAACGGGTGGCTGAAGACAAGGTTCCAAATTTTGTATTCAAGATGATCCGTGTTGGTCTGAAGACCAAGTCAGTTGTCCTGAGGTGATGATTGATTGCGATCAAATGAATAGTGTTTCTTCTGACTGAAGTCGAAGATGTTTCTCCAGCTGAAGCGGAGTTTTGCCTGAAGGCAAAGTGTTTGAATCCCCGTAGAGTCATGAATGGCTCAGGATACCAATTCTCTGACTGAAGTCACAGATTTCCCAAGCTGAAGCGAAGGTGCCTAAGGGCGAGGTTATCTCCAAGGTCATGAATGACCTAGGATTCATTTTTCGGACTGAAGGCCGAAGTATATCCCTGACTGAAGTCACGGATGCTCTATAGCAAAGGTGGAGTTGCCTGAAGGCAGGCCCATGTATCCTTGAAGGCCAAGGACCATTTCTTTAGACTGAAGTCAAAGATACCTCCCGCAGAGTTGCCGACGGGCAAAGTTTACATCTTTGAAGGTCAAGGATGTTTATCTTCAGAAGTACTTGAAGATCTTTTCTAGCTGAAGCTGGAATCGCCGACGGGCAGGGTTTCATCCATCTTCAGAAGAACTTGAAGATTCTCCAGCGGATCTGGAAGTGGCCAGGGGCCAGGGTTTCATCTATCTCCAGAAGAACTTGAAGATTCTCCAGCGGATCTGGAGTGGCCAGGGGCCAGGGTTTCATTCATATTCAGAAGTACTTGAAGATCTTTTCTAGCTGAAGCGGGAAGTGGCCAGGGGCCAGGGTTTCATATGTCTTTAATGTTGAAGTTCTACGGCGGGCGGTGTGCAGCAGTATTCCGATGTTCGTTATGGTTCTGAGGGTGAACCCCAGATCAGAGTGCGCTCGGTTAAGTCTCTCATTCCCAGCGGAGTAGTTTCAAATACGCAAGTGTACCTTTTGTTCCATTCACCAGGGGTGAACCCCAGGTCAGAATTGTTCAGAGTTTCATCATTTGTCCAGCGGCGAGGTTGGATGTTGTTCGACGGCGAGGTTGAACGTTTGGATTTGACGGCGAGGTCAGATCATCATTTGTCTAGCGGCGAGGTTGGATGTTGTTCGACGGCGAGGTTGAACGTTTGGATTTGACGGCGAGGTCAGATCATCATTTGTCCAGCGGCGAGGTTGGATGTTTGTTCGACGGCGAGGTTGAATGTTTGGATTTGACGGGGAGGTCAGATCATCATTTGTCCAGCGGCGAGGTTGGATGTTTGTTCGACGGCGAGGTTGAACGTTTGGATTCGACGACGAGGTTGAACGTTTGGATTCGACGGCGAGGTCAAATTATGTTTGTTTGACGGCGAGGTCAGACTCTTTAAATCCCTAGTAAAGATGATGGTTGTACGACGGCGATGTCGAGTGTCTCTAAGAGGATGTTTGTTTCCGACGGCGATGTCAGATTCAGTTTTCCAGCGGCGATGTTGGGCGTGTCAAGGTGATCCAGTCTTCCGACGGTGATGTTAGGTGACGCAGATCCTTTAGTTCTCCAGCGGCGATGCAGGGTACTTTGTTTAGAGATGTATTTTCTCCAGCGGCGATGCGGGGTATTTTGTTCAGTGTTGTATTCTCTCCAGCGGCGATGCGGGGTATTTTGTTCATTGTTGTATTTTCTCCAGCGGCGATGTTGGATATTTTGGTGATTCAGGTTTAGGTCTCCGGCGGCGATGTTGGGCGCTTGTTTCCCCGAGTTATGGTTGTTCTTGACGGCGATGTCAGATGATTTGGTGTTCCAGCGGCGATGTTGGGCGTTCCTTAGAATCTTGTTTGACGATACTGTCAGGTGGTTTAGTCTTCCAGCGGCGATGTTGGGTGATGTGGTTGTCTGAAGGCAATATCAGAAGAAGTTAACGAGGATAACTGGAGGCGATGTCAGATCAGTATCTCTCCAGCTAGCGGCCGTGCAGCTAGCATTGCAATATTCGAAGATTTGTTCCCCGCAGAGTACCGTGTGCTCGTGCAGTTGGCAAATTTTCGGGTTTACCGGTATTCAATCGTCTCGCACCTTGATTGGTTGAGAGCCGTTCGCTTCTCACCCAGTCAGGTTCAAGCCGTTTGAATAGGGGCAGCTGTTGCACCCCAAAATTTGACCAACATTTATTCATTGAGTGTTTGAAAGTTGATACCTTCATCAGACAGTTCAAGAGAACCTCAGAGGAAGTGGGTTGAAACCAAGGATGTGTGCTTCATAGCTTGAGAGTTGTGGGTGCTCCTCAGATGATTCTGAGACTTTGAGAATGAACTTGATGTTTTGAGAAAGCCTATGAGATGTCTTAATAGCCATCATGAAGCCCAGAGAGGTCATTAGGCAAGAATTCAGAAGATTCAACCATGATGGTAGAATTAGGATTTTGACTGGGTCAACCCTAGGATCAGCTGAAGATTTGGAGAAGGTTGAGACCTAATCCAAGGGCCATGAGATCATGGAATGATGCATAGAGATGTTATAAAGAGGATTCCTAGACCAACTCCTCATTATTGAAGAGTTTGAGAAGTTTTGAGTTAGGGTTTCTGAGGATTGTCAGTGGAAAAACCCTAATTTGATCCCTATCTTCCAGGCAGTTTTAGCTCTAGATGTGATTGATATCTCATCTTCCCCACAACATGAATGTTGTAGAGCTTGTTCTTAGATTTAATTTGAGTGGTGGAAGTCCTTGATAGGAGTTACAGAGCTCAAGTTATGGTTTTGACAAATTACAGGTCAGCTGAGGTGTGTGAATCTGGGTCCTTGAAAGTCACCCAACTTGCAGACAACTTTTGCCCTAGTAGGATGATTCCTATGATTTCTTGGTCAACATGAATGTTGAAGGGCATCGTCTTAGCTTTAATTTGAGTGGTAGAAGTCCTTGATAGGATTTGTGGAACTCAACTTATGGTTTGAACAAGACAGGGGTATTTTGGTCATTTGTCAGTTATAGGTCATTTTAGCCAATGCCTAAAACTCCTATTTCCAAGCCTCAAATGGAAAAACTCAAAACATGAAAGTTGTTCAAAATGTGATTTTAAGTCTAGAAAGAAGGTCACAAATTGTTGGAAAAGCTCATAGCATGAAGTTACATGATTGGTCAAAAATGAACTAAAAATGGCATATAAGTTTGAAAAGTTGAATTTGAAAATTGGTTTGGAGGATCTAGGAATCCAAAATAGGTCATCCAATATATCATTTTGATTGGAAACATTATTTTGAGAACTTTGGTTCAAATAGATTTTTCATTTGAGGTCTAAAAAAGGGACTTTCTTTGTAAATCTATTACTTGCATTATAAGGCAATGTTGAAAAACCTTACACAAGCCAAATGTAAGGGCTGATTTCCTTCATACACACTTAATATCTCATGTAAAGACATATTCAAGGGATTTTGGTAAGGTATGAAAGAAGATATCATGATATTTCAAGTTCTCATGTGGTGATATTTTCAATACTTTCTAGAAAGATCTAGATGATTCTAGCCTCTTCCACCACTTGTTATTTAAAGAGGGCCATGAAGAGAGTTCAAAGGTTGGTGAAAGTTGAAGAATTGAGGAGAGAAGAAGGAGATTCGAGCTAGGGTTTCAAGGTGTACCATAACTGCATTTCAAGAGAAAAGTCACTACTACAAGCTCTCATCTTCAAGGATTTTGCATACAGAAAGTAAAGCACCATTGGAAGATCACTGTGGAGAAGTTACAAGGCTTGAATCGTGCCATAGCATCACCTCCTTCTCATTCTTGACAGGTTCTTTTCCTTCTCCTTTTCACCTTAATTATGCGTAGATATACCATGATTTAGGCATAGAATGGCTAGGCTAAGTTAGATGATGAGATCTTGAGACTTTGAGCATGATTCATGGAGGTTGAAGTTTTGGCATGAAACTTTGGAGATCAAGAACACGCACCCTAGGCCACTATATTCTTAGGTTTTTAGCTCAGCATGATCCCCTTAGCATGAGGTATAATCCTGATTAATATGAGATCATTTCATAACCATGCAAACCAGAGCATAAGAATGGAGGACAAGACTTGCAGCCTTCGTATCTTCTTCTTGAGGGAGAATTAGAAGATTCTAGCACCGTGGTTGTGTAGAGGGAGAGGAGTAGATGAATTTTGATGTTTGGATCGTGAGGAATGATTGAGAGTTGAGGGAGATACGTGGAGTAGAAGTTGCTTGCATGAGAGTTGGTTCTGAAACCCTAGTTTGGTTCGTTGGAGAAGACGTAATCACCATCGTCCATCTCCTTTGAATATTTGACTAATTCATCTCAACCAACGGCCCAGATCAGTCCAAGAAAACGGAGGGAAATTTAAAAGTCTAAACGCTGCGTTTGGTTTAGTGACCGTGTGGGCTTTAGCCTCTTTCATATCCGCACCCCCCTTCTATTTGGCCCAAATGAAATGAACTGGCGCGTGTTGCTGTTTCCACCCCCTCCCTTTTATATTATTTTGATTTCTTTTTAATTCTCTTAATATTTTTGCCATCTTATAAAATTCATTAAAAATTGATAAATGATGATTTTTTGGTCATTCTTTTTTCTATGATTAGATAATTGTGTATAGAAAAATATAAAAATAAAAATGAAATTTTATTTTTAATGTAGAATTAATGGTGATATTTTCTTTTAAATAGGGTATTTTATTTCTTTTAGTTTGTACCTTATCTTGCAAGAATTGTTTTAGGACCTTCCCTTAGGTTTTTTAATTCATTCTTTTTTGTGTTATTAGATATTGAACCCTAGTTTCATGTAGGATTTATCCCTTGATTTTAGAAATTAAATTTGATGTAGTTTGATAGTTAGGCATTTAGATGCTCTAATTAGGGTTTTAGGTTGTATACTTGAACTTCAACATTTTATTTTTGGGGTTTTTAGGACAAGTTAGTGTATGGGGAATATGTGGGACTTAAGGGTAGTTAAATAGGATCCCCTAGAATTTATATTAGGAATTTGTATGGTATTTTAGTATTTTTCATTGATTTTTGAATGTATGGATAGTATGTGTGTTGCTTAAAGGCATAAGTTGTATTGTTGTGTTTTCTTTCCTTCTCTTTTGAGTGTGTGAGCCTTGAGGATTGAGTTGAAGACCCTGTGGATCATCATGGAAGCTTTGAAGACCTTGCAGAGGAGTCTAGCATAGTTTTTGTTGTTTTGTTTATAGGTTCATAGGTGCATAGGCAGAGCCCTAGATAGAATACTTTGTTCAATAAACAAGGAGTGTCTTGTTCACCTCCTTTCTTCTCTGTGACATAGAGTCCCTTAAGGGTATTCACCTCTCTCCTTTGGAGGGATTAGTGACCTTGCCCTATAAGGTAGAACTTTGAGAGAGCCTTTCCTTTGATGTTAAGTTCTCAATGGCATCCTTTGGAAGTCAGTGAGGACTGTGACATCTCCACCTCATCTTGTTAACTGAATCTTGTTTGCTGGAGCATTGGAGCCATTGAAGATAGAAGCTGAAGCCTTGAAGAGGATGATTCCTTGGAAATTATGGAAGTCTGAAGACTCTGTGAAGATCAAATTGATGCCTGAAGATCCCTGAAGATAGTGAAGCCTGAAGGTAGAGCTGATCAAAGGAGCTGAAGCTCAAAGGGAGAAGATGAGTTGATACTCATGTTGTAGGGTTGATACCTGGAAAGCAAGTGATCTCTGAAGTCTGAAGACTGGGTTGCTGCTGAAGGAGCTGAGGCTTTCTTCTGTTTTCTTTGATGTATTGTGTGTTTTGTCTGATTTGTCTGTTGCATTAGACTAAGCCCATTTAGAATAAGTTCAGTCTAAGAGCATGAGTGCATCTGATTGTATTGTTATTGCTTGGCTTTGCTTGCGGGTATTCGGTAGAGCCCAGATCCCTTGCCCATGTGTTTATTTTGCTTGATAGCATTTCATTTCTTTTGTCTGTATGATTACAGTTTACTGTCATTGCTTGATAGCATGTTGTTTATTTCAGTATGATTACTGTTATTTCATGACTGGCTTGAGGTCGAGACGAGCTTGTGGAGGCTGAAGCCCCACACACATTTCCTCCCTCACTTGCATTGCATGCATTTTACTGTTAAAGCTGTTGCTTTTGTCTGTTTTGGTGTATCATTGATATGATCCCTTAGGACTCTCATTTCCTCTGATGAGGATTTGATGATAGACTTTTAGGTTGAAACCTATGCATGACAACATCTAGGAGTTCCCTGTTCAAACCTCAACCATAGGATGAATCCATGGCATGACAACAGTAGGACTTGATAGTCTCCCTCCTAGTTGGGCCTGTTCTCTTCTCATCTCGAAACAGTTTAAGATACAGTAATCATGAATGATTTCTTTCGTACGTTACGAGCCTTAAGCTATCTGAGAAAGGATTGTGGGAGAGTTTCTTTTCCACAGTCTGGATGTTTAGTATGGTACCCTTTGGGTGACATGCGACGCATTCACTCTCAGGTCATAGTCTCTAGTGCGGTTGAAATCGCAAACACAATAAAAAAAACACTTCTTTTAGGAGATAACCCGTAGTTAGCCGAACTACGTTTGCTCTGATCTTTCATACCAGATGAAAGTACGTAGGCATAGGATGCGATGTCCTAGCGAGCAACCTTTCCCCGTAATCCTTCGTAGGCCGAACTACGTTGACTCTGATTTCTCATTCTCTGATGGGAATACGTAGGCATAAAGCGCGATGCTTTGCCGAGTCATTTTTCTTTTCTTTTTTAGCCAGCCTTGATAGGTAGATAGATTATAACCAACCCGTCCAAGTAAACAAACAAGCGAGGATCCCGTCGAGTACGACGGACGTGAGGGGTGCCAATACCTTCCCCTTGCGTAACCGACTCCCGAACCCAGACAACGGTTGCGATGACCTTGTCTTACCCTTATTCGTCAGGTTTTTCCGATCGTTTCCTTTCCCGCTCTGAGGGATAAATAACGAAAGGTGGCGACTCTTCTGTTTTGCCGGCACCTTATTTTCGCGCAAGCGACAGCAAGGCAACTACATTCGACAACACCAATGTGGTTCAGATTATCAAGTCATCATCACCGTTATACCCTTCTCGTCGACGGCACAAGACCGACAGCCTCCAGACTTATTTGCACCTGAAAGAAGAAGAGAGAAAATCAGTGTACTTCCAAACAACGCAAAACTCGTCACAGACAAACCGACAAGTAACAGTTGATAACTGCGAAGCACTAGAAGCAATGAGAAACATTTAGTATCTGTAAACAATATCAAGAGTAACACTAGCAACAACATTGACAAAGCAACATCTGCAACAGCATAACATCCATGGTGTCAATTGCAAACAGCATCATTACAACGGTAAAACAATATCAACGATACCAACCAGCACTCAGAACTCCGTTAAAGATTGAACTTACGGTTTAAGGATTAAGATGAATGCAATTTAAGTTAAACCCTCAGCTTTAAGCTCATCATCGGGCAGCAATACAAGCGGCCGGGAGAGCAACGACCAAGGCCGTCACCGACTCCCTACCGAACATCGGAAAAAGTGAATTTCGGACAGAAAACAACTAAGCAACATCGAAGCAACGATAACAAGCCAATACGGTTCAGACTCGCTAAGTCGTCATTACCGCATCAGCACTTTCTCATAAGGCAGTATCTGTTCCTGGAAGAAGAAGAAGAGGAAAAGTCAGTTGGCAATCAAAAACGTATCAGCAGGCAAGCTTTCACAAGCTTTAGAGGTGTGGCCAGATGCAAATGTAAAATTTAATTATTTGGAGAAGCTGTTGAGCAGCATACAACCATCTCAGGCAAAAGACCCTCCCACTGCGCTGGCACAGAGTATGGATGTCATGAACAAAGTTTTCGAGAAACAGCCTCACTCGTTCATAAGAAGCAACATTAACCAAATTGCTCAAATTCTTGAACCATGTTTCAAGCATAAACTTTTAGGCGCTGGCAAGTCTTTTGCTCATTGTTGAGAATGATTTGTGTTACTTTTCCTCAAGAAGCCGCTCTCATGGCCTTGATTGAATTGAATCAGAAGCAACTGTTAGTACTCAGATTCAAATTAAACTTCCATTAATGAGAAAATTGGGAAACCACCTGTCCGCTCCACCACCGTATTTGTTCTGGGTTGTCCGTCTACTAGCCCAACAATTCGTTTGTTATCCACACCTGCCAGGAAATGCAAAATCAAGATTATCAAATCAAATCAAAGAATATACCGTGGGAATATCCGTATAATTGAAATTAACACATAATATCAGAATTTGTTTTTTTTCATTCAACGGATTAGACAGAATCAGATGAAAGAGGAAAGATTGCAAATCTCAGCTAAGCAGAAAAGGAAGGTTCAAATCCACATTTAAGGCAGCAATCAATTTCGTTCAACACATATTGGGGTTATAAAAGGAGCCCATCGTAACCAAACGAAAAGAGGGGGAGATTCACAAGCGAACCATATACAAAAAATGCCAAACTCGAAAACCCTAGAATACTGAAGTAGGCGAAAAGAAAAACTTATCTCTTCGCCCTATCGCCGTTGAAATCACCATCGCCGGAACCCTCGACGCGCCGTTGAAAATCGTCCTGAACCACCGCGAAGTCACTAGCGAGCCCTTCATCGTCGTCATCTGGGGGTAACATTTTTCTTCAGAAGATATTTTCATTTTATGATTGAGTTTGTTTTATGGTTTCTGCCAGGTTTTGTAAATGAGGACATGAAGAACAGGTGAAAAGAAGGAGAAGATTGAGAGGAAGGAGCATCGGAGGGAAAGAAGGAGAGGGGATCGCGATCGGAACCGAGAGTGTACGATTTGGGAACCTAGGGTTTTGGGGTTTTCTTTTTTTTTTCTCTGTTTTATTTTTGTTGTAATCTAGTACGTGCACCCCTATGCTATTTACCACGCACCCACACACGTCACCGTTTGATTCACTGTCAGACCAGATCACATGCCACACATGCGCACACCACCATACTCTCTCACTGACTATACTCACCCAATCCCACGCCTAACCTTGTTTTTCTTTTTTTAATCCAGATAATTAACCGATTAATCACTAATCTGCCATTAATAACTAATTAACCCATCAACCTGTTTCTTTAGTTTTATTTAAAATAAATTAATCTTTTATAATTAACTAAATCAACTTTAAGATTAAAATTTTTATTAACCTATTAATATAGTTGTCTCATAATTAATTTAATAATTTTAATTAAACTTTTATAAGTAAAACAAAAACTAGTAATTTCTCTAATTAATTCTAATTAATCTATTCACTTCATATATAACTTATTTGTAATATAAAATTATTTTCACAATTTAAAAACATCTATTTAAACTATTTTATAAAAAGAAAATCATTTTCTTTTTTTAAAAAAAAGGTATATTCACTTAATAATAATAATAACCTTTCATAATAATTAAAAAAATCACCTTTTTTCAAAATTAATTAAATTCGGACCAATTTCACCTAAAATCAAGTTTATATAAAATCAATTCACCTAAATCAACATCTTCTTATAATGTGAACTAAAATCAATTTAACCAATTAAAAACAATCAACGGCGTAATCAATCACACCTCACATTCACGACATAATGCACTTACACCTTAGCGCTTTCATGCGTACTTGTATGGTTTACATTTCCGCAATTTATTTACCGCAATTTACATTATCGCATTTACATTATCGCATAGCATTCTGTCCAAAGGAAAAACCTACACATGAGTCAACACTTGTGTGTAGTGCACCTCATCTGCATCATTCTCCCCACGATCCTTGATCCCATTCAAGTTGATCGCTTAAGTTTAGGACCTACCCCATAGGAAGGACCTTAATCTTTACAACTTAGACAAAACAATCAACACAATACAACTCATTCAAACACAATAGAGAATAGATGTTAATCATCTTAAGTGAGATATAATCTCCACCCCCACAACAATACAATCAAACATGTAGGGACTTTGCCTTAAGAGCAATAAAGGCACACTCATCAAACAATCCGAGTACTTAAGCCCTTTTCTTAAGACGATGCAAAGACCATTTTCCTACAACCCCCCCTTACAACCTGTGGCGGTTACATCTCCCTTAACATGAAGACTCATCTCTTCTCCTAAACCCAATCAAAACAACTACCCTAAACCCGTAGGAACTTTGACCACAGTCAAAGGTCTCCTCAAACCCTTTAGGGTGAACTACAACATACTCTGATTCCACTCCCGTAAGGATATGTAGGCATAAGATGCGACATCTTATCGAGTATATTTAGAAGTAAACCACTAGGGTCTTTCAACCTTTAAGCAGATAAACACTTAGCAATAAACAATATTAAAATAAGAGGTTCCTGTAGAGTACTACAGAAACTTAGGATGCTAGCACCTTCCCTAAGTTTAACCAAGCCCCGAACCTAAACTCTCTAAACCTTGCATCTGCATTGCATTGTGGGAATTTCGATCTTTATCCCTTCCTTTGGACAAATCAAAGTTCGGTTGCAAATGAATAAAGATTCAAACTAATCAATAGTTTGGTATCCAAATTTCACCGCAACAAAGAAAACCAAGTTAGTAGTGATTAAACAAAATGGATATTACTGCATAACAATATGAAAGGGAAAGAAAATTAAAAATAAGTAAGCGATAAAATGAGAAAAACTAAAATTCTTAAAATAAAAGACTAAAGAGCGGGTTGTCTCCCACCAAGTGCTTTGTTTAATGTCGTAAGCTCGACATAATGTTTAAAATTGATTAATTTTGGGAATGAGCAAGCAATTCTGCAAGCTGTAGACTGGTGGAATAGTCTCTGTTGTCAACGCAATGATAATGCTTCAAGCACTGCCCGTTAACGATAAACGGTTCACTAGACTCATCATTTATTTCTGTTAGTTCCTGATTGGCAGGCATTTTGGTAAAACTTGGTAATATCACAAGATGTCATATAGGATGTCTTGACATATGGTATTAATATTCTACAGGTAGCTATATTTGTTGTTGCAGGATTTAGTTCATGATGTCAAGCATGATGTCCTGACATTTGTGAACAAAACATTCTGTGTGAATATGTTTGTTTGTCTGGTACTTTTTCTGCAACTCTTTGCGCTGCTATGATATATCTTTTATGGTTCAAAATTTGCGTGGATTTTGTTCTTATTCAAAAGTTTTTTTGTGGCGTATTTCATGGAGCATTTATGGAATCGTGTGAGCTATTTTATGAAGGATATCTTGAAGGTCTGCATAGTGATTTGATTAGAGCTGATTGGATCAAATCAAATCTATTTTGGTGTTTCTCATTGATGCTAATTATTGAGATTGATTTCTTCATGATCAGATGTTAATTTTTCCAAAGCCCAAGCCCGTCCTAGGGTTTCTATTTAAAGGATTCACAATACTATTTTGTTGTTCAGAGAAGCTAGGTTTAATATAGTGCATTACGCAAGGTTTAGAGCTTTCTAGCAATCCTGTGTTTGTGTTAGTGTGTGAGTCATTCACTCATTACTTTAATGTGTGAATTGGACTAAGTTTTGCATTGTAAGTTGTTCACTCAAAGCTTGTAAGCAAGAGTGTATTGTACTTGATTGAAGCTTTTAAGCAAGATCAAGATTTGTCTTTGAAGTATGTCTTCTAAAGTTTTATTAACTTGTTGTTATCACTGCTGTGATTGAGGGGGAGTGAGAGGTATCTCATATCTAGGAGTGTCCTAGATAGAAATTACAAGGGTATAGATTAGGTGCGAAGATGGTAAACTAGAGAGAGTCTATTATGTATCTTCAAACTAATTCTATTTAGTGAATTTCCTTCCTGGCTTGGTAGCCCCCAGACATAGGTGTGTTAGGACAGATATCAGTGTCGTAACATCGCCTTCGATATCTTATATCTGATACCAGAATTTCAATTGGTATCAGAGCAAGCATCCTGCTCTAGTTCTGGGTGAGATCTAGGGATGACATTTTCTGGTACTATGGACAAAGAAGGAGGTTTTATGAACATACCACATGTTCTGGACGTGAGTAATTATGACTATTGGAAACCATGTATGGTTTCATTCCTAAAATCTTTGGATAGTAAGGGATGGAAAGCTGTTATAAAAGGATGGGAACGTCCTGTGATTGTTGATAAAGATGGAAAGGCTACATCTAACTTGAAGCCTGAGGAAGAATGGACAAAGGAAGAGGATGAACTGGCTCTTGGCAACTCCAAAGCCTTGAATACCTATTCAATGGAATTGATAGGACCATATTCAAATTGGTGAACAACTGTGAAGTGGCTAAAGATGCTTGGGAGATGTCTAGACTTCAACTGCTGACTACAAAGTTTGAAAACCTAAGGATGAAAGATGATGAAAGCATACATGACTTTCATATGAATATTCTTGAAATAGCCAATGCTTCAAGTGCCCTTGGTGAAAAGATGTCAGAAGAAAAACTGGTAAGAAAAATTCTCAGATCTCTTCCCAAGAGATTTGACATGAAAGTAACTGCTATAGAGGAAGAACAAGACATTTGCAAGATGAGAGTTGATGAACTCATTGGATCCCTTTTAACCTTTGAAGTAGGAATAAGTGACAAAGCTGATAAGAAAAAGAGGATAACCTTTATGTCAAACACTAAAAATGGAGAGGATGAATCAGATGAGGATACTAATGAAAGTCTATCCAATGCCATAGTGCTTCTTGGAAGATAGTTCAACAAAGCGATGAAAAGAATGGATATGAATTCAAGACCTAATGTCAAGAACATCTCTCAGGACATCAGTAGGTCCAATGATGCAGGTAGAAGAACTAGGACTGAAGAAAAACCCACCAATAGCAAAGGGATATAGTGCCATGGATGTGAATGTTTTGGTCACATTAGAGCTGAATGCCCAACCTATCTCAAGAAACAAAAGAAAAGTCTTGTTGTCTCTTGGACTGATGAGGATTCTGACAGTGATCTTGAAGAAGAGTCTGCTAAACATGTAACTGCTTTGACTGGAAGATATTATTCTGATGAAGACTCCAGTGAAGATGAATTAACATTTGAAGAACTTGCAGCCTCCTACAAAGAGTTGTACCTTAGAAGCGAAGAAGTGTGCCATCAACGTGAAAAGCAGAAGAAACTCATCATCAAACTGAAGGCTGAAAAAGAGGAACACCTTAAAACTATCACTGAGTTGAATGATGAAGTTGCTGAACATCTTAAAATTATCACTTAGTTGAATGATGAAGTTGCTCAGCTAACTTCCTAACTTGATCAAATGGGGAAGTCTGTTAGAATGATGAACAATGGTACCACCACCCTGGATAAGATCCTTAAATCCGGAAGAAGGGCAGGAGACAAGACTGGGTTAGGGTTTGATGATGAAAAGAAACCACCTTCAGAAAATAATCATTCTTCACACCACAAGCTTTCTGGATCCAAGCAAAAGATGTCTCAACATCATTGCATAGGTCAACCCAACCAAGAAGATTCCAAAGATGGAGATGTCACTACTGTGGCTGTTTTGGTCATATAAAGCCCTTCTGCTTCAAACTGCATGGATATCCTAAACCTGTGCCTCAAACCAGACCTAATCACAATATTTATTCAACTAGGAAACAATGGGTTCCTAAAGCTTCTGCAATAAGGCAATGGGTTCCTAAAGTTACTACTACTTGCTCAATAACTCATATGTCCCTCAAAGTCTCTGCTAAGGAAGATTGGTACTTTGACAGTGGGTGCTCCAGACACATGACAGGGATTAAAAATATCTTAGTAGACATCCAACCCCACTCTACCAGCTATGTGACTTTTGGAGATGGAACCAAAGGTGAAATCAAGGGAGTTGGAAAATTGAACTGCTTAGGAACTCCTGACCTTAATAATGTGCTGCTAGTTAAAGGATTAATTGCTAACTTAATTAGCATCAGTCAATTATGTGATCAAGGATTCAATGTCAACTTCACTAAACTTGAATGCTTGGTTACAAATGAAAAAGGACAATTAATCATGAAGGGAGTCAGATCTAAAGATGATTTCTACCTATGGGTCTCTCAAGACTCCAAATGTGCTCTAGCCAAAGAAGATGAAGTGAAATTGTGGCACCAGAAGCTTGGTCATCTTTATCTAAAAGGAATGAAGAAAATCATTTCTACATAAGCTGTCAGAGGAATTCCTAAGCTGAAGATTGAAGAGGGAAAAGTATGTGGTGAATGTCAAATAGGAAAACAGACAAGGATGTCACACCAGAAGATCTAACATCTCACTACTTCAAAGGTTTTGGAACTTCTCCACATGGACTTAATGGGACCTATGTGGGTGGAGAGTCTTGGTGGAAAGAAGTATGCTTATGTTGTGGTAGATGACTTTTCAAGATACACCTGGGTAAATTTCATAAGAGAAAAGTCTGAAGTGTTTGATGTGTTCCAAGACCTCTATCAAAAGATTCAAAGAGAAAAAGGAAAACAAGGTTGTCAGAATAAGGAGTGATCATGGGAAGGAGTTTGAAAATAAAAAATTTGCTGAATTCTCCTCTTCTGAGGGAATTAGCCATGAATTCTCTGCTCCTATTACTCCATAGCAAAATGGAGTTGTGGAAAGAAAGAATAGAACTATCCAAGAATTTGCTAGAGCAATGATCCATGCAAAGAAGTTTCCCTATCACTTCTGGGCTGAAGTTGTAACATCCGTTTTAATTATTTAGTCTTTTTGGTGTTATTTTATTTCGGTGTGTCTTTATGTGGGGGTGTGTCTGAGTGTGTTGGTGAGTGCCCTTAATTATAGAGATCATTTAATAAACTATAGAGTTTAATATTAATATAATATAATTAATAATGATAATAATTTAATAATTAATAGTAATATTGTTATTCTATTGTTATTATTATTATTATTATTTGTATTATTATTAGATTAAGTAAAGAAGATAAGGATTGAGAGATATTAGGAGGGTTTTGGGGGTAAAAAGGAGAAGGGCACGATAAACCAGTGGAGAGAAAGATTAAGGAGGAAAGACAAGGAGGAAGAGAGGCAAGGCTAGGGCTACCAATTCTTCAGGATTCTTCGTCAATCTGATCAATTAATCGAGGTAAGGGTGTGAAACATTGTGATTCTATCCATATGTGTGATTATGTAGGGATTGTTTGGATTGTTTGGGTGTTTTTGTGTAGTTTTCCATTTTAGGTCGAAAATGATTTAATCGGTAGAATTGATGTTTTAACGGTTAGAACCTAAAATAAATTACGTAGTTTAGTCGAAGAATGTTAGGCTAAGACTATGGTATCTTGTTGGAATTGAATCGGGAGATTTTGTGAAGTTTTGACGTTTTGGACAGTGAGGGTTTTTAGAGAGATCGTAGAACTCGCTAGGCGAGCAGCTAGTGAGTGAGTGGTTCGCTAGGCGAGCCAGTAGCGAATGGTCCCAAACTTGGACAGAACCAAAAAGACCCTTGTTCTCTGGAGCGAGTAGTGTAGGGAGTGTTCTCTAAGGCTTCGCTAGGCGAGCTGGGTAGCGAACACTTCCAATAGCCACTGCCTGCCTTGGCTAGCGAGTTCGCTAGGCGAGTGAGGTAGCGAGCGTTCGCTGAGGCTTCACAAGGTGATTGAGCCAGCAAGCATGACATCAACTTGTTTTATTTTTGTTGTTTCCATCCAATGTTGATGTTTTCGATATATAACGTATAGCTTGTGTGCTGTTATATGGTACGCGTATGAGGAGGCGGATACGCGTATGGCCAGTATAAGCACCAAAAATATGATTTATATTGTTTTGCTTCGTTCTCTCGTTTTGTAGGATCCCTTTGGTCATGATGGGTATAGGGATGGTGTTTAATGGTGAAGGGTGTATACTTGGTGTTAAAATGTGAATTTCCCTAATATTTAATTTAATTAACATAATTAGTTGATGTGTAATATATACAATGCATGGTGATTTGATCAGGAGGATTGTGTGCACTTAGTGTGCTTGAGTTTAATTATTGTGCATTTAGTGTCGTGCATATTATGGTGTTTTGGTGGGATGAATCATTGCTCAGGAGGAGTGTATGTGATTCATCCGTACTCCCTTGTGGAGAATGGTGGGGATAAATCATTGCCAAGGAGGGGTGTATGTGATCTATCCGAGGTTCGATTGGATGAACCAATGAGTTGGTACCGCATGCATGGTGTTGAGTTGCATATTGGCATTATTGCATGTTGTGTTTGATGTTTGGACAGTAGGTCGTGGTTGATGCATGTTGGGTGATATTTTATGTAATTACTACCTTTTGGTCATGTATCTTATTACCCATAATTTTGATCACGTTTTCTCACCCCTTCGTTGTTGTGGTGGTTTGTGCTTCTTCGGGAGTACAAATAATCCAGGTACATCGTTAGCTTGGATAGTGGTGTGCAGGTCGAGTCTTAGGATGCTCTGATACGTAGCACGAGACTTGGGTGTTTACTTTTATTATGTTGAATTTTTTTAATTCCTGTGACGTATCATACTTTGGTGAACCTTATTAATGAATGATTTTATGTAATTTGGTGGATGGACGAGAATGTTGAATTAATGATTACTTTCGCTGTTTTATTTTGAAAACCATCTAATGACGAGTTATGTTGAATTATTTGATGTGATATCCCGCTATTGAGGAGAAACTCTGATGTTTACTTGAAATAATCGTATTTTATTTTAATTCTGGGAAGTGGGGTGTTACAATTGGTATCAGAGTAGGTCGGTCCGTCCGGCCAGTGTAGTAGTTGAGTCTATCCTTAGGATAGAGATTGTGTACCTTTTAACATAGTGTTGTTATGGTTGAGCAGTATGGCAGGAAGGAATGACGTTGCTTTGGCTGCCGCTATGCAAGCGATGACGCAGGTGGTTGCTAATCATAATCTAGCTGCGGGTGCGCAATTTAGTGATTTAGCATAGTTTTGGAATAACAAGCCACCGACGTTTGAAGGAGGAATTCTGGATCCTGAAGCTGCATAGAAATGGCAGAAGGCAATTGAGAAAATTTTCAGGATAATGGGTTGTAGTGATGAGTAGAAAGTGAAGTTTGGTACTCACTTGCTGGAAGGAGAGGTTGAGGCTTGGTGGGACAACAGTCGCCAAAGATTGGAGACTGCAGGAACTGCGATTACTTGGAATGTGGTTCGAACGGGTTTTCTGGAAAAGTATTTTTGGAAGATATACGAAGTGCTAAGGAGATAGAGTTTTTGGAGATGAAGTAGGATAATTTGACTGTAGCAGAGTATGCTGCTAAATTTGAAGAGCTGGTACAGTATTGTCCTCATTACAATGACGTCCAAGTGTTTGAAGTTTGAAAATGGGCTGCGTCTGGAAATTAAGATGGGGATCGCTTGTCAGAAGATCAGGAATTTTCCTGAGTTGGTAAGTAGAAGCAGAATTTATGATAATGATAACAGGGCCAGGATTGCACATTACAAGGCTGTGAATGACCGTAAAGGTAAGCAGAGATTTGGTGGTACTCCTTATAGTGTTCCTGCTGATAAGAGAAAACATAAGGCTGCTGCTGATAAGAATCCCAGAGAAGTGAAAGCATCTGCTGATTTGAAATGTTTCCAGTGCGGTGGCGCGGGGCATCGTGCTAATGATTGTCCTAATGAGGTAAAGAAGTGTTTCAAGTGTGGTAAGCCAGGCCATGTGATAGCGGATTGCAGGGCCACTATGCCTACCTGTTATAACTGTGGTGAGAAAGGTCATATCAGTACACATTGCGAGAAGCCGAAGAAGTCTCAGGCGTCTCAGGCCAACGGTAAAGTATTTGCTGTGGTAGGAACTCAATCGGCCAGTGAGGAGTGTTCTATCAAAGGTACTTGTTTCATCAATAATATTCCTTTGACTGCTATTATTGACACGGGTGCAACCCACTCATTCATTGATGTTGATTGTGTGAAGAGAGTAGGATTAGTGTCGTCTACTATGGAGCGACGGATGACTATCGAAACTCCCTCTATTGGTTCGGTGACTACTTCTTTGCTGTGTTTGAAGTGTCCCCTGACTATTTTCGGCAGAGACTTTGGAGTGGATCTAATTTGTCTACCACTTGGTAATTTGGATGTTATTCTGGGTATGAACTAGTTGAGGTTCAACCGAGTCTACATTGATTATTTTCGGAAGGTGTTGTTGTTCCTTACTCCAGAAGAGGAAGCGTTGGCGAATTCCTTGTCTAATAAGGAATTGAGGACCTTGTTGGAGGACGAAGCTAAATTTTTTGCTTTATTTGCATCATTATCTGTTGACAGCAAAACGTCAATGAAAGAGTTGGCAGTGGTGAATAAATTTCCCGAAGTGTTCCCTGATGATATTACAGAAGTACATCCGACGAGAGAAGTTGAATTTAGCATTGATCTTGTTCCTGGTACAAGGCCTATATCTATGGCTCCGTACAGGATGTCGGTAGTGGAATTGGCTGAATTGAAATCTCAGATTGGAGAATTGTTGGATAGAAAGTTTATCAGACCGAGTGTGTCGCCGTGGGGAGCTCCAGTGCTATTGGTAAAGAAGAAGGATGGTAGTATGTGTCTGTGCATCGATTACCGTCAGTTGAATAAAGTGACTATTAAGAATAAATATCCTCTTCCAAGGATTGATGATTTGATGGATCAGTTGGCGGGAGCTCGTGTGTTCAGTAAAATTGACTTGAGGTCGGGTTACCATCAGATCATAGTGAAAGATGGTGATATTCAGAAGACGGCATTTAGAACTCGTTATGGACATTACGAATATGCTGTAATGCCTTTTGGAGTATCTAATGCGCCAGGAGTGTTTATGGAGTATATGAACCGAATCTTTCATTCTTATTTGGATCAGTTTATTGTTGTGTTTATTGACGATATACTGATTTATTCTAAGTCTGATGAAGAGCATGCAGGACATTTAAGAATTGCTTTGCAGGTGCTGAAAGATAGTAAGTTGTTTGCTAAACTATCAAAGTGTGAGTTCTGGATGAAGACAGTGAGTTTCTTGGGGCATGTAATATCTAGTGATGGTATAGAGGTGGACCCATCGAAGGTGAGTGCAGTGTTGCAGTGGGAACCGCCGAAGACAGCAACGGAAATTAGAAGCTTTTTGGGTTTAGCAGGATATTACCGAAGGTTTATTGATGAGTTTTCTAATTTGGCGTTGCCATTGACTCAGTTGACGAGGAAGGATCAAGTTTTTGTGTGGGATGCTACTTGCAAAGAAATCTTTGAGGAACTGAAAAAGAAATTGACTACGGAACCGATGTTAGTATTGCCAACTCTGAGTGAACCTTTTGTGGTGTACTGTGATGCGTCTAAGATGGGATTAGGCGGAGTTCTTATGCAGAATGGTAAGGTAGTGGCGTATGCTTTACGGCAACTAAGGGTGCATGAAAGGAATTACCCTACTCATGACCTTGAATTGGTTGCAGTAGTTTTCGTGTTAAAGATCTGGAGGCACTATTTGTATGTTTCGAGATTTGAGATGTTCAGTGACCATAAGATCCTGAGATATCTGTTCAATCAGAAGTAACTAAATATGAGACAGAGAAGATGGTTATAATTCTTGAAGGATTATGATTTCAGCTTAAGTTGTCATCCAGGAAAGGCAAATGTAGTGGCAGATGCTTTGAGCAGAAAAACAATTCATATGTCGGCGTTGATGGTGAGAGAAATAGAACTAATTGAGCAGTTCAGAGACTTGAGCATGGTTTGTGAGACTACGACAGATAGCGTGATGTTGGACAGGTTGCAGGTAAATAATGATTTTTTGGATATGATTAGAGAAAACCAAAAGTTAGATGTGAAGTTAGTGGATTTGATGCCGGGAGTAGGGAGTGACTTCGATAGTGATTTTAAGTTGGATAGTGCAGGTGTGCTGAGATTCAGAGGCAGGATTTGTGTGTCAGATAATGACGAACTGAAGAAGTCAATTCTGAGTGAAGGACATCGTAGTAGTCTGAGTATCCATCCGGGAGCTACGAAGATGTACCACGATTTAAGGAAGTTATTTTGGTGGTCCGATATGAAAATAGATATAGCTCGATTTGTTTACGCCTGTTTGACATGTCAGAAATAGAAGGTGGAACATCAGAGACCCTCTGGATTGATGCAACCGTTGGAAGTTCCGGTTTGGAAATGGGATTGTATAACCATGGATTTTGTTATGGGTTTGCTGAACACAACGAGAGGATTTGATGCTGTTTGGGTAATTGTGGATCGACTTACGAAGTCTGCATATTTTGTGCCAATTAATATTAGTTTCTCGTTGGTGAAGCTAGCAGAGATTTATATTCGGGTAATTGTGAAGCTACATGGTGTTCCGTCGAGTATCGTGTTGGATAGAGATCCGAGGTTTACTTCAGAATTTTGGAGGAGTTTACAGGAAGCTTTGGGTACTAAGCTGAAGTTGAGTTCAGCTTACCATCCGGAAACCGATGGTCAGTCAGAGAGGACTATTCAGTCGCTGGAGGATTTGCTGAGAGCTTGTGTGTTGGAAAAGGGTGGTGCGTGGGATACTCATTTACCGTTGATCGAGTTCATGTACAACAACAGTTACCACTCTAGTATCGGAATGGCACCGTTTGAGGCTTTATATGGTAGAAGGTGCAGAACTCCTCTGTGTTGGTATGAGACAGGTGAGAATATGGTATTGGGATCAGACATTGTGCAACAAACTACTGAGATAATTCAGATGATTCATGAGAAGACGAAAGCGTCTCAGAGTAGGCAGAAAAGTTATCATGATAACCGAAGAAAAGAACTGGAATTCAGTGAAGGTGATCATGTGTTCCTAAGAGTTAACCCAGTGACAGGTGTGGGTCGTGCGTTGAAGTCCAAGAAGCTGGATCCTAAGTTTATTGGACCATATCAGATTTTGCAGAGAATTGGTGTTGTAGCTTATAGAGTGGCGTTACCGCCTGAACTCTCGAATTTGCATGACGTGTTCCATGGGTCGCAACTTTGCAAGTATGTCTCGGACCCATCTCATGTGATTCAGAGAGATGAAGTTCAAGTCCGAGAGAATCTTACTGTTGAGACGATGCCGTTGAGGGTCGAAGATTGTAAAATGAAACGACTCCGAGGGAAGGAGATCCCTTTGGTGAAAGTGGCTTGGGGAGGTGCTGCAGGAGGCAGTGTGACCTGGGAATTGGAAAGCAGGATGCAGGAAGCGTATCCGGAATTGTTTCCATCAGGTAATTTTCGAGGATGAAAATAATTAAAGTGGGGGAGAGTTGTAACAACCATTTTAATTATTTAGTCTTTTTGGTGTTATTTTATTTCGATGTGTCTTTATGTGGGGGTGTGTCTGAGTGCGTTGGTGAGTGCCCTTAATTATAGAGATCATTTAATAAACTATAGAGTTTAATATTAATATAATATAATTAATAATGATAATAATTTAATAATTAATAGTAATATTGTTATTCTATTGTTATTCTATTGTTATTATTATTATTTGTATTATTATTAGATTAAGTAAAGAAGATAAGGATTGAGAGATATTAGGAGGGTTTTGGGGGTAAAAAGGAGAAGGGCACGATAAACCAGTGGAGAGAAAGATTAAGGAGGAAGGGCAAGGAGGAAGAGAGGCCAGGCTAGGGCTGCCAATTCTTCCAGATTCTTCGTCAATCTGATCAATTAATCGAGGTAAGAGTGTGAAACATTGTGATTCTATCCATATGTGTGATTATGTAGGGATTGTTTGGATTGTTTGGGTGTTTTTGTGTAGTTTTCCATTTTAGGTCGAAAATGATTTAATCGATAGAATTGATGTTTTAACGGTTAGAACCTAAAATAAATTACGTAGTTTAGTCGAAGAATGTTAGGCTAAGACTATGGTATCTTGTTGGAATTGAATCGGGAGATTTTGTGAAGTTTTGACATTTTGGACAGTGAGGGTTTTTAGAGAGATCGCAGAACTCGCTAGGCGAGCAGCTAGCGAGCGACCTAGGGAGTGGTTCGCTAGGCGAGCTTCTAGCGAGCCAGTAGCGAATGGTCTGTGACTTGGACAGAACCAAAAATACCCTTGTTCCCTGGAGCGAGTAGTGTAGCGAGTGTTCGCTAAGGCTTCTCTAGGCGAGCTGGGTAGCGAACACTTCTATTAGCCACTGCCTGCCTTCGCTAGGCGAGTGAGGTAGCGAGCGTTCGCTGAGGCTTCGCTAGGCGAGTGAGCCAGCGAGCATGACAATAACTTGTTTTATTTTTGTTGTTTCCATCCAATGTTGATGTTTTCGATATATAACGTATAGCTTGTGGGCTGTTATATGGTACGCGTATGAGGAGGTGGATACGCGTATGGCCAGTCTTAGCACCAAAAATATGATTTATATTGTTTTGCTTCGTTCTCTCGTTTTGTAGGATCCTTTTGGTCATGATGGATATAGGGATGGTGTTTAATGGTGAAGGGTGTATACTTGGTGTTAAAATGTGAATTTCCATAATATTTAATTTAATTAACATAATTAATTGATGTGTAATATATACAATGCATGGTGATGTGATCACGAGGATTGTGCGCACTTAGTGTGCTTGAGTTTAATTATTGTGCATTTGGTGTCGTGCATATTATGGTGTTTTGGTGGGATGAATCATTGCTCAGGAGGAGTGTATGTGATTCATCCGTACTCCCTTGTGGAGAATGGTGGGGATAGATCATTGCCAAGGAGGGGTGTATGTGATCTATCAGGGGTTCGATTGAATGAACCAATGAGTCGGTACCGCATGCATGGTGTTGAGTTGCATATTGGCATTATTGCATGTTGTGTTTGATGTTTGGACAGTAGGTCGTGGTTGATGCATGTTGGGTGATATTTTATGTAATTACTACCTTTTGGTCATGTATCTTATTACCGATAATTTTGATCACATTTTATCACCCATTCGTTGTTGTGGTGGTCTGTGCTTCTTCAGGAGTACAGATAATCCAGGTACATAGCTAGCTTGGATAGTGGTGTGCAGGTCGAGTCTTAGGATGCTCTGATACGTAGCACGAGACTTGGGTGTTTACTTATTATGTTGAATTTTTTTATTCCTGTGGCGTATCATACTTTGGTGAACCTTATTAATGACTGATTTTATGTAATTTGGTGGATGGCCGAGAATGTTGAATTAATGATTACTTCCACTGTTTTATTTTGAAAACCATCTAATGACGAGTTATGTTGAATTATTTGATGTGATATCCCGCTATTGAGGAGAAAGTCTGATGTTTACTTGAAATAATCGTATTTTATTTTAATTCTAGGAAGTGGGGTGTTACAGAAGCCATGAACACTGCCTGTTATATCCACAACAAAGTTACTTTGAGAACAGGAACCATGACCACCTTGTATGAAATATGGAAAGGAAGAAAGCCTATTATTAAATACTTCCATGTGTTTGGAAGCAAATGCTACATACTTACAGATCGTGACCAAAGAAGAAAGATGGATCCTAAGAGTGATGAAGGTATATTCTTGGGCTACTCTACTAACAACAGAGCCTATAGAGTGTTTAACTTCAAAACTAAGACTATGATGGAGTGTATTAATGTTGTTATAAATGATGTGCATAAGTAGATTGATGTCCCAGAGGATGTTGGAACATCCTTTGATATCTCAGTTGAGTTTGGAAACAGAAATAACGATCCCAATCCTACTATCACTGAATCTGAACCAGTTGACAAAGGACCATCTATCAGAATTCAGAAAGACCATCCTATGGATCTCATCATAGGTGATCTAAATAAAGGGGTAACCACTAGATCCAGAGAAGTTATTTCAAGTTCTTGTTTTGTGTCTAAGATAGAGCCTAAAAACATCAAGGAAGCTTTAATTGATGAATTCTGGATAAATGCCATGCAAGAGGAGTTGGGGGAATTCAAGAGAAATGAATTTTAGGATCTTGTGCCAAGGCCTGAAGGAACAAATGTGATTGGAACTAAATGGGTTTACAAGAATAAGCCTGGTGAAAAGGGAGTGGTTACTAGGAACAAAGCCATACTTGTTGCTCAAGGATACACTCAGATTGAAGGGGTTAATTTTGATGAAACTTTTGCTCCTGTAGCTCGCCTTGAATCTATCAGACTTCTTCTGGGAGTTGCCTGCATTATGAAAATTAAGCTGCTTCAAATGGATGTTAAAAGTTCCTTTTTAAATGGTTACCTAAATGAAGAAGTTTATGTGGAACAACCTAAGGGTTTTATGGATCCAACTTTTCCTAATCATGTGTTTAAGTTGAAGAAAGCTTTGTATGGTCTGAAGCAAGCTCCTAGAGCATGGTATGAAAGACTAACAGAGTTTCTTGTTGATTATGGATACGGAAAAGATGGCATAGATAAAACTTTGTTTATCAAGGAAGAAGGAGGAAAACTCATGATTGCTAAAATATATGTTGATGATATTGTTTTTGGTGGGATGTCTGATGAAATGGTTCAACATTTTGTGCAGCAAATGCAGTATGAATTTGAAATGAGCCTTGTTGGGGAATTATCTTATTTTCTTGGGTTGCAAGTCAAACAAATGGCAGAATCTATATTCCTATCTCAGAGTAAGTATGCCAAGAATATAGTTAAGAAGTTTGGAATGGAAAATGCCAGCCACAAAAGAACACCTGCACCTACCTATCTAAAGTTGTCAAAAGATGAAAAAGGAGTTAATATGGACCAAAGTCTCTACAGAAGCATGATAGAAGCTTGTTATATCTTACAACAAGCACGCCTGACATTGCATTTGTTGTGGGTGTTTGTGCTAGATATCAAGCTGAACCCAAGATAAGTCATATTAATCAAGTCAAGAGAATTTTGAAATATATAAATGGGACAAGTGAATATGGAATGTTGTACACTCATGGATCTGATTGTGTGCTATCTGGCTACTGTGATGCTGATTGGGCTGGAAGTGCTGATGACAGGAAGAGCACTTCAGGAGGCTGCTTCTTTTTGGGAAACAACCTCATATTGTGGTTTAGCAAGAAACAAAATTGTGTCTCTCTATCTACTGTAGAAGCTGAATATATAGTTGTTGGGAGTAGCTGCTCTCAACTTGTGTGGATGAAGCAAATGCTTACTGAGTATAATGTCACACAAGATGTCATGACATTATATTGTGACAACCTAAGTGCTATCAACATTTTCAAGAACCCTATTCAACACAGCAGAACAAAGCACATTGACATTCGCCATCATTTTATAAGGGATCTTGTTGAAAATAAAATCATTACCCTAGAGCATGTTACTACAGAAAAGCAACTGGCTAATATTTTCACTAAAGCTTTGGATGCCAGTCAGTTGGAAATTTTGAGAGGAAAATTAGGGATTTGCATTTATGAAGATTTATAGCAATTATTGCTGAGTGGGATTATCACTCTTAAAGGGCGGTATTTTCCAAAAATAGAGATGTTCCAACATTACCCTTTATTGCATAACACGCTCAAGGATACTACCACACACTACCCTAATAATCTCTATCCCTCTGACTACCCTTTCAACTCCCATACTCTCACAAATTTTCTGTGTGCCTCCCATTCTCTGCTCGATTCTTCCTTTGAAACATATCTTCCTACTCTCAAAAACCACACAATGTCTCCTAAACATGTTGTAACCTTTTCAAAATCTTCAAAGTCTGAATCTAAACCTAAGGCTCGTCCCATGAGCATCTCTTTTGAAGAAGTCCTTAACATTACTCCTCTCTCCATGGTTCCCAGTCACGACAGTGAAGCTTCCAAGACCACTCCAACTCATGCAAACGAATCTCAACAGACATCCAAAGGTAAGTCCTCTGAAACCTCTGTTGATTATACTACTAGGATGAAGAACAAAGAAGGTAGTGCATATGTTGATAGAACCATTAGGGAACTTATAACTAAGGTTCTCTATGGTGGGCACAATGTACCTGGGATTTCCACTCCCCTATCTTGCATGGATCCCACTCCAACTTCTACTGCTGACCTCGGTGAAGAAGGTAAAGATGTGATAAACCCTCATCTGATAAGAACCCTAATACAGAGAACCTGCATAAGCTTGCTAGCTCTGTGCTCCATGATGTAAGAGAAGATGATGATGCTAATCAAAATGATGGTATGGAAGACACAACAAACTGCTCTGTTCCAAACAAGGAGAACGTAAACATCTCTGAAAATGTGGTGGATGTTGAGGATGTCCCTTCTGATGATGAGCTAATCAAGAATGTTGCCCCTGGTATTGCTAAAAGATTGAAGACTAGAAAAGGAAAAGTTGTGCTTGAGGAATCCCCTTCCAAAAGTCAGAGGAAGAAGACGCTTGTTGGACCTCTAAAAGCATGGAGTAAAGTCACTCCTGCTTCTAAGAAAAGGAAGGTTAGGGTTGAGACTGACTCAGATGATGATGTTGAGGAGGATGTCCCAGACATCACTCCAGCAAAGAGATCTATTTCCAAGAAGACCACAAGGTCTGTGCCTGCTGCCCCTCTTGATAATGTGTCATTCCACTCTATTGACAGCGTGTCAAATTGGAAATTTGTGTATAAACTGAGGATTGCCTTGGAAAGGGAGTTAGGAAAAGATGCCTTGGATATCAAGGAGGTCATGCAATTGGTTACTGATGTTGGTTTGATCAAAACAGTTGTTGGGTTCTCTAAATGTTATGATGTGCTGGTGAAGGAATTTGTTGTGAACATCCCTTCTACCATTACTGATAGGAAAAGCAATGATTTTATGAAGGTTTTTGTAAGAGGAAGATGTGTTGATTTTTCTTCAATTGTGATTAACAATTTTTTGGGAAGGAATGATGAAGGTGAAGGTGAAATGAAAGCTTCTGACAATCAAGTGTGCAGGATCATAAGTGCAAATCAACTCAATACCTGGCCATCTAGAGGTAAGCTTTTTGTTGGGTAACTCAATGTTAAGTATGCCATCCTTCACAGGATTGGTGCTGCAAATTGGGTGCCCACTAATCATACCTCAACCATTGCTGTTGGATTGGGTAGATTTATTTATGCTGTGGGGACTAAGATTGCGTTTAACTATGGTAAGTATATTTTTGATCAAATTGTAAAACATGCTACCACTAGTGCTATTAAGCTGCCTATTGCATTTCCCTCTCTTATCTGTGGAATCATCCTAAGCCAATACCCGAGGATTCTTACTACAAATGATGTGGCATGCAAGAGAGAATATGTTATGTCTCTTCACTTCAAGTTATTTGCTGGAAGACATGTCCCAGACATTATCTTAACATCTGCTGAGAAGGCATCTACCTCAAGGGCTGGGATTATTTCTAAATTGAAGGATACTTACAGGGAGTTAGGGGAAATGATTAATGTGGCTACAACTAGGAAGATCAAATTGGAGGCTTTGATTCAATGTTTGGAAAATGAAGATAATGTAATGAATGATGATGATAATCAAGAAGATGAAGGCGAGGAAGTGTTTGAGGAGAAGACTGATGGTGATAATTCTGTGTCTACTAATGCTGATGAAGCTGAAAGTACTGGTTCTGAGGATGAAGATTAATCTTGTTTCATATGTACTTTGGTTTTTTTGTGTATGTTTTGTCTGTTGCTGCAGAATGTACTTTTTTCTTGCACTTAAGGTGTTGTTGGTTTGTACTATAATTGGGTCTTTGTACCCTTAACTTATCTTGGCTCTGGTAATTTGATCTATGATACTCTATTTCCCTTAGCTTATGTTCCCAATTTATGGCTAAAAAGGGGGAGAAGTTTGGTGTGTGTGAAGTTGTTGTTGTTCTGCTGATCCTGCTGGATGTTGTTTGTTTGGGCTGTTATGAGTGAGTTTGTGATTACAGGTTACTGGCCATTGAAGAGTTTGTGATTACAGGTTGCTGGTTGTTGAAGAGTTTGGGCTGTTATGTGTTTTGAAGAGTTGTTGGATATTGTGTTGAGGGGGAGTTTGCATTTACTCCTGTTTTGAGTTTTTTTCTACTGTACTCTCTAGTTTAGGAGCTCTTGTGATCTGTTGAATATTTTAGCCAAAAATTTGCCAAAGGGAGAGTTTGTTAGTTCTTGATTGGCAGGTATTTTGGTAAAACTTGGTAATATCACAAGATGTCCTATATGATGTCTTGACATATGGTATTAATATTCTGCAGGTAGCTATATTTGTTGTTGCAGGATTTAGTTCATGATGTCAAGCATGATGTCCTGAAATTTGTGAACAAACCATTCTGTGTGAATGTGTTTGTTTATCTGGTACTTTTTGTGCAACTCTTTGCGTTGCTATGATCTGTCTTTTATGGTTCAAAATCTACATGGATTTTGTTCTTATTCAAAAGCGTTTTTGTGGCATATTTCATGGAGCATTTATGGAATTGTGTGAGCTATTTTATGAAGGATATCTTGAAGGTCTGCATAGTGATTTGATTAGAGCTGATTGGATCAAATCAAATATTTTTTGGTGTTTCTCATTGATGCTAATTATTGAGATTGATTTCTTCACGATCAGATGTTAATTTTGCCAAAGCCCAAGCCCGTCCTAGGGTTTCTATTTAAAGGATTCATAATCCTGTTTTGTTGTTTAGAGAAGCTAGGTTTAATATAGTGCATTACGTAAGGTTTAAAGCTTTCTAGCAATCGTGTGTTTGTGTTTGTGTGTGAGCCATTCACTCATTACTTTAATGTGTGAATTGGACTAAATTTTGCATTGTAAGTTTTTCACTCAAAGCTTGTAAGCAAGAGTGTATTGTACTTGATTGAAGCTTTTAAGCAAGATCAAGATTTGTCTTTGAAGTATGTCTTCTTAAGTTTTATTAACCTGTTGTTATCACTGCTGTGATTAAGGGGGAGTGAGAGGTATCTCATATCTAGGAGTGTCCTAGATAGAAATTACAAGGGTATAGATTAGGTGCGAAGATGGTAAACTAGAGAGAGTCTATTATGCATCTTCAAACTAATTCTATTTAGTGAATTTCCTTCTTGGCTAGGTAGCCCCCAGACGTAGGTGTGTTTGCACTGAACTGGGTTAACAATTACTTGTATAATTTTTACTTTTGTTTTACTTGTTAGGATAGATATCAGTGTCGTAACATCGCCTTCGACATCTTATATCTGATACCAGAATTTCAATTTCTATTGTGCCATTTGGAAAAAGTTCGGTAATTTCAAAGGGACCTGACCACCTAGAACGAAGTTCTCCTGGGAAAAGTTTAAGTCGAGAGTTAAATAGGAGTACTACGTCACCCTCATTAAATTCTTTCCTCGATATACGCTTGTCATGTCACTTTTTAGTTCTCTCTTTATAGATCTGGGCATTCTCGTATGCGTCTAATCTAAGTTCTTCTAGTACATGAATATCTAATATTCTTTTCTTTCCTGCGGTAGTATAAATTAAATTAAGGGTCTTAATGGCCCAATAAGCTTTATGCTCTAATTCTACCAGCAGGTGACACGATTTACCATAAACTAGCTTAAATGGTGTGGTTCCTATTGGGGTCTTATAGGCTGTCCTATATGCCCACAAGGCTTCGTGTAACTTTGAAGACCAATCTTTCCTAGAGGTGGAAACTGTTTTTTCTAAGCTTTTCTTAATTTCTCTATTTGAGACCTCTACTTGCCGACTTGTGTGTGGGTGATAGGATGTTGCTACACGATGTCGGACTCCATATTTCAGTAATAGTTTTTCATATATCTTTGAAATGAAATGGGGGCCACCATCACTGATGATGAGTCTCGACACACCGAATCTAGGAAAAATTATATGCTTGAAGAGCCTAATTAATACTCATGCATCATTTGTTAGAGAGGCTACAACCTCGATCCATTTCAACACATAATCAACAACAACGAGTATGTACTTGTTACCAAAAGAAGACGAGAATGGTCCCATGAAGTCAATTCCCCACACGCCAAAGACTTATACTTCCAAAATGCCTTTTAGTGGCATCTCGTCGCATCTAGAGATGTTGCCAGTGTGTTGGCACCGGTCTCAATTTATGATCGCGATATGGACATCTTTCCATATAGTGGGCCAAAAGAGGTCGGCTTGTAAGATCTTAGCGCAAGTCTTTGAGGTGCTTGCATGTCCTCCATAGGGAGCAGAATGACAGTGAGAAATCATATTTTCTACTTCATCTTCGTGGACATATCGACGAGAAATACCATCGGCACCTCTCCTGAAAAGTAGAGGCTCATCCTAGTAATATTGTTTAAGATCATGGAAGAATTTCTTCTTTTGTTGGTAAGTCAAATCTGGTGGAAGTACTCCAGCTGCTAAGTAGTTCACAAAGTCAGCATACCATGGCAGTGTGGTTTCAGTGTAGATCACTTCCACAACTTCTTTTGTTTCGGTATTATTATAAGTTAAAGAGTGCTCAACTGTATTACTTTCCAACTGGGCTATGAGTCATTCTTAAGGGAAATCATCATTGATAGGTACTTGCTCAGGCTTAATGTCTTCCATTCTTGATAAATGATCAACTACTACATTTTCAGTTCTTTTCTTGTCTTTGATTTCCAAATCAAATTCTTGTAGAAGTAGGATCCATCTTAGGAGTCTTGATTTGGCGTCCTTTTTGCTCAATAGGTATTTGATTGCGGCATGATCGGTATAGATAATTATATTTTCTCCTTGATTCGCTGTCGCGCGCGGATCAAAACGAGTGTTTTTTGTAAACATGCAGTACAACGACAGTAACTCGAAATAGCGTTCCATGAGGATTCTTGTTTATTACTTATCGAATAAAAAGGGGGGGGGGGGGCGTTTGGTCATGTTCGATTGAGAAAGAGTAATTAACAAAAGTGATTATTGAAATAAGCTGTTGTGAAATAAGTGATTATGAAATAAGTCAATCTACCGATTCGGTTCCTACTATCATCGATTGTTATAATTTTAATATCCTAAGTGTTCATTCCTATCTGGATACAAACTCAATGACAAGCGCGATAAGATTTGCAAGATGTACGATCCTATTGTACGAATTAAGCAAATGGTATAAATTTTCATGAATTAAGCAAACATGATTATTCAGACACAAAAACGAATTAACCAAACGTAAAAGTGTCTATGTTAGGATCATACAACCAACCAAATTGAAGTAATATATTTCATGCAATTAAATTAAGCATACAAGAATATAAAATATCATTGAACGGAATTAAACAAAAATTAACATTAAAACAATCTCAAGTGTTAGAACCTGAATTACGGTAGACCGACTCCAAAGTGATTAGTTCTCCATCGTTCTTTCAAGCGTAAGAAAAGTTATGAAAAATTCTGAATACTATGAAAGGTACGTGAATAGTGATATTTGCTGCTAGGTATTAGGGGAAAACCAAAACAACCCGACTGGGTCAAATACATAACCCAGGCCCAGTTCTAAATGACCTGAAACTAAATAAAACTAACGCTGCAGCTTCAACAAAATTCTGGGAAATATGCACTCCGAATCTGACTTTGACTTCAACACAAAAGTTGTAGCTCTCTGTCTTAGCTTTCCGTCAACTGGTAGAAGACGTTGATCCGACTCCCGAAACTCTAGTTATGATTGTTTCTGTAAAAGATGCTAAAGCTGAAAATTAAGTACGAAAATTAAATAAAGGTAAATATCAACTGAAATAGAAAAACATTATAAAATATAAAAATGAACTAACCAAACCATGGAAATGCATAACTATAAACATGGAAGAATATGCATCAAAATTTACTGATCAAATTCCACCACACTTGAACTTTTGCACTCCGAGCAAAATAAAAGCAAGAGAACCACAACAACATCATTAGTTACTTATTCTAGGCTACAAGTCTTCTTCGATTAAGTTTGTATCGATAAGTACTGATCTTGCACACTAAGGATATCGTAGGAACACTAATCCACAATTTTGCAGTCATAAACCTCCTTAATACACAAATCAACTCAAATCATGTTATTATGTTAAAGTCTAACTTACTCTTCCTCCTTTTTGCTTTTTTCATTCAGGCGCAATCACGTTAAGCCTGTTATTTCCATACACTCATAGCAAGGCGAATGGTTAGTGACTCTGATCATTTTTGCTTGGGGTTCTAGTACTTACGTGACATAACCCTTTGCTTACTCAGTTGTAGTTGCGGGGGATCGGACCGTAATCCGCCCTACCAAGTTCAGCACCAGCAACCGCTGAACCAACTACAACGAGTCTTATTATCATTTTTTTAGAAGGTGCTCCCTTTTTTTTCTTCTTTTTTTTTTTCATTTTCGGAACACTCACTTATATTCATCGGCTTCCCTGCGTAGAGTGCGTGTGAGATGGTGCCGAATGCTGAAATAAACTACTCAAGAGCTGTCAGAGAATGAGAATTTAAGGCTAAAACATAATAAGAATTCAAATCAATTTTCATATGCAGGAGACTTACGGTGTTAAGACGATACCGATCTTGTGAATTTTTCCCAAGTCTCCGCAAACTAATCTCAAATTAGACTATAGCCTCAAACTTTCAAGAAGATGCATTTTTTTATTTTCTTTATTTGACTGAAAACAAACAAAACACTAACAGAAACAAGGAAAACAAACGAAATAAATGATTTCCCTCCCCCACACTTAAAATAAGCATTGCCCTCAATGAAAGGACATAACTAATAAAGTAGAGAGAAGGAAAGGAAAACTCCCTGATCAAGTTGCAGAGTAGTTGGGTGCTTCCAAAGAAAGATCTTTTATGGTTGCATCTTCAGCTACTGAACTTCCATCGAATAGCTTTAGGCGCTGCCCATTGACCTTAAAAACTTTGTCAGTACCTGCACTTTTAATTTCTACTGCACCATGAGGGAAAACATTAGTAACAACAAAAGGGTCAATCCACTTGGATCGAAGTTTCCCAGCCATAAGCTTAAGGCGGGAGTTAAACAATAAAACCTGTTGGCCCACAGAAAACTCTTTCCTAGAAATCATTTTATCATGGAAGTACTTAGTTTTCTCTTTATAAATTATAGAGCTTTCATAAGCCTCTAATCTAAGCTCTTCAAGTTGTTGCAATTGGAGTTTTCTTTCAATACTTGCTTGTTGCATCTCCAAATTACAACTTTTCTCCGCCCAATAAGCATGGTGTTCTATCTCAACAAGAAGATGGCATGCCTAGTCGATAAGGAGACATCCCAATGGGTGTTTTGAAAGCTGTTCTTTGAGCCCAAAGTGCGTCTTCTAGACTACGGCTTCAGTCCTTCCTGTTTGGCTGCACCATTTTCTCTAAAACCTGTTTGATCTCCCTGTTTGAGATTTTAGCTTGCCCATTAGTTTGTGGGTGATATGCAGTAGAGACTCTGTGCACAACTCCACACGTCCGGAGCAAAGATTCCATGGTGCGGTTACAGAAATGAGTGCCTTGGTCACTGATGATAGCTCGCGGTATTCCAAACCTGCAAAAGATATTAGACCTGACAAAATCTGCAACAACTCTAGAATCATTAATCCTAATGGGGATAGCTTCCACCCACTTTGAAACATAATCAACTGCAAGCAAAATATAAAGAAAGCCAAATGATACGGGAAAGGGACCCATGAAATCGATTCCCCATACATCAAATACCTCACAGAAAAGCATAGGCTGCTGAGGCATTTCACTCTTGCGAGTGATGTTTGTACCTGCAATCTGGCACTCTTTACAAGTGCGGTAAGTCTCATAAGCATCCTTAAAAATAGTTGGCCAATAGAAACCTGAGTCAAGGACTTTTCTTGCAGTTCTTTGAGGGCCAAAGTGTCCTCCGACTTAAGATGCATGAGAAAATTTTAAAATGGATTCAATCTCATAGTCGGGAACACATATTCTAATCACTTGATCACTACCAAACTTCCAAAGGTATGGATCATCCCAAACATAATATTTGACATCACTCTTGAGTTTATGAATTTGTGATCTAGATGCACCTGCAGGAAAAACACCAGCAACAAGAAAATTAACAATGTCAGCAAACCAAGGTGTAATCCCATGCAAAAGAAAAAGATGTTCATCAGGAAAGTCATCTTGAATAGGAAAAGGATCTTCATCTCTATCTATCCTGCTCAAGTGGTCAGCCACTAAGTTCTCAGCTCCACTTTTGTCTTTAATCTCTACATTAAACTCTTGGAGCAACAACATCCACCGAATCAATCTCGGTTTTGCATCCGGCTTCTTCAACAAGTACTTTAAAGTTGCATGGTCAGTGAAAACAACAACCATGGAACCTAGCAAATAAGATCTGAATTTATCAAGAGAAAAAACAATAGCTAGAAGTTCTTTTTCAGTGGTAGTGTAATTTAACTGTGTAGAATCTAAAGTCCTAGAAGCATAATAAATAACATAGGCAGACTTGTCAACTCTTTGTGCAAGGACAGCCCAACAACATAATTAGAAGCATCACACATAAGCTCAAAAGGGAGGGTCCAGTCAGGGGCTGGATTATGGGAGCGGAGGTCAGTGCTTTCTTCAAGAAGTCAAACTCTTGTTTGCATTTTTCATCGAAGTGGAAAGTGACGTCGTTCTTCAACAAGTTTGACAGTGGAAGAACTATCTTGCTGAAATCTTTAATGAAGCGCCTGTAAAAATATGCATGACCAAGAAAAGAACGAATCTCGCGAATGCAAGATGGGTAAGGTAGTGTAGAGATCATATCAATCTTAGTAGGGTCAATAGAAATTCATTTTTCAAAAATTATGTGACCAAGAACAATTCCTTGCTCAACCATAAAATGACATTTTTCATAATTTAAAACAAGGTTAGTTTTGATGCATCTTTCTAAAATCAAGCTTAAACTGCTCAAATATGCATCAAAAGAGGAACCATAGACAGTGAAGTCGTCCATAAAGACTTCCATGCAATTTTCAATAAAATCAGAAAAGATACTAAGCATACAATGCTAGAAAGTGCTAGGAGCATTGCAAAGACCAAAAGGCATTCGCCTATAAGCAAAAGTACCGAAGGGACAAGTAAAAGTGGTCTTCTCTTGATCTTCCGGTGCAATATGAATTTGAAAGTAAACCTGAAAAGCCATCAAGAAAACAATAATGTGATTTACCAGCTAGTCGTTCAAGCATTTGGTCGATGAACGGTAAAGGAAAGTGATCCTTTCTAGTAGCCTGGTTCAGTCTCCTGTAATCAATACAAACTCTCCAGCTATTCTGCACTCTAGTGGGAACAAGTTAATTCTTTTCATTTTTGACAACTGTAAGTCCAGATTTCTTAGGTACAACCTACACTGGGCTTACCCACTTACTGTCAGAGATAGGATAAATGATACCTGCTTGCAAGAGTTTGGTTACCTCTTTCTTCACAACATCAAGAATCAAAGGATTAAGCCTCCTTTGGGGCTGCCTTACTGTTTTCGCACCATCCTCAAGTAAAATCCTGTGCATACACATGGAAGGACTAATTCCTGGAAGGTCGGCTAATGTCCACCCGATTTCCTTCTTGTGCTTCTTCAAAACCTGCAAAAGCTTGTTTTCTTGATCAAAATCAAGGTTAGAAGAAATAATAACAGGGAGTTTTTCATTACTCTCCAAGGAAGTGTATTTTAGGTTTCCAGGGAGCTTCTTTAGCTCTAAGGATGGGGGCTGCTTGATGGATGGAGTGTTTGGGGCAGCCGAGATGTCAAGAGCATCAGCTGTAAAAACAGCTTCATCGGCAACAACTTCACTTGTAGGAAATATATCAGCCTGCAAGGCAGCATAAATTTCAGCACACACAACACAAAGGTTAGTGTCCGTACAATCAGAACATGAATAAACATCATCAAAACCAGAGAGAGATGGAAAATCAAGCGAAAATAATTCAGAACAAGTGTCCTCAACCAACTCAGATATCAATCCAATATGAAAAATGGAATGCTCCTCCAATGGGTGTTTCATGGCATCAAAAATGTTGAATTTTGCGACAGTGTCACCAAACTCCATGGACATGCTTCCATCATTAACATCAATTTTCGTTTTTGCCGTTTTCATGAACGGTCTTCCTAAAATGATGGGAGCTTTGCTGGACTTTGTTTCTCCTTCCATGTCAAGAATGTAAAAATCTGCAGGAAAAATCAAATCATTAACTTGAACAAGGACATCTTCGACTACGTCGGCAGGGCGAGTGTTGCTCCTGTTCGCCAACTGAATGATTAAACCTGTAGGCTGCAAAGGACCAAGACAAAGGTTATTATCAACAGACGTAGGCATAACATTTAATGCTTGCTTCTAAATCAAGCATGCAGTCATCGAATTTACTATTCCCGATGGTACAAGGAATAGAAAAAGTTCCCAGGTCCTTGCACTTTTGTGGCAAGACCGGAGTAGTGATGGCTGAAACATTTTCTTCACCTGTAAATTTTTCAGATGAAGGCTTGGGCTGAATAAAAGAAGAAATATTTCTTCCCAAATTGACTCTCTCACTTCCCTTCATCTTCCTCTTGTTTGTACACAAATCCTTCAGAAACTTTGCATACTTAGGAACCTGTTTAATGACATCAAGAAGCAGAATATTTACCGCCACTTTTTTTAACACATCCAAAATCTCTCTCTCTTTGTCTTCCTCCTGAATTTTTTTATTTTTCAGAACTCTATGTGAGAAGGGGACTGGTGGTACATACTCTTTTTATTTATTTTTTTCAGTCTCGACCACAACAGAAGAAGGAGAAGAAAGTTTAGATGGGTGAGGTTCAGAAGGAGAAAGTTCAGAAGTTACCTCAATGATTTTTTTTATTTTTTTCAGGGGATGGTTCTATAACTTTTCCGGATCTTAAAGCGATGACACTCACATTAGCATTAGGACCCTTTGGATTGACAATTGTTTGGGCTGGAAGTTGGTTCGACCCTTGGGCTTGCATGATATTTATTTGAGTGGCAAGATGTCCCATCTGTGTGGGCAAGGTATGAATTCTAGAATCGGTCCTTTGTTGGAACTGGAGGTTGTTGACGGTCATTTTTTTGACAAGATGCTCCAAGGATGAACTAGAAGAAGATGGGGTAGCAGCGATTACAGCCTGTGGAGGATTTTATGGTGGTGGCAAGGGTAGCATCAATTGTTGTTGGTTGGTAGACTGGTTTCCATATCAGAGGTTTGGATGGTTCCTCCAATTCGAGTGGTACTTATTAGTGGACAGGTCAGGAGTGTTGTACCGGTTTTGGTTGTTACTTTGATTGTAAAGGTCTGCAGTATAACCTGGAGGTAATTCAGTAGGCTTATCATCTTGCAGAATAGGACATGTATCAATAGGATGATCAGGAGAAGTACAAATACCACATAATCTTGTTGTTTGGGTTTGATGGGCTACTTGAGCCTTACCTACGACTATCAACTATTGCACTAAGTCCTTCAGCTCACTCATTTTACTTTCGAAGGCTTTATCGGAATGGGCAACATGAGAAGAGACGTGAATCTCATTCACACCCTTTATTTAAACAAAATTGTTTCTTGTTGTGAACTATTGGGAATTAAGTGACATGTTCTCAATTAGAGCCTTGGCAGCGACTGGAGTCTTATCAACAAGTGCTCCACCACTAGCAGCATCAAGAATGTTCTTATCCATTGGTAACAAACCCTCATAAAAGTACTGGATGAGTAGTTGCTCGGTGATCTGGTGCTTAGGGAAGCTGGATACCAAATATTTGAATCTCTCCCAATACTCGGTCAAAGACTCATTACCCTGTCTAATACCACAAATCTCTTTTCTTATCGAGGCAGCTCCGGAGGCGGGAAAGTATCTCTCCAAGAACACTTTTTTCAGAGCATTCCAATTTGAGATTGAATTTGGCTCGAGGGAATATATCCAATCCTTTGCTGCACCCTGCAATGAAAAAGGAAAAGCTCGAAGTTTGATGTGATCTTCAGTGATCCCTTCAGGCTTCAGTGGTGTAGAACACACCACTTGGAATTCTTTCAAATGTTTGTGAGGATCTTCACCTGCAAGACCATTAAACTTGGGCAACAAGTGTATTAAACCCGGTTTTAATTCAAAAGGAACATCATCAACAGCATACTCCATACACAAGTTGTTATAATTCACATCAGAAGCAGCTAATTGCCTTAAGGTTCTATTATCATCCATTTCAAAATCAAGTTCAGTATCCGAAGCAAACAAGTTATGCAAATAGTCAGACTCAGAATCAGACTCAATGGTGGATGGTGAACTAGTGGTAACCTAGACTGCTCTACATCGTGTGTGAAAAGTTCTCTCTACTTCAGGATCAAAAGCGACAAGATCAGAACAAGATGACCTAGTTGTCAGGACTAATGCACAGCAATGCAGCAACAATATTCAAAATGCCAACAATGTCCCTAAATAGTCAAAAATAAACACAAAGAAGGGAATCGATCAAAATAAATTCAGAAAAATAAACTGACACCGAAATTAATCTAATGACTTAAAAATATAATTTTGAGAATTTTTTCGATTTTTTTCGACTCTATGAAAACAGTAAAAACTTCATTAAAAATAGAAAAATGATGAATTTGGGAATTTGAAACTATTCTCCCATAACTACTTTGTAGTAAGGGAGAAATGACCAGAGAATTTTTCCCTTCAAATGCCCAGAACAGATTTCGATTCGGACACAATTTCCCAAAAAACCGATTTTTTCGACTCTAGACGCGAGAATGCCAAAAACGTGGGGAACCTAGGGCCTAAGTGCAACAACACTAAACCTATGACTCTAATATTGATTAATAACGACAAGAGTCCCCGACAACGGCGCCAATTTGATCCGCTGTCGCGCGCAGATCAAAACGAGTATTTTTTGTAAAAATGCAGTACAACGACAGTAACTCGAAATATCGTTCCACGAGTGTCGCTACTGCGAAAATCGGCGCCGGCCATGACAAAAGAGTCGCCACCGTGCGTTATTTATCCCAAAAGAGGGAAAGGAAACGCTCAGAGAAAACCTAACGCAAAGAGGGAAAGGAATGGTCTCGCAACCAAATCCTGGATTCGGGAGTCGGTTACGCAAGGGGAAGGTATTAGCACCCCTCACGCCCATCGTACTCGACGGGATCCACGCTTATTTTCTATCTAGGGTATGTTTATCTATCTACTCTAAAGGTCTGGTCTAAAAGGAAAAGAAAATGACTCGGCAAAGTATCGCACTTTATGCCTACGTATTCCCATCTGGAACGAGAAATCAGAGTCAACGTAGTTCGCCTAACTACGGATTAAGGGGGGAAGGTTTCTCGCCGAGATGTCGCATCTCGTGCCTACGTACTTTCATACGGCATGAAAGATCAGAGCAAACGTAGTTCGGGCTATGGAAGACACAAGTTTGTCTGACAGCTTTTTATCTCTTTATGAAAGGGTTTTCCAGATTAAGGGTCCAAGAGGACAAAAACAGAGTTTGAATGTTTGTTTGAATCTTTTACGAAAGAACTGTTTCTTAGGGTGTTCGCAATCTCCGTCGCACTAGAGACTATGAACCAAGAGTGAATGCTTCGTATGTCACCCAAAGGGCACCACACTAAACATCCATATTACTGGAGAGAGACCCTCCACCAACCTTTTCCCAGATAGCTTAAGGCTCGTAAGGTACGACTTCAATTAACCTTTTACTGTATTTTTGAATTGTTTTGAGATGAGAAGAGAAAGACACCATAAGACTATGGTTGAAAGGGAATCTACCTACAGTTATCATGCATGGTTTAAAAACCTAATGCCTGTCATAATTCCCTCTTGCACAGAGGAAATCAGAGATCCTAGGGGAAAACAACAAAAGAAAGCAAGCAGTAAACAGTAAACAGTAAAATGCATGCTATGCAACAGTACAAGCGAGGCAAGGGAGTCCGGCTCAACCTCAAACCTAAGAAAACAACATGCAAGGGGAGACAAGCTCCACCTCAAACCTAAAGGTAAACAACACAAGCAAACAGACAATACAACAAAAGAAAAACAGAGGAAGCAGCCCAAGCAGCAGCAACAATCTTCTACAGACAGCAACTTCAACCTTCAACAGCAGCTCTAGTCAGGAAAATGAATTGACAACAAAGAATCTTCATCTTCAAGCTAGCCCCTATCTTCAAGCTTCTTCAATTCTTCATCTTCAAACTCTAGCAAGCTCCAAAAGAATAGAAATCATCATTGAGATCAAGTTACAATGCTAGAAAACCTGATGAAGACCAAAGGAATTCATCAGGAACCAACATGAAAGAAAGTGCATCCTCAAAAGTTCTACTCATTAAGGCATGCCACTCATCCCTCCAAAGGAGAGATGTGGCTTCCTTAAGAGGACTTTTCATCATGGGATGAGGATAGAAGCAAACAATGCATTCTATTTTTGAGGAAAAGAAAAGAACTAGTTCTAATGGCTCTTCCTAAAACCCTAATCCTATAAGCTTCTAAAAAGCTCCTAAAAGAGAAAGAAAACTCCAAATTAAGCTCCACAAGCCAATCCACAGCAGCTACAAGATGTCCAGCACCTCCTCCAAAAAGGAATCCAAGCACTTAAAGCTCCAAAGCCACCAACAAGACCAAACAAAGCAAGGCACCAAAGATGGAACACCACATGCACAACCAACTTGCAAATTCTACCTAAAATAGAAAACTAAGTTGTAAAATTCTAATAAATTTCCTAGGGGAACATGCATATTTTAAAAATCTAGGGTTCAAATATTAAAGCCTAAATCAACTTCTAGGTCCACTAAACAATTCCTAAGTTGAAGCATGTCAAGGTAAACAACAAGTTTGGGAAGGCTCTAAACATCTCACCTAAAATAGAACCTACAATTGTCTTAAAAATCTACTAAAATTCCTAACGGAGCATGCACATCTTACCTATAACATACTCATTAATCACAGCCAGATTCAATACCAAAAGATCATACCAAAATCAACAAAACAGATGAACAATTATGCAAAAATTAAAGAAATAAACAAAATGAGAAAAATCAAATAAAATTTAAAAATGCATGAAAATGAAATTTATTGATCCCAGAAAATCACAAATTTAATCAGGAGTATGGAGATATTTTTAAAATATTTTTTGGATCAAAAATGGATTTATTGTGATTTTTGGAACCAATAAGCATTAAAATAAAATCAAAAATGATTAAAAGAAAACAAAAACCAGGACATAATGTGGCGCGTTGGATGCAATGACCAGTCAAGGAATCTAGCACTCAGGAGCTTGCCAGCACATTAGTGAAACTCTGCGTTTCACTAGGTCAAAAAGTAAGCAAATTGAAACATGTCACAGCCGTGGGATGAGAGGAATAAGTCAAGCTTGAAACGAGATCCAACGTGTCTGAGGTTATCTTCTTCAATTCAAATGTCAAACGGAGGGAGCTCAAGTGTGGTGGCCGGAGAAGACTTCTGATCGTCTTCTCCGGCGAGCAAGTACTCACAGGCAACCAAAACTCATCAAACCTTACATGAAAATGCTCAGAATCTCACAAGGATCTCAGATATCCTATCCAAATTGTCTAACTCTCATCAGGTTTTAAAACACGATTCAAGTTTCAGAGATCACAAACAAATTGATCATCACCAAATCACAATCTAATTGCATAGAAATGATTTTCACACTTCATACATTAACCTGATCTATCCAATTTCACTTAATTCCTTAAGATCAAACCAAATCGTGTCCAAACAGAAAATGCACTTCAACCTAAATTGTCTCTAATTGCTTCAATTTTAATCCAGAAACGATCTATGTCTCTATTAGATCCTAACCACATGTTCATTGCTAACTACATCATGCTAGATCAAGAGGAATTTTGAAGTTTACTAACCTGGTATAGATCCACTAACAGAGGTAGCTAGAGCTTGCTTTTTGCTTCAAAACTCTCCAGACACGATTAGTGATGCAAGAGGAAGAGTCTTCAACCTTCAATTTGCTCTGAACTAGCTTGGAAATGAAAATCCGATTCTCAATTGCTCCCTTGAAATTTCAAATGCAATCTCAGCTTCCACCATGAAATGAGCTCCAACCTGAGTATGGAATCAATGATATGCTTATATAGAGTGAGTTTGTGGGCTTTTGAAGCTTGAATGAAGCCCAATCCAGCAATTCACGATTTCTGATTTTTCCTTCAAATGCCATGTGACAGTCATGAATTCCATGCTACATCTTGCACTAGAAGCTTCTATTCAGTTGCAAATTGCCTTGTGAATGCATTCAGATCAAAAGGAACACTTGAAATGCCTTGGTGAATGTTTTGGATATGTAACTTGCACATGAAGCAACACCATTGTAACTTGTGCAAATTGGCCTAAATTCAAAATTCTACCAATGTCATTGTGTTTGAAATGAAATTTCCAATCAAAATGAGTACTTATTTGACATGTTTTGGTCACTTAACCATTAATTTGAATTTTTCAACTTTGAATCCTTTGAAAATCTCCCTTTTTAAGCCATTTCAAACCAAATCTTGATATGAGCCAAATGAATTCACCATGACTTCTTGGTTAGCCTAAAAACCACATTTTGAACAAGTTTCATGTTGAACAAAAATCCATTTGACAAGTGCAAGTTGGAGATTTTGACCTATGATTGAAAATGGCCTATAATCTCACATTCCCAAAATACCCCTGGCTTGTTAACCTCATAAATTGAGTTCTACAAATCAGATGAAAGACTTCTAATACAATTTGGAAAGCTAAGATCATGAGGAACAACTTTCATGTTGGCCAAAAATTCATGTGAAACCTCCTTCTAGGTCAAATATAGCTTGGAATTCAGATGATTTTCATAGACAAATTTCAGAGGCATCTGAGGACTTGCAACTTGTCTGGACCATTACTTGAGTTCTATAAATCCCCTTGAGGACTTCTAGTACTCATATTAAAGGTATTGAGATGCTATACAAGTTTCATGTTGGCCAAATATCCATTTGAAACTTTCATCTTGACTTATGTGGTCTTGACGTTAGGCACTAAACAGGGGATTTTACACTGAAACCCTAATTTAGCAACTTCCCACACTCTTGACTTTTCTTGACTTGATCTTGGCACAACACCACAAATGTCTCATCATATCATTTCATGAACTCCATGACCTAAAAGTAGGCTTTGATACCCTTCAATTGCACAGTTGACCTAGGATTGACCCAGATGAAACCCTAATTGCTTGCACCTCAACTGTGGCTCTTGTATTTGACACAATGACTTGATTGAGCTCTCCCATGGCCCTCTAGGAATTCTATGAGATCCATACACATCCTCTTATCATATTCAAAACTTCACATCCCTCTGATGGTCTTCAATTGATCCTCAAGTTAGGAGAAAATCTTCATGCAAGCATCTAAACTCTTAGGCACTCAAATTACCTCCTAATGACTTTGATAACTTCTCAATCTTGAATAAGACCTCTTGCTAGGCTCCTCTTGATAAGAAACAAACTTGATCCCCTTCTATATGAATGATATCATGATATGCAAATGATATAACTATGCAAATGTTAATGCAATGAAACATAAACCAAGTAAGAAAAGGTTGAGCAAATTTTGGGGTGCAACAACTGCCCCTATTCAAACGACTTGGACCCGACTGGGTGAAGAGCGAACGAATTTCAAACAATCGAGGTAGAAGACGGTTGAATACCAAAAAAACCTGGAAATTTGTCAACCACAGAAATAAGCTGCGAAACTGCTTGTGGGAACAACATCCATTACACTGAGCCCAGTTGTTACGACAACAACTGATCAATCATCTGATAAAACTATGGATTTCAACATCAACCCCCTGTGTGACGCCACAGGCATCGAATTAACTTTTCAAGAAACAACTCTGTCTACAACCAGACAAATTTCGTCAACACGAGGAGAGACTCCATCACCATGGGCACAACTCCATCCACCACTGGACTAAATTCGTCAACACGAATAACAATCTCTATCAATCACAAGTAACGACTCCGTCAACACGGATAATAATCACTGGCGACTTCATTGGGGACAACTCCGTTAATCACGGGTAACGACTCCGTCAACACGGGTAACAATCACTGTCAACACAGGTACAATTCCATCAACACGGATAACAATCTCTGTCAACACAGGTAACAACTCCGTCAACCACGGGTAACGACTCCGTCAACACAGGTAATAACTCCGTCAACCTCGAGTAACGACTCCGTCAACACGGGTAACAATCTCTGTCAACACAGGTACAATTCCGTCAATCACGGATAACAATCTCTGTCAACACAGGTAACAATCTCTGTCAACACAGGTAACGACTCTGTCAATCACGGGTAAAAATCACTGTCAACACAGGTACAATTCCGTCAACACGGATAACAATCTCTGTCAACACAGGTAACAACTCCGTCAATCACGGGTAACGACTCTGTCAACACGGGTAAAAATCTCCGTCAACACGGGTAACAATCTCTGTCAACACAGGTACAATTCCGTCAACACGGGTAAGGATCTCCGTCGACCTGGGTAAAATCTTTGTCCATCGCAGGTAACATCTCCGTCAACACGGGTAACAATTTTCAGATTTTCAAAACAGTTGTACGACAGTCTGAAGAATGCTTTACTGGGGAATACGAGAAACTTAACCAAACAACTCTGTGGGGAAAAACTCTACTGGGGAAATCACTAGTGATAACTCCAAAAGTTTAAGCCATGAAATCTTTTAACGCTGAGGTAACAGCAACCTGAGAAAAATTCCGCTGGGGAAGAAGAGAAACTTAACCAAGCAACTCTGTTAGGGGAACACAAGACGGGACAGACGTTATCATCACATATCTCACGCTGAGAAATTGAATATCTAGAAATCCTTCCGAGCAAGAATCCCACTCCTCTGCAGGGAATAACACCTGAAAACAAAGAGGTAACCAACCTGACTTATGTTTCAAAATGCGTATGTTTGACAATGGCGTAATGCTCCATACGGCATGGAAATGCTACGCGTTTGGGTAGATGCAAATATGATGATATATGCAAAATGCAAAGATGCCAAGAGGCGCTTCAGCAAAATAAATGTTGAAGACAAAGCCCAATCCACTGGGGTTGAACGGGTACCACATACATATTCCAGCAAAATAAATGCTGGACATGTGAAACCAACTCCGTTGGGGATAACCATCCTGTTGGGGAATGGCTCACAAGCTTGAAATTACGAGCTATGCTGATGACGTTCATCCTGTCGGAGGAAAAACAACCTGCTGGGGAGAAGGAAAAACAGTCCTGCGCGGGATAATCCTTCTATTGGGGACATCAAGATCCACTGAGGATACTCTCTTGGAAGCTTTCCTGGGGATACTCTCTTGGGGAGGACAATCCCATACCTAGTAGGGATAAGTTCCATCTCAACTCTCTCTGGGATAAGATGTGACTTCCATCTGCTGAGGAGTGATACAATCACTTTGTCACGGGACTCTAGCTGGGGAAACACAAATTCCTTGACCGTTTACTTCAAAGGTGAGAAACCTGCAAAACACAAACAAGACAGAACAAATCTACACAACAAGATCTATCCCAATTAGTATCCTTGACATTCGTTCAGTCAATTCAAAGTTTTAGCAATTATTGGCAAGGGCCAGCAAGTTTATGTACATGCAAGTTCATCAAAAACATCGGCGTTTTTCACAAACAAAACAGTAAAGAACAAGCATCAAATACTGAATAACATTCTTTATTGACAACGGGCCTGTAAATAGGCAAAATTCTGTACACTGGATGTAACTCCTGAAAAGAGGAAGTTATGCACAAGAAAAATACAAATATCACAGAAATACAACGAAAATTTGTATACATGTCGGCAACGTGGTACAGACGAACACCATGAGCTGATCCTCCTATGACTCGCCTGACTCTGACGCTTTCCCGATACTCGATCTTCGAAAGAGACTGTTTTGGATATACGACCCTCAGGTACTCCCAAACCACTAAGCAACGCAGTATCAAACTCGAACCGCAGTCATTTGCTTTTTTTCAAATCCCTAACTTTTGCGTGAACTGCCCTGTGCGGGTTTTCAATTCACCGGGATACCCTTTTTTGCCGAAGTCGCCTTTTTCAGGTTTTCAACTTCGCGGGTGTACATTTTTTCAATTTTATCCCTAACTTTTGCCCGAACCTTTTATTCCTTTTTTATGGTTCGCCGAGATGCCCCCATTTTTTCCTGGATATTCTTTTTCTTTCCAGCGGGTCTCTTTAAGCAAAGTATTTTTTAACTACGTCCGAGTTCACAGGGGATGTAAAATCCTCACCATCCATGGTGGATAACAATAAGGCTCCTCCATAGAAAACCTTTCTAACGACATATGGACCTTCATAGTTGGGAGTCCATTTGCCCCTGTGATCTGATTGTGGTGGGAGAATCTTTTTCAGCACAAGATCGCCCGTCTGAAAGCTTCGAGGACACACCTTTTTATCATAAGCTTTCTTCATCCTGCTTTGATACAGCCGACCATATACTAGAGAAGCCAATCTCTTCTCATCCATTAAACTGAGCTGATTCAGTCTATCTTTCACCCATTCCGCCTCATCAAGTTGGACATCGCATAAAACCCTGAAAGAAGGAATCTCAACCTCCAATGGTAGGACAACCTCCATACCATATACCAATGAAAAAGGAGTTGCCCCGGTTGATGTGCGTACCGTCGTACGATAACCGTGCAAAGCAAAAGGCAACATCTCATGCTAGCCCTTGTAGGTCACAACCATCTTCTGAACGATCTTCTTTATGTTTTTATTGGCCGCTTCAACAGCGCCATTCATCTTGGGCCGATAAGGAGAAGAGTTGTGATGTTCAATCTTGAAATTCTGGCACAATTCCTTCATCATCTTGTTATTCAAATTCGAACCGTTGTCCGCGATAATCTGCTCCGGGATTCCATATCTGTAGATAATATCCTTCTTGATAAATCTGGCTACCACTTGCTTGGTAACATTAGCATACGATGCTGCTTCAACCCATTTGGTGAAGTAATCAATAGCTACCAAGATAAAACGATATCCGTTGGATGCCGTGGGTTCAATCTTGCCAATCACATCAATTCCCCACATGGAAAAAGGCCAAGGTGATGACATAACGTTCAGAGGGCTCGGAGGCACATGAATCTTGTCCGCATAAATCTGGCATTTATGACACTTCTTTTCAAACTTGAAACAATCTGTTTCCATTGTCAGCCAATAGTACCCGGCTCGTAATAACTTTCTCGTCATTGCATGTCCGCCGGCATGCGTGCCAAATGTACCCTCGTGGATCTCTTCCATGAGCAAATTAGCCTCTTTATCGTCCACACACTGCAACAACACCAAGTCATGGTTTCTCTTGTACAAAACACCATCCGGATTCAAATAGAAATTTCCAGTCAATCTCCTAAGAGTCTTCTAATCATGACTGGATGCCCCAACCAGATACTCTTGGTTCTTCAGGAAATTCTGGATATCATAATACCACGGTTTGCCATCGGAAGCTTCCTCAATGGCGAATATGAAAGCGGGCCTATCAAGGCGAGAGATAACTATCCTGGGAGCCTCATTCCATAAGTTAACTTTATACATTGAAGACAACGTCACGAGAGCGTCTGCCATCTGATTTTCTGCTTGTGGTACATGGTGCAATTCCACCTTGTCAAAGAAAGGTAACAACCTCCTTGCATAATTCATATAGGGTATCAGATTGGGCTGACGAGTCTCCCACTCTCCCTTGATCTGGTTTACAACTAGAGCAGAGTCTCCGTACACATCAAGATTTTTAATTCTCATATCAATAGCTTCTTCAAGCCCCATAATGCACGCTTCATATTCGGCCTCATTGTTGGTAACTAGAAAGGTCAATCTAGCAGTGAATGGAATGTGCGACCCATGGGGAGTAGTAATGATTGCCCCTATTCCACTTCCATATGAATTAACGGCACCGTCAAATATCAATTGCCATTTGGAACCCAACTCTGGACCTTCATCAGGCAACGACTCCTCACAGTCCTTCATTTTTAAGTACATGATATCCTCGTCAGGAAAATCAAACCTCATCGGCTGGTAACATCAATTGGCTGCTCAGCTAGGTACTCTGACAGAATGCTACCTTTAATAGCCTTTTGAGAAACATACTGAATATCATATTCTGTCAGTACCATCTACCATCGGGCAATCCTTCTGGAAAGTGCTTGCTTTTCAAACACATATTTGATCGGATCCATCTTTGAAATTAACATGGTTGTATGATTTAGCATGTATTTCCTTAAACGTTTGGCAGCCCAGGCTAGTGCACAACACGTCTTTTCGAGCATTGAGTAACGGGACTCACAATCTGTGAACTTTTTACTCAAGTAATAAATCGCATGCTCTTTACGTCCAGTCTTGTCATGTTGACCGAGAACACAACCCATACTTTCTCAAGAACCGTCAAATACATAATCAATGGTCTCCCGGTTACTGGGGGTATCAATATTAGAGGTTCCTGCAAATATTCTTTTATTTTTTCAAACGCCTTTTGATAATCTTCATTCTAGGTCACCGCCTAATCTTTTTTCAACAACTTGAATAATGGCTCGCACGTGGCTGTTAGATGAGATATGAACCGAGCAATGTAATTCAATCTCCCTAAAAAACCACGAACCTCTTTTTCTGTTTTCGGCGTTGGCATTTCTTGTATTGCTTTTATCTTAGCAGGATCAACCTCAATTCCTTTCTCGCTAACAATAAACCCTAATAGCTTACTGTCGCTACTACGAAAATCGGCGCCGGCTGAACAGAAGAGTCGCCACCGTGCGTTATTTATCCCAAAGGAGGGAAAGGAAACGCTCAGAGTAAACCTCGCACAACACGGGAAAGGTATGGTCGTCGCAACCAAAACCTGGATTTGGGAGTCGGTTACGCAAGGGGAAGGTATTAGCACCCCTCACGTCCGTCGTACTCGACGGGATCCACGCTTGTTTTCTGGTATGGATTGTTATTCTATCTACTCTACAGGTCAGGGGTTAAAAGAAAATAAAGTGACTCGACAAAGTATCGCACTTTATGCCTACGTATTCCCGTCCGGAACGAGAAATAAGAGTCAACGTAGTTCGCCTACCTACGAGAAAGGAGGGGAAGGTTGCTCGCTAGGATATCGCATCCTATGCCTACGTACTTTCATACAGCATGAAAGATCAGAGCAAACGTAATTCGGGCCACGTATGACACAAGTCTGTCTTGATGGATTTTATTCCTTCTGAAAAAGGTTTTTTTGATTAGCAGTCCAAGCGGACAAAAATGACGTTTTGATGAGTTCACATTCTTTTATGGAAGAAGTGTCTTTTATTGTGTTTGAAATCTTATTGTATTTTTCTGTTTGTTTTGAGGAAGAAGAGACAGAACTCTAACCTACGGTTGAAAAGGGAATTAAACTAACCTAATGTTATCATGCATGGGTTAAGACCTAGTGTCTATCATGCTCCTCTCTTGCACAGAGAGAAACAGAGATCCTAGGGGAATAGACGGAAACAGAAACAATAGCAAATATATACAGTAAAGCAGTAAAATGCATGGATGCAACAATACAAGCGAGGCAAGGGAGTCCCACTCAACCTCGAACCTAGAAAACAATAGGCAAAAGTGAACAGGATTCACTCTCAACCCAACAGGTTAAACAACAAGCAATACAGTCAAGAAAACCAATCAATACATCAAAAATGAATAACAGCAGGAAAATAAATAGCCACAACAGCTCTGCATCAACATCTATCTTCAAGTCATCTCCAAACAGCTACAAGCTTCAGCAAGCATCAATCTCCATCTCCACAGCCTTCAGGCAAGGTCTCTGATTATCAGTCTTCCATCTGCAATGGCTTTTCTTCAAGTCTCAAACTCCAAGAGGAATATCAGTCAACCAGATGAAATGAATGAATGTTAGACAGTCAATTACCTACCAAGGGTGGTTCATTAACTGTTAACATTATACAGACAATTTTCTCTCAAAAGTTCTATCTTTCAAATACATTCACTGATCCTTCCAAAGGAAGGAGGTGGATATTTGAAAGAGACTTTGAATCATAGAGAAAGGATGGATGCAGGCAAGGCATTCCATGTTTGAGAAACAAGCTTTCTAATCTAGAGCTCTGCCTAGATCCTAAACCCTAAACTCCTCAACAGCTGCTAGCAAGAATCTCCTCATCAACTCTGGAAGTTGGACTTCAATCTCTGGATCTCCAATGGCTTCATCATCACAAGTCTTCAACTCTCCCAATCCCCAAGCAATCCCAATACCCACACAGACAAATAATCCCCAGAGAGGGCACACCACACCAGTCAAGCAAATACAGACAGTACTAATAGCAGTAAGGGAATCCTGATATTTTCTAAGGGATCTAATAACTACCCATAATCCCTATAGTCCCATACACCAAAGATTCAATTTCTAACTCCTAAGGGAAATGAACTAATTCACCTATGTTATCCCCTAAACCCTAATTTTGGTCATGGTATTCACACCTAAACAAATCACCTAAAATTAAGTTCTAAAAATATGAACTAAATTTTATATACAAGATAAATGTCTAAACTAAACAATCTAAAAAGAATGGATTAAAAATATTAAAGCACCTATTCAAACTAAAATTACCAAATTCATGTATTAAACAAAATGATATTCACACCTATTTAAAAGAAAAATATGCCAAAAATATTAAAATAAAATGAAATTGGATTTTTTTTGTATGATATTTTTCTTGACAAAATTATGAGTAATATGCAAAAAGAACCAAGGAAAAAGAAGCATTTTCCAATTTTTTATGATTTTTGAAAGAATTAATATTTTTTGAAAGAAAATAAAATGAGAAATAATGGGTGAGGGTGCAGTAAGCAGATGAAATCAATTAAAAAAATAAACTGGGCCCAGACTGGGGGGCGCGCATAGCAAGCGCGTCTGGCCCCATATACATCAGAAAATAACCAAAAATTAAAAAAACAAGCAAATGGTGCAAATATCAATTAAAACAGGCATAATTGGGATTGGGCCTTCATCTGGGGGTGTTAGTAGCAAGGGGATTCAAAGCCCATCAGATACTTTTAAGTGAAACGGTGCATTGCACCATTTAAACTTCCCTCCGTTTTTCTTCTTCCATCGTGGCCATTGATTGAGTCTCCCAGTCAAAGTCAAGGATCAGATCGTGTGGCTCCCAGGTCTTCTTCAACCTCCAGCCAACCCTAATGTCTGAAAACCCTAGCCATGCATGCACCTTCAAGAGCTCTGTTCTCCCTCGTCTCTCCATGAATCCTCACGACTCCAAGAGCAAAGTTGCTCTAAATTCCTACCTCTACACATCCATGACAACATATCCTTCTAAAACTCACTCCACAACAGAACCCGATGCACATAACAGTCTGGATCCATCAATATCACCTGTGATCAAACCTCCCAATTCTCCCTTATTCTTGCCCTAAACTAATCCATATCTTATGCTGATCATTACAAGCTATTCATTCAAGATTATCATGCATCAAATCGTGAGTTACAATCCTTAACAGTTTTTGCACTCCATTAACAACCTTCATGAAAACTCTCCAAACTTTGTGGAATTCATCATCTAACCTAACTTAACCATTCTATGCTAACAAATCACTAACATGCTAGCTAAATCATGCAATTTGAGTAGAGATACCAACCTGGTTCAAAATGAAGAAACAACTATGGAACTCCTTGATCCAATGCTTGCAATGACTTGAAACTGATCCACACACTCCAACCTTGATTCTGTATGCAAAGATTCTGACTTAAACTCCTTGGATCTTGTGATTCCAACTTCTTGCACCTTGGATGATGGAACTTGTATGGCACGATCCTTGCTCAATTCAGCCAAATTCTTGTGAGAATTGTAATCTATGAATGATGGTGATGAAGATCAGATCAAGAATTGTGAAAATTGGTGGAGATTTGAGGTAGTTTGAGAAGCTTTTGCAAAAATGGAAGATTGGTATGAAACTTGTGTTTTGAGAAATATGATTCACCAACCCATGCATGAAGCTCTTAAATACAATATATACATGAGATTAGAAACTCCTAGAAGCTTGGAGAAACTTCCCATGCACAATTTCCCTTGAATTTGATTATGTAACTTCCATTATAAGTAACCATGAATAACTTTCAAAACTTGAACCAAACTCAAAATTCCACTTTAGCCAATGTTTTCAAAATGATTTTTCCAATCAAAATGACCTATAATTTCACCTCATTTGGCCAAAGTATGAAAAATCTCATTTTTTAGGTCATTTTTATTCATTAAATCCACCAATTTTGAAACCTTGTGCTATGAATCTTTACAATATTTCATGGTTACTTTTCTAGACTAAAAATGTCATTTGGAACAAGTTTTATGTTGTGAAGTTTTTCATTTGAAGCTTCCTTGTATGAGTTTTGGGCATAGGCTTGAAATGACCTGTAATTCTCAGATGACCAAAATACCCTTTGCTTGCCAAGACCATAAGTAGAGTTCCACAAATCATATGAAGGCATACTATACCATTCTAAAAATCTAATACAATGAGGAACAACTCTTATGTTTACCAGAAATTCATTTGAAATCTCCTTGAGGGGTAAAAATTGCTTGGAAGTCAAGTCACTTTTACAGACAAAATTTCAGATACCTCAAATGACCTGTAACTTGCAAGGACCATAACTTGAGTTCTATAAATCTCATTAATGTCTTCCACCACTCAAATTAAAGGTATTTAGATCCTCTACAAGTTTCATGTTGGCCAAGGATCCATTTGAAGCTTGAATTTTGACTTATCTTGCTTGGAAATTTGACCTAAACTAGGGGATTTTACACAGAAACCCTAATTTAGAAACTCCTCTTCTCCTTGATTTCTCTTGATTTCTTCTTAGCAAAACAACATATCCTTCTTTACATGTCAAATGATGAACCCCACATCTCTCCAACAGACCTCAATGCCTTTTAATCAATCAATTGTCCTAGAGTTGACCCAGGGTTGACCCAGATGAAACCCTAGTTGACTGTCTTCAACTGCAATACTTGTGATCATATCAATGACTTGTCTCCTTCTCCAAATGAATTTCTAAGTCTTTCATGATGTCCACATAATCTCCATGCTCAGCCCACAACTCACAATTTCTTTGTTGACCCTCAGATACCCTCAGATAGGAGATGGATGCACTGCTTGACCCACTGACTTCTCAGCTTTCAAATTCTTTCTGATGACTTGAATAAGATTGAATTAGAATGATAACCTCTTGATAGGCTCATAGAGATGAGAATAATGCCTGGTCCCCTGTTGGATGACTTGCTATGCTATGTTATGCAGATGATTAGACTATGTACATGACTCTATATGCAAATGCTAATGATATTGAAACATAAACCAAGTGAATAAGGTTGAGCAAATTTTAGGGTGCAACACTTACCAGATCTCACCCCGAAGGTGCACTTGTTAGGATTCAGCCTCAGCCTGAATTTCCTAAGCCTCTTGAACAATTTCAGAAGATTGACCAGACGCTCTTCCTCCGTCTGGGATTTGGAAATCATATCGTCAACATAGACTTCGATCTCTTTATGCATCATGTCATGAAAGAGTGTTGTCATAGCTCGCTGATATGTTGCCCCGGAGTTCTTCAAATCAAAGGGCATCACTTTGTAGCAGAACGTTCCCCACGGGGTAATAAAAGTTGTTTTCTCCATATCCTCCGGCGCCATTTTTATCTGATTATAGCCCGAAAAGCCGTCCATGAAGGAAAACACGGAGAATTGAGCGGTGTTGTCGACCAGCACATCAATATGAGGAAGCGGAAAGTCGTCTTTTGGGCTCGCCCTATTCAAATCTCGATAGTCCATGCACATCCGCACCTTACCATCTTTCTTTGGTGCAGGTACTATATTGGCGACCCATGAGGGATAAGTTGTAACAGCCAGAAAACTGGCGTCCCACTGTTTTTGAACTTCCTCTTTAATTTTCACGGCCATATCTGGTCTAGTTCTTCTGAGTTTTTGCTTAACCGGCGGACATTCCTCACGCAATGGCAAACGGTGAACCACCATATCAGTATCCAACCCAGGCATGTCTTTGTAAGACCAAGCAAAGATATCACTATACTCTCGAAGCATCTCAATCAAACTTTGCTTGATATCACTTTGCAGTGCAGCCCCTATCCGGATATTCCTAACAACCTCTTCGGACCCCACATTGATAATTTCAATTTCCTCATGATGAGGCAGAATGATTCTCTCTTCTTGTTTCAAAAGTCGAGTCAGCTCTTCTGATAAGTCATTATCCTCAACAATCTCTTCTTCTGCTTGAAAGATCGGGTGCTCGAAGTCGAAGCGAGTCATAGGAAGTTCGTGATCGGCATTGTCTGAAATATGAATCCTGCAATGAGAATGGTTAAATGTTTCAAATAATGCAAACAAAGCACATAACCACGTTGTCATTTTATTGTTAAACAAAAATAGGAAAAACAAGGATCACAAAATTTGCATGAGAAAAACGCCTTTATTTAATGATTAAACAAAGTACACACATAAGCAGGTAGCCCTGAAAACAGAATCACTATGCCCTGGGTAGGACACAGGATTATACAATAATCGAGAAAACAAATCATTACTGTTTTGTAGTCACTTGGACAAGTTCTTGGATAGACCAGTTGCATAGGCTCTGTCCTGGCACGCTGGGCTTGATCCACGAGTCCATATCGCAGTCACTATCTCTGTCTTCGGCATCGGAAACAACATTAATCGTTTCATAACAGACTCTACCTGGAGTGATCACCACTGGCCCTTTGAACTTTGGCACGCCTGATGCGGAAGATGACGACGTCGAGCGATACCCCAACCCAAACTTGTCCATCTTGACAGGAATTTCCAAGACTTGGCCCCATCCTTTGGTTGCTCCAGCCTGAACCACTGCCTGAGTGTCTTTACGAAGACATGGCCACCTTCGGCCCTTTACTGGGAACATGAGACTTGTCCTTGATCTGCAACCCTTCAAAGGCTTGGCATGGCGTCTCATGGATCTCCCCATCCACCTCGACGTACTTGAATGACGAAAGATGACTAACCAGAATGTCCTCCTCTCCGTAAATAGTAACAACACTGTCCCCAACCATGTATTTAAGCTTCTGATGCAACGTGGACCTCACGGCCCCTGCAGAATGTATCCATGGTCGCTCAAGTAAACAGCTGTAAGCTGGATGTATATCCATGATGTAGAACATATTGTCAAACACTTCTGGCCTGACCTGGAGTGGCAACGTTATCGACCCAAACACCGACCTTCTGGTCCCATCAAAAGCTCTCACGACCAAATCACTCGGCGTGCATATGATTCCTTGGATATCTAGCTTCATCATAGCCTTCTTAGGAAAAATATTCAAAGATGATCCGGTGTCTACAAGAACGTGCGACATAACAGTGCCCCAACATTCCACTGAAATGTGCAAAGCCATATTATGATCCCGACCTCTAGGCGTCAAATCAAAGTCAGTAAATCCCAGGCTGTGTCTGGCGTTCACATGCGCCAGTACCCCCTCAAGATGATTAACAGTTACTTCCTGAGGTACAAAAGATGTGTCCAAGACTTTCAACAAGGCATTCTGATGAGCCTCGGAACAAAGCAACAAAGATAGTATTGAAATTTTGGAGAGCATCTGCTGCAAGTGCTCCACAATCTTGTAGTCACTTTTGCGAATTAACCTCATAAACTCTTCTACATCCTTGATCGATGTTTCTTTCTCTTTCGTCTAGGAAGGTCCTCCTTCGTTCACTTTGGCTTTGCCTTTAGCAATCCTCTCAGCCTCGATTTTAGGTGAAGTGAAAATTCTACCACTGCGGGTCAGCCTCCCACTCCAACAAGATTTCCCACTGCCCCTGCCGGCTGGCTATCCACCTTAATCTTTTCCCCGTTGCAAAAAGCTTCCAACCCATAATTCCATGGAATGGCTTTCGTACTTTCATAAGGAATGGGACCTGCTTTCGTTATCGTGATAGTTGGCCGCTTGGCGGGCGCTGATATCGTAATAGTCTTTCGTTGAATTGTAATTGTTACGACCTTACCCTGCTTTTCAAATCTTGCCTCAACAGGCTCCTCAACAGCAGTACGTCAAATTGTAAAGTTCCCTCATCAATCATGGCCTGAATACCTCTCTTCAAATCAATACAGCCCTCTGGTCGGGTCCAACAATCCAAACAGTACTCGTCACATCCGGGGAAGACCCCCCTTTCAACAATCTGCTTTTAACATAGCTTAAAGGCGTCTTTAGATCATTTACGTCCATAACCAAATCCAAATCTTCTTCTGTCAGAATAGCATTCGCTCCATGATTCAGCATTGGTTGCTGTAGAATATTGGGACCATCCTGACTGAAGTTAATGACTTTACTATCAATCAAATCTTGGACTTTGTGTTTAAAAGCATGACAACTCTCGATATCGTGTCCGGGTGCCCCAGAATGAAATTCATAATGCTTACTAGTATCATACCCATAAGGAAGCGCTCCTGTAGGCGGGTCCAATGTTCTCTTTTTAACTAGATTCAAACTTAACAGCGTCTGAAGCAGTTCTGCATACGTTGACAGAGGTGTATCAAATACCCTCTTTGGCTTCCCATTCTGAACCCTTCTCTGAGCAGGATTATGCCTTTGTTGTTGCTTCTGCTGTTGTGGTTGTTGTGGTTGTTGTCGTTGTTGAGGTATAGGAATCGTCACACTAGCAACCTGTTGTTGAATATACTAATTCCTACCTCTACCTCGTCCTCGACCACCATACACTGCACTGGCGTCTCCTTGTCTTCTACCACCAAAGGCCTTTTTTGCACCTCCAGCTGAGGTCGATTCACCGGCTTGAATCTTACCAATTTTAATACCATTTTCAATCCGTTCTCCCATGAGTATCATGTCAGAGAAACTACCCATCGAGCAATTGAGCGATTTATCATAATACATCCCAGAGAATGTTCCAACAAAAATATCAATCAATTCCCTTTCAACCATAGGTGGTTGGACCCTTGCCGCCAGATCACGCCAACGCTGGGCATATTCCTTGAAACTCTCCCCATTCTTTTATGAAAGACTTTGAAGCTGGACCCTATTTGGCGCGAGGTAGTGTCTGACGAAAGCATCCGCCAATTCTTTCCAACTTCCGATCTGTGCAGGCTCTAGTCCCATGTACCATTCCAGCGATGGTCCTGACAAACTATCTTGGAAAAAATGCATAAGCATCTTCTCATCATCAGAGTAAGCAGACATCCTCCGGTAATATGAACGCACATGAACCCGGGGGAATGTATCCCCTTTATATTTATCAAAAGTGGGAGCTTTGAACTTCAATGGCACCCTCAGCCCAGGAACCAGCCCCATGGTAGCCATGTCCAAACCTGCAGAATTTTGATTGGCTATACCTCTTATCTGTTCTTCGAGCATTTTAATCCTCCGATCATTATCAGTGGGACCCTCAAAACCCATGCCTTGCCTAGAAAAGGCATCTTCCTGACGATCTCTGTCCCAGTACGGACCCTCATTACCATACCCGGCGTACACAGCATTGCGACCATGACCATGACCATTTTGGAAAAACCTGGGGTCATACCTCAGATTGCCGAGCTCTTGATTAGCAGGCGCTGTCCCAAAGCCAGTATTGAAAGGACCCATCCCAGCACCATTGGTATTCACATTGCCAAACCCAACATTGTCGTAGCCATTATTACCATAACCTTGATAGTTATCACCAAACCCTCCGTTTCCGAAGCCCTGATGATTAAAGCCATCATTACCATCCAGATTTCCAAAGCCAAAACCCTGATTGTTGTCACCGAAACCAGTATTGATACCAACACTCCTGTTGGTTTCCATGTTCCCATTGCCATTATCAGCATTTCTGTTACCAGCATTGCCGTTGCCATTGCCAGTACCAGTCTCACCAGCATTTGGTATCACTTCCTCTCTGCGAGGGGTCTCAACACGAACAGAGTTATATTCAGTATTACCAGCCGCTCGCGCCAGCAGCGGTTGCACCAGAGTTTGAAGATGTTCCTGGCCCTTGGCCATAGCCTCCATAATCTGCATGAACTGGGCCAACCTATCCCGGATCTCCTGCATCTCAACTTGTACCTGATCCATGATCTTCTTACAATTGCTTCTTGTAGCGTACCGGTGAGTTCTCTGTTCGTCAATCTTGAAACAACCTGAAAGACGCAGGAGATAAGATTCGAGCTCAAAAAGGTACCTGCCATGCAATATGAAGATGCAAATGCACACATGTAAATATGCAACAGGTTAATTCCCCCCCCCCCCCCCGATTCTAGTTCCGGAGAATAAGCCATAACGACAATGGAGTCCCAAGTAAGCAAGCGCAGAATCAGAAACCTCATACATAAACAAATGCCAAGAGGCAGAGTACAAAGGTACAACTGAATACAACTGAAAAGACCTCAGCCAACAAGCCTGGCGATGGTCAAAATACAAGCACAAATGACATACTACAAGAGAAAAACAAAAATAAATCAGGACGGATGGCGCGCCCGAACATCTCCCAATAGCCTCAACGTCTCCGAATGACCTGGTCTGGAGAGCAGTTCCTGTATCAGTAATGCATGTCGCCTAACAGTGGATCTCAGCTTTTTGGCATCCTCTACATAGGCTCCCTTGCCAAAACACTCATCAAGCCTGCATCTCTTGAAGCCAACCTTCAGTTCACAACCCCTCATTTCTTTGACCATGTTGCTCACTCTAAACTCAGTGTCACGTCTAAGAGATGCCTCTTCAGCAATCTTTGCATACTTAGCGCTGAGCTGCTCCTCTAACTGGGAAATCTGCAGCTTCAACTCATCTTCACGCTCCTTCTAAGCGTGGCATTCCACAAAAATTCCCATTTGTAAAGTCGAGAATAAGCCTTGTTCAGAAGCTCTTTCTTAGTAGCAAGCACACTACTAACACCATTCAGGGCTACCCCCACCTTCTCTCTCCTGCTGGTCTCTTCAGTCAAATCTGAACCCAACCTATTAATCATCTTAGTCAGCTTTTTCAAGGTGAAAGTTGCCTCACTCTTCTCATGCCGAAGCTGGAAAATCTCTTTCTCTAACTCTTCATTTGCTCTTTGCAATTCTTCCTTTTCAGCCAACAGCTTGTTATACTTCTCAATCTCTACTGAAGTAGGTTCCTCAATCACCGGAAGATACAAAGGCTCTACAGCAGGATACAGCATCAAAGACTTTTCAACTCTTTCATGGATCCAAAGCCAATAAGGATTATAAGCTTGACTGTCACCCTTGCCAAGCAATGTCTTTCCTCTTCTGTAAATATTACCCCAAGCATGCCTCAATCTGACCAAAACATCTCCGTCTAATAAACCCGTGAGATACAAAGATTCGTGTATCTCTTCCTCAACCGGAGAATCTCTCAAAGCATAGCCAAACTGTCTCACAAGCAGAGAAGGGTTATAGTTAATACAACCTTTCCGTCCAATCAAAGGAATGTTTGGAAAGCCACTGCAACTATATATAATATTCACTCCGAGCAGGTTTCGATCAAACCAAACAATGTTCTCAGCACACAATCCCATCAATCGGGAAGACTAATCTAAAGTACCAGCAGTATCAACAAAAGGTCCCGTCTTAGGAAGATGTCCCTGAAACCACCTATATAGAAGAGGTACACAGCAAGAAACATTCTTTCCCCGACGCTTCTCATTCTTATAGTGAATAGAATGATAAACGTCACCCAAGAGAGTAGGCACCAGATTCTTCGAGGCAAGAATAAAGAAAGCATTTGAGTCAACAAAATCAGGCAAGTTGGGGAGCAATACAATCCCATAAATGCAAACAGCCAGAATAGCATTGAAGACAATCCAACATCCATCCTTCGCACACTGCGTAGCCTTCTCAACCAAGCAAGAAAGATGAAAACCGTAAGCTCCATTCAGCTTGACCAAACCTCCGGGGAACTCAGAAGCATCTAAACTGACAATCTTAGCAAGCTTAGCCAACTCAGGCTCAGTATCCTCGTGAATAAAAGGCATCTGATCTAACACAGGAACTCCTAGCATATCAGAATATTCCTCCAAAGTAGGGGCCAAAATAAAATCAGGGAACAAGAAGCATCTCAATTGAGGCTCGTAAAACTGCATTAAAGTATACAATCCAGTCATCTCAAACACAGAAGGTCTGCACACCAAACTGAGCAGTTTCTCATAAGACTCTCTAAACTCAGCCCTCACTCTCTGATCTGCTAGAGCAACCAACCGCAATAAGGAACTGATATCTGGAGAAGGCAACCTGTAAGCAACTGTCCTCTTCATGGACTCCATGTCTGGCAAGAAGAACACTAGAATCTGAGGGGGAAAACACACCTGCAACATAAATACACGTTAATGAAATGCAAACATGAAAATGAAAATGCATATGCAGACAGGGGATCAAGTGCAATGATGAAGAACTGTGATGTGTTGTACTGCAGCTTGAGAACCATCAGATCTTCTCCTCAAACAAAACCAACCACAAAAGAACCCTCACAACCAATTCTCACTGACAGAGACAAACCAGGTGTTCTGAGGCCAGAGTTTTCCTGCAAAAAGACCCACCTACCCCTCACAGGTATGTACTTAACTCGCAGATGAGGTACGACATCCTATGCGGTCATCAGCGTCACAGAATTTCAAGAGTGATGATACGATACCCAGAAGGTGTGGCATCATCATCTCTTGAAGAGGCCTCACTTAGCCGAATCCCAAATGATAGGTCCCTAGAGTCGACAACCCTCAAATCCAACAACCTGTCGAGCCCAAAGGGCCAGGCAAGATGCCATCAAAGAGAATCTCGTCTGAGTGCAGATTTCGTAGCTAGCTGGTGCGAGCAAAGCAAGCAGGCTAACCACTACTATCTACTTCTAAGTCTATGTGCACTCAAGCCCATGTCCGGCTTATCTCTCAAACTAACCCTCTACCCACAGCACAATAATAGTAATATACAGTACTGAAAGTAAAGACAGAAAGATAAATACATACAAAACCCCAGACGGGAAAACAAGCGCTAGGATTGACTCGCATAGGGAACCGTTGGAGTCCCCAGCAGAGTCGCCAGCTGTCGCTACTGCGAAAATCGGCGTCGGCCATGACAGAAGAGTCGCCACCGTGCGTTATTTATCCCAAAAGAGGGAAAGGAAACGCTCAGAGAAAACCTAATGCAAAGAGGGAAAGGAATGGTCTCGCAACCAAATCCTGGATTCGGGAGTCGGTTACACAAGGGGAAGGTATTAGCACCCCTCACGTCCGTCGTACTCGACGGGATCCACGCTTGTTTTCTATCTAGGGTATGTTTATCTATCTACTCTAAAGGTTTGGTCTAAAAGGAAAAGAAAATGACTCAGCAAAATATCGCACTTTATGCCTACGTATTCCCATCTGGAACGAGAAATCAGAGTCAACGTAGTTCGCCTAACTACGGATTAAGGGGGGAAGGTTGCTCGCCGAGATGTCGTATCTCGTGCCTATGTACTTTCATACGGCATGAAAGATCAGAGCAAACGTAGTTCGGGCTACGGAAGACACAAGTTTGTCTGACAGCTTTTTATCTCCTTATGAAAGGGTTTTCTAGATTAAGGGTCCAAGAGGACAAAAACAGAGTATGAATGTTTGTTTGAATCTTTTACGAAAGAACTGTTTTTTTAGGATGTTCGCAATCTCCGTCGCACTAGAGACTATGACCCAAGAGTGAATGCTTCGTATGTCAGCCAAAGGGCACCACACTAAACATCCAGATTACTAGAGAGAGACCCTCCACCAACCTTTTCCCAGATAGCTTAAGGCTCGTAATGTACGACTTCAATTAACCTTATTACTCTATTTTTGAATTGTTTTGAGATGAGAAGAGAAAGACACCCTAAGACTATGGTTGAAAGGGAATCTACCTACAGTTATCATGCATGGTTTAAAAACCTAATGTCTGTCATAATTCCCTCTTGCACAGAGGAAATTATAGATTCTAGGGGAAAACAACAAAATAAAGCAAGCAGTAAACAGTAAACAGTAAAATGCATGCAATGCAACAGTACAAGCGAGGCAATGGAGTCCGGCTCAACCTCAAATCTAAGAAAACAACAGGAAAGGGGAGACAAGCTCCACCTCAAACCTAAAGGTAAACAACACAAGCAAACAGACAATACAACAAAAGAAAAATAGAGGAAGCAGCCCAAGCAGCAGCAACAATCTTCTACAGACAGCAACTTCAACCTTCAACAGCAGCTCCAGTCAGCAAAATGAATTGACAGCAAAGAATCTTCATCTTCAAGCTAGCCCCTCTCTTCAAGCTTCTTCAATTCTTCATCTTCAAACTCTAGCAAGCTCCACAAGAAGAGAAATCATCATTGAGATCAAGTTACAATACTAGAAAACCTGATGAAGACCAAAGGAATTCATCAAGAACCAACATGAAAGAAAGTGCATCCTCAAAAGTTCTACTCATTAAGGCATGCCACTCATCCCTCCAAAGGCGATATGGGGCTTCCTTAAGAGGACTTTGCATCATGGTATGAGGATAGAAGCAAACAATGCATTCTATTTTTGAGGAAAAGAACAGAACTAGTTCTAATGGCTCTTCCTAAAACCCTAATCCTATAAGCTTCTAAAAAGCTCCTAAAAGAGAAAGAAAACTCCAAATTAAGCTCCACAAGCCAATCCACAGCAACTACAAGATGTCCAGCACCTCCTCCAAAAAGGAATCCAAGCACTTCAAGCTCCAAAGCCACCAACAAGACCAAACAAATCAAGGCACCAAAGATGGAACACCACATGCACAACCAACTTGCAAATTCTACCTAAAATAGAAAACTAAGTTGTAAAATTATAATAAATTTCCTAGGGGAACATGCATGTTTTAACAATCTAGGGTTCAAATATTAAAGCCTAAATCAACTTCTAGGTCCACTAAACAATTCCTAAGTTGAAGCATGTCAAGGTAAACCCCAAGTTTGGGAAGGCTCTAAACATCTCACCTAAAACAGAACCTACAATTGTCTTAAAAATCTACTAAAATTCCTAAGGGAGCATGCATATCTAATCTATAACATACTCAAAAATCACAGCCATATTCAATACCAAAAGATCATACCAAAATCAACAAAACAGATGAACAATTATGCAAAAATTAAAGAAATAAACAAAATGAGAAAAATCAAATAAAATTGAAAAATGCATGAAAATGAAATTTATTGATCCCAGAAAATCACAAATTTAGTCAGGAGTATGGAGATATTTTTAAAATATTTTTTGGATCAAAAATGGATTTATTGGGATTTTTGGAACCAATAAGCATTAAAATAAAATCAAAAATGATTAAAAGAAAACAAAAACCAGGAAATAATGTGGCGCGTTGGATGCAGTGACCAGTCAAGGAATCTAGCGCTCAGGAGCTTGCCAGCACATTAGTGAAACTTTGCGTTTCACTAGGTCAAAAAGTAAGCAAATTGAAACATGTCACAGCCGTGGGATGAGAGGAATAAGTCAAGCTTGAAATGAGATCCAACGTCTCTGAGGTTATCTTCTCCAATTCAAATGTCAAACGGAGGGAGCTCAAGTGTGGTGGCCGGAGAAGACTTCCGGTCGTCTTCTCCGGTGAGCAAGTACTCACAGGCAACCAAAACTCATCAAACCTTACATGAAAATGCTCAGAATTTCACAAGGATCTCAGATATCCTATCCAAATTGTCTAACTCTCATCAGGTTTTAAAACACGATTCAAGTTTCAGAGATCACAAACAAATTGATCATCACCAAATCACAATCTAATTGCATATAAATGATCTTCACACTTCATACATTAACCTGATCTATCCAATTTCACTTAATTCCTTAAGATCAAACCAAATCGTGTCCAAACAGAAAATGCACTTCAACCTAAGTTGTCTCTAATTGCTTCAATTTTGATCCAGAAATGATCTATGTCTCTATTAGATCCTAACCACATGTTCATTGCTAACTATATCATGCTAGATCAAGAGGAATTTTGAAGTTTACTAACCTGGTATAGATCCACTAACAGAGGTAGCTAGAGCTTGCTTCTTGCTTCAAAACTCTCCAGACACGATCAATGATGCAAGAGGAAGAGTCTTCAACCTTCAATTTGCTCTGAACTAGCTTGGAAATGAATATCTGATTCTCAATTGCTCCCTTGAAATTTCAAATTCAATCTCAGCTTCCACCACGAAATGAGCTCCAACCTGAGTATGGAATCAATGATATGCTTATATAGAGTGAGTTTGTGGGCTTTTGAAGCTTGAATGAAGCCCAATCCAGCAATTCACGATTTCATATTTTTCCTTCAAATTCCATGTGAAAGTCGTGAATTCCATGCTACAGATTGCACTAGAAGCTTCTATTCAGTTGCAAATTGCCTTGTGAATGCATTCAGATCAAAAGGAACACTTGAAATGCCTTGGTGAATGTTTTGGATATGTAACTTGCACATGAAGCAACACCATTGTAACTTGTGAAAATTGGCCTAAACTCAAAATTCTACCAATGTCATTGTGTTTGAAATGAAATTTCCAATCAAAATGAGTACTTATTTGACATGTTTTGGTCACTTAACCATTAATTTGAATTTTTCAACTTTGAATCCTTTGAAAATCTCCCTTTTTAAGCCATTTCAAACCAAATCATGATATGAGCCAAATCAATTCATCATTAATTCTTGGTTAGCCTAAAAACCACATTTTGAACAAGTTTCATGTTGAACAAAAATCCATTTGACAAGTGCAAGTTGGAGATTTTGACCTATGATTGAAAGTGGCCTATAATCTCACTTTCCCAAAATACCCCTGACTTGTAAACCTCATAACTTGAGTTCTACAAATAAGATGGAAGACTTATAATACAATTTGGAAAGCTAAGATCATGAGGAACAACTTTCATGTTGGCCAAAAGTTCAGGTGAAACCTCCTTCTAGGTCAAAAATAGCTTGGAAGCCAGATGATTTTCACAGACAAATTTCAGAGGCATCTGAGGACTTGTAACTTGTCTGGACCATAACTTGAGTTCTATAAATCCCCTTGAGGACTTATAGTACTCAAATTAAAGGTATTGAGATGATCTACAAGTTTCATGTTGGCCAAAGATCCATTTGAAACTTGCATCTTGACTTATGTGGTCTTGAAGTTAGGCACTAAACAGGGGATTTTACACTGAAACCCTAATTTAGCAACTTCCCACGCTCTTGACTTTTCTTAACTTGATCTTGGAACAAAACCACAAATGTCTCATCATATCATTTCATGAACTCCATGACCTAAAAGTAGGCTTTGATACCCTTCAATTGCACAGTTGACCTAGGATTGACCCAGATGAAACCCTAATTGCTTGCACCTCAACTATGGCTCTTGCATTTGACACAATGACTTGATTGAGCTCTCCCATGGCCCTCTAGGAATTCTATGAGCTCCATACACATCCTCTTCTCATATTCAACACTTCACATCCCTCTGATGGTCTTCAATTGATCCTCAAGTTAGGAGAAAATCTTCATGCAAGCATCTAAACTCTTAGGCACTCAAATTACCTCCTGATGACTTTGATAACTTCTCAATCTAGAATAAGACCTCTTGCTAGGCTCCTCTTGATAAGCTTCACACTTGATCCCCTTCTATATGAATGATATCATGATATGCAAATGTTAATGCAATGAAACATAAACCAAGTAAGAAAAGGTTGAGCAAATTTTAGGGTGCAACAACGAGGATTCTTGATTATTACTAATTGAATAAAAGGGGGGGGGGGCTGGTCGTGTTCGATTGAGAAAGAGTAATTAACAAAAGTGATTATTGAAATAAGCTGTTGTGAAATAAGTGATTATGAAATAAGTCAATCTACCGATTCGGTTCCTACTATCATCGATTGTTATCATTTTAATATCATAAGCGTTCATTCCTATCTGGATACAAACTCAACGAAAAGCGCGATAAGGTTTGCAAGATGTACGATCCTATTGTCCGAATTAAGCAAACAGTATAAATTTTCATGAATTAAGCAAACATGATTATTCAGACACAAAAACGAATTAAGCAAACGTAAAAGTGTCTATGTTAGAATCATACAACCAACCAAATTGAAGCAATATATTTCATGCAATTGAATTAAACATATAAGAATATAAAATATCATTGAATGGAATTAAACAAAAATTAACATTATAACAATCTCAAGTGTTAGAACCTAAATTACGGTAGACCGACTCCAAAGTGATTAGTTATCCATCGTTCTTTCAAGCGTAAGAAAAATTATGAAAAATTATGAATATTGTGAAAGGTACGTGAATAGTGATATTGGCTGCTAGGTATTAGGGGAAAACCAAAACAACCCGACTGGGTCAAATACATAACCCAGGCTCAGTTCTAAATGACCCGAAACTAAAGAAAACTAATGCTGCAACTTCAACGAAATTCTCGGAAATATGCGCTCCGAATATGACTTTGACTCCAACACGAAAGTTGTAGCTCTCTGTCTTAACTTTTCGTCGACTAGTAGAACGTGTCGATCCGACTCCCGAAACTCCAGTTATGATCGTTTCTGTAAAAGCTGCTAAAGCTGAAAATTAAATAAAGGTAAATATCAACTGAAATAGAAAAACATTATAAAATATAAAAATGAACTAATCAAACCATGAAAATGCATAACTACAAACATGGAAGAATGTGGATCAAAATTCACTGATCACTCCTACTAAGTAAGAGTAGAATTTGTCCAAAGCAAACACGACAGCTAAAAGTTCTTTTTCTATGGTGGCGTAGTTCATTTGTGCAGGATATAGGGTTCTACTAGCGTAATAAATTGCATGAAGCATTTTATCCTTTCTTTGTCTTAAAACTGCACCTACGACATAATCACTAGCGTCACACATGATTTCAAACGGTAACCTCCAATTAGGTGGTTGCATGATGGGTGCGGTAATGAGAGCTATTGTTAATTGTTCAAATTCTTTTAGGAATTTTTCATCAAAGATGAATTCAACATCTTTCATTAATTGGTTAATCAGTGGTTTGGTGATTTTAGAGAAATCTTTAATGAATCGTCGATAGAAACCGGCGTGTCCTAAGAAACTTCAAATTTCTCTTACGGTTTTTAGAGGTTGAAGGTTTTCTATAACATTAATTTTAGCTTTATCAACTTCAATCCCCTTGTCAGACACTATGTGTCCAAGTACGAGTCCTTGTCGGACCATGAAATGACATTTTCCCTAATTTAACACGAGATTAACTTTTACACATCTTTCAAGTACCATTTCTAGGTTCGATAAGCATCATTCAAAACTCTGCCCACAAACAGAGAAATCGTCCATAAATACTTCCATGATGTCATTTATAAAATCAGCGAAAATTAACATCATGCATCTCTGGGACGTTGCGGGAGCGTTACATAGTCCAAACCACATTCATCGATAGGCAAATGTACTATAAGGACAAGTGAAGGTTGTCTTTTCTTGGTCGTCAGGATGAATAGGGATTTGAAAGAATCCGAAATAACCATCTAAATAGCAAAAATGGGAGTGCTTAGCTAATCGTTCAAGCATTTGATCAATAAAAGGTAAAGGAAAGTGATCCTTTTGAGTGGCTTTGTTCAATTTCTTGTAATCAATGGACATCCTACTTCCGGTCACAACTCTTTGTGCTATAGATTCACCTTTTTCGTTCTTAACAATTGTAACACTCCCTTCTTTGGTATGACATGTACTGGGCTGACCCATTGGCTGTCAGAGATCGGGTATATAATTCCTGTTTGTAACAACTTTTGTACTTCTTTCTTGACTAGGTCACTCAGAACGGGATTTATCCTTCTCTAATGTTCTCTAGAGGTCTTGTAGTCTTCCTTTAGCATAATGCGATGCGTACTTATAGAAGGACTTATTCCTTTTAGGTCGGCAATGTTGTAGCCGAAAGCAGTTGGATATTTTCTTAAGACATGTAGTAGTTTCTCAGTTTCTATCTGTCCTAAGTCTGCATTGACTATCACTGGTCGTTCGAGTTTGGTGTCTAGGAATTCATACCTTAGATTTTTGGGTAGTGTTTTAAGTTATGAAGTCGGTTTCTTTAGGCATGGCATATGATTGGGTGTCAGTGCTAGACATTCACTTAGACTGTCATTTTGGTATTAATCACGCCAATTATCATCTTCGAAGATTAGAGGCATTGGAATTTTCAAAACTTCGAAATAGCAGCATGTTCCCTCTCCATTTCTCTTATGCATTCGTTGATGACATCTAGCAGACAACATGTATCGTTTATAGCTGGTTCCTGTAAGAATTGCGTCAAAATAAAATCGACTTTCTCTTCACCAACTTCAAAGGTTAGCTTACCTCTTTTTACATCTATAATGGCTCCAGTGGTAGCTAAGAATGGCCTTCCTAATATGATAAGGGTATTGACATCCTCCTTTATGTCCACGATTATGAAATCAGTAGGGATATATAATTGACCTATACATACCGGAACGTTTTCTAGTATTCCTATCAGAAATTTAAAAGAATGATCAACTAGTTGTATGAACATCTTAGTTGGTCTCAATTCTCCCATTTCGAGCCTTTCGCATATGGACAAGGGCATTAAGTTAATACTGGCTCTTAAGTCACATTGATCTTTTTCTATGACAAACTTTCCAATTACACAGGGTATGGAGAAACTACTTGGGTCTTTCAGCTTAGGAGGCATTTTGTTTTGGACTATCGCGCTACACTCAGCAGTCAGTGTAACGATTTCGTTATCCTCGGTCTTTTTCTTATTTAATAAGATTTCTTTAAGAAACTTAGCATATGAGGGCATTTGGGTGATAGCTTCTATAAAGGGTATTGTGATATTCAATTGTTTCAATTGTTCAACGAATTTCTTGAATTGCCCTACGCTTTTAGATTTAGCAAATCTTTGAGGATATGGGATGGGAGATTTATAAGGTGGTGGAGGCACATATGGTTCTTCGTTCTCTGCAGCCTCTTAGCCATTACCTTCCTTCTCCTTTCCGTTTTGTGCATTTTCCTTCTTTGTTATTTTACCAGGATTTTGACACATGACTGAATTTTTAAGTCTCGGGTCAGTTGGGTCGTCTAATTCTGTTCCACTTCGTAGTATGATAGCATTAGCATGTCCTTTCATATTAGGTTGTGGTTGTCTAGGAAATGTGCCTGCAGGGGAAGCAGTAGGTGCTTGTTGTTGTGCCACCTATGAAATTTGGGTTTCAAGCATTTTATTGTGAGTGGCTAAAGCGTTTACCTTGTTTGCTAATTGCTTAATCTGCTCACTAGTGTGTTATTTCTGATTTAGGAATTCCTTATTTGTTTGAGTCTGGGTAGCTATGAAGTTTTCCATCATTATTTCAAGGTTAGACTTCCTAGAAACATTGGGAGCAGCTAAGGCAGCTTTCTGATATCCTGGTGGTACAGCAGGTGCTTGTCCAGATGCATACAATGCATTGTTGTTTTTGTATGAAAGGTTCGAATGGTTTTTCCATGCTGGTTTATAGGTGTTTTAGTAAGGGTTTCCTTGAGCATAATTCACTTGGTCTTTGGAAACTCCTGCCAAAATTTGATATTTGGGGGCAGCATGCCCAGGAACTCTGCATAACTCGCAATTTAGAGCTATGGCAGCCACGGTGGCTGTAGGTGTTATGGTTAAACTTTCAACCTTTTGAGTGAGAGAATTGTTGCGATGGAAATAGGATATCAAACTATTAATTAGTTTGAATCACAATTTTTGATTCACAACCAACTTTGATTTATCCGAAAGAAAAGATCAAAAGAGGGAAAACCTATTTTTTTTTGTATCGTAAACACAATGCAGGGATTCGCATCTTGTGCTAAGGGATAGAATGACAAAAAAGACCTAAGGGTTAGTCCTATGTTTACTCGGCAAAATTCGCATCTTGTGCCTACGTATCCTGGATAGGGAATGGAATCAGAGTAATTGTAGTTCCTCTCGAATGGGAGGTTAGAAACGTCTTGACTGTGGTCAAGGTTTCAATGGGGAGTAAACGTATCTTAAGGACATGCTTACGTGGAGTTTTGAAACTCCTATTTCTACATTGAATTTGTAATTGAAATTAGGGTTAAATTAGGGATAAGATTAGGGATTCCATGACGGGAAACCCTAAAACAGAGTACGGCGACTCTTTGACTTAAAGCTAGGTTAAGGGCATTTTCGTCCATGGCGGGACGCCTAGGCTAATTAGGGTTTTGAAAACGGTCAAGGGTTAGGACTATTTACTCGGTAGTCAAACGGTTTAGACCTAATCCTTCGAAGGGTGATTAACGGTAAAAGTCATGCAAAAAGACAAAATATTATACGGCAGAATTAAAGTACGAAAATAGGAAAGCGGTAAAGAAAAGCATCGCGACGATCACTCGCGTAAATTACAAATCCCAAAAAAATGCAAAATAAATAACTGTGACGATTACTCACATGATTACAATTGAAACAAAGACAGTACGAACAGATGAAACATTAATAAGCTGAAACAAACAAACTAACGAGGGTTAGACGAAAATGAAAAGGCTAAACCAAGAACTTTATTCTTTTGAATTTTCATTTTTTAAAAGAGAAACTATTTTAATTTTAATATTTTTACTCAACACTTGTTTTAATTTAACTTAAAGAAAAAACTATTTTGATTTAAAGAAACTGTTTTAATTTTTGAAAATAGTTTTTTTGAAAAAACTGTTTTAGTTTTTTGTTGCAATTAACTAAAAAAAAGTCCTATTTTTAATACTAAAACAAAAAATTTTAATTTTAAGTTTAATTTTTATTAGACCCTTTAAAGATAAGATACTTTAATTTTTGCATCTAATAATTTACTCAAACTTGAATTCCATTTTTTAAAAATGAAGGACTTTTTAGTTTTCAAACTCTTTTGTGTTCTTTTTTTTTGTTTTAGATTGGTTAAAGAATAACTAATTATTTACTTGATATGAAGGTTATGTTAGTTGTTGTAATTAACACATAAGCTAAATAACTAAATAATAACTAATTATATTAAAAATAAATAGCAAACAAATGAATAAGAGGAAATGGTCCGTTCATTAGGCCCATTAGGATTTTCTTTTGTTCCCTCCTCTTCTCTTTTTCATGCGCCGCACCAGATTCATCTTCTTCCTCTGGTTTTGCGGCGACTTGTATGTCATCTTTTGAACTTCCTTCGAAAATTTCCCTTCTTCTTTTCGTCGCCATGGCTGTTTTCTTCTTTCTTTGAACCTGAAACAGAAAACAGAAAACAAAATCGTGACTACCATTTGCTCACCGTTTACGGTTTGAAGCGAGTTGGTGGTTCTCCGTTTGGCGTTAATGGCTTTGAAGGATGAAGATGGTGTTTCCGTTCGCATGCACTTGCTTTATTGTTGATGATGATGAGGCGGAAGCTTTGGCTTCTCTGAATCCCTTGCTGCAAACTCGTCCTCTTTCTTCTTAACGAGGTTTTGCGCCGTCTGGGTTTCGAGCTTCTTCCTTCTTTCGATCCGGATGATGATGAAACCGTGAAGTTTCTAAATTCGAGGATGGTGATGATGAAATCCTCTTGGATTTCTCTGAATCCCAGCTTATTGCGCCGTTTTTACTTTAGGGTTTTTCCAGATCCCTTTTCTGAACTTTTGAAGATCCTTTTATATGGTGATTGTGGGCTTTAACTTATGACGGATTCGGTGTGTGGTTGTTCGCGAAAATGGTGCCTTGATTTTCAGGATTTTTGGCTATTTTACCAGTGGATTTGAGTTTCCTTGATGATTTTGTGGAACCTTTTCATGCCTTGCTGATTTCCTATTTTTGTGCGTGTTTCAGGGATTCAAGCGTGGAATTTGTTACGCTGAGATTATTGGTTCGTTGGGGATTTTCTGTAACGTTACTGATGATTTGTTGCGCTTATTCTGGAAATTTTTTGTTTGACTTTTCCTCAGGAGTTGGTTTGATCCGTTGAAACAGAGATTTTTCAGAAAAAACATGTTAAGGCCATGTTTGGCAAAACACTTTTTCTTAAAAACACTTTTTTTTCAATAAGTGCTTTTCTAATAAGCACTTTTTGGAAAACCAGCTTTTCGCATAATCACTTCTCTTTTTCTCTCTCTATTGGTTGCCTTAAAATAAGAACAGAAATTACCGGATTTACCGAGGTCGAGAAATGAGTCGGGAGTCAGTTTTGGAGTAATTCGTTGCCCTCCCGATGCACCCGATGATGACAATGTTCTGAGGGTGTCGGGACGACATTAATCGATTAAATTGTTCTTTTGCTTATTTTGCAGGTTCGAAAGAAGTCGGAAAAGTCGGAATCGGGACGAAGAAAATCAGATTAGGAGTTTAGGAAAATTGTTTAGGCAAAATGTAATTCTTATTATTTTTTTTATAATTTTTGGTTAGTTTTTTGTAAAGAATTAAGATTATTAATAATATTCTTTATTTATTTATTAATTTTTGTAAAGAATCAATATTAATAAAAATCTTTGATTTATTTATTTATTTTTTGTTTTTGATATGTAAATGACAATGAAGACTATTATAAAACATATGCTTTTGTTGAAAAAAAATGAAAATAATGTTAAAATGGAATAAAATTAATTTAGAATGAAAATGAGACGATGTTTAAAACAAAATAGAATTATCCACAAATGAATTGAGAATAATATTTAAATGAACAAAGTTATTTTTAAAATGAAATGAAATTATTTTTAAAATGAAGTTATTTTTAAAAGGGAAGTTATGAAATGAAATGAACATAAAAATAAATCATGAAATGAATTGTTTTAAAAGAAATGAAAAATAAGAATAAAATTAAGAAATGCAATAGAAATGTTTTATAATAAAAAATGAAAATAAAAAATGTCATACAATTGATTTAAATGAAATGAAGACGAAATTAAATTACATATTTTTATTAATTCCTAATTCCTCCGATTTATCCGACTAATCCCGTTTCCGTCATCACTTCCGATCAATTCTCATCAACCAGATCAACCGGCCCAAATTTCCTGATCACAGCTCAAAACTCGTAATTTGACGGCCGACTGCAAACAAATGACCATTTTACCCTTCACGAACTAAAAAGCGCGCCACATGATATTTTCCTGCAAAAACCAACCAACTACACAAACCTGTTAGTGACTGGTTAAATGCAATGCAAAAATGCAATGGAATGCAAAATGACACGACAAATCTTAGGGAAAAATTTGGGGTATTACAGTTGCCCCTATTTAAATAGCTTCACCAGATGATTTGAGCGATGAAGGCTCGAGAAATCATGGTGGAGGGATTTAAATATAGATAACCGAAAATTTTGCCCTTAGATGCTGTGATATGCAATGCTATGGACAAAACAAGCGATAATGTTGACAATTTTATGAATCTAGTATGATGCGTATGATGGAATGGTAAATGCGAATATGCAGACGACACGATGGCACAGGGGACAGACGCGACGAACGAACCACACTGGGGAATATGCCGCACTGGGGAAACAACACGACACGGGGAATTCTAAAGTGATAGTCAACTGGCGCTAGTATTACCAATTGTCACCTTTATAGATGAATGGTAAGAAAAGGATCCTCAATGGTGATGGCACCGATGAGACGGCCTCCGCTGGGGAATATCTGAGAGTAACTATTCAACAGGTTCAGGCGTGACCGACTGATACTCTAGGGTAAAAAGTAAAACTGGATCTGCACGACTGTAGGATCGATTACCAGAATGCTGGAGCATTGAGCAAAGAATAACATCCGAGCTTCTGGACACTCTCCCTCGTGACAGGATCAAACGAAATTTAGGAATCCATAGAAAATATACAAGGTAAAACCGGTTGTATGCCAAAATAAATGGTCTTAAATGCGAAACCTCCTGATAAGCTTTCTCGAGAGAGAACTGCCACTTATCGTCGGAAGGGACTTATATGCCAAACTGGATAAGCTCTCAAATAAAGAGACTGCTGCTTATCTGTGGGTAATAAATAAAAAATTGATTGATAAGCTCCAACAGAGGGAGTTGTCGCTCATCTGATGAAATAAGCTTCCATGATCTGAACATGATTCAACTTCTTCTTTTACTAAAGGATAATATCAACTTCCTCATACTTCAAGATTCACACTCTCCTGAATACGATTCAACTTCTTCTTTTACTAAAGGATAAAATGAACTTCCTCATACTTCAAGATTCACAGTCTCCTGAATACGATTCAGCTCCTTCTTTTACTAAAGGCTAAAATGAACTTCCTCATACTTCAAGATTCACACTCTCCTGAATATGATTCAGCTCCTTCTTTTACTAAAGGATAAAACGAACTTCCTCATACTTCAAGATTCATACACTCCTGAATACGATTCAGCTCCTTCTTTTACTAAAGGATAAAATGAACTTCCTCATACTTCAAGATTCACACTCCCCTGAATACGATTCGGTTCAAACCTCCCCTTTCTTCACTATGATAAAGGAAATGGAACCAGCTTCTCGATGGAGATGGCCACTTAATGCTCCTCATGCCGAAGATAGGATAAGCCTCTCAGGTGAGAAATACTGCTCATATGCAAAAAGTAGCAAGGATAAGCTTCTCGGATGAGCATTGCTTGTATAGGCGGTGACATGTAATGTAAATTGTAAAGAAAGTTGTGATGATGACAAACATTGAGATCACTGTAATGTAAATTGTAAAGAAAGTTGTGATGATGACAAACATCGAGATCACTGTAATGTAAATTGTAAAGAGAGTTGTGATGATGACAAACATCGAGATCACAAAGTGTAACGTAAGAAATTCTTGTACGAGAAGATTGATTGTAGAGTGTTATGTAAAGTGTAATGTGATAATGATGATAGGCTTCTCTGGTGAGAACAGTCGCATACCGGTTGTTGTAAGATGTACTGTAATGTCGATTATAGTGATAAGCTTCTCAGGCGAGAACTGTCGCATATATGCAAAGGATTGTAAAGGCTTTCTTGAAAGATAGTGCAAAATAAATTCACATCCAGGTAGGTTCGACGACCGACAGGACTAAAGTTCGATCTAGGACCGAGTTAGAAAGAACTACCAAACAAGACTCCATTGAGGAAATGAACTCAAATGGGGATTATCTTATCCTAACGCGGAAAGATAACTGAAATAACCATCGTCCACGAGGTTCGAGCACTATGGGGAACTGGAACAAATAGGTATTTTATGCTTAGGGCTGACGATCTACTTGGAGCGGGCGGACAAACCCAGTTACTTGGCGGTCACGACAAATGATGACACAAATAGAAAAGCAATGTAGATACTAATGCGTATGTCAATGTGTATGAAATGAAATGAAAATGAGTATGTAATGCTCATGCTGAGAAAACAAATGAGAGGAGGAACCATGAGATGAAATAAACATCTCGATGGGAATACCCGACGACCTATGCAACAGTACATCTATCAAGGGATAGGAAGAGTTGGTGGTAGAACCAAATCTTGCTTCAAAGTTCTAACTTCCCTGGGGAGAAATTATCATGACTTCCACATGGGGATATGATACGACTTCGCTGGAGAGTACAATATCATGACTTCAACTGGGGAGTACGATATCCGCATGGGGATACGATGTCATGACTTCGCGGGAGGGATTGCTATCATGAACCATAATCAGCCAAAGAAAACCCCAGGATCAGAGACTTCCGGGGATAAAATAAATATCCGCTTTGTGGGGAAGATGAGAAGCTAGGCAGCTTTATGGAGGAAAGCGTAGTGACTTCCTGGGAATAATACCTCAACTTCCTGGGGACAAGGTACATCCAACTGCAACTTCCTAGGGACAAGGTACACCCAACTGGGGGTAAAAGATATCAAAACTTCCCTGAGGAGAGTTCGTTGGACTTACTGGGGAGACATTCTTGAGGACAATATCTTGACTTCTTGGGGAGAATATGACAATCTCCTAGGAGTAATTCCTGAGGAAGGTATGGCAATTTCATTGAGGAACAGATAATTCCACTGCGAATGGGTCTTCCAGAACATATATCACTTAGAGGATACCAGGGATATCTCTGCAGTTTTGAGAGTCACTGAGGATAACCGGATGGATCCCAAAAGTATGGTCAGCTTAAAGTCTCGCTGGGGACTATCACTGGGAAGATGTTGGTAAACTCACCGGGGAGCAAAGAGATCCTTCAGAGATTTCCACAAGTCAAAGCAACTTTTATTTTTCAAAAGCATTTTCAAGAGAATAGTTTTAAAGTTTTGAAAAACACCTTTCTCTTTCAAAATTTTATTAACAGATGGCATTTTGCATAACAAAAAACGAAGTAGAGATAATGCGAACAAGGAAATTGAATAGCAAAAGGTAAATTTTATTGAAGAATGGTAGCTTGCTAAAGGCGTAGCTCCATGGAAAATTACAATTTGAAATTGGCAATATGGGAAAGGTTACATTGAATCCAACGACCTACTGGCCCTAATGACTAAGACTACCCCCAAACATCCTGCTTCTTACGAGAGTGACTAGATTGGAGTGGATGTCTGTAAGATGTATCTGCAATTCTCGGTGTCATCCGATGTAGTGAGCTGCCTTTTGTCCCTAATTTTTGCCTGGACCGCCCTTTCGGGTTTTCAATCCACCGGGACGCTCATTTTTTCCTAAGCCTCCCTTTCGGGTTTTTCAACTTAGCGAGCTATATTTTTTTTGTTTTTCTTTAGGCATAATATTTTCGGACTGCATCGGAATTCACAAGATGTGCGATCTCTTGACCATCCATTGTTGTGAGAATTAGCGATCCTCTAGAGAAGACTGTCTTAACAACGAATGGGTCGTCGTAATTGGGCATCCATTTCCCGCGTATGTCTTTGTGAACTGGAAAGATCTTCTTGAGCACGAGTTCTCCTTGTCAAAACTCGCGGATTCGGACTTTCTTATCGAAGGCTCTCTTCATCCATTTCTGATATAATTGACCATGGCACATAGCTGTCAAACGCTTCTCGTCGATGAGATTCAGCTAGTCAAATATGTCCTGAACCCACTCGGCTTCATCTAGCTTGGCTTCCCTCAATACCCTTAAGGAAGGTAGCTTAACTTCGATGGGGAGGACGACGTCCGTTCCATATACCAATGAGAAAGGGGTTGCTCCTATTGAAGTTCGGATTGTAGTTCTGTATCCATGCAACGCGAACGGTAACATCTCATGCCAATCCTTGTAAGTATTAACCGTCTTTTGCAGGATCTTCTTGATATTTTTGTTCATGGCTTCAACGGCTCCATGCATCTTAGGACGATAAGGAGATGAATTGTGGTGCGCAATCTTGAAACTGTCACACAACTCTTTCATAGTCTTATTATTCAGATTGGTACCATTTTCAGTTATGATTCGGCTGGGAATTCCATAACGGCATATAATTTCCTTCTTGAGGAAGCGGGAAACTACGTGCTTGGTCACATTGGCGTAGGAAATAGCTTCCACCCATTTGGTGAAGTAATCAATAGCCACTAGAATGAACTGGTGCCCATTGGAAGCTCTCGGCTCGATCGCCCCAATCATATCAATGCCCCACATTGAGAAAGGCCACAGTGAAGTCAGAATATTCAACGGTGCTGGAGGTACATGCATTTTGTCAGCATAGACCTGGCACTTGTGACATTTCCTGGAATATCGGATGCAGTCCGATTCCATGGTTAACCAGTAATACCCAGCCCTCAAGATCTTCTTGGACATAGCATAACCGTTGGCATGAGTTCCAAAGGTCCCTTCATGAATATCTTGAAGTAACATGTCTGCTTCACGTCTATCAACACATCTAAGCAGAACCATGTCGTGATTTCGTTTGTATAGCACATCATTGCTGATGAAGAACTTAGATGCCAATCTTCTTAAAGTCCTTTTGTCAAGATGAGTAGCATCAGTCGGATATTCTTGCGTGAGCAAATAATTCTTGATATCATGAAACCAAGGCTTTTCATCGGTCTCATCTTCTTCAACCACTAGGCAGTAGGCGGGTTCAATTCTACGTTCGATTCGAATGAGTGGCGCATCATTGACAAATCTGACGTTCCACATGGATGCTAGCATGGCTAAGGTGTCAGCAATATGATTCTCAGACCTTGGAACATGTTCGAACTTGATCTCATCGAAGTACTTAATCAACTCCACTATGTAGGCTCTATAAGGGACTAACTTCTCATTCTTGGTTTCCCATTCACCTTTCACTTGATAGATGACCAGATCTGAATCTCCACTTACTTCAAGAAGTTTGATTCGGAGGTCAATAGCTGCTTCAAGCCCAAGAATGCATGCTTCATATTCGGCGATATTGTTTGTGCATTCAAAGTCTAGCCTTGCTGTAAATGGGGTATAGCCGCCTTTTGGATTCATCAAAACGGCGCCTATGCCATGCCCACTGTAATTGGAGGAACCATCAAAAATCATCTTCCACCAGAGACCCGGCTCGGGACCTTCCTCGGGCTCTGGCTCTTCGAAATCTTTTACCCACATAATGTCTTCGTCAGGAAAGTCGAACTTGAGAGGCTTGTAATCTTTGACTGGCTGGTCTGCAAGATAATCTGACAAGATACTTCCCTTGATAGCTTTCTGAGGTATGTACTGGATGTCATATTCTGATAACAACATGTGCCAACGAGCAAGTCTCCCAGTCTAAGCAGGCTTTTCGAAAATGTACTTTATTGGATCCATCTTCGAAATCAACAAGGTAGTATGACAAATCATGTATTGCCTGAGACGCCTAGCAGTCCATGCTAGCTCACAACAGGTCTTCTCCAAAAGTGAGTACATGTTCTCACAATCAGTAAACTTCTTACTTAGATAGTATATGGAATGTTCTTTTCGTCCAGTCTCATCGTGTTGCCCAAGTACACAACCCATAGACTTCTCTAGAACAGTAAGATACATGAAGAGTGGTCTTCCAGGAACAGGAGTAATTAAGATAGGAGGCTCTTTCAATTAATCCTTAATCTTTTCAAACGCTCGCTGACAATCAGGATTTCAGTCAACAGTCTGACCTTTGTAGAGTAACTTGAATATCGGTTCACAAGTAGCAGTTATGTTAGAGATAAACCGGGAGATGTAGTTCAAACGTCCAAGAAAACCTCTGACATGTGTTTCAGTCTGCAGAGCAGGCATGTCTTGAATGGCTCGAACTTTGTCAGGATCTACTTCAATTCCTCATTGGCTGACAATGAAACCAAGTAGCTTCCCGGGTCTAACACCAAAAGTACACTTAGCAGGATTTAGTTTCAATAGATACTTCCTGAGTGATTCAAACAGTTTCAATAGATGAACCAAATGTCCCTCTTCGTTATGAGATTTGGCAATCATATCATCCACATACACTTCGATCTCTTTGTGCATCATGTCATGAAAGAGAGTCGTCATAGCACGTTGATAGGTTGCCCCTGCGTTCTTCAAACCAAAGGGCATAACTTTGTAACAGAAGGTTCCCCAAGGAGTAATGAATGTAGTCTTCTCCCTGTCAGCTGGATCCATCTTAATCTGATTATAATCGGAAAAACCACCCATAAAGGAAAAGACCGCAAAACTAGTTGTATTATCGACAAGTGTATCAATGTGAGGCAGAGGGAAATCGTCCTTCGGACTAGCTTTGTTCAGATCCCTATAATCTACACACATCCTGACTTTACTGTCCTTTTTTGGCACTGGAACAATGTTGGCAACCCAATCAGGATACTTCGTAACTGCAAGGAAACCTGCATCCAACTGTTTCTTAACCTCATCTCGAATCTTCAAAGCCATGTCGGGTCTCGTTCTTCGAAGTTTCTACTTGACAGGCGGACATTCTGGCTTAAGTGGCAACTTGTGAACTACAATATCTGTGTCTAAACTGGGTATATCTTGATACGACCATGCAAACACGTCAACATAATCCTTCAACAGCTTGACCAATCTCTGCTTGACCCCAGCCCCAAGTACTGCACCAATCTTGACCTTTTCTTGTCTTTGTCTGTGCCGAGATTAATCAAATCTACCTGCTTCTTGTGCGGTTGAAGCTCTATGTACTCGTACTCAACCAATCTTGTCAGTTCCTCAGGTACTTCAAAATCTTCTTTTCCCCCCTCTTCAGCTTGATAAATGGGTGAATCCCAGTCAGGAGTGACAATAGCGTCATTGGATTCAACAAGGGTGTAATGTCACTGCATGTTGAAAGGCTTATTTTATTAAATGTTCAATGAAAATGCAAGAGAGTGAAAATGCTTTATTTTGTAGTTTTTGAAAAGATTGCCAATTTCATTTTAAAAAAGTTGAAAACGAAAAAACGCTAATGGAACAAAGTGGAAGTAGAACAAAATGCATTTATTAATAACTGTTTTAAAAATGAAAGGTGGCCCTACAAAGCAATCTAATAGCCTTGGGCAGAGCTATGGATGTGAAAACACAAATGAAAATGTTAAATTACTTTGAAACGGGAAAAATAACAAGAATCTCTATAGCCTCCTAGTTGCTCAAAGTTGCATCGCTCTTGAATACCAGGTTGCTCAGATCTTCGTCTTCATCATAGTCACTGATGGCATTAACTTGGAAACCTCCGCTGACAAACACTTTTTGAAAAAACTTCGGGCGCCCTTCGACAGTTGTAGAAGCTTTATCATGAGTTGGTCTGTAACCCAACCCGTGGCGATCAGTTTTGGTCTTGATGTTGATTACCTCCAACCTTCAGGAATGCCCCTGTCGATTGTCGATCTGGTACTCTTCAAGGATCCAAAAGATGGATTACTCTGGCCTTCCACAGTCTCTTCCACTTCCACTGAAACAGCATTGGCAATCTCAAGTGCTTGGAAAGAAGTTTCCAACGCGCCTTCATCGGCCTCAATATAACGGAACGAAGATAAATTAATGACCATCAAATCCTCCTCACCATGTACAATAACTAGCTTGTCGTCGACCACAAACTTCATATTCTGATGCAAAGTAGAAGTTACTGCCCCAGCGGCATGGATCCAAGATCTTCCGAGTAGACAGCTGTAATTGGGATTGATATCCATGACTTGGAAAGTGATATTGAACACATGCGGACCAATCAGAATTGGAAGTTCCACTTCTCCAATCACAGATCTATGAGAACCATCGAAAGCCTTGACAATCAACGAAGTAGGCTTCACCATAGTCTCTTTATAAGCCAACTTGCTAATAATTCTCTTGGGTAGGACGTTCAAAGATGAACCAGTATCCACAAGCACCCTCGCTAAGTTATCCTCCTCACACTTTATGATATATGCAAAGCACGGTTGTGATTCAGACCCTCTTTCGGTAGCTCTTCGTTGCTGAAACTAAGAGTATTATAGGCAGTAATATTGGCAATCACACTATCAAACTGGCCGGTGGTAATATCTTGAGTGACATGAGCTTGAGTCAACACTTTCTGCAAAGCAGCCCTATGAGCGGGTGAAATCAACAGCAGAGACAACACAGAGATCTTCGAAGGAGTCTGGTGAAGCTGATCAATAATAACTTTGTAGTCACTCTTCCTGATGATCCTTAAGAATTCAGCATCTTCATCAGTATTGGCTGCCTCTTTGCCTTTGGCAGGCACAGCAATAGTGATAGTCGTTTCCTTAGGCGGAGCCTCATTGAATCGGGGAGTATAAATGCGACCACTACGAGTCATCCTATTTTCCCCAGCTATGTTGGTCACGGTTTCACTATCAGTCTTCACTTCTTCCCTAGGAATGACCTTCCCAGATTCTTTGTCAATCGCGGTTACGTCGTACTTCCAGGGTACAGTTTTTGGATCACTGAACGAGAACGGACTCGGTTTCTGAATAACTATTGGCTTCGACTGATCCAATGTCGGAGTCATATCGAACACTGGCTTGGCAGAACTTGCCCCCGACAAATTAAACATTGGCATCCTACTCCTTGGTTCGGGCAAGTTGAAGATAGGCTCAATCGCGGCAACTTCATCCCTCTTCACCTTATTTACCACTTGCAAAAAAACCATTGTCGATTAATTTCTAAACATCCTTCTGAACCATAACACAGCCCTTAGCACAAACCTCACAACTTGCACAGTCAGCATGCGAAGTAGATACTAAACTGGCTTCAAACAACTTCGAATGGAATACCCTGAGGGGAGTCTTGATCTGAGCTACATCAAGGATAAAATTTTCTTCGGACGAATCATCAATGGCATTAAAAGCCCCATGGTTAGGCAGAGGGTTGCTTTTGACATTTGGTTGAAGGTCGTCAAAGGACAAAATCTTATTTTATATCAGATCTCGGACAATGTTTTTCAGGGCATAAAAGTTTTCTAAATCGTGATCGGGCGCACCCTCATGAAATAAACAATGAGCAGCGGCGTTGTAGTTGGCTGACAACGGATTTGGAGGCGGACCCAAAGCTCTTGTAGTAATCAAACCTCGTTTCACTAAGTAAGGATACAACTCGGTGAACGTCATTGGAATAGGCGGACACAGTTTGTATTGTCTCCTCGGAGCATTTGGGCGAGGTGCCTGATTCCTTGGTTGCTGAGCGGCAGGAGCGTTGGGCGCTTGTTGATACATAGGAGGAGGATAAACCGGAGGCGGATAACCAGGAGCCTGTTGCATGGGCTGATAAACGGGCGCTTGTTGAGCTTGTTGATTAAAAGATGGTGCAACAGCAGCCACATACGGCGGTGGAGCATACTGAACTGGGTAACCCTGCGGTTGAGCATACTGCGGCGGATACTGATACTGTCTATTCCTTCTCTTATCTGAAGATACGGCATGAGTCTCGCCTTCCTTCTTTTTTTGAGAATTGAAAGAAGACTTCTTAGCTTGATCCTTTGAGCTTGAACTGCCAGAACCACTCGACATTTTTCCACTCTTCATAGCCAATTCAACCTTTACCGCAACAACAACAATGTCAGCAAAATTCGTAGTCATACTACCCACCATCCTCTCGTAGAATTCGGGATGAACGGTGTCAACAAACCAATCAGCTAGTTCCTTATTCGTCAACGGAGATTCGACTTGAGAAGCAATCTCTCTCCATCTCTGAGCATATTCTTTAAAGGTCTCGGAACTCTTCTGAGTCATACTCAACAGTTGTCTCCTATCGGGAGCCAAGTCCATATTGTACTTATAGTGTTTAATAAAAGCATCGGATAAATCTTGAAAAGACCGGATGCGAGACTCGTCCAAAGTCAGGTACCATTTGGAGGATGCACCCTTCAGACTGTCTTGGAAACAGTGAATCATCAAGTTATCATTTTCCACGTGGGTAGCCATCCTGCGATAGTACATGATCAAATGATTTTTAGGACACGTAGTTCCTTCATAGCAATCAAAATTCGGAGTTTTGAACTTTGGCAAAATTACTAGACCGGAAACCAAACAGACATCTCTGGCAGCAGCACCAAAGATCTGGTCCCCTTCCATCTTCCTTAATCTCTTCTCAATAGTTTCAACGTTCTCCCGAAGCCTTTCATAACGCTCATTTCCTTCATAATTATCATCAAGAATATCATACACAGGTTCATTGAGATAGGGTTGTACACGAGTGTGAACAGTAGCTAGTGCAAAAGTAGGAACTACTTGAGGAGGTTCGAAAACAGCTTGCTAAACTGGTTGCACAACAGGAACAACTTGTGGTACTAATGAAACAATAGGAGGTACGAAACCCTGTGGAAGACCATAAGGATATGCATTTTCAGCAGTAACGACCGATGGAGGATCTACAACAGTAGTGTTAATCTCAGAGACTACAGTAGGATGAGTATCCATCCTTGCATTGATAACTTGGAGCAATTCCATAATCTGCCCTACCCTTCCTCGGAGCTCTCCGAGCTCGTTGTTGACACGATCCATCTCTTGAGCTTGTTCTTCCGTCCTTTTTTGAGCTTGGGCTCTAGTGTTGTATCGATGCAGAGAACTCAGGGTGACAAAACTGGAAGGCGAGAGAACCGAGTATGAGAAACCGGGAGACACATGCGATGCAAAATATGATGCTAAAATGCAAAATGCGAATGAAAGATTTCATGGAATTTAAATATTTACGAATATCGCGGAATACCAATGGGATTTTATTTATTAATTTGAAAGTGAATTATAAATAAATATTCTTAAAAAGTCTTAACAAGAAATAGCTAAATAAAAGCTACGAAAGCCCTAAGGAAGAGTAGTCCACAACTTCAACGAGCAGGCGGAGAGTCGGAGGAAAATAAATCCTCGTAGATCCTTCTCTTTTTGTAGGAAAGTACTTCTTCATTCTTCAACTGAAGCTGCTTTTGTAGCTCTTCGTTCTCACTGACGATAACCTGATATTTATTTTTCCATGCTTCTGCCTCATGTTGTGCTTTCTTTAAAGCAATTTCCAACTTTTCAGGTTCGGACATGAATACTAGAACAGGTTCCCTTCTCGGAGGTAAAGGATCTTGGCGAGGATAAGGCATTTTCATCTTGATGGCTCTTTCCCGGACCCAACGAAGATAAGGCTCCATGGACACACAATTTAGCTTTCCCAGACTTTCTCGACCTTTCCTATGCAAGTGACGCCAAGCGGATACAATTTGATCTTGAAGTTCTTTGTCATCCTTAAAGAAGATTTTCTCCAAATGAACACTTTTAGGCGGTTCCTTCAAGGGATGCCCTAATTGTTGGCGAGCTAGAACTGGATTGTAGCTGATTCCTCCATTAAAACCAAGTAAAGGTACGTTGGCAAAGTCTCCATAACCGTCAGTAATTAGTATTCCATCATACACACGATTATACCAAACAATGTCCGAGTGTGTCAGCGCCATGACCCTCGGTGACCAAAGTCCCTTGTCAAGACTCAAAAAAGACTTGGGCAAGTGCGAAATAAACCACTTGTATAATAAAGGCACACAACAGGTGATCATTCCTCCACCATGAAAGTTTCGAAGATGTATGGAATGGTAAGTGTTACCCAATAAAGTTGGTACTGGATTGTTCTTCATGAATATTTTGATGGTGTTAATGTCAACGAATCCTTCAAAACTTGGGAAGAGCAGCATTCCATAAATAAGCAAAGCAAGGATTTCCTTGAAGGTAGGCATGCTCAAATGATCGGTATAATATTGGGCTTTCTTGATTAATAAATGTATAGGTAACCCAACAGTTCCGCCTTTGGCGACCATATTGCCCTTGATGTCAGACACCTTTAAGCATGTGGCTTTAGCAATGTCTTCCTCTTTAGGGTCCTTCTCTAAGAAAGGGAACGGAGACTTATCCAAAATAGGTAACCCCACCAACTGAGAGTACTCTTTTAAGGTAGGTAATAGCTGATAATCTGGGAACGTGAAACAATGGTAATCCGGATCATAGAACTGTAGTAAAGTAGAAAGAAGCCCCTCCTTCACTTGGAGTCTCAATAAGGATAACAGCCTTCCAAACTTGTCTCTGAGCCCCTCTTGGTCTTCAACCAAAGCTCCTAACTTCCTTAGGTCATCCACCTTAAGATTCTTAAAAGAATATTTCAAGGTATTTCTCTTATTGTAATCCATGATATCCTGCGATGTTCATAAATAAAGTTTAAATTCCACAGGATGTAATGCAATGTGATGCTTTACGAATGCAATGCACAAATACACACAAGGTTCTAGGTTAAAGGTATATGAGCGGAAGTCGAGGTCTACCCATCCCACAAAGGTATGTACTATAGGGTTAATTGTACCTGCAGAACAAGGGTTCTAAATCGGTGCCCAAAGTCATCAGTCCATCTTTCGGATATTATCAATTTCCCAATTGACTCGGTGGTTAATAATATTCTCAAGAGAACCTCTTTTGAGTGTAGTATTGCGTAGCAACTATTTTGGAATTACTCCCTCATAGTTCCCGCACTACGTCCTAGATAAGGCCAAGGTGGTGTTAAGGTAACTACGGTCCCCAGTATCATAGGCTCCCATCGAAGATAGTAAGTGTTTTCACGATTACTCATTCAACAGAACTACCTTTCAAAAGGGCCTCAACTGAGCGGTGATTCTCAAGTCGGCTTGGTCGGGATTCAACTCCCTACAAGCCTCATCGAATATATCACCTCCTATAATAAGTTCACTCAAGTCTGGGTGTAGGACTTATCTCACAACAAAGTAGATACCCCCAAGCAAGGTACAATGATAATATATATACAAGGAAACAAATAATAAAGTAAATAGCATACAATAAACAAAGTAGGGGTAACCCTTAAAAATTATGGCGTCCCCAGTGAAGTCGCCCTATTCTGTTGCGGTGGAAATAGGATATTAAACTATTAATTAGTTTGAAACACAATTTTTTATTCACAACCGACTTTGATTTATCCGAAAGAAAAGGTCAAAAGAGGGAAAACCTATTTTTTTGAATCGTAAACACAATGCGGGGAGAGACTTAGGTAAGGGGTTGGTTAAGCTTAGGAAAGGTATTAGCACCCTAAACTTCTATAGTACTCTACAGGAACCTTTTGTTTATTTTTACTATTTTGCTTTATTATTTGCTTTAAGTATATATTGAGCTAAGGGATAGAGTGACAAAAAAGACCTAAGGGTTAGTCCTAAGTTTACTCGGCAAGATTCACATCTTGTGCCTACGTATCCTGGATAGGGAATGGAATCAGAGTAATCTTAGTTCCCCTTGAAAAGGAGGTTAGAAATATCTTGACTGTGGTCAAGGTTTCAATGGGGAGTAAACGTATCTTAAGGACACGCTTACGTGGAGTTTTGAAACTCCTATTTCTACGTTGAATTTGTAATTGAAATTAGGGTTAAATTAGGAATAAGATTAGGGATTCCACGGCGGGAAACCCTAAAATAGAGTACGGTGGGACGCCTAGGCTAATTAGGGTTTTGAAAACGGTCAAGGGTTAGGACTATTGACTCGGTGGTTAAACGGTTTAGACCTAATCCTTCGGAGGGTGATTAACGGTAAAAGTCATGCAAAAAGACAAAATATTATACGGCAGAACTAAAGTACGAAAATAGGAAAGCGGTAAAGAAAAGCATCGCGACGATCACTCGCGTAAATTACAAATCCAAAAAAAAATGCAAAATAAATAACTGCGACAATTACTCGCATGATTACAATTGAAATAAAGATAATACGAACAGATGAAACATTAATAAGCTGAAACAAACAAACTAACGAGGGTTAGACAAAAATGAAAAGGCTAAATCAAGAACTTTATTCTTTAGAATTTTCATTTTTTTAAAAGAGAAACTATTTTAATTTTAATATTTTTACTCAACACTTGTTTTAATTTAACTTAAAGAAAAAACTATTTTGATTTAAAGAAACTGTTTTAATTTTTGAAAATAATTTTTTTGAAAAAACTGTTTTAGTTTTTTGTTGCAATTAACTAAAAAAAAGTCTTATGTTTAATACTAAAACAAAAAATTTTATAAAAAATGTTTAATACTAAAACTAATTTTTTTGAAAAAACTGTTTTAGTTTTTTGTTGCAATTAACTATGCTTGAATCCCTTTTCACCACTTCCGATCAATTCTCATCAACCAGATCAAACGGCCCTGACTCATATCAACCAGCCCAAATTTCTTGATCACAGCTCAAAATTCGTAATTTGACGGCCGGCTGCAAACAAATGACCCTTTTACCCTTCACGAACTAAAAAGCGCGCCACATGATATTTTCCTGCAAAAACCAACCAACTACACAAACTTGTTAGTGACTGGTTGAATGCAATGAAAAAATGAAATGGAATGCAAAATGACACGACAAATCTTAGGGAAAAATTTGGGGTATTACAAGAATCTACCTTCGCATTGACCTGGTCAAGGCCACTTATCTCGTACGTACCGCCTTTCATCGGAGGTTTCTCTACAGAGGTTCTTTCACTTCCCTACTGATAGTGATTTTAAGTCATACTCTCGATAAGTGCATAAGCCCCATTGTAGGGTTTGTCCATCAGTGCGCCACCCACGGCGGTGTCTATTGTAAATATCGTGTTATACAAGAGACCATTGTAGAAGGTATGGATGATCAACCACTCTTCTAGATCTTGATGTGGGCAAAGCCTTATCATGTCCTTGTATCTTTCCCATGCTTCGAAAAGAGATTCATTGTCCTTTTGTTTGAATCCATTTATTTGGGCTCTTAGCATAGCTGTCTTACTAGGTGGGAAATATCGTTCCAAGTAGTGATAGAGTTAGACGGTAGAGACTGGGGCCAAGATCTAGCTTTATCTTTTAATGAGAAAGAGAAAAGATGTAGCCTTATTGCTTCGGGGCTAACACCATTTGCTTTCACTGTGTCTGCGTATTGTAAGAACACTGACAAATGTAAGTTCGGGTCCTCTGTGGGACTACCAAAAAATTGGTTTTGTTGTACGGCTGACAACAACGAAGGTTTTAGCTCGAAGTTATTTGCCTCGATAGCAGGGGAAGCAATGCTGTTATATGGTTCCTCCTACGAAGGGATGGCATAGTACTTGAGAGGACGATTATAAGGTTCTTCAGCCATGGGTATTTTTAATTCTGGGTGAGGAATTTCAGGTTCAGGAAGGTTATACTTAATTCGGAAAGCGTTAATTCAGCGTCTCAAATTAATAAAACGCTCGATGTCGTCAATTGTTTGCTTAAGCTTGTCACCTCTAGAACGAGTGTTTGGCATACAATCAGTGAATTAATAGGGAAAGAGTTGCCTTAGTTTATACTGCACAACACTAAAGTTACGATATCGACTTAATTGGTCCCCGACAACGGTGCCAAAAACTTGATCGCGACTTAGTATGTCTATAGGATTCGTGACTGCAAGTGCACAGTCGTATCGCGTAGTTTTAAAGATTATCAAACCCAAACGACCAAAAAACTAACTTACCGTTATCTAATGTTACTACGTAAATGTAAGGCTAATGGAATTTATAAATTTTAAGGGTCAACAAAAAAATAATGTAAACGAAAACTGAGCTTTAATAGAAATATAACGGGATATTGGTATGTAACTCATCAAACTTCGGGGATTCAATAAATAGTTTGTGTAATTAAAATGTCAAAATATTCTTCAGTGGAAAGTATTGGTTTAAAAGGCTTTATCTCACACTCTCGTGTTTGTTGACTCCGACTATACTCTTAAACCATAACATTTTGCTCTCGTTGTCTCATTTGAATTTAAAAGTACTTTTTGGAAATCAATAAATTCTAATTATTCCTAAAGTTCTCTCGTTGTGTGTTTAGAATTAATGACCAGTTTCTGCTATCCGATTAAAATCTCAAGCTCTCGCTGTATTGACCGTAACCTTTGTTTCCTTTTTACTCTCGTATAAAAGTTGTTTCAATTTTAGAACAAGAAATTAAAACCAGAAAAATAGTTGCTAAAGGTTTACGCCAATTATTACCGAATCTCGTTCGGATGACTGTATTTACATACCGATATATGTGGATTTAGCCAGACATGGTTTTCAACATAAACATGCTATTACGATAATTAAACATAAGGCAAGACATGCTTTAATCTAAGTTGAAAGCATAAAAAGTAAGAATCAACAAATAAAATAGAACCTGGAATTAAAATGAAACTGGAAACTGCTGAAACTTTACTTGAAAAAATATGTCGGCACGCTTCATATTCGATTACAGAAGTATGGTCAAAGAAACAATCCTAAAAATAGAATTGTAATGGCCTCCCAGTGTGGATGAACTATCACTTTTACAGGTAATACTTTATGCTTAAAATTCTAAAGAAACAAAATTCTAGCACACATCCTTTCACCCCTGTTATAGAAACCAACCTTCTTTTTTATACCCCGGTAGCTTCGTGAAATTCAGTTTGTTTCCGTGAAATTCGTAGGACTAAGTTCGAGGCGAAGAAATCTGGACGTGGAGAAAATATAGGATGGTCGTGGAGAGAAAAAAAATGGAGAAAAATTAGTGCATTAGGTCATGGCATTGTGGCACTCGCCACCCTTTTCTTCTTTTTGAGTGTAGTAGGCGCCATACTCCTTCACAAACTCACGTGGCAGGCGCCACAAGGATGGTGGTGGGCGCCACCTATCATACCCTAAACTTGTCCTACTTGTATATAACTTTCATCTGTAATTCCATCCATGTTATTCAAAAAATAAAAAAAGATATCTTGCTTTATTCCATTCTCTTATTATTTAAACTCAAGTGGTTTCAAGGATGTCAGGCCAAGGTATGTACAATTCAAGTGGTGTATGTGTGGAACTTCAATTAGGGTTTATACCAATTCAAGAAATGTGTGAGTGGGTCAGGTTATCAGGCTGTGCAGAGCCTTCATGATTGAAGATTATTAATGATTGGTTCATTTTAATCAGGATGTTCATACATTGAAGTTCATTAGGGTTATTTTGTGATTTAGAGTTTCTGAGGATGAGATTGATTCATAGTTTCTCAAAGGTAATCCTTTTATAATCAACCCATTCATAATCACACCCATTTCCAAAATCCATTTTGACATTACCCATTTCAATTCGTAACCAAATCTATTCATTTCCACATCCATTTTCCTAATACCATTTATCTAGGTTCAATATTCATTATTCACTATCCATTTTCATTTATCCATATTTTTGAATCCATTAATATCCATTTAATTCAAAATCATGTTTTCCATTTCAAAACCATATTTAAAACCATTATCCATTACACAAATGTCGTCAAAAAACCACAAAGTCCAACACATTCCAAATAAAGCCAGAGCCCATGTTTTTTTTAAGGTTACAATCACCATTACTTTTTCATAAACATCATAAAGCCCATGAATTACAATCTACAATCCTATTTACACTATTCTAAAAAATAATAATAAATAGAAGTCCGTTTTGGCTTGTAGCCAAGAAAAATTTACAAAAAAAAGGACTTCTCCAAGCCATGAAACTAGCACGGCCCACATGAGTTTTTGACCAGCCAGAACAATCTACCTCATAACCTTTATGTACCAAGTGTTAGTACACTCATGATTGCCACAAAACTCACGCTGCAATTCATGGACCTGCCGCAAGACAAAAAAAAATCAAACCACACACCAACCATGATTCAGAAGCATATACCCCAAATTCACACCTTGCCATTGATTCATCAACACAAACCTTGCTTCTCCTAACATCATATCCCCCGCACCAGTACCACAGGCCGATCCCACTAAAGCGACGGTTTTTGCACAAAGCTATAGCGGGTCCCACAATACCAATTGGCAATGAATCATTTTGTTTGTCAAGCCAAACCAGCCTGCAACTATCACATGTGCATAAACAAAACCATACACAATGCATAGTATAACCGACCCCACTGAAGCCATGTACGTCCAAAAAAACAAAGCTTGACGTCACAAACTTGAACGCACATAACTTGCACAAACCTCACAACCTACAACAGACGATTCGAAACACAGCAACTGCAAAAAATTCCTCAAATCATTTCCCATTTCACCCTTCACCCCTCCTATAAAGCATAATAGGATTCATTCTCTTTAAAAAAAAGTTCTGGGAACCACCAAGGTGCTACTGAAATTTCTTTAAACCATCCTTCAAATTTATTCAACCGACAACCTTCAAGCTCCCTTAAATCTTTTTCAACCTGAGTTCACCTTTTTCTACACAAACTCATCTGCGACCTAAATCAAACCTTCTTTAATCCATAACCAAGAAATAAACCACAACCAAACCTCGAAATGAAAACCAAAATTCATAAACAGAAGAAGAAGAAGAAGAAGAAGAAGAAGAAGAAGAAGAAGAAGAAGAAGAAGAAGAAGAAGAAGAAGAAGAAGAAGAAGAAGAAGAAGAGATTTGAGTGAAATAAACAAATCAAAATCTCAAAACACACAAACCTAGAGCCAATGATTTGTTTAAATTGAAGGTTCTTCATTCTGTTCGTTTCACTCTCATATGGTTGAAGAGTCATTGCGGGGGACTTTTCTTCCTCTGAGCGTACGGATCTCGTTGCGTTTTTTTCTTCTTTTTTTTTATGTAGTTTTGCAAGTCGTTCCCTGTTCTTGGAAGTTTGATGTTTGTGTGAACCACGTTTTAATCTCAAATGAATTGATGTGTTTTATTTTATTTTATTTTCCACCGAGCTTGTTTTATGTTTATGGGAAATGTTGGCTTGAATCGATGGGCCTAGGTGAGCCCGTGAGATTTTCCTTGCCACCTCACGGATCCGTGCACCCAGTTTCAGTATTGTACCACCCTTATCTTTTCTTTCCTTCTTTTTTTCAAAATAATGCCATTTCTACTTTCTTGTTTTTGTTATTGTTGTAGTAATTAGTGTTTTCTTCCTTAAAGTTTTGTGATTTTTATATCTTAATTTCTTCATATTTAGTAGTTTAAATATATAATTTTTTCGTTTTCCGATCCTCGGTCGATGACGAAACTAGAAAGCCACCACTAGTCAAATTATTGATAAATGGTGATGAAACCGAGACCATTTCTTTTTCTTCTTTTCATTTTCTTCTCCATCTTTTTTCATTTCGTTTTTATTTTATTTTTCGATCAATGAAGTCTTTAGGTTTGTAAACGTCAATTTGTCAAAGTCGATAACCTTCATTATGTCAAATCTGTGGAAAATGACCATTGGGGTCATTTTCTATACTTTGGGATCGTGATAGGCTACCTTTGATTAATCGACACGAGTTTATGATTAAGACAAGGTCATTTCCTTTTGGTCCGTGCGACATGATTAAATTGGAGAATGATCCTCAATATCATTTCTCTATCTTGTTTTTAGCATGGATATCAACTTGCGCGACATCCTATAGTTTGACTTTCGTCATAAGTTGAGCTACGACGGTTTAGCGCTAAATTTTGTCCCGATTCAATTCACAATTCAACTAACGACTAACTTTACTTTCCTTCAATATACAACTGTTTTATTTTCAGTCAAATATACCCTTGATTTAAATTCAGTCATTAATTCTCGATTATATTATCTTGTTCATATTATTATGGATATTATCTTGATTATATTTGTATATATCTTGCTATATTATTCACACTATTCATATTATTCATATTGTCATATTATTCATAATTGTTCATATTCATATTCATATTGTTTATCTCTTATTCACACATATCCGAAAACACCTAAACAATTACCGAAACCCTAAAAGCCTAAATGGTGGACTGTTGGATCATTGGACTTTGTCAGAAACCCTAGCTTAGAGTTTGTCCGACTTTTTCTCAAGGCTTAGTTTAGGACACTTTGCACACACATGGCTTCCTCTTGGGCTACCTGACAATGAACCCTTTTATTTCGTGCAATTCCATGTAACTTTCATGTACCCCTCTCCCATTCCAATGTACGCATTCGTATTTTGATTTGATTGTGGTTTATTTTCTAGGAGCACCCTTAGGGACTAGCGTAAACTAAACCTTTTTCAAACTAATTCTTGATTCTTCATCGAGCCATTTTCAAACACCCTTTGTAAGTCGAGTTCTCGTCTATATTCTCCATCAACCTATCGCGCACACTTTCACATTTCATCGTGGTTTCAATATTGGGGGCACCCTCAGGGACTAGTATTGTTTCTCAAAACCTGACCCTTGATTCGTCGTTAAGCCGGTTCCACTTTTGAACAAACCCTCGACTCATCGTCGAGCCACTGTCAAACCCAATTCCATTCCACCACGGTTTTGCACGCAAATATAAGTCAAACCCTGGATCCAACGTCAAGCGGATTTTCTCAATAAACTATCAAGTTAATTAACAACTATTTAATTATTTTTAAAGGTGAAAAGAGGGGGATTGAGCCTTTGATCTCCCTTCAGTTGTTTGGATGCGAGTTATCTTACTCATGTGTGAGCAATTGATGCCTCTAAAAACATTTTCAACCCGACAACCTTCAACCATCGTCCAAACACTCATTATTCAAACACCATTCAAACACAACTTCTTTTCAAGAAGAAAAAGAGAGAGAGGCACGCCTTTGACTCACTCTCCCGATTACTTGAGCCCGAGGAGCCTTTCTTAAGCTTCAAGTAATTTTCATCTGTACGAAACTTCAACCATTCAATCCTTCATCTTTTCGTGGTCGTCTCCATGAACTACGGACGCTCTGGTTCTTCATTCTTGTCTGAATGTAAGATACATATGCACAAGATTGTGATGATCTTGGCGAGCACAATTCCCTCCATCTTCCGTTTCCCCCCATCCTTTCCCGTAATCGAACTACGAGAGCTCTGATTTCTCATTCTCGTCCGAATGAGCATACATATGCACAAGGGCCCTAATCCTTGGCGAGTAACCTATCTTATAACCACCCAATTCCCTTAGCATATTTATCCCTCTTATCGTACAGTTTCGTGTTTACCATTGAGAAGAAAACAATAAGCTTAGCTAACGTTCATCACAATTCGAATTAAGAGGTTCTCGTTGAGTACAACGGACATGAGGGGTGTTAATACCTTCCTTTCGTGTAACTGACTCCCGAACCCAGAACATCGTTTGCGACAACCGTGTCCTTTTGTTTTAAGAGGTTTTCTCGATATTTTCCTTTCCCTTTTTGGGATAAATAAAGTTCAGTGGTGAATTTGTTGAACCGCGTTTTTGCGCCTTTGGTGCGAGGGTCGTATTGCTCGAATGAAGTTTCGACGTGCAATAGCTGGCGACTCTGCTGGGGACTTATTTGCTCCATGTAAGAAAGAGTCAATCTTATATTAGTTCGAGTTGTACGCTTGTTAGCTTTGCTTACTCGTTTTCTTCTCGCTTGTTTGTTCGCTCACCTATTCTTACCTTTGTTGCTTTTGATTATTGTGACATTGTTGGTTTGCTCTGCTTATGGGTACTTTGTGAGATGACTCTATACCCAAGTCTGAGTAAAACCTTAGGATTAGGATGGTGGTTGTGTAGTGGAGACTTGTGTGGGTTCTTCCACGTAAGGCCGAAGCAAATACCCCGCTCGGAGAAGACTTCCTTGGAGATGTTATTGTTATGGTGAGTCTTTGCCATAATTATAATATTTTCGAGCCTGAATCATTGATCCGAATGACCATTAACCTGTTTTATCCATGGTGGTCGGTAGTGTTAATTCCTTTTGGGATTAATACGAACACCCCAATCAGATGAGATCCCTTGAACGCATTACTTCCCGACAGTAATATTTTCAACCTCGACCTATGACTCTGAGAACCTGTTCTAGAACCCGTGTTTCGATGGTTATGTAGTTGACACCTTCGAGAAGTCTTTCTCGTGTCGAAGATACGAAAACCTCACCTAGAGGAGATTCTTATTATTGTCGTGATGAGGCTTTGTCATGGCTATAACATCTTTGAAAGATATCCATGACTCTAGGCACTTACCCATTTTAGAATCCTACCTGTGGAGTTTCCTTGAGCAGTGACTGTGATTCCTGACCCGTTTATCCGGCCAACCTCAGAACTGTTTGAATTAGTGGTCCTGTGATCCTGGATCTTGCATCCTGTATTGTATATCATTTGCATTGCATTGCATATGTTTTGCATCTTGATTTCCATTCCTTCAGCAGAATCTCATTTATCTTTCCTTCCTCTTCAGTAAATCAAGCTGATTCCTCGACATCAATGCACAACTAGAGACAATACTAGACGAATGATGGAGCAGATTCAGGAAGAACAAGTTTCCTTCAGAGAGGAGTTGGACTCCATCAAAGGAAAGATTGATCAGATTCTTGAAGCCCTCCTTACAGCCAGAAAGGAAGAGGAGCTACGTGAAGCTACCGCTGTCAACAGCAATGGTCAGGTACAAGGGTCTACCTCCATACTTTCAGTTCCTATTCCCAACCCCTATGGGATGCCAATGAACTTCGCTACCGCAGCTGAAGGAACTACTTCTCAGCCCATCCCAGTTCCTGGAGTTACTATTGGAGCTATTCCGCAAGCCTAACCTACTGTTGTTCAGATCCTCGTTCCTCATACCGAAGAGAATTTGTTGGACCAGTATGATGATATGCAAAACTATCATGCTGTTATCCCCATCACCAGTCTTGTTGCTGCTCAGGATTCAGAAGCCATCAAGATGTATCGTGATCTAGCTGAAAAACGCTGAGTCATGGAGGGGCACAACTCAAACCCTCTCAATGCTCTGGAAATGTGCTTGGTGCCTGATGTTGTCATTCCTCCCAAGTTCAAAGCGCCAGAATTCTCAAAGTACAGAGGCCTCAGCTGCCCAAACATCCATTTAAAGATGTATTGTCGCAAAATGGCTGCTTATGCCAGAGACGAAAAGCTAATAATACATTGCTTCCAAGACAGTTTGTCCGGGGCATCACTCAAATGATATATGCAGCTAGAGAATAACAGTGTGCGCACTTGGGCTGAGCTAGCTGATGCATTTGTCAAGCAGTACAAGTACAACATCTACCCTGCTCCGAATTGTACTCAACTTCAGAGTATGGTTTAGAAGGACAGCGAATCCTTTAAGGAGTATGCACAGTGATGGAAAGAGCTAGCTGCAAGGGTGCATCCACCTCTTGTCGATCGTGAACTGATTGATATCTTCATGGGTACCTTGCAAGGAAAATACTATGAAAAGCTGATCAACAGTGCTTCTGCTGGATTCTATGACTTGGTGATCATTGGTGAGAGAATCGAAGAAGGTCTTAAGAGTGGAAATATCTAGGAGGTTCTAGCAGCCAGGCTGATGCCAAGAAGCCTTTCAAGGGATACAAGAAGAAAGAGGGTGAAGTAAATGTCGTCTCTGTGCAGAAAGGGCTAGCTCCTCAACAAGCTCTCATTCCTATGCCTTATCAGATCCCTTACTATCAGTATTCGTATGTTGCTGTTGTACAATACGCTCTAATGCCTTATCAACCAGCTGTTCGAGCTGTTCAAGCTCAAATGCCTCAGCAATAGGCTTCTCAACAACAGTCCTACAATCAGCAAGGATATCAGTATCCTCCTCAGCAACAACAACTGCAAGCCGCTCAACAACAGCAAGGTGCTCGTCAACAGGGCATGCCTAATCAGCAAAGGACACGGAGGCCAGATAAGGTCTTTGATCGTCTACAAATGCCATATGCTAATATCTTTGCTCAGTTTCTGGAGAAAAAGGCTATCATCCCGAGAGATTTAGCTCCCCCGACTGTCATTCCGGCCGACTATGATGCAAATGCCCATTGTGAGTTTCATAAGGACGCTCTAGGTCATACAATTGAGAACTACAGAGCTTTCAAGCACAAAGTTCAAGACATGATTGACAAGAATGCTATCAACTTCAATGGGAAGACTCCAAATGTCATCAACAATCCAATGTCGCTATCAAGCTAGTGCCAGCATCAGATCAAGTCAAGTCAAATTCATTTTCTCAAAGAAGGCAGTCTTGTTGCCATTTCATTATTTGCTTTCTTGTATTTTGTCTTTGCGTGTTTAAGCATTGTATGCTTTGAACATTGCCATTCATATTTGGTTTTTATTAATGTATTGTTTATGCATGTTTTGAATTAGTTATGTCGTATTTACTCATTATTTTCACTTGCCACGAATTACCAACACATATTTCTTCCATTTCATTGTTTATCAACTGTTGTTTAACATAATTTGAGGGAGGATGATGACAACAAAATACCCATAATTGCAAATTGTATGCTTTCAGACAGAATCTCGTCGATGATGTTCATGCATTGTTTCAAATCCCTAAACACTGGAGAGACAAGGATTTAATCCTTAGTTAACCACTTCAAGCCTAGAAGTAGTAGTTTCCTTCGGATATTCAAACCCTTACACTCAACCTGGGGCAGGGTAGTGTTCAATTAATCCAGCTATGCACTCGAATCACAAGAAAAATCCAAGAGACATGACGATTATTCTTCAAAGACCGTGGTTTGGTAGTCACAATCCTCCAACAAAATAAAAATAAAAAATCAAAAGCCTGATAATTCAAGCACCTCAAAGGCGACTTAGGCAAAAATCAAGGCAATTTCGATGGATCTGACAAGCAAAATCAATCTATGCAAAAGTTAGGGACCAAAATACAAAACCAAGAGAGGCCCCAAAACCTCAACACATAAACAAAATAAGATTCAGTGCCCACCAGACCAAAGTCAAGGTTCACTGGAAAAAATAAAATAAGGTGACTGCCACTTTGAGCAAACCTTGAGTCATCAAGCTTACACTGTCAAGACAAGCATATGCGCAGAATTAACTGAACATAGGACTGGAGAACATCGCGAAGAAGGGGCGAGTACAAATCATACTTTGAGCCTAATATCCTTTGTTTCATAAACTGTGAACCAGACCATGTTGCAACCCTCGAAAGACCTAATTGAGGTGAGGTTTATTCTGAAAGCATACTATCACAAGGTTGCGTAAACCGACTCCTCACATATTTGCTAATCGTCAACATTGGTGTCATTATCCTTGAAATATCTTTTAACACCGATCAAATTAGCACAACGTTTGAACTAACAATCCATTCGTCTCACACTATCATGACACTTTGATAAACGACACTTTTTTAAAACTTGCATGAGTTTTATATTAAGATTACCATTTGTAAATGTACAATTTTAATTGTAAATCAGTGTTAGACATCAAAGACACTCCAGCAAGGGGCAACCAAGGAGGAACTTAACTTTTAGTGGCTGACACGAAGCAAAGTTACGTCAAAAACTCACAGGCTGCGGCAAATCATTCAACAACTCAAGCAGGGGCAAGCCATCTCAAAGCATCAAAGTTCAACTTCAACTTCAGAACTGGTTAACCAGGGGTAGACCATTACCATATTCAGACTAGGGCAAGACCAGGCCATTCTGACCATCAAGCAGAGTTGCAATCTTCTCTGAAGCAATAAGTTCTTAAGTGGTCAGACTTGGGGCATCAAGAACATCTTCACCTGCTTCAATCATGGCGTTTTCAACAAACTGCGTGTCGAGGAACTCAATCCCTCCTACCACCTAAAGACCAATACGCATTGGAAACTACCAAAAGTCCACCACGCTGGCACCTCCCACCTGCATATCCAATTACTTGTCTGCAATCATATGCATCATACGTATTGCATCTGATATCATAAGAATCATTTGCATCGTATGCATACCTAAACCATATCATACTCCCCCAGCACTTGCATCTCCGTGCATCAGCATTTGCATTTGCAGATCCATTCGTTATGGAATATTTCACCATCATCAAGCATTCATACATATGCAAGTCAAGGTCCAGGGTCAATCTTGAGATTTTCCAAGACCATATTCATCCCAATCATGGTTAGTTTATTCAATATCGTGGGTGTTCCCCACGAAGTTGTTTCGACCTTGTGGTTGATCAAATTTCCAAGACGATATTTAGCCCAGTCAGGGGCAGTTTATTCAAGACTGTGGATGCTTCCCCACGAAGTTGTTTCAACCTCGCGGTTGATGATATTTCAAAGGCAAGATTCGGCCTAGTCAGGGGCAGTTTATTCAAGACCGTGGGCGCTCTCCACGAAGTTGTTTCAACCTTGTGGTTGATGAGAATTTCAAAAGCGACCTTCAGCTCAGCCATGGGAATTTTCGACAAATCCGTGGGTATTCCTCACGAAGTCGTATCAACCTCTTGTTGATCAAGATAAGATTATAAAGCAAAACTCAACCCAGTCAGGGGCATCTTCTTCAAGGTTCATGGGTGTTCCTCATGAAATTGTTTCAACCTTTTATGGCCTAAGATGTGATCTCCAAGCAAATCAGTGGGCGTTCCTCATTGAATTATGTTCTCAACCTTTTGTTGTTAAAGTTGGCGTCCCCAGCTCAACCAGTGACATTTCTCCGAGTCAGCGAGCGTTCCCCAATGAGTTGGCTCCTTTCAACCATTTATTGACGGGGATGGTGTTCCTCAATGACTTATTTGCTTCAACCTTTTGTTGATGTCTCAAATAAGCCTCACTCATCATATCTCTAGCAAACTTGACCTTTTGTTAATTGCCTTGCTATCATCCTTTTGGTGATAGCCAAACCTCGTCAATACCACCTAGTCGGAATCCTTTTGGTGTTGGTGGCCTTCAAATTTGGGAAGTTCCTATCATCCTTTTGGTGGTATCAACTTGTGTGTGTGTGTGTCACTCCATCATCCTTTTGGTAGTGGGTCTGTCGTCCTTTTCGTGCCAGATTGTGCGAGTGTTCTCCATTATCCTTTTGGTAATGGACCCCTACATCCTTTTGGTGTCAGGGTTGTGTGTGTGTGTCGCTCTATAATCCTTTTGGTGATGGGTCTGTCATCCTTTTGGTGCTAGATTGTGCGAGTGTTCCGTACATCCTTTTGGTGTCAGGGTTATGTGTGTGTCACTCTATCATCCTTTTGTTGATGGGTATGTCATCCTTTTGGTGTTAGATTGTACGAGTGCTACCTACATCCTTTTGGTGTCAGTGTTGTGTATGTCGCTCTATCATCCTTTTAGTGATGGGTCTGTCATCCTTTTGGTGTCAGATTGTGCAAGTGTTCCCTGCATCCTTTTAGTGTCAGGATTGTGTGTGTACCTATCATTCTTTTGGTGATAGTGTCGCTACTGCGAAAATCGGCGCCGGCTGACAGAAGAGTTGCCACCGTGCGTTATTTATCCCAACAGAGGGAAAGGAAACGCTCGAAGTAAACCTCGCAAAAAACGGGAAAAGGTATGGTCATCGCAACCAAAACCTGGATTCGGGAGTCGGTTACGCAAGGGGAAGGTATTAGCACCCCTCACGTCCGTCGTACTCGACGGGATCCACGCTTGGTGTTTATAAGGAAAAGGGTGTGTTTATCTACCTACGCTAATGGTTGGTCTGAAAAGAAAAGAAAAGGACAGGACTCGACAGAACATACGATGTTCTGGGCCTACGTACTCCCTCGTGCAATGGGAAAGTCAGAGTCAACGTAGTTCGACTACCTACGTCTAGACGGGGGGAAGGTTGCTCGCCAGGACATCGCGTCCTGTGCCTACGTACTTCCACACGGCATGGAAGATCAGAGCAAACGCAGTTCGACTACCTACGTCTAAACTGGGCGTTCTCACACAGCAGTGAGAAATCAAACTGGTTTTAAGGATTCGGGACCCTATGGGAAAAACTATGGTCTGGTCTCAAATGCGCTCGGGCAAGAGAAAGGGATAACAATCAGTCGTCAGCGGGAAAGTCTCGATCGCACAGCAGCGAGAGAACAAAAGGTTAGTTGTTAATGTGCTCGCTAGGATATCGTATCCTATGCCTACATATCCTCGTCTGGTACGAGGAATCAGAGCGGCTGTAGTTCGGCTAACTACGACACAAGCTATTCAAGTGTTTTTCTATTGCTTTGAGAAAAGAAAGAGACACCCTAAAACTATGGTTGAAAAGGGGAATCTACCTAATGTTATCATGCCTGGTTGACCATCCTAATGTCTATCATAACTCTTCTGCAGCGGAGAAGTTAGAGCTCCTAAGGGATCATGGCAACAGGACTAAACAGCAAATAGGAATCAACTGCAAAGTAAAGAAATACCAGAAATATGCATGAATGCAACAACCAAACAATCAAGGCACAAAGGCCGCAAACCACAGAGGTAAGGGAGCTCAGCTCTACCAAATACCAGCAAGCAAAGCCACTCAATAACAAGCAAGCAGAAGGAGGACCTCCTCAACTTCTTATGCACACAAAGCCTACTTCTAAGATGCACCTACCTCAGAAATATCTAGATGAACCCCTAAGTCTAATGCAGCACAGCACCACACAAGTCAAACAACACAAAGAGAAGGCTAGCCAACCTGACAAACCCATATCCAAAAGCATGAAACTACCCCTGAGCAAGACCCTAAACAACCCTGAAACAAACCCCTGATCTACCCCTGAACAAAGCCGTATGCAGAACCTTTAAGCACAACCCTAGTCAAATCTCTAAGCAAAAACCCTAAGCAAAACCCTACACAAGAGAAATCAATCCCAGTCTCCAAGCTTCAAAACAAGCTTACCAAAGAGAGGGAGCTAAGTAGGCAGACTCATAGTGCCTTCCTCAGGAAAGTACTAGGAGGTTACCCCTCAGGAATCATATCCTATGCGGATCAACAACTGTGAACGATTTACATTCCTCCTCAGGAGAAACTAAACTCACATGAAGGCTCCAACATCACTGGATACTTGAGAAATCCTACATGAACTAAGGGAACTAAGTGAACAGGCCCATAGTGCCTTCCTCGGGAAAGTACTAGGAGGCTTCCACTTAGGAATCATATCCCATGTGGCTCAACAACTGTGATAGGTTTACATTCCTCCTCGGGAGAAACTAAACTCACATGAAGGATCCAACATCATTGGATACTTGAGAAATCCTAGATGAACTAAGGGAACTAAGTGAACAGGCCCATAGTGCCTTCCTCGGGAAAGTACTAGGGGGCTTCCACTTAGGAATCATATCCCATGTGGCTCAACAACTGTGATTGGTTTACATTCCTCCTCAGGAGAAACTAAACTCACATGAAGGCTCCAACATCATTGGATACTTGAGAAAGAGGTGAGAAGAAAGAATGAAAGGCATCCATAGTACCTTCCTCAGGAAAGTACCATAAATTTCCCTCAAACTTCAGGATCTCAAACCTCACAAACAGAGAACAAGCTCCTAGACTAGGACCTCAATCCATGCATCCTTGCAAGCTCCATCAAGACTTCATCCAGCCTCCACCTTCAAGAAGAAACCACAGGCCCTCAAACCACAAGAAGCTATCTCTGAAGTTCAACCACAGTTGAACTTCAAAGTCAAAAGCCTATCAAGACTTCTCCTATTCTCAGGCTCAAACAAAAAATAACAGAACACCCTATAAAAATCTATCAAAAATCTAGGGGAAACCTACATGGCTCTATGATCCCAAGATCAAATCTCAAAGCCTAAGCCAACTTCTAAGGCTACTAAACAATCCCTAACATATGAATGGTCAAGGGTTACCAACAAGTTATGAGGTCTCTATTCTCTAACCCTAAAACAATACCAATCAATCTCTAAAAAATCCATGAAAAACCTATGGGGAGCATGCATTAGTCTAGTATAACATACTAAAAAGCCAATAAAAAAAAACAATACCAATTGGTAGGAATAAAATCAACAAGGCAGACATATCCACAAAATACACTTCAAAATCAATAAACATGTAAAAAATGCAATTAAAATGAAAATGCATGATTAAACTAATGTTTTTGTTTAATAAAATCCTAAATTGAATTGCGAATCTACAGAAAAAAGAATGGAATTAATTGGACACTTCTACTATTTTTAATGAATTATTTTCTAATATGCATGAAAACAAAGAAAATTAAAAAAAGAAATAAGAAAGGGGGTGCAGCAATAGCAGTTCTCTAGTTATTTTTCAATTGGGCTCAGACTGAGGGGGGTGCGCTTAGCACTCAGGGCCTAATCCCAGTCCACACTCTCATTATTCCTCTCACGCAGGGGGGGTGACGAGCAAACGGGGGAGTGATTCAGCAAATTCAGACTTGGGCCTAAACGCTGTCCAAACCCTAGCCCAACTGGTCAGACAACAAAACCATGCTTCCTCTCTAACCTCTCGCTCACTGTTCACCACCAAAAAACCCTAACGCCGTCTGCAACTCAACCTTTCTCCTCTCTGCAATTCCTCTCCAGAATCCTCTAACAAACTTTCACAAATCTCAAACAAAACCTTATTCCCAAATTCAAAACCATCCAACCCTAACCTAAACTCTAACCGAAACAAAACTGACATTCAAATCTCCAAACACGAGCCCTAATTCAGCGAAAGAACAAACAATGGAGGCGAGAAGAAACGAACCTGGAGCGAAGCCACGGAGACGATGGGATTTCTGGAGAACGCTTCTTGAAGACGGAGCTAACGATGAAGTTCCTGAGGCCTTCAACGGAGATCTGGAAAATACCGTTGGTGGAGCTTCTTGAACGCTCTGGGAATTGACAAACACCGTGTAGACGAAGATGAATGGAAGAAAATCTGGAAAAATGAGTATGAACACGGTGAAGGTTCGAAGATTCTTCTGAAGGTTGATGAAAGATCTGGGCGAGATGATGAACGTCTATGAGGAACTAGATGAAGATTCAAGTAGATCTTGATGAATCTGGGGATTTGATGGGGATTCGTATGAATCTGGATGATGATGGCGAACAGATAACGAGGAACGCCAAGAACAACACGATCAAGCTGGAAAATCTTGATCAAACCTGGAGATTTCTGGAAAAATGATGGATGTTCACGGTGAGAAGGATGAAGATTGGTGGCGATTGATGATCGGAGAAGAGGATGAGCTTCGTGAAATTCGCAGTTTCCGGCGAGATCACCAGCTTCCGGTGACCGGTGCGGTGGAGGGAGGTGTCCGGGCCGGCGGCTGCATGGCCGGCGATGGAAGACTCCGGTGAGGATGAGATGGTGCCACGTGCGTTGGGAGGTGGAAGGGGGTGCTTCGCATGCGTTACACATGGCCTGGGGTGGAGAGAGAGGGAGAGATAGTGGGTCTGAGTGGGAGACGTGGCAAGAGGAGAGAGTGGAGTCAGAATGAGGTGGGGTCCTCATGGGTGAACGCGTGGATCAGCTTTATATAGTGACAAGTGTCACTTTAATTTTCTGGACAAAAATGCTGACAATGGACTGAGATGGATTGGAGTGGGCCTCCAAGGACTGGGCCCAGCGAAAAAAGACCAAAGAGACTCAAAAAAACTGAATTAAAAAAGGTTAACCCTAATTGAACACTAATCAGAAATTAAACCTAATTAACTAATTAAAAACTGAATAATTAACTAATAAACTCAAATAAACTCTAAACAAAAGATTAAATCCTAATTAACCTCTATTGATTAAACTCTAACTAAAATTAAACTGTAATTAAATCTAAATGACAATTAATTATCCTAATTAATTCTAACAAATTCAATTAAATTCTAAACAAAAGATTAAATCCTAATTAACCTAATTAAACTCTAATTAAATCTAAAATGATTAAAATCTAGCTAAACTCTATTTAACCAAATTAATTTCTAAACTCTACTAATTTCTATTTAAAAACTATTAAAATCCTATTAAATCTCTAATAAAATCTATACCATTTATTCTATAAGAAAATCTATTATTAAAAGAAAAAAAACTATATTCTTTCTATATTATTCTAAAAACATTTAAAAGCTATTTAAAATCTATTATATTCTAAAAATGATTAAAAACTATTAAATCTATTAAAAATTCTATAAAGCTCTAAAAAAAGATTTAAACTGTTAAAAAATGCTAAAAAATCTATTTAAATCCTAAAAAATCTATAAAGCCTATTTAAAATCCACAAAAGGCTATTAAATCCTTAAAAAATGCAGACAAATGCAAATGACCAACATAAAAGATAGCGCGAGACCAGATCGAAGCAAACAGTAAACCCCCGGCATCAGAATATCTCAAAAACCACCATGTAAGCTGAAAACACCGAGAAGCGCACAATTTCCCGAAAATAAAACCCTGATTATCTAGACTGGATCTGACATATCTGGTAAATGAAAACCAAGCTGTAACCCTGACATCCTCTGTCTGTGCACAAAAGTCATGCATCTGATATGCGAGTACGAATTGAACCATGAACCAGATAGGAGAACCGGTTGGTCAAATTTTAGGGTGCAACAGCTGCCCCTATTCAAGCAACTTGGACCTGAAGGGTTGAAGAGCGCTCAGCCTTCAAACATTCAGAGGTACGAGACGGTTGAATACCAATAAAACCTAAAAATTTGCCAACCGTGAGACTATACTGTAAAACTGCTTGGGGAATAAAATCCAGAAAACCGAGTCCAGTCATTACGGCAACAAACTGATCAATCATCTGATAAAGAACTCCTGATTTGAATGCCAATTACCTGTGATACCCCATATAACAAACCCGAGGGTTGCAACAAAACACCTGATCCTCTCACATCGTCTTCTGATAGACAGGAAAAGAAATATACTCACGTCGTCTAAGGATAGACGGAAAGACACCCTGAAACTCTACTCACATCGTCTAAGGATAGACGGGAAGACACCCTGAATCTCCATACTCACATCGTCTAAGGATATACGGAAAGACACCCAAAATCCGAACTCACATCGTCTAAGGATAGACGGGAAGACACCCATAATCCATACTCACATTGTCTAAGGATAGACAGGAAGACACCCAAAATCCATACTCACATCGTCTAAGGATAGACGGGAAGACACCCAAAATCCATACTCACATCGTCTAAGGATAGACGGGAAGACACCCTTAATCCACTTCAACACCATCCCTCAAATTTCAGAATCCTTTCGTCTACGGGAATTGATGGAAAGATCAATATCCTTAAAGGGGCCGCATCATCAGCAAGAACCGACGGGAAGAAAACCACCTTCAAAGAGCCATGTCGTCAATAAGAATCGACAATCAGGAAACCCTCTTGAAATGTCATCTCATCCAATAAAAAGAAAGAAACCCACTATCCGAAAGATCGCTTTGAAAACCCCTCAACATCCAAAGATAGCCGGAGAAGACTCGCTGGGGAAACACACCATCCGTGTGATCTGACAATAATAACCCCCCTGGCAAATCACCTGAAACTTCACAATGTCTACTGATAGACGGAAAGAACACCACTTAGAGAAACCCCATCTTGAAACCCCACTGGAAAAAATTAACCGAAACTTCACATCGTCTACTGCTAGACGGAAAGAAAACCACTATATTCGAACTCAAGACGTCTAATGATAGACGGAGAAATCCACTTATTGGAGGAACACATCGTCAATATGAATTGACGAGAAGAAAAGCCTGTCGATACCAGATGACTGATTGATCAAAGCATAACCGCTGTATAATCTGAAATACGAATAACCTGCTGAATTGTCTGAACACTGCTGTTGGATGAATGCCCCTGAACTGATCACAGCGTAATTCACATGCCATATGAGGCTGATAGAAAGCCTGGCCTATGCTTCGTATGCATATGCATATGCTTGAATCTTCCTGTGACGTAATGCTCCATTCAGGATGGAAATGCTATGCATTGCGAAAATGAAATGCAAGTATGATGTAAATATGATGATGCATGCAATATGCTAATGCAGGCTTGGGCTGCTGGAGAAAGTCGGGTACAGAAAACCACTTCAGCAAAATAAATGCTGAAGAGGAAGCCAACTCCGCTGGGGATAAACCGGATATCACAGAATTATTCCAGCAAAATAAATGCTGGAAGAGTGAAATCAACTCCACTGGGGGAATTTGGGAACTTAACCAAACACCTCGTTGAAGTAACACCCTGCTGGGGAATATAACTCTGCTGGGGGATAGCAGATGTGCCAAGTATGATTGGACTTCTCTGGGGATAGCTTGCCCGTGCCAATGAAAAACTGGACTTTGCTGGAGAAAATACACGGAGTCTTCCTGCGTACCGATGACGATTGGATTTGGAAACTGATGCGCCAACACGGATGGGCCTCACAGTGATCGCCAGCATTGATTCAGACTTTTAGCCTATCTGTGATGGGTCAGGTACAACTGACGCTGGAAAACATTCTGTCTGAACACACAGTCTTCTGGTTGAAAGGTCAAAGGATAGCAACACGACTTCCCGACATTCGTCTCGCACTCGAAAAATTGGCTGAATCTGCTCGAATAGCTCTGAATAACTCTGCTGATACGGAGAAGAAAAATCCTTTCGCTTCTGATATGCCCCAGCCTGCGGGACCTCTGTGGGGATAGTCCTCGGAAGGACATTGGAAAATCTGTACCCTGATGGTCTGATATGAAATGCCCCAGCATTCTGAACCTCGGATAGATACTTCACATCAAATGCTCCTCGAATGAAGAATAACTTTTGCGCTCTTAAGATGGCCTGCCCCTGACTGCAATGACTTTTCCCCTGATTGCAATGACTTTGCCCCTGATTAGCTGATTCAGAGTAGTGCCCTTGACGACGAGATATTCACCGAATCTCAACCTGATTGCCCCCGGATAACTGACTTCGAAAGGCTGACCTGACTGGGGATCACGATAATAGCTTGCCCCTGCTCTCGGAATAATCGGGCGTTCTGCATTCTATCCTGACCATACCTTCCATTGTAGAAAACTTTCCTGCTGACAAGCGCTTACTCGCAAGTAAAACAAGTTGTTCTGCGTAAAAGACATATTAATGCAACACATATGACAGCTTTGACATCCAATCTGTTCACTAGGAAAAGGAAACACAGTTTATGGCATAAAATGCACAAAACATTTATCAAGAATATCAACATCAGTACCAACATGGTAAGAGGAACCCTTTCAGGAGTCAGTTTCGACGCGATCTTTACCGAAGTATGCTTTCGAAACAAACCTGCTTCAATTAGGACTTTTGAAGGTTGTAACGTGGTCAGGTTCACGGTTTTGAAGGAAAGGATAAAGGCTCAAAGTTTATTTTAACCCACCCATTCTTCTTGATGTTCTCCCATCCTACGTTTAGCTAATTTGACCTTAGCGCTCACCTCTCCGAGGTTGAAAGATAGGAGTGATAGTTCGAGAAATTATGATTTTTGGGAGTGACAGCCACTCACTCTTCGTCTTTGACACTTAGGGTCACACGACTCGTACTTGTCCGAGGATTTTTCTTTTGTCATACTTTCATCTTCTTCCTTTATCCCTAACTTTTGCCTGGACTGACTCTTTTTGAGTTTCTTTTGATTCTTTAAGTCCAGCGGGATGCCCTCATTTTTGCCTAAGTCATTTGTTTTGAAGTTTTGACTTAGCGGGCTTTTGATTCTTTTTGCTTTCTCTTTTTCCGAACAAGTCGTGTGACACTGGTTGCCTGACTCATTGGAGCATGATGTGACTGTCTCACTCTTGATTTAACCGTTGTGGTTTTTTTTTTAGGCACGACCGCTAGAGGTGTGATTGATCCTCGAACGGACACTCCTTTTGCAACTTGAACGCTCGGCCAAATTAGCTAACACCTACCCTGCCCCAGGTTAAAGATGGAGGGTTTTTCATTTTCAGAAAGAACTCCTACTACTAGGCTCAAAGGGGTTGACAAGGGATTATCTTCCTTATATCACCGGTGTTTAGGGATTTGAAACAATGCCTGTACATCATCAGCAGGTTTTATCTCAAAAGCATACAATATCGGAAGTTGCATGTCGTTCATTTTCGTCATCCTCCTCGGACCCTTCTTAACCAGGCGTTGGACATTTGTAAAAACAATTAGTGAACACGAATGGATTTAATCAAAACATGCATATTTATTTCATTATCATCAATTGAAAGAAAACAACAAGTTTTACAAACAAGATTGCAAATTCAAACAGGAAAGAAACTACAAATATAAAGAAATGACAAGATAAAACACAGAAAAAATGCCAGCTTCCGAGAACCAGGCTTTCACATCTGTCCTGCTGCTGAACCAGCTATCTTCACAATCAGTCATTAGAGGCAACCCGATGTTGTCCTGATCTACTTTCAGCGACCCAACCAAATTATAGAGCCCTTCCTCTTCATTCAGATGATTTTGGGCCCTTCCTTCCCGAAGTTGATTGCTGCACTGTCAAGTAGGTCCTGCACTTTGTGCTTGAAGGCCAGACAATCTTCAATGCTGTGCCCCGGTGCTCCTGAATGGAAATCACAGCGCTCCTTGATATCATAACCTGCTGGAGGCGTACCTGTCAGCGGAGCTAACTTCCTCTTCTCAACCAACTGCAATCGTAGCAACACCTGAAGAAGTTCGGCATATGGCATCGGAGGCACACTAAATACCCTCAACGGCCTCTGATTTTGAGCTCTTCGCTGATTGGGATGTTGTTGCCTCTGCCACTGTTGAGATCGTTGCTGTCGTTGCTGGCGCCGGGTTGACTGTTGGACAACCTTCGTAGCAAATACACCATCGGTTTCTTGACTTTCACCGTACTGATTAAGGCACTCCTTACGCTTAGCCATTTTCTTTCTCAGATTTGCCCCAGGAATAGGCAACAGTTGTGGGCATGGAGATTCTGACACCATGGAGTCCAAGATACGTTTCTGACCTACTGCAGCTTTAGAAACATCTGTCATCTTAGCATCAACTGAGACAGGACCAGTACGTACAGCTACACCGCTTGGCGTGAATTCAATATCTTTCTAGTCAATCAGGTCTTGAACATTGTGCTTAAAAGCATGACAACTTTCGATGTCGTGTCCGAGTGCCCCAGAATGAAACTCACATTGCTTATTGGCATCGTACCCATAAGGAAGTGCTCCTGCTGGTGGTTCCAACGTTCTCTTTTCAACCTTTTTAAACCTCAATAAAGTCTGCAAGAGCTCAGCATACGTGGTAGGTGGCGCCTCAAATATCCTCTTTGGCTTTCCCTCCTGAATCCTCTGTTTTGCCGGATGCACCCTCTGTTGCTGCTGCTCAGGTTCCACAGGCACAGGTGGCACGAGCTTCTTCATTGCGGCTTCAAATAGCTGATCATCCTCTTTCCTAAGCACATTCTTGACAACCTCCATGATCAAGCTTATTTGGGTCTTCAGCTGACTATTTTCCTCTTTTAGGATCTTCTGCTTCAGACGCATCTCTTGCATGTCTCTCATCATCTGCCCCAGCTGGCTTCGGACCTCAATCAATTCAACCTGATTCTGATCCATATCTTTGAAGGAATTCCTGCAACAAACTGGACGATGAGGAAATAAGACCCACAGTTCTGATGTACCTGTTAAATGATAATGCAATGCGGCAAGCAAACACATATTTGACAAGACAAAGAGAAACTCAAGTTATAAGCACACAGACAAATATTTCCCACACATGTACAACCAACAAAAGCAGCACGTAAGCACAAATGAGTACGAATACAATGACCCCAGCCAACAATCCTGGTGGTGGTCAGCAAATACTGATGCACTAAAGCTAAACAGGTCAGCAGAGAAAACAGATGCGACCCCCGGCACAGCAACTTCTAGAAACTTCTCCCATATCCAACTGAACTCTCCGTTTGACATTCTTCAGAACACACACTTCCCGTGGAGTCTTCCATGACATTAACTGATGAACCCGCACAACTGGATGACGGATAATCATTAATTTGAACAAAACCCTGGGGCGTGATGAAAATCCGGTTAGAGTCTAACAGATCCTGAACCTGGCTTCTAAGCACCTTACAATCATTTGTTGAATGCCCCTGTGCCCCAACGTGGTACTCACAGCGGGCGCTGGCATCAAAACCTGGGGGATATGGTGGAATCACTGGATTAGTCTCTTTCGGCACTATCAATCCACTTCTGACCAGATCTGGCAACAACTGACTGTACGACACCGGTAGCTGAGTAAACTGCCTTTCAGGTTTCCTTGGTCTTCGCTGGGCGTGCTGACGCAATCGACGATAGGATGACCATTGACTTGAAGTGTCTGAAAATCGATCCTGAGATGCTAGATATTCTGAGACGACGTCATTTCCTGCCCACTCTTCTTGAGAACTGACAACTGATTCATTCTTATCAACTGGGATATAAGGAACATCTCGAAGCTTTCCACTTTTGAGTCCTCTTTCAACAAGCTCCCCCATTCTCATCAGGCCCACAAAGCTTGTACAACCGAACAATTTGTCATAATAATGACCTTTCAGAGTACCCAAGAAGACGTCAACCATTTCTCTTTCCTGAAGCAGTGGTTGAACACTAGCAGCTAATTCTTTCCATCTTTGCACATACCCTCTGAATGATTCATTCTCCACCCGAGATGATTCTTGCAGATGTACGAGGCTAGGAGCCGTATCCAGGTTGTAATCGTACTGCTTCATGAAAGCTCTGGCTAAATCCACCCATGATCGAGTCTGATTACTCTCTAACTGCACATACCACCTCAAGGATGCCCCAGTCAGACTATACTGAAAGCAATGGATCATCAATTGGTCGTTTCGCACAAACGAAGTCATTCTAGGACAGAACATCATCAAATGTAGCTTCGGACAACTATCTCCCGTGTACTTCTCGAATTCCGGCACTTTGAACTTATAAGGCCACACCAGGTCAGGGACCAAACACATGTCTGCAGCATCCAGGTTAACAGCCTCTTTGACCTCCAAAGCTTTAACTCTTTCTTCCAGTACTCGGAACCTTCTATCACTTTCAAGAGCTCTTGAGTTTACAGTCCTGGCTACTGGAATATATCTGCGTGGATTCCTCTCAGGGAAAACAGAACCTTGATTGTTGACAGGAGGAGGATGTTCATGTCGGGCAACAAACCGCTCATGTCGATCTCGGTTCTCAACAGTAGGCTGTACAACTTGGTCTGCAGTAACGTTGTTTGCTTGCGGGAAGTCTTCCATAGAATCATATCGAGGGTTGGACGTCATAGTAAACCCTGTCAAGGTGTTAGGAGCCTGGAGATTGCCTTCAGACATAGCTACCAATTACCTGTAACTGACTACACTGCTTGATTCTGCTCAAATCTGCTTCAGCCCCTTGGTCGTCTTCAACACTCCACACTTGCCTCGAACAATCCCCCGAGAATCACCCTCTGGTGAAAACAAAGGCTGGATAAGTGCTCTGGCCAGCTAGAGGAATTCTATGCAATATGATTTATGCAGACAGAATACAAAAAAATGCTAATGTGCGTGTGTGCATTAGGGATATTTCCCCTCCAATTCCAGTGTCAAGGTAGCAAGACAAGATAACCCATAAAGACAATGTTTAGAAAAACCCTCATATATTTATTGGAATGTCAGTCTTGTCTATGTTCCATACAACTGATATGATAAAGGAGGATCCCAACCAACACGCCTGGTGGTGATCTCAACACACAGAATACAAGAAAGAAATCAAGTGCGGGTACGGTCGCAGAAATCCTCGAGCAGCTTCTTCGTCTCTGCGTGATCCGGTCGATAAATCAAGCCTTCTATCAACTGATCCCTTTTCCTGACCGTTCCATGGATGTCTCTGACAAAATCTTCCCAAGCCTTATCCTGGGCACCATCCTCAGGTTTGGGCCTCTTGATGTCTGCTTTGCGCTGACAATCTTCCAGATTCTTCAAGGCATCAATCAGTTGGCGTTCGGCCTCGTATCGACGGCATGCTTCTTCTTCAAGCTCTTCAGTCTTCACTTTAACCTGTTCTCCCAACTGAGCAACCTGTGTCTTTAGCTCTTCTTCCCGTTCTTTGCGTTTGGCCATAGTGAGATCCCAATGCTCTCTGAACTTAGCTAACTTCGTGTAGGCCCTTTCCAGCTCTTGTTTCTTAGTAGCCAATACACTGCTAACTGAGTCTACATCTAACTCCAGACGCTTCTTGGTTTCATTCAACTCCAATAAAGTAGTCTTCAGGTGTCTCAAAGTTTCGGCCTGTTGCTTGGAAAAATATCCTGTTTCAATCTTTTCATGACGAAGCTGGGAATTCTCTTTCTCTAAAGCTTCTTTAGCCTTTGCTAACTCTTCTTTCTCCGCCATCAGCTGCTTGTATACCTGCATGTCTATAGTGGTGGGCTCCTCCACCGGAGAAGGATACAATGGCTGAACTGCAGGATAAGGCATAAGGAAATTCGTAGCTCGTTCACGAATCCATTCCACATACGGACCAAGAACTCGAGCACCCCCTCTGCTACCTGAAGGCTTCCCTCTCTTATGCAGGTTCTTCCATGCTTTCTCAAGCTTGATCAACATCTCTTCCTCTATTTCCCCAGTGAGATACAAAGATTCCTGTATCTCCTCGGGCTTCGGCGCTTCCTGAGGTACATACCCAAACTGCCTGATTAATAAGGAAGGGTTGTAATTGACACACCCTTTCCTTCCTATCAAAGGAACATTAGGGAATCCTTCGCATCTGTATATGACCTCCACTCCGAACACCTCCTCATTAACCCACACCACATTCTCAGACGTCAACCCCATCAAGCGCTCAGGCCATCCTAAAGAATCGATAGAAGTGACAAAAGGCCCTGACTTTGGCATATGACTAGTAAACCACCTGCATAGTAGAGGTACACAGCAAGAAACATTCCTTCCTCGCCGCTTTTCATTTTGGTAGTGAGTGGAATGGTGGATATCTCCCAGCAAGGTAGGAACTGGGTTTTTTGCAGCCAAAATATAGAAAGCATCTGCATCAACAAAATCAGGAATGTTTGGGAACAATACAATGCCATAAACACACACAACAAGGATGGCGTCAAAAACAACCCAGCCACCCTTCTTGGCATACTCCCGAGCCTTCTCCACCAGAACATCCAACGGAAATCCCCACACATCTCCTCTTCTGATCATCTTCCTTGTCAGCTCAAACTCTCTTAAGTGCAGAATATCAGAAAGCTCAGCCAGATTAGGCTTAGCGTCCGTGTGATAGAAAGGCATCTGCTCGCGAATCGGTATGTCCAAGAGTGCAGAATACTCCTCCAGGGTTGGAGCCAAGACAAAGTCAGGAAATACGAAACACCTGAGCTCAGCATCATAAAACTGCAACAGGGTGTAAATATCGCTGATATCATAAGCCGAGGGCTGGTAAACATAAGTCAGGATCCTCCCATATGTCTTCCTGAAATCTCCCATCACCTTCTTCCTAGCAATAGTAATTAACTCTGACAACAGACTGATATTTGGAGACGGGAATTTGTAGGGTAACACTCTCTTCATGGCTTCCATGTCTTGCTAGGAAGCAAACACCGGAACTGGGAGGGAAAATATGTACCTGCAATGCACACACTTTAGTTGGATGCCAATGGTAATGCAATAATGCAATATGATAAATGATGCAATCAGTGAGCACAGGGGCTATGTGTTGCACCCCAAAATTTGACCAACCGGGTCTCGTATCTGGATCGAGGTTTCGACGCATAATCGCATTCGCATCTGCATATTGCATACAGTGCATTTTTTTCATTTTGTTTTGATTTTATTGGGATCACAGCTCTCGTCTCGTGTTTCAGGTGTTTTTAATCAGTTTTAATTAGTAGAATCGTATCTTTGGGATATTTCGGTGCCCATTTATTTTTACCGGTTATTTTGGTGCGCTCTCGCGGTCTTATTTGTCGTTCGGTGCTATTTTTGTTCCCTCGGGAATTATGGTGATTTTTCTGGATTTTATTGGCTATTTTTAGGATTTAATAGGATTTTTAATAGTTTTAATTCTTTTTAAATAGATTTTAATCATTTTAGGATTTACTAGAATTTTTAAATAGATTTAAATCTTTTTTTAGCATTTTATAGTATATTAGGTAGATTTTAATATTTTTAGATAATATAGAGTAATATAGTTTTTAGAATTTTTAAATAGAATTTAATAGAATTTTTAGAATATTAATATAGTTTTTTTTTAGTTTTATTAGAGTAATATAGTTTCTTTTAATAATAAATAATATAGTTTTTTAGAATTTATTAGGAGTTTTAGAATTAATTAGAATAATAATCAGATTAGTTAATTCAGTTAGTTAATTAGGATTAGATTTAATTCATTTTTCATTAACCAATTATGCAGCTTTTTGTGAGTTTTTTCAGTCATTTTCGTGTGGGCTTCAGTACCCAATTCGCAGCCCAATTCCAAGTTTTTTGTCCAGAAAAGTTCAGAATGAGTCCAGCAGTTTCCAGCATGTTCTAGAAGATTCCAGAGTTATCCAGATTTTCTCAAGGGTATAAGAGCTTCAGAGACACGTGTTGCGCAGAGGCTGGCCCCACGTTACTTCACACACGCACGCCACCTCACGCCATCACCCTTCACACTCTGCCACGACCACACACGTGGCGCACATGCGCGCCGTCCCTCCACTACCTGCCCCACGTGGCATCACCACAACGCCCCACCGGGAAACCCCATCGGCCGGCATGCATGGTCGGCGGCCACCAATCTCACCGGAGAACTTCACCAAACACCCAGAAAAAACCCAGAATCCGATCAATCCTCGTCTTCTTTGATCAAACTGCAACCAACATTCATCTTCCTCCTCAAACCTCCATCTTCATCCTCCTCAACCCAGAAATTCCCATTCAACCTCCAGATTCAACCGTGCAACAACCTTCATCAGCCTCAATCTTCACCGTATCCACCAGAAACTTCATATCAAATTTTCCCAGAAAATTCTTCAATCACCACCGCGAGTTCATCATTCATCATCTTCAAGCTTCCCCAAAAATGCCATGAAAACATCAACAACAATCCTCATCCAACCTTCAAGAAATTTCCAGAAATCATCAACACCGTCCAGAATTCATCGCCATCGTTTCCAGAACTCATTGCAAGATCATCCATATTCATCAAGATTCATACGAATCTTCGTCATCCTTTCACCTTTCTCCGGATTTGATCATGACATTCATCCGTTCGTCACCAGTTCCAGGGATTCTTCATTTGTTCTTCCCAGATTCATCAGGAAACTCAACGATCTTCATCATGCGTTCCCAGATCTTCATAGATCTTCATCAAAATTCTCAAGAACTTCATCATGTTCTTCAGCCTTTCCAGATTCCTTCAACTCGTTCTTCAAGAACACGCGAATCCAACCATTGTTCAGGTTTATTTTCAGAAATTCTTGGTGGTGACTTTCGATCCGTTCTAAATCAGGAAAGGTTTGTGAGAGGGAGTATAGCTCCATTTATCCTCCATTTAACACGCGACATTAAACAAGAACACGCGAATCGAAGCCAGCTCGTGAGTCCTCCAGATGGTGATGTTTCTTTCCCTCTTTTGTCTTGAAGATTGCAGAACAAGGAGAAAGGTTTGTGAGAGGGAGTATCTGAGAGGGGAACGAAGATTGAAGGAGAGTTTTGGTGAGGAGGAAAACGAAGATGGGAGATGGCGGCCGTGAACAGTTGGCGGCGGCGCTAGGTTGAAGGAGAAAGGAGTTTAGATTAGGGTTTCGGAAACAGAAAGGGAAGAGAGAGAAGAGATTGGGTTGGATCCCGGCCCAATCGTGGATACACCTCCGTTTTTTTTGGCAAACATCTCCCCCTCACGTTTTTTGCTGAGAATGGGCTGGGCCCAATGAAATCAATTGCCAGACACACCCCGTTTCCACATCTCACCCCATTCCCAATGGTTTTTTTGTCTGAGTTCCTTATTGGGCTGGGCCCTTAGTCTGTTTTTATTATTTCTGCTTATCATTCCCCTGTAAACTGGTGTAAACCCCCCCCCCCCCTTTTTGTATTTTTTTCATTTCTTTTTGTTTAGAAATTGTGAAAAAGAAAAGAAATAGAAAAAGAAAATTAGAAGAAAAGAAAAGAAATATTAAAAGAAAAAGAAATAAAGTGAGAAAAGAAAATAAAAGAAAAAGAGTATATTGGAAATATTGAGAAAAGAATTTGAAAAAGAAAAATAGAGAAAAAATAGAGAAAAATAAAATAGAGAAAAATAAAATAGAGAAAAATAAAGAGAAAAATATATTGAAAGAATATGAGAAAAATATGAAAAATACTTTGAAAGAGAGGAGAAAATGATTGGAAAAAAGGAAAAAATATTAGTATAGACTTAATATTTTTAGAGTGCATTTTCTTTTAGGATATATTTCCATAGAGTTTATTTTCCTTTTAGGATAGTTTAGAAGCCCACTTGTTAAGGGGCTATTTTCCATTCGATTTTTTAGGATAGGATAAGATAGTATTTCCTAGGAGATTTATTTTCAGTATTCAATCCTTGTAATCATTTTTTCAGAGATTAATAAAACGAGATTTGAGCTGTGGTCCCGAAGTAGCCGAACTACAGCTGCTCTGATTTCTCGTACCAGACGGGAATATGTAGGCATAGGATGCGATATCCTAGCGAGCACACTAACGACTAACTTTTGTTCTCTCGCTGCTGTGCGATCGAGACTTTCCCGCTGACGACTAATTGATACCCTTTTTTCTCTCTTGCTCGAGGGCATTTGAGACCAAGCCATAGTTTTGCCCATAGGTTCCCGACCCTTTGAAACCAGTTGTTTTTCTCACTGCTGTGTGAGAACTCCCTTGTTTAGCCGTAGTTAGCCTGAACTACGCAAGGCTCTGATCTTCCATGCAATGGAAGTACGTAGGCCCAACACGCGAGGTCTTGGTGAGCCAATCTCCCCGTAGTCCCGAACTACGTTGACTCTGACTTTCTCTCTTGAGAATACGTAGGCATAGAGCGCGACGCTCTATCGAGTCAATTCCCTTCCGTTTAGATTTAGCAGCCGTAGATAGATTGTTTTGCATCCTTTAGACAACCCAAGCAAGCGTGGATCCCGTCGAGTACGACGGACGTGAGGGGTGCTAATACCTTCCCCTTGCGTAACCGACTCCCGAACCCAGGTTTTGGTTGCGATGACCATACCTTTCCCCGTTTTTTGCGAGGTTTACTTCGAGCGTTTCCTTTCCCGCTCTGAGGGATAAATAACGCACGGTGGCGACTCTTCTGTCAGCCGGCGCCGATTTTCGCAGTAGCGACAGCTGGCGACTCTGCTGGGGACTTGATAGTTTCCTAGGGATCCAACGTCCCGAAAGTGAGTCAATTTTGGGATCCAACATCCCTTGAGAGAGTCAATCCTAGCGCTTGTTTGCTTGTCTATTTGGGGCTTATTTATCGATATTATCTGTTGCTGTTGGGGTGTTACGGGTGTTCTATGATTGAGATAAGCCGGACCTGGGCTTGAGTATGAGTATGCACCTAGATATAGTTGCGGAGAAGTAGTAGACGAACCTGTCTGCTGAGCAGGCACAGTTCCCTACGAAAATCTGCGCTCAGACGAGGTTCTCGCAGAGGTGCTCCTTTCCGGTCCTGAGGATCTGAGGGGAGTCCAGACGTGAGGATTGTCGACTCTGGGAACCGATCATTTGGAAGTTAGCTAAGTGAGGCCTCTTCATGAGATGACGATGCCACTCCTTCTGGGAATCGTATCATTCCTCATGAAAGTCTGTGACGCTGACGACCGCATAGGATGCCGTACCTTATCAGATATAGGTCCACACCTGTGAGTGGGGGGGTTTTTTTTGTGCAGGAAACTTGACTTCCAACCTACCCATTATTCTGGTCTTCTCTTCAGAGCAACCGTACTCCGTCAGCAGTGCAGCAGTATTTAGATTGTGTGGGGGCTGTGATCCCGTGTTTGTTGCATTGCATTGCATTTGCATAAGCATCTTCGCATCATATTGCATACCATTCGCCAGCTAGTCAGAGCTCTTATCCAGCCGTCATTTTGGTTCTGAAGGTGAATATTGAAGACGACCAAGGGGTTGAAGCAGATTTGATCAGAGTCAAGCAGTGAAGTCAGCTGACAGTTGTCGGTAGCTATGTCAGAGAGCAGCTTCCAGTTTGTTGACACCTTGTCGGGTTTCACCGTGACGTCCAATCCTCTGTATGGATCTCCGCACGACGAAGACTTTCCGCAAGTAAACAACCTTACTGCAGCTCAGCTTGTACATCCATCTGTTGAAGACCAAGGTCTGCGTGAGCAGTTTGTTGCCCGAGGTGAACGTTCTCCTTCTGTTGATGTCTCAGACTACCAGGGTTTTGCCTTCCCTGTGCCAAAGCCCCGAAGAGAGGTCCCGACAGCAAAGAATGAAGACCCATTAGCTCCCGTGTATGCTGAAAGGTTTCGTGCATTAGAGGAGAGATTCAAAGCCTTGAAAGGTAAAGACGCTGTTACTCCTAGTGCTGCAGATATGTGTCTGGTTCCTGGCCTAGTGTTGCCTCCGAGGTTCAGAATGCCGAGGTTTGAAAGGTACAAAGGAGATAGCTGCCCGAAGCAACATTTGGTGATGTTCTGCCGAAGGATGACTTCATTTGTGCACAACGACAAGCTGATGATTCATTGCTTTCAAGATAGTCTGACTAGAGCACCTCTGAGTTGGTATATGCAGTTAGAGCGTGATCAGATCCAATCATGGATGGACTTAGCCAATGCCTTTCTGAAGCGGTACGACTATAATCTTGATGAAGCTCCTATTCGCATGCAGCTGCAAGAATTGTCTCAAGGGAACAATGAATCTTTCAGAAAGTATGTTCAGAGATGGAGAGAATTTGCTGGTAGAGTGCAACCACCGCTCCTAGACCAAGAGCTGAAAGGCATGTTCGTAAACTCCTTGCAGAGCCCGTACTTCGGAAGAATGCTTGGAACCGCACCAAATTTCTCTGAGTTGGTAAGGACGGGAGAGCACATCGAGTATGGTGTAAAGACTGGAAGAATCCCGAATGTTTCAAGAGGCCAGGCCAGTGAAACTGAATCTCTCTATGGCTCTCAATCTGAAGATGAAACTATGATCAATGCGGTCCTGACAGATATTGGATATCCTCAAGTCGAATCGGTGAAATCTGTTGGTTCTCCGTCTTCTCAGCGGTCAGTATCTTCTGTGTCTCGTTATTCTGGACAGACAGCCGTGCCTGGGGCACCCTATCAGGAGCCTTATGTCGCTTCCATTACAAATCAGCGAACTCATGGTCGAGGTTATCAGAATCAGCGTCAGAATCAGAACAGACCTCGCAACAACTTGGAACGAAGGAAAGCTCCTTTTCACCCAGTGCCTATGCCGTATAGCCAGTTGCTACCATCTCTGATCCAGAAGTCTTTGGTGGAACCTAAAGCTCTTAAGCCAGTTCCAGAACCTTACCCTCCTGGGTACAATCCCCACGCTCAGTGTGGTTATCATGGTGGCTCACCGGGGCATTCAACGGAAGATTGTAAAGCATTTCAGGCGAAGGTACAGCAGTTGATTGATCAGGATCGCATTTCCTTTCGAGAAGGATTTCTGTTTGTTCATCCCAACCGCTCAGCTGTCTAAGCTCGTAGACTCGGAAAGGATTCCCCAGCAAAAGCCAGTGATCCAGACAGGCAGGCACCCTCAGCATTGGTGGTCCTCAGACCTTTATATCATTTGCATTTGTAGTTTCTTTTCTGTTAGTTACTACCTGCTGTTAAACATTGTATGTTTCGAATGGTGATGTTAATAAAGTGACTATGAATTTTTCTGAACTAATTATGTCGTTGTCACTCATTTACTGCATTGCACTGACACTTGCATTTTATTTACTCCGATTTCTTACTATGATTAGCAATGAGCGGAGGGAGGATGATGAAACTGAAACTCATAACCTATGATCGTATGCTTTCAGATAAGACCGTACCGATGACGTACAAGGCATTGTTTCAAATTCCCCAAACACTGGAGATATAAGGAGTTAGTCCCTTGTTAACCACTTCGAGCCGAGAAGTAGGAATTTCTTTCGGACTTTTTAACCCTTACATCTTAACCCGGGGCAGGGTAGTTGTCAGTTAGCTTGACCGAGCATTCAAGTCTTACAGAGGAGTGTTGTCTTTCAAGGACCAATCAGTTTATACCTTTCAAGAGGACAAACCTCACCAATCAGGAGTGAGACAGTTACAATCCTTTCGGAGCAATCAAGACAACCAGTGTCACACGACTTTGTTCCAAAAGAAAGAAAGAAAGAAAGCCCGCTAAGTAAAAAGAAAGAAAAGCTAGAAAGCTAATACTTAGGCAAAAATCAGGGCATCCCGCTGGACTTCAAAAGAAATCGAAAAATCGAAAAGAACTCAAAATGAGTCAGTCCAGGCAAAAGTTAGGGAATCAAAAGAGTGAAAAAGAAGGGATAAAAAGAAATTTTTCCCAGCAAATCACAAAGTCGTGTACACAGACACCGAAAGCGGAGAAGGAGTAACTATCACTCCGAAAAACCTTGTGAATTCCTTAACTGTAGGTCTTACCATTCAACATACCTCTCGAAGAGGCGAGTGCTTGTTCCAGGTTAACTGGACCTTAGGATCGGAGATTATCATGTAGAAGGGGTGGGTACAAATCAAAATTTGAGCCAAATATCCTTTGTTTCACGAACCGTGAACCCGACCACGATACAACCCTTAAAAGACCTAATTGAGGTAGGGTTAGTCTGAAGTGCATTACGATAAGGTCGAGTAACCTGACTCCTTCTTGACTTGCTAGTCACATCTTTGTCGTATTTTTCACTGATCACGTAAGCACTACGTTTGAACTTTGGTTCACTCGTCACTCACAATCATGGCATGTAAATGAGTGACAGCTCAAATTTTTTTAAAAATCTGCATAACCACTGCATTAAGATTACCATTCGTGAACAGACGATTCTAATTGCAGGTTAGTAGTTGACATAGAAGAAATTCCAACAGGGAATAATCGAGCAGGGCTGAGTAATTCAGCAGTCTGAACCAGAATGGTGTATGTTGTGAAGCCTTATGAATCAGGGGCATCAATTTCCAGTGAGTTCGGAATCAGCTAGTCTGAGGACAAGTCCCGAAGCTTCAGTTGATCAGGGGCATTTTTTTTGAAAAGCAGTTGATTAGAAGTGAGTCTTCTCAAGAGCCAATCAGGGGCAATTATGCAGAATGCGGAGATTTGAAAGCAGATACTTCCAGTGGATAATCAGATCAGGTTAAGTCGCTAGAACGCTCATTCAGGGGCAAGTCATCGCGGAGAATGTTGAAATCAACTGGGTTATGGAGATTGAATTCTGTTGTCGTACAGATACCGGGGCAAATGTTCTCGAAGTCTTCTCGTAGCAAGCTGTTCAGAGCAAGTATTCCCAAGAATTAGACCGGGGCAAGATGTTGAAGCAAGTTTGTTTATCCCCAGCCGGAGTTGAGTATCGGGGAATCATGTCAATACCCTTATCAAAAACCATCAGCATTCCGAAAAGGCCGTGTTGTCGTTGGATCATTATCCTGCAGTTTAAACCTGTTACGTGTCAGTAACCAGTCGTTCCCAAAGTCCAGTTCTCGCCTGGCAAACCGGTAACCAGTTCTCGTCTGGCCTACCCTATCGTAAGCATCAGTTCCCGCCTGGTGCAGTTTATCGTAAGCATCAGTTCCCGCCTGGTGCAGTTTATTGTAAGCATCAGTTCCCGCCTGGTGCAGTTTATTGTAACCAGTTCTCGCCTGGTTGTCTATGCCTCAGTCTGTTATCCAGTCAGCCCCGTCTGATGTTCAAAGCACAAGAAAATCAATTTTCCTAACCTATTTTCCTATCAGTTCTCGCCTGGTAGTCTACCTTTGAATGCTAGTTCTCGTCTAGTATTTCTTATATCTCCCACTATGTACATAATCCGTGTTTACCCTAAACCAGAAAAACAAAAAACCTAAAGGTATCTGACACAGTATTTCCCAATGACTCGAATGTTGTCATGTTCCCCGATACGAAGCTCGACGGATGCCAGCGCTCCGAGTAATGTTTGAATTCCTTGTGGATGTTGTTAAATCAGAATTGCCACTCTTCAGCAGAGGAAAGTTGCTTATTATCCCCGGAGGAGTCGAGATCGTATTTTATCCCGTATCAGAGTAGGATCAGAAGGATCCTCAGCAGATTAAGATCGGCATCCTTGATAGTAGGGTCATTTCCAGCAGTATGTTGCGCGCAATCAACCTCAGTTTGGGTCAATCCCGCAGAGTACAATCAGTTGTCAATGGTTTGAAGGGAGCATCCCCAAGTAGAGTTGTTTTCTTCCCCCAGTGAAGTCGTCAAGCAGGGTTGCCTTTTCCACTTTTCCAGCAGGACGGTTATCCCCAGCGGATTTGGTTTCCCTTTTCCAGCATTTATTTTGCTAAGATGATCCTGTGACTTCAGTTCATCCCCAGTAGAGTTGGCATTGCCTTCGGCATTTATTTTGCCAAGTGGTTTTCAGACCTGGTGTTCTCTGGCAGCTAGGGCTTGCATTAGCATTTGCATATAAAGTCATAGCATTTATACAAACATATAGTATTTCCATGCCATCTGGGCATCGCATTTTCGAGCAAAACGCATAGCATTTAACATTGCATAGCATTGTGCATGATTGCATAGCATTGTGCATGATTGCACAACATTTAGCATAAACGCATATCATTCCCACCGTGTGGGGCATAGGCGTCGAAGCATACGCATCATAAGCATGACCTAGGTCGTTGTCATTCTTGTTTTACAGGTGTTCAGCCGAAAGACCAGTTGCTCAGGACGATTCCTGATATTCTCCCCAACAAGGTCGCTTCCTTGAGATGATTCCCAAGACCCCGGTGTAATTCCCACAGTCGCTCGCTCAAGATGATTTTTGAGATCCCCAGCGAAGTCTTCAATTCAAGTCGATTCTCGAATTCCTCAGCAGAGCCGTTTGCTTAAGATGATTCTTAAGACCTCAGTACAGCTTCCCGAGTTGTTCGCCTAGTATGATGCTTGAGTTCCCCGGTAGCGTCCTCAGCAAGAGTTGCCCAGGAAGATTCCTGGAATACCCAGCAGAATGAAGTATCCAGAAAGGTTATCGGTTCAGGATGATTCTTGAAGGTGCCCGACGGAGTTGTTTGTTCAAGATGATTCTTGAAATCCTCAGCAGCGTGATATGTCTGCTCCAACAGTGATGTCTAATCTGAAGATTGACTTCGTAAACGCCTGAGGGCGGCATCAGAAGGTTCCTGTGAGTTCAGACTTCCTTGTTGATGAATCAACGTGTGGCTGAAGACAAGATTCCAAGCTCAGGTTTCGTACCTTTGGACATGTTTGATTCCAAGCTCAGGTTTCGTACCTTTGGATATGTTTGTTTCCATCCCAAGCTCAGGTTTTGTACCTTTGAGATGTATACTTTGGATTCCCAGACCAGGTTTGTTCGACGGCGAGGTTGAATGTTTGTTTGACGGCGAGGTCAGACTCTTTAAATCCCCATCAGAGACGATGTTTGTACGACGGCGATGTCGAGTGTCTCTCAGAGCGATGTTTGTTTCCGACGGCGACGTCAGATTCAGTTTTCCAGCGGCGATGTTGGGCATGTCAAGGTGATCCAGTCTTCTGACGGCGATGTTAGGTGATGCGGATCCTTTAGGTCTCCAGCGGCGATGCGGGGTATTCTGTCAGACGTAGTTCTCCAGCGGCGATGCGGGGTGCTTTGTTCAGAGATGTATTTTCTCCAGCGGCGATGCGGGGTAGTTTGATTGTTCGACGGCAATATCAGGTTTAATCTTCCAGCGGCGATGTTGGGTGTTGTGGTTGTCTGAAGGCAATATCAGAAGAATTTAATGTGGATAACTGACGGCGATGTCAGATCAGTATTTCTCCAGATAGTTGCCGTGCAGCTATTATTCCAGTATCATAAGTTGAGCAGTTGGCAAATTTTCGGGTTTACCGGTATTCAACCGTCTCGCACCTTGATTGGTTAAGAGTCGTTCGCTTCTCACCCAGTCAGGTCCAAGCCGCTTGAATAGGGGCAGCTGTTGCACCCCAAAATTTGACCAACCGGGTCTCGTATCTGGATCGAGGTTTCGACGCATAATCGCATTCGCATCTGCATATTGCATACAGTGCATTTTTTTCATTTTGTTTTGATTTTATTGGGATCACAGCTCTCGTCTCGTGTTTCAGGTGTTTTTAATCAGTTTTAATTAGTAGAATCGTATCTTTGGGATATTTCGGTGCCCATTTATTTTTACCGGTTATTTTGGTGCGCTCTCGCGATCTTATTTGTCGTTCGGTGCTATTTTTGTTCCCTCGGGAATTATGGTGATTTTTCTGGATTTTATTGGCTATTTTTAGGATTTAATAGGATTTTTAATAGTTTTAATTCTTTTTAAATAGATTTTAATCATTTTAGGATTTACTAGAATTTTTAAATAGATTTAAATCTTTTTTTAGCATTTTATAGTATATTAGGTAGATTTTAATATTTTTAGATAATATAGAGTAATATAGTTTTTAGAATTTTTAAATAGAATTTAATAGAATTTTTAGAATATTAATATAGTTTTTTTTTAGTTTTATTAGAGTAATAGAGTTTCTTTTAATAATAAATAATATAGTTTTTTAGAATTTATTAGGAGTTTTAGAATTAATTAGAATAATAATCAGATTAGTTAATTCAGTTAGTTAATTAGGATTAGATTTAATTCATTTTTCATTAACCAATTATGCAGCTTTTTGTGAGTTTTTTCAGTCATTTTCGTGTGGGCTTCAGTACCCAATTCGCAGCCCAATTCCAAGTTTTTTGTCCAGAAAAGTTCAGAATGAGTCCAGCAGTTTCCAGCATGTTCTAGAAGATTCCAGAGTTATCTAGATTTTCTCAAGGGTATAAGAGCTTCAGAGACACGTGTTGCGCAGAGGCTGGCCCCACGTTACTTCACACACGCACGCCACCTCACGCCATCACCCTTCACACTCTGCCACGACCACACACGTGGCGCACATGCGCGCCGTCCCTCCACTACCTGCCCCACGTGGCATCACCACAACGCCCCACCGGGAAACCCCACCGGCCGGCATGCATGGCCGGCGGCCACCAATCTCACCGGAGAACTTCACCAAACACCCAGAAAAAACCCAGAATCCGATCAATCCTCGTCTTCTTTGATCAAACTGCAACCAACATTCATCTTCCTCCTCAAACCTCCATCTTCATCCTCCTCAACCCAGAAATTCTCATTCAACCTCCAGATTCAACCGTGCAACAACCTTCATCAGCCTCAATCTTCACCGTATCCACCAGAAACTTCATATCAAATTTTCCCAGAAAATTCTTCAATCACCACCGCGAGTTCATCATTCATCATCTTCAAGCTTCCCCAAAAATGCCATGAAAACATCAACAACAATCCTCATCCAACCTTCAAGAAATTTCCAGAAATCATCAACACCGTCCAGAATTCATCGCCATCGTTTCCAGAACTCATTGCAAGATCATCCATATTCATCAAGATTCATACGAATCTTCGTCATCCTTTCACCTTTCTCCGGATTTGATCATGACATTCATCCGTTCGTCACCAGTTCCAGGGATTCTTCATTTGTTCTTCCCAGATTCATCAGGAAACTCAACGATCTTCATCATGCGTTCCCAGATCTTCATAGATCTTCATCAAAATTCTCAAGAACTTCATCATGTTCTTCAGCCTTTCCAGATTCCTTCAACTCGTTCTTCAAGAACACGCGAATCCAACCATTGTTCAGGTTTATTTTCAGAAATTCTTGGTGGTGACTTTCGATCCGTTCTAAATCAGGAAAGGTTTGTGAGAGGGAGTATAGCTCCATTTATCCTCCATTTAACACGCGACATTAAACAAGAACACGCGAATCGAAGCCAGCTCGTGAGTCCTCCAGATGGTGATGTTTCTTTCCCTCTTTTGTCTTGAAGATTGCAGAACAAGGAGAAAGGTTTGTGAGAGGGAGTATCTGAGAGGGGAACGAAGATTGAAGGAGAGTTTTGGTGAGGAGGAGAACGAAGATGGGAGATGGCGGCCGTGAACAGTTGGCGGCGGCGCTAGGTTGAAGGAGAAAGGAGTTTAGATTAGGGTTTCGGAAACAGAAAGGGAAGAGAGAGAAGAGATTGGGCTGGATCCCGGCCCAATCGTGGATACACCTCCGTTTTTTTTGGCAAACATCTCCCCCTCACGTTTTTTGCTGAGAATGGGCTGGGCCCAATGAAATCAATTGCCAGACACACCCCGTTTCCACATCTCACCCCATTCCCAATGGCTTTTTTGTCTGAGTTCCTTATTGGGCTGGGCCCTTAGTCTGTTTTTATTATTTCTGCTTATCATTCCCCTGTAAACTGGTGTAAACCCCCCCCCCCCTTTTTGTATTTTTTTCATTTTTTTTTATCATTTCTTTTTGTTTAGAAATTGTGAAAAAGAAAAGAAATAGAAAAAGAAATATTAAAAGAAAAAGAAATAAAGTGAGAAAAGAAAATAAAAGAAAAAGAGTATGTTGGAAATATTGAGAAAAGAATTTGAAAAAGAAAAATATAGAAAAAATAGAGAAAAATAAAATAGAGAAAAATAAAGAGAAAAATATATTGAAAGAATATGAGAAAAATATGAAAAATACTTTGAAAGAGAAGAGAAAATGATTGGAAAAAAGGAAAAAATATTAGTATAGACTTAATATTTTTAGAGTGCATTTTCTTTTAGGATATATTTCCATAGAGTTTATTTTCCTTTTAGGATAGTTTAGAAGCTCACTTGTTAAGGGGCTATTTTCCATTCGATTTTTTAGGATAGGATAAGATAGTATTTCCTAGGAGATTTATTTTCAGTATTCAATCCTTGTAATCATTTTTTCAGAGATTAATAAAACGAGATTTGAGCTGTGGTCCCGAAGTAGCCGAACTACAGTTGCTCTGATTTCTCGTACCAGACGGGAATATGTAGGCATAGGATGCGATATCCTAGCGAGCACACTAACGACTAACTTTTGTTCTCTCGCTGCTGTGCGATCGAGACTTTCCCGCTGACGACTAATTGATACCCTTTTTTCTCTCTTGCTCGAGGGCATTTGAGACCAAGCCATAGTTTTGCCCATAGGTTCCCGACCATTTGAAACCAGTTGTTTTTCTCACTGCTGTGTGAGAACTCCCTTGTTTAGCCGTAGTTAGCCTGAACTACGCAAGGCTCTGATCTTCCATGCAATGGAAGTACGTAGGCCCAAGACGCGAGGTCTTGGCGAGCCAATCTCCCCGTAGTCCCGAACTACGTTGACTCTGACTTTCTCTCTTGAGAATATGTAGGCATAGAGCGCGACACTCTATCGAGTCAATTCCCTTCCGTTTAGATTTAGCAGCCGTAGATAGATTGTTTTGCATCCTTTAGACAACCCAAGCAAGCGTGGATCCCGTCGAGTACGACGGACGTGAGGGGTGCTAATACCTTCCCCTTGCGTAACCGACTCCCGAACCCAGGTTTTGGTTGCGATGACCATACCTTTCCCCGTTTTTTGCGAGGTTTACTTCGAGCGTTTCCTTTCCCGCTCTGAGGGATAAATAACGCACGGTGGCGACTCTTCTGTCAGCCGGCGCCGATTTTCGCAGTAGCGACACTATGCTGTAGCCTGAAGAGGAACATCTCTGTGATATCAAGAACAGAAAACCACCACAGTCACCAGAACTTCATGACACTGACTATCATCTGACACTCAAAATACCAATCCCTTGGTAAGAAATCCATCTGAACCTCTGTATCTGACGAGAAAACCATCTGATAATAGTATCAACCCCAAACAAGAAACCCATCTGATCCAAACAACACACCTGTTAACGAGCCAAGAAAATCATTTGATAAATACCGAATCGTGGTTTCTGAAGGCCAGTTTTCCTGCAATAACCCAATCCCCCTCACAGGTATGGACCTAATCCACGGACAAAGGTACGGCATCCTATGCGGTCATCAGCGTCACAGACTTTCATGAGTGACGGTACGATTCCCAGAAGGAGTGGCATCATCAAGTCATGAAGAGGCCTCACTTAGCTGACTTCCAAATGATCGGTCCCCAGAGTCGATAATCCTCACGTCTGGACTCCCCTCAGATCCTCAGGACCGGAAAGGAGCACCTCTGCGAGAACCTCGTCTGAGCGCAGATTTCGTAGGGAACTGTGCCTGCTCAGCAGACAGGTCCGTCTACTACTCTCCGCAACTATGTCTAGGTGCATACTCAAGCCCAGGTCCGGCTTCTCACTCATAGTAACCTCCCTCTCCCACAGCAATAATCATAATAATATAGTGCTGAAAGTAAATGCGGAAAGATAAAGGTGCGGGAAAGTAAAGTGCGGAAAGATAAAACACATATGCACAACACCCAACAGATAAACACCCAAGCGCTAGGATTGACTCGCGTAGGGGATGGGAAACGGTCCCAGCATAAGGGATGGGAAAAGTCCCTAGATGCTATAAAGTCCCCAGCAGAGTCGCCAGCTGTCGCTACTGCGAAAATCGGCGCCGGCTAACAGAAGAGTCGCCACCGTGCGTTATTTATCCCAACGGAGGGAAAGGAAACGCTCGAAGTAAACCTCGCAAAAAACGGGAAAAGGTATGGTCATCGCAATCAAAACCTGGATTCGGGAGTCGGTTACGCAAGGGGAAGGTATTAGCACCCCTCACGTCCGTCGTACTCGACGGGATCCACGCTTGGTGTTTATAAGGAAAAGGGTGTGTTTATCTACCTACGCTAATGGTTGGTCTGAAAAGAAAAGAAAAGGACAGGACTCGACAGAACATACGGTGTTCTGGGCCTATGTACTCCCTCGTGAAATGGGAAAGTCAGAGTCAACGTAGTTCGACTACCTACGTCTAGACGGGGGGAAGGTTGCTCGCCAGGACATCGCGTCCTGTGCCTACGTACTTCCACACGGCATAGAAGATTAGAGCAAACGTAGTTCGACTACCTACGTCTAAACTGGGCGTTCTCACACAGCAGTGAGAAATCAAACTGGTTTTAAGGATTCGGGACCCTATGGGAAAAACTATGGTCTGGTCTCAAATGCGCTCGGGCAAGAGAAAGGGATAACAATCAGTCGTCAGCGGGAAAGTCTCGATCGCACAGCAGCGAGAGAACAAAAGGTTAGTTGTTAATGTGCTTGCTAGGATATCGCATCTTATGTCTACATATCCTCGTCTGGTACGAGGAATCAGAGCGGCTGTAGTTCGGCTAACTACGACACAAGCTATTCAAGTGTTTTTCTATTGCTTTGAGAAAAGAAAGAGACACCCTAAAACTATGGTTGAAAAGGGGAATCTACCTAATGTTATCATGCCTGGTTGACCATCCTAATGTCTATCATAACTCCTCCGCAGCGGAGAAGTTAGAGCTCCTAAGGGATCATGGCAACAGGACTAAACAGCAAACAGGAATCAACTGCAAAGTAAAGAAATACCGGAAATATGCATGAATGCAACAACCAAACAATCAAGGCACAAAGGCCTCAAACCACAGAGGTAAGGGAGCTCAGCTCTACCAAATACCAGCAAGCAAAGCCACTCAATAACAAGCAAGCAGAAGGAGGACCTCCTCAACTTCTTATGCACACAAAGCCTACTTCTAAGATGCACCTACCTCAGAAATATCTAGATGAACCCCTAAGTCTAATGCAGCACAGCACCACACAAGTCAAACAACACAAAGAAAAGGCTAGCCAACCTGACAAACCCATATCCAAAAGCATGAAACTACCCCTGAGCAAGACCCTAAACAACCCTGAAACAAACCCCTGATCTACCCCTGAACAAAGCCCTATGCAGAACCTTTAAGCACAAACCTAATCAAATCTCTAAGCAAAAACCCTAAGCAAAACCCTACACAAGATAAATCAATCCCAGTCTCCAAGCTTCAAAACAAGCTTACCAAAGAGAGGGAGCTAAGTAGGCAGACTCATAGTGCCTTCCTCAGGAAAGTACTAGGAGGTTACCCCTCAGGAATCATATCCTATGCGGCTCAACAACTGTGAACGGTTTACATTCCTCCTCAGGAGAAACTAAACTCACATGAAGGCTCCAACAACACTGGATACTTGAGAAATCCTACATGAACTAAGGGAACTAAGTGAACAGGCCCATAGTGCCTTCGTCGGGAAAGTACTAGGAGGCTTCCACTTAGGAATCATATCCCATGTGGCTCAACAACTGTGATAGGTTTACATTCCTCCTCAGGAGAAACTAAACTCACATGAAGGCTCCAACATCATTGGATACTTGAGAAATCCTAGATGAACTAAGGGAACTAAGTGAACAGGCCCATAGTGCCTTCCTCGGGAAAGTACTAGGGGGCTTCCACTTAGGAATCATATCCCATGTGGCTCAACAACTGTGATCGGTTTACATTCCTCCTCAGGAGAAACTAAACTCATATGAAGGCTCCAACATCATTGGATACTTGAGAAAGAGGTGAGAAGAAAGAATGAAAGGCATCCATAGTACCTTCCTCAGGAAAGTACCATAAATTTCCCTCAAACTTCAGGATCTCAAACCTCACAAACAGAGAACAAGCTCCTAGACTAGGACCTCAATCCATGCATCCTTGCAAGCTTCATCAAGACTTCATCCAGCCTCCACCTTCAAGAAGAAACCACAGGCCCTCAAACCACAAGAAGTTATCTCTGAAGTTCAACCACAGTTGAACTTCAAAGTCAGAAGCCTATCAAGACTTCTCCTATTCTCAGGCTCAAACAAAAAATAACAGAACACCCTATAAAAATCTATCAAAAATCTAGGGGAAACCTACATGGCTCTATGATCCCAAGATCAAATCTCAAAGCCTAAGCCAACTTCTAAGGCTACTAAACAATCCCTAACATATGAATGGTCAAGGGTTACCAACAAGTTATGAGGTCTCTATTCTCTAACCCTAAAACAATACCAATCAATCTCTAAAAAATCCATGAAAAACCTATGGGGAGCATGCATTAGTCTAGTATAACATACTAAAAAGCCAATAAAAAAAACAATACCAATTGCTAGGAATAAAATCAACAAGGCAGACATATCCACAAAATACACTTCAAAATCAATAAACATGTAAAAAATGCAATTAAAATGAAAATGCATGATTAAACTAATGTTCTTGTTTAATAAAATCCTAAATTGAATTTCGAATCTACAGAAAAAAGAATGGAATTAATTGGACACTTCTACTATTTTTAATGAATTATTTTCTAATATGCATGAAAACAAAGAAAATTAAAAAAAGAAATAAGAAAGGGGGTGCAGCAATAGCAGTTCCCTAGTTATTTTTCAATTGGGCTCAGACTGAGGGGGGTGCGCTTAGCACTCAGGGCCTAAGCCCAGTCCACACTCTCATTATTCCTCTCACGCAGGGGGGGTGACGAGCAAACGGGGGAGTGATTCAGCAAATTCAGACTTGGGCCTAAACGCTGTCCAAACCCTAGCCCAACTGGTCAGACAACAAAACCATGCTTCCTCTCTAACCTCTCGCTCACTGTTCACCACCAAAAAACCCTAACGCCGTCTGCAACTCAACCTTTCTCCTCTCTGCAATTCCTCTCCAGAATCCTCTAACAAACTTTCACAAATCTCAAACAAAACCTTATTCCCAAATTCAAAACCATCCAACCCTAACCTAAACTCTAACCGAAACAAAACTGACATTCAAATCTCCAAACACGAGCCCTAATTCAGCGAAAGAACAAACAATGGAGGCGAGAAGAAACGAACCTGGAGCGAAGCCACGGAGACGATGGGATTTCTGGAGAACGCTTCTTGAAGACGGAGCTAACGATGAAGTTCCTGAGGCCTTCAACGGAGATCTGGAAAATACCGTTGGTGGAGCTTCTTGAACGCTCTGGGAATTGACAAACACCGTGTAGACGAAGATGAATGGAAGAAAATCTGGAAAAATGAGTATGAACACGGTGAAGGTTCGAAGATTCTTCTGAAGGTTGATGAAAGATCTGGGCGAGATGATGAACGTCTATGAGGAACTAGATGAAGATTCAAGTAGATCTTGATGAATCTGGGGATTTGATGGGGATTCGTATGAATCTGGATGATGATGGCGAACAGATAACGAGGAACGCCAAGAACAACACGATCAAGCTGGAAAATCTTGATCAAACCTGGAGATTTCTGGAAAAATGATGGATGTTCACGGTGAGAAGGATGAAGATTGGTGGCGATTGATGATCGGAGAAGAGGATGAGCTTCGTGAAATTCGCAGTTTCCGGCGAGATCACCAGCTTCCGGTGACCGGTGCGGTGGAGGGAGGTGTCCGGGCCGGCGGCTGCATGGCCGGCGATGGAAGACTCCGGTGAGGATGAGATGGTGCCACGTGCGTTGGGAGGTGGAAGGGGGTGCTTCGCATGCGTTACACATGGCCTGGGGTGGAGAGAGAGGGAGAGATAGTGGGTCTGAGTGGGAGACGTGGCAAGAGGAGAGAGTGGAGTCAGAATGAGGTGGGGTCCTCATGGGTGAACGCGTGGATCAGCTTTATATAGTGACAAGTGTCACTTTAATTTTCTGGACAAAAATGCTGACAATGGACTGAGATGGATTGGAGTGGGCCTCCAAGGACTGGGCCCAGCGAAAAAAGACCAAAGAGACTCAAAAAAACTGAATTAAAAAAGGTTAACCCTAATTGAACACTAATCAGAAATTAAACCTAATTAACTAATTAAAAACTGAATAATTAACTAATAAACTCAAATAAACTCTAAACAAAAGATTAAATCCTAATTAACCTCTATTGATTAAACTCTAACTAAAATTAAACTGTAATTAAATCTAAATGACAATTAACTATCCTAATTAATTCTAACAAATTCAATTAAATTCTAAACAAAAGATTAAATCCTAATTAACCTAATTAAACTCTAATTAAATCTAAAATGATTAAAATCTAGCTAAACTCTATTTAACCAAATTAATTTCTAAACTCTACTAATTTCTATTTAAAAACTATTAAAATCCTATTAAATCTCTAATAAAATCTATACCATTTATTCTATAAGAAAATCTATTATTAAAAGAAAAAAAACTATATTCTTTCTATATTATTCTAAAAACATTTAAAAGCTATTTAAAATCTATTATATTCTAAAAATGATTAAAAACTATTAAATCTATTAAAAATTCTATAAAGCTCTAAAAAAAGATTTAAACTGTTAAAAAATGCTAAAAAATCTATTTAAATCCTAAAAAATCTATAAAGCCTATTTAAAATCCACAAAAGGCTATTAAATCCTTAAAAAATGCAGACAAATGCAAATGACCAACATAAAAGATAGCGCGAGACCAGATCGAAGCAAACAGTAAACCCCCGGCATCAGAATATCTCAAAAACCACCATGTAAGCTGAAAACACCGAGAAGCGCACAATTTCCCGAAAATAAAACCCTGATTATCTAGACTGGATCTGACATATCTGGTAAATGAAAACCAAGCTGTAACCCTGACATCCTCTGTCTGTGCACAAAAGTCATGCATCTGATATGCGAGTACGAATTGAACCATGAACCAGATAGGAGAACCGGTTGGTCAAATTTTAGGGTGCAACAGCTGCCCCTATTCAAGCAACTTGGACCTGAAGGGTTGAAGAGCGCTCAGCCTTCAAACATTCAGAGGTACGAGACGGTTGAATACCAATAAAACCTAAAAATTTGCCAACCGTGAGACTATACTGTAAAACTGCTTGGGGAATAAAATCCAGAAAACCGAGTCCAGTCATTACGGCAACAAACTGATCAATCATCTGATAAAGAACTCCTGATTTGAATGCCAATTACCTGTGATACCCCATATAACAAACCCGAGGGTTGCAACAAAACACCTGATCCTCTCACATCGTCTTCTGATAGACAGGAAAAGAAATATACTCACGTCGTCTAAGGATAGACGGAAAGACACCCTGAAACTCTACTCACATCGTCTAAGGATAGACGGGAAGACACCCTGAATCTCCATACTCACATCGTCTAAGGATATACGGAAAGACACCCAAAATCCGAACTCACATCGTCTAAGGATAGACGGGAAGACACCCATAATCCATACTCACATTGTCTAAGGATAGACAGGAAGACACCCAAAATCCATACTCACATCGTCTAAGGATAGACGGGAAGACACCCAAAATCCATACTCACATCGTCTAAGGATAGACGGGAAGACACCCTTAATCCACTTCAACACCATCCCTCAAATTTCAGAATCCTTTCGTCTACGGGAATTGATGGAAAGATCAATATCCTTAAAGGGGCCGCATCATCAGCAAGAACCGACGGGAAGAAAACCACCTTCAAAGAGCCATGTCGTCAATAAGAATCGACAATCAGGAAACCCTCTTGAAATGTCATCTCATCCAATAAAAAGAAAGAAACCCACTATCCGAAAGATCGCTTTGAAAACCCCTCAACATCCAAAGATAGCCGGAGAAGACTCGCTGGGGAAACACACCATCCGTGTGATCTGACAATAATAACCCCCCTGGCAAATCACCTGAAACTTCACAATGTCTACTGATAGACGGAAAGAACACCACTTAGAGAAACCCCATCTTGAAACCCCACTGGAAAAAATTAACCGAAACTTCACATCGTCTACTGCTAGACGGAAAGAAAACCACTATATTCGAACTCAAGACGTCTAATGATAGACGGAGAAATCCACTTATTGGAGGAACACATCGTCAATATGAATTGACGAGAAGAAAAGCCTGTCGATACCAGATGACTGATTGATCAAAGCATAACCGCTGTATAATCTGAAATACGAATAACCTGCTGAATTGTCTGAACACTGCTGTTGGATGAATGCCCCTGAACTGATCACAGCGTAATTCACATGCCATATGAGGCTGATAGAAAGCCTGGCCTATGCTTCGTATGCATATGCATATGCTTGAATCTTCCTGTGACGTAATGCTCCATTCAGGATGGAAATGCTATGCATTGCGAAAATGAAATGCAAGTATGATGTAAATATGATGATGCATGCAATATGCTAATGCAGGCTTGGGCTGCTGGAGAAAGTCGGGTACAGAAAACCACTTCAGCAAAATAAATGCTGAAGAGGAAGCCAACTCCGCTGGGGATAAACCGGATATCACAGAATTATTCCAGCAAAATAAATGCTGGAAGAGTGAAATCAACTCCACTGGGGGAATTTGGGAACTTAACCAAACACCTCGTTGAAGTAACACCCTGCTGGGGAATATAACTCTGCTGGGGGATAGCAGATGTGCCAAGTATGATTGGACTTCTCTGGGGATAGCTTGCCCGTGCCAATGAAAAACTGGACTTTGCTGGAGAAAATACACGGAGTCTTCCTGCGTACCGATGACGATTGGATTTGGAAACTGATGCGCCAACACGGATGGGCCTCACAGTGATCGCCAGCATTGATTCAGACTTTTAGGCTATCTGTGATGGGTCAGGTACAACTGACGCTGGAAAACATTCTGTCTGAACACACAGTCTTCTGGTTGAAAGGTCAAAGGATAGCAACACGACTTCCCGACATTCGTCTCGCACTCGAAAAATTGGCTGAATCTGCTCGAATAGCTCTGAATAACTCTGCTGATACGGAGAAGAAAAATCCTTTCGCTTCTGATATGCCCCAGCCTGCGGGACCTCTGTGGGGATAGTCCTCGGAAGGACATTGGAAAATCTGTACCCTGATGGTCTGATATGAAATGCCCCAGCATTCTGAACCTCGGATAGATACTTCACATCAAATGCTCCTCGAATGAAGAATAACTTTTGCGCTCTTAAGATGGCCTGCCCCTGACTGCAATGACTTTTCCCCTGATTGCAATGACTTTGCCCCTGATTAGCTGATTCAGAGTAGTGCCCTTGACGACGAGATATTCACCGAATCTCAACCTGATTGCCCCCGGATAACTGACTTCGAAAGGCTGACCTGACTGGGGATCACGATAATAGCTTGCCCCTGCTCTCGGAATAATCGGGCGTTCTGCATTCTATCCTGACCATACCTTCCATTGTAGAAAACTTTCCTGCTGACAAGCGCTTACTCGCAAGTAAAACAAGTTGTTCTGCGTAAAAGACATATTAATGCAACACATATGACAGCTTTGACATCCAATCTGTTCACTAGGAAAAGGAAACACAGTTTATGGCATAAAATGCACAAAACATTTATCAAGAATATCAACATCAGTACCAACATGGTAAGAGGAACCCTTTCAGGAGTCAGTTTCGACGCGATCTTTACCGAAGTATGCTTTCGAAACAAACCTGCTTCAATTAGGACTTTTGAAGGTTGTAACGTGGTCAGGTTCACGGTTTTGAAGGAAAGGATAAAGGCTCAAAGTTTATTTTAACCCACCCATTCTTCTTGATGTTCTCCCATCCTACGTTTAGCTAATTTGACCTTAGCGCTCACCTCTCCGAGGTTGAAAGATAGGAGTGATAGTTCGAGAAATTATGATTTTTGGGAGTGACAGCCACTCACTCTTCGTCTTTGACACTTAGGGTCACACGACTCGTACTTGTCCGAGGATTTTTCTTTTGTCATACTTTCATCTTCTTCCTTTATCCCTAACTTTTGCCTGGACTGACTCTTTTTGAGTTTCTTTTGATTCTTTAAGTCCAGCGGGATGCCCTCATTTTTGCCTAAGTCATTTGTTTTGAAGTTTTGACTTAGCGGGCTTTTGATTCTTTTTGCTTTCTCTTTTTCCGAACAAGTCGTGTGACACTGGTTGCCTGACTCATTGGAGCATGATGTGACTGTCTCACTCTTGATTTAACCGTTGTGGTTTTTTTTTTAGGCACGACCGCTAGAGGTGTGATTGATCCTCGAACGGACACTCCTTTTGCAACTTGAACGCTCGGCCAAATTAGCTAACACCTACCCTGCCCCAGGTTAAAGATGGAGGGTTTTTCATTTTCAGAAAGAACTCCTACTACTAGGCTCAAAGGGGTTGACAAGGGATTATCTTCCTTATATCACCGGTGTTTAGGGATTTGAAACAATGCCTGTACATCATCAGCAGGTTTTATCTCAAAAGCATACAATATCGGAAGTTGCATGTCGTTCATTTTCGTCATCCTCCTCGGACCCTTCTTAACCAGGCGTTGGACATTTGTAAAAACAATTAGTGAACACGAATGGATTTAATCAAAACATGCATATTTATTTCATTATCATCAATTGAAAGAAAACAACAAGTTTTACAAACAAGATTGCAAATTCAAACAGGAAAGAAACTACAAATATAAAGAAATGACAAGATAAAACACAGAAAAAATGCCAGCTTCCGAGAACCAGGCTTTCACATCTGTCCTGCTGCTGAACCAGCTATCTTCACAATCAGTCATTAGAGGCAACCCGATGTTGTCCTGATCTACTTTCAGCGACCCAACCAAATTATAGAGCCCTTCCTCTTCATTCAGATGATTTTGGGCCCTTCCTTCCCGAAGTTGATTGCTGCACTGTCAAGTAGGTCCTGCACTTTGTGCTTGAAGGCCAGACAATCTTCAATGCTGTGCCCCGGTGCTCCTGAATGGAAATCACAGCGCTCCTTGATATCATAACCTGCTGGAGGCGTACCTGTCAGCGGAGCTAACTTCCTCTTCTCAACCAACTGCAATCGTAGCAACACCTGAAGAAGTTCGGCATATGGCATCGGAGGCACACTAAATACCCTCAACGGCCTCTGATTTTGAGCTCTTCGCTGATTGGGATGTTGTTGCCTCTGCCACTGTTGAGATCGTTGCTGTCGTTGCTGTCGTTGCTGCCCCTATTCAAGCAACTTGGACCTGAAGGGTTGAAGAGCGCTCAGCCTTCAAACATTCAGAGGTACGAGACGGTTGAATACCAATAAAACCCAAAAATTTGCCAACCGTGAGACTATATTGTAAAACTGCTTGGGGAATAAAATCCAGAAAACCGAGTCCAGTCATTACGGCAACAAACTGATCAATCATCTGATAAAGAACTCCTGATTTGAATGCCAATTACCTGTGATACCCCATATAACAAACCCGAGGGTTGCAACAAAACACTTGATCCTCTCACATCGTCTTCTGATAGACAGGAAGAGAAATATACTCACGTCGTCTAAGGATAGACGGAAAGACACCCTGAAACCCTACTCACATCGTCTAAGGATAGACGGGAGTACGAATTGAACCATGAACCAGATAGGAGAACCGGTTGGTCAAATTTTAGGGTGCAACAGATAGGACTGTCATCTTTTTGGTGTCAGGTTGTCTCTGTTATTATCCTTTTGGTGATAACGATCTTCGCGAATTATCCAGTATTTCACTTCCCAAAACACTTTCTTCCTTTTTCAGACAAATTCAGGATATTCTTCATATCTAATTGACATCTACCTTGAAAGAGAGAACGATGTGGAAGTTCATCTTACTAGGTTTAAGCCAATTAGATAGGGGCATCTGTCATACCCAAAAATTTTCCTACTTGTATATAACTTTCATCTATAATTCCATCCATGTTATTTAAAAAAAAATAAAAAATATATGTTGCATTGTTCCATTCTCTTATTGTTTAAACTCAAGTGATTGCAAGGATGTCAAGCCAGTGTGTGTACAATTCAAGTGGTGTATGTGTGGCACTTCAATTAGGGTTTGTGTCAATTTAAGAAATGTGTCAGTGGGTCATGTTATCAGGCTGTGCAGAGCCTTCGTGATTGAATATTATCAATGATTGGTTCATTTTAATTAGGATGTTCATGGAGTGAAGTTCATCAGGGTTAATTTGTGATTCAGAGTTTCTGAGGATGAGATTGATTCATAGTTTCTCAAGGTAATCCTTTCATAATCAACCCATTCATAATCATACCCATTTCCAATAATCCATTTTGACATTACCCATTTCAATTTGTAACCAAATCTATTCATTTCCACATCCATTTTCCTAATACCATATATCTATATTTAATATTCATTATTCATTATCCATTTTCATTTATCCATGTTTTTGAATCCATTAATATCCATTTAATTCAAAATCATGTTTTCCATTTCAAGACCATATTTAAAACCATTATCCATTACACAAATGTCGTCAAAAAACTACAAAGTCCAACACTTGCCAAATATAGCCAAAGCCCATGTTTTTTTAAGGTCACAATAACCATTACTTTTTCATAAACATCATAAATCCCATGAATTACAATCTATAAGCCTATTTACACAGTTCTAAAAAATAATAATAAATAGAAGTCCATTTTGGCTTGCAGCCAAGAAACTTTTACAAAAAAAAGGGCTTCTCCAAGCCATGAAACTAGCACGGCCCACATGAGTTTTTGACCAGCCAGGACAATCTACCTCATAGCCTTTATGAACCAAGCGTTAGCACACTCACATTGCCACAAAACTCACGTTGCAATTCATGGACCTGCCATAAGACAAAAAAAAATCAAACCACACAACAGCCATGATTCAGAAGCATATACCACAAATTCACACCTTGCCATTAATTCGTCAACACAAATCGTGCTTCTCCTAACATCATATCCCTCGCACCAGTTGATAGGCCCAAAATATACTATTTATTCGACTCGATTTACGCATGTTATTTAGGATTTTATTTCCATTTTCTTGTATTATGCCTCTATTTTGTTTCTTTTTCAGGTTTTTGTATTTTCAAAGCTACTCGAGAAGAAATGAAGAAAAACGAGCTAAAAGTCCAAATTTCTGAGGAGTTGTACACATGGCGGGCATCATAGGGGATGCCACACATTGGATAGAAGACAACTGCTGACAACTTCCACGTCTCCCACTCCTTTCCACCCTAGTTCATGTGGCGGGCGCCACCTTCACAATCTCGTTTCCCTCCCAAAAGGAGTTGGGGGGCATTCTTGTCTTTACCTATACTTTCCTACCACTATAAATAGAGGAGTTCTGACTCATTTCTAATCATCCAAGCTTAGTTATAGAACTCAAGCCATAAATTTCACCTATTGTAAAGTGATAAACTTCTCACATCGAGGGATTATCACATTGTTTAATCGAGTCTGTAATCGGATTTGGAGCACTTGGGTAGAAGTTAATCCTGCCACCATTTTATTCCTGTCATTTACTTCCATTTGTACCAAGATTTAAAGCCTCTCGTTTAAAGCAGGTTTCTAATTATGTATCGCCCGTTTATTTATCCGCTGTTATTTCTCGCACCGCTTTTATTTCCTGCACCGTTTATTTATCACACCCTTTATCTCACTTTATCTAATTTTCCGCACTTTATTTACTCGCATTTATTTACTATGTCTATTTACTTTACTATGCCCGGCTAAATTTTAAAGGCTAGGATACAAGGATTATAGTTATAATAGTATTCCATGCGGCTGTCGATAGAATTACTTAGGGGTTATTTTAACTTTTAACACTTATTTTCTGCACTTAAAATCTGTTGGGTAAGATCAAAAGTCATCCAACCTTTAGATAAATTAAGTTAGTTTTAACTGTTCAAAGGAAGCGAAAGCGCTTGGTTCAGTTAATTAGGAATTTTTAATGTTTAAGAAAACCGATTTTAAAACTGTTTGCGGACGCGTTTATAGATTTAAAATCTGGTTCGCAAGAACCTCTTTCTGTTAGAAGTTCTAGGTTAAAATACTTTTCAACTAAGTTAAGAAACTATATTTCTTAAAAATAGGTTTATTAATCCTAACGCAATACACGCCTTTTTATAAGTGACAATAAGAGGGATCGATTAGGGATAAACTCGGTTCTGAATACGCGAAAGCGACAGTTCCCGTTAAATTAATTCTTTTCATGAGTAGAAAACATTACCCCATAAGGCATTCTATTTATACACATTTGGAATACTACGTAGCTATGTGAATTGCATCTATGCCTGTTGTTTTGTTATTGAATTTATTTTCACACTTTACTTTTATTTCGCACAACTCAACCTTTTATTTGACTTGCCTTAGATAAACACCGTAACACTAGCGAACAATTGATTGACATTTGCTCTCTGTGGGATCGATAATCTTTTATATTACTCTGACGTTATTCGTGCACTTGCGAATCGAGTATCAAGTTTTTGGTGCCTTTGTCGGGGACCAATTACGTCAAACATTTGTACCCTATAGTTACACCGTCTAGACTAAGGTTTTACCCACTGGTCAATGCGAAGAACTCGTAGCACAGGTACTCTGATAGACCCTTTAGAGGAACCTGAACGTTACACTCGCGCGCGTATCTTATTTCATAGAATTAAGAAAGCTATGGACGAAGACCGTAATCAAAGACCCCTTAAGGATTTCTCCCAACCATCTAATGACGAACCTAGTTCTAGTATTGTGAACCCCAATATACCTGCTCACAATTTCGAGCTAAAACCTTCCCTATTACAATTAGTGTAACAGAACCAGTTCACGGGACTCGCTACCGAGAACCCGAACCAACATTTAAAAACCTTTATTCAATTAGCTAACACTTTTAAAACCAATAGTGCTACCCCTGAGCCAATCCAGTTAAGATTATTTCCCTTTTCCCTTAGAGACAAAGCCCTTACTTGGTTAGATTCCCTTCCAGCCAATTCTATAACAACCTAGGAAGACCTTAGGAGAGTTTTTCTCGCTAGATATTTTCCCCCGAGCAAGACTGCCGTTCTTAGAAACCAAATAACCAGATTTACCCAAAACCAAGGTGAATCACTCTTCGAGGCTTGGGAAAGATATAAAGACCTGTTGAGAATATGTCTGCACCATGGCCTAGAATCATGGCTAATCATTCACACCTTCTATAATAGACTTCACTATAACACAAAGATGACCATCGATGCCGCCGCAGGTGGTGCTATGATGAATAAACCTTACCCTGAAGCTTGCGCTCTCGTCGAGGATATGGCTCAAAACCATTGTCAATAGGGGATAGAGCGAGCAACGGTGTAAAAGAAGGAAGCCCAAGGAGGAATACATGAGATAAGTTCTATAGACATGCTGCAAGCCAAAATGGACGCCTTGGCCCTTAAGGTCAAACATATGTACACAAACCCTGTAGCTGCACCAGCAGTCCCAACTAAATGTGAACTATGTGGAGCCAAAGGACACCAATTGGCAGAATGTAATCTGCTGAACAAAACTCATTCAGGAGAGGTCAACTATATCCAAGGAAACCCATTTTCAAACACTTATAACACTGGATGGAAGAATCACCCTATCCAAAACCCTGCACCTCCGAGACCATCCGGTTTTCAAGCTCAAAGACAAAACCCGCCTATGCAAGTTGTGCAACCTAAGCCAAACCTTGAGAAAATCATGGAAAACTTCATAACAGCTTAGACCCAACAAAATAAAGAATTCCTAAACCAAAACATTCATGTAAATGAATTAATTACCCGGTTAGGAACCAAGGTAGACCAAATAGCCACCCACAATAGGATGCTTGAAATCCAGATATCTCAAATAGCTTTAAAGCAAGCTCCTGAGACCACACCCGGAGAGGAATTCCCTGGAAAACCTAAACAAAACCCCCAAGGGCAAGCCAATGCAATCACCCTACGGAGTGGACCGCTTACGATGAACCAGTTAACCCGACATTGAGAAAACCCAAGACTCTTAAGGAAAGCATGGTACCCACGAGCGAAGTAGAGGAACCAGTAGGATATGAAAAGCAGAAGGATAAGGACAAAACCAACGAATCACCTCCACCATATAAACCTCCCATACCCTATCTGCAAAGACTAAAACAAACCAAGATCAATAACCAATATCAGAAATTCATTAAAGTTATAGAGAAACTTCATGTGGAGATCCCTTTCACATAAGCCATCACCCAAATACCGTCATATGCAAAGTTCCTCAAAGACATCCTTACCAATAAACATAGAATTGACGATCCAAAACCTTTAGAATGCAATTCCACTTCCGAAAATAAACTTGCCAAGAAGGAGAAAGATCCTGGAAGTTTCTCCATACCTTGTATTTTGGGAAGTCATGCCATCAATAAAGTTTTTCTAGACTTAGGAGCTAGTGTAAGCCTCATGCCTCTGGCAGTTTTTGAAAGGTTAAAACTAGGAGAATTACAGCCCACGAAGATGTCACTTCAATTAGCCGACAGATCCGTCAAATATCTGGTTGGCATATTGGAAGACGTCCCCGTTAGGATCAGTCAATTATTCATCCCGACCGATTTTGTTGTCATGGACATTAAAGAAGATGATGACATTCCAATCCTCCTAGGTAGACCATTCTTATCAGCCGCAGGAGCCATAATAGATATCAAGAGAGGGAAGTTTACTTTTGAGGTAGGTGAAGAAAAGATAGAATTAATTCTGTCGAAGTTTCTTATGGCACCAGTATTAGGAGATGCATGTTATGCCATAGACATCATCGATGAATGTGTTAGAGAACTAGAATAAGAAGAAACCATCAAACTGCCTTCAACCTTCATAAATGAGGATGATGGATTTATAGAACCCAACATTGATGATGAACTGTACGAATGTTTATCCCTTACCCTTGATCCTATACCATGCCTTAAGAAACCAGCTTTAGAACTTAAGGAGCTACCTAAGAATCTAAGATACTAGTTCTTGGACGAGGAAATGAATTATCCAGTTATAGTCAGTGCTACCTTAAACCAGGGAGAAACATACCAACTCTTATTTGTCTTACGCAAATATCCATCTGCCTTAGGATATAACATCTCTGATCTAAAAGGTATAAGTTCATCCGTGTGCATGCACCGGATCTCACTTGAGGAAGACTCAAAACCCTCTAGAGAACATCAAAGAAGGATAAACCCTATAATGAGTGATGTTGTAAAAAAGGAAGTTCTCAAGTTACTAGAAGCAGGAATAATTTATCAAATCTCAGATAGTAAGTGGGTAAACCCTGTGCACGTGGTACCTAAAAAGGGAGGCATCACGGTCATGCAGAACGAGAAAGGAGAACATGTAGCAAAACGGGTAGAAGGAGGATGGCGTATGTGTATAGATTATATGAAGTTAAACAAAGCCACTAGAAAAGACCATTTTCCCTTACCATTTATAGACCAAATGCTGGAACGTTTGGCCAGACACTCCTATTTTTGCTATCTGGATGGATATTCAGGATTTTTCCAAATCCCTATACATCCGGAGGATCAAGAGAAAACTACCTTTACATGCCCTTATGGAACTTTTGCCTACAGGAGAATGCCTTTCGGTCTCTGTAATGCACTAGCAACCTTCCAACGTTGCATGATGGCGATCTTCGCTAATTACCTAGATGAAATCATGGAAGTATTCATGGATGATTTCTCGGTATGCGGATTTGATTTCAGCAGCTGTCTCGCAAACCTTGAGAAAATCCTGAAAAGATGCGTTGACGTCAACCTGGTATTGAACTGGGAGAAATGTCACTTTATGGTCACCAAAGGTATAATTTTATGACATATAGTCTCCGAAAGAGGTATCGAAGTAGATAAAGCCAAAATAGAAGTGATCGAAAACCTCAAACCCCCTAACACTGTCAGAGAAGTTTGAAGCTTTCTTGGACACGCTGGTTTCTATCGGCATTTTATCAAAGACTTCTCTAAAATAACTAAACCTTTAACCGGCCTCCTGATGAAAGATGTCGAGTTTAACTTTGATGAAAAATGCCTTGAGGCATTCAACTTTCTAAACACAAGCATTGATCTCGGCACCCATTATCCAACCTCCAGATTGGGACGAACCATTCGAAATCATGTGTGATGCTAGCGACTACGCTGTAGGAGCTGTTCTAGGGCAAAGAAAGGATAAGAAATCACATGTTATATACTATGCTAGTAGAACCCTAGACGCTGCTCAGCTCAACTACGCTACCACTGAGAAAGAACTTCTTGCATTAGTTTTTGCTATGGATGAATTTTCGATCCTATCTGGTAGGAGCCAAAATTATAGTTTATACAGATCACGTTGTCATTCATTACTTATTAAGAAAGAAGGATGCCAAACCTAGGTTACTTCGATGGATCCTCCTATTACAGGAGTTTGATCTGGATATTAGGGACAAGAAAGGCACGAAAAATGTAGTTGCCGACCACCTTTCTAGGCTTGAGTACCTAAAACCAGACCCACTCCCTATTAACGATGATTTTACCTATGACAGGTTAATTGCTAGGATAGAATCTGTAGAAGAAAGCAACCTAGGACCTTCTAAGAACCCTGAGAGATCTCTGGCAGTAAGCAATGTACCTTGGTACGCAGATTTTGTAAATTACCTACCCGCTGATATCATACTCCCTGATTTTAATTACCAGCAGAGAAAGAAGTTCTTTAACGATGTAAGACACTTCTATTGGGACAAACTGCTCCTTTTTAAAAGAGTCACGAACAGTATTTTCCATCGTTGTGTCCCAGAAGAAGAAGTAAGAAAGATAATAGAACACTTCCACTCTGCGCCTTATGGAGGACACTCTAGCACATCCAAAACTCACGCCAAGATCCTTAGAGCAGGCCTATTTTGGCCAACAATGTGGCGTGATATACACACCTATATAGTCAAATGCGACCGGTGCCAGCGCACTGGGAACATCTCAAGACGTGACGAAATGCCTTTAAGAAACATTCAAGAGGTGGAACTCTTTGATGTTTGGGGCATAGACTTTATGGGACCATTTCCGTCTTTCTTAGGAAATAAATACATCTTAGTTGCAGTTGATTATCTAAATGGATTGAAGCGATAGCCTCTCCCACCAACGACACATGTGTAGTCATTAAGTTTTTTAAGAATTACATATTCCCTAGGTTCGGAACCCCCCATCTTGTTATTAGCGACGGTGGATCGCATTTCATATCAAGAATCTTCGAAAAAATTTTAAAAAAAATATGGAGTTAAGCATAGGATAGCGACACCTTATCACCCACAGACTAGTGGCCAAGTAGAAGTTTCCAATAGAGAAGTTAAACAAATCTTAGAAAAAATGGTCTCTATATCAAGAAAAGATTGGTCTCAAAAGCTGCAAGATGCGCTATGGGCCTATAGAACCGCCTTCAAAACCCTTATTGGAACAACTTCTTACCAACTAGTCTATGGAAAATCATGTCATCTACCCTTTGAATTATAACACATGGCCTATTGGGTCATAAAAACCCTAAATTTTGACTATTTGACTGTTGGACAAAACCGCGTCCTTGATATACATAAACTAGAAGAACTCCGCCAATCCGCCTACGAGAACGCCATTATATATAAAGAAAGAACTAAAGTCTGGAACGATAAGAAGATCGTAAAGAAAGATTTTCATATAGGAGACCCTGTTCTCCTGTTCAAATCTAGATTAGGACTCTTTCTTGGCAAGCTTCGTTCAAGGTGGACAGGTCCCTTTACAATTACTAAAGTTCTACAATCAGGAGCAGTCGAGATCCAGAACCAATCATGTAGCCCATTCATTGTAAACAGGCAGAGATTAAAATTCTACGAAGGAGGGGACATTCCCGATGATTACTCCAGCCATACCTTGATTGATCCACCATTGCCTACTTCAACCATATAGGTTCTATGCGTCAAGCTAACGACGTTAAACAAGCGCTGCCTGGGAGGCAACCCACGGTTTTCGTTATTTTTCTTTATGTTTTATTTTATTTTATTTTATTTTATGTGACAACTAACGGTTTATGATGACTGTGCTTTCAGGTCCTGTTCTCTAAGTTTTTTTTTTCAGGACGCAGCAGCATGATGACATGCACGTCGCCTTCACAGACGACAAGCAGAGAGAGAGAGGTACTTAGTTCTCCGATAGCGTCCTATGGCACTGACCCGGTACCCGAATCAGGCCTGCATGGAAGCTCTAGGGATCGAATCCAGCGTACGGTTCCTATATCATCAGCTCCAATGGGGCGAATATGTTGACCAATTGAACCAAACTTACAGGCACCTTAAATTGGAGTTTCTCAGCTCGTTCCACCATGAGCCATGCGGCGATCAGAACGAACTAGCCACATTCATACTTTTTGGGAAAGAGTGTGCATTCACCCATAAGGGATTCGGTGACCTACTTGGATTTTCGACCACCCCAGATGTTATTCCTGACTTCCCGATGGGCTATTTTATGAGTAGAGACATCGACCAGTTCTAGAGAGAGATTACAGGCGGAGGAAGCCTAGACCCATCGACTCAGCTATCTCCGGTCATCCACAACCCGGCTATGAGGTATTTTTAGATGACCCTGGCACACACCTTTCTTGGAAAGGAGGACTCCGACATGCACGTTAGTCAGGAAGAGATATTCTTCCTATTCTGCGCAAACAGGTTATGCTCAGTGGCATGTGGGAACTTCTTGCTGCATAATCTCAAGGGTACAGCTAGATCCTCTGAAGGGGTTATTCATGTGGGAAGCACTGTCACGCATATAGTCACCGCATTAGGACTCACCAGCCAGTTACTGCATCTGACTCCGTATTGTGGATACACCTTGTTGGACATTGATTTCTGTTTGGACAGAGGACTGATGAGGAGAGCATCTTTTCAGCCTGATTATTTTAGACTTCTGATTGATTACCGGACTGTCCACTATTTTACACTACCTGACCCAGTTGTGACCAGTGTACACGATCCTTCAAATTGGAGTTACGCATTAGAAGGCTATGGAGAGACGATCGATGAGCCACGCACACCTCCCTCAGCGGAATACCATCCTTCACCACCATCTCCAAGGACGACAGTGTATTCGAATAATCATGCATTGTGAAGGACCGACTTGCATACCCAGATAGCAGCACTACGCGTAGATATAGTTCGACTCCAGCAGACCGTAGCCGATCTCACCTTACAGGTTTAGATATCAGACATGACCCATGCAACTGAAGCAGACGTTTTGTATCAGGAGATCTCGGATTTGCACAGAGAGCTCCACTCACTCCGTCATCCCGATCAGTCAGATGAGCAGCCAGATCCTTGATGGCACTATTTCATTGCTTTTTATTATTTGCTTTATTTCCACTTTTCATTTACAGACTTATTGCATTCATTTACGTTTTTTATTTCATGACATTAATCTTACCGTTTATATCTATATATATGTTTGTGACGATTGCTATTTCATGAAATTTATTTTAATTTTAATTTTTATGTTTCCTGATTTTTTATGTCGAAATAAGGAAAAAGAAAATATATACAGAAAAAAATTTGTGTGCCAGGACAAGTGATATCTACTACCAGCACACCCCTAAAAATCAAGAAGAAGTACCAAGGCCCAAACAAAGCATACAAATCTGGCCCAACCACCTTTAACAAGGATGGCGCCCGCCATATAGTCCATGGCGCCTGCCATGGGGTCTAGATTATATGCGGGGCAGAAGTTACAAAACCTCCACTTTCACATCCAAAACCTCCAAAACTCCATTTCTGGTCACACCAAAAATCTCCCCCAAAGCACCAAAAGTTCCCAATTTCATCATCCATTCACCAACCTATTAACCATTCCAACTTCCATTTTCACTTTCCTTCACCAAAATCCATCAAAAACCCATTTTTACAAAACTCCAAAAAAATACCCATTTTTCACTCATCTTCCATCTCAAGAGTTCACCCATGGAACACGAAGGTTGCATATTACGACAAGGGAAGCCCGGAGAAAGACAATGAAAAATTCTCGACAAACTGCAAAGCTGGGACATCGCTTCGACACGGTACGTGGATGACAACTGTCTGTATTCTTTAGGTATTTACCATAGCGTTTATCACTTATTAGACACTTTAGGACTGCATGAAATATTTTCCCGGAGTGATCCTACTTTTGAGAGGCTGACCAGGGAATTCTTGAGTTCCCTGATTTATATTGTTAGACCCGACACTACTAGTACCGTCGGCACTGTACAGTTCTGAATGTTTAATGTGGAATATGCTTTTAGTACCGAAGAACTCACAGAGAGGCTAGGACTGCCTTTTGGTGATGGTGCTATTTGTGAAGCACCTCTGGATTCCGATTGGTCTGTGGAGGAATTTTCATTTTGGCACAGGCTGTCAAATTTTACTATTACATTTTTCGAAGGAATACTTGTCTCCAGGATCCATAACCCAGCCATTCGCGTATTTCGCTACATGTTAGCCTGTACTATCTTTGGCCGGGAGAATCCAAATAAAGTAAACATAAAAGAGTTACTATTTTTGTAGGGGTGCCTCACAAATAGGAGATTTAATGTGGTTCCATTCATGATTGCCCATATGAATGCCTCAATCAAGGGCACTGGGACCATTGCCTTTTTTGCACGAATCGATCGGTCCATCACAGATTCATCCGAGCGAAGGTAATCAAAGAATGGGTGGTTATGTCGGTTTAGTAGCGGTAACCGGAGGATTGTGAGAGGAAGACTCGGGTTCGAAGTGTTGGTGATTGAAATCAGCCAGGCAAGATTTGAAGACCATAGGGTTGTTCGAAGGATGTGCCATAATCGGAGGTTTATTCATCGCGTTCGAAGGACTTGATTCAGCTTGAATCAAGGGAAGAGAATGACTTTTCAGTAAAGGTTTATTTTAGACGAATATAGTTCCTCGACCATTTCCGCCTAAATACTTTTAAAACCAAATATTGGTAAGGCCGGCTCTGTTTTTAACAAGTGATCTATTCAACCCCTCTTCTAAATCTGCGTCGTTGTCTAACATAAATGTTCTTACAACATTCCAAAAAAGTACTAAGTCTCAAATCTTCTTCAACACCAGGACTAATACCACGTACACATCATCAGTGTACCTCTAGCTCTTTCCCTTTGTTGAGATTGTTACCCTTGTCGAAAATATTAGTCAACACATCCCCAAAATTGTTTTCTAAAATTCTTAACATTCCCTACGAAGAAACAACCATGTCTCCACAATGACATATGGGTTTTCATCGAGGATTGGAGCCTGCATATACATTGGAATTAAAACTTCAAGAGCTCTTTTGATTAGATTAGTTTGAACATCGCCCATAATTCACTGTTGATGGTTACTTCAATTTCCACATGCAATTTCAATATAGAACTCTGCAAATCAGGAATCCTATTTCGATTTGACAAAAAACCTAACATAAAAGGGAGGAAGAAGATGACATCGTAAGTTAGAAACAAAGAAGATGACATATCAAAGCCAACTCAACTGTCATGCATACATAAACAAACATTGTTTGAGACAAATGGATGGAAATGACTTCTGTGGCGCTATTTGAACAATTAAAAGATCAATTTAGTCTTTTTTTTTTAAATTAAGGGACCAGAATAAACCCCGAAATAAACTTAAAAGAACTAAAAAAATATTTTACCAAGACTTTTATAAAATCACATGAACTTTGTAAATAAACACCTTTTAACTAAATACTTAGAATAGATTTTTTTAACTTCTGTATTTGTTGTCAATAAGTCTTCCCTTCTTAAATAACATTTAGAGATGCTCATCATTGGTTTATTCACATAACCAATCCATATCCAATATAAAACCATTTATCATAACCGGATATTATAACCAATTCATATAAATGATTTTGTTTTTATAAAACTGGTTATAAATCGGTTATATCCATAACCAAATTTTATAACCGGTTATATATTTTATAACCGGTTTTAGAGTTCATATCCGATTTTCAATTTAAAACCGAATTTGGATATAAAAATCCAATTTTTAAAATTGAATATTTAATTTTTTTTACATCTGTTTTTCAGCTAAAATCAATTTTTGACATAATAATTCAATTTTTATAAATGAGTTTTACAAAAAAAATCAATTTTTTTCATATTCTTAAAAGTAACACAAAAGCTTAAAGTATTTTCAGTAAAGGTTAATTAATTATACAATGCTCGCTAAAAAAGAACACAATCTTAAATATTCCAATATGTTCATTAAAATATGAGCTGCAATGTTAAACACATCAGTTGATATTTTCATGCTACTGCGTCTAACACAAGCAATGTGATTTCAGCATCAAAATTGATCCCTTCTTGTATTATGATAACACCGAAATAAGCATTATGCACATAATGATGAAATTTTATGCTACTGCAAGGTCAATTATAAAACTATTATATAACTAGTATAGAATGCAATTCAATTGTAAAAGTAGTATCATGGCTCATGAATGTGTGCATGAAAGTCCACTATCTGCAAAAATTGAAGAATAACCGTCAATTACAAGTGGGTGATTGGAATTTATTAAACAAAACTACTAAACCAATTAAATCCAATCACATGATCAATATCATTAATAAAAGATAAACACATTTAGTACTCTCATTTAAAAATCAACAGCAGTAACATCTTTTCCACAACATAGTCTGACATAATAAATTAAAGCTATGAATACAATTACAGCAGTAACAAACCAATATTTGTGATGCTAGAAGATCAACCATCAAAAATACCATAACAATTTATTAATTGCATTAAAGCTGCAAGAAAATACCTCACAGTTAAAAGTCTCATTTATCTTCAATCCTTGTCAAAGGTGTCATAAGAATTACATTCATTAGATTGGTTTTGCAAAAATATTCTGAAAAAATAAAAGGTAGAAGTCTTTAAAAAGTTATATGAAATAAATACCAACTATTTAATCAACCTTGTTCAATTTATTATTAAATGTAACCTTACCTCGCTCAATCTTCTCAAGCTTTTCAATATCATTTTGTATGGGCAATGGGGAAGGTGATCCACCAAGCCAATCTTCTGTGCATATAATTGCTTCCACAGATTTAGCAGTTCGGCAACTGCTATACTCATCGAGCACCCTTCCTCCGATACTGAGCACAGACTTAGATGCCACCGTTGAGATATGTATAGCTAATAACTCTCTCACAATGTTAGATAGGATTGGAAGTCAACTTGAATACACTTTCCTCCAATTTAAGATATAGAAGTTAGGAATATCATCTTCTAATCCATCTTCTAGATACATTGTTAATTCAGATTTCATTCCACCAGGCTTGACATCACTTGATTGCAAAAATACCCCATAATAATAGTCGGGATTTCAAATTCGTCCAACTAATACGGGTGGTTCTACAGAGTCACTTTGAGATCCACATGTCACACCACCATTATACTCCTCAAATATGGTTTTCGAATTTGATTATAATTTATCCTTCAAGAAATCAGCCTCTTTTATTGACAAAGTTTTTTTCGATAAACCAACGAGCATACACCATTTTCTTCCTAGGATCTAACACAAAAGAAATTAACAACAACATGTTCAGCTTCTCGAGACTTCCTCAATACTTATCATACTTCTCCTTCATCTTTAAAGCTATTTTTCTTGTATGAGCTAAAGATATATCCTTATACAAACACATGTCTTTTATAGCCAAACCAATTAAAAATACCTCTGCCAAGTATATATTACTTGTCACGTATGTTGAACCCGATATACGCAAAGTGGAAGCCTTAAAAACTTCCAAAAATTGAGCGACCTCGTGTGTTTTCTCCCAATCTAAAGGAGTAGGAATACCACTCCCACTCTCAAGTTCTTGACAATATTTTGTATCAATAGTACTAAGCTCAACAAATTTCATTTCAAGTTGTAGAGCAGCCTTCAACATGTCGTATGTTGAATTCCATCGAGTCTCACAATCGAATTGAACACTACCTTTGTATTCAATTTGTCTACTTTTAACACATGCCAAAAACTTATGTTCTCGACCCGGAGAAGACTTAACATACTTAACAGCACCCCTGATTCTAGAAACAGAAATGTCAATTTCTTTTAGACCCTTTTTAACCACTAAATTCATGACATGTGCACAACATCTTGTATGAAATTGATCTCCATTCAAAACCAAATCATTCCTTAACCTTAGCCTCCTTTTCAAATTTTCTATCCCACAATCCTTTGACGCCGCATTATCAACGGTCACACTCAAAACATTGTTCAATCCCTAATTATCCAAGCATTTTACAACTGTATTTGTTATTACCTCTCCTAAATGGCTTAATACTTGAACAAAACTCAATATTTTTGTGTAATTTCCAGTTGTTGTCTATAAAATGGATTGTTATGCACATGTAACTCATGTTTTAACATGAAGTCCAACCATCTGTGGTCAGGCACACGCTTCAGCAATGTTGGGAAAGAAAGCTCTTCAATTTTCCCCTTTCAAAATCCCACACAGCCAAAACATCACGTGCTACTGTGCTTCTGGAGATTGGAATAAATCTTGGTTGTAATACACTCATACAACGACGAAAAGCTTTATGATCTACATGCATATACGGAAGCTCCATTTCCACAATCATGTCAACCACTGCCTGCCTATATTTCTCTTGGTCAAATTTTCCTAGCACAATTACCGAAGGGGAAGCCACATTTGTTGTTGATGAAGGAGTTGTTTTCGATCTTTTATTAGCTTCATTATTTGGGTTGATCTTGCAAATCTTTGAATGAGAAATCATGGAAGATGTTCCATTATTGGACTTTAGCTTGGAGCCACAGTAGTTGCATTTAGCTATACCAATCAAGTCTAAATCAGGAGTGAAGTGATTCCAGACGGAAGATTTGTTTCTTCAATGGGGTGGTGCGCGAGTAAAATTAATTCCCAAGCTTTGTGTTGTCTCATCCATCGTAAGATTCGAATCAGACATTTCCTGCTTTGGAAAGACCAAGCAAATGTTAAATTAATTCAAAGAAAGATTACCATGATTTGGAAAACAAATATGTATTAATTCTGCCAGCATATGAAAACAATCACATGTGTAATTAGCAACAATCATTATTTATACATGTGGCATGATTTACACGACCAAATCATAAAACATACATGTTGCAGGATTGAAAAAAATCAACTATTAGATTTGGTTGTGAAAGGAAATAAAAGATCTAGGCTATGCTTGGAAACTCAAAATGAGGTTTCTCAAGCCTTCCCCACTCCTTTGGAAAAGGGGTGATTGACATCCAATTTTATTGTGTCAGAATTCAATCTACAACTAACTAGTCAAATCAACTATAGCAATATTATAGAGGAATTTTGACCCACTAGAGTGGAAATGCAAGAGTAAGGAGAGTAAGAGATAAATATAAAAAGGACAAAGTTTTGACTTGTGCTCTCACCCATTCCTGTTGAAAACCATAGGCCCAAATACATTTTCATGGCTTCAACTCATCTATTCCTGTAGAGTTTGTTTGCGAGTTGGTTTTTAGAAGGTAATATATAACTTACGTTGTAGCTCATAGCTTAACAACTCCAAATAGGAAAATACACAAAACATTATTTTTAACAAATAGGGGGAGAGGAAACTACATGGAGAGATGCTTGTGTCTGGGCTTTCGTATTCATCCAGGAAAAAAGGTTTTCTAGTAATCATGTTACAGATTTCAACCACCAAAATGATTGTTGATCAAGCACTATGCTTATATTGTCTAGCTGAAAGTTGTCTAATGTTACCAATCCTACGTATAAGCAGTGTGGTCCTACCAAATTGTGTGTCATGACAAGTAAGATATGACCAAAATATTATAGTTTCTTGATATTATAATGGAGGATATTTTATGTACTGCCCATCAATTTGATCAAAATTGTGGTGAAGAACCACATCGAATCAAAAGCTCTGAAAGTTGCTTCATTATTTTCATGTTTGATTGCATTGGGCCACAGACATGGTTTCCACCTGTTTCTTTATTCATTTAGAATTTGAGTCTTGTATTATAAGTAAAGATGTTCCAATATGATGAAGCTAATACATACAATTAGATTACTAAATAGGACATTTATACCAAAAGGTCGGACAAAATTCTAGCAAAATCCCATAATATTATGAAAAAGATGAGCTGATTTTAAAATAAAATGGGAAAGGGGGAATTTTTTATTAATTAGAGAGTCATTAATGACCATTTAACTATAATATGCCACTAGAGTTAAAATGCAACCATCTACATTGGTTCCTTCAAATGCAGCTACTATAATATGTCGTGCAATAATTAACTCATTGCCTTGCCATGATGACATGTATATTTGTGTTTCTTGAATCTACATATTTCACTCAAGACAACAGCCACCAAGTCTTTCAAAGTGTTTCATTTATTTATCAAGGCATCATTTCCCTAACATGTTCATTTTGACTTTGTCTAGTGAACTATCTAAGACAAATTTCTTCAAAAGTTGTTCTTAACAATGGACCCAAGAACACGTCTAGCATGTTTTGAGCAGGATGGTCTATTTGATATGTGCTTGTAGGAATATATCGACGCACACTAAGTCGTAAAACATCTCTAGTCTTTTCCTACTCTTATTCATAAAACTTGTTAGACATGTTATCTCGATTAAACATCAAACATTGCTTATAACAAAGATTCTCTAAAATGTTAATTAGGAAAGATAAATTAGCACTGAAATTAATGTCTTCAATTTCTTTTATTTCTACTTTCATTCTTCAAAATCTCACACTAGATAAACAAAATGAAAGGTAGGAGTCCGCATAACAGTCATTTGTGGGGTAAAGTAATCAAACATATTCTCAACACATAATAACAAATTCAGAACTTACATATTAATTGCAATGTCTTCTTCTCAATATTTATGTCTCAATCTCATCAATAACCATATTCATCAATGTTATTAACATTGATGAATATGCTATGAGCAACCTGATATGTTATGAGGATGGAAAAAAAATGGTGAAAATGATAAATAAATTGTTAAAGAATCAAAAGAGAAAATGAAAAATGTAGTTGAATAATTATTTCTCTATACCATATTACTTTCTTGAATGAAAGAAAAACTAAAAAATGTAAAATGAAAACAAGGAATGAATTCATTTTATTTACATTGAAAATATGATAGTATAATTAAAGAGATTAAAGATAGTTGCATGAGATGCTCTATAAATAATAGGGTACGTAAAACATTAACAAACTAAGCAACTTATAACAAATTTTAATTAACATTATTTTATATTCTATTACTATTTTCTAGTATAATTTTTTTTCTTTTTACAATTTAAAAAAAAAATGAAGTTTTGTTCGAAATAGTGGTATTGTGATAATAACTTTTTTTAGACCCTCTCTCTTCCTAAGAAGGAAACAAGTGGATTCTAAGCTTCTACGTGATGCACTCATAAATAAATAAATGTTGCTTGCAAGCAATAGTTTTGAAGGACGCAAGCAAAAGCTATAATGTAATACCAAATGCTGAGTTATTTTATAAAAACCACATCTCCTTATCATATCAAAGTACATTTATTATGCAATGTTTCTTCCTCCGTTTGCTTCCTCCACCCCCATCTCACCGGCAGTATCCGATGTATCACGCCGGAAACTAACAACAACCAGCATTCACATTATGGCCTTAGACGGAATCGTCAACGCGAATTCCCTCTTCACATTAGCACTCTTCCTCGGCATCACATCCACCAACACCAACAGCACTCTAATCGGAGACAACCCTGCCTGCATAGCTGGACCCTCAGTCGCGGAAAGCCTCATGGCCTACCATGTCTACTCCTTCAGCTCCTTCCTTTTCTCAAGCCTCATCGCTTTGGCTATCAAAAACGTTATCAGCATCAGCAAAGGCATTGATGGAGCTGTTGCTACCAATAACTTGGTGCGTGGTTATGAGTTAACTGGGGAAGTTAACACTGTTGCTTTGAGGCTTGGAACTTTGGTTTCGGCTTTTGGATCGGTTTTTGGATGTGGGTTTTTGGTTATGGCTTTGGTTGATTTGGTGCAGATTAAGTTGGGAACTTTGGCTTGTGGGAGTCATCATACTTTGTCTGCTATTGCTCCCCTGCTTATTCTTGTTCCTTCTGCGTTACTTATCTATGTTATTCTTGTTCTATATGCTTTTACTCGTTAATGTTATAATTACAAGCATGTCTATATAAAGATGATGTTTATAGCGTTGTTAATAATCAAGGAACTAATCAAATACATGAGATTGAATGAATGTATTTCATTCTCATATCATTCAAGAACTTCTAAGAAGCTGTCGATAACCAGCGCAAATTGCATTGATTGAAAATAGCTGTGAAGTACACATCACATTTGAAAAATAAGAGAATCTCTGTTATTACAGAGCTCTAACAATGTAGATACAAATATATAAGCAGCACTCTCATTCAACACCTTCTTTATGCAAGGTAATGATTTTCTTTTCCTTCTATAACAATTTGTAGATTGTAGATAAGATGGATGAAACTGAAAAAGAGCATTAAGATCTTTCACATCAATCAATTTCAACACCAAAACCTTGCCTTCATCAAGGGAGAACTCGTTGATAATAAACAGTAAATGTCAATCCTCAATCTACTAACTAGCCAGCACTGAATCCCGCAATGCACCCAAAACTTGAATGACTGCAGCCATTTGTTGTACGCCCCGGCTTTTCCAAATGCATCATGTCTCCAAGGAGCAACTAATGTGTCCATGAATGCGAAGAGAAAAACAATGAAGTTTCATTAAAAGCAAATTTTTTAAGCTGGTACTACATAGAGAGGGGAACAGAGTAAAGATTAAAACCTCAGCGTGCACCAAATATCTCTTGTGGTGGATCATAGATACTGGAATCAGGAAAGATTTCTTCAAAATCTTGTTTAACTTTGTTTCTCAAAAGAGGATGTGGCAGGAGCCCTTTCAACAAAATTCTGAACGGCAGTTCCTCTGGTGGATCCGGAGAATTCTTCATGTCCTCATATATGTTCATCGCGTCTGCAGGAGATCCACTGCTCAAGAAGCCTCTTATGACTTCAGTATAAGCCTGTGAATCAGGGAACAGATTCTCTTTCTTCATGCTTTCCCACAATTGCAACACATCATCCATTCTTTTAGCCCTTGCCAACGCAATAATTAAGTCCTTATACAAGAATATATCAGGCTTGTACCAATCCTGCTTTTGCATCACCTTAAACACCTGCAAATCAATATAAGTCATTCGTATATTGAGTAGTAATATATTTTCACATTCTTAAAGCATAGCTTATATTGAAATTAAACTATCACAATAATTTTAAAAAAAAAAAAAAAACAGGTTCTCAGAAGCATTATAACAAACAGGTCACATGCATCTAACATAAAATAAAAAATGCACAACAATTTGAAGAGAGTGAGAGAAAAAACCATGAGAGCGAGAGAAACTTCCTGTTGGCGCTCAAGTTCAGTGAGAACAGCAATCAAGTCCATCTTCAAGAGTCTTAAAACATGAGTTTTGATAAACTTGGGAAGCTTATCTTCATCATCTTTGAACCTCTTCAACCCAGAGATGACAAAGAGAGCTTCTTTTCCAATGAGCTTCTTTCCCCTCCAAAGGGGGCCCCTTGGTCTTCCGTCGTGATATTCCCTAAAACCGCCACATGTGTTTTTGTATTCAAACGCTGTAACAGTTTGTCTCAAAGACAATGGAGTTGAAACGTCTCTGATGGGGTTGCTACTTTTTGTTGAATTTGAGGTAAAGTGTCTGAGGAATAGTGAAGCTAAACAATGTGTTCTCCATTTTCTAGCGAAACACCGAATTGACATCTCAGTTCTGAAATAATAAGGTTAAGGCGGAGACGCGACTGCATGTAATGTTTGCGAAAATGGGATGGTTGAGGAGTGAAAGTGAAGAAATTTTTACCATAAATGAAGGGCAATTTGGTATTTTCCCATATAAGGGATTTGTTTAGAAGCATTCTAACACAACAACACTTTTCGGTAGAGATGGCAACGGGGCGGGTCGGGGGCGGGTTTAACTATACCCACACCCGCACCCGCCCCCAAATCCAATCGAGGGTGAAAATTTACCACCCAGACCCGCCCCCAGTAGAAAACGGGTGCACCCGCACCCGCCCCGCCCCCACCCGCAAATTTTTTTTTTTATAATTATAATAAAAATTAGTAATTTAATTAAAAAATTAATTATTTTAATAAATTAATTAATTATTTAATTAAAATTTTAATTATTAAATGAATATTAACTTGATTAATTTTATTATTTTAATTGCAATAAGAATATTAATAACTTAATTAAAAGTATAATTAATAAATAAATATTAAAATAAATAAAATAAGGAAATCAAAATAAAATATATTACTTGGGGCGGGGCGGGGGCGGGGGCGGGCGGGTCTTAGTGTCTACCCGCACCCGCACCCGCACTCGTAGTTAAGAACCGGGTTTCACCCACACCCGCACCCGCACCCAATTAAATCGGATTTCCCCCGTTAATTTCGGGGCGGGCCCGGGCGGGTGTGGGCGGGTCCGGGTTTGTTTGCCATCCCTACTTTTCAGGCAAGAACAAATTTTGTTTTTCTCTCTCATTGTAACCATGTCATTATCAACAGAAACATTGATTCTGAGAAAGATGAACTACATGACAATTTCACATAATCATCATAGTGATGGGTCGTTATAAGGGAGGAAGTATTTATATTAGACCAAACATTCATTTAAAAATTAAGAAAATGTTTTAATGCACTCTATGTTGCTCTGTGAAATTCTACACATATCTCTTATTTTCAGAGATAAATCTTCGGACGCACCTCATTTCTAAATAAACATTGATATATTTCAGAAATATATTTTCAGAAAAATTTAAACTTTAAACATGCAGAACATGTCACACTAACTCATTTACATTTAATTTGTTTCGGCGATGCATATACGAGAATATTTCGGAGATACATCTCTGAAGTATATTAGAATAGGTTTTTTTTATAAAGAGTTTTGTATTTGTTTTCAGATGAAAATACAAACGTATAAATTAATAAAAGACTAATATTGTGTGTGTCGAAAATAATATAACAATATAATAGTACATAATGAGATCCAAAATGCAATAACAATGTCAGAAATAAAGCGCAAACTATAATACAACATCAGAATAATAACAGACTACTACTGGGTGTACCTGACAACCTCTCATCTACCTCTTTTGTCTACTCTGTCCCCTCGCCCATCGATCTCTCTTCCATCCTTCGACAACTCCGCCGGTAAAATAGTGCCCCTATACCTCCAGCACTATGGCATCCAGGACTCGTATACAGCAGACCCCTCAGGAAAGATACCTTTGTCAATGTCATCCCGCACAATCTCAACTATGCGACAACGCCGAGACAAGACATCCTCAGTATGATCTACCTAAGTTTGCTCCTCCTCTAGAACCTCCTGATGAGCTGGTCTCGGTGGATCTCCTGGAGCAGTTTGCACCATATATGGGTCCTCTTATTTATAAAGTGTTCAACCTCCACTTTTCTAAGCAATGTTAGACATAGAACTCACATTTGTTTCTCAACACAACTCACACTTGTTTCTTAACACATAGCAGGTATGCAATGTGGATACATTATCATTAGCAGTTGTAAAAGCATGGCTTTATAGTATGTACAAAAACACAAACTTTATGGCTATATACTAACATCTGCAAGAGCAAAGCAATATCAACATTTGAAATGCAATTACTTTATCCTTTTGGAACTCAAAAATGCGCAAAGGTGTAGAATGGACAAAGGATTTTCATTCATGAAATTAAAAAGCATAATTTCTCTGTATGTTCATCTCTAACATAACTTGAAAAATACATGAAATTAGTTTTGTTAAAAACAACACCACAACCTTCATGTGGTTTTCCTGTAACTTACTATGAAGCTAATGGATCTTACTATGAGATATGTATTGGATTCGACTTATACTGATGAATCATTAAGTGACTTTAGTTCACCAGTTCTATAGATTGCAAAACACGCCAATACAAAATATTATTTTTAACATTAGCTTATCTGAAGCTAATGGATCTTTTTTCGAATACCAAAGGCTCATCGTCATAAATACAATTAAGCATGTGGCCATCTAAAATTAGATTTTCACCAAATTCTTTTATTTTTTTCAATTTCAAGTGTATATATGCCGCAATTCAAGTCAATGTGCTCGACTCGGGCATTATTATTATTTGGCTTGAACCACCCACTAATTGAGGTGGCATCATCATCATTCAAATGCCCCTTGTCCTCATATTCCCACATGGACATGTGGGTAGGATATAACTTCATTGAGTATAACACATCTTCTTGCAAAGAGAATCATGTCCCAGCAGGCAAACATGGTGAGGTATTCGCCAATTGTTTGTAAAAAAAATCTTATCTATATGATTAACCTCAATCAGAAAATAACTTTGATCAAACTCAACATTTTCTACAATGCCATCTGATCTCTAGATTGGAATACTCTAGTGCAAAATTGAGGGTACTACCCCCACACCATGGGTTCATTCTTGTCCTAGCAATAAGTTATATTTTTCTTTGGAAGAAATGACCATATATAATGTTGGTCTCGCAGTCGTACCAACAACAATATCAACTTAAATCACTCACAAGGATTTTCTCATATTTCCTTCATAATTCGACAATACCATATTATGAGGTCTTAAATTTCTATCATACTTGCCAACCTTCCTCAATAAGGAATATGGCATTAGGTTTATGGTAAGTGGTTTTCGTATCGTTATTTCAAATCATTTTCTCTTAGTATTTCATCGCATTTAGTTCATTTACATCTGTTTACCATGTTTTACGCTTTGGTTGTGTGTTCTTGCTATTTTCAAGGCATAATGAGCATCTAAGACAGAGAGGGATCAAAAACAAGAAAAACAAGGAAAAATGACAAAAGTCAAGTTTTCCTCATAGTAAAATCAAGGGGATGTTGCGGCCACCCATAGTAGATGCTACGCGTCGTAGCACTAGAGGCGCCTAAGGTTTCCCTTGAATCATCTCCAATACAATTAATTACCAAAGGCCTGCTTTTGTCAATCTTTGGAAGAAATGACCACATATAATGTTGGCTTCAAGAATTTAGTCAATCTTTCCTTTAATGGAGTACAACTCCTCTCTGAAGGCAGTTTTCTCTTGTTGAATTTGCTCCATCATGCGTCTAGTGTTGGCTCAAGTTGCGTATTGGTGTCGAGGAATCAGCTTGATTTACTAGATAGAAAGGAAGGAGAAATGATATTCTGTTGTCAAACGAGATGCAAGATGCATAAATGATGCAATGCAATGCAATTATATGCATGCAAGATGCAAGATCCAGGATCATAGGTTCGAACAAATTCTAAAGTTGGTCACTGTAACAGGTAAATAACCAAAGTCTCTGATCAAAGAAAACTTTATAGGTAGACCCTATACGGGAAGATTTATATTCTTTACCCATAAACCCATTCACGGGATGGTTTCTACATTGATAGATATGGTTCCCTGGATCATGGATACTAATCGCATCAACGTCATGCAACACGTTAGCTGCATTACGATGATAATAACGACAATGCCTCTCTTGAGCAGAGTCCTCATGTTAGGCTCACAAGGAGCGAGTCCTTGGAGACTAACACTACACGGCCACCAATATAGAACTGGTGCTAAAGGGTTGAATCACGGACCCTTCATGAATCAAGTCATGCAACAGGCTAGTTGTGTTACAACAAGATTTACGAATAGGTATCCTCTAGGGGAGCTTTCATGCTAGGCACACAAGGAGAGAGTCCTTGGGGACCAACACTACTCGACTAATAATTCTAATCAAGGTGTTCCCTTTGCTTTTACCAAATCTCGGTCGTAGAGCTTTAATCATGATGAAATTCTGGCAAGTACACGATGGATGTTATTACCAAAGTTATAACATCCACTGTGACATTGACTATTGTACTAACTAATTAAACTGTAAGTAAAAGCAGTAAATAACACAACAATTATTCACCCAGTTCAGTGTCAACAACACCTACATCTGGGGGCTACCAAGCCAGGGAGGAAATTCACTATCAGTAGAATTAATTTAGAGTCAAACAACTCAGTTTGCACTCCTCACTTAAAACCTACCCAATGACACTTCAACCTAGAGACACTCTAGACCTGAGTATTCCCACTCACTCCCCCTCAATCACACCACAGTGATATCCAATTATAGTTACAAAATAAATATGAAGAAGCACTTTATACACACCTTGATCTTGCTTCAAAGCTTTGATCAAGGAACACACACACTCTTGCTTAAAAGCTTTGAGTGAGACCCAACTTATAATCTACCTAACCAATGCAGCAGACAGTTGCTTGGTAAAAAAGTATTCCTAAAACTCAATTCACACGTGAAGAACACACTTTATGCACTCACAATTACTCACGTGAAGAACAACCTTCTTCACTCACAAGGACTCTTAATTTTCACTTTCTAATCTTCTGTCAAGAGATGCTCTTCTAGGATTGCTCCTTCTGATATTTATAGCAGCAGTCAGTCCTTTGGGCCTTGGTGCACACAGGTAGGTTTAATCATAACAAACCCTACTCTTCAATTCTCTGCCCGCTTGTCATTTAATTCAGGAGCATTTGTTTCGCTTTATGGCTTCTCAAATGTCTCTTATCTTTCAGCTTGAGCTCCTAATTTGTTTCCTGATTTCTAGATACCAGAAAAACTAACTTGCTCGCTGGATGTCATACGGTAAGTGTCATGACATTCTGTATGACATTCAGCTTAACTTATAGTTAACTTACCCTGCACACACATCATTATGTATGTCTTAACATTCAGTATGACATACATGCAAACTCTAATGTTTTGCCACACAATGCAACCAATCAAGAGCACTTACAAACTCCCCCTTTGGCAAATTTTTGGCTAAAACACCCTGTTAACATATCAGAGTTTACACACAGCAGAAGACTTATCATGTGCCCTGTCATGCAGGAAAGTTACTAGCTCAAAACACTCACAGAGTCCTCACAGTTAGCTCTCACTGTTATAACTCACCTTGTTAACCATCTATTAGTTACCACTACAGATGTCACACTTTGCTGAGTAACACACTAGGTTACTCCCCCTCAACTAATGCACCTTACCAGCTGAGCACTTAACCTACACACTCTGCAGTCACACATATTCATCTAGTCTACTCTGGATGTTATGACATTCAGGATGACATCCTGAAGCACACACGCATGTGCTACTCCCCCTGAAGAGATGCACAACACACTCTGCTACTATCCTGCATACACACACAACTCCTAAACACCTTCTAGGAACATTCAAGGTTAGCAACAAACATTCCTATACACCATAGGAATTCTCACACACTATTGCATCAGCATATTACTAATAACACTAGGTAGCTGTTATCACACATATCTTCAGCAGCACCTGTGGTCACACCTGCAGGCATGATTATACCATGTGCATACATTAGCACATATGCTAGCCCACCTGTTCTGCACACTACCTGTTCTTCCACCTGTTGTTATTATCACTCTATCTTTCTCTCCCCCTTTTGTCACACCCTAATTTTTTACCGCGAGACCCCACCTCTGTTCGCGCAGTTTTCTATTGTTATTTGACTTTAATTTAATAGTTATATTTTTGCGACTAACCAACTTGTACAGATGCAGTAATTTCAAGGCGAGATGGTATTCTTTCTCACAGATGAATACTTTAAGACGTGACTAAAGGAATTCGAGTTCCGATGGTTCTAAAGTTTCTGTTCGATCTGGGTCCCATTGTTAGATTTGTTGCACATTCTTAGATCAATATACCAAATACACTCCTTGGATGCGCTTCCCGGCTATATCTCATTAAAATCAAAATCAAACTTCAGTTGGTTTATGGATTAAGATTTTGTTGAATTATTCTCAAGAACACGAGAGGTTCGATGTACCACCTTCATGAGTACATTCCCTACCAAGTCTCATCAGGACGCATCAACATCCCTTCCTGGATACCATTAAGATCGAGACGTTGCAACACGAGTTTGGATTAAGACTAAGTATTCATTCGAATGTATTTTGATTTCAATATTTTGCTAAAAATAATGAAGTGTCAAGACTTGATTTACGGAAAACTTGAGCTTATGTGGAAAGAAGACCCACGTGAATTCCTTGAGGTGTTAATGCATGAATTCTAAGTCCATTATATATTCATACGGCGAGATGAGTTTATAATACAAGTCAAGGTTGAGGACAACTACAATTATCTATTGCCGTTTGAGATTGCAACACAATTGAAGACAAAATGTTTTTGTGAAGCTGAAATCTAAAAGCAATTACAACAATTGTCTCGCGAAAATATGGACTTGTAGGGGAATTTAAAATTAACAATTGAATGCAACCCTTCCACTCTATCTGGTCACAATTGTCACCACTAGCTTGTCTGCAAGCGGTAACAACTTCGATGAAGAACACAATTTGGAACTGTTACAACTTTGCTAACTCTTTGTTTTCCACTTGAGGGATTTTCCAAGTAGCCTTCGTACATTGAAATATGGTACCGTCGTATGATTCCCCGACAGTTCCTTCAACAAGTCTGGGTCGTCGATCGCAAACCAGCACACGACAAGCTAATTCCCTGCAGAAACATCATTTGGAATATTAATAAATTACAAGAGGGGAGTATGAAAATGCTGCAACAACACCTCTTGCTATTCAGAAAACCTGTATTCAGAAAACCCAACAGTTAACATAGTCACCAATGGTTCTACTGTTAAGACAATAAGAGAGGAAAATTATCAAATGGGTACCTCTGCTGTTGATCTTAAGCCTACATCACCAACTTCCTAGGTTCACTTGGGTGAGCAATACAAGAACAATCCACTGCTCTCTTTCTTCATAACTGCAAGCCTTGTTTGAAGTTTCTTCATAGAAGAACCTAAACCTACAAAATCAAGTGTTGAAGCCCAAAGTCGCGTTTCCGACACTCCGGCATCACTAAAATTAGAGTCATAAGTAAAATAAGCGGAGGCATATCAGATTAAGCATGAGACTTAGTGATGTTTTTGACTACCGCATCGTAAATAATTTCATGGTCATTGGCTCTGTTGAGATTCCCAGAGGTCACCCGGTCGCGACAGCCTGCATAACCTATAAAGGAAGATAAAGAGTCATTTATTTAATTTGTTACACAAGAGCTAAGGGAATTAGAGTACTCTCTAATTATGACAGCAGCACCCTCAACTTTGTTCTCGCTCACAAGTCGGTCTTAGCTGCTTCTGGAAACTTCGATTTCTGCTCCTCCTTCGTCATTGCAATGCCCACCATGTCTTAGCCCTAAACTCCCTTTCAAACCATAAAATACCATGTCACAGGAACTCTCGGCCGCTGCAAATATCAGATGCACAGTCTACTGAAAATCTACGTGTGTAAGAATGCAAGAATGCAAATTTTCGGCGAATAATTCAAGAATGCAAAGTCTACTGAAAACAATACGTGTCTATGGCTAGAACACCTCACCAGAATATCCTCACACTAGTGTATCTCCCAAAGCTGTAACAGATCCGCAACTTGCAGTCGAGACACCCATAATACTTGGTCGCCATATCCCTCAAACTGTACCCTTTCCTCGGATATTCCTGCAAAAAAAATAAAAGCCAACAGCCAGAGTTGTGAAAGAAGACGGTATTGATGAAGTTCAGGAAAGGTGCTGGCGCTGGTAGATACATTGGACAGCTCATGAAACAAGCCCTGCAGCAGAAGGACGCATCTCGGATATTTAATGAAACTCTCATAGTTGAAATACCTCTGTCCTGAAAAAAAACCCGCCGTTAGAATTTGTTAAAGCTAATAATAAAACTCTGCGACACAGAACAAGCAACAAAGCCATTCCAAACTCGGGACAGATTTAGAAAAGTTTCTGAAGGAAAGGACGACAAATCTTCATATTATCCTCTCCCAGCTCACGTTCCAAACCTGCCGCCAGAATTTGTAAAGTTAGTAATGCAGTGTTACAATCTATAAAGATGTGGTTCAAGTGTATCAAGGCCATGAGTATAAAATTAAGGACTTGCAATTTACAAGCTTCCTTAAGTTTGCTCACCGTTGAATACAAGAAATTAATGTTGTACGCAACCGTATTTTGATCAGTCCGCCGTCGTGTAGTCTGAACTTATTCTGGTAGCATTGTTTCCTTTTTGTCTCGCTATTTCGACACCGGAAGTGTACTAGCCCTGCACATAACAAGCTTTATCAAATTATGACATCATTGATAAGCAGATGTATAAGCCTTATCAATTTTCACCTGCGTAATTCACTGGTGACTTTGAGGAATACGACAACTTTACCACTCCAGTCGACGAGTACATCCAATCTGCACAAATGGACACAAGGAATTAATAAGAAGGTTCTCGCTTCAAAAGAGGAAAATATTAAGGCCTTGCACACCAAGTCAAATACTGCACTCTTGACTGATGCCTGTTATTTCCACCAACTGTTGAAGCAGCTGCAAATAATAACAAGCTTTAATCCATCGGCCACTCCAACCGGACATGGGAGCAACTCCTACAATTCACAAATCTGTTCATGTCAGCCCTCACATGTATCAAGGCGGATCGATAAGCTAAAACGTAAACTTGTTAAAAGTCGGTACCATCTTATGAACTGGGAGGCATTCAAATGCCGCAAGACTCGTCGCATGTAAGTGTAGTTAACCTGTCAAAACAACACTGACTCCATCAAATAGGGGCATTTCAAAAGGTCTAAATGAGTTTGTTTCGAGGATACAAGCCGTCTTCCAACAGTGTAATTCGTGAAGCAGGAGTATACGGAGATGGACAATAGCGACTTTGAGAAGTTGGACGACTCCTGCAAATCACCAGTATTATTTAGCAAAACCTTCAAAATAGAAGGCAGAACCAATGGTTATTAAGAAACTGAGGGATAATTCATTACGCAACTTGATTCTATATTAAAGTTGCAAGAATACCGTAATACCGAGTCACAAGCTCTTGTCAAGATTACCAGCAATAGTCGTGTTGGCCAAGTGAATTTGAGGGTAAAACCACCTGTGTGCAGAACATTCATAGTAGAGGATAATGTTAGGCATCACAACAACACCTCAATCTGTAGCTTTTTTGATACAACCAGCCCGAAGTTCTCCTCTTCACATTTGACCATGCCGTGCGGAAAGAAAGAAAAAACAATAGTGTTAGCAGGGTTAGACGAGCATACAAAATCTCAAGAGTTTTCGAAAGTCAAAACATAAAAATAACCTTTCTATGGCGACGATAAGAGCAAATTCGAAGACAAGTAGAGACTACGCGTTCTCACGTTTTCCATTTTAACAAAGCATTGGGAAGAATTTTCTCGAGATTTCTGATACGCCTTTCCAACTTCTCAAACCTCCACCGGCGGCCTCAGCTCTTTAACAACCTGCATTTCAACGAGGATTTGGTTTGTCATGTACCTTTCAGTAATCTCAAAAAGAAGGGATCCAAAGACCAAACTCCTAAGAGACATCTAGAACAAAAGTTCAGCTAGAACGGTAAAATCTTACGCAATAGGTTGGGAATCCTAGCCTTGTGCCAAATAACCTGACCGATCTGCAACCACACAGAACAACATTGTTTGACACCTACAAACACACCTGTTGATACAACCGCGAAGTTAGAAAAGAACCCCATACTGCGTGATACTACTTATGAGGTTGCTCTTGTTGCATTGGCTACAAATTCATCTTTCCATAAGAATCTCTTATCCACTGTAAAATCCATGACCCCTTTCGCTGCATAGTTATCTCCGTCGACTTCAAGATTTCCAACCGCCAAGTTTGTCTTCCCCGCCTGCAAGCAATCAAAGATATTAATTCAACGCATTCAAGTTTGGAATAAGTTTAAAGCATGTCCAAAACCAGAACAGAAGATTTTAAAACGCATTCAAGACATTTTATTCCCAAAACAGAAACATATTCCAAATGGATATGGATAGCAATAAACTACGTCAATTCAGAAGCAGTAAGCGTATACCACCATAAGCTTGAGACAGAAAATCGCGTCTTCCCAAAACCGTGTTCCCAATTCAAACCTACAAGAGGACAATCGCATTTAATCAGAATAAAGAGGAAATAGGAAAATCAGATACATGTTTCAAACATGCTTAGACGAAAGCGGAAACAAATTCAATTTCATCATGAAGGAATCATAAGCCATCAAGACCGCTTAATTCCTTTCTAGTTCCGAAATCTTTGCTCAAAGTCTATAAAAACCTAACAGAGCCACAAAAATCAGGAGGACACAAAACAAATTATAACTATACTCAACATTCACCAAAAAATCGTAATCCACAATCATCAAACCCTCCACAATATTCAAACATTCAACCACTCAATACAACAAATATATTCAAACACATTAGAGAAATATGTTAATCATCTTAAGTGACATAAAACCTCCACTCCACAACAATACAATCAAGCCGTAGGGACTTTGCCTTAAGAGAGATAAAGGTGTACCTCGGTGATCCCTATCCGAGTACGTAAGTCCTTTTCTTAAGACGATGCAAAGACTATTTTCCTACAACTTGTGGCAGTTACATCTCCCTTAAAATGACAACTCGTCTCTTCTCCTAAAATCAATCAATCAACTACCCTAAACCCGTACGAACTTTGACCACAGTCAAAGAACTCCTCAAACCTTTTAGGGGAACTACAAATACTTTGATTCCACTCCCGTAAGGATATGTAGGCATGAGATGCGATATCTTATCGAGTATACTTAGAAATAAACCCCTAGGTCTTTAACCTTAAGCAGATAAACCATAGCAATAAACAAATATTAAAACAAGAGGTTCTTGTAGAGTACTACAGAAACTTAGGATGCTAGTACCTTCCCTAAGTTATCCAACCCTCGAACCTATAACTCTCTAGCTTGCATTTGCATTGCATTGTGGGAATTTCGATCTTTATCCCTTCCTTTGGACAAATCAAAGTTCGGTTGCAAAATGAATTAAAGATTCAAACTAATCAATAGTTTGGTATCCGATTTTCACCGCGACAGAGATGGCGACTTCACTGGGGAACTCCTAGTGGGTTTCCCTATCTTATTATTCTGTTTATCGCTTTATATATCTGTTTACCTGCTTAAATGTTTATTTTCTCTTGTGTTTATTCTTTTGGGATTATTGTCCTTGAGTGGTGAGATAAGGTTCTACACCCGAACTTGAGAGAAATTAAGATAGGATGGTGATATATTCGAGGAGGCTTATAGGGAGTTGAATCCCGACTAAGTTAAATCGAGAATCCCGCTCAATTGAGGCCCTCTCGGAATAGTACTGTTGAACGAGTAATCGTGAAGACACTTGCTATTTTCGACCTTGGAGCCTATGATATTGAGGACCGTAGTTACCTTAACCCAACTTTGGCCTTTATTAGGACGTAGTGCGGGACTATGAGGGAGTACTCCCGAAATAGTGCCACGCGAAGCTACACTCGAAAGAAGTTCTCTTGAGAATATTATTAATCCTCGAGTTAGTTGAGAAATTGATAATATCCGAAAGATGGGCTGATGATTTTGAGTCCCCTTAGAACCTTGTTCTGCAGGTACAAACAACCTTTAGTCCATAACCTTTGGGAATGGGTATACCTTTGCTCCATGCTCGTTGCAAACCTAGGGTCTCCTTTGTCTGTTTATCCTTTGTGTCCTTATGTGCTTACTTGTGTTTGTTGCACTCATATAGCATCATATTGCATTGGTTTCATGGAATCCCGAGTCTATTTATAAACATCATAGAACCAATAGGGATTACAAGAAATATTTTTGAGATATTCTTCTAAGAGTCCTAACTTGGATGTCCTAAAGAAGTAGGAGCTCAGATTGAAAAGAACTCGAAAGACAAATATAAGAGGTTTTTCCTTTATTATTAAGGATCAAATGAGGTTTCAAAAAGCTATCATCAACATTGAAGATCTAAGTAATCAAGGGCTTCCTCCCTTATTTTCCAACAAGATAGAGGATTTATTTTCCTCTATCACACTATTCTTTAGAAGTCAATCGTGGACAACTTATCTTTGAAAAGATTCAGTTAGAAGAGCAAACCAAGAAGCACGATGAAGGACTTCCTTAGGACTTTTTCTAGCTTTTATTTAGCTATTATGTTAGGACTCTCATGAGAATATTCACCTGTAATCCAATAAAAATGAATTTTCTTCGGATACTCTGTGACGTTTATAAATACTTAAGTTCCATGAAACATTTCGTTTTGCATTCTTGCAATTTTGCATTTCGCATTTTTTGCATATCATCCTTTACATTCCGGGGGGTCTCACTCTTGCTTTATCTTCGCAGCCACAAGCTGAACCACCAATACAACACTCGAGCCAATCGACGCCAAAAGATGGATTAATTGGAACAAGAGAACAGAGTGCTCCGTGACGAAGTTGCAACTCTGAAAGAGAGTTTGGAAAGGTTGAATGGTATAGTTGAAGCTCTGTCTAACCAGTCTGCACTCAACAATCAAGAAGTTCAGGGGACCGTTATGAAGGTGAGATAATACTTAGAATGGGGGGTTGAATAAGTATGAAAGATTAAAAGCTTAGAATAAAAACACAATTATTTTTATCCTGGTTCGTTGAACTCAACTACTCCAGTCCACCCTTCCTAGAGTGATTTGCCTTTCTCAACAAGGACTTAATCCACTATTTAATCAAACAGATTACAATAGTAACACCTAAGAACAATTGTTCTTAGTCTTCTCAAGAGCTACTGATTCCAACTGAATCCTCTTAAGGAAATCCTTTACAATTAATGTAAATCTAATACAAGAGTAAGAATGCTTCTAAAAAGCTTTAATCACAACAGTGATATTTCTCTTAAGTTTAAGTACAATGAAATTAATTCTAAGAAGAATATGAGAATATGAGAGCTTTGAATGTTTCAATTTCTTTTCAGTAAAATGTCTAACTGAAGAATTTGGTGGAGTCTTCCTTTTATAGGCAGCTGCCAAGGAGAGCTGAGCGTTGAGAAGAGTGTCCCAAAAAGGTCTGAGCCTTTTTGTCTTCACATCAAGTGACCTTTCCTAGAAGAAGAAAGCACAGAAAAATCCTTTTTGTCTGTGATATTGTGTCTAGCATAAATGAGGAAAGAGACGTTTGATTTACTCCAACGGATATAATCTTTGAATATTTCTTCTTCAGTTTTCAGCAAGTTAATCAGAGTCTGATTGGGTCAGAGTCTTCTAAATGATGATCAGAACTTTGCTGGATCAGAGTCTTCTGCAGCATGTGTGCTTTCAGCGTGTTAAATATCAGAGCATATTTGAAACAGAACTTCAGTACTGGCAGCTTTAGTACTTTCAGAATCTTCTGTAGAAACTATGCTTTGAACAACTCTTCATACAATATTCTTCTTAGCTTCAGATGCTTCTGACTTGCTTCAGATGCTTCTGCTTGCTTCAGATTCTTCTGAAGCTTCTGCTTCAGAATCTTCTGGAGCTTCTGCTTCAGAATCTTCTGGAGCTTCTTGCCTTAGATCCTTTTGGAGGCTACGCTCAGGATCTTCTGTTGGCAGCAATCAGAATCTTCTAATGAGTGCATCAGGCGCTTCAGAGTCTTGTTAATTTCTTATATTCAATTCTGATTTGCTTCTGGAGTGTTAATATCTTTACTATCTGCAGTAAAACCTCTCAAGCAAATTTTAGAATATATAATTCTTAAATACAAAATTTCCTAATTGTTATCATCAAAACAAAGAGATATTATTAAGAACCAATCTGTGTTCTAACAATCTCCCCCTTTTTGATGATGACAAAAAGCATCAGAAATTTTGTTTAATATAAAATATTAGAATTATAACTCCCCCTGAGATGATGAATCTCCCCCTGAGTTAAATACAGAAAAGAAATAGAAACTTCCCTTTTGTCTTGAGTAATCTTCAGAGTTAGATCTTTTTTGTTCTTTTAACATTTGAAATCAGAATGTCTTGCAGATTTAATGTTCAGAGTTTGATAATGGTCAAATGATCTGAGAGACTCATAGTTTCTTTTATAGAATTTACTTATCAAATATTCTGAAATAGTCAGATTAAATGTTAGAAAGAATAAATATGTCTGAAGTATCATTCTGGTGAAGTTATATTAAACAGTTCAGATCTATATTTTCTCCCCCTTTTTTGTCATAAGCAAAAAGTAAAACTTTAAAAAAGGAAAATAACAGGAAATAGTAAATAAGATAATTCAATGGAGAAAACTTTGATTCATTCAATATATCAAGAGTACATAGGCAAACATCAGAAGATATAGCAATAAAGTACAGATGCAAACAACAGATGCAAAAACATTAGAATGAAAAAAAAATCTAAGAGTGTTTGGACAAAAGCATCTTCAATAGATCTGTAATCTCAGAGGATGATTGCTCTTGCTTGGACATCCACTTAGCCATAGTTTCATTCTTTTCATCTTGCTTTGACATCCATTCTGTCATATCCTCAGACTTCTTATCCTGCTTTGCCATCCAGGACTTGATCTCTGACTGGCCAACTTCCAGAGCAGCAATCTTATCTTCAAAATCTGGGTGTTCTTTCTTTAACTCAGATGAAGAAGTATGATTAGGTTCTGGAGCTTGAACCGAGTCAATTTCCATTGGTTCTGTAGAGTCTGGAGCAGTGGAGTTAGAAGGAGGGTCTACCAGAGTCATAGCCAACGGATTTTCCTCAGATGCAATGTCAGTAGATTCTGTTGAAAGTGGAGGAGCATCTGTAAGGAGCAGAGGATCAGATTTCTTGACAGTCCAGAATAGAGTCCTTGCAGCCTCAACAAATCTGAGCTTCACATCATCGGAATAGATGTTCTTCAGATTTGAGGCCACGAGTTGAATCTGTTGATGAATCCATTCCAGATGATGTCAGATTCTTTGGCATCCATTGTTGCTGAGCATTTCTTCTGAACAGTACCTAAATACAACTGTATTTTATGCAAAAAAGTTTGAAATAAATGATCAACATTAAGTCTGGGCTTTGGACGTAACAGAGTTTCCAGAGTTACAGGTTTAGGTTGGGGAATTGGTGGAAAAAGAGATTTTTGAATGGAGATTAGAGGAGGAGGATAGTATGGAATGAAAGGTATCTCAGGAGCTTTTTCTTTGGATCTGATTAATGCGTTTAACAGATGAGGTTTTTCTCTGGTGTGAAGGGTAACTACATCAAAAGTTTCATTTGAGTAGGGTTGGAAGGCAGATTTGGGGGGTTCATCAGATGTAACATTGGTATCAGATGTAATTGGCAGAGCTGAAGCCACAACTTTATCAGATTTTGCAGAGCAGGATATAGTTGCTAATGAATCTACATCTGATTTGGATTTTATATATTCAAGAATCACAGATGGAAGGGTCATTGTGGGTGTTGGTTTCAGAGGGTTGATGGGGTCAGATGGTTCAACTCTGTCATAAAAGTCTTTGAGTTTGAAGCCATAAGCTAAATTATGAAACAGAGATGATACTTGAGCACAAGATATATAAGATCTTGGGTTTGAATTAGGAATCAATATCTCAGATAATGGTGCTGGTGTGAGAATAGGATTTGGAATGGGAGCTTTTGAAGGTATAATGGGTTCAGGTTGGTTTACCTCAGAGTATTTTTCAGATGGAGAGATTAGAAAATCTGGGTGGAGGTCTGATTCTGAGGAGTTTGAAGATGTGGTTGGTGTGCAGGAAGTAGAAGATACTTGAAACACAGTTTTTAAGGGTGTGACATCAAGAACTTCTGTTTCAGGAATGTGAGGTTCAGAAGTGTTGGTTGGTTCTGAAGGAATTTCAGATGGTTTTGATGGTTGTTCTGAGATGGGTGAAACAGATGGAATAGTGATTGGTTCTGATGAAACTTGAACAGGTGTTATTTTTGTAGGTTCAGAAGCAGTGGGTTCAGATGATTTTGATGATGGATCATTTGAAGGTGGTTGATTTTCAGAGGCTTTTTTTGGTTGAGATTCTTGTGGTTTTTCAGGTTGTTTTTCTTGTGGGTTCTGTTGTGGTTCAGATGGCTTTTGTTTAGGATGTTCAGAGGGTTTTTGTTGTACAGAAGGTTGTGGTTGTTGTTCTGTAGGTTGTTGTTTTGATGGTTGTTTCTGTGAAGATTGTTTTTGTGGAACAAAAAGTTTGATTTGGATTTTTGGTTGAGAAGATGGTGGTACAAATACTTTTGGTGTTGGAATTGATTGTGTTGTTGTTGGTGTTGGAACAAGTGTTTGTTTTTGTGGTGATTTAGAACTTTGAGCATTAACAGAAGTAGTTTGAGTAGAGGGTGGTTTTGGAACAGACTTAATATTAGAGTCATTTATAACAATTGTATTTGCAGAAGATACAGAAGATTTAGTACCTTTTATTTTGATCCTCTTGGCTGGTACAGAAGAAGTGTCTTCAGATTCTTTTCTCTTCAAGAGCTTCTTTGGCTTCTCAGCAATCTTGACCTTCTTCTGAACAGGTGCAGCTTCTGCTGCTGGCTGAGTCCTCTTTCTTTTAAGTTGAGCTTCTTCTTCTTCTTCTTCTTCTTCTGCATCAGGTAGGGGTTGTCTTGCTAGTTGTATCACATTTGCAAGAACATGTTTTCCTTCCTTCTTACATTCATCAATGTACATAACCACAATGTGTCTTGGCTCTTCAGCAAAGAACAGTGGAAAGTCATCTACAGGAACCCTCTTCTTACTGAGTTCAGACACATTCAGCTTCTTGGGAGCTGTTGTGAGTTCATCAACTATTTTGAGTCTCTGAAGACTTTTAACATTCAGAGGCTTTCCCATTATGAATTCCAATTCCTCTGTAACTCCAGCAGCGTACAGAGCAGAAACCAAACCATTCTCAGTGAGAAGATCTGAGATCAACCTTCCAAAAAGGATCCAGGTTCTGATCTTCTGTCCTTTCTCTTTCACATACTCTCTAGATGCATGTATATGGTTCCACAGATGCATAAAAAGAATATATGGAAGATCTACCTTGGTGCTATGACTGAGGCAATACATGAAATAGAGCTGTTCATTATTGATATAGTTTGGAGAGTTTGTAGACTTCCTATGATGGATGCATCCTATGAAGATCTTGGCCCAGATCTTGTAGTCAGGCTTCAGATCCTTGAATTTGTTAGAAGCTTGACCAGCAGTCATCACTTCTTCATACACCTCATCCATGTCCACACGCCCAGCTGGCAAGTGAGAAACACCATCTGTTTCTTCATATCCAATCAACTTTCTGATCAGATCTTCTGTGATAATGATTTCTTTTCCCAGTATAAAAGATAGGATGAATTTGGGGTAAACTGAGGCATGGATCCAGAATTCTTTCACAAGGAGAGGGTAAACTGGTCCAAAGAGTCTATCAAAGTACTTAACCCATCCTTGAGCACCAATGATAGAACGAAATTCAAAGCCATTGTCTGCAAGTGAGTCAAATTCAACCATGGATTCACACAAAACCTCGAACTTCTCAACAAGAGTTAAAAGAGTTCTTTTGGGAGGAGAATAAGGAGAAACACCCATGTTTGCAGAAGTTACTGCAGCCATTGAAGATTGGAATTGAGCAGCTGTTGATGATGAAGTTGCCATTGAAGAATGCTTTGTCAAACGCTTAGGTTTAGGGTTTTTATGCAGAGCAAAGAGAAGATGAAAACGCATATAATTTTCTGAGATTGTGAAAAGTGTGAAAGTGAAGACAAGTCATGTATTTATACTAAAATACTCAGGCATACCATCAGTCAGAATTTGCACGTTTTAACAAGCATTAAATGAAAAGAATAATAATCATTTCAAACATTAATTGCTTCTGACAATTTGGGGGGAAAACCAAGATTTTCACTATTCAAACTTCACCTCAAACGTCTCTTCAGTAATGTACACGCCACCTCTTCAGATTTGGTGTGACACGTGTTTGCTTGCATGAGTTCTGAATTCTCTTAAGAAATGAAACGTTAGCCAACGTTCAGATCTTCTAAGGATTGTTAGTTCAGAGTTTCACAAAATAAATAATATTGAGCAGAATAAGTAAGCAATCAGAAGAAATACTTCAGAGCATTAGGCATTTTTGCATCTGTAAAAATTTGCTTCTGACAAATATTATTCTGGACAAAAATCCATACCAATATTTTTCAGAATAAATTTGAATCTATCTTCAACAAGGGGTTTTGTAAAAATATCTTCCCATTGATGATCTGTATCAACAAAGGCTAAATTTATGATTCCCTTCTGAACATAGTCTCTGATGAAATGATGCTTAATTTCTATATGTTTTGCCTTAGAATGTAAAATGGGATTCTTGGACAAACATATAGCAGAAGTATTATCACAAAAGATAGAAATGTTACTTTCAAAAATTTGATAATCTTCTAGTTGACTTTTCATCCAGAGCATCTGCGTGCTACATCCAGCAGCAGCAATGTATTCTGCCTCTGTGGTTGAAAGTGAAATTGTGGGTTGCTTCTTGCTGTACCAGGAGATTAGATTTCTTCCTAGAAATTGACAACTTCTAGAAGTACTTTTTCTTTCCACTCTGTCTCCAGCGTAGTCAGCATCACAGAATCCAACTAATTTGAAATCATCAGATTTTCTGTAACACAAACCCACATTAGAAGTATCTTTCAGATACCTTAGAATCCTCTTGACAGCTATCAAGTGTGATTCTCTAGGATCTGATTGGAATCTAGCACATAGGCAAACACTGAACAATATGTCAGGTCTAGAAGCAGTAAGATAAAGAAGAGAGTCAATCATACCTCTGTAGAGCTTCTGGTCTACTTTCTTACTTACCTCTTCCTTGCCAAGTGAGCTAGTTGGATGCATGGGAGTCTTTGCCAGCTTACTATCAGTCATGTTAAATTTCTTCAGAAGATCTTTAACATATTTGGTCTGATGTATGTAAGTGCACTCTGGAGTTTGATTAACTTGGATTCCTAGAAAGAATCTGAGTTCTCCCATCATGCTCATTTCAAATTCTGCCTGCATACATGTAGCAAACTCCTTTCCAAACATAATATTTGTTGATCCAAAAATAATATCATCTACATAAATTTGACAAATTAGAAGATCTTTCTTAATTGATTTAGAAAATAGTGTTGTATCCACTTTGCCTCTGATGAAATTTTTCTCCAGAAGGAAATTGCTCAATCTCTCATACCAAGCTCTGGGAGCTTGTTTTAAACCATATAGAGATTTCTTTAGTTTGAAAACATGATCTGGAAATTTTTCATTTTCAAAACCAGGAGGTTGGTGGACATAAACTTCTTCTTCTATAATACCATTAAGAAAGGCACTTTTAACATCCATCTGATACAGAGTGATGTTATTTTGTGCAGAAAATGAAATAAGAAGACGTATAGATTCTAACCTTGCCACTGGAGCATATGTCTCAGTGTAATCAATACCTTCTTATTGACTGTACCCTTGAGCAACCAGCCTTGCCTTATTCCTTTCAATTTCTCCTTTCTCATTTAGCTTATTTCTGAAGACCCATTTTGTACCAATTATATTGAATCCTTGTGGTCTTTGAACTAGATCCCATACATCATTTCTGGTAAATTGATTTAGCTCTTCTTGCATAGCAACAATCCAATCATTGTCTTGCAGAGCTTCATCTACAGAAGATGGTTCAATTTCTGACACCAGTCCAAATAGTGATGCTTCAGATGATCTTAGAAAGGATCTTGTTCTAATGGGATCATCCTTCTTTCCAATAATGACATCCTCTGGATGAGAAGCTTTAATTCTGGATGATGATCCTCTAATTATTGATTCTTCAGAAATGTTTAGATTATTCATCTGAGAAGTTAAAGGAGTAGCATCTGGCGTTGCTTCTGGTTCCTTCACTTGAATTTTGTCTTCTTCTGGAACTTCAGAGTCAATGAAGACTACTTCCCTATCTGCAGAGTTTTCAGACTGCTTTGGCTTTTCAGAGCCAAGCTTATCATCAAATTTGACATGAATGAATTCTTCCACAATCTGTGTCTCAGTGTTGTATACTCTGTAGCCTTTAGAGCGTTCAGAATATCCAAGCATGAAACACTTCTGTGCTTTGGAATCAAACTTGTTCAGATTATCCTTAGTATTTAACATATAGCAAATACATCCAAAGGGATGAAAATATGAAATGTTGGGCTTTCTGTTCTTCCACAGTTCATAAGGAGTCTTTTTCAGAAGAGGTCTTACAGACACTATGTTCTGAATGTAACAGGCTGTGTTGATTGCTTCTGCCCAAAAGTATTTTGCCAGATTTGTCTCATTGATCATGGTTCTGGCCATTTCTTGCAGAGTTCTGTTTTTCCTTTCTACAACCCCATTCTGTTGTGGAGTTGTAGGACAGGAAAAATCATGAGCAATGCCATTTTCAGAAAAATATTTTTCAAAATATTTATTTTCAAATTCACCACCATGATCACTTCTGACTTTTATAATTTTGAAATCCTTTTCATTCTGGACTTGCTTGCAGAAGTCAAAGAACACAGAATGTGACTCATCCTTGTGTTTTAAGAACTTTACCCATGTCCATCTACTATAGTCATCAACAATGACTAATCCATACTTCTTGCCTCTGATGGATGCCGTTTTCACTGGTCCAAACAGATCAATATGAAGTAATTCTAGTGGTTTGGAAGTAGAAACAACATTTTTTGATTTAAAAGATGATTTTGAAAACTTCCCTTTTTGGCATGCTTCACAAAGAGCATCTGAAGTGAACTTCAGATTAGGGAGTCCTCTGACAAGATTAAGTTTATTAATCTGAGATATACGTCTCATATTATTATGGCCCAATCTTCTGTGCCAGACCCATTGCTCTTCATTAACAGACAAGAGGCATTTAACATTTTGAACTTTAAGTTCTGAAAGATTTATTTTATAAATGTTATTTTTCCTCTTACCACTAAATAGGATAGAGCCATCCTTTTGACTAATAGCTTTACAACCTTTTTGATTAAAGGTGATATCATAACCATTGTCACTTAATTGACTTATGGACAATAAGTTATGCTTTAACCCTTCAACAAGTAAAACATTAGTAATAGAGGGAAGTTTACCATTTCCAATAGTGCCAGATCCAATGATCTTGCCCTTCTGGTTCCCTCCAAACTTCACATCACCTCCAGATCTAAGTTCCAGGCTTTGGAACATATACTTTTCTCCTGTCATGTGTCGTGAGCATCCAGAGTCCAGGTACCATGATTGGTGTCCTGACCTTGCTGCTAAGAACATCTGCAACAGGAATTATTTTGTTTTTAGGTACCCAGATCTTCTTGGGTCCTTTGGGGTTAGTTGGTTTGTAGGTTTGTCTAAACTTCTGTTTTTCAACATAATGTTTATTCTGACTTGCCTTGGTTTTAAACACATAAGTATTCTTCTCAGAGCTTGTGTGTTTAATGTCATTTAAGTGACCAAATTTAAATTGAGAATACAGAGGTGTCTTCTTGATGAAAAGTTTGTCAACAGATTTTGGATTACTTCCAGATGAAGATTCATATCCAATACCTCTTCTGTTGTTCCCACTAACACCATAGATCATAGAAGCCATCTTGCTTCTGTCTATGCTCTTAGTAAGGAATCTCTGAAAGCTAGAGTCATATTTTTCTAAAATGTTTTCACATGACTTAGTCTCAAATTCAGATTCTTGTTGAGTTATTTCAAAGTCATTTTTGATTTTCAGATTAATTTCTTTTTGCTCAACAAGTTATGTCTTTAGAAGATCAATCTCAGATTTAAGATTGCTTTTCAGCTTCTTGTATTTGAGTTTGATATTATTATAACTTTTAAGAACTTCTGATAAAACTTTTATAAGTTCTTCTTTGGTAAGTTTAGCCATTACCTCTTCAGCGTCATCATCAGATTCAGAATCTGATTCATATCCTGAGGTTTCTTCCTCCTGATCTTCTGTGCTGGTCATCAGTGCAACATTAGCACATTCTTCTTCTGATTCAGAAGATGATTCAGATTCATCTGAGTCATCCCGTGTTGCCATCAGAACCTTCTTCTTTTTGTTAAACTTCTTCTTGGGTTTTTCTTTTTGAAGTTTGGGGCAATCATTCTTGTAATGCCCAGGTTCTTTGCACTCATAGCACACAACTTCTTTCTTGCCAGATCTTCTGTGCCCAGAAGATTCCTTTCTATGATCAGATCTTCTAAAGTTGTTGAACTTCTTTCCCTTGTGCTTCCAGAGTCTGTTTATCCTTCTGGACAACATGGATAATTCATCTTCTTCTTCAGAAGAAGATTCTTCAGAGCTTTCTTCAATAACCTGCAAAGCTTTAGCATATTTATTAGATTTTAAGGCAACAAATTTACCTTTTTCTTTCTTCTGAGGTTCATCTTCCTCAAGCTCAATTTCATGGCTCCTTAGTGAGCTGATGAGTTCTTCTAAAGAGATCTTGTTAAGATCTTTAGCCATCTTCAAGGCAGTCACCATTGGTCTCCATCTGATAGGTAGACTTCTGATGATTTTCTTTACATGATCTGATGTAGAGTATCCCTTGTCCAGAACCTTTAGCCCAGCTGTGAGGATCTGAAATCTGGAGAACATAGCTTCAACAGATTCAGAGTCTTCCATCTTGAAGGCCTCATACTTCTGGATCAGAGCCAGAGCTTTTGTTTCCTTGACTTGAGAATTTCCCTCATGAGTCATCTTTAAGGATTCAAACATATCAAAAGCAGTTTCCCTGTTTGTAATTTTTTCATACTCAGTATGAGAAATTGCATTCAATAATATTGTTTTGGCCTTGTGATGATTTCTAAAATCTTTCTTCTGAGCATCTGTCATAGATTTTCTATCTATCTTCTTGCCATTCCCATCTGTGGGATGAACATATCCATCTATGACTAGATCCTATAAATCAGCATCATATCCAAGGAAAAAACTTTCAATTCTGTCTTTCCAGTAATCAAATTTCTCCCCATCAAACATAGGGGGTTTGGTGTTGATTTTGTCCCTTTCTTCATATTTATTGTTAATGTTGGATGTTGTATTATCAGCCATAGTAACAACTAAATATATATCAAAGTATTTCTCTCTGGATCTTTACTGACACTGTTAAGTGGTAGCACACACAGAACCGGAGCTCTGATGCCAACTGAAGGTGAGATAATACTTAGAAGGGGGGTTAAATAAGTATGAAAGATTAAAAGCTTAGAATAAAAACACAATTATTTTTATCCTGGTTCGTTGAACTCAACTACTCCAGTCCACCCTTCCTAGAGTGATTTGCCTTTCTCAACAAAGACTTAATCCACTATTTAATCAAACAGATTACAATAGTAACACCTAAGAACAACTGTTCTTAGTCTTCTCAAGATCTACTGATTCCAACTGAATCCTCTTAAGGAAATCCTTTACAATTAATGTAAATCTAATACAAGAGTAAGAATGCTTCTAAAAAACTTTAATCAAAACAGTGATATTTCTCTTAAGTTTAAGTACAATGAAATTAATTCTAAGAAGAATATGAGAATATGAGAGCTTTGAATGTTTCAATTTCTTTTCAGCAAAATGTCTAACTGAATAATTTGGTGGAGTCTTCCTTTTATAGGCAGCTGATCCAAGGAGAGCTGAGCGTTAAGAAGAGTGTCCCAAAAAGGTCTGAGCCTTTTTGTCTTCACATCAAGTGACCTTTCCTAGAAGAAGAAAGCACAGAAAAATCCTTTTTGTCTGTGATCTTGTGTCTAGCATAAATAAGGAAAGAGACGTTTGATTTACTCCAACGGATATAATCTTTGAATATTTCTTCTTCAGTTTTCAGCAAGTTCATCAGAGTCTGATTGGGTCAGAGTCTTCTAAATGATGATCAGAACTTTGCTGGATCAGAGTCTTCTGCAGCATGTGTGCTTTCAGCGTGTTAAATATCAGAGCATATTTGAAACAGAACTTCAGTACTGGCAGCTTTAGTACTTTCAGAATCTTCTGTAGAAACTATGCTTTGAACAACTCTTCATACAATATTCTTCTTAGCTTCAGATGCTTATGACTTGCTTCAGATGCTTCTGCTTGCTTCCGATTCTTCTGCTTGCTTTAGATTCTTCTGAATCTTCTGCTTTAAAATCTTCTGGAGCTTCTTGCCTTAGATCCTTCTGGAGGCTACGCTCAGGATCTTCTGTTGGCAGCAATCAGAATCTTCTAATGAGTGCATCTGGCGCTTCAGAGTCTTGTTAATTTCTTGTATTCAATTCTGATTTGCTTCTGGAGTGTTAATATCTTTACTATCTACAGTAAAACCTCTCAAGCAAATTTTAGAGTATATAATTCTTAAATACAAAATTTCCTAATAGTTATCATCAAAACAAAGAGATATTATTAAGAACCAATCTGTGTTCTAACACGTTATCTCTGAAGTAGTATCAACACCAATCCCAGTGGTGTCTACTTTTGCTGAAGTAACCTACAGTATGCCGCCATGTTTCCCATGGGGAATGCCCCCTTATTTCACTCCGGCCGGTTATCGTCCACCTATTCCCGAGGTCCCCGCTGTGACCACCGTTCAAGCTATTCCTGCAACTACTGCTGTCATGACTAGTGCACCTCCGCGTGTGAATATTACTCCACATGTCCTAAACGAACCAATTTTCCATAGGGTACCCAGCGAAACTGTGGGCTTGGAAGAAAGGATGGATGGGTTTCAAGACCAATTTTATGAGATACAAAAAGAATTGAGAGCCCTTCGTGGGAAGGATTTGTTTGGGAAAAGTGCTTCCGACTTATGTTTGGTTCCGAATGTCAGAGTTCCGCCAAAGTTTAAGGTCCCTGATTTTGAGAAATACAAAGGAAATACTTGTCCTCAGAGTCATCTCATTATGTATGCCAGGAAGATGTCTGCCCAAACTGATAATGATCAATTGCTCATTCATTATTTCCAAGACAGTTTAACAGGCGTTGCGCTCAGATGGTATATGGGATTGGATAATGCAAAGATTAGAACTTTCAACGATCTAGGAGGAGCCTTCATCAAGCAATACAAGTATAATGTGGACATGGCTCCAGACCGTGATCAATTGAGGTCCATGGCTCAAAAGGACAAAGAAAATTTCAAGGAATATGCTCAGCGTTGGCGCGAGTTAGCTGCGCAAGTCATACAACCATTGGAAGAAAAGGAAATGACCAAGATTTTTCTGAAGACTCTAGGTCCGTTCTTTTATAAGAAAATGGTAGCAAGTGCACCCAGTGACTTCACCGAAATGGTCAACATGGGCATGCGTTTGGAAGAGGGGGTCCCTGAAGGAAGACTAGTCAAGGAAGGGAGTACCTCCAATAATGCTAAGAAGTATGGGAGCGGTTTTGTGAAAAAGAGAGAACATGAGGCAAGCGTTGTGCAGCAAGGACGATCCAAGAGAGGGTACCCGCCATCACATCAGGTTGCTGCAGTTCATCAGCCACAACATCAACAAAATCAACAAAATCAAAGTCGTGTACACAAAAGACCGGACTTCGATCCCATCCCGATGACATACGCTGACTTGTTCCCATCTTTGATTCAAAAGGTTCACATCCAGACGAGAGCTCCACCTAAGGTACCCAAGAAACTCCCTTATTGGTACAAAGCTGACAAATTTTGCTTATACCATCAAGGTGCTCCAGGCCACGATACTGAGAACTGTTACGGCTTGAAGGCAGACGTTCAAAGGTTGGTTAAGGATGAAATTTTATCCTTTAAGGGTTCCATTCCTTATGTGCAAGGTAATCCCCCACCTCAGCATGGTTCGTCCTCCACGAACATGATCCAAGGTTATTCGGGAAGCTCGTACCAATATAGTGCCTGAAAATGGATCCGAAGGCGACACATCAGACAATTATGCAAGCTTTTCCATTCCATGCAAAGGCTGAATAAAATCCTGAGAAGGGCTCAGCAGGGTGTTTTCTTTTCGTTTGCTTAGGCGTATTTCATTTCTTTGATTAAAAGCATGTTTGGCTTGTATGGCTTGTTTATCTTGAATAATTAATGCAATAAAATGTTTATCTTGAAGAAATCCATTCGTTTCACTCGTAAAACATTTCTCATGCCGACTATACCCAATTCTCTTACTGTGGTGAATAATTGGGGGGAGGATGATGAAGTAAAATGCAGGATCTCTCGTTGTATGCTTTTGGATAAAAAAAACCCTACTAATGATGTAAGGCATTCCTGTTTCAGACATCCTAAAAACACCAGAAATAGTCAACCTTGCTTTTAAGTCTCGAGAAAATATCTGTTTTTTCTCTCCCAATCAAAACCTCGCTTTTAACCTGGGGCAGGGCATCAAAAAAATGAACATCTCAAAATCTGGGTGGGCACAAATATAATTTGACCTTTATCCCTTTGCTTTACAAATCATAAACTAAACCCATATACATGACCCACAAAGTCCTAATTGAAGTAAGGTTATTTCAAAAGCATACTCGACGAAATATCGTTTCCTGACTCCTATGAGCTATGCTCAATTTGACGTTGGCATTATAAATTTAAAGTAATATCCTAACTAGTGATTTTGTCACAAGTTATCGCGATATCTATTTTCAAAACTTCAAGACAAACATATGTGTTGCATTAACAGTTTCAGAATTGACATTTCTGACTTGCTAGATTTGCTTGATATCGTAGAAAGATTACATGTAGACATTACATGTTAAATTTGAAGACTTTGCTAACCTGGGGCAAGTCATTTTCCAAGAGGTTTTGATCCATACAAGTTTGACTTTACTTAGAACACAAGTTTGAAGACTCGGTTATACCGTCAATCAGGGGCAGTTACGTCGAGCTTCTACGAATCTCTCCAAGAGTTTGAAAACAGTGGGGTATTTAGACGCCATGTTTTCTGTAAAATCCTCTCAAGATGACCTTTTATCGTGAACCTTGTGACTTAGGGCATCTGAAAATCAAAGGTGGTTGACAATTCCGCAAGAAATATCCAGTCAGTGACCTAAGAATTCCCAGTGGGCTGACTAGCTTCACCTCTCCAACAAAGCGGATGTTTGTTTCATCCCCGATCGAAGTTTTAACTCCAACATATTCAACAGCTCTGGTCTCATAAAGCGAGTGTACACTCTCTGAGCAATGTTTGATCTATGAAGATTTGATTTGAGTACCCGGAATGTTTTTCATCTCTGTTGTTAGCATACACATAGCATGTAGATAGATAGCATGGCATATGCATCTTGCATCTCTGTTTTGTTTGGCCGTGTTTATCACCAAGTGACTGGGTGTGTCTCCTCCTTCAAGTAGTGTTGTCAGCCCTAGGCAGAAAAAGTGCAATGCTTCTATTTCCCCACAGAGTTCGATCCTCGTGGAAGACGGTTGTTTTAGTTAAATACCATTTGAGCTCATGCCTCAATGGTGGAGTCTTGCTTGACAGTCTCTCTTCAGTTATTTCCTGAATTGAACTTCGGTCCTTGACGATCACATTTGTGGACATCTCCAACTCTTGGATAAGGATTAAGTATGCATTTATTTTGCACTCAGTTCCCCAAGAAGATTTTTCTAAAGATCACTATCGAAGACAGATATTTCTCCAACAGCGTTATCAGAAGCTTTTCAACAATTTACATCGGGACTGCAAGCACTCTCTTTATTCGAGCAACTCGTTTTGATCAGGATCTTGTTCAAAACGACAAATAGCAGTCTCCTCAAGACAATGTTTCCACCCCCGGTGGATTTACCAAGATTATCAAGTCGTCAAAAAAGGCATTCCTCTGGAAATCTGTCAGAGAAAGGCATCGAAGACATTAGAAATATTTCTCTTTATTTGAGAACTTACACTACAAGGATACATATTTTATAACTACAACAAGATACTCCTCAGGAATGTATTCTCGGGCGAGTCTATCACACAAGATTTAACTCCATCAAAGAGCATCTCTTCCGAAAAGTTCGATGAAGTTTATTACAACTAGTCTCTCTTTATTTGAGAGGACATATTTTGCTGATCAACAGGCTTACATCTCTTGAAGATCCCCGTTGAAGCTTTGTAATCTCTAGTACATATCATCTTGGGTTATTACCTCTGCTTAGGCTATCATACGTATGATAGTAGGTAACACACCTTTCCTTTTTTTGTGTTCACCTGTTCTTAGGCTATCATATGTTTGATAGTAGGTAACACGTATCGTTTTGGTCAGACACTTTTTCTTAGGCTGCCATATGTTTGGTAGTAAGTGATCTCTCCTTCTTTGGGTTATTACCTTTGCTTAGGCTATCATACATTTGATAGTAGGTAATATATCATCCTTTTTGGTCAGACACCTTTTCTTAGGCTGCCATACATTTGGTAGTAGGTGATATTACCTTCTTTGGGTTATTACCTTTGCTTAGGTTATCATACATTTGATAGTAGGTAATATACCATCTTCTCCTTGGTCAGACACTTTTTCTTAGGCTATCATACGTTTGGTAGTAAGTGATCTCTCCGTCTGTTGGTTATTACCTTTTCTTAGGTTGTCATATGTTTGATAGTAGGTAATATACCTTTCTTTTGGTCAGATACCTTTTCTTAGGCTGCCATATGTTTGATAGTAGGTCATCTTTCCTTTGGTGTCCACCTTTTCTTAGGTTATCATATGTTTGATAGTAGGTAACACATCTTATTATGGTCAGACGCCTCGGCTTAGGCTACCATATTTTTGGTAGTAGGTGATCTCGACATCCTTTGGGTTATACCGCTGATTAGGCTATCATACATTTGATAGTAGGTAATACACCGTGTTTTATGTTCACCTTTTCTTAGGCTATCATATGTTTGATAGTAGGTGACACACATATTTTGGTCAGACGCCTTTTCTTAAGTTGCCATATGTTTGATGGTAGATGATCTGTCCTTTTGTTTATTACCTTTTTCTATCATATGTTTGATAGTAGGTAATATATCGTCTTTTGGTCAAACACCTTGGCTTAGGCTATCATATGTGTGATAGTCGGTAACATGCGTTTCTTGTTTCAACCGGATACCTTTGTTTGGGCTGTCACACGTTGATAATGGGCAACCCTTCACTTTTAAGATTTCATTTCACTGTTCAAGCTACTGTACTCCTGGTGGCATTGTTATATCATATCTTCATTTTGGAGAACCCATAATGCTGATTGTGGCCTCTTCTTGTGGTGTCTCGTGTCACTGAGTTTGCTCTCCGCGTGTTATGTCTAATTATTCCCCTGTGACATCCTTTCTCCACAAGACCGTCTGTCTTGCATTCTTCATATCATTACATATCATATGCATCCGGTGGCTTCTTATGGTCAACAATCCGTGCAATGTTTATATTTAAGTCCCTCCTATCTCGTCGAGACGGAGATTTCTGTCTCCATATCTCCGGATAGAAGTAACTTAAATAGGGGCATCTGTCACACCCTAATTTTTGACCGCGAGACCCCCCTCTGTTCGCGCAGTTTTCTATTGTTATTTGACTTTAATTTAATAGTTATATTTTTGCGACTAACCAACTTGTACAAATAGGTAATTTCAAGGCGAGATGGTATTCTTTCTCACAGACGAATACTTTAAGACGTGACTAAAGGAATTCGAGTTCCGATGGTTCTAAAGTTTCTGTTCGATCTGGGTCCCATTGTTAGATTTGTTGCACATTCTTAGATCAATATACCAAATACGCTCCTTGGATGCGCTTCCCGGCTATATCTCATTAAAATCAAAATCAAACTTCAGTTGGTTTATGGATTAAGATTTTGTTGAATTATTCTCAAGAACACGAGAGGTTCGATGTACCACCTTCATGAGTACATTCCCTACCAAGTCTCATCAGGACGCATCAACATCCCTTCCTGGATACCATTAAGATCGAGACGTTGCAACACGAGTTTGGATTAAGACTAAGTATTCATTCGAATGTATTTTGATTTCAATATTTTGCTAAAAATAATGAAGTGTCAAGACTTGATTTACGGAAAACTTGAGCTTATGTGGAAAGAAGACCCACGTGAATTCCTTGAGGTGTTAATGCATGAATTCTAAGTCCATTATATATTCATACGGCGAGATGAGTTTATAATACAAGTCAAGGTTGAGGACAACTACAATCATCTATTGCCGTTTGAGATTGCAACACAATTGAAGACAAAATGTTTTTGTGAAGCTGAAATCTAAAAGCAATTACAACAATTGTCTCGCAAAAATATGGACTTGTAGGGGAATTTAAAATTAACAATTGAATGCAACCCTGCCACTCTATCTGGTCACAATTGTCACCACTAGCTTGTCCGCAAGCAGTATCAACTTCGATGAAGAACACAATTTGGAACTGTTACAACTTTGCTAACTCTTTGTTTTCCACTTGAGGGATTTTCCAAGTAGCCTTCGTACATTGAAATGTGGTACCGTCGTATGATTCCCCGACAGTTCCTTCAACAAGGCAGGGTCGTCGACCGCAAACCAGCACACGACAAGCTAATTCCCTGCAGAAACATCATTTGGAATATTAATAAATTACAAGATGGGAGTATGAAAATGCTGCAGCAACACCTCTTGCTATTCAGAAAACCTGTATTCAGAAAACCCAACAGTTAACATAGTCACCAATGGTTCTACTGTTAAGACAATAAGAGAGGAAAATTATCAAATAGGTACCTCTGCTGTTGATCTTAAGCCTACATCACCAACTTCCCAGGTTCACTTGGGTGAGAAATACAAGAACAATCCACTGCTCTCTTTCTTCATAACCGCAAGCCTTGTTTGAAGTTTCTTCATAGAAGAACCTAAACCTACAAAATCAAGTGTTGAAGCCCAAAGTCGCGTTTCCAACACTCCGGCATCACTAAAATTAGAGTCATAAGTAAAATAAGCGGAGGCATATCAGATAAAGCATGAGACTTAGTGATGTTTTTGACTACCGCATCGTAAATAATTTCATGGTCATTGGCTCTGTTGAGATTCCCAGAGGTCACCTGGTCGCGACAGCCTGCGTAACCTATAAAGGAAGATAAAGAGTCAGTTATTTAATTTGTTACACAAGAGCTAAGGGAATTAGAGTACTCTCTAATTATGACAGCAACACCCTCAACTTTGTTCTCGCTCACAAGTCGGTCTTAGCTGCTTCTGGAAACTTCGATTTCTGCTCCTCCTTCGTCATCGCAATGCCCACCATTTCTTAGCCCTAAACTCCCTTTCAAACCATAAAATACCATGTCACAGGAACTCTCGGCCGCTGCAATTATCAGATGCACAGTCTACTGAAAATCTACGTGTGTAAGAATGCAAGAATGCAAATTTTCGGCGAATAATTCAAGAATGCAAAGTCTACTGAAAACAATACGTGTCTATGGCTAGAACACCTCACCAGAATATCCTCACACCAGTGTATCTCCCAAAGCTGTAACAGATCCGCAACCTGCAGTCGAGACACCCATAATACTTGGTCGCCATATCCCTCAAACTGTACCCTTTCCTCGGATATTCCTGCAAAAAAAAATAAAAGCCAACAGCCAGAGTTGTGAAAGAAGACGATATTGATGAAGTTCAGGAAAGGTGTTGGCGCTGGTAGATACATCGGACAACTCATGAAACAAGCCCTGCAGCAGAAGGATGCATCTCGGATATTTAATGAAACTCTCATAGTTGAAATACCTCTGTCCTGAAAAAAAACCCGCCGTTAGAATTTGTTAAAGCTAATAATAAAACTCTGTGACACAGAACAAGCAACAAAGCCATTCCAAACTCGGGACAGATTTAGAAAAGTTTCTGAAAGGAAAGGACGACAAATCTTCATATTATCCTCTCCCAGCTCACGATCCAAACCTGCCGCCAGAATTTGTAAAGTTAGTAATGCAGTGTTACAATCTACAAAGATATGGTTCAAGTGTATCAAGTCATTAGTATAAAATTACGGACTCGCAAGTTACAAGCTTCCTTAAGTTTGCTCACTGCTGAATACAAGAAATTAATGCTGTACGCAACCGTATTTTGATCAGTCCGTCGTCGTGTAGTCTGAACTTTTTCTGGTACCATTGTTTCCTTTTTGTCTCGCTGTTTCGACACCGGAAGTGTACTAGCCCTGCACATAACAAGCTTTATCAAATTATGACATCATTGATAAGCAGATGTATAAGCCTTATCAATTTTCACCTGCGTAATTCACTGGTGACTTGGAGGAATACGATAACTTTACCACTCTAGTCGACGAGTACATCCAATCTGCACAAATGGACACAAGGAATTAATAAGAAGGTTCTCGCTTCAAAAGAGGAAAATATTAAGGCCTTGCACACCAAGTCAAAGACTGCACTCCTGACTGATGCCTGTTATTTCCACCAACTGCTGAAGCACCTGCAAGTAATAACAAGCTGTAATCCATCGGCCACTCCAACCGGACATGGGAGCAATTCCTACAATTCACAAATCTGTTCATGTCAGCCCTCACATGTATCAAGGCGGATCGATAAGCTAAAACGTAAACTTGTTAAAAGTCGGTACCATCTTATGAACTGGGAGGCATTCAAATGCCGCAAGAAGACTCGTCGCATGTAAGCGTAGTTAACCTGTCAAAACAACACCGACTCCATCAAATGGGGGCATTTCAAAAGGTCTAAATGAGTTTGTTTCGAGGATACAAGTCGTCTTCCAACAGTGTAATTCGTGAAGCAGGAGTATACAGAGATGGACAACGGCGACTTTGAGAAGTTGGACGACTCCTGCAAACCACCAGTATTATTCAGCATAACCTTCAAAATAGAAGGCAGAACCAATGGTTATTAAGAAACTGAGGGATAATTCATTACGCAACTTGATTCTATATTAAAGTTGCAAGAATACCGTAATACCGAGTCACAAGCTCTTGTCAAGATTATCAGTAATAGTCGTGTTGGCCAAGTGAATTTGAGGGTAAAACCACCTGTGTGCAGAACATTCATAGTAGAGGGTAATGTTAGGCATCACAACAACACCTCAATCTGTAGCTTTTTTGATACAACCAGCCCGAAGTTCTCCTCTTCACATTTGACCATGCTGTGCGGAAAGAAAGAAAAAACAATAGTGTTAACGGGGTTAGACGAGCATACAAAACCTCAAGAGCTTTTGAAAGTCAAAACATAAAAATAACCTTTCTATGGCGACGATAAGAGCAAATTCGAAGACAAGTAGAGACTACGCGTTCTCACGTTTTCCATTTTAACAAAGCATTGGGAAGAATTTTCTCGAGATTTCTGATACGCCTTTCCAACTTCTCAAACCTCCACCGGCGGCCTCAGCTCTTGAACAACCTGCATTTCAACGAGGATTTGATTTGTCATGTACCTTTCAGTAATCTCAAAAAGAAGGGATCCAAAGACCAAACTTCTAAGAGACATCTAGAACAGAAGTTCAGCTAGAACGGTAAAATCTTACGCAATAGGTTGGGAATCCTAGCCTCGTGGCGAATAACCTGACCGATCTGCAACCACACAGAACAACATTGTTTGACACCTACAAACACACCTGCTGATACAACCGCGAAGTTAGAAAAGAACCCCAGACTGCGTGATACTACTTATGAGGTTGCTCTTGTTGCATTGGCTACAAATTCATCTTTCCATAAGAATCTCTTATCCACTGTAAAATCCATGACCCCTTTCGCTGCATAGTTATCTCCGTCGACTTCAAGATTTCCAACCGCCAAGTTTGTCTTCCCCGCCTGCAAACAATCAAAGATATTAATTCAACGCATTCAAGTTTGGAATAAGTTTAAAGCATGTCCAAAACCAGAACAAAAGATTTTGAAACGCATTCAAGACATTTTATTCCCAAAACAGAAACATATTCCAAATGGATATGGACAGCAATAAACTACGTCAATTCAGAAGCAGTAAGCGTATACCACCATAAGCTTGAGACAGAAAATCGCATCTTCCCAAAACCGTGTTCCCAATTCAAACCTGCAAGAGGACAATCGCATTTAATCAGAATAAAGAGGAAATAGGAAAATCAGATACATGTTTCAAACATGCTTAGACGAAAGCGGAAACAAATTCAATTTCATCATGAAGGAATCATAAGCCATCAAGACCGCTTAATTCCTTTCCAGTTCCGGAATCTTTGCTCAGAGTCTATAAAAACCTAACAGAGCCACAAAAATTAGGAGGACACAAAACAAATTATAACTATACTCAACATTCACCAAAAAATCGTAATCCACAATCATCAAACCCTCCACAATATTCAAACATTCAACCACTCAATACAACAAATATATTCAAACACATTAGAGAAAGATGTTAATCATCTTAAGTGAGACAAAACCTCCACTCCACAATAATACAACCAAGCCGTAGGGACTTTGCCTTAACAGAGATAAAGGTGTACCTCGTTGATCCCTATCCGAGTACGTAATTCCTTTTCTTAAGACGATGCAAAGACTATTATCCTACAACTTGTGGTGGTTACATCTCCCTTAAAATGACAACTCGTCTCTTCTCCTAAAATCAATCAATCAACTACCCTAAACCCGTAGGAACTTTGACCACAGTCAAAGAACTCCTCAAACCCTTTAGGGGAACTACAAATACTCTGATTCCACTCCCGTAAGGATATGTAGGCATGAGATGCGATATCTTATCAAGTATACTTAGAAATAAACCCCTAGGTCTTTAACCTTAAGCAGATAAACCATAGCAATAAACAAATATTAAAATAAGAGGTTCCTGTAGAGTACTACAGAAACTTAGGATGCTAGTACCTTCCCTAAGTTTAACTAACCCCCGAACCTATAACTCTCTAGCTTGCATTTGCATTGCATTGTGGAAATTTCGATCTTTATCCCTTCCTTTGGACAAATTAAAGTTTGTTTGCAAAATGAATTAAAGATTCAAACTAATCAATAGTTTGGTATCCGATTTTCACCGCGACACCTTTTTAGCCACAAATTAAGATCCAACTAAGGACTTAGCACAGATCAAACATTGTAACATTGCAATTGTTAGGGGTAAATTATACAAACTGCTCATAGAGAGCATCACAAATACAGATTGTCAAACAATTCCTACAGAAGGCTAACCAAAACTAATCAACAAAAAACAACAGTAGCACCTCTTCCTGCACTAACTCAGTAATCAGTAGTCACAGCAGGCTTAGACATTAATCTTTTTCTTCATCAGAGCTGGACCTGTCCTCCTCAGATTCTTCAGAGCTTTCTTCTGCATCATCAGTGTCTTCCTTTGAGCTGTCAGCAGCTTCCTCTGAGCCATCTTCTTGACCATCATCTTCCCTTGTACCATCATCATCAGTGAGTTCAGCATCCTCATCTTGCTCTAGAGATTTTAGCAGTTTTTCAAGAGTTTGCTTCCTCGCATCCAGTTCCTTGCATGTTTCTTTGATTATTGCCATTACTTCAGCTTTTCTGGTTTTGGGACCCCTTTTGGATGTCTCAGTGGAAGTCATGGCAATGTCTGGAACATGGGTTCCTTGAAACAACTTGTGATGGAAGGCTAAGGGAGTTTCTCTTTTGCTAGCTACATCACTGGTCTTGAGGATATTTGGAAATTATGCTAACATATTTCCACAAATGAGTGAAGGAAATGCTATGGGCCTTTTTATGCTATAGCTACCAACATGCTTCATAGTCTGATCAAAGATGTAAGTGCCATAATCCAATTTGGTCTTGGTCCTAACAACATAGATAACTCTCCCCAAGATAGTGGCCACTGACGATTTGTGATTAGTTAGCACCCAGTTTGCAGCACCAATCTTGTGCAGCACAACATATTTCACACTTAGTTTGCTGGCAGCAAGCTTTCCTTTTGATGGCCACTTTCTGACTTGATTTCCAGTAATTACTTGGCACATTTTATTGTCAGAGATGGTTAACTCAGCATGAGCTTCATTTGATCTTCCAAGGAAGTTGTTGATGGTAGTGGGAGTGAAGATGACACCATTTCCTCGCACATAGACTTTCCTAAACTCAGTGGATTTTCTATCAGCACATTCATCTGATAAGTTTACTATGAATTCTTTGACCAGAATTTCATAGCATTGGGAGAACTGAGTTACAGTTTTCATCAACCCTGCATCACAAATGAGGGCCATGATCTCCTTGTTTTCAAGAGCATTTTATGCAAGCTCTCTCTCCAGGGCCAACCTCTTTTGATATACATATTTCCATCTGATAGCACACGACAGATAGTGAAAAGAGATGTTGTCAATTGGCACTTTAGGAACATTTGCAGCCAATTTACTGATATAAGGTTTCTTCTTAGATTGGATGTCAGTGACATCAATAGCAACATCAGAATCTGTCTCTGGTTCTGAACTAGATTCAACCTTCCTCTTTTTGGTGGTTACTTTGCTCCACCCTTTGGAGGGTCCAACTTGAGTCCTCTTTGTTCCAGCCTTCTTAGTGGAGATGTCTTGCTCAACAGTCTTCTCAACAGCCCTTTCTGTGGAGATGTCTTTCTCACCAGTCTTCTCAACAACCTTTTTCTTGAGGGAGCTTTGGTCAACAACCTTTTTCCCTTTCCTTGTCATCAGCCTTTTGGCTATGCCCGAATTGATCTTTCCTATGAGGTCATTGTCAAAATATTCATCTAGGTATACCAACTCAGTATTTTTGGTGCCTTGAATATCATCACCCATTTTCTCAGCACCTTTACCTTTGTTTTTCCCTTCTGGTGTAGGGTCTTTCAATGTTTTGACATTGTGAGAGACATCAGCTTGATCCTCCTGGTTAGGATCAGTCCCCTTATTGTTGGATGGTGTGGGTATGTTGAGTGCGTTAGCCACCATATCTGCAATTTTAAGGTGTGTTCTTCTCGCTTCCTCTCCAGTTTGGTAATCAGATGTAGCAGCAGGAGGGACCTGACCTGAGACAAGGTCTTTGGGTCTTTTTGCATGCAACATTTTAGGTTCCTTCACCAATAATCCTTCTGGTGTCATCATTCGAAGTGGAGCTATTTCAAGCACTTCATTAGGGTTGGAATCAACATCGTTGTCGGTCATTCTTTCGGCTGAGGTTGGTTTAGAATGTTGCGACATTTTTAGGGACGTTGGTTGAGGGAGAAGAGATTTTCTGTGCTTGTTGGAAAAGGTATGGATGTTGGATAGTTTGTGATGGCACCAAGAGTAGAGGGGTTGTATCGTATAAGTGGTAATGGGGTACGATTGCCCAATAGGAGGGAACTTACCTTTTTGATTTATCATTAAATGATTTAATTTCAAAATGTAATTCCTTTTTACTGTTAGTTGCTATAACTCATCATTTTTGGAGGACCTCAATTTTAGCAAAGAATTTTTAAATTGAGACTCCTTGACACTTCTTGAAACCATGTCAGCACTATTATAGACATAATCACCAGGTTTAGCACAACCCTCTTGCCATTTACACAAGTTACCCCTGAGCATGTCTCCCTTGAAATCCTCAAAGCTTGTTTGGATAGTACTCTTGATGTCACAGAACAAGGTCATGACATTTGGAGTGACATTGCTTTCTTTATGCAGGGCAGCTTCCATGGACTCCATCAGGTTCCAATATAGCCTATCTAACTTTCCCTGATGTCCAGTCTTTGGGTATCCCTTCTTGGCTTGCTCCCAACATGACGTTTCTTACATCCTGTCCTTCTTTCTGAAGCATACTTTGAAGATCCACTTGCTGATGTGTTGGACCTGGTCCTTTCTATCTTTAGAGGTTGTCTTCCTTTCTCCAGCCATAGTTGGTCCTTATTTTCCTTATTGATCAATCCAGTTATGTTACTTCTGGGCTCCCATAGGTAACAATTATTCTTGGATCTAGATCCCCTCATTTCTTCCTCACCTTCTTCATTGACAACCACACACTTATCCTTTGAAAAATGGACTTTTAAACCTTGATCACATAGCTGACTTATGCTTATTAGGTTGACAGTCAATCCTTTAACCAGCAAGACATCCTTCAATTTTGGAGCTTTAGAACTGTCATGTTGTCCAACGCCTGTAATTTTTCCTCTAGCTCCATCACCAAAGGTTACATGACTGGATGAATAAGGGTTGAGTTTTATCAAGTGATCCTCAATTCCAGTCATATGTCTGGAGCATCCACTATCAAAGTACCAGTCCTCTTGGGTTGGCATCATTAGAGAGGTGTAAGCTACTAAAGCCACATTCTTGGCAACCCAGTGTCTTTGCTTGTTAGGAGCATCCTTCTTAGGTTTTGCTTGATGCTGCCTTTTGACATGAGCTCTCTGTTTAGATTTCCCTTGATGAGGATGACTAGGAAATCCATGCAGCCAGAAACACACAGATTTGATATGACCCAGTTTTCCACAGTGGTAACATCTATACCCTTGGAATCTACTTTTGACTTAGTTCCAGTTTCTGTGTGGTGGATGTTGTGACATTGGTCATGACATCCTCTTTACCTTCTGAATCTCAGGTTTCAGTCTCTTGAGTTTCAAAGCAGAATTTTGTCTATCAACAAATCCCAGTCCAGACCTATTTCCTGAATTCTGACCACTCTTCAGGATTTCTTCTAGAGTTTCAGTCCCAGGGTTTAGCATCCTTATGGATTTTTCCATCTGCTCCATTTTGGATTCCAACAAGTTGACCTCACTTTTGAGTGAGTCTATTGTTGCTAGCTGCTCTATCTTCTCAGCCTCTAATTCCATTATGCACTTCTTCTGGTGCTCTCCTTGCTGATACAATTTAGTACTTCTGATGTGTAGCTTTTTATATGAATATGCTAGTTTATCATAAGTCAATTCATCTTCACTTGAATCACCATCAGATATACATACACTATTTAAAACAATGACATGTTTGGAAGATTCTCCTTCTGATCCACTTTCTGAATCTTCATCAGACCATGTGACCGTTAGGCCTTTTCCCTTCTTTTTGAGGTATGTGGGACATTCCTTTCTAATGTGTCCATATCCCTCACACTCATGGCATTGAACTCCTTTGCCTTGGTTAGAATTTTCCTCAGAGTTACTCATTCTGCTGCTGTCAGAAGAGGTGTTCTTGGCATAGGTCTTTGACTTATGATCTATCTTTTTGATCAGTTTATTGAATTGTCTTCCAAGCAAGGCTATTGCTTCTGACAAATTCTCCTCTTTTCACCACTCTTCTTCTGAATCCTCAGCAGTGTTTGAGACAAGAGCTATGCTTTTGCTCTTTTTCTCTACAGTTTGATCACACATGCCCATCTCAAATGTTTAGAGAGGACCTATGAGTTCATCCACTTTCATGTTGCATATGTCTTGGGCTTCTTCAATGGTTGTTACTTTCATGGCAAACCTTTTAGGTAAGGACCTGAGAATCTTCCTTACAAGCTTCTCTTCAGCCATCTTTTCTCCCAAGGCTCCTGAGGTGTTTGCAAGTTCAAGAACATTCATGTAAAACTCATGAATGGTCTCATCTTCCTTCATTCTCAGACCTTCAAATTTGGTGGTCAGCATTTGAAGTCTTGACATTTTGACCTTGGAAGTTCCCTCATGAGTAGTCTTGAAAGTGTACCAAACATCCTTTGCTAGTTCACAGTGGTGTACTAGTCTGAAGATGTTTTTGTCTATACCATTGAAGAGTGCATTCAATGTTTTAGAGTTCCCAAGAGCTAAGGCCTCTTGCTCTTTGTTCCATTCCTCTTCAGGAATTAACACATCTACTTCATCCTTGTCAGTCTTCACAGGATGTTCCCAGCCAGAGTTTGCAGCTCTCCAAGTCTTGCTGTCTAAGGATTTTAGGAATGCAATCATCCTAGGTTTTCAATAATCATAATTAGAACCATCCAGAATTGGAGGTCTATTAGTGAATCCTATATCTTTATCCATAGTACCAGAATTTATTTCCCTAGATCTCGCCCAGAATAAATAGGCAGGATGTCTGCTCTGATACCAATTGAAATTCTGGCAAGCACACGATGGATGTTATTACCAAAGTTATAACATCCACTGTGACATTGACTACTGTACTAACTAATTAAACTGTAAGTAAAAGCAGTAAATAACACAACAATTATTCACCCAGTTCAGTGTCAACAACACCTACATCTGGGGGCTACCAAGCCAGGGAGGAAATTCACTATCAGTAGAATTAATTCAGAGTCAAACAACTCAGTTTGCACTCCTCACTTAAAACCTACCCAATGACACTTCAACCTAGAGACACTCTAGACCTGAGTATTCCCACTCACTCCCCCTCAATCACACCACAGTGATATTCAATTACAGTTACAGAATAAAGATGAAGAAGCACTTCATACACACCTTGATCTTGCTTCAAAGCTTTGATCAATGAACACACACACTCTTCCTTAAAAGCTTTGAGTGAGACACAACTTAGAATCTACCTAATCAATGCAACAGACAATTTCTTGGTAAACAAGTATTCCTAAAAATCAATTCACACGTGAAGAACACACTTTCTTCACTCACAATTACTCAGTGAAGAACAACCTTCTTCACTCACAAGGACTCTTAATTTTCACTTTCTAATCTTCTGTCAAGAGCTGCTCTTCTAGGATTGCTCCTTCTGATATTTATAGCAGCAGTCAGTCCTTTGGGCCTTGGTGCACACAGGTAGGTTTAATCATAACAAACCCTACTCTTCAATTCTCTGCCCGCTTGTCATTTAATTCAGGAGCATTTGTTTCGCTTTAGGGCTTCTCAAATGTCTCATGTCTTAAGAACTGTCACTCAAGAATCTAAGGAATGCGAGATTCCAAGAACTCAGTTCTTTTAGGAATGGATTGAATAGGTTTGAGAAAGGTGGGATGTTTTGGAGTCGAAAGATTGAATGAACAATAACTCAAAGGGTGTGCCTCGAGAGTTATTCGTTCAAAGATCCAAGAAATGCTAGATTCCAAAAATCTCATTCTTTTGTAAATTTGATTAAGAAAAATGTTTAGATAAAAATTAAGTATTTTGAAACAAAAGGTTGAAAAAGCATTTGAAAAAAGATTTGAATCGGATTGGTTGATGAAAAGATGTTGATGGTGAGGCAAAAGGCACACAACTTACATTTTTGAATAAAAACCACCTGACATTAGATCAAGGGTTCGCGAAAGAGGTGAGAATCGATACTAGTCCCAGTGGGTGTTCCTAATAACGAAACCATGATGAAATGTGTAAATGTGTGTGTTAGGTCGATGGTGAATGCTTACGAGCAAATGACTTGCAATGGGTGTTTGAAAATGGCTCGATGACTAATCGAGAATTAGTTTGAAAACGGTTTAGTTTATGCTAGTCCTCAGGGGTGCTCCTTGTAAACAAATCATAATCAAAGCAATACAAATGTGTACATCGAAATGGGAGCGGGGTACATGTAAGTTACACGGGATTGCACGAAATAAAAGGATTCATTGTATGGTAGCCTAAGAGGAAGTTGTGTGTGTGAGAGGTGTCCTAAACTAAGCCTTAAGCAAGAGTCGGACAAAGTCCAACAATCCGTTGCTCATAAAAGATAACCACAGTCCACCGATTTAGGCTTTTAGGGTTTCGATAGTTGTTAATGTGTTTTCGAAAAGTATGAACAAGATATGAATAAGATGAATATAATGACAAGATAATATCAAGATAATATAAACAAATAGTATAATCAAGATAATATCCACAATAGTATAATCAAGATAATATTAACAAGTATATGAACAATGATAATAAGATCAATATATATTAACGGGAATGTAAATTAAGAATATATTGACGAAAATTAAAGTTAGTGGTTAGTTGTCATTGCTTTATATCGAGTCGAAATGTAGCGCTAAATCGTCGTAGCACGATCTATGATGAAGAACATACTATAGGAGGTCACGCAAGTTGATATTCATGCTAAAACATGATGGAGAAATGATATTGAGAATCATTCTCCATAGTAATTGCAACACACGAAAAGAAAAGGTGACGGTCTCGTCTTAATCACAAACTTGTGTTAATTAATCGAAGGTAACCTATCATGATTCCAAAGTATAGAAAATGATCTAAAAGATCATTCACCACAGATTTGAAATAACGAAGGTTAAACAACCTCAATCAACCAACATTCACGATTTTTAGACTTCATGGACCAAGATCAAATTGAAAATAAAGTTAACATTAATATGAAATGAGGTGAGCTTAAATGAATTAGAAAAGAAATGGTCTAATCTCAATCATTGATTTTATCGACGAATCGATAATACACAATTATTTAGATGTTCATCGACCAATAGTAAAACAAAAATAAAAAATGAAAAACAAAAAAAGAAAATGGAATTTATTAGAAAAGATGGGGGGTATGTTAGGAATGGAAATCATTTGGGCTTAAAAATGAGCCCATCATTCCCAAGAAAATCATAATACGGTGGGAAGAAAAAAAACAATGGGGTTGAAATGAGGAATTGAAACGGGCCAAGCCCAAAGGGTAACCCCACGATTTTTTCAAAAAAAACAAGCCACAATCAGCTTAAAACTCAACCCACTTTTGTCAAGCAAAACTTATTCTTTTGGAACAGGTGTCGCATCGCTGTGAAGGAGGGGCCGGCAAGAACAGAAGAGTCGCCACCATTCATTATTTATCCCAATGATAGGGAAAGGAAACGATCAGAGAAAACCTACGAAAAAGGGAAAAGACAGGTCATCGCAACCATATCTCGGGTTCGGGAGTCAATTACGCAAAGGGGAAGGTATGAGCACCCCTCACGTCTGTTGTACTCAACGGGATCCACGCTTGTTGTCAATCTAAAAGGGTGTCAAACTATCTAAGCTACAGGCTCATGGGGACAAAAGAAAAGAAAATAGACTCGATAGAGCATCGTCGCTCTATGACTACGTATTCCCTCGTGCATTGGGAAAGTCAGAGTCAACGTAGTTCGGAAAACTACGGGTGATGGGGGGAAGGTTGCTCGCCAAGACATCGTCGTCTTGTGCCTACGTGTCCTCGTCTGGTACGAGAAATTAGAGCAAATGTAGTTCGGGATGACACGACCATTGGTTGGTTCAAGTGTTTTAATCTGAGTAGGGTTAAACCTTCGTTCTAGCAGTTAGGTGTATTGCTGCTCGACCATTGGAGACTTAGGCGTTACCTGTTTGCGGTAGAACCAAGAGTTAATACACTCTTTCTGAAAATGGTTTTCAATTAATCCCGAAGGATAAAAATGTTTGATGTTTTTGTTTTATGTTTTTTATGAAAGAAGTGAATTGAGTTAAGATTTGTAACTCATGTTGCACTAAAGACTATGACTTGAGAGCGAATGCGTCGCATATCGCCCAAATGGCATATGCTAAACACTCTAGACAGTTGAGAGGAGGCCACCCAACCATCATTTCCCAAGTACTTAAGGCTCGTAGCGTACAACACACGTTATCATTTATTAGGTGTTTTGAATTGTTTAGGAGATGAGAAGAGGAAGACACAGACTAAGGGGAAACTGGACCCTAATATTGTCATACATAATGCCCCTAAAGTTAGGATGAAAGGAAGAAACTATCTTAATGTTATCATGCATAGGATTGAACACCTAATATCTCTCCTACTCCCATCTTAAATAGAGGAACTAGAAATCCTAGGGGGATCATGGAAAAAGGCCAAGTAAACACAAAATAATTCATTCACAGATGAAGTAAAAAGGAAAAGAAAGTTGACTTAAACAAGTCAACACGCAATGCAAACAAGAGATATGAGATGCAAAGAAAAGATGTATACACAAAGAAAAGAGGGAGGAAAAAGTGTCAGGCAGCCACCACCACAAGCACATCTCAACCAACAATTCAAGATTCACACAAAGCAATGCAAACAAAACAATGCAAACAACAATGCAAATCAAAGACAAATGTCCATGGCAAGCTCAAAGCATGAATGGTAACACCAAATCAACATGGACAAGTGGTAAACCCCTTAGGGAAGAAGTGAATCATAATGAGAATGATCCTAAATCAAGCATAAAACAAAAGACAAAGTACAAGTACAATCATATGAAGTGATAGAACCAAAGTTCTACCACAATCTCAACACTTAAGACAAGTGGAGAAACATGATTCCAAGTGACTTGTGATGCAAGCTAAAAACTCGAATGACCTATGACAAGATGAAACAGCACCTCAAGTATGTTAGAATTAACCAACAAATCTCAAAAGGTGGTTAGGGGATCACTCATGATCATATCCCAAAGTTTTAGGTCAAAATAGTGTGTGTAACTCTCCACAAAAGGACTTAACTTGCAACAAATACAAAAAAAGGAGGAAAGCTCAATAAATTCCAAGTAAATTACACAAAGTAACCAAGATCAATGGCAAATAGAAGCCAAAGTCTCAAAAAGAAACTCACCTCAGGGCATCACCAAACAATTTCATTGTTAGAGGTGTTCCACCTTATCGAGGGTTAAATCGAGGGTCAAGAAAAACCAATTTAAAAATGATCATCAATGGACCAAAACCACCCTCAAAGAAGCCTCAATCCCTCACCTAAGTGGGGGAGAAGCTATATTCATAGGGGATAAAATTTGGAGTTCAAATGGGCAAGAACCAAATTAGGGTAAGCCATAAAACACCTTGAAACATTAATTCCAAATAAAATAGCAAAATAAATAATAAATGCAAAATAAAAATTTGGAAAATTAATTAACATGTTAAAAAGTCTAGAAAATATTTTTAGGTATTTTTATGATGTTTAGAAGTATTTTAAAATACTTAAAACGTAAACAGAAAATAAATAAAATAAAAATGAAATAAGCAAGATGAGGGGGTGTGTTAGCAAACAGAAATGAACTAGCATCCATGTGAAGCGCGCATATGGGCCAGTCACGGGGGTGGGGATAACAAATGACTTAAGCCCACCCATTTAAACTCATAAAAAACAAAATGAAATAACACACAAAGCCAAAACGCCGCGTTTCACTTATATGCGTCAGCGTCCACGCAAGCAGGTGGCGCCCACGGCTGGCCACATCATCATCTTCTCCACAAAACCTAACACAAAACCAGGAATGCACGTGAAAACCGAGTGTGGTACCTTCCTCTTTCCATCACCATATCTCTTCACTCACTCAACCATTTGCAAAAATTCAAAGACCAAAAATGTTCTCCACAACACAAGGATTAACCTCATGCCAACAATATCCAAAAACGAGCACTCTAAGGCACATAAATATTAGCTCAAGGTCAAGGGTTCAGGCTGAAATTCATCATGCAACTCAAACATGTATCAAACAAAAAAAAAACAAAGACTTTAAGAACTTCAAACACCAAACACGAACATGATCATCACATCTTGAATCAATGCAAACATGAGCAGAAATGGAGACAAGTTCAAAAATTCTTACCTAGTGGAGAATGGTCCACTGCCCCTTTCACACAAGTTGAAACTTCACCAAAGGATGCATAATCACTTCTTGATGCTTGTAGATGCTAAAGCTAAGGCTGGATGGCTTTGTATCTTCTTCAACAACTCCAAGTGATTTTGAACAGCTGAGAAACAATGTGCTAAAAGCTACTTCTTTTTACAAACAGTTAAAATAAGAGCTTATGGTGAAGATGGAATGAGTGAAAGCTTGTGGAATGGCTCAGTGAGGAGAGAGATTCAAAGGATTTTTTAGAGGTGCTCAAAGTTTCAACTTCTGATTTTCTTTCTCTAATGGTGGCTGGCTTGACCTAGGGTTTATGCTAGGCTTATATATGAGGTGAAAAAGATGAAATGGAGAGTTTTACAGTGGTAAAAATTGGAGGGAGCAGATGTCACATGTCTTGGGATTTTTGAACCAATGGTGGGTGATGGAAATGGTACACGAGCATGCTTGCCTTGGAGGTGGTTTTTGTGAGTGGAAGGACCAAAACTGAAGGGCTGCAAGGATTCACAATAAAGGCAACTTGTCTCTTCCTTGTTTGAGTAAGAAAATTCAAAAATGCTCCAATGTAATACAAGCTTGGTTGGTCTTGATATGGTAATATTTCTTGTGTACAAAGTGTCATCTTATGCACATGAAAAGAGCAAGGCAAGTATGTTGCATGACCAATTGTAAAACATGCCAAAATGAACCAAATATCATGCCTTGTTAAAATGCCCAAATCATCAACTTTGAGTAATGGTATCTTGGTGTACAAGGATCATTTTGGCTAGAGCTTGAGCTCTAATCAAAGAGTGCATGGCATGGAAAAATTTTGGTGTTGGGTCCATCTTCTTTTGCATCTTGGAAGACCATGAAAAATGATGTTGAAAATCATGCTATGCAAGCTGCCTAGAAATAACTTAGAAAAATTCTAAGTTATGAACATTGAAACATTTGAAAACCCTAACTTTGGACATCCATAACTTGAGCTTCAAGAATCCTATGAAAGACTTCTAGTAATGGAAGGAAAGCTTGGAAAAAGATCTACAACTTCCATTTGGGACAAAGTTTCATTTGACAACAAGAAAGTGCTGAAAATTGGCTTGGAAAAGTAGTGCAAAAATTTGTCCAAACTTGCTAATGTTGAAATCATTGAAATCCCCAACTTTGAATCATCATAACTTGAGCTCCAAGTATCATCTAGTGATGAATTGGTACTCAAAAGAAAGCTTGAAACATGAGGAACAAATTTGATGTCGGACAAAAATTCATTTGAAACCTTGATCATAAAGAAAAATGGCCTTGAAGATGGCTGATTCAACCATGAAACTTTCCATAAATGGAAAGTTCCTAAAACCCTAATTTTCCCAAAATGGTAAGTTTCAACATTTCTTGATTTTTCATGATTCCCTTGATTTTTCTTGATCAAATTCCATCAATTGGTCATATTAAACTTGAGGAATATGATTTTGACCTCAAAAAGTCAGGAGTTGACTTTTTCACTGCACAGTTGACTTTTTCCCCAAATCTCTTGATTTTCAATTGACTGATCAATTGAAGCTCTTATGATTAAAATTGATGATCAATATTCTACCTCCAAACACCTTGGGACATATGAATGACCATGGAAAAAATTCCTGCCTCAAATACAAGTCTATCCTGATTATATGTGAAACCCTAATTTCATGCTCCTCTACCTAGGCCCTTTGCAGATGAATTGCATAACCATTCTTACTCATCAATTGCCAATGAGATATCCAAAAAACCTATATCCAATTCTTACACCAATGATAGGACCTTATGAACTCTTGACAAATCCACAGGTGATCCTCGAGCAATGAGCTATAGCACACATCTCCTCTCAAGGAGCTTGGACAACTTCATGATGATAACACACACTTGTTGATCTCTACCAATGCCTTTGCTTGAGCTTGAAGCCAATAAGACTCTCCTCTTGAACGACACACACACAATCACTTGATCCCCTGTAAGAACTATGATATGCAAATGCAAGATGCTAAAATGCAATGAAACGTAAGCCAAAAATTAAGAAAAGGGGTTGGTCAAATTTTGGGGTACAACTGTTGCCCCTATTCAAGCGACTTGTACCTGAAGGGATGAAAAGCGAATGGCTTTCAATCATTCAAGTTAAAAGACGGTTGAATACTGAAGAACCCAGAAATTTGCCAACTGCAAAAGAGAAACAACAACTGGATAAGGTCTGTAAACAATGTTGGGGAGAGACAAAGATAAGATGGACGCATCCATTGAAGATCACAATCTGTCAGGGTCTGGATACCGCACAGGCGAGAGAAAATTTTATAATCTGCCAGGGTCTGGATACCACATAGGCAAGATAAACCATCAGTCGGGGTCTGGATACCACACATGCTCAGGAAACAAACAGCGCAAGCTAGAATCTGGATACTGCTCGAGCTTAAAAAGATAAAATGATGTTAACTGGGGTCTGGATACCGCAAAGGTTGAAGGAAACATCATGGTTTGCTAGGGTTTGGATACCACACGGGCAAAACAAATCACTGGCTAGGGTCTTGATACCGTATAAGCTCAGGAGATAAATGATGTAAGCTAGGGTCTGGATACCGCTCGAGCTTAACAAAACACTGCCCGGGGTATGGATACCGTATAGGCTCACGAGATAAACTGGTGGAAGCCGGGGTCTGGATACCACACAGGCTTGAGCCAAATAAATCGGTGAAAGCCAAGGTCTGGATACCGCACGGGCTTGGGAGAACATCATAAATCGCCAGGGTCTGGATATCGCACAGGCGAAAAGATACATCAATCGGAGCCGGGGTCTGGATACCACACTGGCTTGCTGAAATAACCATTAACTGGGGTCTGGATATCGCACAAGTTGATTAAACAAAACATGTATGAGTCGGGGTCTGGATACTACACAGGCTAACTGAAGCGAACCAGAGGAAGCCGGGGTCTGGATACCGCACGGGCTTACTGAAATAACCGGAGGAAGCCGGGGTCTGGATACCGCACGGGCTTACTGAAATAACCGGAGGAAACCGGGGTCTGGATACCACACGGGCTTACTGAAATAATCGGAGGAAGTCGGGGTCTGGATACCACACGGGCTTACTGAAATAACCGGAGGAAGCCGGGGTTTGGATACCACACGGGCTGTTAGAACACAGATTGGTTCTTAATAATATCTCTATGTTTTGATGATAACTATTATGAAATTTTGTATTTAAGAATTATATACTCTAAAATTTGCTTGAGAGTTTTTACTGTAGATAGTAAAGAAATTAACACTCCAGAAGCAAATCAGAATTGAACTCAAGAAATTAGCTAGACTCTGTAGCGCCAGATGCATACATTAGAAGATTCTGATTGCTGCCAACAGAAGATTCTGAGCGTAGCCTCCTGAAGATTCTGAAGCAGAAGCTCCAGAAGGATCTGAAGCAAGTCAGAAGCATCTGAAGCAAAGAAGAATTTTGTATGAAGAGCTTTTCAAAGCATAGTTTCTACAGAAAATTCTGAAAGTACTAAAGCTGCCAGTACTGATGTTCTGTCTCAAATATGCTCTGATATTAAACAAGCTGAAAGCACACTTGCTGCAGAAGACTCTGATTCAGCAAGACTCTGATCATTATTAGAAGACTCTGACTCAATTAGACTCTAATGAATTTGCTGAAAACTGAAGATGAAATATTCAAAGATTATATCCGTTGGAGTAAATCAAACGTGTCTTTCCTTATTTATGCTAGACACAAGAACACAGACAAAAAGGATTTTTCTGTGCTTTCTTCTTCTAGGAAAGGTCACTTGATGTGAAGACAAAAAGGCTCAGACCTTTTGGACACTCTTCTCAACGTGAAGTCCACCTTGGATCAACTGCCTATAAAAGCAAGACTCCACCAAATTCTTCAGTTGACGTTAGTATTGAAAAGAAATCAAATATTCAAGCTCTCATACTTTCATATTCATTCTTAGAATTTATTTCATTGTTCTTAAACTTAAGAGAAATATCACAGTTGTGATAATAGCTTTTTAGAAGCATTCTTACTCTTGTAATAGTTTTACATTGATTGTAAAAGATTTCCTTAAGAGGATCCAGTTGGGATCAATAGCTCTTGAGAAGACTAAGAACAGTTGTTCTTAGGTGTTACTATTGTAATCTGTTTGATTAAATAGTGGATTAAGTCCTTGATTGAGAAAGGAAAATCACTCTAGGAAGGGTGGACTGGAGTAATTGAGTTCAACGAACCAGGATAAAAATACTTGAGTTTTTATTCTAAGTTTTAATCTTTCATACTTATTCAACCCCCCCCCCCTTCTAAGTATTATCTCACCTTCAGTTGGCATCAGAGCTCCGGTTCTGTGTGTGCTACCACTTAACAGTGATAGTAAAGATCCAGAGAGAAATACTTTGATATATATTTGGTTGTTACTATGGCTGATAATACTATATCTAACATCAACAAAAAATATGAAGAAAGGGACAGAATCAGCACCAAACCCCCTATGTTTGATGGGGAGAAATTTGATTATTGGAAAGACATAATTGAAAGTTTTTTCCTTGAATATGATGCTGATTTATGGGATCTAGTCATATATGGATATGTTCATCTCAACAGACTCTGGAAGCACAAGGGAAAGAAGTTCAACAACTTCAGAAAATCTAATCATAGAAAGGAATCTTCTGGGCACAGAAGATCTGGCAAGAAAGAAGTTGTATGCTATGAGTGCAAAGAACCTAGGCATTACAAGAATGATTGCCCCAAACTTCAAGGAGAAAAACCCAAGAAGAAGTTTAACAAAAAGAAGAAGGTTTTGATGGCAACATGGGATGACTCAGATGAATCTGAATCATCTTCTGAATCAGAAGAAGAATGTGCTAATGTTGCACTGATGGCTAGCACAGAAGATCAGGAGGAAGGAACTTCAGGATATGAATCCGATTCTGAATCTGACTCTGACGCTGAAGAGGTAATGGCTAAACTTACTAAAGAAGAACTTATCAAAGTGTTATCAGAAGTTCTGAAAAGTTATAACAATATTAAGCTCAAATACAAGAAGCTGAAAAGCAGTCTTGAATCTGAGATTAATCTTCTGAAGACAGAACTTGTTGAGCAAAAAGAAATTAATCTGAAAATCAAAAACAACTTTGAAACAGCTCAACAAGAATCTGAATCTGAGACTAAGTCATGTGAAAACATTTTAGAAAAATATGACTCTAGCTTTCAGAGATTCCTTACTAAGAGCATAGACAGAAGCAAGATGGCTTCTATAATCTATGGTGTTAGTGGGAACAACAGAAGAGGTATTGGATATTAATCTTCCTCTGGAAGTAATCCAAAATCTGTTGACAAACTCTTCATCAAGAAGACACCTCTGTAATCTCAATTTAAGTTTGGTCACTTAAATGACATTAAACACACAAGCTCTGAGAAGAATACTTATGTGTTTAAACCCAAGGCAAGTCAGAATAAACCTTATGTTGAAAAACTGAAGTTTAGACAAACCTCCAGAACCACTAACCCTAAAGGACCCAAGAAGATCTGGGTACCTAAAAGTAAAATAATTCCTGTTGCAGATGTTATTAGCAGCAAGGTCAGGACGCCAATCATGGTACCTGGACTCTAGATGCTCACGACACATGACAAGAGAAAATTCTATGTTCCAAAGCCTGGAACTTAGATCTGGAGGTGATGTGAAGTTTGGAGGGAACCAGAAAGGCAAGATCATTGGATCTGGCACTATTGGAAATGGTAAACTTCCCTCTATTACTAATGTTTTACTTGTTGAAGGGTTAAAGCATAACTTATTGTCCATAAGTCAATTAAGTGACAATGGTTATGATATTACCTTTAATCAAAAATGTTGTAAAGCTATTAGTCAAAAGGATGGCTCTATCCTATTTAGTGGTAAGAGGAAAAATAACATTTATAAAATAAATCTTTCAGAACTTAAAGTTCAGAATGTTAAATGCCTCTTGTCTGTTAATGAAGAGCAATGGGTCTGGCACAGAAGATTGGGCCATATTAATATGAGACGTATATCTCAGATTAATAAACTTAATCTTGTCAGAGGACTCCCTAATATGAAGTTCACTTCAGATGCTCTTTGTGAAGCATGCCAAAAAGGGAAGTTTTCAAAATCATCTTTTAAATCAAAAAATGTTGTTTCTACTTCCAGACCATTAGAATTACTTCATATTGATCTATTTGGACCAGTGAAAACTGCATCCATTAGAGGCAAGAAGTATGGATTAGTCATTGTTGATGACTATAGTAGATGGACATGGGTAAAGTTCTTAAAACACAAGGATGAGTCACATTCTGTGTTCTTTGACTTCTGCAAACAAGTCCAGAATGAAAAAGATTTCAAAATTATAAAAGTCAGAAGTGATCATGGTGGTGAATTTGAAAATAAATATTTTGAAAAATATTTTAATGAAAATGGCATTGCTCATGATTTTTCCTGTCCTAGAACTCCACAACAAAATGGGGTTGTAGAGAGGAAAAACAGAACTCTGCAAGAAATGGCCGAAACCATGATCAATGAGACAAATCTGGCAAAACACTTTTGGGCAGAAGCAATCAACACAGCTTGTTACATTCAGAACAGAGTGTCTGTAAGACCTCTTCTGGAGAAGACTCCATATGAACTGTGGAAGAACAGAAAGCCCAACATTTCATATTTTCATCCTTTTGGATGTATTTGCTATATGTTGAATTCTAAGGAAAATCTGAACAAGTTTGATTCCAAAGCACAGAAGTGTTTCATGCTTGGATATTCTGAATGCTCTAAAGGCTACAGAGTATACAACACTGAGACACAGATTGTGGAAGAATCTATTCATGTCAGATTTGATGATAAGCTTGGCAATAAAAAGCCAAAGCAGTCTGAAAACTCTGCAGATAGAGAAGTAGTCTTCACTGACTCTGAAGTCCCAGAAGCAGACAAAGCTCAAGTGAAGGAATCAGAAGCAACGCCAGATGCTATTCCTTTAACTTCTCAGATGAACAATCTAAACATTTCTAAAGAATCAACTGTTAGAGGATCATCATCCAGAATTAAAGCTTCTCATCCAGAGAATGTCATTATTGGAAAGAAGGATGATCCCATCAGAACAAGATCCTTTCTAAGATCATCTGAAGCATCACTATTTGGACTAGTGTCAAAAATTGAACCATCTTCTGTAGATGAAGCTCTGCAAGACAATGATTGGATTATTGCCATGCAAGAAGAGCTAAATCAATTCACCAGAAATGATGTATAGGATCTAGTTCAAAGACCACAAGGATTCAATATAATTGGAACAAAATGGGTCTTCAGAAATAAGCTGAATGAGAAAGGAGAAGTTGAAAGAAATAAGGCAAGGCTTGTTGCTCAAGGGTACAATCAACAAGAAGGTATTTATTACATTGAAACTTATGCTCCAGTGGCAAGGATAGAATCTATACGCCTTCTTATTTCATTTGCTGCACAAAATAACATCACTCTGTATCAGATGGATGTTAAAAGTGCATTTCTTAATGGTATTATAGAAGAAGAAGTTTATGTCCACCAACCTCCTGGTTTTGAAAATGAAAATTTTCCAGATCATGTTTTCAAACTAAAGAAATCTCTATATGGTTTAAAACAAGCTCTCAGAGCTTGGTATGAGAGATTGAGCAATTTTCTTCTGGAGAAAAATTTCATCAGAGGCAAAGTGGACACAACACTCTTTTGTAAATCAATTAAGAAAGATCTTCTAATTTGTCAAATTTATGTGGATGATATAATATTTGGATCTACCAATACTATGCTGGGAAAGGAGTTTGCTAAATGTATGCAGACAGAATTTGAAATGAGCATGATGGGAGAACTCAGATTCTTTCTAGAAATCCAAGTCAATCAAACTCCAGAGTGCACTTACATACATCAGACCAAATATGTTAAAGAACTTCTGAAGAAATTTAACATGACTGATAGTAAGCTGGCAAAGACTCCCATGCATCCAACTAGCTCACTTGGCAAGGAAGAGGCAAGTAAGAAAGTAGACCAGAAGCTCTACAGAGGTATGATTGGTTCTCTTCTTTATTTAACTGCTTCTAGACCTGACATATTGTTCAGTGTATGCTTGTGTGCTAGATTCCAATCAGATCCTAGAGAATCACACTTGACAGCTGTCAAGAGGATTCTAAGGTATCTGAAAGGTACTTCTAATGTGGGTTTGTGTTACAGAAAATCTGATGATTTCAAATTAGTTGGATTCTGTGATGCTGACTACGCTGGAGACAGAGTGGAAAGGAAAAGTACTTCTGGAAGTTGTCAATTTCTAGGGAGAAATCTAATCTCCTGGTACAGCAAGAAGCAACCCATAATTGCACTTTCAACCACAGAGGCAGAATATATTGCTGCTGCTGGATGTAGCACGCAGATGCTCTGGATGAAAAGTCAGCTAGAAGATTATTGAATTTTTGAAAGTAACATTTCTATCTTTTATGATAATACTTCTGCTATATGTTTGTCTAAGAACCCCATTTTACATTCTAAGGCAAAACATATAGAAATTAAGCATCATTTCATCAGAGACTATGTTCAGAAGGGAATCATAAATTTGGCCTTTGTTGATACAGATCATCAATGGGCAGATATTTTTACAAAACCCCTTGTTGAAGATAGATTCAAATTTATTCTGAAAAATATTGGTATGGATTTTTGTCCAGAATGATATTTGTCAGAAGCAAATTTTTACAGATGCAAAAATGCCTAATGCTCTGAAGTATTTCTTCTGACTGCTTATTTATTTTGTTAATTTGGTTTTGTGAAACTCTGAACTAACAATCCTTAGAGGATCTGAACGTTGGTTAACATTTCATTTCTCAAGAGAATTCAGAACACATGCAAGCAAACACGTGTCACTCCATTTCTGCAAAGGTGGCGTGTACACTACTGAAGAGACGTTTGAGGTGAAGTTTGAATAGTGAAAATCTTGACTTTCCCCCCAATTTGTCAGAAGCAATAAATGCTTGAAATGATTTTTATTCTTTTCATTCAATGTTGTGTTCAAACGTGCAAAATCTGACTGTTTGTATGCCTACTTGTTTTAGTATAAATACATGACCTCTCTTCACATTCACACTTTTCACATCTCAGAAAATTTTATGCATTTTCATCTTCTCTTCTCTCTGCATAAAAACCCTAAGCGTGTGACAAAACCATCTTCAATGGCAACTTCATCATCAACTGCTGCACAATTTCAATCTTCAATGGCTGCAGTTACCTCTGCTAACATGGGTGTTACTCCTTACTCTCCACCAAAAAGAACATTGTTAACCCCTGTTGAAAAGCTGGAAGTTCTGTGTGAATCAATGGTGGAATTTGATTCACTTGCTGAGAATGGTTTTGAGTTTCGTTCAATCATAGGTGCTCAAGGATGGGTGAAATATTTTGATAGACTGTTTGGACCAGTTTACCCCCTTCTTGTGAAAGAGTTCTGGATCCATGCTTCAGTTTACCCTAACTTTATCCTATCTTCTATTCTGGGCAAAGAGATTATAATAACAGAAGATCTGATCAGAAAACTTATTGGCTATGAGGAAACAGATGGAGTTTCACACTTGCCAGCTGGGCGTGTGGATATGGATGAAGTGTATGAAGAAGTAATGACTGCTGGACAAGCTTCTAACAAGTTCAAGGATCTGAAGCCTGACTACAAGATCTGGGTTAAGATCTTCATGGGATGCATTCATCATAGGAAGTCAAAAAACTCTCCAGACTATGTTAATAATGAACAGCTTTATTTTATGTACTGCCTCAGTCAGAGCACCAAGGTAGATCTTCCATATATTCTCTTTATGCATCTTTGGAATCATATAAATGCCTCTAGAGAGTATGTGAAAGAAAAAGGACAGAAGATCAGAACCTGGATTCTTTTTGGAAGGTTAATCTCAGATCTTCTAACTGAGAATGGACTGGTTACTGCTCTGTACGCTGCTGGAGTTACAGAGGAATTGGAATTCATTATGGGAAAGCCTCTGAATGCCAAAAGTCTTCAGAGAATTAAAATAGTGGATGAACTCACAACAGCTCCCAAGAAGCTGAATGTTTCTGAACTGAGTAAGAAGAGAACTCCTATAGATGATTATCCTCTGTTCTATGCTGAAGAACCAAGGCACATTGTTGTAATGTATATTGATGAGTGCAAGAAAGAAGGAAAGCTTGTTCCTGCAAACATTGTAAAGCTATCAAGACAACCACTGCCTGTTGCAGAAGAAGAAGAAGAACCACCAAGAAAGAGGACTCAACCAGAAGCAAAAGCTGCACCTGTTCAGAAGAAGATCAAGATTGCTGAGAAGCCACAGAAGCTCTTAAATAGGAAAGAATCTGGAGACACTCCTTCTGTACCAGCTAAAAGAATCAAAATCAAAGGTACTAAATCTTCTGTATCTTCTGCAAATCCTGTTGTTTTAAATGATTCTAATGTTAAGTCTATTCCTAAACCATCCTCTACACAAAATACATCTGTTACTGCTCCATCTCATGTTTCTACACCATCACCACAAAAATCTACTAATCCAATTTCCATTTCACCTGAAAAATCTTCTGTTCTAACACCTATAACAACAAAAACAACTCAAACTCCACAAGTCTCTATACCCCAAACAATTCAACCAGAGGTTCGAACCAAACCATCTGTATCAGAAAAACAACCCACAAACAACAACAAACAACAAAACCATCTGCTCAACAAAAACCCTCTGAACCTTTTAAACAAAAGCCATATGAACAACAAAAGCACCCTCAAGAAAAACAACCAGAAAAATCTTCTGAAACCCTACCAGAAAAAGCCTTTGAACATCAACCACCATCAGATAATCAACCATCCCAATCATCTGAACCCACTGCATCTGCACCTGTTATTTCTGAACCTACAAAAATAACACCTGTTCCAGTTTCATCTGAACCAATAACAATTTCATCTAATCCACCTACCTCAGAACAACCATCAAAACCCTCTGAAATTCCTTCAGAACCAACCAATACTTCTGAACCCAACATTCCTGAGACAGAAGTTCTTGATGTCACACCATTAAAAACTGTGTTTCAAGTATCTTCTACCTCCTACACACCAACCACCTCATCAAACACTTCAGAATCTGACATTCACCCAGATTTTCTAATCTCTCCTTCTCACAGAGATTCTGAAGTAAACCAACCAGAACCTCCTGTATCATTAAAAGTTCCTATTTCAGATCCTATTCCCACACCTGCACCATCATCTGAAATCCTGATTCCCAATTCTAACCCAAGAACATCTATTTCCTGTGCACAAGTTTCATCCCTATTTCACAATCTTGCATATGGTTTCAAACTCAAAGACTTTTATGACAGAGTTAAACCATCTGACCCTATCACCCCTCTGAAACCCAAACTCACAATGACCCTTTCATCTGTCCTTCTCACCTACATTCAATCCATGACAGATGTAGGTTCATTAGCAACTATATCTTATTCTGCTAAATCTGACAAAGTTGTTGCTTCAGCTATCCCAGTGTCATCTGATAAAACTGTTGTTTCTGATGAACCTCCAAAATCTGCCTTCCAACCCTACTTAAATAAACCCTTTGATGTGGTTTCCTTTCACACCAAAGCCAAACCAAATCTGTTAAATGCCTTAAACAGATCCAAACCAGAAAAAGCCCCTGAAATTCCTTTCATTCCATACTACCCTCCTCCTCTGATCTCCATTCAGAAATCCCTTTTTGCACCTACTCCCCAACCAAAACCAATAACACTAGAGACTCTGTTACATCCTAAGCCTAGACTTAATGTTAATCATTTATTTCAATCTTTTTTGAAAGAAATACAGTTGTATTTAGGTACTGTACAGAAGAAGTGTTCAGTAACAATGGATGCCCAAGAATCTGATGTCATCTGGAATGGATTCATCAACAGATTCAACTCAGTGGCCTCAAATCTGAAGAACATATGTTCTGATGATGCGAAGCTCAGATTTGCTGAAGCTGCAAGAAATTTGTTCTGGATCGTCAAGAGATCTGAACCACTGCTCCTTACAGATGCTCCTCCATCATCAGAAGAAACTACTGAATTTGCATCTGAGGACAATCCGTTGGCCATGACTCTGGTAGAACTTCCTTCTGGCTCAAATGCTCCAGACTCTACAGATCCTATGGAAATTGACCCTGTTCAAGCTCCAGAAAATGTTCAACCTTCATCATCTGAGATTAAGAAAGAACATCCAGATTTTGAGGATAAAATTGCTGGTCTGGAAGCTGGTCAATCAGAGATCAAATCTTGGATGGCCAAACAGGATAAGAAATCTGAAGACATGACAGAGTGGATGTCAAAGCAGGATCAGAAGAATGAAACAATGGCTAAGTGGATGTCCAAGCAAGAGCAGTCCTCCTCTGAGATCACAGATCTATTGAAAATGCTTTTGTCAAAACGCTCTTAGATTTTCATTTTTTTTCATTCTGATGTTTTTGCATCTGATGTTTGATTATGTACGTTTTGATATATCTTCTGTTGCATGTACTATTGATTTGAACTCATTGAATGAATCAAAGTTTTCTCCACTGAATTATCTAATTTACTGTTTCCTTTTATTTGTCTTTTTAAAGTTTTTACTTTTTGCTTATGACAAAAAAGGGGGAGAAAATATAGATCTGAACTGTTTAATCTAACGTCACCAAAATGAAACTTCAGACATATCTATTCTATCTAACATTTAATCTAAGTATTTCAGAACATTTGATAAGTACACTATATAAAAGAAACTCTGAGTCTCTCAGATCATTTGACTATTATCAAACTCTGAATATGATATTTGCAAGACATTCTGACCTTCAAATGTTAAAAGGACAATCAAGATCTAACTCTGAAAATTACTCAAGACAAAAGGGAAGTTTCTATTCCTTATCTGTATTTAACTCAGGGGGAGATTCATCATCTCAGGGGGAGTTATAATTTTTATATTCTCAATTAAACAAAATTTTTGATGTTTTTGTCATCATCAAAAAGGGGGAGATTGTTAGAACACAAATTGGTTCTTAATAATATCTCTATGTTTTGATGATAACTATTATGAAATTTTGTATTTAAGAATTATATACTCTAAAATTTACTTGAGAGTTTTTACTGCAGATAGTAAAGAAATTAACACTCCAGAAGCAAATCAGAATTAAACTCAAGAAATTAGCTAGGCTCTGTAGCGCCAGATGCATACATTAGAAGATTCTGATTGCTGCTAACAGAAGATTCTGAGCGTAGCCTCCAGAAGATTCTGAAGCAGAACCTCTAGAAGGATCTGAAGCAGAAGCTCCAGAAGGATCTGAAGCAGAAGCTCCAGAAGGATCTGAAGCAAAGAAGAATTATGTATGAAGAGCTTTTCAAAGCATAGTTTCTACAGAAAATTTTGAAAGTACTAAAGCTGCCAGTACTGATGTTCTGTCTCAAATATGCTCTGATATTAAACACGCTGAAAGCACACTTGCTGCAGAAGACTCTGATTCAGCAAGACTCTGATCATTATTAGAAGACTCTGACCCAATTAGACTCTCATGAATTTGCTGAAAACTGAAGAAGAAATATTCAAAGATTATATCCATTAGAGTAAATCAAACGTCTCTTTCCTTATTTATGCTAGACACAAAAACACAGACAAAAAGGATTTTTCTGTGCTTTCTTCTTCTAGGAAAGGTCACTTGATGTGAAGACAAAAAGGCTCAGACCTTTTGGACACTCTTCTCAACATGAAGTCCACCTTGGATCAGCTGCCTATAAAAGCAAGACTCCACCAAATTCTTCAGTTGACGTTAGTATTGAAAAGAAATCAAATATTCAAGCTCTCATACTTTCATATTCATTCTTAGAATTTATTTCATTGTTCTTAAACTTAAGAGAAATATCACAATTGTGATAATAGCTTTTTAGAAGCATTCTTACTCTTGTAATAGTTTTACATTGATTGTAAAAGATTTCCTTAAGAGGATCCAGTTGGGATCAGTAACTCTTGAGAAGACTAAGAACAGTTGTTCTTAGGTGTTACTATTGTAATCTGTTTGATTAAATAGTGGATTAAGTCCTTGATTGAGAAAGGCAAATCACTCTAGGAAGGGTGGACTGGAGTAGTTGAGTTCAACGAACCAGAATAAAAATACTTGAGTTTTTATTCTAAGTTTTAATCTTTCATACTTATTCAACCCCCCCCCCCCCTTCTAAGTATTATCTCACCTTCACGGGCTTACTGAAATAATTGGAGGAAGTCGGGGTCTGGATACCACACGGGCTTACTGAAATAACCGGAGGAAGCCGAGGTCTGGATACCACACGGGCTTACTGAAATAACCAAAGGAAGCGGGGATCTGGATACCACACATGCTTACTGAAATAATCGGAGGAAGCCGGGGTCTGGATACCACACGGGCTTACTAAAATAACCGGAGGAAGCTGGGGTCTGGATACCACACGGGCTTATTGAAATAACTGGAGGAAACCAGGGTCTGGATACCACACGGGCTTACTGAAATAACCAGAGGAAGCCGGGGTTTGGATACCACATGGGCTTACTGAAATAACTGGAGGAAGCTGGGGTCTAGATACCACATGGGCTTACTGAAATAACCAGAGGAAGCCGGGGTCTAGATACCACACGGGCTTACTAAAATAACCAGAGGAAGCCGAGTCTGGATACCACACGGGCTTCCTGAAATAGCCGGAGGAAGCCGGGATCTGGATACTACACGGGCTTTCTGAAATAATCGGAGGAAGCCAGGATCTGGATACCATGCGGGCTTACTGAAATAACTGGAGGAAGCCGGGGTCTGGATAACACACGGGCTTACTGAAATAACCGGAGGAAGTCGGGGTCTGGATAGCACATAAGCTTACTGAAATAACAGGAGGAAGCCGAGGTCTGGATACCGCACAGGCTTGAGCCACTACCGTTGTCTGCTGGAGATACACCTGAAATAAGAGGTAACAACCTGGCTTATGTTTCAAATGCACATGTTTGAATATGGTGTAATGCTCCATATGAAATGGAAATGCTACACATTAGGGAGGATGCTATGCACGATGCAAATTCAAAGGAACCACTCTTTCAACATAAATACTAAAGAGGGGAAACCAAACTCCACTAGGGATGACCGAGTGCCAAGTACGATTGGAATTATGCTGGGAGAAATAAGCCCTGGATGGCTTCCTGGAAGAGAATTCTCTTGGGTAAACTGTTTTGCTAAGAGCTAATCCGCTCCGCTGGGGATCACATCAAACTCTTCTGAGGAAAGCGCCCTGGATGGCCTATCAGAACACAAATCTTCTGGGGAACAAAAAAATCAGTTGGAGATAACCAATCCACTCTACTGAGGAAATCAGCCATGGATGGCCTGCCAGAATATAACATTCTGGGGAACAGACAACTCTACTGGGGAAGCACAGCAAACTGTTGAGAAAGAAATCCATTATGCTGAGGGTTCCACTCAGCTGGAGATTGAATCCGCTATCTGCTAGGGATGATGAATAAGATTTACTAGGAGATCCCAAACTCTCTCTGGTGAGGATGGAGAAAAGCAATCTCTGAGTCAGTCCCACTCTACGGGGGAGAAAACTACTCTGCTGACTCGGCTGGGGATTAGGCAATGAGGGAATCATCATTGACCTCTTCTTGGGGAAATGAGAACTAAAATCAACAATATCAACCTCTTCCTGGGAATGAGTCAATGACCTAGACTCTGAGGGAAAAGGAGCCAAAATTCTAGACTCTGTGAGGAAAACGAAACTCTGAATTTGTTCCACTGCTAGGGATAATCCCACACCTACTCGTTGGGGATGATCCTATTCTTCTGGAGATTTCAATCTTGATCTGCTGAGGATAACCTTGACTGCATATAATTCCAACTTGCAAGGGATGAAAACAGTCTTAACCTGCACACCTTCTTGAGGTGGGCAACTTCTGGAAAAAGTCTCGAGGATGAGAGTCCTGCAAACGACAAACAAACAAACATGTTTTGTGCAGCATATACCATCTTAATCATCACTTGTGACACTACTCAAGCAAAAACAATGTTTCGATTATAGTTGGCAGAGCCCACAAGTTTATGTACACAGTTTTATCTAAAACATCAGGCGTCTTTTGCAAACAAAATGGTAAAATCTAAAACAGAGACTAAAGCTTTTTGAATAGTATGTTTTATTGATTGATGGCCTGTAAATAGGCAAGTTTACAATAGATGCAACTCCTGAAATGAGAAAGTTATGCAAGAAATATACAAAAATGCACAAAGATATATACAACATGTCGGTAATGCGGTACAAACGACCACCATGGGACGACTCAACTATGACTCAGCTGACTTCGATGCTTCTCTGATGCTTTGTCTTCTGAAAAGATTGATTTGGCTGATCGACCCTCGGGTCCTCCTAGAATCCACTGTGCTCTGAAGATCAATATACAGACCGTAGTCATTTTCTTTTTTCAAATCCCTAACTTTTTCCTGAATCGCCCTTGCGGGTTTTCGATTCACCGGGATACCCATTTTTGCCAAAGTCGCCCTTTCGAGTTTTCAACTTTGCGGGTTTACATTTTTTTTCTATCCCTAACTTTTTCCCGAACCCATCCTTTTATGGTTCACCGGGATGCTCCATTTTTGCCTGGATTTTTCTTTTCTTTCTAGTGGATCTATCTTAAGCAAAGTATCTTTTAATTGCTTCTGTGTTCACAGGGGACTGTTGCACCCCAAAATTTGCCCAACATTTCTTTACCTAGCTTATGTTCATTTCATTCACATTAGCATTATCATTTGCATTTCATTGACATGTGTGCAGGAGATCAAGAGGTATGATTACCAATCAAGGGCTACACAAGAGTTTGAAGCTAGCTAAGAAGGTTATTCAAGTGTTCAAGGGTTGATATCCTTGTCAGAGAAGTTAAAAGATCCCCAGAGAGACTGGTTGAAACCAAAAGTGTGTGCCTCCTAACTTGAGAGTTGTGGGAGCTCCTCAGATGATTCTGAAGCCAGGAATGTGGACTTGAAGCCTTGAGAGAGCTCATGAGATGTCTTGAAAGCCATCATGAGGCCTAGATAGGTCAGTGTGCAAGATTAAGAAGACTCAGCCATGATTGATGCAATTAGGGTTTGACTGGGTCAACCCTAAGTCAACTGATGATTTGGACAAAGTTGAGACCTAATCCAAGAGCCATGTGATCATGTATTGATGCATTGAGGTGTTATAAGGATGATTCCAAGGTTAACTCATCATGATTGAAGAGTTTGAAAAGTTTCAAGCTAGGGTTTCTAAGGCTTGACAGTGTAAAATCCCCTAGTTTGACCCCTATCTTCAAGGCAATTTAGCTCAAGATATGATTGTCATCTCATCTTTCCCCCAACATGAATGTTGTAGAGCATGCTCTTAGATTTAATTTGAGTACTAGAAGTCCTTGATAGGATTTATAGAACTCAAGTTATGACTTTGACAAGTTACAGGTCATCTGAGGTATGTGAATTTGAGAGCTTGAAAGTTGCCCAACTTGCATCAAACTTTTGCCCAAGAAGGATGATTCCTATGAACTTCTGGTCAACATGAATGTTGTTCCTTATCTTCTTAGATTTCTAGAGAGTACTAGAAGTCCTTGATAGGATTTGTGGAACTCAAGTTATGGCTTTGACAAGTCAAGGGTATTTTGGTCATTTGGAGATTACAGGTCATTTCAACCATAAGGCCATAACTCCCATTTCCAAGCTTCAAATGGGAAAATGTTCAACATAAAACTTGTTCAAAATGATATTCTAAGGCTATTAAAGAGGTCATGAGATGTTGAAATTGCTTGTAGCTCAAAGTTGCAAAAATGACCTAAAATAAGGGTATAAGTTAAATGAACCAAAGTTGGAAATTGATATTTTTGATCTACACATCCAAACCAAGGCATGTAATAGGTCATTTTGACTCTAAAAAACATTTTAAAAACATTGGTTTAGCCACATTTTTGAGTTGAGGTCTAATTTGTGGACTTGCTTTGAAAAGTAGTTACTTACATCATAAGTAACATTTGCAAAACCTAGAACCAAGGCATAACCAAGGCCCCTTGCAAGCCAAACACTTTCAAAATGTCACTAGGGGAGAAATTGGAAGAGAATGGGATGGATTTCAAGCTGCAAATAGAATTGTGCATACCATGGCATATGGTTAAAATTCTCATGTCATGAGAGATTGAAACTCTCATTAGAAGGATCTAGAGGGTTCTAGATCACTCATACATGTTCTATATATTGATTAGAGGTGATCCAAAGCAAAGGTTGGTGTTGATTAAGAGAGAAAACTGAGATTGCACTTTGAGATTTCACATTGCAAATCAAAATCGGTTACAAGGTTAGAGGCCATCTCAGTCCAAGAAATTGATCTCAATAGCTTGCTCAGAGGTTGGTGATCAATTCCAGATCAAATTCAGGGCACTGTGGTGGAAGGATCGTGAAGTAGCCATTGGAGAGTGAAGCTTGCAACTCAGAGTCGGGTTTGATGATTCAAGAAGATTCAACTCTTTTCTTTGCATACAGAAGATTGATTGTGATTCAGTGAAGGGTTCTGCAAGTTCTTGAAGGCTGAGCTGAAGATTCTACCCTTCTGTTCGTTCAAATTTATCAGGTTGGTAACCTTCAATCTCTAGCTTAAATTAGGTAGAATTAAGATGAATTAGGGTGTTAGATGCATTGTAGAACGGTGTAGGAAGGTTTTCATATAGTTAATTTGAGAGTTAGTGACCAATTAGGGATGTTACCATTTTCGGGTGAGAAGTGGTTCTTGCAAGTCTTGAGGATTTAGGTTGAATTAATGGTATGATTGAGTTCCTTGTGAAATTTGGGACAAGTTTGATCAAGGAATCGTGGCCTATGGTGGATCTATAGCAAGCTAGGGTTGTGGAATGGTGATCGGAAATGTCACCGGCGATGACTTTGGGCGCGCAGGTGGCCTGAGTTGTAGAGGTTTGAATTGGGTAAGATGATCCCAGGACCATTGGATCAGGGTTTGACTTGGACCAAAGACTTCATCCAACGGCCACGCGTGCATGAAATTTGTGAAGCATTTCTGAACTATATGAAACGATGCGTTTCATTAATCAGTTGTGGTTTTGGGCTTAAGTCAGATTGATATCAGCACCCCCTTGTTGGGCCCAACCCTGAATTGAACTGTGTTTTATTTCTATCTGCACCGTGTGCTTGTTCTTTTTCTTTTGATTTTCTTTATTTTTCCATTTTATTCATGGTTATTGATTAATTCATAATAAATTGAAAAATGATCCAATTAATCCCATTATTTTTGCATTATATTCATGATTGAATCTAGTACTTTTTAGAGAAAAATATTTTTATTTCATGCATTTTCTGATTTTATGGGAATTTTCACATTTTAATTGATATTAAAATAGTTATGCTCGATGCTTGATTTTGTGGAATTTTGTGTGATCATGTGGTGATGATTTTGATCCTGATTTTTTGTGAGTTGTTAGCATAGATATGCATGCCCCCTATAGAATTTTCTCACATTTTTGTGATGAACATAGGTGGTATTTTAGGTTGAAACCTTTAGAAGCTCCATTTTTAGGGTTTATGGTTGATACCTTGTGGTTTAGATCTTAATTTTAGGGCTTAATAGAGGATTTAGTCCCTGGTTTTTGTATGAGGCATTCTTAATAGAATTAGGACCCCTTAGGAATTTTTGTAGAAATTTATAAGATAGTTTACTATTTTTGATTGATTTTAGTTTAGGTGCTAGTTTTAGATGATTCTAAGGCACTAACTCAACTAGATTAACATCTTTAGTTCCCTTAGATTAGGGTTCTCTCTATCTTGTTCTTGGTTGATGATGAAGACAAGTTGAAGATGCATTGGATTGCTTGAAGAGGCTTGTATTTGAAGATCTTCCCTTCTTTTGGTGTAGTTTTGATTAGGTTAAGATTAGGGTTTTGTAGGTAGAGCTTCTAGATAGTTCTCTTTCTTCATAAACATGGATGATGTTGATCACTTCCATTCTTCCCTATGATGAAAGGTCCCTTTGTAAAGGCCTCATCCCTCCTTTGGTAGGATGTGTGGCTCTTTGCAAATTGGTAGAGCCTTTGAGGGTCCCTTTCTCTGATGACAGGATGCTCAGTGGTGACCTTGGGTCTTCACTCTGCTACCAATCATCCCAACTTTGCTCTTGATAGATGCATCTTTCTCCCTTGCTAGAGGATGGAGTTCCTTGCTTGAAGAAGATTGAAGAATGAAGTTGACACTTCCATGTGATTGAAGATTACTCTGAGAGGCTGAAGCTTGTAGATGAAGAGGACCCAGTTAATACTGGTGAAGCAAAGAGAGGGCTGAAGCTTGAAGACCAAGTTGATACTTATGAAGAGGATTCAATTGAGATTGAGTGAAGGGCTAGGGCTTGAGGAATAAAGGATAAGTTGACCCTTACATTGATGCACTGAGAGCCTGAAGGAATCAAGTCGATACTTGTAGAGTGAAGCCTGAAGGTGGAATTGACTGAAGAGCTGAAGCTTGGAGAAGAGAGAACAAGTTGATACTTATGTTTGATGGATTGAAACCTTGGAGAAGCAAGTTGATACTTGTCATGGAAGGTGATAGCCTTGAAGGGTGGTTGAATTCTGAAGACTGGATTGTTGTCAGAAGAGATGAAGCTTGAGATTGAAGGAGGGGTTGATCTGCTTTCTTTCTTGTCTATTTTCTTTTCTGTATTGATGTGCCTTGTTTGACTTGCTTGATGCATTAGAATAAGGCCATATCTAGACTGATTTAATCTAGGAGCATGATTGCACTAGAGGTTGAGTTGATCCCTCTGCTTGTATTTTTACTGCATGGCTTTGCTTGCGGGTATTCGGTAGAGCTCTGCTCCCTTGCCCATTTGGTTTGTGTTTGCTTGATAGCATGTTATTTTCTGTATGATTGCAGATTATTCTATTTTGCTTGATAGCATGTTATTTTCTGTATGATTGCAGTTATCTTATTCTTGCTTGATAGCATGTTATTTTCTGTATGATTGCAGTTATTCATAGCTGGCTTGAGGTTGAGATGAGCTTGTGGAGGCTGTTGCCCCACACACATTTCCTCCCTCACTTGCATTACATGCATTTTACAGTCGTTAATTCTTTACGGTTTAAGCTGATGCTTTATCTGTTTCTGTATATCATTGACATGATCCCCTAGGAATCTCACTTCCTTTGATAAGGAAGTGATGATAAAACTTTAGGTTGAAACCTATGCATGATAACTTCTAGGAGTTCCCTGTTTCAAACTTCAACCATAGGATGAATCCTTGGCATGACAACATTAGGACTTGATAGTCTCCCATTAGTTGAGCCTGCTCTCCTCTCATCTCAAAACAAATCAAAATACAGTTATAAAGGTTAACTGACGCCGTACGTTACGAGCCTTAAGCTATCAGAGAAAGGATTGTTGGAGAGTTTCTTTTCAACAGTCTGGATGTTTAGTATGGTACCCTTTGGAGGATTGTCGACTCTGGGGACCGATCATTTGGGATTCAGCCGAGTGAGGCCGCTTCATGAGCTGGTGATGCCACACCTTCTGGGTATCATATCACCCCTCTTGAATGTCTGTGATGCTGATGACCGCATAGGATGCCGAACCTGTGTCAGTTTAGGTCCATACCTGTGAGCAGGGTTGGGTTTGTTGCAGGAAACCTTAACCTTCATACTACCTGGTTTTCTTGATAGTGAATCAGTTTTGTTGGGATCAGAGGATCTCATCTGCAGATGTATGTTTGTTCTTGACAGAGCAGAGTGCTGGTCCTGTATCAGAGGTTCTTATCAGCAGATGTGTATTTGTTCTTGACAGAGCAGGTTTATGATTGGGATCAGAGGATCTCATCAGCAGAGGTGTATTTGTTCTTGACAGAGCAGGTTTATGATTGGGATCAGAGGATCTCATCAGCAGATGTGTATTTGTTCTTGACAGAGCAGGTTTATGATTGGGATCAGAGGATCTCATCAGCAGATGTGTATTTGCTCTTGACAGAGCAGGTTTATGATTGGGATCAGAGGATCTCATCAGCAGATGTGTATTTGTTTTTGACCGAGCAGGTTTTTGTTGGGATCTGAGGATCTCATCTGCAGATATATGTTTGTTCTTGACAGAGCAGAGTTTTGGCCCTGTATCAGAGGTCCTGTATCAAATGTTTGTTCTTGACAGAGCAGATTTATGGTCCTACGTGTGTGTGTTCTTGACAGAGCAGATTTGTGGTCCGATACCGGGGTTTTCTTATTATCAGATATAGTGGTTGTTCTTGACAGAGCAGCATCATGGTTTTGTTGATACAAAATCTCCACAGCACTGTTGCCTTGATCTCCTGCTGCATGATTGCATTTTACATTGTTTTGCATACCCATTTGCATTTCATTAACGTGTGTCTGTGGTGCAGGTACCGTTTACCCCCGATTCAGGATTTCCGGCCTTCTATTGTATTGTTATGGGTTCTTTGAGGAAGACCGTGGCTTACAAGCTCCCTGCCCCTGATGTTGTTCAGCTAACTGGTTTGATTGCTTTAGCAGATGATTCTCTGAGAGATGAGTTCAAAAAATCTTACGGCAAATTGCTCAGTTTGGTTCGTAAACCTTCTGTGTTTGAGTTGAATGGGTTGCACACCTTCCTGCAGTTCTACGATCCTCCGTTGAGATGCTTTACTTTCCAGGACTTTGTTCTCGCACCCACACTAGAGGAGTATGTTGATTTGTTAGGTGTGCCTATCAAGAGTCAGATGCCCTTTGCCCATATGGATGTTGAGCCTAATCTGGCTAGTCTAGCTCCGTCACTTCATCTGGATGCCTCCGAGTTGGTGTTGTCTAGTTGGAACAAGGTTCCCGGTTTCGCCTTGCAGTTCTTAGTGGGAAAGGCTCAGCAGTGCGCCAAAGACGGATGTTGGGTCGTGTTCAACGCCATTCTCGCTCTGTGCATATATGGCATCATTCTGTTCCCCAATATGCCCGACTTTGTGGACTTTGACGCCTTCCACATCTTTGCTTCAGGGAATCCAGTCCCTACCTTGATAGGAGATGTCTACCACTCCATCCACTACAAAAACGAGAACAGAAGGGGTAAGAACGTCTCGTGTTGTGTGCCCTTGCTTTATAAATGGCTTGATAGTCATCTACCCAAGAGGGGTCCCTTTGCTTCGTCTGCAGCCACAGCTGAGTGGTCCGAGCGTTTGATGAGTCTATCTGCAGAGGATATTGCCTGGTTTGACAGAGATAGGTTGGGCACTGGGATCATCTTCAGCTGCAGCGGGTTCCCGAACGTGCCTTTGATAGGCAGGAAGGGTCGTATAAACTATAATCCGTCTTTGCTGGTCCGACAGTTTGCTTATGCTTTGAGAGCTCCGCCGAAGGATGAAGAGGTGCAGGAATCTCTGTACCTCACTGGTCTTCTAGAGGGGGATATGTAATCTAAGCTTCAGCGCGCTTGGAATGGTATCAATAAGAGGGGAAAACCATTGCTGGGGAAAAGCAATAGCCAAGCTTACACTTCGTATGTGACTTGGATCAGAGCAAGAGCAGATGCTATAGGGATGTCGTTTCCTCCTTCCAAGCCAGAAAGCCCTCCAATGATTGAAGAGCCTACCACCATGCCCATTCAGCAGCATAATCAGGTGTTAGCTGAGAGAGATGAATTGAAGAGGGCAAATGAAGAATTGGAGAAAGAATTGGTTCAACTCAGAAGTGAGAGAAACGAAGTCGTTCATTCCTCCAAGAGGCAAACGGAGCTGGTGAACCAGTTGGGGACAGATTTGACTAAGCAGATAGCTGAGCGCGAGCGCATGGGTCGAGACTTCAAAGCTGTCAACGATGTGCTGGCCACGAAGAAGCAACACTTGGATGAAGCGTATCGGAGGATATCCAAGTTTAACCAGCACTGGAAGGCCGCCCTAGCCAACAGGAAAGAGCGGGAGGATAAGCTGATGCAACAGATCTCCAAGCTGAAAGCCCAGGTGAAGGCTAGTGAGAAGAGGTTTGATGAAGAAACCGCCCGCAGATATGCCGCTGAAGGCCATCTCAACAAAGCTCTTGCTAACCTGAAGGAGCGCAAACTGATGTTTGAATCCAAGAAACGGAAGCTAGAAGATTGTTTCGACGAAGGAGCATGGGAAGATTCGGTCGAAGGTCTTCAATACACCATTATGCAGAGGGAGCTACTCGTCGAAGGGTTACTCACTCGGCCTGATCATCCAGAAATGAGAAATTTGTTAGAAGAGTTTCGCGCTCGTGGCCGTACTTGACTATATTCGTAATCCTTTTGTGTTGATCATTGTTGGATGCTGACCATCACCAGGCTTGTTGGTTGAGGTCATGCTATTGATTCATCTTGTATTCAGTGACGTTATGTACTGCCTTTATGGGCTTTCTATATATGAGATGTTATTTCCATGACTGGACTCGGACTTCTTATTATCAGCATTGGCACTCAGGCACTAGGATCGGGGGAAATCCCCCTAACACACAGACACACGTTTGCATTTGCATGAAGCATTTGCATAATGAGCACTTTGTCGTTTTTCCTAACCCTTTGTGTTCACAGGTTGTTTCAGGTTGTTCCAGGATTGATCAGAGACCAATCCATCGCTATCCGACCAGAGCAAATCAAACCAGAATCATGGAGCAAGTGCAAACTGATGTTCAAGAACTCCGCGAAAGAATGGACCGCTTCATGGAGCTCATGCAAGCGGTCGCCAATGGCCAGGATCAGCTCAGAACCTTGGTTCAGCCTCTGATTTCAAGAGTTGATAGCAATGGCGTACTCCATGGCGGGACTGTGCCAACCCCTCCACCAGTTGAAACTCCTCAGAATGGCGTCCCCGTGACCGGGGGGAATGGTAGTGCCAACGACAATGTGATAGCTAACATGGGACTCAACGGCAATACGACGGGCGTCGGTAATGGGAATTTTGAAGCTAACGTCAATGTTGGGCTGGGCAACAACAATGCAGGTGTTGGGAATCTGTTTGGGCCTCAGCCGTGGTTAGAAGACCGTCAAGACGATGTGTTCTCTCAGAGAGGTGATGAAGGGGAGCTGACTGCTGAAACACGTCTAAGGTTCAAGGCACTCGAGGATAAGATGAGAAATATCGAGAACCAGAACACCCTGGGCGTTGATATGTCCAAGTTGGGACTGATTGTTGATTTCAAGGTGCCTCCCAAGTTCAAGGTACCTGACTTTGAAAAGTACAACGGCACCACTTGCCCTCGCGTCCACCTGAGATCATATTACAGAAAAATGTCGGCTCATTCTGAGGACGAGAAGTTGCTGATGCACTTCTTTCAGGACAGTCTGTCCGGACCCTCCCTCGAATGGTACATGAGTCTGGAACCTACCAGTGTGCGCATGTGGAAGGACCTTGTTGAAGCATTCGTGCACCACTACCAATACAACAGTGACTTGGCTCCGAACCGAGTCCAACTGCAGAATCTATCGCAAAGGAACAATGAAGGGTTTAAGGAATACGCCCAGCGATGGCGTGAGTTGGCAGCCAGGGTTCAGCCGCCGATGGTTGAACGCGAGCTTGTGCAAATGTTCGTAGCCACCCTCCCAGGGGTTTATTATGAGAAATTGGTCAGCGGTATGTCTGGAACCTTCTCAGATCTCATTATCACGGGTGAGCACATTGAAAATGGGATCAAATTGGGGAAAATTCAAGGTGATTCATCCTCAGCTGGAGGAGGCAAGAAACCCTATGGTGGCAAAAGGCGGGAAGGAGAAACGAGCGCCGTGACCAACGCTCGAAGGAAAGGTAAAGGCCCTCACCACCAGGTGGCCAGCATAACTATCCCGGCCGTTCAACAGCCACAACAGCAGCAGCCGCAGCAGTCGAATCAACAAGGGTACAAAAAGTATCAGAACAGGGCACCTCTGTCGAGTCGTCACCTCGAGACACCGCCCATGTCGTACACTCAACTATTGCAGACTTTGCTTCAGCTACAGTTGATCTAGAAGAGAACCCTGGCTCCCTTGACAGGGGCACCTCCGCCAGGTTATGACGCAAATGCGACTTGCGAATTTCACTCAGGGGCACCAGGCCACACAATAGAGAATTGCAAAGCCTTCAAGCACAAGGTGCAGGACATGGTGGACGCTAAGATCATCAATTTCTCAGATAATGTGCCAAACGTCACGAAGAACCCTATGCCGAATCATAAGGGAGGTGGAGTAAACACCATTATTGAAGACGAGAGTTTGGATTTGTTGACTGACGTCAGAGATCTGAAGACACCGCTTAGATTCGTTAAAGTTAAGCTGATGAAAAGAGGTTTCTTTCCAGGTTGCAGAGAGCTATGTACGGGCTGTGCGACAAGTCCTGATGGATGTGAACAGTTGATAGAGGGGATTCAGAGTCTGATGACCGAGGGAATCCTGCAATTTAGCCGAAGGGCCGAAAGCGGATCGGGAGAGGTAATGCTGAAGCAAGGTGATGAGGTTGCCACCATCACCATCCCTCGCCAGACGATCACTATTTATGCACCCAGGCCGCCTACAATTACCATCACTAAAGCTGGGCCGATACCGTTCGAAAGCATTAATGTTGTCCCATGGCATTATGGGGCAGAGGTCTACTGCAACGGATAAAAGTTGGAACTAGAACCGTTTGGGTCGTCTGTGGAGAACCTAGCGGGTGTTAGCGGAATTACTCGCAGCGGGAGAGTGTTTGCACCACCTAAGGTCGTGACGGACAAAGCGGACAGAGCTGATGCAGCTGACAAAGGTAAGAGTAAAGTCGTCGAAGAGACCCTGCGCGGGGTAGAAAAAGACTTACTTGTTAAAGACGCCGAGGAATTTATGAGGTTGATTAAAAAGAGTGACTACAAGATCGTGGATCATCTCCATCAGACACCCTCGAAGATTTCCATCCTGAATTTGTTGCAGTGTTCTGAGGCACACCGCAACGCGCTGCTGAAGGTGTTGAACGCCGCATATGTACCGCAGGAAATATCGGTAAACCAGTTAGAGGAGGCCGTAGTCCACGTGAATGCTGGAAATGGGTTAGGGTTCACTGACCTAGAGCTGACGCCGAAGGGGAGGAACCACAACAGCGCCTTGCACATCTCGATAGAGTGTAGGGGAACGATTATGTCTCATGTGTTGGTAGACACAGGGTCGTCGCTCAATGTTCTTCCGAAGAAGGCATTGATGAAGTTGGATACTCGTGGAGTGATTTGCACACCCAGTGATCTGGTTGTGAAAGTGTTTGATGGAACCAAACGCCATGTTTTCGGGGAGGTGACATTGCCGATCCAAGTTGGGCCGGAAACGTTCGATGCGATCTTTTACATTATGGACATCATGCCTGCCTACTGCTGTCTCTTGGGCCGGCCATGGATCCATTCGACGGGTGCCGTGACCTCCACGTTGCACCAGAAGCTCAAGTATGCCGTCGGAGTTAGCATCGTGACCGTTTGCGGCGAGGAAGACATAATGGTGAGCCATTTGTCGTCCTTCAAGTATGTTGAGATGGATGGGGAAATCCACGAAACCCTATGCCAAGCGTTCGAAGCTGTTAAAGTCAAGGACGTAGCTCCTGTAGTCACTGAAAAGCCAGAGATGACTCTCTCTTCCTTCAAGGAAGCCCGGGCCGTTGTCCAAGCCGGATCTACCCCAGGCTGGGGGCGAATTTTGGAGAAACCTAACAAGCAAGACAAGTTCGGGTTGGGATATTCTCCTGGAGCTGAAGCCTCCTCTTCTAGCAGTGCGTCGCGAGGTAAGGGGCCGATCCAGTTTACCAATGGCGGGGTGATATTTGAGAGCATCAACACAGTGTCTGAAGACAGCGGAGATAGCGACTGTGACTTAAACTCTTGGATCCAGCCAAGCAAGCCAGGCGAGAGCCTTAACAACTGGTCCGTCAAGGATATCATCCAGATGACAAGCGAAGAGTAATGATTTACTTTTTCCAATCATTGTACAACCCTATGTCCTACCCGGGGCCTAGTGGTTTTATTGCCAGGGCCTTGTTTGATTATGTACATGAATTTTAGCAATAAATCAAAAGGTGTTTTTCTTCGTATTCAAATATTGTGATCTCTGTTATTCCTGTTTTATATTTGTTTTGAAAAACAATAAAATGGCAATGAGGTTTGTGCTAACCTGCATATCCTTGTTTTAAGCTTAACCCTTGTTATTGCAGGATCCACATAACAGATGACATCGACTCTGGATCTTCTACGACTCACTTCGACTTCGATTGCCGGATCTATTAAGCCGAAGAAGAGATTGATGAAGACGAAGACCTTCCCGAAGAGTTGGCCCGCTTGTTGAAACAAGAAGAGAAAGTTATTCTGCCTCACGAAGAGGAAATCGAGATTGTGGATCTGGGTTCTGAAGAACTTGTCAGGAACGTCAGGATAGGGGCTTCATTGCAGAGTGATGTCAAGCAGAGGTTAGTCGAGATGCTTCGAGAGTATAGTGACATCTTTGCTTGGTCATACGAAGATATGCCCGGACTTGATACTGACATCGTGGTCCACCACTTGCCGCTGCGAGAAGATTGTCCTCCCGTTAAGCAGAAGCTTAGGAGGACGCGACCAGATATGGCCGTTAAGATCAAAGAAGAAGTGCAAAAGCAGCTTGATGCTGGCTTCTTAGCGGTCACTACTTACCCTCCGTGGGTCGCCAACATAGTACCTGTACCGAAGAAGGACGGTAAGGTACGAATGTGCGTCGATTATCGGGATTTGAATAGGGCGAGCCCTAAAGACGATTTCTCGCTGCCTCATATTGATGTGTTGGTCGACAATACAGCTCAGTTCTCCGTATTTTCGTTCATGGATGGCTTCTCCGGCTACAATCAGATCAAGATGGCGTCGGAGGACATGGAGAAAACTACGTTTATTACTCCTTGGGGAACATTTTGCTACAAGGTAATGCCTTTCGGTCTGAAGAATGCAGGGGCCACTTACCAACGAGCAATGGTAACTTTGTTTCATGATATGATTCATCATGAGATTGAAGTCTATGTTGATGACATGATTGCGAAGTCCCAAACGGAGGAGGGACATCTGGTCAATTTGCTGAAGCTTTTTGAGAGGCTTAGGAAGTTCAGGTTGAGGCCGAATCCTAACAAGTGTACTTTTGGAGTACGGTCCGGAAAGTTACTGGGGTTTATCGTGAGTGAAAGAGGCATCGAGGTTGATCCTGCGAAGATAAAAGCAATACAAGAAATGCCAGCACCAAAAACAGAAAAAGAAGTTTGTGGTTTCCTAGGCAAAATAAACTACATTGCGAGGTTTATTTGTCAGCTCACGGCCACGTGTGAACCGATGTTCAAACTGCTAAAGAAAGACCAGGCGATGATCTGGAACGAGGATTGCCAGAAGGCATTTGATAAGATAAAACAATATCTACAGGAACCTCCAATCTTGATACCCCCAGTTGTCGCTACTGCGAAAATCGGCGCCGGCTGAACAGAAGAGTCGCCACCGTGCGTTATTTATCCCAACGGAGGGAAAGGAAACGCTCGAAGTAAACCTACCGCAAAGACGGGAAAGGAATGGTCATCGCAACCAAATCCTGGATTCGGGAGTCGGTTACGCAAGGGGAAGGTATTAGCACCCCTCATGTCCGTCGTACTCGACGGGATCCACGCTTGTTTTCTAGTACGGATTGTTATTCTATCTATTCTACAGGTCTGGGGTTAAAAGAAAAGAAAATGACTCGGCAGAGTATCACACTTTATGCCTACGTATTCCCGTCTGGAACGAGAAATCAGAGTTAACGTAGTTCACCTACCTACGGGAAAGGAGGGGAAGGTTGCTCGCTAGGATATCGCATCCTATGCCTATGTACTTTCATACAGCATGAAAGATCAGAGCAAACGTAGTTCAGGCCACGTACGACACAAGTTTGTCTTGATTGTTTTTTATCCTTCTGAAAAAGGTTTTCTCCTAATTACGGGTCCAAGCGGACAAAAATGACTCTTTGATTGGTTTACAGTCTTTTACGCAAGAACTGTTTTTTTATTGATGTTTAACCTTTTATTGTATTTTTTGATTGTTTTGAGATAGAAGAGAAAGAACTCTAAAACCTTATGGTTAAAATGGGAATCAAAATCTACCCTAATGTTGTCATGCATGGGTTAACACCTAATGTCTGTCATATTTCTCTCTTGCGCAGAGAGAAACAGAGATTCTAAGGGGATAAACAGAAAAGCAACAGCATATATACAGTAAAGCAGTAAAAATGCATGAATGCAGCAGCACAAGCGAGGCAAGGGAGTCCCACTCAACCTCGAACCTAGAAAACAATAGGCAAAGTGAAATGGCTTCACTTCAACCTAAGGGGAAAAAATTAACAAACAATACAACAAAGAAAATAAACCCCAAAAACCAGCCCTGACGGCACCCCAGCTCCTACAGCAACAGCTCTGAAAAACAGCAAACTCTGACAGTTGATAAACAGCAAAACAGCAACCTCTAAGTGAACCCCCAAAGTCAAGTCTTCAATTATATCCCAGCTACAATAAGCTTCCATCTCCAAGAAATCACCAAGCTTAAGCAAGCACAGAATCTTAACCAGTTGACAGCATCAGACAGCAGATAGCTCCGAACAGCAGTAAACCCTAGCTTCAACAGCTGCACAATTTTGACATGAATAATCTTCATCTTTGTCCACCTTTGATCTTAATCTCTATCTTCAATGGCTTCTTTCTTCAAGGCAAGCACTCCAGCAAAGAATTGATTTATCAGGATGAATTGAATGTCAAACAGTTCATTGACAACCAAAGGAAGTCTATGAATAGTTGACATTGTAGAAGAAGGATTCTCTCAAAGTTCTACCTTTAAGATAAGGCCACTTATCCCTCCAAAGGAGGGAGGTGAATACCATAGAGGGACTTTATGTCATAGAGAGGAATGGAAGCACATGAAGCTATCCATGTTTATGAAAGAATTTGTTCTATTCTAAGGCTTTACCTATCTCCTATTATTTCCTGTGTCTTCAACCAACTCCCAGCTCAAGCAATCTTCAAGCTTCAACATTGATTATCATCTTCAATCTTCTCTACTGAAGTCTTCATGCTCCACAAGCTCAAACCAAGCCCCATACCCCATATATAAAACCCAAAAGCCCAAACAAACAAATATAAACCCCAAGTGGGAACACCAAACAAACACTCCATTTGCAAAATATACTAAAAATAGCAAAATAGTATTTAAAATTCAAGGATTTATTCTAAGGGGATTTCTATATCTACCCTACATACCCTATATGTCCCATAACCTAATTCATGCTAAAAACCCCAAAATAAAATGTTAGAATGCCCCTATGTTGAGTTTAAAACCTAAAACTATCACCCTAATGTTCTCTAATCAAAACTAATCAATATTAATCTACAAAAATGTGGAATAAATCTCTAAGGGAACCTAATGTTCTAATCTAACTAGTACAAAAAGAATGGAATCAAAATATGAATTTAAATGACCAAACGAAATTCACCAAATGATATGCACAAACAAAATGAAAATAAAAGCAATAAAAATGTGAAAATTCACCATAAATGGAAAAATGCCTAAAATAATATTTTTATTTTCCCATAATTTTCTTGACATCATTATTGAAATGGAGGAAAAAATCCCATGCAAAAAGGATTATTTTTGGATTTTATATGAATTATTTAGTAAACTATATATAAATGAAATAAAATAAAAATTCAATTTAAATTGACAAAGACAGGGGGGCGCCCATAGAAAATATTTACAATGCAGGAATATTGGGCCCATGAGGGGGGGTGCGTTCAGCAGAATGCACTAGGCCCAGTCTGATTCAGAAAAACCACACAAACAAAAAAACAGGGGGGGGCAGATAGCAGCAAATTCACTTGTTATTTCGTTTGGGCCCCAAACTGGGGGCGTGGATAGCAATTGGCCTAAGGCCCAAACCAACTCAAACCAGGGGAGGGGTGCGAATGGGAATCATGGGAGTGTGGATCAGCAAACTGCGTTTGGGCTTAAGGCCCGAGATCCAACTCATGTTCAGCCTCAGCAAAACCCTAAACAAAACTCTTATTCTCCATGCCAATGTCACTGTTCATCTTCACCCAGCAAACCCTAGCGCCGTTTTGAAACAATCTCTCTGAAACCCTCTCAAACTCCAACACTTTCGTCACCTCAAACTCAGTTCAATCCAATCCTAACCTAAACTCAACTCGCAAAATCCTATCAGTCAAACCCTCACCTAATTCCATTTCCACACCTAACTATCATACAACCTACATCTCAAGCTAACTGAACAAGCTATGAAGGCGTAAGGAGTTAACGAACCTGGAGAACCTGAAGAAGAAGATGGATGACGAAAAACGACAAGGATGGCGAAGCTCCAGGTGCGCGAAGATCTGCAAACGGAGGAAGATCAAAGACTTTGATGAGCGCTTGAGGATCCTTGAAGATGAGAAGATCTGCGAAGATCTACACAAAACGGGAGATCTGGAGGAAGTTCTGGGCGAGCGATGGATGTCCTTCGCGGATCTGGAGATAATGTTCTTGATGAGAGTTGAAGATTTCTGGAAAAAACTCAAGAACACTATGAAGTTTTCTGAGGAAGACGATGAAGATTTTTGGAATTCGCTTGAAGATCTGATGAAGATTTGGTGAAGTTCTTGCATAAACGGCTGAATCTTGAATTTCTGATGATCTCTATGAAGATCTATGATGATGACGGAATGGATCGAGAAAGAACGAACATCATGATCTTGAGCGAGTTCTGGAAAATGATCACAAGCGATTATTGATGGATGATGATTTCCGGTGAAATTCCGGTGAGATTCGGCCATAGGAATCACCGCGTGATTTCACCGGTGAGGTTCTGAGGAGTTTGCATGGCCGACGGTAGGGTTTCCGGTGGGTTTGACCGGTGAAAGCCAGGTGGCACGCATGCGTGTGAGGGTAGTGGTGGTGGAGTCAGAGCAGGATAGGTGTGAGAGAGGGAGAAGGGCGGAGCAACACGTGGCCGAGGGTGGTGAGTGGATGAGGGACGCGTGGAAGGAGAGAGGTAGTGGATCTGTGAGCTGGCAAAAATTGGTGAAGTGGCTGAAGAACCAGATGCACGCGTGGCGAAGCTATATATAAGACACGTGGCATCATCGAAAATGGACCTTAAGCTGGGCTTGATTAATGGATAACTGCATAACTAGCCCAATATGAATTAAACTCAGATTATTGGACTTAAAACATGATTAACTCTAAAACAAAATTAATACTAAAAATTAACCCTAATTAATCTAAAACGAAAATTAAAAATAACATCCTAATTAATAGAAAAACATTTAAAACTATTATTTAATATCTAAAAAATTATCTTTAAAAAACCCTAATTAATTCTGAAAAAAAAAACAAATAAAATCTATAAAAAAAAACCTAAACATTTTAATCCTTTTTCTTTTTAAAATCTAATCTATTAACATTTTAAAAACAAATAAAATCTAATAAAATCTAAAAACAATTAATCTCTATTTTTTAAAATCTATTCTATTAATTTTAAAAAAACAATAAAACTCTAAAAAAATCTAAAAAAAACAATATTATCTATTAAAAGAAGAAAAACATCTATTTATATCTATTTTTAAAAGATCTATTAAAAGGAAATAATATCTAAAAAAAATTTAAAAGCTAATAAATCTCTAAAAAGAAAAGAAAATTTATTTAAACTCTAAAAAATATTATAAAAAAAACTAATAAATCCAGAAAAATCCAATTAAATGCATTAAAAATCCAGAAAAATAAAAGAAAAATCCTAAAAATGCCAGGAGGCCGATTAAACCAATTAAAACCCAATTGCGCAACCGTAGCGAAACCCGGGCACCGAGATGGCTTGAAAACACAGGAGACGAGCACCAATTCTCAACAGACTTTTATTCAAACCGGCCTGAACTGCCTGAAACGCCAAGGGCTATAATCCCGATAAAATCCATCTGACTGAGGAAAATGCCATGTATGCAATATGCAAATGCGAATGCAAAATGCGTTGAAACATAAACCAGATATAGGGATCGGTTGGTCAAATTTTAGGGTGCAACAGCTGCCCCTATTCAAGCGGCTTGGACCTGAAGGGTTGAAGAGCGAGCAGCCTTCAAACATTCAAAGGTACGAGACGGTTGAATACAAAATAAACCCGAAAATTTGCCAACCGCAGAAATAAACTGCACACTTGCTTGGGGAACACCATCCAGAGAACTGAATCCAATTATTATGGCAACAAACTGATCGATCATCTGATAAAGGGATTCGACTTTAACCTCAGTTACTTGTGTGACACCACAGATAACAAACCCGAAGGTTAGATCAACATGCACTTGATCACCTCCCATCGTATATTGACAGACGGAGACACCATCCCGCAGGAAGACAATATTCATACTCACCTTGTCTAAAGATAGACAGAAAGACACCATCCCGAAGGAAAAACAATATCCAAACTCACATTGTCTAAGGATAGACGGAGAGACACCATCCCGAAGGAAAACCAATATCCATATTTACATCGTCTACGGATAGACAGAAAGACTCCATCCCGAAGGAACACCATACCCATACTCACATTGTCTAAGGATAGACAGCAAGACTCCATCCCGAAGGAACACCATACCCATACTCACATTGTCTAAGGATAGACAACAAGACTCCATCCCGAAGGAAAACCAATATCCATATTTACATCGTCTACAGATAGACAGAAAGACCCCATCCCGAAGGAACACCATACCCATACTCACATTGTCTAAGGATAGACAGCAAGACTCCATCCCGAAGGAACACCATACCCATACTCACATTGTCTAAGGATAAACAGCAAGACTCCATCCCGAAGGAACACCATACCCATACTCACATTGTCTAAGGATAGACAGCAAGACTCCATCCCGAAGGAAAACCAATATCCATACTCACATTGTCTAAGGATAGACAGCAAGACTCCATCCCGAAGGAACACCATACCCATACTCACATTGTCTAAGGATAGACAGCAAGACTCCATCCCGAAGGAAAACCAATATCCATATTTACATCGTCTACAGATAGACAGAAAGACCCCATCCCGAATGAACACCATACCCGTCAGCGGAAAGAGAACCATATTCATCACCACCCATCAAATTTCAGAATCCTTTCGTCTACCGGAATTGATGGAAAGAACAATATCTTTAAAGGGGCCACATCATCAATAAGGATTGACAGGAAGGAAAACCACCTCCAAAGAGCCATGCCGTTGATAAGGATCAACAACTAGGAAAACCAAACATTCTTCGAAGAGCCTCGACGTCAATAAGGATCAACGGTCAGAAAAACCTTCTTGAAATTCCATCTCGTCCAATAAACAGAAAGAACGCCAATATCTGAAAGATCGCCTTGAAACCTCTCAACGTCTAAGGATAGACGGAGAAAACCATATCCCAACTCCCGAAGTCTAATGATAGACGGAGAAGGCCCGCTGGGGGAAACCATCGTCAATGGGAATTGACGGGAAGAGAAGTCTGTCAATATCAACCGATCGTTGAATAAAGCATAACCGTTGTATGATCTGAGAATCGAATACCAAAGAGCTGTCTGAATAAAGCTGCTGGATAAATGCCCCTGAACTGATTGCAGAGTACTTCATGTTGCCACTGAAGGCTGATAGAAAAACTGGCTTATGCTTCGTATGCATATGCGTATGTTTGAATTTTTTTGTGGCGTAATGCTCCATATGGGATGGAAATGCTACGCATTTGAGGATGAGATGCAATTATGATGCAAATATGATGATATATGCAAATGCAAATGCAGGCTCGGGTCGCTGGAGAAGCTGGATACAGAAAACCGCCTCAGCAAAATAAATGCTGAAGACAAAGCCAACTCCGCTGGGGATAACCAGGCATCACAGGATTATTCCAGCAAAATAAATGCTGGAAAAGTGAAGCCAACTTCGCTGGGGAATAACCGAATGTGCCAAGCATGATTGGACTTCTGTCAGGGACAGCTTACCCATGCCAATGAAAATTGGACTTGCTCTGTGGAAAACAGACGGAGTCTTCCTACGTACCAATGAAGATTGGATTTTGAAATGATGCGCCCACACGGATTGGGCCTCACAGTAATTGCCAATAGGGATTGGGCTTCTTGAAAATCGCCAATAAGGATTGGGATTTAGGCTATCTGTGATGGGTCATGTATAATTGACACTGGAAAACGTCTTGTCTGAATTCACCGTTTCTGATTAAAGGGTCACTAGATAATACAACTGCCCGACATTCGTCTCACACTTGGAGATTAGCTGAATCTGCTCGAATAGCTCTGAGTAGCTCTGATGACACGGAGAAAAACCATTTCTTCGCTTCTGATATGCCCCAGCTTGTGGGACCTCTGTGGGGATAGTCCTCAAAAGGAAATCTGAAAATCTGTACCCTGATGGTCTGATATGAAATGCCTCAGCATTCTGAACCTCGGCAAAATGCTTCAAATCAAATGCCCCTCGAATAAAGAATAACCTCCGCGCTCTTAGGATGGTCTGCCCCTGTCTGCAATGATTTTGCCCCTGATTGGTTGATTCGGTGCAGTGACTCTAGCTACGAGAGATTTACCGAATCTCGACCTGATTGCCCCAGAATAACAACTTTGGATGGCTGACCTCACTGGGGATCACTTGATAATAGCTTGCCCCGGCTCTCGGAACATTCGGCATCCTGCATTCTATCCTGATCAGACTTTCCACTGTAGGAAACTTTCCTATTGTCAAGCGCTTACTCGTAAGTAAAACAAGTTGTTCTGCATAAACGATATATTAATGCAATGCATATGACAGTTTTAACATCCAATCTGTTCACTGGAAAATGGAAAAAACCGTTTATGACACATAATGCACAAATCATTTGTCAGAATATCAACATCAGTACCAACATGGTAAGAAGAACCCTTTTAGGAGTCAGCTTCAACGCGATCTTAACCGATGTATGCCTTCGAAACGACCCTGCTTCAATTAGGACTTTTGAAGGTTGTAACGTGGTCAGGTTCACGGTTTCGAAAGAAAGGATAAAGGCTCAAAGTCTAATTTTAACCCACTCATTCTCCTTGATGTCCTCCGATCCTACGTTCAGCTAATTCGACCTTAGCGCTCACCTCTCAGAGGTTGAAAGATAGGAGTGATAGTTCGAGAAACTATGAGTTTTTTGGAGTGACAGCCACTCGCTCTTCGTCTTTGACACTTGGGGTCACACGACTCGTATTTCATTTGAGGACTTTTCTTTTGTAATCCTTTTCATTTTTCCTTTTCTTTCCCTAATTTTTGCCTGGACTGACTCTTTTGAGTTTCTTTTGATTTTCCAGTCCAGCGGGATGCCCTTATTTTTGCCTAAGTCGTTTGTTTTCAAGTTTTGACTTAGCGGGCTTTTGATTCTTTTCGCTTTTCGTTTTTTTGTTGAACAAGTCGTATGACACTGGTTGTCTGACTCTTTGGAGAATAATATGACTGTGTCACTCCTGACGTTTAACCACTGTGGCTTTTTAGGCACGACCTATAGAGGTGTGATTGATCCTCGAACGGGCACTCCTTTTGCAATTTGGACGCTCGGTCAAACTAGCTAACACCTACCCTGCCCCAGGTTGAGATTGGGGGTTTTTTGTTTTCAGAAAGAAACTCCTACAACTAGGCTCAAAGGGGTTAACAAGGGATTATCTTCCTTATGTCCCCGGTGTTTAGGGATTGAAACAATGCCTGTACATCATCAGTAGGTTTTATTTCAAAGGCATACAATATCGGAAGCTTGCATGTCGTTCATTTTCGTCATCCTCCCCGGATTCCACTTAACCAAGCGTTGGGTATCTATAAAAATCAATTAGTGAACACGAATGGATTTAATCAAAACATGCATATTCATTTCATTATCATCAATTGAATGAAAACAACAAGTTTTACAAACAAGATTGCAATTTTACCAGAAAGAAACTACAAACATAAAGAAATGACAAGATGAAACACAGGAAAACATCAGCTTCCGAGGACCGGGCTATCACATCTGACTTGCTGCTGAACCAGCCACCTTCAAAGTTGCCTGTTGAAACCCATACTGCTTAAAACGGATGTCGGGTGAATTGCCTTTCTGACTTCAGTGGGCTCTGTCTAGCACGCGAGTTTGACCGATAACGATAAGGCTGCTGACTCTGGAAAGGAGTTGACGTCTGTTGCAAAGACTGAACAGATTGTTGACTTTGATCAGTCGAACCACTTGGAGGTCGAGTCTGACTTATCAGGGACTCCTTTTGTTCAAGCGCTTTCATCCTCAAGCTTGGTCTAGGTAGCAACTGAGGGCAGGGGGATTCTGACACCAATGATTGCAGAATATACTTCTGATCTACGGCAGCTTCGAGAACGTCCATCATTTCAGCACCAACTGGGGTAAGACCATTAGGTACAATTACGCCGCCCGGCGTGAGTTCAATAACTTTTGCGTCAATCAAGTCCTGAACGTTGTGCTTAAAAGCGTGACAACTTTCCACATCATGTCCGGGTGCCCCGGAATGAAATTCACACTGCTTGCTAGTGTCATACCCATAAGGAAGCGTCGTTCCTGTGAGTGGTTCCAATGTTCTTTTTTCAACCAGCTTCAAACTCAATAAAGTCTGCAAGAGCTTAGCATATGTTGAAGGCGGCGTCTCAAATATCCTCCTTGACCTTCGCCGAACCGGATGTATCTTTTGTTGTTGTTGGTGGTGTCCATTAACACGTCTTTTAATCTCAGGTTCCACAGGCACGAGTTCCACAGGCACAGGTGGAACAAACTCCTTCACTGCGGCTTCAGATAGCTGGTCATCCTCTTTCCTAAGCACATTCTTGACTACTTCCATGATCAAGCCCATTTGGGTCTTCAGCTGATTATTTTCCTATCTGCCCTAGCTGGTTTCGGACTTCAATCAGTTCAGCCTGATCCTGTTCCATATCTCTGAGGAAATTCCTGCAACAAACTGGTGATAGGAAATAAGACCCACAGTTCCGATGTACCTGTTATGTGAGAATGCAATGCAGAAATCAAGCACATATTCAAGACAAGACAAATAAACCCCAAGCTATAAGCACAGAGATAAACACCTCACACCACTATGCAAAGCCAACAAGAGCAGCAAACAAGTACACCCAAGTACAAAATACAATGACCCCAGCCAACAAGTCTGGTGGTGGTCAACAAACAACAATGCACGAAAGCTAAACAGTCAGCAGAGAAAAACAGATGCAACACCCGGCACAGAAACCTCTAGCATCTTCCCCTATATTCAAATGAGCTCTCAGTTGGACATTCTTCCAAACATACACTCTCAGTGGAATATTCCATGCCATTGACTGACGAACCCCCACAACTGGATGAAGGATAATCAATAATTCGAACAAAACCCTGAGGCGTGACAAAGATCTTGTTAGAGTCTAGCAGATTCTGAACTTGGCTTCTAAGCACTTTACAATCATCTGTCAAATGCCCCTGTACCCCAACATGGTACTCACAGCGGGCGCTGGCATCAGAACCTGAAGGAGAAGGCGGGATCGTTGGATTAGTTTCTTTCGGCACTATTAATCCACTTTCGACCAAATCTGGCAACAACTGACTGTACGACACCGGTAGCTGAGTAAACTGCCTTTCAGGCTTCCTTGGTCTTTGTCGGGCGTGACGACGCGGCTGACGATAATAAGACTGTTGTTTGAAGTGTCTGACAACTGATCCTGAGACGCTAGAGATTCTGAGACAACATCGCTTCCTTCTTCCCACTCTTCTTGAGGACTGATAACTGATTCATTCTTATCAACTGGGGTACAAGGAGCCTCTCGAAGCTTTCCATTCTTGAGTCCTCTCTCAACAAGCTCTCCCATTCTCATCAGGCCTTCAAAGTTTGTACAAGTGAACATCATGTCATAATAACGGCCCTTCAGAGTATCCAAAAAGAGGCTAACCATTTCTCTCTCCTGAATCGGTGGTTGAACACGAGCAGCCAATTCTCTCCATCTTTGCACATACCCCCTAAAGGATTCATTCTCCGCACGAGATAATTCTTGCAACTGCACGCGAAAAGGAGCCATTTCTAGGTTGTAGTCGTACTGCTTTACGAAGGCATTGGCTAAGTCCGACCATGATTTGATATTATCACTCTTCAAGTGCATGTACCAGTCCAAAGATGCTCCGATCAAACTATCTTGGAAACAGTGAATCATGAGCTTGTCATTGGTGATATGCGAAGTCATTTTTCTGCAGAACATAACCAAATGTAGCTTCGGACAGCTATCCCCTTTGTACTTCTCGAAATTGGGCATTTTGAACTTTGGAGGCAATACAAGACCTGGCACCAAACACATACCCGCATCATTCAGATCAAGAGTATTCTTATTCACCAGGACAGCAATCTGATCTTCCAACGTCTGAAGTCTTCTCATATACTCAGCAGTCATTGGGTCCTGAATATTAACCTGCGGAACACCTCTTGGAGACGGAACAATCCTTGGAGAATCTGGCGTAGAGAAAGTGGAATTATGACACTCTGCGTCATTGAAAGGATATGGACCTCTGACAGGGGTTTGCACTGGCTGAGCAACATTGTTCATCTGAGCTCTTTGACCATTGTTTCCTCCTCCGTTTATGGTTGTTATGGCTTCCATGACCTGACTCACCTGGTACTTCAACAATTCAAACTCTGCCCGAGTAACAACCAAGTTCTGCTCTCCTGAAGCCATGATCTTTCCAGATGCTAACTCAAGTCCAATACGAATGTCGGGAAATCAACTGGAGAAACTGGACAAAAACGGGTAAGCTCCCTGTTTCGGCTGAGGATGAATATGCAAAATGAAATGCAAATGCAAACAGTCATGCAACATGCAAAATGCACACACAAGGGACCAAGTGCCCCTGGCTGAGAAGTCCAATCCATAATACTGGTCTTAATCAGACCCATAACACTGCTCGAACCTGGTCTCAATAAGCCAAAATGATACTCCAACCTGGTCTCCAACAGACCCTATATCACTGTCCTCAAATATCAACGCCACTGAATCTCAATCAAGAAAACCGGTAATCTGGAGGTCAAGTTACCTGCATGCCCCAACCCCTCTCACAGGTAGGTGTCCTAATAACTGACACAAAGTATGGCATCCTATGCGGTCGTTGGCGTCACAGACTTTCAAGACTGATGATACGATACCCAGAAGGTGTGGCATCATCATGTCCTGAAGAGGCCTCACTTGGCCAACTTCCAAATGATCGGTCCCCAGAGTCGACAATCCAACTAACCAACAACCCCCTCAACCCAAAGGGTTGAAAAAGAAGTCAACCAGAAGAACCTCGTCCGAGCGTGGATTTCATGAGACACTAGTGCCTGCAAAGCAAGCACGCGCCCACTAACTTCCTTTGGTTGTCAATGAACTGTTTGACATTCAATTCATCCTGATAAATCAATTCTTTGCTGGAGTGCTTGCCTTGAAGAAAGAAGCCATTGAAGATAGAGATGAAGATTTTAAAAATTTTATTGAGAGTTCTATGATTGAGAGATTTTAAAAAAACAATAAAACTCTAATAAAATCTAAAAAAAACAATACTATCTATTAAAAGAAGAAAAACATCTATTTATATCTATTTTTAAAAGATCTATTAAAAGGAAATAATATCTATAAAAAATTTAAAAGCTAATAAATCTCTAAAAAGAAAAGAAAAATTATTTAAACTCTAAAAAATATTTAAAAAAACTAATAAATCCAGAAAAATCCAATTAAATGCATTAAAAATCCAGAAAAATAAAAGAAAAATCCTAAAAATGCCAGGAGGCCGATTAAACCGATTAAAACCCAATTGCGCAACCGTAGCGAAACCCGGGCACCGAGATGGCCTGAAAACACAGGAGACGAGCACCAATTCTCAACAGACTTTTATTCAAACTGGCCTGAACTTCCTGAAACGCCAAGGGCTATAATCCCGATAAAATCCATCTGACTGAGGAAAATGCCATGTATGCAATATGCAAATGCGAATGCAAAATGCGTTGAAACATAAACCAGATATGGGGACCGGTTGGTCAAATTTTAGGGTGCAACACCAGTGGCCGGAAGACCCTTAATCATGTACTTGACAGTTCTTGAGAATAGTATGGGGTGTGTTCTCGGTCAGCACGACGGGACGGGCAAAAAGGAGCATGTCATTTACTACTTGAGCAAAAAGTTCACAGACTGTGAATCTCGCTACTCGATGCTGGAGAAAATGTGTTGTGCACTAGCCTGGGCTGCCAAACGTTTACGACAGTACATGCTCAACCACACCACCATGCTAATTTCGAAGATGGATCCGATTAAGTACGTCTTCGAGAAGCAAGCGCTTTCGGGCAGGATTGCCAGATGGCAAATGGTGTTGACGGAATATGACATTCAGTACGTTTCTCAGAAGGCCATCAAGGGAAGCGTATTGTCTGAATACCTGGCTGAACAGCCGATTGAGGATTATCAGCCGATGAAATTTGAATTCCTTGATGAGGATATCATGTTTCTCAAAGCGAAGGATTGCGATGAATCGTTGCCCGACGAGGGTCCAGATAGGAAATTCCAGTGGAAATTGATATTTGACTGGGCGGTTAATTCTTATGGAAGTGGCATTAGGGCGATCATTACGACTCCCCACGGATCTCATATCCCGTTTACTGCGAGACTGACGTTTTTGGTCACCAATAACGAAGCGGAGTACGAAGCATGCATCATGGGTCTAGAAGAAGCAATTGATTTGAGAATCAAGAACCTAGACGTATATGGTGACTCAGCGCTTGTGATCAACCAGATTAAAAGGGAGTGGGAGACTCGCCAATCGAATTTGGTGCCGTACATGAACTATGCCAGAAGGCTGCTGCCGTTCTTTGATCGAGTGGAACTCCATCATGTGCCCAGGGCTGAAAACCGGATGGCTGATGCCTTAGCCACGTTGGCTTCGATGTATAAAGTCAATTTTTGGAATGAAGCTCCAAGAATTTTCCTTTCTCGTCTTGATAGACCTGCATTCGTCTTTGCAATCGAGGAAGCCTCCGACGGCAAGCCATGGTTCCATGACATCCAGACTTTCCTTATGACTAAGGAGTATCCTGCGGGAGCGTCAACCCAGGACAAGAAAACTCTGAGGAGGCTGTCTGAAAAATTTTATCTCAATCCTGATGGAGTTTTGTATAAAAGAAACCACGATCTCGTGCTACTCAGATGTGCAGATGAGAAAGAAGCGAGTATGCTCATGGAAGAAGTCCATGAAGGCACATTTGGTACGCACGCCGGCGGGCATGCTATAACAAGGAAGATCCTGAGAGCAGGATATTACTGGCTGACAATGGAGTCAGATTGCTTTCAATTCGCGAAGAGATGTCATAAATGCCAGATTTATGCTGATAAGATTCATGCGCTGTCGTGCCCGTTAACTGTCATGTCCTCCCCGTGGCCGTTCTCCATGTGGGGTATCGACATGATAGGCAAGATCGAGCCCACTGCATCTAACGGTCATTGCTTCATTCTAGTAGCTATCGACTACTTCACCAAGTGGGTGGAGGCAGCCTCATACGCTAATGTGACCAAGCAGGTGGTGGCTAAGTTCATAAAGAGGGACATCATCTGTCATTACGGAATTCCCGAGCGGATCATTACCGATAATGGTTCGAATCTGAATAACAAGATAATGAAGGAGCTGTGCCAGAGTTTCAAGATTGAACACCACAACTCATCTCCTTACCGGCCGAAGATGAATGGCGCCGTTGAAGCGGCCAATAAGAACATCAAGAAGATTGTTCAGAAGATGGTTGTAACCTACAAAGATTGGCACGAGATGCTTCCATTTGCACTGCACAGTTATCGTACCACGGTACGTACGTCAACCGGGGCAACTCCTTTCGCCTTAGTGTACGGTATGGAAGTTGTCCTACCATTAGAAGTGGAGATCCCTTCTTTACGAGTTTTGGTTGATGTGAAACTCGATGAGGCAGAATGGATTAAGAACCGACTAAACCAACTCAGCCTGATGGACGAGAAAAGACTAGCATCGATTGCATATGGTCGTCTGTACCAAAGCCGAATGAAAAAAGCTTATGATAAGAAGGTGCGCCCTAGAAGCTTTCAGACGGGTGATCTCGTCCTGAAGAAGATTCTTCCTCCACACTCCGATCACCGGGGCAAGTGGACTCCCAATTACGAAGGTCCGTACATCGTTAGCAAGGTCTTCTTGGGAGGAGCCTTGTTGTTATCCATGATGGATGGCGAAGATTTTGCATCCCCGGTGAACGCGGACGCAGTTAAAAAATACTTTGCTTAAAAAATGACCCGCTGGAAAGAAAAAGAATATCCAGGAAAAAAGGGGCATCCCGGCGAACCATAAAAAAGGAAAAAGGTTCAGGCAAAAGTTAGGATATAAAGAAAAGAATGTACACCCGCAAAGTCGAAAACCCGGATGGGCGACTTTGGCAAAAAGGGGTATCCCGGTGAATCGAAAACCCGGAAGGGCGATTCAGGCAAAAGTTAGGGATTTGAAAAAGCAAATGACTGCGTTCCGCGTGTGAACTGTATTTGTTTAGTGGTTTGGAGGACCTGAGGGCCGTTTATCTGAATCAATCTCTTATGAAGCTGAAGCGTCGAAGAAGTATCGAAGTCGAGTGGGTCATAGAGGGATCAACTCATGGTGTTCGTCTACGCCGCCTTGCCGACATGTGTATATACTGATGTATATTTATGTTTTTATATTTGCGCGGCTTCCTCATTCCAGGAGCTTGCATCTGTTGTAAAACATTTTTACCCATTCAGGGGTTCGTTATCAATAAAATGTATACTATTCAGCAATTTTGTTTGTCTGTTTAGCATTTATCTGTTTTGTTTGCGAAAAAGAACGCCAATATTTTTGATAAAATGCGCGTACATAAACTTACCGGCCTAGGCCACTGATTGTTGAAACAATGAATTACTTGAACATTGTCACAAGATGATAGCCTTTATAGGTCCCTTTGAGAAGGGTATCTTGTCTGTTTGTTTGTGTTGTTGCAGGCGTAGCATGTGCCAGGTAGTACGCCGTATGCGTCCCCAAGCAGGATGATTCCTTCTTCTCCAGCGCAGTTCAGCAGCCTCTCCCCGCAGAGTCTGAACGTGAGAGCGTAAGCATTGATATGTGTGTCCCCAGGCAGAGAGGATTCTCTCCCCGATCAGATACATCCTGAAGGATCACCATCTCCCTAGCTGAGTCACATAGTGAAGTGTGCAGCGATTGATAGTTCCAGACTGAAATCTTCAGCAGAATTGAAATTCCCCGCAGAGTCGTACTCTCCCCGGTAAGCAGGACGATTACTTCTTCCCCAGCCGAGTTTGTAGATCCCCAAGGGAGCCGAGTCCTTGGAAATCAGTTCGGGCCATGATTGGTTTTCCCCAGTAGAGTGTCGAATAGCTGATGCTGTATTTCCCCGCCGGAGTCGTTATCTCCAGGAAGGTTGTTACCATTCATGTCGTGCAAGTTTATTTCTGCGATTGACATCGCTTTCCTCAACAGGTCTAGGTTCTCGTAGAGCTTCGTTCTCCTGCAGCAGTCGACTGAAGTTTGTTTCCCCAGGCGGAGTCCGTTTGAGATCGGTGTGACTTCTCCTCCTCGACAGGTGAGTCCTTCCTCCACCAGAGCGGTTCTTTCTCCTTGACAGGAGGATGCTCCCTTCGACATTTATTTTGTTGATGGGGTCATAGCATCTTACATGATTTCATAGCATTTACCTAAAAACGCGTAGCATTTCCACTGTGTGGAGCATTGCGTCATTGTCAAAGCATGTGCACATGAAACATGAGCTAGGTCGTTACCGTTCTTGTTTTGCAGGTGTTCCTCCGCAGAATGGTTTGATCAAGATGATTCTTGAATTCTCCCCAGCAAATTCGTTTGCTCAAGATGATTCTTAAAATCCCCTGTGAAGTCACCAGAGGTGGTTGCTCAAGTTGATGCTTAGAGTCCCCGGCAGAGTGAGTGCTCGGGATGATTCCCGAAATCTCCAGCAGAGTTATTGGTTCAGAATGATTTTTGAAGTCCCCGGCGAAGTTGTTTATTCAAGATGATTCTTGATTTCCTCAGCAGAGTTGGCTCATCCAGAATGATTTCTGAAGCCTCGAAGCAGAGTTACTTGATAGTTCTCCAGAATCCCCAGCGGAGATGTGTCATCCCCAGCAGGTTTCTGAACAGCGAAGTTGAAACTCCCCCTGAAGACTTGATGATTGAAGTCCAATCGTATTGACGAAACAGTTCTCTCAGCTGGTGCAGAGTGCCTGATGGTAGAAGTTGGATATCCCCAATTGGTTCATGATTGACTGAGAATTTCATTCCCGACTTACTGACGAAGTCCGGCTGACGCCCCAAATTTTTTTTGAATGCCCTATGGCGTGGTTAACTTGATTGTTGATCTGATAAGTCTCGAGGAATCCTGATGCCTGACGGCATGATCGATCATGTATTACCGGTTACCATGTGACCAATTCTCCAGCTAGTTGTCGTGCAGCTATCATTTCAGTTTCCGAATATTTGTCCCCATCAGAGTACCGTGTACTTGGGCAGTTGGCAAATTTCTGGGTTTGTTGGTATTCAACCGTCTTTTACCTTGATTGTTTGAGAGCCGTTCGCTTCTCACCCAGTCAGGTTCAAGCCGTTTGAATAGGGGCAGCTGTTGCACCCTAAAATTTGCCCAACATTTCTTTACCTAGCTTATGTTCATTTCATTCACATTAGCATTATCATTTGCATTTCATTGACATGTGTGCAGGAGATCAAGAGGTATGATTACCAATCAAGGGCTACACAAGAGTTTGAAGCTAGCTAAGAAGGTTATTCAAGTGTTCAAGGGTTGATATCCTTGTCAGAGAAGTTAAAAGATCCCCAGAGAGACTAGTTGAAACCAAGAGTGTGTGCCTCCTAACTTGAGAGTTGTGGGAGCTCCTCAGATGATTCTGAAGCCAGGAATGTGGACTTGAAGCCTTGAGAGAGCTCATGAGATGTCTTGAAAGCCATCATGAGGCCTAGATAGGTCAGTGTGCAAGATTAAGAAGACTCAGCCATGATTGATGCAATTAGGGTTTGACTGGGTCAACCCTAAGTCAACTGATGATTTGGATAAAGTTGAGACCTAATCCAAGAGCCATGTGATCATGGATTAATGCATTGAGGTGTTATAAGGATGATTCCAAGGTTAACTCATCATGATTGAAGAGTTTGAGAAGTTTCAAGCTAGGGTTTCTAAGGCTTGACAGTGTAAAATCCCCTAGTTTAACCCCTATCTTCAAGGCAATTTAGCTCAAGATGTGATTGTCATCTCATCTTTCCCCCAACATGAATGTTGTAGAGCATGCTCTTAGATTTAATTTGAGTACTAGATGTCCTTGATAGGATTTATAGAACTCAAGTTATGACTTTGACAAGTTACAGGTCATCTGAGGTATGTGAATTTGAGAGCTTGAAAGTTGCCCAACTTGCATCAAACTTTTGCCCAAGAAGGATGATTCCTATGAACTTCTGGTCAACATGAATGTTGTTCCTTATCTTCTTAGCTTTCTAGAGAGCACTAGAAGTCCTTTATAGGATTTGTGGAACTCAAGTTATGGCTTTGACAAGTCAAGGGTATTTTGGTCATTTGGAGATTACAGGTCATTTCAACCATAAGGCCATAACTCCCATTTCCAAGCTTCAAATGGGAAAATGTTCAACATCAAACTTGTTCAAAATGATGTTCTAAGGCTAGTAAAGAGGTCATGAGATGTTGAAATTGCTTGTAGCTCAAAGTTGCAAAAATGACCTAAAATAAGGGTATAAGTTAAATGAACCAAAGTTGGAAATTGATATTTTTGATCTACACATCCAAACCAAGGCATGTAATAGGTCATTTTGACTCTAAAAAACATTTTAAGAACATTGGTTTAGCCACATTTTTAAGTTTAGATCTAATTTGTGGACTTGCTTTGAAAAGTAGTTACTTACATCATAAGTAACATTTGCAAAACCTAGAATCAAGGCATAACCAAGGCCCCTTGCAAGCCAAACACTTTCAAAATGTCACTAGGGGAGAAATTGGAAGAGAATGGGATGGATTTCAAGCTGCAAACAAAATTGTGCATACCATGGCATATGGTTGAAATTCTCATGTCATGAGAGATTGAAACTCTCATTAGAAGGATCTAGAGGGTTCTAGATCACTCATACATGTTCTATATATTGAATAGAGATGATCCAAAGCAAAGGTTGGTGTTGATTGAGAGAGAAAACTGAGATTGCACTTTGAGATTTCACATTGCAAATCAAAATCGGTTACAAGGTTAGAGGCCATCTCAGTCCAAGAAATTGATCTCAATAGCTTGCTCAGAGGTTGGTGATCAATTCCAGATCAAATTCAGGGCACTGTGGTGGAAGGATCGTGAAGTAGCCATTAGAGAGTGAAGCTTGCAACTCAGAGTCGGGTTTGATGATTCAAGAAGATTCAACTCTTTTCTTTGCATACAGAAGATTGATTGTGATTCAGTGAAGGGTTCTGCAAGTTTTTGAAGGCTGAGTTGAAGATTCTACCCTTCTGTTCGTTCAAATTTATCAGGTTGGTAACCTTCAATCTCTAGCTTAAATTAGGTAGAATTAAGATGAATTATGGTGTTAGATGCACTGTAGAACGGTGTAGGAAGGTTTTCAGATAGTTAATTTGAGAGTTAGTGACCAATTAGGGATGTTACCATTTTCGGGTGAGAAGTGGTTCTTGTAAGTCTTGAGGATTTAGGTTGAATTAATGGTATGATTGAGTTCCTTGTGAAATTTGGGACAAGTTTGATCAAGGAATCGTGGCCTATGGTGGATTCTATAGCAAGCTAGGGTTGTGGAATGGTGATCGGAAATGTCACCGGCGGTGACTTTGGGCGCGCAGGTGGCCTGAGTTGCAGAGGTTTGAATTGGGGAAGATGATCCCAGGACCATTGGATCAGGGTTTGACTTGGACCAAAGACTTCATCCAACGGCCACGCGTGCATGAAATTTGTGAAGCATTTCTGAACTAGATGAAATGATGCGTTTCATTAATCAGTTGTGGTTTTGGGCTTAAGTCAGATTGATATCAGCACCCCCTTGTTGGGCCCAACCCTGAATTGAACTGTGTTTTATTTCTATCTGCACCGTGTGCTTGTTCTTTTTCTTTTGATTTTCTTTATTTTTCCATTTTATTCATGGTTATTGATTAATTCATAATAAATTGAAAAATGATCCAATTAATCCCATTATTTTTGCATTATATTCATGATTGAATCTACTATTTTTTAGAGAAAAAATATTTTTATTTCATGCATTTTCTGATTTTATGGGAATTTTCACATTTTAATTGATATTAAAATAGTTATGCTTGATGCTTGATTTTGTGGAATTTTGTGTGATCATGTGGTGATGATTTTGATCCTGATTTTTGTGAGTTGTTAGCATAGATATGCATGCCCCCCATAGAATTTTCTCACATTTTTGTGATGAACATAGGTGGTAGTTTAGGTTGAAACCTTTAGAAGCTCCATTTTTAGGGTTTATGGTTGATACCTTGTGGTTTAGATCTTAATTTTAGGGCTTAATAGAGGATTTAGTCCCTGGTTTTTGTATGAAGCATTCTTAATTGAATTAGGATCCCTTAGGAATTTTTGTAGAAATTTATAAGATAGTTTTCTATTTTTGATTGATTTTAGTTTAGGTGCTAGTTTTAGATGATTCTAAGGCACTAACTCAACTAGATTAACATCTTTAGTTCCCTTAGATTAGTGTTCTCTCTCTATTGTTCTTGGTTGATGATGAAGACAAGTTTAAGATGCATTGGATTGCTTGAAGAGGCTTGGATTTGAAGATCTTCCCTTCTTTTGGTGTAGTTTTGATTAGGTTAAGATTAGGGTTTTGTAGGCAGAACTTCTAGATAGTTCTCTTCCTTCATAAACATGGATGATGTTGATCACTTCCATTCTTCCCTATGATGAAAGGTCCCTTTGTAAAGGCCTCATCCCTCCTTTGGTAGGATGTGTGGCTCTTTGCAAATTGGTAGAGCCTTTGAGGGTCCCTTTCTCTGATGACAGGATGCTCAGTGGTGACCTTGGGTCTTCACTCTGCTACCAATCATCCCAACTTTGCTCTTGATAGATTCATCTTTCTCCCTTGCTAGAGGATGGAGTTCCTTGCTTGAATAAGATTGAAGAATGAAGTTGACACTTCCATGTGATTGAAGATTACTCTGAGAGGCAGAAGCTTGTAGATGAAGAGGACCCAGTTGATACTGGTGAAGCAAAGAGAGGGCTGAAGCTTGAAGACCAAGTTAATACTTATGAAGAGGATTCAATTGAGATTGAGTGAAGGGTTGGGGCTTGAGGAATAAAGGATAAGTTGACCCTTACATTGATGCACTGAGAGCCTGAAGGAATCAAGTTGATACTTGTAGAGTGAAGCCTGAAGGTGGAATTGACTGAAGAGCTGAAGCTTGGAGAAGAGAGAACAAGTTGATACTTATGTTTGATGGATTGAAACCTTGGAGAAGCAAGTTGATACTTGTTATGAAAGGTGATAGCCTTGAAGGGTGGTTGAAGTCTGAAGACTGGATTGTTGTCAGAAGAGCTGAAGCTTGAGATTGAAGGAGGGGTTGATCTGCTTTCTTTCTTGTCTGTTTTCTTTTCTGTATTGATGTGCCTTGTTTGAATTGCTTGAGGCATTAGAATAAGGCCATATCTAGACCGATTTAATCTAGGAGCATGATTGCACTAGAGGTTGAGTTGATCCCTCTGCTTGTATTTTTACTGCATGGCTTTGCTTGCGGGTATTCGGTAGAGCTCTGCTCCCTTGCCCATGTCGTTTGTGTTTGCTTGATAGCATGTTATTTTCTGTATGATTGCAGTTTATTCTATTTTTCTTGATAGCATGTTATTTTTTGTATGATTGCAGTTATCTTATTCTTGCTTGATAGCATGTTATTTTCTGTATGATTGCAGTTATCTTATTCTTGCTTGATAGCATGTTATTTTCTGTATGATTGCAGTTATTCATAGCTGGCTTGAGGTTGAGATGAGCTTGTGGAGGTTGTTGCCCCACACACATTTCCTCCCTCACTTGCATTACATGCATTTTACAGTCGTTAATTGTTTACGGTTTAAGCTGATGCTTTATCTGTTTCTGTATATCATTGACATGATCCCCTAGGAATCTCACTTCCTTTGATAAGGAAGTGATGATAGAACTTTAGGTTGAAACCTATGCATGATAAATTCTAGGAGTTCCCTGTTTCAAACTTCAACCATAGGATGAATCCTTGGCATGACAACATTAGGACTTGATAGTCTCCCATTAGTTGAGCATGCTCTCCTCTCATCTCAGAACAAATCAAAATACAGTTATAAAGGTTAACTGACGCCTTATGTTACGAGCCTTAAGCTATCAGAGACAGAATTGTTGGAGAGTTTCTTTTCAACAGTCTGGATGTTTAGTATGGTACCCTTTGGGTGACATGCGACGCATTCGCTCTCAGGTCATAGTCTCTAGTGCGATACTAGTTGCAAACAACCATAAAAAACATTTCTTTCGTAAAAGACAGAAAACAAACTTCAAACCTTTTTTGCCCCGTGGGCCCATAATTCAAAGGAAGCTTTTCTGAAGAAAAGAGTGTCGTTAAACTTCAGTTCTACCGCAAACAGGCTTTGTCCCTAACTGCTGGAATTGATGTTTAACCCTACTCAATAAAACAGATGAATCTGAATCCCCGTAATCCGTATTATCCCGAACTACGTAAGCTCTGATCTCTCAAGCCTGGTGAGAGTACGTAGGCACAATACTGATGTGTTGGCGAGCCACCTTCCCCATAACCCGTAGTAGGTCGAACTACGTTGACTCTGATTTCTCATTCTCTGATGAGAATACGTAGGCATAAAGTGCGACGCTTTGCCGAGTCATTTTCTTTTATGTTTAAGCCAGCCTTGATAGGTAGATAGATAAAACCAACTCGTCCAGTAAACACAACAAGCGTGGATCCCGTCGAGTACGACGGACGTGAGGGGTGCTAATACCTTCCCCTTGCGTAACCGACTCCCGAACCCAGACAACGGTTGCGATGACCTTGTCTTATACCTATTCGTCAGGTTTTCTCGATCGTTTCCTTTCCTGTTCTGAGGGATAAATAACGAAAGGTGGCGACTCTTCTGTTTTGCTGGCACCTTATTTTCACGGAAGCGACAGGGACGTAAAATCTTCACCATCCATCGTTGAAAGTAGTAAGGCTCCTCCGGAGAAGACTTCTCTTACGACATATGGACCTTCATAATTAGGAGTCCATTTTCCCCTATGATCTGTCTGTGGAGGGAGGATTCGCTTCAACACCAAATCACCTGCCTGAAAGCTCTGAGGACGCATCTTTTTATCGAAGGCTTTCTTCATTCTGCTCTGATATAGACGACCGTATGCAATGGATGCCAGCCTCTTCTAATCCATCAGGCTGAGCTGATTCAATCCGTTCTTCACCCATTCTGCCTCATCTAACTTGACGTCAACCAGAACTCTCAAAGAAAGAATCTCGACTTCTAATGGCAGGACAGCTTCCATGTCATACACTAGCGAGAAAGGAGTTACCCCAGTTGAAGTGTGCACCGAGGTACAATATCCATGCAATGCGAAGGGTAACATCTCATGCCAATCTTTATAGGTCACCACCATCTTCTGCACTATCTTCTTTATGTTCTTATTGGCTGCTTCAACGACGTCATTCATCTTCGGACGATAGGGAGAAGAATTGTGATGCTCAATCTTGAAATTCTGGCATAATTCCTTCATCATCTTGTTATTCAAATTTGAACCATTATCATTAATGATTCTTTTAGGTACTCCATAACGGCAAATGATGTCCCTTTTGATGAACCGGGCTACCACTTGTTTGGTGAAATTAGCATAGGAGGCTGCTTCAACCCACTTGGTGAAATAGTCAATCGCCACTAAGATGAATCGGTGCCCATTGGATGCGGTTGGCTCTATCTTGCCAATCATATCAATGCCCCACATGGAGAAGGGCCATGGAGACGCCATAACGTTCAAAGGATTCGGCGGCACATGAATCTTATCGGCATAAATCTGGCATTTATGACATTTCTTCGCATACTTGAAGCAATCAGACTCCATAGTTAGCCAATAATACCCTGCCCTCAACAGCTTTCGAGACATGGCATGCCCGCCTGCATGTGTTCCAAAGGCACCTTCGTGGACCTCTTCCATAAGCAAACTCGCTTCTTTTTCGTCCACACATCTTAGCAGTACCAAGTCAAAGTTTCTCTGATAGAGCACACCATTTTGGTTCAGATAGAAATTCCCAACCAGCCTCCTCAAGGTCTTCTTATCCCGAGCCGATGCCCCAAGCGGATATTCTTGGTTCTTGAGAAAGTTCTGGATGTCAAAATACCATGGCTTGCCATCATAAGCCTCCTCTATTGCAAAAACGAATTTCGGCCTATCAAGGCGCGAGATGACGATTCTTGGAGCATCATTCCAGAAGTTCATTTTATACATTGAGGATAAAGTATCCAAAGCATCTGCCATCTGATTTTCTGCTCTCGACACGTGGTGAAATTCTACCCGGTCAAAGAAAGGCAACAACCTCCTTGCATAATTCATATAAGGGATCAGGTTAGGCTGGCGGGTCTTCCACTCCCCTTTGATCTGATTAATCACCAAAGCAGAATCACCATAGATATCAAGGTTCTTGATTCTCAAATCAATTGCTTCCTCAATTCCCATGGTACATGCTTCATATTTGGCTTTGTTGTTGGTGCACGGAAATGTTAACCTAGCGGTGAATGGTATGTGCGTGCCATGGGGAGTTGTAATGATTGCCCCAATTCCACTACCGTAGGAGTTAACAGCACCGTCAAAGATCAATTTCCATTGGGAACCCAACTTAGGACCTTCGTCAGGCAATGGCTCATCACAGTTCTTCATCTTCAAGAACATAATGTCCTCGTCGGGAAATTCAAACTTCATTGGCTGATAGTTGTCGATTGGTTGCTCTGTGAGATATTCTGACAGAACACTCCCTTTAATGGCCTTCTGGGAGACGTATTGAATGTCGTACTCTGTCAAAACCATCTGCCATCTAACAATCCTTCCCGAAAGTGCTTGCTTCTTAAACACATACTTAATCGGATCCATCTTCGAAATTAACATGGTTGTATGGTTTAGCATATATTGCCTTAGGCGTTTGGCGGCCCAAGCATGTGTGCAACAAGTCTTTTCCAATATTGAGTATCTGGACTTACAAGCTGTGAAATTTTTACTCAAGTAGTAAATTGCATGCTCTTTTCTTCCAGTCTCGTCATGTTGACCGAGAATACAACCCATGAAATTCTCAAGAACTGTTAAGTACATTATCAACAGTCTTCCAGCCACTGGGGGCATCAGTATTGGAGGTTCCTGCAAATACTCTTTTATTCTCTCAAATGCCTTCTAGAAATTTTCGTTCCAGACAACCGCCTGATTTTTCTTCAATAGTTTAAACATTGGTTCACACATGGTTGTGAGGTGAGATATGAACCTCTCAATGTAGTTCAATCTACCCAAGAAAACACGAACCTCTTTCTCCGTCCTCGACGCTGGCATTTCTTGAATTGCCTTTATTTTTGCAGGATCGACCTCAATACCCTTCTCACTGACAATGAACCCCAACAATTTTCCTGGTCGTACACCAAAAGTGCACTTGTTCGGATTCAGCCTTAGTTTGAACTTCCTTAACCTCTCAAGCAACTTCAGAAGGTTCACCAGATGTCCTTCCTCCATTTGCGACTTTGCAATCATGTCATCAACATAGACTTCAATCTCATGATGAATCATGTCATGAAACAAAGTGACCATCGCCCACTGATAGGTTGCCCCTACGTTCTTCAACCCAAAAGGCATTACCTTATAGCAAAACATCCTGCACGGTGTGATAAATGTTGTTTTCTCCATGTCCTCCGGTGCCATCTTAATCTGATTTTAACCGGAGAAACCGTCCATGAAGGAAAACACTGAGTATTGTGCAGTATTATCAACAAGTACATCAATGTGGGGAAGCGGGAAATCATCTTTTGAACTCGCTCGGTTTAGATCACGGTAATCTATACAGATTCGTACCTTACCATCCTTCTTGGGTACATGCAAAATGTTAGCGATCCACGGAGGATAATTCGTTACGGCGAGAAATCCGACGTCCAATTGTCTCTAGACCTCTTCTTTGATCTTTACTACCGTATCCGTCCTAGTTCTTCTTAGCTTCTGCTTGACAGGTGGACACTCTTCACAAAGAGGCAAGCAATGAACCCCAATATCTGTATCGAGTCCGGGCATGTCCTCATATGACCAAGCAAAGACATCTTTATACTCTCGGAGTAGTTCTACCAGTCTTTGTTTGACATCATCCTCTAAGGTATCCCCTATTATGACCTCCTTCTTAGCCTCTTATGTGCCCAGGTTGACGACTTCGACTTCCTCCTGATGAGGCAGAATGACCTTCTCCTCTTGTCTTAAAAATCTGGCAAGCTCCTCAGGCAGGTCTTCATCTTCTTCAATCTCTTCTTCCGCCTGAAAGATCGGGTTATCAAAGTCATACCGAGTCATAGACGAGTTTGAGTCGGTGGCATCTAAAATATGAAACCTGCAATGAGGATGATTTAATGCTTAAATGATGCAAACAAACAAACACAAACCACATTGCCATTTTATTGTTAAAATAAAAAATAAAAAAACAAGGATCACAAAAATTTTGATGCAAAGACGCCTTTTTGATTAATGATTAAAACGATTGTTCAGACATAAACGATAGGGCCCTACAAATAAAGACAACTATGCTCCGGGCAGAACATAGGGCAGTACATTAATCAAAACAAAGCAATTACTCTTAATAAGTCACTGAGATAACTTCTTCAATGGTCCAATTCTTCAATCTTTGGCCAGGAATACACGGCTGGATCCATGCATCCATGTCGCAGTCACTGTCTCCTTCCTCGTCAGACACGTCATTAATTCGCTTGAATATCACCCGACCGCTTGTGAATTGAACTGGACCTTTGTAGCGTGGAGCATTCTTTGAAGAAGATGCAAACGGGTTGTATCCCAGTACGAACTTGTCTTGTTTGTTGGGGACGCTCACAACTTGCCCCCACCCTTGTGCTGATCCGGACTTCACTATGGCTTGTGCTTCCTTAAACGATGACATAGCAACCTCTGGTGCTCTGACCTCCGTGGGCGCTTTCTCCTTGATTTGAACGGTCTCAAAGGCTTGGTATAGTGTTTCATGAATTTCACCATCGACCTCTACATATTTAAACGAAGGCAGATGGCTTACCATGATATCCTCCTCTCCGCAAACAGTCACAATGTTTCCATCCACCATGTATTTCAATTTTTGGTGCAGGGTTGATGTCACAGCTCCTTCCGAATGTATCCAAGGTCGACCCAATAGACAGATATATGTCAGCTGGATATCCATGATGTAAAACACAGCATCAAAAACCTCCGGACCAACATGGATTGGCAAATTCAATTCCCTAAACACAGACCTTCTAGTCCCATCAAAAGCTCGTACCACCAAGTCACTTGGGGTGCACATTATTCCTCGGGTATCCAACTTCATCAATGCCTTCTTAGGCAGCACATTAAGTGAGGATCCCGTGTCAACCAGCACGTGTGACATCACAGCCCCTCTACATTCAATCGAGATATGCAGCGCATGATTATGATTTCGTCCCTTGGGCGTCAAATCCAAATCAGTAAATCCTAGCCTGTTACCCGCATTAACATGTGCCACTACTCCTTCAAGTTGATTCACAGATATCTCCTGTGGCACATAGGCTGTATTCAAGATTCTTAGGAGAGCATTTTTGTGCGCCTCAGAGCACAACAACAGTGATAAAATGGAGATCTTTGACGGAGTCTGCTGTAAATGATCCACAATCTTGTAGTCACTCTTCCTTATCAAACGCATAAACTCTTCCACATCCTTCAGCAATTTTTCATTCTCACCATCTTGAGAGCTCTCTTCAACTACCTGTTTCCCTTGAAAATCAGAAAACAACCGCTGATCTTCCAAATTTAACTTTGGTGACTCACAGGATCGATCAGATTGATCCTAGGACATGTGCTAAAGGCTTTTTGTTTTGGAAATCTATCTAAGTTTCACACTTAAACAGTATTGGGGTAAAAGAGTCTAAAGAAACACCTTGTTCGACTACAGAATAACTTGAAAGATAAAATAAAAATTGTAATAAAAGAAAGAAAGAAGTTTGTTTGGAGAGGGGAAATTAGATTAAGGGCGAAGAGAAAGGAATTGCATAGGAAAAAGAGGAGAAAGAAAGAAAGTAAGGAAAAAAGGTGCAAATACAATAAAAGACTTTGTAAAGTTTAAAGAAAATAAAGTAAATTTCATTAAGGTAAAAGATGATGTGTTTACATCACGTACATTCTCTATAATACTCGCTTTCTCTACGCTTGGATACTTGGAGTAATTCTAAGAGTAATCTATACAATGGTAAATTACAACACACTTGCTTATGTCTAAGACATCCTATTTATAGTGGTAAAAAATAACTTCTAATAACCTCCAACATCACCTCCTCTCGCCACTTGTCACAATGCATGGATCTACTGCTCATAAGATGCCATGTGTCTTCTTAAGTATTTGGCAAACGAAACCGTTCCCTCCAAAACTTTCAAATTTCAAACCTTTCGACGAACCACCACCAACAACAAGCGGTCGAAGCCCTTGTTTCTCTTTTAATCTGGGTGAGTTCTTCGACTCCTTCCTTTAGCTGCTTTACACCTTTCGACCAACTTTCGTTCTCAACTTGTCCTTGGCATTTTATCTTGAATTCCTTTCTTTTGCATGGAGCGTCGAATTTAGGAGCTAACAAATTGCCCCCCAAAAATGTCTTTGCGACTTCTGATGTGGAAAAACACATTTTTTGACAATGTCTGATTTTCGACGCCGCTTGTCCTCCTCATACGTGTCTTCTGATGTTCTTTCAACCAATACAAGTCTGGGAAGGTGAAAGGGAAGAAAGAGAAACAAGAAAATAGAGGGGAACACGCAAGCTACTGCTCCACCACCTTGATGCACGTTCCTGACGTCACTTTCATCATGGCGATTTTCTCAGGAACCACCAAAATCGTGGGCCATCATCACCTTTTCAACCTAGGGGATGTGAATTGCAACTACTATCTTTGCCACCCTACATCCAAGCGCACATATGGCCCACTAACTCTAGCCCCTTAATGATGAAAAACTTTCAATCTTCCATACACTATATAAGTAATTCTCCTCAGATATTTTCATTTTTTCAACTTCTCTGACTCTTAACAACATTCTTGCATTTTTTTTCCTCTAATTTTCTGCCCCCTGACCAACAAACTTTTTACTTCCTTCAAAAATGGCTGATCATCAAAAGAAGAAAATGCAACTCAAAGGACAACCCTTTGCATCAACTCTTCCACCCTTTGCCAACTTGAGCGGTCCTCAGGCAGTGAAGAACCAACAGTTCATTCGCGAACCCTTGTCAGAAGAGAAACGCCACATTTATGAATCGCAGGTAATCATTCCAGTTACTATTGCAAGTAAACCCTTAGTCATGTCTGGCCCTTTATCTCCTCTAGGTCTTGATTATTCCGCCATTAAAGACTTCTTTCCCTCCTACAGAGTCACTAAACCTTTAGGGAAAAACGATTCTAGCAAAATCTCCGCTGATGGCCCTGATAACCTAACCCTCTTCAACGTAGATCTTAGGTATCTCCATGATGGAGCCAGATTATTTAGGGCTACCCCCTACTTTAAAGATTCTGAACTTTACCTTAATTGGCTGGCAAAAATAGAGAAAGTGAAAGCCCAAGATTGGAAGGACACTGGGATTTATGATTTGATAATGATGTCGAAGGTAGGCCCTACTTACTGCCCTCTTATGCTGGCTTCTTCCTTGTTTTTCTGGGATAGCACTCACAATACTTTCCACCTCCCTTGTGGGATGATGACACCCACATTGCTTGATGTAGCTGCCATTGTAGGCCTAAAACCCTACGGCCTTGTTTACGACCTTGAGATTGATAGCCACGACACCATAGGTTTCACCAACACCAAACATACTTACACAGCCTTTGTTCAACATTATCATAACAAAACCAACACCTCAGTTGATAACGAGGAACATATATCCTTTCTAGCCATGTGGTTATCTCGTTGCATATTTTGTACAAAGTCCTTGCAGGTGGCACGGAAATATCTTGTTCTAGCCAACCAACTGCACCTGAAGAGAGGCATCTGCCTAAGTGAGATGATTTTGGCCCGTCTTTATGAGGCCTTGGGCGAAGGTGCTGGCAAATTGAAAGACCCTGAAAGCCATGGAAACTTGTTGTTATCAGGCCCCTTTTGGCTCCTCCAGTTGTGGCTTAATGCCACTTTTGAACATAATCTCCCCAACAGAGGCGAAGTCAATGAAGGTTCGTCTTCAATCTCTGAGAGAAGAGTCGAATGGCCTCGCTTGGCCCAGCTTACTCCTAGTGAAGAAGGACATACTCTTCGATCCAACTTATCCAACTTCATTCACATGTTCGCCAAACGGTACGAGTTCACCTCGAAGATGGCTCCTTTTGCAGAACGAAGATGCGGCCCAGAGTGGTTTACCAGACCCTTCCCTGCTCCATTAAAGAAACAAGAAGAGGAGTCGAAGCTGATTTGGGAACGATTCCTCATACCTCGATTACTGGTTCATAAATTAAACCTTGTTAGAGGTCAAACCAGCTTAGTAGCCTACCAACCAAACTTGGTGTCCAGGCAATTTGGGTTGATACAGACTTTGCCCAAGTGCCTATATGACAAGAAATCACATATCATACTTCCTCTAGCGGTGTTATCTCCCCTTGACTGTTCGACACAATTGGCGCGCCATGCCCATAAGTCTTTCCTTACACCTGTCCATTTTGAACCTTCTTATTTTGCTCCCAAGACTTCTATGACTGGTGGTCAAAACATTATGCCTCAGAGTTCCTTGATGCTTCAAGTTTTGCTCGCTTGATTGACCAAGCTTTCATTGATGTGCAGGAGAAGATCAAGAAAGGTACGTCTACCCATATCAAAGAGATTCAAGCCTTCCAAAAGTACTTCGAAACTGCCTATCGACCAGATGATGTTAGTCGAACCATCCGTGAGACTGCTGTTACTTTGAAAGAAAAGTTTTCTAAAAAATTGGACAGTTTAAAGATTCCCTCTTCTGTTCCTCGTGAGAAACGGTATGAGGTTGCCTTTAAACTTTTTCCCCCAAAATTCCCTCGACTACCAACTGCTGGTTTTAGCGTGGCTCTTGCCCCTCCATTCCCATATTGGTTTATTTGTGGAGACGCCATAAAAATCCTTCGACGGTAGTCGAAGCCCAAAGCGCAGCGGGTGGTTCCGACTAAACATACACTCGATACGTTTAAAGGGCACCTTCATGTTAGTATCGAAGATGTTCGCATCGAATTCGACGTTCTTGAAGGTTAATCCCCCTTCGATTTGGACTTTCCTTTCTGAGCTTTATTGTTGCTAACTGGCTTTGGTATTATTTATTTTCCAGCTGCTCCAAAACGTGTTGCCCCAGCAACCAAAACTGAAGGCGAGGTCGAAGACCAGAAGGTAATCCTCCACAACCTTCTACTATTTCGACTTCCTTAATCACTCTTAACACTTTATGTTTCTTTCAGGTTAGTCGAAAACCACCTACCCCACAAAAGAGGCTAAAAGGGCTTCTTCCCAGATTATCATTGATTCTGATGACGAAGATGGATCTCCTTGCGAGAGTCTTCAAGTAAAGAGAAAATGAAAGATCACCCACGATGTGGATACTCCTGATGCTCCATCCGCTCCTCTTGTAACCAACATACCTCAAACCAATATTCCTCCTCAAGACCTTACTAAGGCTCCCACGGGGGATGCTTCGATCTAAACTGTTGTTCCTATGGAGAGTGACAACTCTAGCCCTGCTGATGAAAATGTCAAGGTATGTTGCGCTTCTATCTTTATTTGGGTCTTGCACTGATTTTTTGGTCCCATTCTTTTTGATGTATGTCTTTTCTAGGCTGATGCTAGGGCTCCAGAATCTGACCCAACCAAGCTTCCTCTATCGCTCTATCCCTTGAATAGCCAAGGTGAGCCTACCTATTATCCCACCTCTGATTTGGGTTCTGGTATGAGTTCTCTTGGTGAGATTAATAAACCTGATTCTTTCACAGTCCCTCCTTCACCTGCAAAGACAACTACCCAACAGTCTCAAACTGATGGATCTGACCATGAAGACAACAATATTTTGGTCGATCCTATCATAGCAGACGATGAAGTAAGTACTTTGGAGGGGGCGCAAACTTGGTCGATACGAACAGTTCTCCCTTGGGTCAAATGATAGTTGTGGACGAAAAGGATGTCGAAGGTGATCGTGTTGTTGAAGATCAAGCCATGTACCAGTCTGAGTTGAACGAGTCCAACGATGAAGGTACTGGAGATGAAATGGAAGAGGACGGCGCAGAGGCAAAAGAAGGCCAAGATAAAGAATTGAAAACTATGGAAACCTCCGTCGAAAAAACCACCACTGATGAAGTGATAAAGACTCCTGTTTCTTCTACCCCCAAGGACACTCAAACAATCCCCCTCCAAGGTGAAACTCAGCCTTCCACCGCTGAACTTGATGCATTGAAGGTTTCTAACCCTCGACAATACATCAGGCTTCTCTTGAGTAGGCGAAGTCATTCTTCTGGCCGAACTCCCAGCACCTAGACATCTGAAGGGCAAACCTCGAATCAACCAACTGATAGTGCTCTCGATAAGATTAAGAAAAAGATTTTCAAAGGGGATCTTTTCACCCTTCTGCAGATGGGCCCTGCCAGCCATCTTCCCCTCAAAGCTCTTCTCCAGCAAGTGGATCTTAAATCCATTACTCCTGAGACCGCAAATGTCATTCAAGAAGTTGGCACCTTAATTGACCAGGTTTACAAAGACTTTCGATTATTGCCCTAGATTGAGGGTGACATTCAGACGAAAGCAGACAGTGAAGCTGCCGCTTGGACTGATGTTGTCGACTCTGAAGAAAAGATCGCCGCGTTGGAGGAGACGAGGGAGAAAAATAAGCAAGAGGTCCTTACTAATAAGGCGAACATTGCCTGTTGGGAGCGCAATATCAAGAGACTTCGCAGTAAGATAGCGAAAGCTAAGAAGAAGAATGTTGAATTATCTTCTTTCGATGATTCCCCCTTAACAACTGAACTTGAACATGCCGTTAACTATGCTGAGGAAGCCCCTCACTTGGAAGTTGAAGTTGCCCAGCTGAGAACAGACAAAGCTCAATGTCAGAGCCGCCTCGAACTTCAAAAGTCGAACTACCTCAAGATGAAGGCAAATCTTCCTTTTTAATTTATTTAGGTTTTGCAATAGAGCAATTTTTACTGGCCTTTGTAAGCCATTTAACTTTGTTTGTAAGATACTGGGCCATTTTGGCGTATTTGCTAATCACTATTTATGGCTTTGCTTTATATTCTACTGTTATTCTGCTGATATTTTTACCTCTTGAAGTGCAGGCTTATATTTCTTTAAATATTTGCCATTTAATTTTAATATTCTCTTGTCTTTACTCAACTCTGTCACTTCATATGCCCCATTAAAGAACACTTTCGATACTTGGAATGGTCCTTCCCATTTTGGGGACCATTTGCCTAAAGACCTAACCTTTCGATCCATAGGCAGAATTACTCTCCATACTAAATCTCCGACCAGGAAAGCCTTTGCTTTGACTTTCTTGTTATATGATTTCTCCATTCTTTTCTTCTGTCTTCTCAAGAGTTCTAGAGCTTTTAATCTTTCCTCGTCTAAATCCACTAACTCATCCAGCATCATGTCCGAATAAATATCTCAATGGATTTCGTGATGCCTTTGAATTCTGACCGACTGTATATATATCTCAACTGGCAACACTGCGTCATGGCCGAAGGTCAGTCAATATGGGGAAGTGTTGGTTGCTTCCTTCGGGGATGTTCGACATGTCCATAAGACTTGATCCAACGTCTTATACCAATTTCTAGGCTTGCTTCCAATCTGCTTCTTTATCATGCCAATTATTACTTTGTTTGCTGCTTCGACTTGGCCATTGGCCTGGGCGTAATAAGGCGTCGAAGTAAGAAGTTTGAATCCCATTTCTTTGGCAAACTTCTGCATCTTCCTACCTGTAAACACTGACCCTTGGTCTGTCATTATTGTTTCTGGTAGCCCAAATCTGTAGATGATGTACTTCTGAATGAACTCGATGACATCTTCTTGGTCTACTTTTGGTAGAGTTATAGCTTCGATCCACTTGGTGAAGTAGTCTATCCCTACCAAAATATACTTCTGGTTTTTGGAAGACGCGGGTCGAATCTCTTCTATCAAGTCTAAAGCCCAACCTCTGAATGGTCATGGCTTGACTATGGAGTGTAACTCGCTTGCTGGGACATGTTGTATTCCAGCATGGACTTGGCATTCCTGACAACCCTTGGCGAACTCAATGCAATCTTTCAGCATCGTGGGCCAGTACATCCCCTGGCGAAATAGCAGTCATCTCATCTTATGGCCTACCTGGTGGGCTCCACATGTCCCACAATGAACTGATGACAACGCCAAGTATGCCTCGGATTCACTGAGGCATTTAAGTAAAACTCCCTCAGAGGTTTTCTTAAATAACTCATTCCCCAAAAGGACATAGCTTAGCGCATGATATTTTATTTTTCGTTCTGTGGTTGCTAAAGGGTTCTGAAGGTACTCGACCAATGGTTTCCTCCAATCTTTGTCTGTCAAGCCTTCGACTGTAAAAATCTAGAAGGTTTCCTCGTCCGCGTAGCCAAATTTCATAACTTCAAAATCTGACGGCCTCAGACCTACGGACACAACCTTACCTCTGGCCTCAATTGCTTCTTGCAAGTTTTCCTTCGAGACCCTATATCCTGAAGCGACTTGCGCCAAATCGTTGGCTATCTGATTATGTAGTCGTGGTATATGTCGAATAGTGCAGACTTCGAATTTTTTTAGTAGCGTGTTGGCTATCACGAAATACATAATGAGATTTTCTTTAACGCACTTGTACTCCTTTGTTAGCTGTTTTACGAACAACTCTGAGTCTCCCATTATTTCGACTTGGGTTGCCCCCAATTCTAACAAAATTTCAAGTTCGGCAATCAAAGCTTCATATTCATCTTCGTTATTGGAACATAGGCTCTCGACTCTATACTTGAATTTTGTTGGAATTTTGTCAGGCGGAATAACTAGCAGACCTATGCCTGTCCCGTTCTTGTGACTAGACCCGTCGAAGTATAGCTTCCAAGGCTCTAGTTCAACAATGTTCAGGGTATTTTCATTTATGGAGTGGTCGACGATGAAGTCTGCCACTATTTGACCTTTGACCGCTTTTAGCGGTCTATATGTTAGTGAGTATTCAGTTAATGCTAATGCCTATTTACCAATTCGACTATGCAAAATAGGCTTAGACAACATATGTTTAATAATATCAAAATGTGACGAGACATAAACATCAACTAGTTTTATATATTGCTTCAACTTCATACATGAGAAATACAAACATAAGCATAATTTCTCTATCTCGCTATACCTAGTTTCTGCGTCATTTAAAACTCTTCTAAGGTAGTAAATGGCTCTTTCGACGCCATTTCCGTCCTCTTGAGAAGGCATGCTCCCTAGAGTTTTATCTGACGCTGCTATGTACAGTCTCATGCTTTTGTTTCGACATGGAGGTGACAGGACTGAAGGATGAGTCAAGTAGTCTTTGATCTTGTCGAAAGCTTCTTGCTGATCTTTCCCCCATTCGAACTTCTCCCTGGTGGCTCGAAGCAATGGTGAGAAGGCTTGCATTTTTCCACTGAGGTTTGATATGAACCTGTCGCGGTGAAATTTGGATACCAGACTATTGATTCGTTTGAATCTTATTCATTTGCAACCGAACTTTGATTTGTCCAAAGGAAGGGATAAAGATCGAAATTCCCACAATGCAATGCAAATGCAAGCTAGAGAGTTATAGGTTCGGGGATCGGTTAAACTTAGGGAAGGTGCTAGCATCCTAAGTTTCTGTAGTACTCTACAGGAACCTCTTGTTTTAATGTCGTTTATTGCTATGGTTTATTTGCTTAAGAGTTGGAAGACCCTAGGGGTTTATTTCTAAGTATACTCGATAAGATATTGCATCTTATGCCTACATATCCTTACGGGAGTAGAATCAGAGTATTTGTAGTTCCCCTAAAGGGTTTGAGGAGCTCTTTGACTATGGTCAAAGTTCCTACGGGATTATGGTAGTTGGTTGATTGAGTTTAGGAGAAAAGATGAGTTGTCATTTTAAGAGAAATTTAATCACCACAAGTGTAAGAGATTGTATCGTTGTGGGGTGGAGATTCTATGTTGCTTAAGATGAGTAACATCTACTTCTCTAACGTTTGAATAATTGTATTTGGTTGAACGTGTTTGTTTCTATGTTGTAAAATAAAGACGAAGGTCCTCCTATGGGGTAGGATCTGTCCTAAAAGACCGACTTGAATGGGATCAATGATCGTAGGGGAGTATGATGCAAATGTAGATGCGATACACACAAGTGTTAAGTCATGTGTAGGTTCTTCCTTTGGACAGAATGCAATGATGCGATGCAATAAAGATAGATGCGGTAACGATAAATTGCAGAAAATAAAGGCAGATAAAATAAGACATACACAAACGCATGAAAGCGCTAAGTGAGTGTGTGAATTATGTATGTGCGTGGAATCAGGGCGTAAGCGTGCTCGATTGAATTAAGGAGGGTTGACTTGATTTTTAAGAAAAGTTATATTATTATTTTTTTTAGCTTTATTTTATGACATTAGATTAGATCATAAATAAATTAGACGGGTTTTGAAATGAGTTTTGATAAATGGGAATTTTTACTAAGTAGAAAAGGGGTTTTAATATTCACACTAAAATTTTATATAAAAAAGGTGAAATGAGTTTTATAAAAAGATTTTTATTTATTTAAAAAAAAAGAAGGGGTTATTCAATAAAATAAATTATAATAAGTGAGAAAAAGCTTTATTAATTATTACAAATTGATTATAAAATAGGTTTTTTATTATTATAAAATAAATGCAAGTTAAATTACGGAAACTATTTTCTTAATAAATAAAATGGTTTTTAGTTATTATGTACAAATTATTTAAATTGAGAAAAAGGTTTATTTTATTTTAAATAATATAAAGAAAAGATTGATGATTTAAAAAAAAGACAAATGATTAAAAAAGATCAATTTGAATAAAAGTTACTAATTTGCTTTTCTTTTTCAAAAAAAAAAGAGGTGGCTGAAAAGAGTTAATTATTAGTTAAAATGAAAATGATTATTTTAATTAGATTAAATAAGGTTTGGTGGTTAATTAAAAGTTATTCAATTAAATAAAAACACTAAAGACTAATTAATCAAAAAGGTTTAATATGGGTTAGTTAAAGGATTAGGCTAATTAATTAAATTAACAAGTGTTAACGATGGTTTATGGGATAATTGAGTGATTAAGAGCGCGTGATTAGGTGCATGTGGGTGCAGCGTATTACGGTGAGGACGTGATATGAGGCATAAGATGGAGATCCGTTGAAGATCCACGGTTTGTGTGTGAGAGTGTACGATAGTTATGGGGTACGTGTGTGCATAGGATCAAATTACAACATAAACAAACAAAAGAGAAAAATAAACCCTAATCCCCCCTTCTCCCCAAATCGGAAATCGCTTTCGCCGTTCCTCTTCTATGTCAATTTCCCTCCGTTCTTCTTCCTCTCGCTTCTTCCTCATCTCGTTTTGTTATTCTGCTTCCCATTTGATTCGCCTCCTCTTCTTATCTTCTTCCGTGTTCTATTATCTTCTTCTCCTTTTCTACAAATCAAACAGACAAAAAACACGAAAAAATATTAAAGGGTCAACAATTTAATCTCACAATTTAAATGGGTTTTCCTTGCAGGTTTTGAGAGTGATCTCTAGAGAGGCTTAATTTCGGCGAAGGCGATATCCGGCTTGTGAGAATGACGAGCGTGGAAGGACCGTTGATTCGCGGACGGCGTGACGGTTGCGGTTTTCGCCAATGGGTTCGAACGAGCATAGGGATAAGTCTCTTCTAATGATTCTTAGGGTTTCAGTTTGAATTTGGGATTTTTGGATGTTGTTTCTGTATTGTTTTCTATATTTCTGCTATGAGTTTTTTTTTCTGAATCCTCATTTCCTCTTCTTTTATAGCCAACCTTGGATTCAATGGTCATAAGATGGTCATTCACACCTTTCCATCTTCGGCTAGACATGTCTGAACCCTTTTCGGAAAGAAATTGAATTCGCTTTAACAGGTACAAAACCTGTCTCAAAGGTATGGTAATCGTCCTTCCAATTCCGCTTAGATATGTTTGTACTCTTTGATTATTTCCCTTTCAATTCGAGCATGTTTGGATATTGTTGGAGATGGTGTTAAATATGTTTGAATGCTCTGATTCTGTGTAGAACTATTTATGGAAAGTTGAATGGTGACAAGAGTTCAATTATCAGTGAGTCTGACTTCACGAGCACAATAAACACGCAAGATGAATACATTGTTTCAAAATTATCACCAGGGAAAACAGACACAACTTGTGATGGACAAATAATTCCAACATCCATACTTGAGCAGTCAAAAAGTCAGGAAAGATGATGATATGCAAGACCTGTCTTCATCCTCTAAGAGTAGTCTCATTTTAAGTCAAAAAGGAAATAGGCAAATCATCTGAAGATGTACTCAGACCCTCTCCCGATCCTTCTACTAAGAAGAGAGTTGCCCAATGTAATATGGAACTAAATGATCAATACAACTCGCGGAAGAAACAAGTATAGTTGCTGCTAACGGCGATGCTTCCACTTCTATTTAGTTCCTGCCAATGTTGGGCTGATGAAAAAAACCAACAGTTCTGGGAGTAAAGATCTTTGTGCAGTTAAAGCATTTAGAAACATTATGCCAGATAATATAGATGCTGTTGCGGATGAAGATATGTTGCGCTCTGCATTAGTAGAAGCTTGTGCAATTGCATTGAGCCAAACATCAGAGGTTGTTGCCTCAGGAGACTTAGATGTCAATGATGTCGTTTCTGAAGTTGGAATCACCGTATTGCCACATCTTCCCAATGCTGTTGAGGACGGTACCATGGATGATGATGACGTTCTAGAGCCCGTGAGGAAATGTTAATGAAGTTGTAGATTAACTGTTTAGTAGGAAATGGTATGATGAGCATAGCTTATGTTTCTCAATATGCATTTGTTCCTCCTTTCTCTTCTTCGATGACTGCTCATAAATTTGGAGTGTTTCTCTTGAATGCAGGTGCAGCCGTATTTGAAGAACACAATGAGTACGACACGAGATAGTATCAGTAATTGCAATATTAATTTTATCAAACTCTGTTGGCCGGCTTGGAATGTGAGCTTGGAAAGAAGAGCATGAAGATTTGTCGTAGGCTTTAGTCCATGGTTGGAGTTTACCCTTTGGCAAATAACAACATAGCTTTAATTCACAGGCATTGCACGTTGGAGATTTCTCATGAGCATACTTTTGTATATTATGGCATAATTTTGATTTTGATATTTTAAATGAAACAGTGTTTTGATCTTCACTTGTTTGTTGCAGGATTCAAAATTGGGTAGAAACCTCGGTTGGTGATGGCATGTAAATGGAGGTTAACTTGGAGATGGAATCTGATCAGAGCAATCTCCATACGGACTGCTTGCATTGTTCATTGTATTTTGTCTAGAGTTCACAGAGTTTTGGTGGAGAAGCCCAACAATAGTGCTTGTGGTTGTTGATGCAGACGCTGAGTTGGCAGAACCATCATTTGCTGTTGTTGCTGCTGTAGTTTTAATTGATCTTCATGCTCTTGCGCTTGATTACGAACTCCGCCTGAATTAACTGTTCTCCAAGGGAAACTTGGCCAAGCTCTCCATGATTTTTATGTAAGAACTGAACTGGCCATTTAAATTATTGCATTTTAGTGACATCAGGATTTAACACATTCTTTATTCATACCAGTTGTATAACAGGCCACAACTTTACTGATTCTGCGGGATGAAGCGACATTTCCACTCTCATGCTACACAAGGACCTATTGAACGATTGAACATTGGGTAAGACCAATGTATCCATGTACTGCCAGGGTGTTTAAGATGGTTTAGTAGTTGCTTTCCAGGACTTGGTTGTTTATAGCTTTTTCTTGTTGTTCAGGTTTTCGAGTACGCCGGAGGGTGCGTTGATTCAAGTTGCTATAGGTACAACTTTTTCTAACTTGACGGATCCGCTGGGAACATGCTACAAGAAATAGATGCCGCGACGGCGAGGTGAGAAAGAGGGTGGATCAAATCTGAGTTAGGAGTGAATACTATGTTCAGTTAATTTAGCAGTAGGTCCCAATCTCAAAGTGTGGGAGTTTTATGATAGAGTCAAAAAATATTCAGAACTGCTTGTAATAAGAAGATGGTTGTATTTAAGTTGCACAGTTTGATGATTTTGTATTGAACTTGGCATCAGAGTTTTGAATATTTATGCTTATTCTTAAAATGATTCTTAGCATACCCTCCTTTGAAAAGATGAATGGATTCGCGCTGAAGTTAAGATTTCCACCGATTTGGATTCTGATTTGAATGATGATACCGTTGAAAGTGGAATCCACGTACTAAAAAAACCACATAGCCCCTTAATGGTTTGAATCTCATGAACCATAAATCTTATATTAAGACCTTTGAAAACAGAGAAACTTCTTGAAAGTTCAAGGCATAACCCCCACTTGCACATAAATACGACACCTCCATGCAAATGCAAACGCTTAGCCTTGATTCCCAATTTTCATCTCAATTCAATGATTCGAACCACATGATCCAAATTTCTTCTACTTGACAAAAATAAATGGTCCAAAATCCAAGATTTAAAATTAAACTAAACCCTTTAGAAGTCTTGTGAAGATAATAACATAATTTGATGCCAATTGTCATGAAAACCATAACTGAACGCGAATGACCACTCTCCAAACCACATAGCAAAAAGCCCTAAACCTCCTCAAAACACAAACATGTCCAACACGCTCTTAGTAGCGCGATCACCAGAAAGCCCTAGGATCTATGAAAAAAACCTGCTTAAAGTTAGTTGGACCTGCGCCAACTGGTTAGTTATAATAAACAAACACAAAAACAACAGAAAATAAATAAGATAAAGGGAGTGGGATCTTATGGTCAAAAATTAGGGTGCGACAGAACCTTCTTAGGAAGTTTATTTTGCCCAGCAAGGATTGTAGTTCCTTTTTGTTGGATGGCGCTTTCGCTTCCATGATGGCCTTTGTTTTGTTTTGGTTGATTTCGATCCCCTTTTTGTGGACTACGAAACCTAAAAAATCTCCTGCTTGCACGCAAAATGCACACTTCAGGGGATTCATTTTGAGGCCAAACTTCCTCATCCTTATGAAGGACTTGCGCAGATGTTCTACATGAGCTTTTCCTGATACAGATTTTATCACAATGTCATCAATATATATCTGCATAAAAGACTCAATGTAATCATGAAAAATCGAATTCATCGCCCGCTGGTACGTTGCCCCAGCATTCTTCAGGCCAAAAGGCATCACTACCCATTTGTAAGTGTCTAAGGCCCATGGGCAACGGAATGTCGTTTTAGGAACGTCATCCTCAGCAATAAAAATCTGGTTGTAACCAGAATACCCATCCAGCATGCTAAGGTACTCGTGGCCAGCGGCTGAATCGACTAGCATTTCTGCCACTAGCATTGAATACTCATCTTTAGGGGTTGCTGAATTTAAATCCCTAAAGTCTATGCAAACTCTTAAAGATCCATTTTTCTTAATGAATGGTACAATGTTTGCCAGTCATTCGACATACCTGGTTGTACGGATGAACTTGCATCGGAGGAGTCTTTCGATTTCTTCCTTTATCTTTGAGAGGATCTCAGGAGCGAAACGTCTTGGGTTCTGTTTGACTGGTCTTTTGCCAGGCTTGATTGGTAGCCTGTGCTCGACTAGGTCTCTCTTTAGGCCTGGCATTTCGTCGTAGTCCCAAGCAAAATAATCCCTATACTCTCGCAGCAACTAGATGGTCTCGACCCTGAGTTGGGGGTCGAGGTTGGCGCTGATATACGTCGGCCTTTTGATCACTCCATCTCCCAGATCCACTTCCTCCAATGGATCTTGCGCCAGCATTTTAACATCGTTGGCCAAGGGATCTTTCTCAAAACCCAGAGGCTCATCATCGTAAATGGCGTCGAGTCTTTTCCCTTCGCACTGAATCTTGTCGGGAGGCTTAGGGTCGAAACGCCCACCTGAGCCTATTTGTTCAGATTCTTCATTGGCTCTCTCAGCCATTTTGTTATTGGCGGCCTCTAAGGCCGTTTGTAGCTTAGTTTCGGCCACGTAGGCCGAAATCCTTTGAAGCGCTATGGCTTCAGTCATCATCACTAAATCCGTTTCCCCACCCAGTGGGGTCTATAGGAAGTGCGCCAAGGTATGGTAGCCTCTCACCTGGAACTTCCTTGTCCCATCGGAAACCTTCGACGGAATGCAGATAAAGTGAGCAATACACTTCGTCGTTTGGTGTAAATTCAAAATCTGCAGGTTCGCATGGGCCTATGCTGGCCAAATGTTTGTCGAACTGTCTTCTATCAACATGGTTTATAGGTGCTTTGAAATATCCTTTATTTGCTTCAATGTTTTCGACGATGCCATCTGGTCTCCAGATGGCGATCCTTTGATGCATCGAAGATGGCACTGCCCCCACTCCATGGATCCATTCTCTTCCAAGCAACAAATTATAGTTGGCAGTGGTTTCTACCACCATGAAGACAGTTGGGTGGGTAATAGTTCCGACTGTGAGATTCACTTGTATGACCCCCATGGTCGAGCCCACTTTACCTTCATAGTTTGATAATACCATGTTGTGCGGCTTTGTATCTGTCTCATCTTTTCCAATTTTGTTCAACAGAAAATGCGGCATTAGGTTTACCGTAGCGTCGCAGTCCACCAAGATTTTGTTAACTGGGACCTTCTCTATTTGTGCCTTAATATAAAGAGGTTTCAGATGATTCTTCATCACCTCCGTGGGCCGTTTGAAGAATATGTTTTGCTCCTCGACGCAGCCATTATTCATCACATAGTAACATACCAACTTATGAGTCGTCATCTCCTAGTCCGTATAGGTGTCCAAGTTTTCAACCACGGAAATCCTGTCAAATTTCCTAGGCATCACTGATACTGCATTAACCAAAATATCCAGAGTACCATCAGAGTCTTCATCGAAATTATCGGTCATTTCGTCATCGACCCCGACCGATTTCCACTGCTCTTCGACATGTGTCAGAAATAACTTTCATCCTACATGTGTCTTCCCAAATGCTTTCGTTCGTCCTTCATTTTCGACAGGAACGTTGGTACTGGATTCTGGCTGGTCCCTTTATGCACCTTCCTTGAGTGCTTTTCTTTTTCGCTGTTCTCGTCTCCATTGCGATCGAGACATGGGATTTTTCCCTTTATAATTTTCTGATACATGGGCACCCTTTGAAGACTGAAACTCTTTTCGACAGCTTAACAAAGATCCTCGTTGCACTTCGAAGTTCTTCCACCTTTGTTGCCCTTGCTGCCTATTCTCATTGGGCTTTGTCCACTTTCCATTAGTGGCCTCAACGTTGGGCTTAAAACTAGTGGGCTTGTTTGTAGGAGGCCTTATGTGGGGGTCAGATCTTTTTTAAAGACCTTTTCGAGGGTCGAATCTGGGCCTTTCGTTATCTTGCCTTAGCCTCCGTGTTCCCTCTAGCTTCAGTGCGACCTTTTTGTCAAATATGGCGCTGCATCGGGGACAAAGCATCACGCTAGATCCTCTCTCTTGGCAACGGTGAAGAAAAGCAATGATCGATTCTTCCTGCTCTGGGTACTCTTCCCTAGTGTGTGCCCCCTGGTAATTCGATTCACTATCCGCTACATCTTCGTGTTGAGTGATCTCCACCATGTTAATCCCAACTTCTTCGACCAGATTAAGCTTCTTCAGGCCTATCTCCACGCCTTTAGTGGCTTGATCAATTCTGACGAAGTTATCAGCAGTTTCTTTGGTCACTATCTCCCAACCTGGATTGCTCTCGTTATTTGAACTTATGGCTTCATCCCTTTGGTCGTGGTCATCAACTTCCATTTCCACACAGTCCTTTTGTCCGAAGCTCATGGTAACTTTTGCCATCACAGCCTCGTCTATGGGATTGTCAATAGTTTCTGTCATGTCGATTAAAAGGTCGTAGCTATCAGTAACTTCGACCATGTTGGCTTCCGCTGGTTCTGTATAATGTGCGTCCGCCATTTGCAGAGGGTTTGTGTCGACCTTCATCTGACCGCCAGATTTCTCTCCAAACTTTAGACGTTCTTCCTGGATTGCATTTTGAACAAGGTCCCTGGAAAGAAAACATTGAGACGTTTTATGACCCAGGAAATTATGGTATTTACAAAACCCTCTTTTCTTCCTTTGTTCTATGGACAACATTTTAGCGCCAGGTGGCACTATCATTTGTCCGTCTTTAACTAACAAATCGAAGATTTCATCATATTTTGTGATGTCGAAAGTATATGTTTTCTTTGGGAACCTATCATTCTTTTCGGATTCGACATAACTCTTCCCTTATGGGGGAGCTAGTACTTTACATGAGTAAGGCGGTCCTTGTTTAAGTTCATCAAGATCCACCTCGCCATCGTCGAAGCTCACAGGATCATCGCACAACCCTTCGACATTCTCATTATATTCAACAAAAGCTACCTTATTATTTTTTATTAAACTTAGCCTTTTCGTCTTTGAGCCTTTCTAATTGTCGAACTCGATTGGCTAGTTGGGCCATGTCCCTTAGATACTGGGTATCCAACTTCTTCCTAATAGAATAGTCGAGACCCCCAGCGGCCATTTCGACCAACTCATGTTCAAGGACATGTGTGAAGCATTTGGCTTTAAACAAACGGAATCTATTTAGGTATTCCTCAATTGGCTCAGAAAACTTACGCTTCACACTAGCGAGTTCCTTTAAGCTAATTTTAGTATGGCCCATATAGAACTGTTCATGGAACAAACGCTCTAACTAGATCCAATTACACACCGTATTAGGGGGAAGCGTTGTGAACCAAGTGAAGGCATTTTTAGTAAGAGAACTTGGGAAGTATTTTATTCTAAGGCTTTCATCATTCGTTATCTCTCCAGCCTCGATTAGGCAACGAGCCACATGTTCGATGTAACGCCCCCTTTCTATACCCCAAAATAATCACATATCAAATCATATAGTCATGAATACAAGTGTTTTTATTTTCATCAGAGTATATTTACATTTAGGTATAAAAGAAGTGTGTCACAATACTCACGAAACGACCACATGAATATTAATGTTTAAAAAGAATTAACTCAAAAGGGGTAAATCTCAACTAAAAATAAACGCATGATTCTTCGAAATTACATATTCATGTTTTCTCTTAAAGTGGAAGACTAAAACATATATGTATTCACTTAAGACATGACAAAACGTAATTACATGTCATCTGGTTGTTCACAACTCTATTCACATATAAGCAAAACATCATTAAGGCAAACTACAAGCCTATCTACCCAAAGTTACATATCAGAGCGACCAACACGAGGGAAAGGAACTATACTCCAAAGGAAACCTCCAGCGAATCCTAATCTGCAATGCCTCGCAGGGCATCATAAAACAACAGAAGGGTGAGAAACATTATCATAATATTCAAGGCATAATATATATATATATAGAAATACACAAGTACCGAATGCCTATATTCTACAGCTTTTCACTACGGCGCGTAATAATAAATTCTCACCACATCAAATACACTTAGACGTATACACTCACACTAAACCACCCATCCATTAGTCAATATCCTACACATCCATTTATTCGCTATCCGCGTCCCATCAATTCCTGCACGCATGCATATTACATATAACAACCGCAACCATGCCGTGCGATTCGTATAATACTCATCTAATATCCTCAATCCTCTTTCCGGGTTATGGGCATATCGCTCATGCCCTACCGGGAACAACATCTCAGTCATTCTACCCCGGTAACTTCTTCACTAGGAACGACACATTGCCATCCTACCCTAGTGAGTACAACTCCTCCACGCTTACTTCAACGTCATCCTCCCATCTATCAGACCATACATACATATATACTATTAGGTTCTTAGAGATTATTCTCCGTTCATCATCTGAAGATGATAGTGCAACTCATAGGGACCGACTCATTCATCCGCCAGATTCTCCTATGAACCTATCACTTATCAAATCTTCCAAGGGATCAAATAACCGTCGCATCAAGCGAGGTTCTGCAGATCCTACACGGGATCAAATATAACTATCGCATCAAGCGAGGTTCTGCAGATCCTACACGGGATCAAATATAACCATCGCATCAAGCGAGGTTCTGCAGATCCTACACGGGATCAAACATAACCATCGCATCAAGCGAGGTTCTGCAGATCCTACACGGGATCAAATATAACCATCGCATCAAGCGAGGTTCTGCAGATCCTACACGGGATCAAATATAACCATCGCATCAAGCGAGGTTCTGCAGATCCTACACGGGATCAAATATAACCATCGCATCAAGCGAGGTTCTGCAGATCCTACACGGGATCAAATATAAATACACAGCCACTAGGAATGATGTCATATCATTCTACCCTAGTGCACCCATCAATCATACCTCATTCGAAATACTCCTAACGCACTACAATATTGTTTGTGCCTCATTAGGAACGATATCACGTCGTCCCACCCTAATGAGCCTGCAACTAGGAATGATATCACATCATTCTACTCTAGTGTAATCCACTTCGACACTACGTTCACTACTCAATGCCCACATAATCCTATTATGTTCTCATACATTCATATTATCATGCTGACGGCAACGAACTCGATCATCTCATCATGCAATCCTATTCGATCTAGCGATTGCATAAAATTGCCGATCGGCCACACTCACGCTTCACAAACCATAAACTAGGATTCACGCCATTCGGCTACCCACAGCACCTCACGGGCCAACATACCCGCTTTTGAATCGAGGGAAGGTCGATCGAAATCAAGGTCCCAAGCCATAACAGTACACAACAGGAGAGAAACTCATTCTGCTACGTTCGCTACACGCTCGCCTAGCGAGCTACTAGCGAACGTTCACTACCTCCTCGCCTAGCGAACTGCTAGCGAGTGAAAACAGAACCTCCCAACATTGCTCGCTACCTCGTTCGCCACAGCGAACCCCCAGCGAGCTCTTCGCTACTCCCTTCGCTACTAGCGAAAGACCACAATACCATTCTGTCCCAAGTCTGGGACCGTTCGTTATGCACTCGCCTAGCGAGATGCTAGCGAACACTCGCGACCTGCTCGCCTAGCGAGATGCTAGCGAGCGTCTGCGAACAAAACTTCTCCCCACTGTTCAGAATTCGAAACAGTCGATAAATTCACCCGATAATTCCCCACTTGCTCCAGTAATCGTAACCTAACGTTTCCCTACATAAATCCTACCACTTATTCTCATCTTCATTAAACAAAGCTAGATTTCTACCGATCGAATCAATTTCGACCTAAAATGGAGATTATAGGAAACTCTCCAAAACCCTAACTCAATCAACCATACACATACATAATCATACATATTGATTTAGATAGTAAGATTTCACACCCTTACCTTGGATTAATCGAAGCTTTGAGCTGTTCTTGATGATCCCACACTTTTCTTCTTCTTCTTCTCTTTTCTCCTCCTTTTCCTTCTTCCTCTTTTCTTTCCTTCCTTTTCTCTTATGTTTCTTTTCTCTTCTATTTCCCTTTTAATACCCTTCTCATTATTTCTCCAAAACATCTATTAATTCAATATCCCATAAAATATCCCACTTATCATTAAATAGGAAATATCCAAAATACCCTCCAAACTATTTTCCCCGAAAACTCTCAAAATCGGTTAAAATAGAATAATATGTAAACTTAACATATTTCCACACAAATTCCATATCAAAAATAATATTCGTCCAATTAAATTAAGTAGGGACTCGATAAAAGAGACAATCGAAATCGGGGCGTTACAACTCTCCCCCACTTAGAAATTTTCGTCCTCGAAAATATTACCTGATTCAAACCATACCGGACGTAACATCGCGTCCGCTCTCTAATTCTCAAGTTGCACATGATCGCCCACGTGCATACTTCCGTACCACAAACATAGTCATGCCGCGTGACTCAATTAAGACCGTCAATCTACACCAATCTCCATTGGAGATTACAGGCACTCCACATACACTCCACCAAGAACGACATCTCAGTCATTCTACCCTGGTGATCGTCTCACTAGGAACGACGCATAGTCATTCTACCCTAGTGATTGCAACCATAACACTTATACCTCATCGGGAATGACACACTAGTCATTCTACCCCCAATGAGTTTGAATCTTGGATACAAACTTTTATCCATCATCATCATCCTAAAGCCTTCGCTCCCACTCACCATAGAATCAACGGAATTCAAATCCGACTTCTCTCTTCGGCGGTACAACAATCTAACATGCTATTTCCCACGCTTTTGCCGTGCTACTCTGGTACAGGTTCAACAAGACACAGTGTGTTCCCGAACTTCAAGCTCGATTAACACCGGTTACTATTGTAACCCTCAAAACACGGCCTCTCTTGGATCCTCTATCCTCTTCAGTCGTCTCACGCACAAATCTCGGGTCCGAGTACAACACTATCGCCTGAATCATATTATTACAAAGGAGTCCTACGCCCCCCTGCCATACAAGGCTTCAGATTCTCATCTGACTCAATATTTCGACGATACAACATACAATCTTTATCACCTCAGCGATATTCATTACAACCAGTTCCAACCTAGAATGACTAATCCTCATCAACAGGAAAAGGGTCAATCCACTTATTCAACCCAGAATTCTCTTAACTAAAATCATATTCCTCATTGTGTCCTTATCTTTCAGAACTGTGAGCAAAAGCTTGGACTTTGCTAAGACAACATCCTTTGTGGTAGCTTCGCCCATTAAAGCCATATGGTTTAACAAATCATTATGCGAAGGTTTAACTTCATAGTAACTAAAATCCTTATTCTTACTCAAGCTATCCCACCCAGATTTTGCTGATGTTTCTGGATTCTTCTTCACAAAGTGCATGAAGTAAACAGTGATCAAAATAGTCCTTATGGTATCCCCGTAGCTCTTCCTTGGCTTTTGAAGTTTTATCCCTTTACCATCCCTCGATAGCACTGATATCTCAGGCTTGACATTGGAAAGAAGATCAAACCTCCATGTTATAACTTGCATAAAAAATTTCTTCAGCCCATTATCGGCATTACCGTGCAAAAACACTTTAGGTTTTCAAGGTCATTACTCGCCCCAAACCTTTACTGAACAATCGAAGCTCTTAACCTTCGGCACTAACACACAACAGCAACCAACTCTAAGTCAATCTTCAGATAACTTTTCTTGTACCTCTTATTCGCCTTAAAACACACTTAGAACTTTGTTGGTGTGCATTTACGCATCTCCCCAGCGTGTCACCAAGGCATTATGAAACGCAACATATGTTTTGGTCGGGTTCGACAAAACCAACACACAGATTGTTGACAGTCCTTCTCAAAACTCCTCGAACCTCTTCACAATGACGTAACACTGGCCTCCCTTCCAACACGGATAACATTAGCTCCCGATGTTCAACAATACACCGAGCTACTGTTCTACACTTGTAGCACCCTGGAGAACCACAAGTTCTCCCCCACTTGGATCATTCTTACTTCTGCAGACAATGGTTAAACAACAAACACGTACCGACAGTGTCTTCACACACATGTCGCATACAAGGGAACAACCAACATTAGACACTTGGCCGGATGGACCGACCTGCTCTGATACCACTTTGTAACGCCCCCTTTCTATACCCCAAAATAATCACATATCAAATCATATAGTCATGAATACAAGTGTTTTTATTTTCATCAGAGTATATTTACATTTAGGTATAAAAGAAGTGTGTCACAATACTCACGAAACGACCACATGAATATTAATGTTTAAAAAGAATTAACTCAAAAGGGGTAAATCTCAACTAAAAATAAACGCATGATTCTTTGAAATTACATATTCATGTTTTCTCTTAAAGCGGAAGACTAAAACATATATGTATTCACTTAAGACATGACAAAACGTAATTACATGTCATCTGGTTGTTCACAACTCTATTCACATATAAGCAAAACATCATTAAGGCAAACTACAAGCCTATCTACCCAAAGTTACATATCAGAGCGACCGACACGAGGGAAAGGAACTATACTCCAAAGGAAACCTCCAGCGAATCCTAATCTGCAATGCCTCGCAGGGCATCATAAAACAACATAAGGGTGAGAAACATTATCATAATATTCAAGGCATAATATATATATATATATATATATATATATATATATATATATATATATATATATATATATATATATATATATATATATATATATATATATATATATATATATATATATATATATATATATATATATATATATATATATATATATATATATATATATATATATATATATATATATATATATATATATATATATATATATATATATATATATATATATATATATATATATATATATATATATATATATATATATATATATATATATATATATATATATATATATATATATATATATATATATATATATATATATATATATATATATATATATATATATATATATATATATATATATATATATATATATATATATATATATATATATATATATATATATATATATATATATATATATATATATATATATATATATATATATATATATATATATAAATACACAAGTACCGAATGCCTATATTCTACAGATTTTCACTACGGCGCGTAATAATAAATTCTCACCACATCAAATACACTTAGACGTATACACTCACACTAAACCACCCATCCATTAGTCAATATCCTACACATCCATTTATTCGCTATCCGCGTCCCATCAATTCCTGCACGCATGCATATTACATATAACAACCGCAACCATGCCGTGTGATTCGTATAATACTCATCTAATATCCTCAATCCTCTTTCTGGGTTATGGGCATATCGCTCATGCCCTACCGGGAACAACATCTCAGTCATTCTACCCCGGTAACTTCTTCACTAGGAACGACACATTGCCATCCTACCCTAGTGAGTACAACTCCTCCACGCTTACTTCAACGTCATCCTCCCATCTATCAGACCATACATACATATATACTATTATGTTCTTAGAGATTATTCTCCGTTCATCATCTGAAGATGATAGTGCAACTCATAGGGACCGACTCATTCATCAGCCAGATTCTCCTATGAACCTATCACTTATCAAATCTTCCACGGGATCAAATAACCGTCGCATCAAGCGAGGTTCTGCAGATCCTACACGGGATCAAATATAACCATCGCATCAAGCGAGGTTCTGCAGATCCTACACGGGATCAAATATAACCATCGCATCAAGCGAGGTTCTGCAGATCCTACACGGGATCAAATATAACCATCGCATCAAGCGAGGTTCTGCAGATCCTACACGGGATCAAATATAACCATCGCATCAAGCGAGGTTCTGCAGATCCTACACGGGATCAAATATAACCATCGCATCAAGCGAGGTTCTGCAGATCCTACACGGGATCAAATATAACCATCGCATCAAGCGAGGTTCTGCAGATCCTACACGGGATCAAATATAACCATCGGATCAAGCGAGGTTCTGCAGATCCTACACGAGATCAAATATAACCATCGCATCAAGCGAGGTTCTGCAGATCCTACACGGGATCAAATATAACCATCGCATCAAGCGAGGTTCTGCAGATCCTACACGGGATCAAATATAACCATCGCATCAAGCGAGGTTCTGCAGATCCTACACGGGATCAAATATAAATACACAGCCACTAGGAATGATGTCATATCATTCTACCCTAGTGCACCCATCAATCATACCTCATTCAAAGTACTCCTAACGCACTACAATATTGTTTGTGCCTCATTAGGAACGATATCACGTCGTCCCACCCTAATGAGCCTGCAACTAGGAATGATATCACATCATTCTACTCTAGTGTAATCCACTCCGACACTACGTTCACTACTCAATGCCCACATAATCCTATTATGTTCTCATACATTCATATTATCATGCCAACGGCAACGAACTCGATCATCTCATCATGCAATCCTATTCGATCTAGCGATTGCATAAAATTGCCGATCGGCCACACTCACGCTTCACAAACCATAAACTAGGATTCACGCCATTCGGCTACCCACAGCACCTCACGGGCCAGCATACCCGCTTTTGAATCGAGGGAAGGTCGATCGAAATCAGGGTCCCAAGCCACAACAGTACACAACAGGAGAGAAACTCATTCTGCTACGTTCGCTACACGCTCGCCTAGCGAGCTACTAGCGAACGTTCGCTACCTCCTCGCCTAGCGAACTGCTAGCGAGTGCAAACAGAACCTCCCAGCATTGCTCGCTACCTCGTTCGCCATAGCGAACCCCCAGCGAGCTCTTCGCTACTCCCTTCGCTACTAGCGAAAGACCACAATACCATTCTGTCCCAAGTCTGGGACCGTTCGCTATGCACTCGCCTAGCGAGATGCTAGCGAACACTCGCGACCTGCTCGCCTAGCGAGATGCTAGCGAGCGTCTGCGAACAGAACTTCTCCCCACTGTTCAGAATTCGAAACAGCCGATAAATTCACCCGATAATTCCCCACTTGCTCCAGTAATCATAACCTAACGTTTCTCGACATAAATCCTACCACTTATTCTCATCTTCATTAAACAAAGCTAGATTTCTACCGATCGAATCAATTTCGACCTAAAGCGGAGATTATAGGAAACTCTCCAAAACCCTAACTCAATCAACCATACACATACATAATCATACATATTGATTTAGATAGTAAGATTTCACACCCTTACCTTGGATTAATCGAACCTTTGAGCTGTTCTTGATGATCCCACACTTTTCTTCTTCTTCTTCTTCTCTTTTCTCCTCCTTTTCCTTCTTCCTCTTTTCTTTCCTTCCTTTTCTCTTATGTTTCTTTTCTCTTCTATTTCCCTTTTAATACCCTTCTCATTATTTCTCCAAAACATCTATTAATTCAATATCCCATAAAATATCCCACTTATCATTAAATAGGAAATGTCCAAAATACCCTCCAAACTATTTTCCCCGAAAACTCTCAAAATCGGTTAAAATAGAATAATATGTAAACTTAACATATTTCCACACAAATTCCATATCAAAAATAATATTCGTCCAATTAAATTAAGTAGGGACTCGATAAAAGAGACAATCGAAATCGGGGCGTTACATTCGACAGTAGATTCCGTCGTATCTCCTGAAAACTTAGTAAATTTGGGTACTTTCGTCCTAGGGGGTAACTCCGCCTGAAGGATATAGTCTACTATAGGTGAAGTGTAATTTGGCCTGGTGAACCCAGTATTTAACCCATTTCTGGCCATAATTCTCTCGACCATGGCTGCTAGATTGTTATCGACGGCCATGTTATTTCGTCGAACCTGCTGGACTACATTGTCTGCGTCTTGGTTCCGATTCATGATAACCACTCCTGGGTCTCTTTCTCCCAAGACACGAGGCTGATTTCGCAATGGCTCTTCCATAAGCACTTCGACTACAGGAGGGGCCATCCTTCCTTGGTTTCCTACGTCGATTTCTGCCATATTTCCCAAGTTTTCTCATGGGATATCTGCTACTGCAGCCTGATTTCTGGCTAAGGGGGGTACCCCCATGAATTCAGCCAATCTTGTTAGTTGTACCGCTAATTGTTGATTGGTCTGAGTTGTATTTTGGATTAATGGTTGAAAGATTTCACCCATGGTTTGTGACAAGGTCTAAACCATTTGTAGATTAGTTTCATCCATCTGATGTCTCAAACAGGCAACTGAGGTATTGTTCAAATTGGGGCCTTGCGTCGAATACCCTAAGCTCTGGCTTTGGGGATTTCAACCCATGTTCACGCTTGACCCTGACCCCTGTAATGGCGAAGCCATTGCCTGATCTGAGAATATAGGGGGTGCACTTTGGAGCCCCTGCATCATAGCGGTGGGCATCCCATATGGGGGATTTCTTGGTGACTGTGAAAAACCAGGGGGAACGAACTGCCTGGAAGTCGAACTTCCCCCTAACAATATTTGAGGATTTGACGTATGATGGCCAATATCTTCCAACACTGGTTGAGTATAAGGTCTTATCACCGTCGATCCATCCCCAAGTACGGAGGGTGTCGGTACTGGCCTCACAGGAAGCACCGTTTGTTCTCCAGTCAACAGTATCGGAAGGGGAACTCCATCGTCTCTTATTCCCTCACTGGAACCGTCTCCCTGACGGTTGGGGTTATCTGGCTGGTTCGTATTCGTAGCCATGTTCCTAATGTTTCGTCTTGGTCGTCTTTCTTCGTTTACAACAATAACTCTACCACTTCTCAGTAACATAAAATGTACTTCTCACGAAAAGGACCAACACGATTGCAAAATTTCTTGTAAGTTGGTTTTGTAAAAAAAACAAACTTTTTTAGCACTGTCCCACTGGGCGTGCCATTTTGTTTCCCTTGAAAATCGGAAAACAACCGCTGATCTTCCAAATCTAACTTTGGTGACTCACAGGATCGATCAGATTGATCCTAGGACATGTGCTAAAGGCTTTTTGTTTTGAAAATCTATCTAAGTTTCACACTTAAGCAGTATTGAGGTAAAAGAATCTAAAGAAACACCTTGTTCGACTACGGAATAACTTGAAAGATAAAATAAAACTTGTAATAAAAGAAAGAAAGAAGTTTGTTTAGAGAGGGGAAATTAGATTAAGGGCGAAGAGAAAGAAATTGCATAGGAAAAAGAGGAGAAAGAAAGAAAGTAGGGAAAAAAGGTGCAAATACAATAAAAGACTTTGTAAAGTTTAAAGCATATAAAGTAAATTTCATTAAGGTAAAAGATGGTGTGTTTACATTACGCACATTCTTTATAATACTCGTTTTCTCTACGCTCGGATACTTGGAGTAATTCTAAGAGTAATTTGTATAATGGTAAATTACAACACACTTGCTTATGTCTAAGACATCCTATTTATAGTGGTAAAAAATAACTTCTAATAACCTCCAACATCACCTCCTCTCGCCACTTGTCACAATGCATGGACCTACTGCTCATAAGGGGCCACGTGTCTTCTTAAGTATTTGGCAAACGAAACCGTTCCCTCCAAAACTTTCAAATTTCAAACCTTTCGACGAACCACCAACAACAACAAGCGGTCGAAGCCCTTGTTTCTCTTTTAATCTGGGTGAGTTCTTCGACTCCTTCCTTTAGCTGCTTTACACCTTTCGACCAACTTTCGTTCTCAACTTGTCCTTGGCATTTTATCTTGAATTCCTTTCTTTTGCATGGAGCGTCGAATTTAGGAGCTAACACTACCGCCTTCCCTTTACCTTTGTCGGGCCTCTCAGTATTTACTTCGGGAGGTGAAAATACTCTTCCACTCCGGGTCATCCCTCCAGCTCCTACTAGATTGCCAATCGAATCCAAAGGCGAACTCTTTAGTTCCTGCTTCTATCCATTACAGTAAACCACGGCCCCATAGTTCAAAGGGATCGCCTTGGAACTCTCGTAGGGGGTACAGGTCCCGCCTTTGTAATTATGATAGTGGGTTGCCTTGGAGGCGCAGAAATATTAATTGTTTTATAAGGAATGGAAACGGTGGCCACCTCATTCTTCTCTTCATTGATTACCCTTTCGTCATTCTTTTTATCTATCCTATCAAACTGCAGAATACCTTCATCCATCATACGTTGTACATGACTTTTCATATTTTTACATCCTTCAGGATAAACTACACAATCTTCACAGTCTCTTCCACAACCGGGGAACACTCCACCTTTCAACAACTTGCGCTTCACAAAGCTCAACTGAGTTTTCAGATCTTTCACGTCAGACACCAAATTCAAGCCTTCCTCGCTGACAATAACATTTACACCAGCCCCTCCATGATTAGGCATGGGATTCTGGACAACATTGGGCACATCATGAGTAAAGTTGATAGCCTTGCTGTCGATAAGGTCTTGTACCTTATGCTTGAAGGCCTTGCAGTTGTCGATGTGATGGCCAGGAGTGCCAGAGTGAAAGTTACACCGAGCATTAACATCATATCCTGGTGGTGGTGGGTCTGTCAAAGGTGCTAACGTCCTTTTTTGGACCAACTGTAATTGCATCAGATGCTGTAATAATTGGGTGTAAAGCATTGGTGGTGCATCAAAGTGCCTATTCACAGTCCTTTTGCGATCCTGAAACTGTCTCGGCGCGTAGTTTTGTTGTTGTTGCTGACGTGGTACTATCGGGATGGCAATACTAACCACTTGTGGTTGTTGTTGATAGTATGGTTGTTGTTGACGCTGATTCTGATTCCTATTCTGATTTTTAAAACTGGACACTGCATTTGTCTCATTCTCCCTTTTCTTGGTACCAAAGTTCTTTCTACCACCTCCAACTTAATCCTATTTTCGACCCTTTCGCCGGTAATGATCAAATCCGAAAAACTACCAGACATGTTTCCTACTAACTTCTCGTAGTAAACTTCGGGCAACGTAGCCACAAACAAGTCAATAAGTTCTCTCTCCACCATGGGAGGTTGAACCCTTGCGGCAAGTTCACGCCATCTCTGGGCGTACTCCTTAAAACATTCATTACTCCTTTGAGATAAGTTCTACAGTTGTACTCGGTTTGGCGACAAGTCACTGTTATACTGGTAGTGTTTGACAAAAGCCTCTGCTAAATCCCTTCAACTCCTGATGTTAATTGGCTCTAAGCCCATGTACCACTTTAGGGATGACCCTGACAGACTATCTTAGAAAAAATGCATAAGTAACTTCTCATCATCGGAGTAAGCTGACATTTTTTTGTAATAAGAGCGAAGGCGCACCCTTGGATATGTCGTCCCCTTATACTTTTTGAAATCGGGAACTTTAAATTTCGGAGGAATCCTCAGTCCTAGAATCAGTCCTAGATTCGACATGTCAAGACCCATAGAGTTCTGGTTCTCAAGGTTCTTCATCTTTTCTTCTACTGCCTTGAATCTTCTATCCGCATCAGATTGTAATCCTACCCCAAGGTCTCCCATGGAGAAGACGTCATCCTGCTCTTCTTGTTCCCACTAGGGACCATTGTTACCGGGTACAGCGCCCGCCGCACCTGGGATGTGAATTCCGGTCTGGTTACCTCCGCCTAGAGGAATAACAGTTGTTGGAATGGCAGTTGCATGAGGAATGCCATCGTCTGTCGTAGGAGGGATAGCAGCAGTCCCACCGTGCAGAACTCCGTTTCCGTCAACCCTTGCTACCAGAGGCTGGACCAGCGTCCTCAATTGCTCTTGGCCATTGGCGACCCCTTGCATCATGTCCATAAACTGGGTCATACGATCGCGGAACTCCTGAAGCTCGTTCTGAATCTGGTTCATAGCTCTTTGTTGATTTCCCCGTGTAGATGTCGCTACTGCGAAAATTGAGGCCGACAATGATAGAAGAGTCGCCACCGTGCGTTATTTATCCCAAGAGAGGGAAAGGAAATGCTCAGAGAAAACCTAATGAAAAGAGGGATAAGATCGGTCATCGCAACCAAATCTCGGGTTCGGGAGTCGGTTACGCAAGGGGAAGGTGTTAGCACCCCTCACGTCCGTCGTACTCGACGGGATCCACGCTTGTTGTCTATCTAAAAGGGTGATTGAAACTATCTAACTACAAGCTTGAGGACAAAAGAAAAAGAAGTGACTCGGCAAAGCAACGACGCTTTGTGCCTACGTATCTCATCTGAGGTGAGAAGTCATAGTCAACGTAGTTCGACTAACTACGGGTGAAAGGGGGAAGGTTGCTCGCCAAGACATCGTGTCTTGTGCATACGTACTTTCATCTGGTATGAAAGATCAGAGCAAACGTAGTTCGGGCTAAAAGGAAACACGTGCTTGTTCAACTGTTTTACCCGAGTAAGGTTAACAATCAGTTCTAACAGTTTGGTGTATGCAGCTCGACCATTGGAGGCTTAGGCGTTACCATTTGCGATAGAACCAAGAGTTAACAAAACTCTCCTTATGAAAATGATTTTCCAAGATTAAAGGCCCCAAAGGGCAAAAAGAAGTTTTCCTTATTTTTCTAATACTTATATTATTGGATTTAATTGAAATGCACTGACAGTGTAAAAGAATTTTACACTGTCAGATAATTATAGACGTTGGATGATGGAATAAGTTTGACTTTTATTTTAACAACTTATAAAGTAATGCAAACGGATGACGGTGATGAATTGACAGTGTAAATTTGTTTACAATATTAGTGTATAGTAATTAATCTCTATATTATTTCAATTATTCTCCTTATAAAATTAATTAAAAATCTAACTAATTTTACCTCTCACCAACCCAACCACATGCCATATTACACACATATTCATCAAAAATCAATCAAAAACATATAATTCACTTAATAATTTATATAAAATGCAACTAAATTCAATTAAATAAATTAATTGAATTTGGGGTGTTACACCCGCTCTTGGAGCTCTCACGTCGTATAGACGCGTGTTCAGACACACAATCGAGCCTAATTATGTCCAGATTATTTTCAACCATTGTACCTGTAATAAAAATAGATAGTCACATCAAAAATTCAACCAAAATGCAGCAAGGCAGAAATCTTGAGATACATCTCCGAAAACAATTCAGACATAATCCAGAAATGCATCTCCAAATGAAATGTTATTTTCAGCCATGGCGGAAATACATTTCTGCCCTAACTTCCAACCAAATGAAAATGCATGTCTATATCAACTACCTATTTTGATTATACTACTATCTAATGCAACTTAAACCATTTATGTTACCTAAAACATCATTCAAAATACAGAAAAGAATGAAATGAGAAATTTGTCAAACTAGAGTTATGGATGAGAAGTTTGAATGAAGTGAGGAACTTTGCAACACATAAAGTAGAATGGAGTGATGAAATTTGCTTAAATAGAATTTGAAAATGGTTTGCAACAAAGAGCTCAAATAGAATTTTAAATGACTTTTCAAAAAATGAATGAGAAAAAAAGAAGGACCTCGAGCGGGTTTATGAATAACATGTGTCCAGAGATACATCTCTGGAAATCTCCCTAAATTTTAAATTAATAATATTTACATAGATATATCATACTGATGTTATACAAAAATACATTTTCAAATTAAATTTTGACAAAATAAAAATAGCTCATCCATTTATGCAAAAGGGTGTGTAAAAAGAGGAAACTCCTAAAACTGAAAAAGTAAACCCCACAATATATCCCATTAGAAATTGGATTGGACCTTCTCTAGTGAATAGGGCGTGCAGTGAAAACTGTGTTTTTAGAAAACAAAAGGCAAGACATTTTAATTATTTAAAAGAATGTATTTTATATTAAAAGAAAACAATATAATAGATTAACAATAATAATATGTTGGTTTTTTTTAATTATTTTTTTAAAATATCAAACATATTAAAATATAGACATAGCCTTCATATAGACATAGTCCTCCACTCGAGAACCCTCCAAAAAAAACACCTCCCATTCAAACCGTAAAAGTGTGAATTGTTCCATATAAGAAACGTTGAAGGAAATTCATTTCCGCCACATAGGCTTCTTAACAATCTTTGACACAGTTATGAATTAAAACCGTAAGAGTATGCATTGTCCCATATAAGAAACATTGAACGAAATTCATTTCCGCCACATAGGCTTCTTAAATAACATGAAACACTAATAACACTAATTTTAAAATATAGATATCATTATAAAGATTTGATGAATTAGCTATAACTCATGAAAAATGCTACAACTGCCTTTGAAACTTGTTTACGGAATCAAACGAGAAAACATCTGCATAGAGAAATATGTATTTATTATTTTAACAAGTATTTGGCTGATAATTGCAAAACAATTTTCTTTTATAGTTTTCTTGAACAATATGCTTAAAGCACTTGTTAAAGAAAATCTTCACTTTGAATTAGACAAAGAATGACCAACTGACAAACCAACTGGCGAAACAGAGTTAAAGGAAATCGAGACATGATATCAATCAGGCCAGTCTAACAGCCGAATCTAACTATCATATTATCAATCCGGTGAGTCTAACAGCTGAATCTAGCTAGCTATCCTATTATTTTTAACAAATATTAAGTGTTGAAGCCCAAAATTAAAAGACTACAAAGAAACAAGTCGAGGAGTTGACCCTCCCATTACATGTATATTCTAGTTTATAACAACAACAACAGTAGCTTATATTTTTACATAGCCCAAGCAAAGCAACAGTTTCTTCTGCATTACCTGCACAAGGGGGGAAAAAGGAACATTGCAACCACAGAAATTACTGTGAAAATTAAACAATACAGAATAGACTGTCATACTCCAAGAAATAAAAAATGCGTACAACAATAATGAAGAGAACACCAACCTTCGGAAAGTGAATATGCTCAAGTATGTAGGTAATTGGCAGCCATCATTAACTCGAGAGTTAATTCTGGCTCAATAGGAAACTCTCTGTCTTTTCCACTAGCAAAGACAACATAAACATGTCATCACAACAATTTAAATAACACAGAAATAAAATTTAGGGATTCAAAGAGCTTAACTTTATCTGTAAGAAAAAAAAACATTACAATACCTAAAACAGACTTGCAATTATCCAGATAAATTATAAAATGATGATGTGAATGTTTCCTGCCACACCACCATGTGACACTGAATAAAAATGCAGACCAGTGGGTCAAGTGCCAACTAAATATAGTAAGGTCGCTTTGTTATAAAAATGTCACTAAGTTGTAACCAAACAAAAAAGGTCACTAAATAATTTTCAATTTCAAACAATAAATAAACATCATTCGTCCTAAATGTTGGAGGCAATAATTATTTAATAGTTCACAAATTGTGTTAGTATCCCAACTGTGGGCTCATACTCTCTAATCCACAGTATGGGGGATTCTGTGAGGAAAATAGAAAATAGGAAGTTACCACTGATGTGGCAGATGGGGGTAGTTATGGGTGAGAATTCTGTCATATGGGGTGAGGTGAGGGATGAGAGAGGGTAAAAGTGTATTTTGAGGAGCCTTGCTCTATGAGTAGATTGGGATCTTAATCCCATCTGCATTTGCCTTTCATATTGCATAATATACACATTTTTGTTTCGTGTGATTATTCTCTTAATTTTTCTGGACTACTGTTTGAGATTTCCAACCAAGTCTTGATTCATATTTAAACTGGAGTTGTTTTAGTGCTCAAAACAACCAAACGTCCTCATTCTACAGACAAGAAACACGCGAGTGTGGCCAATAGGATGAGCATAAATTTAAAAATTTTCTCCAATTGCAATTCTATCATCTTCCACTAAACTTCCCTTTTGTGATATATATTCTCGGTCAAAAATAACAAAACTATCCAATATTTGTTAATTACACAAGTAAACCCAAGGTAAACAAAAGATCTATTAAGTACGTGATATACATTTAGGAACTGATAAAACATAAATATAGGAAGTAGGAATGCAAGATTTAGTCATTTAGAGTTGTATCAAACTTCCAAATTGCAGGTTTAAAATTGAACTTTAGCTTGAATTATAGAAAATTCCTAGACACGCTACACATTACATATCACATTATACTATATCCCTTCAATGTAGAAACTAAATTTCACAAAAACTAATGATTAATAACCGAAATCAAAACACTTAACAAGCAAGTAAACTATAAAAAGGTCTCGTCTTGTAGTTAATATCCTAATACTAAAACATCAATTTCAACTTTCTAGAACCAATATGTAAGCAAATTAGAATCCCTTCAAACACATCCTACATTTAATACTCACACCGAGAAGAAAGAAATAAAACCTTCAAGGATCACATCAATGATTCGTACAAATCAGAAATAAATTGGAAGGATTATTAATTTGCCTTCTCCGCGCAGATGATAAACATAAACATTTCAACAATTTATTTTAAGTAATGTAAACAACACATAGATACAATAAATCCAAAAGCACTTAACAACAACAAAATCCAATTCCAAAATGAAAATTAAAAGACCTTTAATCAAAATTGAAGATGATAAAAGACCTTAAATCAAATACCTGGCGAATTCAAGATGCCAATAGAAATACTGACAAATCTTCTCAAGAATAGTGGTACTGATCTCAGGAAAAGTCACTTCTCCGTGTTGGCTTTCAGCGAAACTCCCTATCAAAAAAGAAAATAAAGCTTTAACAATCTTAATCCTACGTAAAAAACCGCGAATTTGGAAATTGGAACCCTAATCGCAGTAATCGAAAAACTGCAAAAAAGGTAAAGTGATCGAAGGAGAGAAAACCTGGAGAAGTAAGCATGTTGCGAATGGTCTGAGAAACCATGGCAGCTTCTTTGTCAATCACGAATTCGAAACCATCGGAACTGATCAGTTTCACTGTTTCTTCTTTCTTCATCTTTTCCTTTCTCGTTTCGTTGATCGGTTCTGGTGACAGAAACTCAAATCCCGATTAGAAACGGTTATTTCCGGGTTGTTGTTGGACTGGAAAAGGGCTTGGTCCCACTAACTAACCCGAATATGTATGGATATGGACTCGCCCATTATCATGTTATGGGTTGTAGACATTAAATGCAATAGATTTTACTCAGCCTCCCCAAATTTGACCTCGCACCACATGATTCTCGTGTTTTTACCGAAATGTCCTTTGTAAAATTTTTATATTTTTAAAAAATATTGTGTCTTGAATTTTTTTTTTAATTCTTATCGGATTTTTTTTTGAAAGATTTTATGAGTTTTATCCGATTTTTGAGGAATTTTATGAATTTTTACTGGATATTTTTGAGAATTTCGTAAAATTTTATCGGATTTTCAAACAAAATATGAATTTTTACACTATCTAAAATTTCAAAAATATGAGTTTTTATCGCATTTTTCAAAAATCATTTGTTTTTATCTGACTTTTTTAAAAAAATTGAGTTTTTACCGAAATTTTTCAAAAAATCTATGACTTTTTATCGGAATTTTAAAAAAAAAACTGAATTTTTTTCAGATTTTTTAAAAATCTATGAGTTTTAGTGGATTTTTCGAAAATTTTGATATTGTACGGATGTACTAGATTTTTAGAAAAATTTGATAGTGTTAGTTTTAGTTTTTTTTTTTTGCCTATCAAAAATGAACTATCAGATTTTTAAAAAAAAAACCAAAAAATTATAAAACATATTGGATTTATCAAAAACTCCAGAAATATTAGATTCATTTTTAAAAAAATCGGTAAAAATGTACACCAAACTTTTCAATTGCAATACCAAACTTTTCTATTCATAGTACTGTTCGCCGTGAAAATTGGTGAACAACCGCTGGACTTCCAAATCGAAAAAGATTTGTTTTACTTGCAGGATCGACCACACAAATCCTAGGACATGTGTTAATTGATCTTAAACAAAGTTTAAAAAGACGATGAACACTTCGACAGAGTTCATGATAAAATAACTTATTCCGAATGTAAATGGAAGTGAACGTGTAGGATTAAAGTCGAAAGACTGGTAAAAAATATAGAAAGTAACTTGCATAAAGAAAGGATAAATTCCTAATGAAAAAGACTTATTGAATTGCATTGAAATGTAAAAATGGTGTTACATCAACTTACATTCTCACAACTCGTTTCTCTACACGCGGGTACTTAAAGTATATTGAAGAACTTGTACGCAATTGAACATACACAAATTCTAACATCAAGACTTGCTATTTATAGTAATAAAAAATAACTGCCATCAACGAATAGCAAATTAAATCGAGACAAGTGGCGTTCTACATGTCTTCGATTCCTAAAAGCACTCCACGTGTCTTCTTTGAGAAATCGATAAGGACGAAGTTTTTCCTCCTTTATTTAAATTCAAATCTTCCTGTCGAAATGCCTTCAGTAGTGCCCCTGTCAAATCACATCTTCCAATTGCTAAGAAATATTTCTAAGTCTATAAAGTAGTTCCTCCTGGCAAAGGAACACCTTCGACTCACATTCCAAAAATATGGTTCTGGTCGAAATATTTAGATTTCTTCATAAACTCTATTACTCTCTTCTAAACCAATTCAGGCATCGAAATTTAGAGCCAACAAATTTCCCCTAAAAAATATCATTTTCGACATCACTGGAGAAAAAGGCATTTTTTTGATAATGTCATTCGACGCCTCGAACGACTTTTGCATGCTTTTGATGTCTATTTTTACTATTCTAAAAAACCCATGACGTCATGATCATCATAGCGGTTTCTGAAACATCTCATCAAAGCACGCCACAATCTCTAGCCATCGTCACGTTTTCTAGACCTTAGGAAATCGTACACTTGGCATTAACTGCCCACGTTCCATCAAACGGCCCTAGTGAAACATGTGTCCCATTAACCATCAGCTCTTTGATTCTGATTTGAAGTCCCTTGAATTTCCACGAGCTTATAAATTGCTCCAAACTTAGCCATTTTAACTTTTACACTTCCCTAAAATCTTCAAGCATTTTTTCTCTCTCTTAACTTTCCAAACCTTCAAAAAATATCCAGATTTTCTTCAAACCTCAACAATGGCGTATTCAATCACCAATATCAAAGACTCCAAAAAAGGCCATAAATCTAAAGACCTGAACAAGATATCTCAGCTTCTTCCCTTTGACACACTATCAACACCAAAGATGATGGGAAACCAGCAGTTCATCCTTGAGCCGCTTGAAGAAGAAAATAGAAAAATATATGAATCTCAGGTACTTATTCCCGTTACTATTTCTGGTAAACGACATGCATTACGCAGTCCTTTACCTACTCTTAGTTTTGATCACAATAAATCTAGGGACTTTTTCCCCTTTTACCACAAATCAAAACCCATAGGGCAAGCCAACAAATTTAGGGTTGAAAAAACTTCTTCTGATGCGGTAGTATTGAATAATATAGATTTAAGGTATTGAACAATAGCTTTAGAGTTTTTAGAGCAACCCCATCCTTCAAAGGATCTGATGATTACATGAACTGGCTAGCAAAAACAGAAAAAGCTAAATCCCAAACTTGGAAGGACCTGGGAATTTACGACTTGATTATGCTGTCGAAAATGGGTCTTGATTACTTTCTACCATGCTGGTTTCTTCTTTGTACTTCTGGGATAACACCCATTACACCTTCCATCTCTCTTGTGGAATGATGACCCCTACACTCTTCGACATAGCCACTATCACAGGGCTCATACCCACTGGAAACCCCTATGAACCAGACCTAGAATCTAATGACTCCATAGGTTTTGCATATGCTAAAGCCACATATTCTCATTTCATAACTCACTACTTCGACAAAATAACTGATGATGTTTCCGATAGAGAACACGTAAATTTTTTGATTGTATGGATGTCTCATTGTGTATTCTGCTCAAAATCCCTCCAAGTAGCTAGAAGATATCTAACTCTGGCCACTCAACTTCACAAAGGCCATGACATTTGTATAAGCAGAATGATCTTAGGGAATCTATACGAATCTCTAAGTGAAGAAGTGGCCCAACTCAAAGATTTGGGAGAAAAAGGGAACCTTTTGTTGTCTGGTCCCTTTTTGATGTTACAACTCTGGCTAAATGCATCACTCGAATCCAGTCTCCCCAATAAAAATCCAATAAATGAAACTGCTGAAGACATCAAAAACAGAAGAGTCGAAGGGACTCACTTGGTCTAGCTCACTCCTAGCGAATAAGGACAATCCCTCAGGCCAACATTCTTAAGTTATGTCATGATGTTTGCCAAACGTCATGAGTTCACGTCGAACATGGCTTGATTTGCTGCAAGGAAGTATGGTCTTGAGTGGTTTACAAGACCCTTTCCATCCCTCAACCAAGGCTCAAGAAGTAGAGTCTTTACAAATCTGGGAGGCTTTTCTAATTCCAAGCTTGCAAACCCTTCGACTGAATATGTCGAAGTCTCAAGTGGCTCTGATTGCTTACCAACCAAACTTAGTTGCTCGACAGTTTAGGTTGGTCCAATCTCTTCTCAAGTGTCTCTTCGAAAAGAAAGGCGCCCTTCTGCTTCATCATGTGAAGTATACTGAAGAGGTAGCTTCGATATAGCTTGCCCAATACACTAATAAGGCTCAACTCATCGCCACTAGTTTTGAACCGTGTTTCTTTTACACCTCAGAATTCAAAAACTGAGTGGTCAACATATTATGTAGAGGAGTTCTTCAATGCTCCTTCCTTTACTCAACTTACTAACCAAGATTTCCTCACTATGCAGAAGAAGACTAAGAAAGGTATTTCGACACACATCAAAGAACCCAAGCATTCCAGAAGTACTTTGAAACTGTATATCGACCAAATGATCTTAGTCGAACTGTCCGCGAGGCAGCTATTACACTAAAGAAAAGTTTCTAAAGAAAATGGAGAGCTTACAACTCCCTTTGTTCGTTCCTCCTAAGGAATGATACATAGTGGCTTTCAACAAGTTCCCTCTCAAATTTCCTCGACTGCCAACTGCTGACTTTGGAGTGGCTCTTGCCCCTCCATTTCTAGACTGGTTTATCTGTGGGGATTCTATAAAAATCCTTCATTAACAGTCGAAACCAAAGGCTCAGGGGTGGTTGCGACTAAGCATACTTTAGACAGTTTCAAAGGGCCTCTGCATATCGGTATCGAAGATGTTCGCATCGAGTCCAAAATATATGAAGGTGTGGAATTGGAGGTTTTCAAACTAGATTTATCTTATTTTTATCATCTTACTTGCAATGTCTTGTTTAAATTTCAATTATCAAAGTTGCACCCAAGAAGAAGAAGCATAACCAAGAAAAGACAGAAGAAAGCAGCCAAGTTACTGAGGTAAACTTTCTTACTTATTTCTTCTTTACTGCATAATCTCATATTGTCTAATACTTCAACTCTTTTCTCCTCAGAGCTCTTGAAGACCACCCCCCCCCCCCCACTCCAAAAAAATAGAAATTGAAATGAGCTTCCAGCCAAATCATAATTGAATTGTATGAGGAAGATCAATCTCTTCCTGAAGAACTGACCCTTAAAAGGAGGAGAAAATAGGCCAAAATAACTGAAGCCTTCAATCAACCAAAAATAAAGGCTGACAAGCTCTCGATGAAAGCTTCCACTGCTTGCAATATAGCGCAAACTAAGAGTGACATCTCTATTCCTGGGGCTGATGATCCTAAGGTGAATACTTAACCTAGAAAGTCGTAATTTTCTTCACCATTTATCCCTCTAATTCTTTGACTTTTCTCTTCTTAGGTTACCACTGATGTCAGAGGATAACCCATGGTGCAGCAAATTATTCCAACAACCAGCAGTGACCTTAGATATCATCCAACAACTCCTTCTAGGGCTTCTGTGAAAGGCTCTACCAAAGGATCTGACGAAGGAATCCAATCTGCAGGTGCTCCCAAGAAAATACCATTCGCTCTTACGGTTGAGTTTCCTCATGTCGAGGTAGCCATTCCAAAAGAAGACTTGGTCGAAAGAGAAGTTGTTGATCTCTTAGGGGACACTATAATGCCCAATATAGAACAAATTGCTGAGGGTAATCTTGAGGAGCACCAAGGCGAAGATGACAAGCCTGTTGAAGAATAAGAAGAAGAATAAAATGAAGAAGAAAATGAAGATGAGGAAGAGGAAAAGCAATCTGCGCCTGATGTCGAACTTGAAGTGGAGATCCAAGAAGACAAAGTGGACCAAGGGAATCAATCCAAGGATCCTCTAACTACTACTTTGATTGGCACTCAATCGAACAAACTTTCACATGCGGAGCTGGAATCCTTGAAAGTACAATGACCATTGGAGTACCTAAAAGCCATGCTCAGTTCCCAATACAGCTCTGGCGACAAAAACATCAGCACTTCGACCGCCTTGGGAAATCTTCTGACTGGGAAAACTGACAGTGATTTGCTCATGCAGATAAAAGAAAAAATATTTGCAGTGGACTTGTTCAAAATCTTAGAACAGGATGTTTCTGTCAGTTTTGGACTTAAGAAACTTCTGAAGCAAATCAATGTCTTGGAGGTTTCACCAGAAGTGGTTGATGTTGTTATGGAACTGAGTACGCTAATCGATTTTGTTGTTGCTGATCTTAACTGCCTCAGAGACTTTTCGAGCAACCTCACCACCAAAACTGGAAATTAAAAGTTACATGGGAGGTTGTCTCTATGTCTACTGAAAATTTTTTGACTCTCGAGAAACTTTTTGAGCAGAATAAGAAAGAAGTCGAAAAATGCGACAAGAACATTGCAGAATGGGAGAGACAAATTGTCATTTTGCAAAACAAAATTTCTCAAGCCAAGCAACGCAAGACTGATCTACTTAGTTCTGTCGAAGATGAGGTGGCGAAAGAGATCCAGGTTGGCCTTCAACATCTTGAAAAAACTCAACAACTTGAGAAAGAGATTGAAACCCTCTCAACCAACAAAATTCTTTGCAAATGCCGCCTGATGCTCCAAAGGTCAAAGTACGAAAAGATGAAAAGCTCTTTTCCCTTCTAAAGTTATCCTGTAGCATTTTTTCTTCTTTTGTTAATCATGAATTTTGGCCCTTTGTGGCCTTTCTCTGTAATGGATTAAACCATTTTGGCATTTTTATCTACCATATTAGCTTTGCCTTTTTTTTGTGTGATTACTCCTTAGTTATTTTTATCTCTCGAAGTGCAGACTTATATTTTTTCAAATATTTCCCATTAACCTTTAAGATTCTTTTATCTTCGCATAACTCTTCAATTTCATACGCGCCATTAGAAAAAACTTGTATGACTTGAAAAGGGCCTTCCTATTTAGGGGACCACTTATCTAAGGCTCTATCTTTTCGATCCATAGGTAAAATTACTTTCCAAACCAATTCTTCTGGCGAGAACATCTTAACCTTGACTCTCTTATTATAAGATTTCTCTACTCTTTTCTTCTGCCTTTTTAACAATTCCAAGGCATTAAGCCTTTCTTCATCAAAATCAACCAACTCATATAATATCATGTTCCAGTAGGATTTTGATGGAATCTCATGGTGCCTTTGGATCCTTGTTGATTGTAAGTAAATTTCCACTGGTAATACTGCATCATGGCGAAACGTTAATCAAAATGAAGTTGCATTACTCGATTCTTTAGGAGAAGTTTGACATGTCTAGGGCGCTTGATCCAACGTCTTGTGCCAATTTCTAGGCTTCTTCCCCACATGTTTCTTAATTAGACTAATCATTATTTTTCTCACTACTTAGACTTGGCCATTAGCCTGAGTGTAATAGGGAGTGGAAGTTAACAATTTGAAACCCATTTCTTTGGCAAATTCTTGCACCTTTCGACCAGTAAAAACTGATCCTTGATCTGTTGTAATGGTCTCTGGGGTTCCAAATCTATAAATAATATGTTTTTTGATGAATTCGATTACTTCTTCTTGGTCGACATTTGGAAAAGGTATAGCTTCGATCCATTTTGTAAAATAGTCAATACCTACTGTCGCTACTGCGAAAATCGGCGCCGGCTATGACAGAAGAGTCGCCACCGTGCGTTATTTATCCCAACGGAGGGAAAGGAAACGCTCAGAGTAAACCTAACGCAAAACGGGAAAGGAATGGTCATCACAACCAAATTCCTGGATTCGGGAGTCGATTACGCAAGGGGAAGGTATTAGCACCCCTCACGTCCGCCGTACTCGACGGGATCCACGCTTGTTTTCTATCTAGGGATTGTATTCTATCTACTTTAAAGGTCAAGGTTAAAAAGAAAAGAAAATGACTCGGCAAAGTATCGCACTTTATGCCTACGTATTCCCGTCTGGAACGAGAAATCAGAGTCAACGTAGTTCGCCTAACTACGGACGAAGGTGGGAAGGTTGCTCGCTAGGATACGACATCCTATGCCTACGTACTTTCATACAGCATGAAAGATCAGAGCAAACGTAGTTCGGGCTACGGAAGACACAAGCTTGTCTGACTGTTTTTTATTACCTTCAAAAAGGGTTTTCCTGATTAAGAGTCCAAGCGGATGAAAATGACACTTTGATGTTTGTTTTGAATCTTTTACGAAAGAAGTGTTTTTTAGTTTGTTTGCAATCTCTGACGCACTAGAGACTATGATTTGAGAGTGACTACATCGCGTGTCACCCAAAGGGCACCACACTAAGCATCCAAACTACTGGAAAGAAGCTCTCCAGCAACCCTTTCTCAAATAGCTTAAGGCTCGTAATGCACGACATCGATTAACCTTATTACTGTATTTTTGAGTTGTTTTGAGATAAGAAGAGAAAGAAGCTCTAAAAAGCCTAGGGTTGAAAAGGGAATAAAACTAACCTAATGTTGTCATGCATGAATAAGAATCCTAATGTCTGTCATAATTCCCTCCTGCACAAAGGAAATCAGAGATCCTAGGGGATAAACAGAAAAGAAAGCAAGCAAATACAGTAAAATGCATGCAATGTAGCAATACAAGCGAGGCAAGGGAGTCCCGCTCAACCTCGAACCTGGGAAAACAACAGGCAAAGTGAATCAACATTCACTTCCAACCTAGGGGGCAAGCTGCACAAGCCAAAAAACAATACAGAAAACAAAAACCAAAGCAGAGGAGGCAACCCAAGCAACAACACCAAACTCCTACAGCAAACAGCACAAGCAGCAGTTCTGACAGCAACAGTTGGTTAAACAGCAAAAAGTTGACAGCAACAACCTTCATCTTCATGAATACTCCTATCCTCAAGCTTCAACTAAACCTTCAATCTTCAACAAGCACCAAGCTTAAACCAGCAAACTTCAACCAGTAAACAGCTTCAACAAGCTCCTAACTTCATCTTCAACAAGCAGCAAAACCCTAGCTTCAACAAGCAACCAGCTTCAACAAGCACACACTTCATCTTCCACAAGCTTCAACAAGCAACCTCCATGGGAGAGTCAATTAACAAGATCAAGTTGGAATGTTAAGTAACTTAATGACAACCAAAGGAAGCCACTAAGAACTTCACATTATAAGAGAATGGCATCCTCAAAGTTCTACTCTTAAAGCATGCCATTCATCCCTCCAAAGGAGAGATGTGACTTCTTCAAGAGGACTTTATGTCATTGGATTGAATGGAGATGAACAAAATACTCCATGTTTGAAGAAACAAGCAAAACTAATCTAATGCTCTTCCTAAAACCCTAGTTTCCCTAAGCTCCTGACAAGCATCCACAAGAGGACAAGGCTTCACATCCAAGCTTCTTCAAGCACTCCAAAGAATCCTCAATTGGTCTTCATGCTCACCCAAGCACAAGAGCACCACCACTTAAGTCTAATGGGAACTATTGAAATGAACTAGTCAAGTTAGTGCATTAGAAACACCTAGAAGTTAGTCTTAAAACTAAATCTAATTAAAATACCAAAAGTGATTGTAAAATCCTATAAAAAATTTGAAGGGTTCCTAAACCTCTTACGAATATCTCCATACCAAAACCATGGGGTTATCCATTCATTAAATCCTAAAACTATGCCCTAAACCTAAGGGTACTATCTTAAAACCCTAAAATTACAACACCTAATGTTCATTGTTCAAAACAACCTAAAATTATCTCACAAAAATATGAGAAAATTGCTAGAGGTACATGCATTTCTAAGCTACATAACCCAAAAAGAATCACTCCAAAAGTCCACACCAATTATCCATACTAAAATTAGCAAGATCATATATCAAACATATTCAAAAATAAAACCAATTAAACTATAAAAAAGACAATTAAAAAATAAAATGCATGAAAATTTAAACTATTAATCCTATAAAACTCTTTAAGGAGTCAGGGGAAAAAAATATCACCTAAAAATATTAATTTTCCTAATTATTATGAATTTATTCCTAAACTATATGCAAAATGTGAAAAATAAAAGAAATATAAAGAAAATTATGAAAGTGGCGTGACAATTAGCAATTATACTATGTTATTAATCAGGCTGGGCCCAGAGTGGGGGTGCGTGTATCAAATTTCCTTAAGCCCAAAAAACAATTAAAAGAAACGAGAGAAAATGAAAGAAAATTGGAAAACGCTTGTGTTGAATAACAACTATATCACGTTCATTTCAGGATATGGGCCTAAGGTAGGGTGTTGATAGCAAGCAATTCCCTAAGCCCACCCAAAACCAATTAATGAAACGCAGAGTTTTGTGAAACTCAAACTTTCTTCATATTATAAAATGAGATCGTGGCCGTGGATTCATGTTCTCAGTCAAAGTCAAGCTAGCATCCAACGGGTCCTTGTTCATCTTCTCCAAAGCTTTTGAAATTGAGAGGGAAAATGGGACGGTGGCCTGAGACACAGAGCCACCGTCGTCTCCGGAGAGAGTCCCCCAAAACACATCAAACCTAACACTTAGCCACCCAATCTCACTCGCTTTTCTCTCCTGAGCATGAATATGATCTTTAAATCCATTGTTTCTCACTCAATCTTCAAAACCGATCCAAAGTTTAGACATATCACAATTCTTGATCATCTCAAAACCTAAAACTAAAGATCCTAAACTCATCTACACGCATCAGGCATGAATTCTTGCTATCCAAACATGATCAAAACCTCAAGAATCTCAAGATATATGCTTCAACAGAAATTGCATCACACCTAGTTTTGTCTCTAAACACTCGATTCTTGTACTGAAATCCATCCTAGCAAAGCCTATAACCTATCCACATGATCATTTCTACCTAATTCACTATAATTTAAAGCAAAAATTGAAAGTTGCAAACCTGGTATAAAGTGATGAACAGATGATGAATTGGCTCGAATCAAACTCCTATTTCTTCCAGAATCACTCACTATCACCCTCTGAAGCTTCTGTAACAAGCAATTTGCAATGAAACCTCACCATCTTCAAACCCGATTCTTGATGCAGCTATGCAATTTCAACTTGCTCCTTCTTGTTTCTCTCCAATTCTTGCCCAAAAAAGGATATGAATGCATTGTAATGGTTATATAGAAATGATTAGAACACTCTAGAAACTTCTGTAATCATCTAAAGGAGAAATTCAATTTCTCATGCACTTCCAAAATCTCATATGTAACTGTCATGAATGTGCCATGTTCTCAGCCTGATTTCCCTTGTAATGTTCATCTCATGAGATTTTGGAATGGATGGATATGATAGCTTCCTTGTTTCTGATCCAATGGTGTGCAATTCAAGTGTTGCTTCAACCTTAAGTTACCAAATGGAAGTGCTTGAAAATGGCCTCAAATGCAAAATGTAATATTTCCATCACTCTTAAAATGTGTTTTCTGATAAAAATGACCTATAATATGAGCTTGTTTGGACACAAATCAATTAATTCCATTTTTTTTTGCCTTTTAAAGCTTATTATTTCCTTCTTTCAAAGCCATTTCAAATGATTTTGTGTTCCAAGCCAAACCAAACTCTCATGACCACTTGGTTGCACTCAAAACATCATTTTGAACAAGTTCCATGTTGAAAAATTTTCCATTTGAAGCTTGCAAGTTGGAGTTATGGACCTATGATCACAAATGACCTATAATCACCAATACCCAAAATACGCCTGACTTGCAAAGATCATAACCTGAGTTCTACAAATCCTATCAAGGACTTCTAGTACTCTATCGAAAGCTATGAGGATAAGGAACAACATTCATGTTGACTAAAAGTCCATTTGAAAACTCCTTGAAGGGAAAAAGTTGCTTGCAAGTCAAGTGACTTTCACAGATAAATTTCATAGTCATCTGATAACCTGTAACTTGCCTGGACCATAACTTGAGTTCTACAAATCCCCTTGAGGACTTCTAGTACTCAAATTAAAGTTATTGAGATGCTCTACAAGTTTCATGTTTTCCAAAGATCCATTTGAAACTTGTATTTTGACTTATGTGGCTTTGAAGTTAGGCATTAAACAGGGTGATTTGCACTGAAACCCTAATTTAGCAACTTCCCACATTCTTGATCCTTCTTTGCTTAACCTTGGCACAACACCAAAAATGTATCAACATACAATCCATGAACCCCATGACCTCAAAGTAGGCTTTTATGCTCTTCAATTACTCAATTGACCTAGGATTGACCCAGATGAAACCCTAGTTGACTGCACTTCAAATGTGGCTCTTGTACTTGAATCAATGACTTGTCTCAGCTTCAATAGGGCCCTCTAGGCATTCCATGAGATCCATACACACCTCAAATTCACATTTCATGTTCCACATCCCACTGATGATTCTCAATATTCCTCAAGATAGGAGCAAAACCCACCTGTAGGCACTCAAACTTCTCAAGACTTCAAATCACTTCTTGATGGCCTGGATGACTTCTCATACTTGGATAACACCTCTTGCTAGGCTTCTTCTGATAAGAATCACACTTGATCCCCTGTTGGATGAGTGATATTCTATGACATGCAAATGATTAGAACTATGTGAATGATGTAGCTATGCAAATGAAATGCAATGAAACATAAATCAGGCAAGAAAAGGTTGAGCAAATTTTGGGGTGCAACAGCTGCCCCTATTCAAACGGCTTGGACCCGACTGGGTGAAGAGCAAACGACCTTCAAACAATCGAGGTGCGAGACAGTTGAATACCAGGAAACCCGGAAATTTTCCAACCGCAGAAATAAACTGCACTGCTTAGGGAGCAACATCCCTTATCTGAATCCGGTTGTTACGGCAACAACTGATCCAACGTCCGATAATAATTCTGATTTCAACTTCAACCACCTATGTAACGCCACAGGTACTGAACAATTTTTTTGCGAAAACAAATCCGTCCACAACTGGACTAACCTTGTCAACACAAGAAGAGAAACAAATTCGTCAACACGAATAGAGATTCTGTCGTCACAGGAGTAACCTTGTCCGCATCTGGACCCAAATTTAGTTAAATCACGAATAAATACAAATCTGTCCACGTCAGGACTCACATTTCGTCAACCCGAAGAAATCTCAACAACACAAGAATAGAACTTTGTCCACGTTAGGACGCTTGTTTCGTCAACACGAAGAAATCCCCTCAACCAGAGCAAAACTTTGTCCACGTTAGGACGCACACTTCGTCAACACGAAGAAATCCCATCATAAACTTGTCCACGTTAGGACTCAAATTTCGTCAACCCGAAGAAATCTTATCATCAGAGGAATAAAACTTGTCCTCATCAGGACTCCACATTCCGTCAACACGGAGAAATCCTATCAGCACAGGAATAAAACTTTGTCCTCATCAGGACTTCACATTCCGTCAACACGGAGAAATCCTATCAGCACAGGAATAAAACTCATCCTCATCAGGACTCCACATTCCGTCAACACGGAGAAAGGTAAATTTGTCCTCATCAGGACTCCACATTCCGTCAACATGGAGAAAGGTAACTTTGTCCTCATCAGGACTCCACATTCCGTCAACACGGAGAAAGGTAAATTTGTCCTCATCAGGACTCCATATTCCGTCCACACGGAGAAAGGTAAATTTGTCCTCATCAGGACTCCACATTCCGTCGACACGGAGAAAGGTAAATTTGTCCTCATCAGGACTCCACATTCCGTCAACACGGAGAAAGGTAAATTTGTCCTCATCAGGACTCCACATTCCGTCAACACGGAGAAAGGTAAATTTGTCCTCATCAGGACTCCACATTCCGTCAACACGAAGAAAGGTAACTTTGTCCTCATCAGGACTCCACATCCCGTCAACACGGAGAAAGGTAAATTTGTCCTCATTAGGACTCCACATTCCGTCAACACAGAGAAAGGTAACTTTGTCCTCATCAGGACTCCACATCCCGTCAACACGGAGAAATCCCATCAATACAGGAATAAATTGTCCACGTCAGGACTCATATCTCGTCAACACGAGGAACTCCTATCAACATAGGCAATAAAATTTTGGCGACTTCCGGGGAAATACTTCTGTCAACCAGTAGGAAAATACATCCGTTTATCCATACGGGAAGATACAGTTTCTCTGCTTATCTTTGCAGTAGCTAACTCCATTGGTCCCAACCCACAAACCTTTTAGTGCTGACGTGACAGCGAATTTGAGGAGGACTCTACTAGGGATATTTGGAAACCAAACTGCCAGACGCCTGTTTCGATACCCGACGACAGCTTCTGAAATTTTGATTCATGAAACCCTTTGACGCTGACGTAACAGCAAATTTGAAGAAAATAATCCGCTGGCCAGATAAGAGAAACTTCAACAAGAAACTCTGTGGGGAAAATAGTAAGATGAACCGTATCATCACATGTCTCACAGCGAGACCTCGAATATCTGGTAATAAATCTGAGCTAGAGCTCCACATACCTGCCGATAAGCACACCTGAAAGCAAATGGTTGACCATCCTGATTTATGTTTCAAAATGTGTATGTTTGATAAAGGCGTAATGCTCCGTACAGCACGGCAATGCTACGCATTTGGGTAGATGCAGATAATGACGATATATGCAAATGCAAATGCAGGTTTATGCTGCTGGGGCCACTCTGATAATGATGTCTCAACAACATGAATGCTGAGGATAAAGCCAACTCCACTGGGAATGAACAAGTATCATAAGGTATTCTGGCAAAATAAATGCCGGAAACACAACCAACTCTGTCGGGGAGAGATTAAATACCAATTTCCACTGGGAGGAAAGAACAAACCACCCTGCTGGTGAACCAACTCATCTGAGGAAAGAAGCGACACTTCTAGGAAAAGCACACTGTCTGGGCACAGTTTACAAACTCGGAGCCTCAGACTCTGTTGAGGATCCACATCCTGTCAATGGCATGATGACCTGTGGGGAGAAGGGAAACCGTCCTCCGGGTATAATCCTTTTGAACCAACAACTTGGTTAAACTCTGCGGGATCCTCCCATGCTGGGGATTGATCCTACACATATCCGACTCACTGGGGGAGCGCAACCTCTGCAGGGGACATTGATTTTAACTTGTTGGGGATATCCTATGGACAACTTCCATGAGGACACTCTTCTGGGGAGAATAATCCCTCATTCGGTAAGGGATAACGTCATTCCAACTCTATGGGGAAAAGATGCGACTAGCCGAGGAATGACATCAACTGAAATCAGGTCTTACGTCAAGCGATTTTGGCTGGGGAAATACGAGTTCCATCCACCTTCTCGGAAATTTGCCCCAAAAATACCAACATGCCCCAGTCTGAACACTTCGTCTTTAAAGGAAAAGCTAGCCATGGTGCTACCTCACAATACCTTGCCCCTGAACCGGCACCAACTTCCTGATAAAGACTCTTCAATTTCTGTACCCTGACGGTTAGATATGAGTTGTTTCTGTACGTCAAACCCAAAAGGATGTCCCAACAAAATCTTTTGTTCTTAGGGTGACCTGCCCCGGTCTTGCAATAATCTTTTGCCCCTGATCGGTCGATTCGTGAAGTAATGCCCCTAGCTGCGAGAGATCTGCCAAATCTCGACCTAATTGCCCCAGATTAACTGATTCTTGGATGACTGACTCCCACTGGGGATTAATTGATATATCCTGCCCCGGCTCACGAAACATTCAGGCATTCTGCATTCTATCCGGATCAGACTTCCCACTGTAGGAAACTTTCCTGCTGCATGCGCTTACTCGCAAGTAAAACAAGTTGTTCTGCATAAAAGATATATTAAATGCAATGTATATGACAGTTTTGAAAATCCAGTCCGACTTGATGGAAAAGTTTTATGACCTACAACAAATCAATCATCAACATATCGACATTAATACAATGCCGTAAGAGGAATCCTTTTAGGAGTCAGTTTCGATGCGATCTTTACCAAAGTATGCTCTCGAACTAAACCTGTTTCAATTAGGACTTTTTCGGGTTGTAACGTGGTCAGGTTCACGGTTAACAAGGAAAGATATAGGCTCAAAGCTTATTTCGACCCACCCATTCTTCGTGATGTTCTCCAATCCTATGTTCAGCTAATTTAACTTCAGCGTTCACCTATTAAAGGTGGAGTGATAGGAGTGATGATTCAGGATACCACCTGCTTTTCGGAGTGACAGTCATTCGCTTATCGTCTTTGGGTGCCTAGAGTCACACGAATTTGTCCTTTTCGAGGGTTTTTCCTTTGGTAATCCTTTTCGTCTTTTGTGTTTTTCCTTTTGTTCCCTAACTTTTGCCTGGACTGACTCTTTGGAGCTTCTTTTGATTCTAAAGTCCAGCGGGATGCCCTAATTTTTGCCTAAGCCACTTGTTTTGAAGTTTCGACTTAGCGGGCTTTGGATTCTCTTCTTCTTTTTGAACAAGTCGTGGGACACTGGTTGCCTGACTCTTTGGGGGATAATGTGACTGTCTCACTCCTGACGTTCAACCATTGCGGGTTTTTAGGCACGACCTATACAGGTGTGATTGATCCTCGAACGGACACTCCTTTTGTAATTTGACTGCTTGGTCAAACTAACTGACCCCTACCCTACCCCGGGTTAAGATTTAGGGTATTTTCATTTTCAGAAAGGAACTCCTACTACTAGGCTCAAAGGGGTTAACAAGGGATTATATTCCTTATATCTCCGGTGTTTATGGATTGAAACAATGCCTGTACATCATCAACAGGTTTTTATCCAAAAGCATACAATCGGAAGCTTATTCGTCATCGGTTTTCGTCATCCTCCCCGGATTCCACTTAACAAGCGTTTGAAATAAATGAAAACACAAAGAGTGAACATGACTGGGTAAATTCAAAATATGCATATTTATTTCATTTATCAATATCAGTTGAAAAAAACAACAAGTTTTACAAACGAAATTTGCAATTGAACAGAAAAGCAACTACAAATGCAAAGACATGACCAAGATAACATGGAAAATGCCGGTATCTCAGAACCGGACTTCTTGCATTTTGACTTATTGGCGAGTCAACCATCCTCAGAAACAATTGTTGGAGGTAGCCTGCTGCTGTCTTGACCTGTTTTCCACGGCCCGACCAAATTTAGGAACCTTTTTCATCAACCCGACCTTTGCTTGTCCATGGCCCTGCACCATATTGGGGACCCTATCAGAAAAGCTGATAGCCTTGCTGTCGATCAAATCTTGGACTTTATGCTTGAAATCGTGGCAACCCTCAATATCATGTCCGGGTGCCCCAGAATGAAACTCACAATGCTTACTGGCGTCAAAACCAAATGGAGGTGCGCCCGTTGGTGGGTCCAACATTCTCTTTTCAACAAGGTGCAACCCTAACAAGGTCTGAAAGAGTTCAGCATACGTTGATGGAGGTGCCTCAAATACCCTCTTTGACTTCCCCTCCTGAATTCTTCGCTGAGCCGGATGCTGGCGTTTCATGCGCTGCTGGTTTTGATCAACCCGTTCCTTAGGCTCATGCGCTGTCATCCTCAAATTCAGCCCAAGCATTGGCAACTGTTGTGGACCTGGGGATTCAGTTTCCAATGATTCTAGGATATGCCTCGATTCTTTTGCAACTTCCGGTGGGGAAATAGGAATATTGGTCCCTGAGACCTTTATCCCGCCCGACACAAATTCAATTGCCTTCTCATCCAGCAAATCTTGAATCTTCTGCTTGAACGACTTGCAGTTCGCGATGTTATGCCCCGGTGCACCGGAGTGGAAGACACAATGGGCGTTCACATCATAGCCTGGTGGCGGCTGCCCAGTCAATGGAGCCAAAGTGCGGGGTTTAATCAGTTGAAGTTGGAATAAAAGTTGCACTAACTGATCATAATCCACCAGAATCTCATCAAATACCCTGCCAGAGAGCTTCATCCTTTTACCATACCCCCTTGAGTTACCCTGAGAAATCAGTCACGACTGCCGACGAGGAGAATCCCGAGCTTCGAATTGTGTAGAGGGTCTCTTAGGCCTATCATGCCTGGGCACTGGTTCTTCCGACCCTTGTGGGGCAAGTAAACTGACCGCAGCTTCGGACATTTGCTCACCTTCTCTCCTGAGTACATTCCTCAATATTTCAGCCATCAATCCTACCTGAGCCTTCAATCGGTAATTCTCCTCTTCGAGCGTCTTTTGATTCGAGCGCAACGTGTGCATGTCCTTCATGAATTTCCCCAGTTGGCCTCGAACTTCAATTAACTCAGCTTGAACATGCTCCATGTCTATCTCTGCAAGTCGGCGTCCAAAACCCTGGAGGAAACCCTGACGGTCATGAAGAGTAATATCAGCAGTACTATCATTAGCCCGTGCAATCAGAGGTTGTACAATAGCCTGCAGCTGGTCCTGGCCCTTGGCCATGGTTTCCATTTCTTGTATGAACTGTGTCAAGTTTCCGCGCAGCTCTTGCATCTCATTCTGAACTTGATCCATTATCTTTCGTACAGCTGTTTCTGTTTGAATAACGATGAACTCTTTGGTTGTCAACCCTGGAAAACCTGTGAGATGCAGGAAATAAGATATAGATTCAACAAGTAACTGGCAATGCAAAATGAATATGCAGATGCAATGCGTGTCTGTGCATTAGGGAAATCGCCCCCGATTCTAGTGCCAATGTGCCAGTGCAGTGACGGTGATAAGAATCTTGGATCCACTCATGGAAGAAACATCTCATATATTGCTGCAAAGAGCCCATCAAGTCAGAAATACAATATCACTGAGTGTACCCAATAACAAGAAGGCATGACCTCAACCAACAATCCTGGTGATGGTCAGCACAATGCAACTAAAGCATATACAACATTCAGGTGTTACAATGAGCACGGTACTCTTCTAACAACTTCTTGGTTTCTGGATGATCTGACTGAGTGAGAAACCCTTCGACGAGCAACTCTAACTGCCGTATAGTGAACTGGAGGCCTTCATTGGAGTTTTACCAAGCTCCCTTGCCAAAACAGTCTTCTAACTTCCGCTTCTTGGCTTCAAAGTTCTGTCTGTGCTCCTGCAGATTCTTGACAGCTTTGTTCAACGAGAATTGAATGGAAGAACTACGCACAACTTCTTCCCCAAACTTCCTCTGGCTAGCTTTCAACTGATCCTCTAACTTGGAGATTTGCAACTTTAGCTTATCTTCTCTCTCCTTGTTGTTTGTCAGCGTAACGTTCCAAGTTTTGTTGAACATAGAGATCTCCAAGTAAGCTCTATCCAAAGCTTTCTTCTTAGACTCCAGCATATCATGAGAGCTCTTGAAATCTATCCCCGAGCGTTCATGCTTCTTTCGTTGTTCAGTCAGTTCTGTACCTAACTGGTTCACCAGCTTTGTTTACTGCTTGAAGGAATATACGACTTCATTTCTTTCGCTCCTGAGCTGAACTAGCTCTTCTTCCAACTTCTCGTTGGCTTTCATCAAAGCTTCCTTCTCCTTCACAACCTGTTCATATCTCTCAATAGACACAATAGTTGGCTCTTCAACCACGAGGGGAGCAGAAGGTAATACTGCAGGAAACAACATCAGCGCCTGCTTTGCCCTATCTTGGATCCAGACTTGGTACGGAGCATAGGCTTGACAATCATTCTTACCCAACACTGGCTTACCCTTCTTGCAGATGTTATTCCAAGCATGCTGAATCTTGGATAATAATTCTCCCTTCAAATTACCTGTGAAGTACAAAGATTCCTGCACTTCCTCCTCTTTTGGCGGGCTTCTCAAAGCATAACCAAATTGCCTGATCAACAATGACAGATTGTAGTTAATGCACCATTTCTTCCCAATCAGAGGAACGTTAGGATATCCTGTGCAGCTGTAGATAATCTCAGATCCCAGTAAATCCCTATCAAACCAGACAACATCTTCTGAAGAAAGCCCCATCAGACGCTCAGACCATTCCACCGCATCTGCAGACTCAGCAAAGATACCCTTCTTGGGCAGGTGACTATCAAACCACATATACAACAAAGGCACACAACAAGAGACGTTCTTGCCCCGCCTATTCTCGTTCTTATAATGCATAGAATGATAGGAGTCTCCAATCAGTGTAGGCACAGGATTGCCGGAAGCAAATATATGGAATGCATCTAAATCAACAAAGTCAGGCATATTAGGGAACATTACAATGCCATAGATACACAAAGCAAGGATAGCATTAAACACAATCCAACAACCACTCTTGGCATACTCTTGTGCTTTCCCAACCAAGAACTTGAGAGAAAAACCAGAAACTCCGTTCCACTTGGTTAACAACAACTTTGAGGAGTCTAAATGCAAAGCAACAACCAAATCCTCCAGCTTGGGCTTAGCATCCATATGAATGAAGGGTACCCTGTTCTAAATGGTTAACTCCAAGATCTCAGCATATTCCTCCATGGTCGGAGCCAGAATGAAGTCAGGGAAAGTAAAACACCTCAGCGGGGGATCATAAAACTGCATCAGCGCGTACAATCCGTTCAGCTCATACGTGGATGGTTTGCAAACCAACCTAAGCAGTTTCCCATAACTCTTCCTGAAGCTTCTCTTCACATCATCATCAGCCAAGGACATTAAACCAAGCAAAGAAGAAACATCTGGAGTAGGCAACTTGTATGCCACAGTCTTCTTCAAAGTATCCATGATAGCAACAGACAGAAATCCGGGCAACTAGAATCAGAGGGTATGAAATGCACCTGCAGCACAGACACACGTTAATGATATGCAAAATGGGTATGCAACAATGCAATATGCAAACATGCAACAGGGATCAAGTGATATATTGCTGAAGAGATCCATCCACAATATCTGTCTCAACAGACCCGTAGTACTGCTCAAACCTGGTCTCAACAGACCCATAACAATGCTCCACTCTGGTCTCAACAGACCTATAACAAAGCTCCAACCTGGTCTCAACAGACCCATAACACTGTCCTGATGAAGAACCCCAAGTAACCACACATACTGATCCAATATTAAGAAAACCGGGTAGTCTGGAGGTCAAGTTTCCTGCATGTCCCAATCCCTCTCACAGGTAGGTGTCCTATCAACTGACACAAGGTACGACATCTTATGCGATCGCCTGCGTCACAGACTTTCAAGACTGATGATACGATACCCAGAAGGTGTGGCATCATCATGTCCTGAAGAGGCCTCACTTAGCCAACTTCCAATTGATCGGTCCCCAGAGTCGACAATCCAACTAACCAACAACCCCCTCAACCCAAAGGGTTGAAAAAGAAGTCAACCAGAAGAACCTCGTCCAAGCGTGGATTTTGCGGGACACTAGTACATGCAAAGCATGCATGCGCCCACTACTTTCCACAACTAATTCTAGGTGCACTCAAGCCCAGGTCCGGCTTATCTCTCAATCTGACCCCCTACCCAATATAACAACAATAATATAATGCTGAAAGTAAATACAGAAAGGTAAATTCATACAAAACCCATGACGGGAAAACGAGCGCTAGGATTGACTCGCGTAGGGAACCGTTGGAGTCCCCAGCAGAGTCGCCAGCTGTTGCTACTGCGAAAATTGGCGCCGACTATGACAGAAGAGTCGCCACCGTGCGTTATTTATCCCAACGGAGGAAAAGTAAACGCTCAGAGTAAGTCTAACGCAAAACGGGAAAGGAATGGTCATCGTAACCAAATTCCTGGATTCGGGAGTCGATTACGGAAGGGAAAGGTATTAGCACCCCTCACGTCCGCCGTACTCGACGGGATCCACGCTTGTTTTCTATCTAGGGATTTTATTCTATCTACTCTAAAGGTCAAGGTTAAAAAGAAAAGAAAATGACTCGGAAAAGTATCGCACTTTATGCCTACGTATTCCCGTCTGGAACGAGAAATCAGAGTCAACGTAGTTCGCCTAACTACGGACGAAGGTGGGAAGGTTGCTCGCTAGGATACGACATCCTATGCCTACGTACTTTCATACAGCATGAAAGATCAGAGCAAACGTAGTTCGGGCTACGGAAGACACAAGCTTGTCTGACTGTTTTTTATTACCTTCAAAAAGGGTTTTCCTGATTAAGAGTCCAAGCGAACGAAAATGACACTTTGATGTTTGTTTTGAATCTTTTACGAAAGAAGTGTTTTTTAGTTTGTTTGCAATCTCTGACACACTAGAGACTATGATTTGAGAGTGACTACGTCGCGTGTCACCCAAAGGGTACCACACTAAGCAGCCAGACTACTGGAAAGAAGCTCTCCAGCAACCCTTTCTCAAATAGCTTAAGACTCGTAACGCACGACATCGATTAACCTTATTACTGTATTTTTGAGTTGTTTTGAGATAAGAAGAGAAAGAAGCTCTAAAAAGCCTAGGGTTGAAAAGGGAATAAAACTAACCTAATGTTGTCATGCATGAATAAGAATCCTAATGTCTGTCATAATTCCCTCCTGCACAAAGGAAATCAGAGACCCTAGGGGATGAACAGATAAGAAAGCAAGCAAATACAGTAAAATGCATGCAATGCAGCAATACAAGCGAGGCAAGGGAGTCCCGCTCAACCTCGAACCTGGGAAAACAACAGGAAAAGTGAATCAACATTCACTTCCAACCTAGGGGGCAAGCTGCACAAGCCAACAAACAATACAGAAAACAAAACCCAAAGCAGAGGAGGCAGCCCAAGCAGCAACACCAAACTCCTACAGCAAACAGCACAAGCAGCAGTTCTGACCGCAACAGTTGGTTAAACAGCAAAAAGTTGACAGCAACAACCTTCATCTTCATGAATACTCCTATCCTCAAGCTTCAACTAAACCTTCAATCTTCAACAAGCACCAAGCTTAAACCAGCAAACTTCAACCAGTAAACAACTTCAACAAGCTCCTAACTTCATCTTCAACAAGCAGCAAAACCCTAGCTTCAACAAGCAATCATCTTCAACAAGCAGCAAAACCCTAGCTTCAACAAGCAACCAGCTTCAACAAGCACAAACTTCATCTTCCACAAGCTTCAACAAGCAACCTCCAAGGGAGAGTCAATTAAGAAGATCAAGTTGGAATGTTAAGTAACTTAATGACAACCAAAGGAAGCCACTAAGAACTTCACATTATAAGAGAATGGCATCCTCAAAGTTCTACTCTTAAAGCATTCCATTCATCCCTCCAAAGGAGAGATGTGACTTCTTTAAGAGGACTTTATGTCATTGGATTGAATGGAGATGAACAATATACTCCATGTTTGAAGAAACAAGCAAAACTAATCTAATGCTCTTCCTAAAACCCTAGTTTCCCTAAGCTCCTGACAAACATCCACAAGAGGACAAGGCTTCACATCCAAGCTTCTTCAAGCACTCCAAAGCATCCTCAATTGGTCTTCATGCTCACCCAAGCACAAGAGCACCACCACTTAAGTCTAATGGGAACTATTGAAATGAACTAGTCAAGTTAGTGCATTAGAAACACCTAGAAGTTAGTCTTAAAACTAAATCTAATTAAAATACCAAAAGTGATTGTAAAATCCTATAAAAAATTCTAAGGGTTCCTAAGCCTCTTACGAATATCTCCATACCAAAACCAGGGGGTTAACCATTCATTAAATCCTAAAACTATGCCCTAAACCTAAGGGTACTATCTTAAAACCCTAAAATTACAACACCTATTGTTCATTGTTCAAAACAACCTAAAATTATCTCACAAAAATATGAGAAAATTGCTAGAGATACATGCATTTCTAAGCTATATAACCCAAAAAGAATCACTCCAAAAGTCCACACCAATTATCCATACTAAAATTATCAAGATCATATATCAAACATATTCAAAAATAAAACCAATTAAACTATAAAAAATGCAATTAAAAAATAAAATGCATGAAAATTTAAAATATTAATCCTATAAAACTCTAGACTCTTTAAGGAGTCAGGGGAAAAAAATCTCACCTAAAAATATTAATTTTCCTAATTATTATGAATTTATTCCTAAACTATATGCAAAATGTGAAAAATAAAAGAAATATAAAGAAAATTATGAAAGTGGCGTGACAATTAGCAATTATACTATGTTATTAATCAGGCTGGGCCCAGCGTGGGGGTGCGCGTATCAAATTGCCTTAAGCCCAAAAACCAATTAAAAGAAATTAGAGAAAATGAAAGAAAATTGGAAAACGCTTGTGTTGAATAGCAACTATATCACGTTCATTTCAGGATATGGGCCTAAGGTAGGGTGTTGATAGCAAGCAATTCCCTAAGCCCACCCAAAACCAATTAATGAAACGCAGAGTTTTGTGAAACTCAAACTTTCTTCATATTGTGAAATGAGATCGTGGTCGTGGATTCATGTTCCCAGTCAAAGTCAAGCTAGCATCCAACGGGTCCTTGTTCATCTTCTCCAAAGCTTTTGAAATTGAGAGGGAAAATGGGACGGTGGCCTGAGACACAGAGCCATCGTCGTCTCCGGAGAGAGTCCCCCAAAACGCATCAAACCTAACACTTAGTCACCCAATCTCACTCGCTTTTCTCTCCTGAGCATGAATATGATATCTAAATCCATTGATTCTCACTCAATCTTCAAAACCGATCCAAAGTTCAGACATATCACAATTCTTGATCATCTTAAAACCTAAAACGTAAGATCCTAAACTCATCTACACGCATCAGGCATGAATTCTTGCTATCCAAACATGATCAAAACCTCAAGAATCTCAAGATATATGCTTCAACAGAAATTGCATCACACCTAGTTTTGTCTCTAAACACTCGATTCTTGTACTGAAATCCATCCTAGCAAAGTCTATAACCTATCCACATGATCATTTCTACCTAATTCCCTATAATTTAAAGCAAAAATTGAAAGTTGCAAACCTGGTATAAAATGATGAACAGATGATGAATTGGCTCGAATCAAACTCCTATTTCTTCCAGAATCACTCACTATCACCCTCTGAAGCTTCTGTAACAAGCAATTTGCAATGAAACCTCACCAATCTTCAAACCCGATTCTTGATGCAGCTATGCAATTTCAACTTGCTCCTTCTTGTTTCTCTCCAATTCTTGCCCAAAAAAGGATCTGAATGCATTGTAATGGTTATATAGAAATGATTAGAACACTCTAGAAACTTCTGTAATCATCTAAAGGAGAAATTCAATTTCTCATGCACTTCCAAAATCTCATATGTAACTGTCATGAATGTGCCCTGTTCTCAGCCTGATTTCCCTTGTAATGTTCATCTCATGAGATTTTGGAATGGATGGATATGATAGCTTCCTTGTTTCTGATCCAATGGTGTGCAATTCAAAATTTGCTTCAACCTTAAGTTACCAAATGGAGGTGCTTGAAAATGGCCTCAAATGAAAAATGTAATATTTCCATCACTCTTAAAATGTGTTTTCTGATAAAAATGACCTATAATATGAGCTTGTTTGGACACAAATCAATTAATTCCATTTTTTTTTGCCTTTTAAAGCTTATTATTTCCTTCTTTCAAAGCCATTTCAAATGATTTTGTGTTACAAGCCAAACCAAACTCTCATGACCACTTGGTTGCACTCAAAACATCATTTTGAACAAGTTCCATGTTGAACAATTTTCCATTTGAAGCTTGCAAGTTGGAGTTATGGACCTATGATCACAAATGACCTATAATCACCCATACCCAAAATACCCCTGGCTTGCAAAAATCATAACTTGAGTTCTACAAATCCTATCAAGGACTTCTAGTACTCTATGGAAAGATAAGAAGATAAGGAAAAACATTCATGTAAACCAAAAGTCCGTTTGAAAACTCCTTGAATGGCAAAAGTTGCTTGGAAGTCAAGTGACTTTCACAGATAAATTTCATAGTCATCTGATGACCTGTAACTTGCCTGGACCATAACTTGAGTTCTACAAATCCCCTTGAGGACTTCTAGTACTCAAATTAAAGGTATTGAGATTCTATACAAGTTTTATGTTGGCCAAAGATCGATTTGAAACTTGTATTTTGACTTATGTGGCTTTGAAGTTAGGCACTAAACAGGGTGATTTGCACTGAAACCCTAATTTAGCAACTTCCCACATTCTTGATCCTTCTTTTCTTAACCTTGGAACAACACCACACATGTATCAACATACCAATACATGAACCCCATGACCTCAAAGTAGGCTTTGATGCTCTTCAATTACTCAATTGACCTAGGATTGACCCAGATGAAACCCTAGTTGACTGCACTTCAAATGTGGCTCTTGTACTTGAATCAATGACTTGTCTCAGCTTCAATAGGGCCCTATAGGCATTCCATGAGATCCATAAACACCTCAAATTCACATTCCATGTTCCATATCCCACTGATGATTCTCAATATTCCTCAAGATAGGAGCAAAACCCACCTGTAGGCACTCAAACTTCTCAAGACTTCAAATCACTTCTTGATGGTCTGGATGACTTCTCATACTTGTATAACACCTCTTGCTAGGCTTCTTCTGATAAGAATCACACTTGATCCCCTGTTGTATGATTGATATGCTATGACATGCAAATTATTAGAACTATGTGAATGATGTAGCTATGCAAATGAAATGCAATGAAACATAAATCAGGCAAGAAAAGGTTGAGCAAATTTTGGGGTGCAACACCTACCAAAATGTACCTTTGAGTTTTTGATGACGCAGGTCGAATTTCTCCAACTAAGTCCAAAGCCCAACCCCTAAAGGGCCATGGGTTGACTATGAAATGTAACTCACTCGCAGGAACATATTGTATACTTGCGTGCACTTGGCACTCTTGAAACCCTTTAGAAAAATTTATGCAATCTTTTAACATGGTGAGCCAATACATGCCTTGTCGAAACAATAACCATTTCATCTTGTGGCCTACCTGGTGTGCCTCACTGTGGACAACCGAAAGGGCCAAATATGCCTCTAATTCACTAAGGCATTTAAGTAAAACTCCCTCAGGAGTCTTTTTAAATAACTCATTCCTTAGAAGAACATAACTTAAAGCATGATACCTGATTTTTCACTCTGTAGTTGCCATTGGAATTTGCAGATACTCCACTATTGATTTCCTCCAATCTTCGTCCGTCAAGCTATCTATTCCAAAGATTTCTAAATTGTCTTTATCAGCGTACCCTAGCTTTGTCGTTTCCAAATCTGATGGTGACAATCTGGATGACACAACTCTTCCTCTGACTTCGATTGCATCTTGTAATTTTTCTTTCGAAATTTTATACCCAGAAGCAATCTGAGCCAAATCATTGGCTTCTTGATTTTCCAATTGAGGTATATGTCAAATACTAACCATTTCGAATCTTTTCAGTAATCGATTGGCTATTACAAAGTACATAATAAGGTTTTCTTTAACACATTTGTACTCTTTTATGATTTGTTTTATGACTAACTCTGAGTCTCCCATTATTTCGACTCGAGTTGCCCCTAATTTCAACAATATCTCAAGTCCGACTATTAAAGCCTCATATTCAGCCTCATTATTCGAACAAAGACCTTCAAATTTATACTTGAATTTTGTTGGAATTTTGTCAGGAGAAATGATCAACATTCCTACATCGGTCTCATCTCTATTGCTAAAGCCATTGAAATATAATTTCCAAGGCTCAAGCTCGAGATAGTTTAATTTATTCTCATTTATCGAGTGGTCGACTATAAAGTCTACTACTACTTATTGTTTAACAGCCTTTAGAGGCATATATGTTAAAGAATATTCAGTTAAAGCTAATGCTCATTTACCAACTCGACTAAGCAAGATTGGTTTAGACAACATGTGTTTAATGATATCAAAATGAGACGAAACATAAACATCAACTGGTTTTATATAATGCTTTAACTTTGTACAAGAAAAATACAAGCATAAACATAATTTTTCAACTATGTTATACCTAGTTTTTTCATCATTTAAAACCCTACTAAGGTAGTAAATGACTCTTTCGACACCATTTTCATCCTCTTGGGCTAACATGCTTCCTAAGGGATTATCTGACGCAGATATATATAACCTCATGCTCCTATTCCTACAAGGTGGTGATAGAATTGGAGGATGACTCAAGTAATCCTTGATTTTATTGAATGCTTCTTGCTGAGGTTGTCCCCATTCGAACCTTTCCTTGTTGAGTCGAAGCAGAGGTGAGAAGGCTTGAGTTTTTTCGCTGAGATTCGATATGAATCTCCTCAAGAAGTTAATCTTGCCCAGCATTGACTGTAATTCCTTCTTTGTCGATGGAGATTTCGCCTCCCATTATGGCCTTGTACTTATTATGGTTTATTTCGATTCCATTTTTGTGGACCATAAAGCCTAAGAAATCTCCCGCCTGCACACAAAAAGCACATTTGAGAGGATTCATTTTTAGACCATGTCTTCTCATCCTTTCGAAAGATTGTTGAAGATGTTCGATATGATTTTTCCCTGAAACACACTTAACAACAATATAATCAATGTATATTTCCATTACATTCTCTATATAATCATGGAAGTTCAAAATCATTGCCCTTTGATACATTGCCCCAACATTTTTTAAACCAAAAGGCATCACTACCCATTCTTAAGTGCCTAAGGCCCCAGGGCATCGAAAGGCTGTCTTTGAGACATCCTTTTCAATAATGAAAATTTGGTTATATCCCGAATACCCATCAAGCATACTAAGGTATTTGTGACCTACGACGGAATTGAATAACATTTCTGCCACAAGCATTGAATATTCATCCTTTGGGGTGTCGCAACTGCGAAAAACACCCGGCGGAAAAGATAAGAGTCGCCACCTTTCGTTATTTATCCCAAAGAGAGGGAAAGGAAACGATTGGAAAAACCTAACGAAAAAAAAGACAAAGTCATCGCAACCAAGTCTTGGATTCGGGAGTCGGTTACGCAAGGGGAAGGTAGGAGCACCCCTTACGTCTGTCGTACTCGATAGGATCCACGCTTGTTGTCTATCTAAGGGTGTGTTTAAACTATCTACGCTATAGGCTCACAGGACAAAATGAAAAGAAAAGAGACTCGGCAGAGCATCTCCGTTTTGTGCCTACGTATTCCCTCGTGCAATGGGAAAGTCAGAGTCAACGTAGTTCGGCTAACTATGGGCGAAAAAGGGGGGAAGGTTGCTCGCCAAGACATCGCGTCTTGTGCCTACGTATTCTCATATGGTATGAGAAATTAGAGCAAACGTAGTTCGGGCTGACACGAAACCACAGGTTGATTAAGTGTTTTAACCGAGTAGGGTTAAACCTTCGTTCCAGCAGTTAGGGACAAAGCTTGTTTGCGGTAGAACTGAAGCTTAACAACACTCTTTTCTGAAAAAAAGGTTTCCGATTAATCCCGAAGGAAAAAAGTTTGAAGTTTGTTTTGTATTTTTTAGTGAAGTGGATTAATTCAGTTTGTGATTCACGTTGCACTAAAGACTATGACATAGGGGCGAATGCGTCGCGTATCGCCCTCAAACGGGACGTACACTAAACACTCTAGACAAGCGAGAGGAGACCCCTCACTCATCATTCCCCATGTAACTTAAGGCTCGTAGCGCACAATGTTCATCGCATTTATTAGATGAGTTAGAATTGTTTTGAGGTGAGGAGAGAGACACACAGAAGGTCTAAGGGAAACTCGACCCTAACGTTGTCATGCAAAGTAGTCCTAAGGTTTGGATAAAAAAGGGGAAACATCTACCCTAATGTTAGCATACTTGGATTGAACACCTAATGTCTCTCCTACTCCCATCCTAAACGGAGGAACTAGGAACCTTATGGGGATCATGGCAAAAAGCACAAGAAAGCACCAAGTAAATTCAATCACAAGTAAAAGATGCAAACATGGAATGCAACACACAAGCAAAGGGAGGAAAAAATGTGGGGTAAATACCTCCACAAGCACATCTCGACCTTTATTAATGCTGGAAATAAAGATGCAAAACACAAGAGGAAATGCAAATGCTAGGGCGTCATCACCATGAACAACAACACACAAGTGTGCATCCAAGTGGAAAACAAATGCAAGTCGATGAAGTCTCGATTAAACAACCAAAACAGCGACAAAATATCCAGAACATTTCACTTCTAATGCATCGTATCGAACTATGATGATTCGATGCGAAACGGTATCCAAACATGCAAGAAAATCAGCAAAACAGACCCATTGGTACATTGTTAATCGGTTAACCATATGCGTAACCGATTAACCACTTAAAAAGGCGGAAAATCTGGAAATTTGAACATGTTAATCGGTTAGCCATATACGTTAACCGATTAACACTTTGAAAACTTTGAAAAATTTGAATTTTTGAAATGGTTAATCGGTTAACCATTTGCGTTAACCGATAACACCATGCCAACAACAGAAAAACAGCAACAGAACAACATTTTCAGCAAATAAGCACTTATCCGATCAACCGGATGATCGCATAATCACTTAATCACGAAATTAAACCAGCAAACCATGATTCAAACAACATGTAAACAGATCAACACAACCAAATCATGAATCAATCGGATCAAAATTAACCAAAATCTAATCAAATATGAAAATCCACATGATTATGTAAATAAGCTAAAAACAGATTCGGATCCAACCTTCGGAGCGAAGATTTGCTTCGGTTAATGTTGATTCAACTGTAATTGAATAGATCCAATGCTAGAAGTCCGGAATACTTCAAGATCCACACCAATTCTCGTAGTAGCAATGAAGATCCTTCAAGATTGAGCCAAATTAAGCCAAATAATCACTTCCAAAATCACTTCCAAGTTCAAATCCAATTTAGCACAAAAATTGGATGAAGAAATTGATCCAATGAAGATGATGGATGGAGGTTTGAGCTCAAGAATTCATTGATTCCATGGAAGAATCAAAGAATTCAATGGAAAAGAGCTTTGGTGAGGGTTTTGGAGTTTGGAAATTGAGAGAGAATGAGATCAATTCTGAAATGAGAGTGAATTATGAGTGATTAGATGTGTGAGGTTTGGAGTGGATCACTTAAATACCACTTAGGCTTGGATCCAAATGAAAGGTTTGGAATATGGTTTGGAAAATATGGTTTGGAATGAGGAATGGGCATTTAGAGAGAAAATGAAATCAACCAAATTTCAAATAGGTTCTAGATCCTTCCCAAAGTGAAAATCAAGTTTGCACATGACCAAAATTGGATCCCAAAACAGCCTGCATTGAAAATTCACGTACAGAGGAAAAAATTGCACTGGTTAATCGATTAACCATATAGGTTAATCGGTTAACACCTTTAAAAATCCCAATTTGCCCTAATTCTGCCTTGGTTAATTGATTAACCATATAGGTTAACCGGTTAACACCTCCAAAAATTTGAATTTGGCGCCTTTTGAAGGGAAATCTGCCCGTTTTCCCGTTTTCAGCCGTTTGGAGCTCCATTAAGCTGTTGAATCTCATTCTTGAATGTTGCAGTTGTAAGAATGCTTGATATGAGCCTGAGTGTTACTTCTTGAAGTTATCCTGCAAAATAAAATCGGCCGTTCGACCGCTGGGCAACATAAATGCCAGGGACTCTGATGCTCGCTGTTCAGGTTCAGGCACTGAGATGAAAGTTGAGCCACGGGAAAACCTTGATCCCCTATCTTAGAAACAGATGCTATGCAATGCAAAAATGCAAAAATGTGAAAAGAAACATAAGCCAAGTACGAAAAGGTTGAGCAAATTTTGGGGTACAACATAGGGTCGCAGCATTTAAATCTCTAAAATCTATGCATAACCTCAAAGAACCATTCTTTTTAATAACCGGAACAATATTTGCTAACCATTTGACATACCTGGCTGTATGAATGAATTTACATCGGAGAAGCCTTTCGACCTCTTCTTTGATCTTCGAGAGAATTACCGGTGCGAACCGCCTTGGATTATACTTGATGGGTTTCTTCCCAGGCTTGATTGTCAACTTCAATTCGACTAGATCTCTGCTTAAACCAGGCATCTCATCATAATCCCATGCGAAACAGTCTTTAAACTCCTTCAATAGTTGGATTACTTCGACCTTGAATTGTGGGCTGATTTTGGCACTTATGTATGTTGGCCTCTTTGTTTCTCCCTCTCCTAGATCGATTTCTTCAAGTGGATCTTGCGCTAGCATCTTTATATTGGCTGCCAACAGATCCTTCTCGAAACCCAAAGGCTCGTCATCGTAAATGGCATCGAGCCTTTGGCCTTGTTGCTTTTCCTAAACCTTATCAGGTGGTTCTGGATCGAAGTCCTTACTAGGACCTCCTTTGTATGATTCTTGGTTGGCTTTGACAACTATATTTTCCACTTCAACCTTTAAGGCCGCTTGTAACTTATTTTCAGCTACGTAAGCCAAAATCTTTTTAGCACTTCGAACTCAGTCATCATCACATAATTTGCTTCCCCAACCTGTTGGGGTTATCCCAGATATACCAAGGTACGGAAGGTTGTCTTTTCCTACCACCTCTCTATCCTATCAAAAGCCATGGACGGGATGTAAATACAATGAACAGTAAACGTTGTCATCTGGGGTGAAAGAAAAGTCAACCGGATTGCATGGAGCGATGTTGGCCAAGTGCTTATCGAAACTGCGCCGATCGACATGGTTAACTGGGGCCTGGAAATAACCTTGATCAGCCTCAATGTTTTCAACAATGTCGTATGGTCGCCATATTGTAATCCTATGGTGCATGGAAGATGGTACAACCCCAAGCCCATGGATCCACTCTCGTCCCAACAGCAAGTTGTAATTGCGTTTCGACCACCATAAAGATAGTGGGTCTTGTAATTATCCCTACCATAAGGTCAACTTGTATGACACAAAGAGTAGTGTCTGCCTTTCCCTCGTAATTCGAGAGCACCATGTTGTGTGGTTTTGTATTTGTGTCGTATTTGCTTATTCTCCTAAGCATAAAGTGCGACATCAGATTCACCGTAGCGCCACAGTCTACCAAAATTTTATTAACTGCAACGTTCTCTACCTTTCTGGTAATAAACAAAGGCTTCAAATTATTTTTCATTTCCTTATCTGGCCGCTTGAAGAACGCATTTTGCTCTTCGACACAACCGTTATTCATTACATAGTAGCGCATTGGCTTGTATGCTGCCATCTCAGCTTCTGTATACATGTCCAAATCTTCGACCTCAGTTATCTGATCAAATTCTCTAGGCAAAACCGATACCATATTTACTATGATATCCAATGAGGCCTCTTACCCAAAGTCGAAATTGTCAGTCAACATTTCATCTTCATCAATTTCCCTATCATACTTCTCCTTAGCCTCCTCTCCCTGGGTGGCAAACAACATCCTCCCCACGGGTAGCTTCTTGAAAGGATTTAGTTCCTCCTTTTTATCCTTCATGGTGGACAGGTTATTACTAGATTCAGCCTTAGCCCCAACCTATCTTTAAGCCTTCCTTTTGTGTTGCTTCCTTCTCCACTGGGATCGAGACATTGGATTTTTTCCTTTGTAGTTTTCTAAGATGTAGGCTATCTTCTTCGAAGCCTAGAAATACTTGCGGTAAGCCATTGATGAGCCCCTGTTAACATCGAACTTTTTCCATTTCTGTTGTCCCTAATGCTTGCCTTCAACTAGTTTCATCCAATTTCTCTTTGAAGCCTCAGGTGTTGGTTTGAATGTAAAAGACTTAACTCCTAACACCCTTTGCTTGGTTTCATCCTGCCTTGAAGAGGATCTTCTTGGGTCGAAGCCTCGTTGCCCATAGGAGGCTTTGGGCTCACGCCTTTCTTTGGCCTTCCTCACACCCTCTATGTTGCATGCTGTCTATTTATCAAACACAACACTGCACCTTGGTGTCATACCCCAAATTTGTCCTACCTCTTTTTTCTGCTTATACTAAGCATTTGTGTGGATTCATCATGGAGGTTTCTTTGTTTGGCTCATGGTGATCACAAGCTCTTACAAGTATGGTGAATTCAAATGGAAACAAGAGAAGAGATATGTCCTAATTATCATGATTAATCCATTGCAAAGCATGATCAATTGACTTCAAGTTGATTTTAAGACATTCCAAAATGATTTTAGGTCATATTTCAAGTTAATCTAATGCCATGATTAAAATCCGTTTACTCAATCCATACTTAAGATTATTTCAAGTTTCAAGATTAATTGGTGGCAATATTTGACTTAATTTATTTCAAGGTGGTTTTAAGTTGCAATCGAAATTAGCCAAGTTTTTATTCAAGTGGTTTCAAGATTTTTCTAAGGGATATCTCAAAAAGATATTTTGGATGTGCCTCAAGTCATATGGTTCAGGCCTATTTACAAGCTATGACATAAACTGATTCAATCATGATTTAAAATGGGCCATGCATAGGATTGCTGCAAAGCTCCAAGTTTCAGTTGGTTGTAAGACCCAGTGGAAACAAATTTTGACTTGATCCCAAGTTACAATCAAATTTGTTTTAAATTGATTTTAATTGGTCTTTAAAAATATGATTTATTTTCAAGATAGTACTAAAGCCACAAGGTGATTACTGCTAATCCACGTTGTTTCAAGCCGTCTTCGGATTATATTCAAGCTTTGTTCTAAATTCATGATTGAATCCATTAGTGCAAAGTTGGATCATCTTCAAGTTATAAGAAAGTTACGTTGGGTTGCAAGTCGAACTGCTTCTTTTGCAGGACCTTGAGTTTATAGCTAACTAAAGGCCAACAAGAATTATGACAACATGTAAACCGTATCTCAAGTTTTTTAGACATGGTCAAAATTGGCTTTTAAGTCATTTATGATTGGATGTATTTGAATCATACTCAAGGCATGATTACAAGCGACTGCATAAAATCATAATAAAGCCATGATTCAATGCTAACAGGTTGTGTGGATAAAGGTTAAACTACCATATCACAAGGAAACTACACCACATAGAAGTTCATTTCAACAATGTCTAATTTAACATGAATAATGTTAAAAGGCTACATCCGTTGTCCCAAAACTCACCCAAATTACAAACGCATAATACAGGGTAACAAAACTCAAGAAGGTACACTACAATGCTTATAATTCTTGCTAAAGCCATGGGCTTCTTGCCAAGTTCTCCAAAGTTTTCTTTGGGTCAACCCTTCTAATGTCTTGCTTAAATTTCTTCACCCATCCTCTCCAAAGCTTCCTGGAAGCCTAAGATGCATCATCACCATCCTTCATGCTCTAAGAATTACCTACATGAATAAATAAGGATCCATTATTTAAAGACTATACCGCAACACACTCATTAGGAGTGTTATGGAAGAAGTTGAGACCAACAATATCACCAAGGAAGACATCAAAATAAGAAGAGTAAAGCTTGAAGTCACAGACCTGCAAGTATGGATAGACAGGAACATCCCATAGGTAATAACAAGGAGAAAGCAAACAATACTTCACTTCACAAACATGGGAGTTCACCAAGGTCTTTAGCACCAATGGAAGATAGTCGAGCCAAAGTTGACAGGATCTTAACATCATCCCCTTAGCGTGAGCTTGATATTGAGGTCATGAACATCTGCATCATAATTGTCTTCAGAATTTCATGAAGCTTAAGGAAAGAGTTTAGTTAATTAATGATACCTAAGAGTAAGGCACAAACAATACTCGTATTTGATGATTGTTGCACCCCAAAATTTGCCCTCACCTTTTTTAACCTAACTGGCTTTTGCTTCGCGTTCATTTGCATCATAATTCATAATCATACTTTGCATGGGTTTTCTAAGACATGGTATCAGAAGTAGTTTTGAATCAAATCATCAAGTATCAGGCTTATATTCTTCAAGAGTTTTCAGGCATCAAAGACCTAGGGTTTCATCACTTCCTTGGTTCGAATTTGTTGGAAAGCTTATGTTCAAGGTTAGGGTTTTCCTCTCGTCATGGATAGGAACTCAAGGTTATCAAGAACAGTGGCATAACTTCAATTCAGGAGTGGCTATTCAGTTATGATCAGATAGAAGTTTGACTTTGGTCGAACCATCAAGAGCTTGCTTCTTTTTCAAGTTACCTGCATCAGTGGCTATTTCTCAAGCGATGTGTACTCAAGGCCAATTTGTTATGTGCAAAGGTTATCAAGTTATCAAGTATTGGTTCTTGGAGAGTTTGGTTCAAAGATGGTTGTCATTTCTGTTGCAAGTGGTTCAATGGTTGTGGTGTGCGTTTAATCAGATTGCTTTGTGGGAAAAGTCATATTTGTTTGTTGTTCATTCAGGGTGTTGGCTTTAGGAGTTTGGTTTATGTCTATTATCCTTTTTTTTTACCCAAATTTAAAATCACCTATCCATACCATTTTCCATAATATCCATTGATATCCAATTTCTCTTTTTATCCATATTTTTGAGGTGTCCGTAATCCATCATTATCCATTCATTAATCAATCATTCCAAAATCTATTTTATTTTTAATCCATATTAAACCCATATTTCCATAACTTTTTCTTAAACCATTTTTCTACTATTTATCTCATACCCCATAACCACCTTTTCTCACCCAATCCATATTATCATTATCCACCAATTTCTATTCCTAATCCATTTCTAACCATATTAATTTCATTTAATCCATCTTTCTTTTTATTTTTATTTTTATTTTTATTTTTATTTTATTTATTTATTTTTCTCCAAATTAGTCCATTTTAATTTCTAATCCATTATCCATTATAAATATCCATTTCCATTGTTCTTTTCCTTAATATATTTTATTTTATTCTCTAACAAATTTGTACACAAAAAAATACATATTCAAGTTTTTTTAAAATCTCATCTAAATAATTCTAGCCCCTCCCATACCACACCATGCGCAAAAGCCAACAATAACCTACAAAAGATGCCTTGTTCCTACTCCAAAATAAAGGCCAACTACCTCCAACCAAGTCTTCCATCCACAAACAAAAACTTTCTGCACAACCTGCTATTCTGCAACCACTACACAAAAAAAAACTACCTTGCTACCCTTCGTACAACCCTGTATCCCAATCTCCACATGCTTCCAAAGCTTGTCTCTTAATACAACAACCTGCTATGGTCTGCTACAAAAAAACCAATTACCACAAATTCAGACACTCTACACTAGACAGGATCCTGATGCAACTTGCAGAACAAAACAAGAAAACAGGAACAACCACGGTGCAAAAAATAAAGAAGCTTATAGAGAGAAGCTGATATAGAGAAAAAATATACAACCATATGCATAACTTTGTTCATACCACCATCCATCAAAAAAACTCATCATAAAGAAGTATTTTAGAAAACCATAGTGATATCTTTTTACTGTAATGAAAATTAACCTAGCCAAGAGATACTGATACCACAAATTTTCCTAGTGTATTTCTAATTCGGCACATCCATTTGGTCTCATCAGAAATCTGCGACAACAAGGATCAAAACATTCATAGTCGTAATACTCAGAAGTCGTTCACGTGAGGAACTAAGAGAACAAATGAGCAACCGAGTTACCTATTGACCGAAGCTGAGAATCCCATTCAGGTGTTTGAATCGTGCACGAGACAGAGAACTGGGCAAGCTCACTCCTACAACAATGACATAGCCTTGTCATGTTCCTACACCATGATCCTCTCCATATCGTTTTGACTTCGACCAGACGTATCTTCAAATCAAAATTACTACCAGTAATGCGGTGTGACAAACGATGTGGGTGCAACTTCAACACGAGAGCTGGTCTCAGAATTGAAAAAGAAGAGGAGGGAAAAAGAGATATTCACAAGTAAAAAAAAAGAGGAGGGACCTCTGCGACCATGAAAAAAAATGAACCCACATCACGCTGCAACATAGAGAATCACCACAACATTCTCCCTTTGCTCTTCCCCACTACAAAAATCACCATCTTCCGCCTCCAGAACTCAATATGCTACAATCTTCTTCTCATTCCAAAATTTCTTCAACAACATAAAAAACAGTAACATCCACGTTCTCCTCAAAAATCATATAATAGACCAATGAAAACCACACCTTTCTCACTCCTCAACAACCCAGTAACCCACTGTTGCGGTGAGAATAGGATATCAAATTATTAATTAATTTGAATCACATCTTTAATTCACAACCGATCTTTGATTTATCCGAAGGAAAATGTCAAAAGAAGGAAAACCTAATTTTGCATCGTAAACAATGCGGGGAGAGATCTAGGTAAGGGGTTGGTTAAGCTTAGGGAAGGTACTAGCACCCTAAACTTCTATAGTACTCTACAGGAACCTTTTGTTTATTGTTTACTATTTTGCTTTATTATTTGCTTGAGGGTATATGCTAAGGGTTAAAAGTTAAAGACAAACCTAAGGGTTAATCCTAAGTTTACTCGGCAAGATTCGCATCTTGTGTCTACGTATCCTGGGTAGGGAATGAAATCAGAGTAATCGTAGTTCCCCTTGAAAGGGAGGTTAGAAACGTCTTGACTGTGGTCAAGGTTTCAATGGGGATGCAAACATTCTTAAGGAAGCGCTTACTTGGAATGCGGTGACTCCTATTTCTACGTTGAAAATAGTTGAATTGAAAAAGGGTGAAATTAGATATTCCACGGCGGGAAACCTGAGACGGAGTGCGGCGACTCCTTATCTTAAGGCTAGGGTAAAGGGTAAATTTGTCCACGACGGGACGCCTAAAAATATGAGTACGGCGACTCGAATTCCCAAGGTTGTAAAGTTGAATTGAATAAAAAGGGTAAAATGGTAAGTATTCCACAACGGGAAACCTAATGTGATTAGGGTTTTGGAAAGGGAAATGTTCAAAGGTTAGGGTTATTGACTCGGCGGTCAAACTGCTAGACCTAATCCTTCGGAGGGGTTAACGGTAAATTATGAACGATAAATTGGTTATATGGCAGGATTGAAATAGAGGAAAATATGAAAGCAGTAAAAAATGCAAAGCGACGATCACTCGCGTAAATTACAGCCAAGAGAAAATAAAATGCGAAAAGTAAAGGAATGGCACTGCGACGATATACTCGCATAAATTACAACCCAAAAATGCAAGGATACAACGGAATACAAGCGATAATTGTCTCGCGTAACTACATCCATGAAAAATAAATACGGAAAAAAATAAAATAAAGGATCAATAATCAAAACCAAATGAGAAACAATGAAAGCTAGCTGAAAATTTATACGGAAAATGTTAGGAATTTTTGGTCATTTATTTAGAATTTTAGATTAGAGTTCAATTAGAAATTAAAATAAAAGTGTTTTAATTAAATAGAAAATGATTTTAATTTAAAATGTTCTAGTTAAAAATTGAAGTTTTAATTTTAGTTATGTTTTTAATTTTAAAAAAGGGTTTAATTTTAAGTTATTAAAAAAGGTTTTTTTTAATTGTAAGTTATAAACAAAATGATTTTTTTAATTATAACTATCAACAAATGGTTTATAACTATTTTTTTTAATTATAGTTATTAAAACTGGTTTTTAATTATAACTATTAAAAAAGATTTTTAATTATAAGTATTAAAATAAAGTATTAAAAATGGTTTTTAATGATAAGCTAAAAAATAATTTTTAATTATAAGTTAAAATAGTTTTGAATTATAAGGCATTAAAAAATGTGATATAAATTATAGAAATAAAAAAAATAAAACAAACAATAGAAAAGGGGAAGGAGAACACATTATGGACATATTCTAGGGTTTTTTGGACCCCTTCATCATCTTCTTCTTGGCTGCGCCGCGACCATTATCGCCCCTTTGAAGCTTTTCTCTTCATCTTTCGTGTGCATGTCTTCTTCACTCTTAGTTCCATCCTTTGCGGTACATGCGAACAAAACAAACAAAATGTTATTGGTCAGTTGCTCACCTTGTTATGAAGGTTTGAAGCGGCCGAATCCGATGAGCTATTGCGGAAGGTGATGATGTTATCTGAGCTCACGGTGGTTCAATGACGGTTAGGATGGCGATGGTAGTGATGACGATTTCCGCGGTGGTAGTGAGCTCTCCCGGGAGTCACGACCGTCGTGTATTTGAGCGGCGATGATGAAGAACGCGGTTCTTCTGAGTCCTCTTTGATGTCGTTCTTGCTCTCTCCTTGATGAACTTTTATGAACTCTGTTTAGGGTTTTCGAACTCCACTCCTTGAAGATGATGAACGCTTATAAGGTTTTCCTGACTCTGGGTTTTGCGCCGTCCATTCTTGATGTTCTGGGTTTTTTTTTTATTTTTGTGATGAATCCCCTTTAACTGATGAACTTTTGGCTTTATGTTGATGGTTCTGGGCCTGGATTCCTTGCTTGGCAGTTTGGATCTTGGTTATGGATTTGTTTTAGGTTTTGTGCATGATTTTCTGATGGTTTGTTTTGGAGATTTCTCAAGAATCTTTGTTGGCTGATTTGTCGCATTTGATTTTGATGAGGGCTGGACTCGATCTGTTGTTGCGAAATTCATGGCAATGTTGTTGGATTTGCGAAAATGGTGGCTTGCAATTTTTCAGAAATTGTTTGCGCTGTGCTTGATCCGCTGGATTCAGAAGTTTCTGGGAAATGTGTTAAGGCCCTGTTTGGCAAAACCATTTTTCTTAGAAATAAGTGCTTTTTCCAAAAGAACTTTTTCAGAATCACTTTCCCAAAAATCAACTCTCTCTCTCTCTCTCTCTCTCTTAGAACAGATGTTGCCTGATTTGCCGAGGCCTAGAAATAAAGTCGGGAGCTGGCTTCGACTTCGTCGTTGCCCTCCTGACGTACCCGATGATGAAAAGTAGCTGAGGGTGTCGGGACCGATAAAACCAACTGATCTGACCTGATCAGAAGGGGATCAAGGACTTGCCACACGCCGTTGATCTGCTGCCTACTCACCGGTGTTGTGAAAAGGAGATGGGGGGTGTACCTGCAAGACACTCCGATGCCAAAGTAAGTGTTTGGACAGAGTGACAGCAAATACAAAAAAAGGGTAAGAATTGAATACCTGACCCTCTTGGGGGAAGATGTTATTTATAGAGAGACCCCAACATTGGGCCAACAGTCACTTGTGTTGGGATAGATTATCAGGCCCAACCCAGGTGACTGCTAGGGCTTACATGGCGTAGTGAAGACCAGAACGTGGTCTTCACCCTAGTTCAACTGCTCCGTGAACTCCGGAAAGTGGGTTGACCTGCTCTTTCGGAAGTGGGCAGTTGGTTGAGGACGTGTCTCCGCGGTGGGGAGCACGTGGAACACGTGTGAAGGACACATATTCTGCTCGACAAGGGAGAAGGTTCTGCCCGCGGAAGGACCATTACCTGCCCGGCGGGAAACCTGTGCTCGATGGATGTAGCCCAAGCTGGATTGGGCTTAACAGAATATCATTGGGCTGGGCCTGCCCGGTCAAGCCGGGGCCCAGGCCAGAACAGGAGCCCCCCAAGTCGTAGCTTCGTGGGAGGGAGCGAGGACTTGATGATGTCGTGCCAGGGAGGAGAGGTCAGCACGAGGAGAGAATCCTCCAACTTGTACTCCGCGGAGACACGTGCGTGTGAGTCCTTCCTCGACATCGGGTGTCTGGGGTTTGAGGAAATGTGTTGGCGGGGAGATGTGAGGGGACGCGACTGTCAGCTTTCGCCACGTGTCATGCGTTGGATGGCCATGAGGGCGGCTACCCTAGGGTACTCGAGTGCCTAGTGACGCTTCGAGTCCTGTGCTGGGGTATAAGTAGGTGAGACCCCGTCCATTTTTCACTTTCTCCTTACTTGCTTTCAAACACGAGGATTTGCTGCTCCGCTTTCATTGGACATCTCCGTCGTGACTGCCGCCGCGTACTCCGTCGTTAATCGCAACCTAGTAAGTTTTTATTCTCCTTTCTCTTATTTTTCTTGTCTGTTTTGAAACTGGGGTCGGGGTGTGTTGAATGCCCCGAGGAGAGAGGTACGCCTCCGCCGCTATATGCAGTGTTTTCTAGGGTTTTTAGATGAAAGTGCCGAGGATGCGCGAAGGAACGGTTGAAGCTCCCAGGGACAAACGCTTATTCTGATGAATGCCCCGGGGAGAGATGATAGGCTAGTTGAACGTCTCGGGGGGAGTGAGTAGCTTAGGTAGATAGGTGTCTCGGGGAGAAGAGAGGATTAGGAATGAGCCCTCGAGGAGGATGCCCAGGTGCTTTTCGACCGTTGCTCGTAGGGCTGTCCTCGTCGCCCTTTCACTCGACTCGCGGTGGAAGGGTGAATTTGATCTTTTCCATCGAATTCACCGTTATCTTCTGCTTTTCAGGTGTTCATGTCTTCATGGATCCCGAGGACTATGGTCGCGGATGAAGAGCCGGGCGTTTCTCTCACCGACGAACGCGTCCGTTCTATCGAGGAGTGGGTGGCCGACGAGCCTCTATCCACGCCCTCCTATTTCGCTAGTGATCTGGTTGGAGCTTACGCCACCGTGGAGGATAGGGGCGAAGACGATCCCTAGAACTGGCAGGTCTACCGGCCTCGAGAACACCAACGTATATGCTCGAAGTATGGGAGGATGCGGTTCCCCATGTATGAGTTCTACTTTCGGGAGGCCAGGCTCAGATTGCCGTTTTTGGATTTTCATCTAGGGCTCTTCGACTGGCTGCGGTTGGCCCCCTCGTAGTTGCATCCGAACGCCATAGCCTTTGTTCGGTCGTTCGAGATCGTCTACCATTTCCTAGAGGTCAGGGCCACGTTGTCGCTGTTCTTCCGCCTCTTCCATCTGCAACGGCAGACGGTCAATGGTCGGCATGACTGGGTTTCGTTCAAACAACCGAACAAGCTTTTCAAGACGTACATGGATTTTGTTCGGGATTTCAAGGGGCGCTTCTTCATCGTCAGCCCGATCACCCTCGCAGGGGTTGACTCATTGTACGAGGAGGAGGAGCGGGTAGTGAATGGCCGGAGGGAAGCCATCATGTTGCCGAAAGTTCCTATGGAGTGGACCGACGAGCATTTCACCAAGGGGACCGATCGGTACATCATGCGTGCGGGGTCCCTCAACGATGAGGACATGGCCAGATATTTGAAGATAGTTGCATTCGTGCGCAGCCTGCCCCCGTCGAACCTAGTAACACCTGATGGGCGGTACATCCTCGACAGTCAGGGGAATATCCGTCAGAGGGCGAGGTTGATCAATACAAAGGCCCTACTCGAGTGTTCCTCGGAGGAGGAAGCCCTTAGCTATTTAGGTGGTGGTTGGCTCGTTCTTCCCTTTACTTCTCATTTTTCGCCTGTTACTGACTTATTTCTTTTGTTTTGTAAGGAGCATGTCTTCTGTCGAGGAGAGGGTGAAGAAGTTGCATGCGTCGAGGCCCGCTGCTGCTACGAAGACACGTTTGAGTCAGGTAGCTGCTGGAGACCAAGGGGGTAAGGGTTCTTCCTCGTCTCCTCAGGGAAGTGAGTCCCCCACGTCTCAGGGGCCCCCGAAGAGGCCTAGGGTTCAGCAGATGGAGACCGTGGTCGACTTGACGGTTGGCTCCACTGAGGAGGGTTTCTCAATCCCGCCCTGCCATCAGCACCCCGGTTACTTCCGCGGGGCAAAGTCGCCTAACATCCCAGCTGGGGAAGTGAAGACGGTACTGAAGGTGAGAAAATACTTAGAAGGGGGGGGGGGGGGGGGGTTGAATAAGTATGAAGATAAAACTTAGAAGTAAAAACTCAAGTATTTTTATCCTGGTTCGTTGAACTCAACTACTCCAGTCCACCCTATCTAGAGTGATTTGCCTTTCTCAACAAGGACTTAATCCACTATTTAATCAACTGATTACAATAGTAACCACTAAGAACAACTGTTCAAAGTCTTCTCAAGAACTACTGATCCCAACTGGATCTTCTTAAGGAACTATTACAATAAAATGTAAGATTAATACAAGTGTATGAATGCTTCTAACAAGCTTTATCACAACAGTGATTTTTCATTTAATGTTAAGAACAAAAGAATAAACTCAGCAATAAGAATATTTTATGAGAGCTTGTAAGAGTTTCTTTTTGAGATTCGTTGATTGTAGATCACTTTGAAGAAGATGATGAAGACTTGCTTTTATATGCACAGTAGTCCACAAAGTCTTGACATTGGAGGCTGTGTACTGAAAAGGCCTGAACCTTTTTGTCTTTACATCACATGACCTTTCCTGGAAGTAGAATGCACAGAGAAATGCTTTTGGTCTATGTTCTAGTGTCAAGCATGAAAGAGGAAAGAGTCGTTGAGCCAAATCAAAGGATATTACTTTGAATTCTTCTTCAACAAGTATTTCTTTTCAGCAAAGTTAATCATCAGATTCTGCATGATCAGAGTCTTGGATTCCCATCAGATTTTGCTGAATCAGAGTAAGGCAGCAAGTGTGCTTTAGCGTGTAGTTCTTTCAGAGCAGAGTTTTATGAATCAGATCCTCAGTACATGCAGCGTGCAGTACTCTCAGAGTCTTCTGAAAAACTGAGCTTCTTAACTCTCATACAAAGTTCTTCAATGCTTCAGAGTCTTCAGATCTTATTAGAGTCTTCTGCTTCAGATTCTTCTGCATCTTCTGCTTCAGATTCTTCTGTAGCTTCTGCTTCAGATTCTTCTGTAGCTTCTGCTTCAGATTCTTCTGCAGACAGCGCTCAGATTCTTCTATAAGATGACTCTGACTCTTCAGAGCCTTCCATAGTTCTATGTTCAGATTAATTTGCTCTTGGATGTATATATACTTTAATTATCTGCAGCAAATATTCATGAACCAATTTTAGAGTATATAATTCTTTAATACAAAATTTCATAAGAGTTATCATCAAAACATAGAGATATTACTAAGAAACAATCTGTGTTCTTACAGGTACTTGGCACGGATCGAGCTTCTCGTCGACAGGTCTTGACGAAGGACTTGGCCTTTGATGCGGACTTTCACCACTGCTATGGTCTTGAGTGATGAGAGCTGCTCGGATGCTGAGCTGTCCAAGCTGCAAAGGGACCTCACCTTCACGCAGTCACGCTTGAACAAACTTACGGAGGAGATGGAGAAGAGCAAGAGGGAGGTTATTGACCAGCGCAATAGGGGGGACAGTGCTGATGAGAAGTTGAAGGCCTATGAAGAGGAGGTGCGAACACTGAAGGCTCGCATGGGGAAGCTAGAGAGTGCCCTCCATCCTGTCGAGGACGAGACCGAAGAGGACAAGCAGATGGTCACTCGAGCAGACTTGCTCGCTAGGATCCAGGTGTTGGAGAGCGACTTCTTGGAGGCCTTCGCGGTTGGTTTTAATGGCGCTGTCGCACAACTTAAGGTGGTTAACCCTGGTGTCGTCCTGGTCGAGGATGGCATTGGGCCTTTCCACGAGATAGTCGATGGTCGGGTGGTCGACCCCAGTCTTGAGGATGCTGGCCACGATGCTCGCCCTGACGAGCCTGAAGTGGAGGAGGCGTAGATTAGTTCCGAGCCTGCGTGCCTAATATTTTGTTTTTTCCAAGTGTTTTCTTTGTCGGGCCTGCAACCCTTTTTGGTGTTGTAACCCTGACTACTTGGATGGTGCCCGTTTTTATATGGCAGAATTTCTGAAATTTGTTTAAGTGTGCATTTTGTTTTGTTTTTGCATGGTGTTATGCTTGTTTTACTTCTGCACTTTGTATGTTTGAATTGTATGCTCGTGTGTTTGAGATGCATGTTTGTCATGCCTTTGGGCTTGTTCGGGGTTGGTGGATCGACGATATTTGTTTCCGGTAGTGAGGAGAACTAGACGATTAACCGGTTTGATTTCCCGGTCTATCCGGGGATAGTTTATCCCCGCAGCGTGGGAGTCCCATCGCGAGCTGGGTGTCCTGCCGATACGGGTAAAACGACGAGGAGCCTTAGTTGAGGTATTCTCCGTCGAGCAGAGCCTTTTGCCTGCACACACAAAGGCAGGGCTTGCTATTTTTTTGGTCTCTAGGAGACGCGAGGAGGTGCGATGGTACCATATCGCCCTCTTGTGGTCGCGGCGCGTGGGCATCGCGAGCAGCGCTTAACTGTAGTACCTTTTAAGCTTCTCAGCGTTCCATGGTCGAGCTAGTTGATCCCCGTGTAGGTTTTCGAGGTAGTAGGCCCCGTGCTCTGTCTTGTCGCGAACACGATATGGGCCTTCCCAATTCGCGGCTAGTTTGCCCTCGTGAGAGTCCTTCTGGTATCTTTGCAGGACTAGGTCGCCATTCTGAAACTCGCGTTTTAGGACCCTACTATCATAGCAAAGTGCTACTTGTTGTTTCAGCTTGGCTTTGCAAAGAGCCGCCCCAACCGAATTTATTCGACCAGGTCGAGCTCTTCTCGGAGGGCTTCATCGTTGGCTTCGACTTCGAGGGGTGCCTCAGTCCGTCTGGACGGCTCTCGGATCTCGATCGGTATCACCACCTCGGTTCCATATGTGAGGCGGAATGGTGTTTCCCCCGTGGTCGAGTGAGGCGTGGTTCGGTATGCCCATAGTATGTTGTAGAGTTCCTCGATCCATGCTCTCTTGGCGTCGTCAAATCTTCGCTTTAGTCCTCTGAGTATCACTCTGTTTGTAGACTCGGCTTGGTCGTTCATTTGAGGGTGTTCGACCGAGGTGAAGTGATGCTTGGTCCCGAACTTGAACTTTTGCTTGTCCCAAGGGAAAAGTCCCAAGTATCGATCTCGAGGACTGCGTAGTAATTAACGGGATTTTTAGTATTCAATGGAACAAAAGATCTAGGGGTTTGTTTGGTAGCAGAGTAATACAACAAGTAAATAAAGACTTATAAATCAATCTAAGAATCGTGTTAGGGGAGTAGATACGATGCGAGTAAAGACCATGTAAGATTATCCTGCTATAATAGTTATTAACCTTAATTCATCAGTTGGCCAATTTAGTTTTCCTTAATTCCTTAATAAAAACCCTTTGATGAGTTTCATGTACACTAATTCCTCAGTGTCCATGAAAAGCATCAAGCAATAGTTCCGACCATAAAATACGTGATACGGGATATCCTCATTCCTAAGCAATATCGACCGTGAGACTATTTTGCAAAAGTGTTAGGTTGACTTTCCAGACTAAAACCTAAGCATAATTCGAATTCTACTTTCCAATATGAATACGCATTAAGATTGTTGCAAAATAAAATATATATGGTGAATAACATAATTCTCATAGCATAATCAAACAAAGGTCATTACATCGCAACTTAAGACCACCCCCTAACAACTGGGGGTTTAGCTGCTCATGTTCTTCGTAAACATAAATGCAATTAGAAATGAAAAGGAGAAGATCATTACAATTCGAGTTGGATCCCTTGGATCATCAATTGCTTCCGCTTTTGATCGATCCTTTGTTCTCCAGCAAAACTCTCTCCTCAGTTGTCAATCCTAATCTCAATTCAAAAATGTCTTCCTCTTTCTAAAAAGTGGCTCTTATATCTAAATTCAAATTACATTGCGAAATGTCTCAAATGCCCTTCGAAATAGGTCTGACGACATAAAAATCAGAAAAATAACAATTTCACTCTCAGTGGCCATGACACGGGCCGTGTTGTGCAACATGGGTGGCCGTGTCAGGCTGCTGACTTCTTCAGGGCACGTTTTCTTCTACAAGGGCTGCAACACGGGCCGTGTTGCATGACACAGGCACCCGTGTTGTACGTCTGTTTCCCATTTTCCTCTGCTTCTCCTACCCGTGTCTGCCAACCGTGTCCTCCATGACACGGGCCGTGTTGTGCAACACGGGTACCCGTGTTGTGGCTCTGACTTCCCTTTTCCGACTTTTCTTTGCCTCCGAAAGCGGTGCAACTGTCATGCTATCCATTCCTGCCAAAAACACACTAAAAGAAACCGAATCAAACGCACTAGCGGCAAAAGTAATACAAACTTCAAAATAAGACTTGAAGACAAACAACTACGAGTAACTCAGATAATAACAACTAAAGCTTCGAAAACAGATAAAAATGGTGCGAAATTAACAACAAACAGCGTTTGAAAACACAAGTGAAATCCACCGATCAAACTCAAATAAAATAAAAACACAAATAAAATACCCCCACACTAGGATTCAACAGTGTCCCAACTGTTTTCACACCAGTAGCCGGGGACTCACATAGTTCATGGTTGCGGAGGTTGGTCGCGCAGCCTCATCTGCCGCATCCATTCGTGCATTTCACCGATAAACCTGCCTTGGCGGATTTGTTTGTTTCCTTGCCTTGTCTGTTCCTCGCCTTGCCTTGTCTGCTCGCTTCAGAGATGACACATCTCACTCTCCATCCATTCCCATTCTTTTTTAGACAAGCTCCAAGAGCCGGAGCCGGACTCCTGATGGGGTGAGACTCGAGTAGGCGGTATAGGAGCTTCTTCTACCTGATCTCCTTCATCCTCAAAGAAGTCTGTACCTGTACCCTCATAAAATTGGTCGTCTTCATCCTGTATTGTGCTCTCATATAGCCAGTTATTCACTTTTGAATACTAATAAAGTCAGGGGCAGGTAAAGCGAGGAGATGATTGTTTCGGCTTACCAAGGAGTAGTAATTATCAAAGACTCGAATCATACCTTGGGCAGTTAGGGTGGCTAGATCTATCTTTGTCTTACCTGCAACAGTGGGTTCCTCCCTCAGGAGAGGACCGTGGCCAAAGTGATTGGCGATTTGAGTGATCATACCGCCTACACTGATTTCGCCGGAAGGTGCATTCGCAACCCTCTTCAGATGGTCAGCTGCAAAGGCAGCCACATTGATGAGTTCTTGATTTGCCATGCCATACATGAAGTACAACTCCCTCTGAGTTGCCACTCCTGTGCTGTCACCCCTGCTGAATAGTGTATATGCCAACCCTTTTTGAGCGTACCTGAAACATGGGTTATGGATACACGAGGCTTTTGCCGCCTTAGCGACATAATCAGTTCTGCCTGTAATAGCCCTCCAGAAGTCCCCTACACTAAAATTACCCGGAGGGGCTCCATGTCCAAAATTGGGGAGCTTCAGAATATCTCCCAATTCGGCTATTGTCAGGCTATGGTCAGTATCAAATAGCCGAAACCTAAGTGTACCATAGTATTCCTCCTCCACACCTGTCCACCTGTGCTTCAACTGAAATTCTAAAGTACTCAAGAATTCAACAGTTATGCGCTCATAATTCGGCGCTTCCAATTGCATAAATTCCAGCATACCCAGAGTGTGAAACATCCTTGGACTTCTACTCTCAGCCCTAGATTATCAAGCGTAGTGTTACAGATATACCTTGTTGGAGTGAGCTTACGCTTGATGATGTTGGAGTATTTCTTCTGATGATCCGGGTCTTCAAAGAGTATGTCGTGAGGATTCGCCATACGGTGTGCTCTCTTTCTGGGGCGCGAAGTTTCCACCACTGCTTTTCCTGTGTCTCTACGAGGAGGCATTATTAATCCTGCAAAACACAAACAACACAGACAGTTCGAAAAAAAATTCGAAATCACTGTTAGTAAAAAACGCAACCGTAGAAATGAGCACAAGGATGAGGAGAATGTTTTTTGTGAAGGGCGGAAGTGCTTCCGATGAGTGGGTGTAGTGGATATGGAAGCTTTTATGGAGAGAAGGCTATGGAGGTTAAGGGTTTTGTGAGGGAGAAGAAGAAGGGAGATGAAATGATTGGGACAAATGATATGAAATGGGTGGTTACTAAAGATAAGTGGGGAGTAAAAAGGTGGGCCCCACTGGGTAAAACTTGATTAGTGACCGCGCGCCTTGCAACACGGGCCGTGTTGCACAACACGGGCACCCGTGTTGCACCCCTGACTTCACCTCTTTTCAGCCCTAATATGTTAGGCCTGACACGGCCCGTGTTGTGTAACACGGCCACCCGTGTCAGGGTGCTGTTTTTCAAATTTTTCCTCTCCTCTGGTCTCCGACAATCTTCTTTCACCAATGAACCGCGAGTTAATCAAAACCTGTTGAAACAAAAAAACAAAATGAAAGCGTGAGTGTAAAATACGTGGATTGCCTCCCACGAAGCGCTTCGTTTTACGTCGCCTGACTCGATGGTCCTTCATCGTATCATGTGAGATGAACGGCATTGTTTCGATCTTTCTGCTGTCCTTCGTAGTAAGGTTTCAAACGCTGACCATTTACTTTAAAAATGTCTCCATTTGCTGGATTTTTCAGCTCGACTGCTCCGTGCGGAAACGCCTTATGTACTACAAATGGTCCTGACCATTTTGATTTAAGCTTTCTCGGAAAGAGTTTCAGCCGGGAGTTGTACAACAGTACTAATTGTCCTTCCAGAAATTCTTTCTTCTGAATTCGTCGATCATGCCATTTCTTTGCTTGATCTTTGTAAATTTTGGCATTCTCATATGCCCGGTTCCAGAATTCCTCTAGCTCATGGAGTTGGAGAGTTCTAGACTCTCCTGCTTTGGTGAGGTCTAGGTTAAGGACTTTTGATGCCCATAATGCCTTGTGTTCTAATTCTAGAGGCAGATGGCAGGCTTTACCATAGACCAGTTGGTAAGGGGACATACCAATGGGTGTTTTGTACACAGTGCGATACGCCCAGAGAGCGTCGTCTAGCTTTACTGCCCAGTCCTTACGGGAGGCACGCACTGTTTTCTCTAATATCTGTTTGAGTTGTCGATTTGACACCTCGGCTTGCCCGTTGGTTTGAGGATGGTAAGGAGTAGATATTTTATGCTTCACATTATACTTAAGGAGTAACTTTTCCATGAGATGATTCAGGAAGTGAGTTCCTTCATCACTTATAAGGGCCCTTGGTACTCCAAACCGTGAAAATATGTTCTCCTTCAGAAACCTGACCACTACCTTAGCATCATTAGTTGGTAGTGCCACTGCTTCTACCCACTTCGAAACATAGTCAACTGCCACCAGTATATAGTGTTTTCCAAATGATGGTGGAAATGGTCCCATAAAGTCAATCCCCCAAACATCAAACAACTCTACTTCTAACATGGAATTTTGCGGCATCTGGTTTCTTTTTGAGATATTTCCAGTCCGTTGACATCTGTCGCATTCCTTAACGACGTTCTGGGCATCCTTGAACAAAGACGACCAATACAACCCCGATTGGAGGACTTTGGCCGCGGTACGGTCACCACTGAAATGCCCTCCATAATCTAAATTATGACATGCTTCGAGCACCTTCCTTTGCTCTTCTTCAGGAACGCATCTTCTGGTCAGTTCATCCACCCCTCTCTTGTAAAGAAACGGGTCATCCCATAAGTAAAACCTGCAGTCATGAACAAACTTTTTCCGTTTGTTAGAATCAAAGTCGTCAGGTATTAGACCCCCGACCAAATAGTTGGCGTAATCCGCAAACCAAGGAACACCATGAATAACTAAGATGTGTTCATCAGCAAACTCATCCTTTATCGGACGCTTTTCCTCGTTTTCTTCAATCGGTGACATTCGCGAGAGGTGATTAGCTACAGTATTTTCACATCCTCTCTTATCACGAATCTCCACATCGAATTCTTGGAGAAGTAGAATCCATCTTAGCAGCCTGGGCTTTGACTCCTGCTTAGCAAAAAGATATTTTAACGCAGCATGGTCAGTATAAACAATCACTTTAGAACCCAACAGATATTGCCTAAATTTGTCAAAGGCATACACCACCGCTAGCAACTCCTTCTTGGTAGTTGCGTAATTCATATGTGCAGGGTTCAAAACGTAACTCGCATAGTAAATAACATGCAAAAGCTTCTCTCTCTGCTGCCCCAATACAGCCCCCACCGCGATGTCACTGGCGTCACACATGATCTCAAACGGCAGCGACCAATCAGGGGCTATCACAATTGGTGTTGACACTAACTTATTTTTCAGGTTTTCGAATGCGTCAGCACACTCCTTATTGAACACAAACGCTGTGTCCTTGACTAACAAGGACGTCAACGGTTTAGCTATCTTGGAGAAGTCTCTTATGAACCTGCGGTAGAAGCCCGCGTGACCCAAGAAACTTCGAATACCTTTCTTGTTCACGGGTGGTGGTAACTTAGATATTACTTCCACTTTTGCTTGATCGACTTCGATCCCTTTGTGTGAGATTTTGTGACCAAGGACAATGCCCTTTCTTACCATGAAATGACATTTTCCCAATTTAGGATCAAGTTACTTTCCTGACATCTCTGCAAAACAAGTGACAGGTTAGTTAAACAATTATCAAATGATGACCCAAAAACCGAAAAATCATCCATGAAGACTTCCATATGTTTCTTAAGCATATCCGCAAAAATAGAAGTCATGCATCTTTGAAATGTTGCTGGGGCATTACATAACCCGAATGGCATCCTCCTATAAGCAAAAACTCCGTACGGGCATGTGAAAGCCGTCTTCTCTTGATCCTCCGGCGCAACCGCGATTTGGTTGTATCCGGAGTATCCATCTAGAAAACAATAGTAATCGTGCCCAACCAATCTTTCTAGCATCTGATCAATAAAGGGCAACGGAAAGTGATCTTTTCTGGTGGCCAAATTAAGTCTCCTATAATCAATGCAGACCCTCCAACCAGTGACTGTACGCGTAGGAATCAACTCATTCTTGTCATTAGTCACCATAGTTGTACCTCCTTTCTTGGGCACCACGTGAACAGGGCTCACCCATGAACTGTCCGATATAGGATAGATAAGTCCAGCATCCAACAATTTCACCACTTCCTTTCTTACGACTTCCTTCATAACGGGGTTCAGTCTTCTCTGGGGCTGCACAACCGGTTTGTGGTCCTTCTCCATAAGGATTTTGTGCATGCAAACTGTAGGACTTATACCCTTGAGGTCTTCGATTTTCCAGCCAATAGCACTCTTAAATTTTTTAAGAACCCCAATCAGTCGTTTCTCTTGGACACTTTTCAAACTAGAGCTGATAATGGCGGGGCACTTTTCCTCGATGTCTAGAAAAACATATTTGAGATTTTCCGGCAGTTGTTTCAATTCCGAACCTTTAGGCTTTTCGTCATTACTTTCCAGCGCTATAAGTTGCCTTAAGTCCTCCCATCGGTGTGGTCGGGATCCCCTTTGGAATGGTCGAGTTTCCAACATTTCAACTACTTCCCTGTCATTCTCATCCACTTCTTTATCTTCCTTAAAGATTGACATGCTTAACACTCTCTCAAGGGGCAGTTGGGTCACACTCTCCAAATGTTCGCTCTCTACAACTTGTTCTAGCACTTGTATGTTGCTACTTGTGCCAAGATCCTGTTTATGCTTCATGGTATTACTAACATCAATTATTAACTCCTTGTCATATACCTTCAAGGTCAGGGTGCCGCCTTCCATATCTATCATGACTCTCCCGGTTTCCAAGAATGGCCGGCCCAAAATTAACGGCATTTCTTCATCTTCCGGCATCTCTAGGATCACAAAATCAACCGGAAACACAAATTTATCTACCTTAACTAGAACATCTTGAACCACTCCATACGACCGCTTAACCGAATGATCAGCAAATTGGAGAGTCATCCGAGTGTCTTGAACCGCACCGATATCCAACTTTTTGTAGATGGACAAGGGCATGAGGCTAATACTTGCTCCCAAATCAATTAAAGCTCTGTTGAATGACCTATCGCCAATAGTGCATGGGATAGTAACAACTCCACTGTCTTTCTTCTTGACCGGAATCTTCAGACCCTGCAAAATAGCACTACAAGTTTCCGTTAGAATAACAGGTTCGGACTCACTAGTCCGCTTCTTAGCAATGATGTCCTTCATGAATTTGGCATAGGTGGGCATTTGTTCTAGTGCCTCCAACAATGGAATGTTCAGCTCTAACTTTTTAAACAGTTCAAGGAATTTCTCGAAATTCTTCTCTTGCTGTCCTTTCTTTTTATTTCTTGCGGGGTATGGCAGCTTGATCACCGGTTTCGGTTCTACCACTTTTTCTTTAGTTACCGGTACCGGTGTCACCACTTCTTCCTCAACCACTTCATTTTCTTTAATTTCCAGCTCAACTTCAATCATCTGATCATTTAGTTCCGTTTCCTCTTCTTCTACTTCCTTGGATTTTCCACTTCTTGTTACTACCGCCTTAATTTGGTGGTGATCCTTCGGATTTGGTACTGTGGCACTTGGAAGTGTACCCGGCGCTTGCGAACTCGCTAGCTGTTGAGCAATTTGACTCATTTGTACTTCAAGATTCTTAATGGATGCTCCAGCATTCCTGAAGTTGCTCCTTGTCTCTTCTTGAAATTGAGAACTTTGGGCGGCCATTTTCTCAATGGCTACTTCCCAATCAGCTTTTCTAGGCGCTTGTTGTTGATATTGAGGTTGGTATGGTGTCTGCTGGTACTGTTGTTGCTGAGGTTGATACGGTTGTTGGCCTTGAACCGGTTTTTGTACATTTCCTTGTTGATCTTTCCATGAAAAATTGAGGTGATTTTTCCAACCAGGATTATATGTGTTGGCGTAGGGATTGTTCTGCCTCAACATATTAATCCGTTCCACCTGCTCTTGAGTTGCTACACAATGCATGGTAAAGTGTGGTCCACCGCATATTTCACAAGGTGCTGCTTGAACTGGTTTAACCTGTGCCACTGTCTGAGTTTCAACATTCATTTTCTTTAACCTTCTCTCTACCTCAGCGGTAATCTGATCCTCCATTTTAACAACCTGGTCTGCCAGCTTCAAATCATTCTTACCTTCTGGTTGGTTTACCGTGCGATCATACAACTCAAGGTGCTCGTTAGCGGCAATTGCTTCTATGATCCTTTTGATACCCGTGGCTGTTGAGAAGTTGGTTGAGCCACCGGCAGCAGTGTCTATGAGCTGTTTCATTTTGAGTCGTAATCCATTCACAAAGTTTTGCATCTGCTCAGTGGCGTCCATGTTATGAGTAGGACATGCTGTCAGACACCTCTTAAACCGCTTATATGCATCCCCTAAAGATTCTCCTTCTTTTTGCTTGAAGTTGACAATGTCATATCTTTTTCGGATAAACACTGAAGCAGGGAAATACTCATTCAGGAACGCAGTTTCCATCTCTTGCCATGTTGTGATACTCCCAGCTGGAAGCGAGTAAAACCATTCTTCTGCATCATCAGTGAGTGTGAACGGAAACATAACCAATCTCTTGGCCTCTTCAGAATGTCCTTCTATCTTCAACAAGGTGGTGGTCATAAGGAATCTCTGAAGATGTTTGTTTGCATCTTCGTTGATTCTTCCGGCGAACGACTTGCTCTCCAACTGACGGATGGTGGAAGGGTGTAGCTGAAAATGCACAACATTTACCGGTTGATTCACAATGGTCATCCGGTTTGGTTGAGCATTGTCCCCTCCATAGTCTCCTAGCAGTCTTTCATGCTGAGGTGGATTTCCAGCCATTTGAACAGTTTCAGGTGTTGTCTCTCTCTCTCTCTCTCTCTTCGGAGTCGCTCTGCACAGATATAATTTCCTCTATTTCTTCCAGTCTTTTAACTTTAGCTATTCTCCTTCTTTCGTGTAACGCTCGTTCTGGTTCTGTATCAAAAGAATATTTAGCTGAGGCCTGACCTCGCATACACAATTAGACAAACGTTAGATAATATAAGCAGAGAAAAAATATGCAGCAAATAATAAAATTTTAGTCGCAGAGCAACAAAATTTCTTTTGGATTCTAAAAACAATGTTAATTTGGCAGTCCCCGGCAACGACGCCAAAAACTTGATCGATAAAATAGCAAGTGTACTATTTTTACCGATTGTAGTAATAAGGGAAAAGTCCCAAGTATCGATCTCGAGGACTGCGTAGTAATTAACGGGATTTTTAGTATTCAAAGGAACAAAATATCTAGGGGTTTGTTTGGTAGCAGAGTAATACAACAAGTAAATAAAGACTTATAAATCAATCTAAGAATCGTGTTAGGGGAGTGGATACGATGCGAGTAAAGACCATGTAGGATTATCCTGCTATAATAGTTATTAACCTTAATTCATCAGTTGGCCAATTTAGTTTTCCTTAATTCCTTAATAAAAACCCTTTGATGAGTTTCATGTACACTAATTCCTCAGTGTCCATGAAAAGCATCAAGCAATAGTTCCGACCATAAAATACGTGATACAGGATATCCTCATTCCTAAGCAATATCGACCGTGAGACTATTTTGCAAAAGTGTTAGGTTGACTTTCCAGACTAAAACCTAAGCATAATTCGAATTCTACTTTCCAATATGAATACGCATTAAAATTGTTGCAAAATAAAATATATATGGTGAATAACATAATTCTCATAGCATAATCAAACAAAGGTCATTACATCGCAACTTAAGACCACCCCCTAACAACTGGGGGTTTAGCTGCTCATGTTCTTCGTAAACATAAATGCAATTAGAAATGAAAAGGAGAAGATCATTACAATTCGAGTTGGATCCCTTGGATCATCAATTGCTTCCGCTTTTGATCGATCCTTTGTTCTCCAGCAAAACTCTCTCCTCAGTTGTCAATCCTAATCTCAATTCAAAAATGTCTTCCTCTTTCTAAAAAGTGGCTCTTATATCTAAATTCAAATTACATTGCGAAATGTCTCAAATGCCCTTCGAAATAGGTCTGACGATATAAAAATCAGAAAAATAACAATTTCACTCTCAGTGGCCATGACACGGGCCGTGTTGTGCAACACGGGTGGCCGTGTCAGGCTGCTGACTCCTTCAGGGCACGTTTTCTTCTACAAGGGCTGCAACACGGGCCGTGTTGCATGACAAGGGCACCCGTGTTGTACGTCTGTTTCCCATTTTCCTCTGCTTCTCCTACCCGTGTCTGCCAACCGTGTCCTCCATGACACGGGCCGTGTTGTGCAACACGGGTACCCGTGTTGTGGCTCTGACTTCCCTTTTCCGACTTTTCTTTGCCTCCGAAAGCGGTGCGACTGTCATGCTATCCATTCCTGCCAAAAACACACTAAAAGAAACCGAATCAAACGCACTAGCGGCAAAAGTAATACAAACTTCAAAATAAGACTTGAAGACAAACAACTACGAGTAACTCAGATAATAACAACTAAAGCTTCGAAAACAGATAAAAACGGTGCGAAATTAACAACAAACAGCGTTTGAAAACACAAGTGAAATCCACCGATCAGCGTGGTTCAGTATGCCAATAGTATGTTGTAGAGTTCCTCGACCCATGTTCTCTTGGCGTCGTCAAATCATCACTTTAGTCCTCTGAGTATCACTCTGTTTGTAGACTCGGCTTGGTCGTTCGTTTGAGGGTGTTCGACCGAGGTGAAGTGATCCTTGGTCCCGAGTTTGGTGACGAAGTCCCAAAATTTTTTGTCGTTGAACTGCGTGCCGTTGTCGGTGACAATGGAGAGTAGGACATCGAATTTTGCGAGGATGTTCCTTTTGTAGAATCAGAGTATGTTATGAGCCGTGATTTTGGCGAAGGCTTCGGCCTCGATCCATTTGGTGAAGTAGTCGACGCCCATGATCAGGTATTTGTTTCGATACGAGCCCAAGGTGAAGGGACCGAGGATATCCATCCCCCACCAGGCGAACGACCAAGGGGAGGAGAAGGATTTGAGGTCACCCGGTGGGGCGAGGTGCATGTCCCCATGTCTTGACATCTGTCGTATTTCTTGACATGCGCCCTTGCATCCTCTTGCATCGAAGGCCAGTAGTATCCCGCTCGTAGGGCCTTTCTCGCCAGGGACCGCCCCCGAGGTGCTGCGCGTTAATGCCCTCGTGGATCTCTTCCAAAATGTCTGCAGCCTGAGAGTTGTCGATGCATTATAGGAGGGGAACTGCGAAGCCTCTGCGGTACAATTTGTCCTCGAGAAGGACGTACGAGCAGGCCCTTCGTTTGATCGTGCTGGCCTCTTTGGGGTTGGCGGGGAGGTGACCTGCGCTGAGATATGTGTGCAACAGCGTCATCCAACAGTCGATGTCCCCTACAACACTGACGTCGAGCAATGTTTTAGCCTTTCCCGTGCTCGGCTGCGATAGGATCTCTGGATGACCGACTTGTGTCCGCCCCACTTTTTGATGCTTGCTAGTTTTGAGAGAATATCTGTTCGAGTGTTCTGCTCGCGTGGAACGTGTTGAACTTCCACGGAGTCAAAACTTTGCATTTTTTCTGTAATGAGGGCCAGGTACTCAGCCAGGTTATCGTTTTTCGCCTGATACTCCCCCTGTACTTGTGAGGTGACCAGCTGGGAGTCCGTGAAGATTCTTATTTCCTTGGCTCCGAGGTCTGCCGTTAGGCGAAGCTCGGCCAGGAACGCCTCGTACTCGGCCTGGTTGTTCGTTGTTGGAAAGGCTAGCGTTAGAGAAACCTCTATAATGGTGCCTTCCTCGTTTTCGAGGATGATGCCTGCGCCGCTGCCCGAGGAGTTTGAGGAGCCGTCGACGAAGATAGTCCACTTGTGATTACCTGGGGTAGGCTCCGGCGAGGGGGTCATCTCGGCGACAAAGTTGGCCAGGACTTGGGCTTTGAGGGTTTTCCTTCCTTTGTAGACGATGTCGAACTCGGATAGTTCCAACGACCACTTTAGCATTCGTCCCGCCATGTCCGGTCGGCCGAGAAGCTGCTTGACGGGTTGTTCGGTCCTGAGCACAATGATGTGGGCCAAGAAGTAATGTCGGAGGCGTCGTGCGGCGATGATGAGGGCCAAAGCGACCTTTTCGATCTGCTGGTACCTCACCTCGGGACCGTGGAGGGCTTTGCTCGTGAAGTAGATTGGCTTTTGTCCTTCGGGGGTTTCCCTGATTAGCACGACGCTAACGGCCTCGTTCTCCACGGCCAGGTACAGGTACAAGGTTTCTCCAACTTCGGGCCTTGTCTAAAGGTGAGAAAAACACTTAGAAGGGGGGGGGGGGTTGAATAAGAGTATTAAGAAATATGGCAATAAAAACAAATCAAGATTTTTATCCTGGTTCGTTGAACTCAACTACTCCAGTCCACCTTATCAAAGATGATTTGCCTTTCTCCACAAGGACTTAATCCACTATTAATCAACTGATTACAATAGTAAGCACTAAGAACAACTGTCTTAGTCTTCTCAAGAACTACTGACCACACCTTGGTCTTCTTAAGGAACTTCTTACAAATTAATGTAAACTAACAAGTGTTTGAATGCTTCTAATAAGCTATATCACAACTGTGATATTTACACTTAAGATTAAATACAACAAAAACTATACAGTTTTATGAAAGATCAAATGAATAAGATCTTTGTGAGATTTTCACTTTGATGAATCAAGCGTGTAAGAATATTTCTCTCTGAGTGAACTAGAAATGAGCAAGTGATGAGCAGGAAATTAGCAGCATCAAAATGTTGTAGAAGTTCTCCTTTTATAGCTTTTCCAATTGCTTTGAGTGATGTGCAGCTGAATATAATATTAGGATATAAGACTTTTCATTACCAAAAAGTATGGGCAGAGATATGCTTTCTGCAGGAAAAGTATGGTTGTAGAAGCCTTGGGATTTGCACCACGTCACTTCTTTGGACAAAATAGCCGTTGGTTACTTTGGAAGTAGCACCACGTCCAATCAAGTTTGCAGCTTCTTCAACAAGCTTCCTTTAGGATGAAGTCTTCATAATCTGCACTTCAGAACTTATAGCAAGATTTAAAGGTATGAAATACTTTAAGATAATCAGAGCTAAAATGATTGAGATGTTCAGAGCCATGATAGATGATCAGATCTTAATATATCAGAGTCTCAATCCTGATCAGAGTCTTCATCAGAGTATGCAGTAGTATGTGCTTGAGCGTGAATATTAATGATAAGATTTTGATTAGATCAAAGCTTTCAACTCTTTGTACACTTCTTTCATTAACGCTTCAGATCATTCCGTAGCTTCTGCTTCAGATCCTTCTGGCAGCGCTTCAGAATCTTCTGATAGTCTTGCATCTGATGCTTCAGAGCCTTGCATAGTTTCTTGTACTTAAGTATTTTGCTTCTTTAAGAGTTTTCAATTTTATACCTGAAACAATAATACTTGAACAAATTTTAGAGTGTATATTTTCTTAATACAAAATTCCATAAAAGTTATCATCAAAACATAGAGATATAAGAAACACCAATCTGTGTTCTAACATTGTCAGCACGGGTGGTTCTGACAGGACACGTTTGAGGTGACGGAGGGCTTGCTCGCATTCCTCTGTCCATTTGAACGTGGCCTCCTTTCGGAGTAACTTGAAGAAAGGGAGGGCGTGCTGTGTGGATTTGGCGATGAATCGGGAAAGCGAGGCGAGTACACCGTTGAAGGATTGTATAGATTTCTTTGGGGTTGGCATGGTGATTTCTGCAAAAGCTCGGCACTTGTCTGGATTTTCCTCGATCCCTCGCTCGGTCAGATAGAAGCCGAGGAATTTCCCTGCTCGGACCCCGAAGGTACATTTCTCCGGTTTGAAGCGCATTCTGCATTTCCTCGCTGTTTCGAAGACTTTTCTAAGGTGAACCGTGTGATCTACTTTCATGCAGGACTTGACAATCATGTCATCCATATACACCTTGAGCATGTCCCCAATCTCTCCCTCGAAGACTTTGTTCATCATCCGTTGGTACGTGGTGCCGACGTTCTTTAGGCCGAAGAGCATTACGTTGTAATAATAGTTGTCGGACTCCGTCATGAAGGACGTGCTCTGTTTGTCATGTTCGTCCATGGGGATCTGGTTGTATCCCGAGTACGCGTCCATAAAGAACAAGATTTTGAAGCCCGCCGAGTTGTCGACGAGCTTGTCAATATTGGGGAGGGGGTAGGCGTCCTTAGGACATGCCCGGTTGAGATCGGTGTAATCAACACACATGCGCCATTTTCTATTACTCTTTTTAACAAGTACAACATTGGACAGCCAGGTTGATTACCGGGCTTCCGAAATAAAATTTGCCTCTAAGAGGTCTTTTACAGCTTTTTCATCAGCCGCCGACTTTTCGGGGGACTGCCTACGCCTACGTTGTACTATGACCTTGGTGGTCGGGTTGATGGAGAGCTGATGGCAAGCAACCTCAGGGTTGAGTCCGGGCATCTCCGCAACGCTCCAGGTGAAGAGATACGCGTTCTCGCGGAGGCAGGCCTTCAGTTGTTTCCTCGTCAGGTCGGGCAGTCCTGCCCCGATTTTCAGGGTCCTAGTCTCGTCATCCGCGAGGGTCACGATCTCAAAATTGTCTGTTTTGTTGTTGACTTTGCAGGTTCGAAGAAAAAGTCAAAATTGAAGAATCGAAATCAGAACCGACTTTTAGAAGAAATATTAGGAAATTTAGGAATTAAAATGTAATTTAATCTCCTTTGTAATATTGAAATTTTTGTAATAAAATTAGAATTCAAATAATAAATTCCAATCTTTATTTTTCAATCCAATTTCTTCGATAAAAAAATCAACCGATTAAAATCTCTGAATACTTCCCTCGATTAAACTCAAATGAATAAACTCAATCGACTAAATTTATTAGATTAAATTCCAATAAATAAGCCATCCGATTAAATTCAACCCAAATTCGCCGCACTCAGCTTTATCTGTTTAAATCCACGTAAATAAATCATATGATTCTAACTGGCCCGATTAAATTCAAATGACTAATTTCTTTCGATTAAATTTATCCAGGTAAATCAAACTGATTAAATTCCTTAAATGAGGTTTATCTGAAACTCCACTATTCCTTTAAAATCGACTGTCGACTAGCAGAAAGCAGGAAAACACACATCTGTCACAATGAATTCTTCAAATCAAATCTTTGCACTGATTTAACGTTGAAACTGCCGTAAAATTCCGCTCATCATCAAATAACTCCCATGACTCGGAGACGAGCGCACAATGTGATTTTTCTTGCAAAACCAATAGACTGAACAAACCGGTTAGTTAAAATTCCATACAGAATGAGATGACGTGCGAAATGAACCTAATAATCTCGGGGCAAAATTTGGGGTATTACACCCACCAAAATTTGGGGTATTACCTAATAATCTAGGAAGAAGGTTGGAATTTTGTTACGAACTGAATATAAAACAGAAACTGCGTCGAAGATGAAGCGAATCGAGAACTCGAGTAGAAGTGAGTAAGGATTGCGCGAGATAAAGGTTGAGTTGCGTTTCCCTTTGTTTTTTCATTGCCGCCGCCGTTGGCATGATGTCGGGAGACGGGAATATGCTTTGTCTCCGGTGGCATGATTTGAGAAGAAAAGGGAATTGGTGCATTGATGGAGAAAGACGACAGAGGTTTATTTTTTTAGGTCAATTTCACCATAAGTTTGGACCGGTTTGTTGGTTTTGGGCCTCAGGCCCTTTTGCTTTCATTCTTGGACTCCCGTCTCACTCGTAAGACCCCCATGTGAGTTGATGATGAAAACCTTTGGGCCCAAAGGCACAAGACCCGCGCCTACTACTCTGTTTAACACCGCATTACCGTTGGTTATGCTGCTGTTTGTTCAATTGTTGTTTTAGAAATTAATGTTTTTTGATTTAGATATTATAGTTTAGATTTAGGTAATAATTTTGGAATTAAGTTTTGTTTTTTAGTTTTAGTTAATTGGAATATTTAGTTAATTAGAATATTTAGTTTCAGTTAATTGGAATATTTAGTTTTAGTTATTTAGATTGATTTAATATTAGAGTTAAATTTTATTTTAGATTTAGTTTAGACTTTAATTAATATTAGTGTTATATTTAGCTTTAATCCTAGAATTAGTTTTAGTTTTAGAATTTAATTCACATTTAGAGTTAGTTAATTTTTATTAGCTTTTAGTTTTGGTTTTAATGTTAATTTAGAATTAGATTAGGTTTTAATTTAGGTTTATCTTTTACTTAGGACTTATTAATTAATCTTAGTTTTAATTTTAGTTTAGATTAACTAGAATTAGATTTTCTTTTTGTTTTTTTAGATATTAACTTTAATTTAGAATAGGAATTAGAATTTAATTTAGACTTTTAATTTAACTAACCCTTTTTAATCTTTTAATTTCTATAAATTCTCGAGTGCGTCTGTAAATATACTTGTACATATTTTAATTTCAATATCTGACGTTGTCTGTGATTGCGTTGCTTCGTGTTTACTTGTTGTTTACCTCCTGTATTCGCATGATCCCCTTAGGATTCCTAGCTCGACTTAATTTCCGATTAAGTCTGAGGTAGGAGAGACATTAGGCTTTCAATCCAAGCATGACAATATTAGGTTAGTTTCCCTCCTAATCCTGACTTTAGGACCACATTGCATGACAACAATTAGGGATCAGTTTCCCCTAGGTCTTTGTGTGCGTCTCTCTCTTCTCACCTCAAATTTCTTCAAGACACTTAATAAGAATGACAAGCATCGTACGTTACAAGCCTTAAGTACATGGGGAATGCTGAGCGGGGGGTTTCTCCTCGCTTGTCTAGAGTGTTCAGCGTATGCCCTTTGGGCGATATGCGACGCATTCGCCCCCGTGTCATAGTCTTTAGTGCGACGCGAGTCTCCAACTAACTCAATCCACTTCATTAAAACTCACAAACAAAACTCAAACCTTTTTCATCCTTCGGGATTGTTTCAAACTCATTTTCAAAAAAGAGTACGTTATTCTTCCATTCTACCGCAAATAGGCATTGTCCCTAACTGCTGAAATGGAGATTTAACATCACTCGTAAAAATACTTAACCAACCTTGTCCCGTAGTTACCCAAACTATGTTTGCTCTGATTTCTCATATCATATGAGGATACGTAGGCACAAGACAGTGATGTCTTGGTGAGCAACCTTCCCTCCATCACCCGTAGTTTCCCGAACTACGTTGACTCTGACTTTCCCATTGCACGAGGGAATACGTAGGCATAGAGCGGCGATATCCTATCGAGTATGTTCTTTCTTTCCACCCCCGTTTAGCAGTAGCTTTTAGATATTTTTCACCCATAGATTAGACAACAAGCATGGATACTGTTGAGTACAACGAACGTGAGGGGTGCTCATACCTTCCCCTTGCGTAATCGACTCCCGAACCCAAAATTTGGTTGCGATGACCTTGTCTTTCCTGTTCTTTTAGGTTTTCTTCGACCATTTCCTTTCCTTCTCTTTAGGATAAATAACGTTCGGTGGCGACTCTTCTGTTTGTTTCTGACGGCCCTTTTCGCAGTTGCGACAGTGATGCTGCTCTCGTTGGTTTCATACCTAAACTTGGTGGGAGTCTCTAATGAAGAACGCCAAATAATCATGTCAATTCTCAAGCTTCTTAGAAGTTAAACACCAACCATACACTTCAAATACCTAACAAGACTTAACAATGATTTTAACATGATACAAGAATATAATATTCATTAAATACAACAATGTGATAAAGGAATAAACAATGTTCTGTTGCAACATAATATCCTACTACCTCGAGAAGAATACCCTGTGTCATTTCAGTGCGAGATTAGAGAAGTTGTTGAGACATCTTCAAAAAGGAAAAATGAACATGATGGTGACATTAGAAAACGTCCTGCACAATAAAGGAAAGAACAAAGATAAAAGTCATATTTGCGTTTACTCATTTGAAACCACATAATCACAGTAAAAAACACAGAAATTGCACAACTCACACAGTAAAAAATCCAAAATCATTCTAGAAGGTTTTCCTCCTCACTATAGACAAAAATATCTACGAGTCACTACCCTTGGTCCCCACACAATCTCAATGAAAAATCCCCTCTAATGGTTTTGAAATCCAGCTCATGATCTCACACTTTTTTTCTCAAATTCACTCAGAATTCACACGTACCAGATTAACCAAAGTTTCTCTATATAAATCCACTCAATCATTGGCAAAGGGGGCGAGAAATCCTAACATTACTCTACAGAAAAGTATCTGGACCTATACCTAAAAGCTCATCTCCTTTGAAGATTGCTGAGTCTTTGCTTTGAAGCTCAACAATCTTGAGCTGAGCCATAACTCTAAATTGCCTCAACAATCATAACGAAGGAAGAAGAAGTCAAGCAAGATTACAAGGAAGAACACTTACCCGTGAAATAGCTTGACACTGGTAGCTCCTCGAATTTATTCTTTCTCTTTGGGTTTCCATCTCAGATGTATAATGTAACTGCATCCAAATATTGAAATTGGGGTTGGGGATTCTTAACGAGGGATAGGGTTTCATTCCTTCTAATTTTTTTATGTATGTCTTTTTATGCTTGATGTTTAGTTTTCGCTTATTTTTGTTGATGCGTCGTCCGTGTTGGTGCATGTTTAATGGTGATTTCACGTTCCTTTTTGTTGCACCCCAAAATTTGACCAAACTCTTTTCTTAATCTTTGGCTTATGTTTCATTGCATCTTAGCATCTTGCATTTGCATAGCATAGTTCTTACAGAGGATCAAGTGTTTGTTTGTGTACCATCCAAGAGGAGAGTCTTTATTGGTTTCAAGCTCAAGAAAAGGCACTGGTACAAAACATCAGAAGATTGTCAAGGGGTCCATAAGGTTTTATCATTGGTGAGAACACGAGGTAGAAGTTTATTGAATGCCTCAGAGGTCATGGTGGAGTGGAAATGGTCACTCGGTTCATCTAAACAATGCCTAGGCAAAAAAGGAGAGATTTGGGTTTCATTTTTAATCAGGCTAAATTTGTTTTTTGAGATGGTCTTCCATATGTCCTAAGGTGTTTGGGGATGGGTGATTGACCATCAACTTTAATTAGAGGAGCTTCAATTGATCAGTTGATTGAAAATCAAGAGGTTTGGAGAAAAGTCAATTGTGTAGTGAAAAAAGTCAACTCCTGACTTTTTGAGGTCAAGATCATGATCCTTAATTTCAATATTACCAATAGGTGGAATTTGATCAAGAAAAGTCAAGGGAATCATGAAAAATCAAAGGTTGTTGAAAGTTGCCATTTTGCGAATTAGGGTTTTAGAAACTTTCCATTTTTGGAAAGTTTTATGTTTGGAACAGCCATCTTCAAAGCCATTTTTCTTCATGATCAAGGTTTCAAATGAACCTTTGGCCAACATCAAAATTGTTCCTTGTATTTCAAGCTTTCTTTTGAGTACTAATTCATAATCATATGATATTTGGAGCTCAAGTTATGATCAATCAAAGTTGGAGATTTCAATGATTTCAAAAGTTGTTAAGTTTGGGCAGATTTTTGCACCACTTTGCAAGCCAATTTTCATCACCTTCTTGATGTCAAATGAAACTTTGTCCCAAATGAAAGTTGTAGAGTGTGTTCCAAGCTTTCTAAAGAGTTCAAAGTTATGGATATGCAAAGTTGGTAAAAAATAAGCCAATTTCATAACTTAGAATTTTTTCTAAGTTATTCATGAGCAGTTTGCTTGCCACGATTTTCAACCACAAATTTCATGATCTTCCAATTCTCAAATCAAGATAACTCCAACATGAAATTTTTTCTAATGCATGCCCTCTTTCATTTGAGTCCAAGATTAAAGTAATTGGATTTATGAGCACAAAGTTATCATTGATCAAAGTTGGTACATTGAACATTTTGGCCAAAGAATGAAATGTGGGTTTTGTTGTTTTGCTTTTGTTCATCAGCCTTAACACTCTCCCATGCGCATGGGAGGATGTGTTTGTTGCTACCAAGTTTTGCCAAAACCAGCCTAATACCCTTTTTTTCCATTTTGTTCATTTTCAAATAATTGCCCAAATGAGCTATGAGCCAAAATCAACACAGCCCAATGTCTTCTCCATGCTGTTGCAAGCTGACTAGGAAAGCAACTGATGCAGCAGCTTGTCGCAACTGCAAAAAACAACCGGCAGAAAAACATAAGAGTCACCACTTTCATTATTTATCCCACAGAGGGAAAGGAAACGATCGGAAAAACCTAACGGAAAAGGGAAAAGACAAGGTCATCACAACCATGTCTGGATTCGAGAGTCAGTTACGCAAGGGGAAGGTATTAGCATCCCTCACGTCCGTCGTACTCGAAGGGATCCATGCATTGTTGTCTATCTAAAAGGGTGTGTTGATACTATCTAGCTAAAGGCTCAGGGACAAAAGAAAAGTAAAAGAGAAGTGACTCGGCATAGCATTGTCGTTTTGTGCCTACGTACTCCCTCGTGCAATGGGAAAGTCAAAGTCAACGTAGTTCGACTAACTACGGGTGAAGGGGGAAGGTTGCTCGCCAAGACATCGCGTCTTATGCCTACGTACTTTCATCTGGTATGAAATATCAGAGCAAATGTATTTTGGGCTAAAAGGAACACCGATTGGTTCAAAAGTTTTTTAGGCACGGGTAGGGTTAACAAGTAGTTCTAGCAATTGGTGTATGCAGCTCGACCATTGAAGACTTAGGCGTTACCGTTTGCGATGGAACTAAGAGTTAAAAACACTCTTTTTGTGAAAAGATTTTCTTGATTAGAACCCCAAAGGGTGAAAAAGGTTTGAAGTTTTTTTGTGTTTTTTAGAGAAGAAGTGTTTTGAATTTGAGTGTTTATAATGTATGTTGTACTAAAGTCTAAAACCTAAGATCGAATGCATCGTATATCGTCCTAAGGACGTATACTAAACACTCTAGGCAATTGAGATGTGGCCCCTCAATCACCATTTCCCAAGTATAAGGCTCATGGCACAACATTCATTATCCTTATTAAGTATGTTAAGATTGAATGAAGGTGAAAAGAGAAGAAATGACCACTAATGGGGGACTAATTCAATCCTAAAAGTTGTCATGCAAAGTGGACTTAAAGTAGAGTTTGAAAAGGGGAACTACCTAAAGTTATCATGCATGTTTAGAACCCTAATGTCTATCATAACCTCTCTGAACAAGAGAGGTTAGAAATCCTAAGGTAAGAAAGACAAAAGAAGAAGAAGAAACAACAAAAGAAACATGCAAATGAAAGAATGCATACATTGAATGCACAAGTAGAATGAAAGTGGGAGGAAAATAGTGCGGGGAAGTAGCCTCCACAAGCTCATCTCAACCAAGCATGCATATGATAAATGCAAAGAAGAAAGAAGAAGAAGAAATGCACAAGAAGAAATCACACATAGGGAGAAATCACACAAACAAGGCAAACATGTCACATATGGAAACCCTAAATGGAAGAAACAAAAGAAACACACAAATGAACATAATTTTGACCTAAAAATGATCATACAGTAAGCTCAACATGTCTAATATATGAAACAAGAAGAGTTGAGAGCTTAATGGATCCACAAATGTCATTTCCAATTCAAACTAGGTCATGCACTTGTATGAACCTTCCTTGGAGGTAACTTGACTTGCAAGTTACCTCAAAATTAGGAAAATGGTCTAAAAATAAACAAATAAAATGCACAAGAAAGCTAAACATGTTGGCAAACAGAGGCCACAAGCACAAGGCAAATATTCCCTCAAAGCACCATCAAAAGAAAAAATTCATTTAGATGTACCACTTTGAAATGGGAGAAACAAAGGCAAAAAGAAAAGCCACAAAAGTCAACAAGCCAGGGGCAAAATGGTCCTCAAAAATTGGTCAACTCATCATTGAGATGAGGATCAATTTTCATTCATTGGATCAAAAAGAAATGAGAGAAACAAATGCAAGAACAAACAATGCTACAATTTAACTCATTTAAAACAAATCCAATATTTAATTCTTTTTTTAAATTGAAAATAAAATCAAAAACATAAAATAAAAATATTCTAAAAATAAAGGACATCTTAAAGTTCATGAAAAATATTTTTGTTGAATTTTTAGAACAATGGAGCTATTTTATATGATTTAAATTGAAAACAGAATAAAAGAAAATAAAAGAAAGAAAATAAGAAGAAAAAGAAAAAACATTGGTTCAAATAGCAATGAAATGCAGTGCAAAATGAGAACGGGCCCAACAGGGGGCGCGCATAGCAAGCGAGATCCAACCCAAAACAATAAAACAAAAACTCTGGTGATCAAGCATGCAAGAGTCAAACAAGGAGCATAGTGGAAATCATTGTAGATCACATGATCAACTAGTATGCAAATCATGAGGCTCAGAGCATGCCAGCACATTAATGAGAATTTGAATATGATTACATGCATTCAGTCAAAGCAAGAACATCGTATTTCTTAATCCTGTCCGTGAGTGTGAAAAGTATGCAAATCGTGTGGTCTAAAACGTGACACCACATCATCTTCTTCATTTGAAAATAGGAGGGAACCAGGTGGTGGCTGGACTGCAACTCCGGTCATCTTCTTCGCAGCTCCGGCCACCGTGTCTCACACAACAACACGCAGGCATGAAAGTGAACTAAAATGGACAAACTCTATATGAAAATTAATCTACAGATCACAAGGAATCCAAATCCAACATCCAAATTCCTTAATAATGCATAACAAACTCAACTCGAAGCCAAACATATTTGTGCATCAAGAACAAAAGTTCACCAAACTCACTCAATTTTGTGCAAACATCATCTACACGTTATGGAAATCACAGATCAAGCAAGAATTAAGCAAGAACACTCAATAATAGATCAATCCAAGTCCAAACAGTTTGGAGCTCATAACATCAACCATCACAAATTCCAGTTCATTTTAGTTATTAATGATCTACATGTTTCCTATGTCTCAAGTATGCAAAAATGGCAGAGAATCATGGCATAATGAGAGAGATAAGTTAAAAAGAAGATACCTAGTGGAGAACTTCCACTGAGCCTTCAACTCTTGATGAAGCTTGAAGATGAATGTACAGAATTACTCCACAAACTTCAATAAAGTTTTTGCAATCCACATTTAGCTTGATATGGCTTGGATCTCAGAATTCGAATTTTGAATTTTGTTCACTTTTTCCAAATGCTCTAGCTCCAATTCTGCTTCCAATTCGTGTTCTGATGATTTGTGAATGATATAAACCTTTTATGTGATGGATTTGAATCATAAGAAAGCCCAATGGCAGCCCCTAGAGCCCAATTGCAAATCCAACTTTTCTTCACTTTTTCACTTGTTCAAGTGCACGAAAATGCCTCCACTTTGCCTCCAAAATGCTTCAAATCATCTGCTGGTAGTGTATGGAGTATGATAGGTTGTGATTTGATCCTTGTTTGATCTCCATGGTTGATATTGATTGTGTAACTTAATCTTGAAGTAAGCTTGAAAATGGCTCATCAAAACACACCAAATTCAAATTCTGAAATTGCCGATGTGCTTAAAACATGTTTTGCACTCAAAATATGTACCTACTTGCACAAAAATGATGCATAATGAATTAATTCCAAATTTTCCCTTTTAAGCTTTTTCCATGAAAATTCCTCCACCAATTCTCCATTCCAAGCTAAATCCATGACTTCTTAATGTTTTATTGAACAATTGACACCATTTGGAGCATATTTTATGTTGGAAAAAACTCCATTTGAAGTGTGCAAGTTGGTGAAATGGACCTATAATTTTATGACCTATAATCTCACTTTCCCAAAATACCCCTGACTTGCAAGCCTCATAACTTGAGTTCTACAAATCAGATGAAAGACTTTTGGTACTCTTTGGAAATCTAAGATCATGAGGAACAACTTTCATGTTCATCAAAAGTTGAGGATAAACATCCTTCTAGGTCAAAAATGGCTTAGAAGTTGGTTGACTTTTGTTGACCAAAATCACATTCATCTGATGACCTGTAACTTGTCTGCATCATAACTTGAGTTCTATAAATCCAATCAAGGACTTCTAGTACTCAAAAGAAAGCTAAGAACATTCTCTACAAGTTTCATGTTGGTTAAAAATTGAGATGAGACTTGTATCTTGAGATAGGTAGTCTTGAAGCTGAGGACTAAAGAGGGGGTTTTACACTGAGAACCCTAATTTAGTAACTTCTCACACTCTTGATTCTTGATGAATTGATCTTGAAATGATATATCATGTATCTTAACACAAAATTCCATAACCACAAAGACTTGGAATTGAGTCTTAATCTCCTTTGATTTCACAATTGACTGAGGATTAACCAAATGAAAACCCTAGATGCACAATTCTTGACTGTGGCTTCTTTCACATCACACAACCACTTGAATAAGCCCCAACATGGCTCTTAAAGCACTCAATGAGATCTCTCAACATCCCATATCCATAATCATGAACTCCCAATCCTCTGATGCTTTTTAACTGACCTCCAAGTTAGGAGCTGACCCACATACATCCATCCATCCTTTCACAAGACTATTGACCACTTCTAGATGACTTGATGACCATTCAAACTTGAGTAACAACCCTTGCCTAGGCTTAACACTCTGGGTAACCTCCTTTTGCTATGTACAACCTCTTGATCCCTTGTTAAATGAAACATGTTATACTTTGCAAATGCTAGAAGAAAATGAAATAAAACACAAGCCAGCTAAAGAAAAAGGTTGGGCAAATTTTGGGGTGCAACAGCTGCCCCTATTCAAACGACTTGGACCTGAATGAGTGAAAAGAGAACGTCTTTCACGCAATCAAGGTAAAAGACGGTTGAATACTAAAGAACCCGGAAATTTGCCAACTGCAGAAACAAAACTGCAGACCCCGACTAGGGGTGAAATCTTTGGAAAACTGAATCCGAAAAACAATAATGACACACAATCTGAAGAGCACACGACCTCGCCGTCAATTATTAACACTAATTCCTATGACATCACCGTTAGACATAGACATTAACTCTATAATAACAATTGACATCACCTTCAATCTTCTACTTCAAGTTGGTAGAATAGCTAACATCGTCGTTAGACCTCTGTTAGATAAAACAGACATCGAATCCAAATACACGATTCTCTGACATTGCCTCCAGTCATTAAAAACATCCAACCGGTAAATCACACCTGACATCACCGTCCGTCAAAATAAGACGTCTGACATCACCGTCGAACAATCGCAAAGTTGATTAAACCACTGACATCACCGTCAATAACCCAAACGTCTGACATCGCCGCCAGAAAAAATAGAACATCCAACATCGTCGCTGAGAAACTATATCATCTGACATTGCCGCCAGAAACCAAAATCACCTGACATTGCCGCCAGAAACAAACATCCAACATCGCCGCTGGAAAACCATATCATCTGACATCGCCGCCAGAAACAAACATCCAACATCGCTGCTGGAAAACCAAAAATCACCTGACATCGCTGCTGGAAAACCATATCATCTGACATCGCCGTTAGAAACCAAAATCCGATAAACATATGGTATCGCCACGAGACAACCACAATGTTAATAAACATCTGACATCTCCGCCAGCTAACTATAATTCTGAGAAACACCTGACATCACCGTCAAGTACCTGTGGGGATAAAGAACTCTAACATCGCCACTAGACAACCACGATGCTAATAAACATCTGACATCACTGCCAGACAAACATAAATCTGATAAGCATTCATCATCGCCGTCAGATAACGGAACTGAATCAACAAAACGAATATTAGAGATACGGAGACCACCCTGCTGGGATAACAACCTACTCATGCCAATAAAAATTGGATTTATGCTGAGAAACGGGCCCTCGCTAGCCTCCCTTTTAAAGAAAATACCAATGTGACAACGTTCCTTCATTCTGCTAAGGAAGAGAGAACAAATCTGTTGGGGAAACCACCCCTTTCAATTTGCTGGGGATTGCTCCGCCAAGGAACAAACCTAACCAGACTGCAAATTACTCTGTGGGAAGAAAATCCAATCATAACTCACTGGAGATAGAAGTACGAACTTCACTTATTGGGGAAGTAGGTTCAGGCTGGGAATAAGATGAACTTCATCCACACCTCTTTTCCCCAAGGATAACGACCCTGCAAAACTGAACAAACAGACAAGATATCCTACGCAAATGGAACTATCTCAGCCATCATTCATGATGTTGTTCAATTACTTCAAAGTTTTAACAATTATTGGCCAAGGCCTGCAAGTTTATGTAAGTGCAAGTTCATTAAAACATTGGGCATTTTCACAAACAAACAGTAAGAGTTAAAACAAAGCACACATATCAAGTACTGAATGGTATATGTTTATTGATAAATGGCCTGTAAATAGGCAAAGTTTTACAACAGATGCAACTCCTGAAAAGAGGAAGCTGCGCAAAAACAAATACAGATATGCACAGAAATATACAAAAGTGTACAAAAATGTTCGCAACGTGGCACAGACAAACACCATGAGCTGATCCCTCTATGACTCGCCTGACTCTGATGCTTCCCCTATACTTCGTCTCCAGAAGAGATTGATTCGGATAAACAACCCTCAGATTCTCCCAATCCACTAAGCAATGAAGTTCCAACGCATATCACAGTCATTTGCTTTTTCAATCCCTAACTTTTGCCTGAACCGCCCTTTCGGGTTTTCGATTCACCGGGATACCCATTTTTTCCAAAGTCACCTTTTCAGGTTTTCGACTTTGCGGGTTTACATCTTTTCATTTTTATCCCTAATTTTTTCCCGAACCTATTTTCCTTTTTTATGGTTCGCCGGGATGCCCCATTTTTGCCTGGACTTTTCTTTTTGTGTCCAGCGGGTCTCTTTTAAGCAAAGTATTTTTTAACTGCGTCTGCGTTCACATGGGATGTGAAATCTTCGCCATTCATGGTGGCTAACAACAAGGCTCCTCCGGAGAAGACCTTTCGAACGACATATGGACCTTCATAATTAGGAGTCCATTTTCCCCTGTGATCTGATTGCAGTGGAAGAATCTTTTTCAGCACAAGATTGTCCGTCTGAAAGCTTCGAGGGCGTACCTTCTTGTTGTAAGCTTTCTTCATCCGGCTCTGGTACAAATGACCATATGCAATTGATGCTAGCCTCTTCTCATCCATCAGACTAAGTTGATTCAATCGACTATTTATCCACTCTGCCTCATCAAGCTTGACGTCAACCAGAACTCTCAAAGAAGGAATCTCGACCTCCAATGGTAGGACAACTTCCATACCATATACCAGTGAGAAAGGAGTTGCCCCGGTTGATGTACGTACCGTCGTACGATACTTGTGAAGAGCAAAGGGCAACATCTCATGCCAATCTTTGTAAATGACAACCATCTTTTGCACTATCTTCTTAATATTCTTGTTGGCTGCTTCAACGATGCCATTCATCTTCGGCCGATAGGGCGATGAGTTGTGATGCTCAATCTTGAAGTTCTGGCATAACTCCTTCATCATCTTATTGTTTAGATTCGAACCATTGTCAATAATGATTCGCTCAGGAATTCCATATATGCAGATGATATCCTTCTTTATGAACCAGGCTACGACTTGCTTTGTGACATTGGCGTACGAGGCTGCTTCAACCCATTTGGTGAAGTAGTCGACGACTACCAAGATGAACCGATGACCGTTGGATGCGGTGGGCTCGATCTTGCCAATCATATCAATGCCCCTCATGGAGAAAGGCCACGGGGACGCCATAACATTCAATGGGCACGACGGTACATGTATCTTATCTGCATAAATCTGGCATTTATGGCATTTCTTCGCAAATTCAAAACAATCTGACTTCATAGTTAGCCAATAATACCCTGCTCGTAAGAGTTTCCGAGACATGGCATGTCTGCTGGCATGTGTACCGAAAATATCCTCGTGGAATTCTTCCATAAGCAACGTTGCTTCTTTTTCATCCACACATCTCAACATCACCAAATCATGGTTCCTTTTGTAAAGCACACCATCTGGGTTTAGATAAAAGTTGCCAGACAACCTCCTCAGCGTCTTCTTATCCTGAGCCAAAGCCCCTGGTGGATACTCTTGCTTCTTGAGGAAGTTCTATATATCGTAAAACCATAGCTTGCCATCAGCAGCCTCTTCAATGGCGAATACGAAAGCGGGTTTGTCCAAGCGAGAAATGACTATTCTGGGAGCATCATTCCAAAAATTCACTTTGTACATCGAAGATAGTGTTGCCAAAGCATTGGCCATCTGATTCTCTGCTCGTGGTACATGGTGAAAATGTACCCGATCGAAGAAGGGTAATAACCTCCTTGCATAATCTCTGTAAGGAATTAGATTTGGTTGACGAGTTTCCCACTCTCTCATGATTTGATTAACCACTAGCGCTGAATCGCCATATACATCCAAATTCTTGATTCTCAGACCAATAGCCTCTTCCAGACCCATGATACATGCTTCGTACTCAGCTTCATTGTTAGTGCAAGGGAACGTCAACTTGGCAGTGAACGGGATATGAGTTCCATGAGGAGTTGTAATAATTGCCCCGATTCCACTACCATAGGAGTTGACAGCACCGTCAAATATCATTTGCCACTGAGAATCCTTCTCTGGACCTTCACCGTGTAATGGTTCTTCATAATCTTTCGCTTTAAGGAACATGATATCCTCGTCAGGAAATTCAAACTTCATCGGTTGATAATCTTCGATAGGCTGCTCAGCAAGGTACTCTGAAAGAACACTTCCCTTGATGGCTTTCTGAGAAACATATTGTATATCGTACTCTATCAGTACCATCTACCACCTGGAAATTCTTCCTGAGAGTGCCTGCTTCTCGAAGACATACTTGATCAGATCCATCTTCGAAATCAGCATGGTTGTGTGATTCAGCATGTATTGTCTCAAAAGTTTGGCAGCCCAAGCAAGTGCGTAACACGTTTTCTCGAGCATTGAGTAACGGGACTCACAATCTATGAACTTTTTACTCAAATAATAAATCGCATGCTCCTTTCTTCCAGTCTCGTCGTGTTGACCGAGAACACAACCCATACTGCTCTCAAGAACCGTTAGTACGTGATTAAAGGACTTCCAGCTACTGGGGGTATCAATATCGGAGGCTCCTGCAAGTATTCTTTTATTTTATCAAATGCTTTTTGACACTTTTCATTCCAGACAACCGCCTGATCTTTCTTTAACAATTTAAACATTGGTTCACACGTGGTTGTGAGATGAGATATGAATCGAGCAATGTAGTTCAATCTCCCTAGGAAACCACAAACCTCTTTTTCTGTTTTCGGCGCCGGCATGTCTTGTATGGCTTTTATCTTTGCAGAATCGACCTCGATTCCTTTTTCACTGACAATAAACCCCAATAACTTTCCGGACCGAACTCCAAAAGTGCACTTATTTGGATTCAACCTCAATCTGAACTTCCTAAGCCTCTCAAACAGCTTCAACAAGTTGACCAGATGCTCTTCCTCCGTTTGCGACTTTGCTATCATGTCATCAACATAGACCTTGATCTCATGATGAATCATATCATGAAACAAAGTGACCATAGCCTGCTGGTAAGTTTCCCCTGCATTTTTAAAACCAAAGGCATTACTTTGTAACAGAACATCCCCCACGGTGTAATGAATGTCGTATTCTCCATATCTTCCGGTGCCATTTTTATCTGGTTATAACCGGAGAAGCCATCCATGAAGGAAAACACCGAAAATTGAGCCGTATTTTCGACCAATACGTCAATATGAGGGAGCGGGAAGTCATCCTTTGGGCTCGCCTTATTCAAACCCCGATAATCAACACACATCCGTACCTTACTGTCTTTCGTCGGTACAGGCACTATGTTGGCGACCCACGGTGGGTAAGTAGTCACGGCTAAAAATCCAGCGTCCAACTGTTTCTGAACCTCTTCCTTGATTTTTACCGCCATATCTGGTCTTGTCCTTCTAAGCTTCTGCTTGACCGACGGACATTCCTCGCGCAACGGCAAGCGATGAACCACTATGTTGGTATCAAGCCCAGGCATATCCTCGTACGACCAAGCAAAGATGTCACTATACTCTTGAAGCATCTCGACCAGTCTTTGCTTGATGTCACTCTGTAGCGCAGCTCCTATCCGAACATTTTTGACAACTTCTTCAGAACCCAGATTAATAACCTCGATTTCCTCCTGATGAGGCAGAATGATCTTCTCTTCTTGTTTCAAAAGTCTGGCTAACTCTTCAGGCAGGTCTTCATCCTCATCAATCTCTTCTTCAGCTTGATATATCGGTTGATCAAAGTCGAAGCGAGTCATAGGAGGTTCTGAATCGGTGTCATCTACAATAGGAGTCCTGCAATAAAAATGGTTAAATGTTTCAAACAATATGCAAACAAGTATAAACCACATTGTCATTTCATTGTGAAAAAATAAAAAATAAGAAAGACAGAGATCAAAAAATTTGAATGAGAAGACGCCCTTTGATTAATTGATAAACAATGCTCAGACATAAACAAATAAGGCCCTGAAATAAAATACCACTATGCTCCGGGTAGAACATAAGGCAATACAATAATTGGAAAAACAAATCATTATTGTTTTGTCGTCACTTGAATGAATTCTTCAATTGATCAATTACGCAGGCTCTGTCCTGGAATACACGGCTTGATCTAGGCGTCCATATCACAATCACTGTCTCCGTCTTCGTCAGATACATCATTGATTCTCTCAAAGATGACTCCCCCTTGGTGAACTGCACGGGCCCTTTATAGCGTGGCGCGCTCTGCGAGGCTGAAGAAGAGGAGAATGACGGTCGATACCCTAAACCAAATTTGTCTTGTTTGTAGGGAATCTCCAATACTTGTCCCCATCCCTGCACTGCCCCAGTCTGTAGCACTGTTTGAGCTTCTTTAAACGAGTACATAGCCACTTCTGACACCTTACTCACAACAGGCGACTTGTCTTTAATCTTAACCGCTTCGAAGGCCTGGCAAAGAGTTTCATGGATCTCTCCATCCACTTCAACATACTTAAAGGATGATAAATGACTGACCATGATATCCTCCTCCCCGCATACCGTAACAACGCTACCGCCAACCATGTATTACAGCTTTTGATGCAGCATAGAGGTTACAGCTCCCGCTGAATGAATCCATGGGCGACCTAGTAAACAACTGTAGGCCGACTGGATATCCATGATGTAAAACATTGCATCGAAAACTTCAGGTCCAACCTGAATAGGCAAAGTTACCTCCCCAAACACAGATCTTCGGGTTCCGTCAAACGCACGCACCAACAAATCACTTGGCGTGCAAATCAACCCTTGCATATATAAATTCATTAGGGCCTTCTTTGGAAGCATGTTTAAGGATGATCCCGTATCCACAAGCACGTGAGACATGACATCCCCTCGGCATTCTAAAGATATGTACAACGCACAATTATGATTTCTACCTCTTGGCGTCAAATCCAAGTCTGTAAAGCCTAAGCAATTTCCTGGGTTTACGTACGCCACAACTCCCTCGAGTTGATTGACCGAAATTTCTTGTGGCACGTAAGCAGTGTTTAATATTCTCAGCAATGCATTCCTATGCGCCTCCGAGCAAAGTAGCAACGACAAGATAGATATTTTGGAAGGAGTTTGCTGCAAATGATCGACTATCTTGTAGTCGCTTTTCCGAATCAGCCTCATAAACTTCTCCGCGTCTTTCAACAAAGACTCCTTCTCCCCAGATTGAGAATTATCCTCCACTACCGGTCTTTTCCCCTTGTCCACCTTATCAACAGTCACTTCAGGCGACGAAAAGACTCGGCCACTGCGAGTAATACCTCCTGCTCCCACGAGATTGTCAACTGAACTTGCAGGGGGATCATTCAAGTTTATCTTCTGTCCATTATAGTACACTTCGACCCCGTAGCTCCATGGAATAGCCTTAGTGCTCTCAAAAGGCACATGACCCGCTTTTGTGATAGTTATCGTTGGTGGCTTTGGTGCATAAATAGTAACAGTCTTGTACGGGATGGAGATTGTTGCAATCTCATCCTTTTCTTCAGCCACCAAATCCTCAGACTCTCTTCCAATAGAACAGTCAAATTGTAAAACTCCGTTATCCATCATCTCCTGAACACATTTTTTCAACAGTCCACATCCTCTCTCAGGATTAGCAAGACACTCAATACAGTCCTCAGCACAGCCCGAGAAAACACCCCCCCTTTAGCAATTTGGCTTTCACAAAGCTTAAGGGTATCTTCAGTTCATCAACATCGGTCATCATATTCAACACCTCCTCCTTGATAATTGCATTAACCCCAGCCTGCCCATGATTCGGCATGGGATTTTGCACCATATTGGGAACATCATTAGAAAAATTAATCGCCTTACTGTCAATCATGTCTTGCACCTTATGCTTAAAGGCCTTGCAATTGTCAATATTGTGCCCCGGGGCACCCGAATGAAACTCACAGTGGGCATTTGCATCGTACCCAGGTGGAGGTGGTCCAGTCAAAGAATCCATAGTCCTTTTTTGAATCAATTGTAGTTGTAGCAAAGCTTGCAATAACTGGGAATATGGCATGGGAAGGGCATCAAAATGTCTGTTCACTGCCGCCCGACCTCTATCTTGGTATTTTCTGTACCCCTGTTGATTTTGTTGTGGTCGTTGCTGTTGTGGTTGTTGTTGTTGTGGTTGTTGAACTGCTAGAATGGTAATGCTAGCAATCTGCTGTTGTTGCCGATTCTAACCTCTATTTCTTCCTCGTGAACTGGATACAGCGTTAGTATCTCCCTCTCACCTTGTGTTTCCGAACACCTTCTTATTCCCTCCAGCCGAGGGCATCTCACCAGCATTGATCTTTCCTAACTTAATTCCATTCTCCACCCTCTCCTCGGTGATTATTAAGTCAGAAAAGCTGCCTGACATGCTGCTGATGAGCTTTTCATAATAAACGCCTAGCAAGGTAGCGACAAACATATCCATAAGTTCTCGCTCTACCATTGGTGGTTGTACCCTAGTTGCCAATTCTCGCCATCTTTGAGCATATTCCTTGAAGCATTCATTGCTCTTCTGTGAGAGGTTTTGAAGTTGGACCCTGTTGGGAGCAAGGTAACTATTATATTGATAATGTCTCACAAATGCTTCGGCCAGATCCTTCCAACTACGGACATTTGTGGGCTCCAAGCTCATGTACCATTCCAGCGAGGGACCAGATAAACTATCCTGGAAGAAATGCATAAGTAGTTTCTCGTCATCGGAATACGCATACATCTTGCGATAATAAGACCTCAGATGAACCCTATAGCAAGTGGTACCCTTGTATTTATCAAATTCTGGGACTTTGAACTTTGGTGGCACTCTCAATCCCGGGATCAGCCCCAGGTTAGACATATCCAGCCCCATAGAGTTTTGGCATTCAAGAGACCTCATCTTCTCTTCAATCATCTTAATCCTCCTATCAGCCTCGGAGGGTAATTCAGCAGCTACAACTCTTGGTGAGAACACATCCTCTTGCCTATCCTCATTCCATATATGGTCCATATTACCGTGTATGGCACACGTGGTGTCGAGGCCATAGCCGTTTCCATTACCATTACCACCATTAGCAAAACCAGCATGATTAAAACTTGTCGCATTTCCAGCACCAGTAGCGTGAGCATTCCCTCCAGCAGTAGGGATGACTAAGGTTGGCATAGAATTGTCTGCACGAGGAGTCTCAATATGAGGAGGGTTAGCAGCAGTCCCACCGTGTAACACACCATCACTATCAACTCGTACAATCAGAGGTTGCACTAAAGTCTGAAGTTGCGCCTGGCCACTAGCAACCCCTTGAATGACCTCCATCAGATGTGCCATCCGATCTCTCATCTCTTGCATTTCTTCCTGCATCTGATCCATGGTTTCTTCTGGTACCGTGCCGGTGAGTTGTCAAGTCAGCAATCCTGAAACACTAGTAAACCACAGGAGAAATAAGGTTAACAGTTCTGGTGCACCTACAAATGCGAGAAAAATGCTAAAATGCAGACATGTATTTATGTAACAGGGAAATTTCCCCCTCGATTCTAGTTTCCAGAAAAATATAACAATGGAGAACCCTACGGACAAGCATAGAACGCCAACTCCTCATATATAAATCAAAGGCCAGCAGGCAATATACAAGCTACAACTTAGTACAATAAGGAAAAGACCTCAACCAACAAGCCTGGTGATAGTCAAATACAACAAATAAGCAACCAAAACTACAACAGAAATAAACAAGATGGTCAAGTAGGATGACATGATCGGAAGTCCTTTAACAACTTTAGCGTCTCAGGATGATCCGGCCTAGCAAGTAGTCCCTGAATAAGCAAATCCTGCTGGCTAACAGTATGCTGCAGACTGTCAACATGGTCTTCCAAAGCTTCTTCTCCGAAACATGCCTCAAGCCTGCGTCTCTTGGAGTCATCTCTAAATCTGAGATCCTTCAAGTTCGCGATCGCTTCATTCAACCTGTACTCACTGTCTCGTCTAAGTGATGCTTCTGCTGCAATCTCCCCATCTTTGGCATTGAGTTGTGCCTTCAACTTGCTGATCTGAAGCTTTAACTTGTCTTTGTGCTCTTTGTTATTGGTGAGCGTGGCATTCCATACTGATTCAAACTTAGAGATTCTCAAGTAAGCCTTATTCAACTCTTCCTTCTTAGTGGCAAGAACAATGTGGACGGCGTTTAAGTCTCGGCCTGTGCGCTCTCTGTCACTAGTCTCCTTAGTTAGATTCGTACCCAATTTGTTCACAAGCTCGGTTTGTCTCTTGAAGGAATGAACTGCATCGATCTTCTCACTTCGAAGCTGGATGATCTATTTCTCCAATTCTTCATTAGCTTTTCTCAGCTCTTCCTTCTCCAACAATACCTGATTGTATTTCTGGATATCTACGGTAGTGGGTTCCTCTATCATGAGAGGATATAGAGGTGCAACTGAAGGATATGGCATCAGGAACTTCACAGCTCTATCACGAATCCAAGTCAGGTAAGGGTCATATGCTCGGCTGTTACTCTTCCCTAAGGCTAATTCCCCTTTCCGATGAATGTTATTCCACGCATGCTCAAGTCTTCCCAGAGCCTCTCCCTCTAATAAACTAGTAAGGTACAGAGATTCTTGTATCTCCTCTTCTCTAGGAGGCTCCCTCAGTGCGTACCCGAATTGTCTGACTAATAGAGAAGGATTATAGTTGATGCAACCCTTCCTTCCAACCAAAGGGACATTAGGAAAACCTCCACAACTATAAACAATATCTTTACCAAGCAAGTCCCGGTCAAACCAAATAATATTCTCTGCAGATAAACCCATCAACCTTTCCGACCATTCTGAAGTACTGGCACTGGCAACAAACGGACCCGTCTTGGGCAGATGACTAATAAACCATGTATACAACAAAGGAACACAACAAGCTACATTCTTTCCCCTTTGTTTCTCATTCTTGTAGTGCACAGAATGATAAACATCTCCAAGAAGGGTGGGCACTGGGTTGCCTGAAGCTAGGATATGGAACGCATCTACATCCACAAAGTCTGGAAGATTAGGAAACAGAATAATGCCATATATAGAAATAGCCAGAATGGCGCTAAACACAATCCAACAACCATCCTTAGCGCACTTCTAAGCTTTCTAAATCAAGCAAAGCAAAGGAAAACCATACATCCCAAGTCTCCGGATCATCTTCCCATCTAACTCTGAAGCCTCAAGATGAAAAATAGCGGCAAGCTCAACCAGATCAGGCTTAGTATCAACAAGGACAAACGGCATCTGATTCCGAATGGGTACCCCTAACAGCTCAGAATATTCCTCTAGTGTAGGAGCCAAGACGTAGTCAGGAAAGACGAAGCATCTCAACTGGGCATCATAAAACTGTAGGAGAGCATAGACACCACTAATCTCATATTCAGAGGGCTTACGGACATATCTCAATAATCTCCCATAAGACTTCCTGAAATCTTCCATTACTGCTTTTTCACCCAAGGCAGTCAAACTCAACAAAGTACTAATATCCGCAACTGGAAACCTATAGGCCACTGTACTCTTCAGGGACTCCATATCAGCAATGAGGGAAAAAGATCACTAGAATGAAAGGAGAAATATGCACCTGCAACATAAATACATGTTAATGAAATGCAGATGAAAATGCGAATGCAAATGCAAACAAGGGATCAAGACTGTTATGTTGTTGGTCGAGAAAAACCAGAGCTTCACCTTAACAAGAAAAAAGTACCGACAGTAGGACCCACTGATATCAGGAACACAGATTCATACTTGCAAAGAACCGGGTAATCTAAAAGCCAAGGTTTCCTGCACAACCCAATCCATCTCATAGGTGTGGACCTATCCACTGACAAGGTTCGGCATCCTATGCGTTCATCAGCGTCACAGACTTTCTGGAAATGATGATACGTTCACCATTTCTGGTTTGGCATCATCGTCTCCTGAAGAGGCCTCACTTAGCTGACTCACAAATGATCGGTTCCTAGAGTCGACAATTCTCAAATCCAAAATCCCAACCGATCCTAAGGATCTGAAGGAAAATCATCAAAGAGAATCTCGTCTGAGTGTGAATTTCATGGGGAACTATATCTGCTAAGCAAACAGGCCCTCACTAGTCTCCACTACTAATGCTAGGTATGTACTCAAGCCCAGGTCCAGCTTATCACTCATCAGAACTCCCCATTCCCACAGCACAGCACAAATGATATATGATGCGGAAAATAAATGCGGGAAAGTAAAATGTGAAAGTAAATAAAGCACACATGTACAACACCCAAAGATAAACAAACAAGCGCTAGGACTGACTCGCATAGGGAACCAGAGTCGCCAGCTGTCACAACTGCGAAAAACAACCGGCGAAAAAACAGAAGAGTCGCCACTTTCGTTATTTATCCCACAGAGGGAAAGGAAACGATCAGAAAACCTAACAGAAAAGGGAAAAGACAAGGTCATTGCAACCATGTCTGGATTCGGGAGTCGGTTACGCAAGGGGAAGGTATTAGCACCCCTCACGTCCGTCGTACTCAACGGGATCCATGCATTGTTATCTATCTAAAAGGGTGTGTTGATACTATCTAGCTAAAGGCTCAGGGACAAAATAAAAGGAAAAGAGAAGTGACTCAGCAGACCATCGCCGTTCTGTGCCTACGTACTCCCTCGTGCAATGGGAAAATCAGAGTCAACGTAGTTCGACTAAATATGGGTGAAAGGGGAAGGTTGCTCATCAAGACATCGTGTCTTGTGCCTACGTACTTTCATCTGGTATGAAAGATCAGAGCAAACGTAGTTCGGGCTAAAAGGAACACCGATTGGTTCAAAAGTTTTTTAGGCCCGAGTAGGGTTAACAAGTAGTTCTAGCAGTTGGTGTATGCAGCTCGACCATTGGAGACTTAGGCGTTACCGTTTGCGATGGAACTAAGAGTTAACAACACTCTTTTTGTGAAAAGATTTTCTTGATTAGAACCCCAAAGGGTGAATAAGGTTTAAAGTGTTTTTGTGTTTTTTAGAGAAGTGTTTTGAATTTGAGTGTTTATAATGTATGTTGTACTAAATTTTAAAACCTAAGATCGAATGCGTCGCATATCGTCCTAAGGACGTATACTAAACACTCTAGGAAATTGAGAGGTGGCCCCTAAATCACCATTTCCCAAGTATAAGGCTCATGGCACAACATTCATTATCCTTATTAAGTATGTTAAGATTGTATGAAGGTGAGAAGAGAAGAAAGGACCACTAATGGGGGACTAATTCAATCCTAAAAGTTGTCATGCAAAGTGGACTTAAAGTTGAGTTTGAAAAGAGGAACTACCTAATGTTATCATGCATGTTTAGAACCCTAATGTCTATCATAACCTCTCTTGAACAAGAGAGGTTAGAAATCCTAAGGGAACTACCTAATGTTATCATGCATGTTTAGAACCCTAATGTCTATCACAAAGGTCATTTCCAATTCAAACTAGGTCATGCACTTGTATGAACCTTCCTTGGAGGTAACTTGACTTGCAAGTTACCTCAAAATTAGGAAAATGGTTCAAAAATAAACAAATAAAATGCACATGAAAGCTAAACATGTTGGAAAACAGGGGCCACAAGCACAAGGCAAATATTCCCTCAAAACACCATCAAAATAAAAAATTCATTTAGATGTACCACTTTGAAATGGGAGAAACAAAGGCAAAAAGAAAAGCTACAAAAGTCAACAAGCCAGGGGCAAAATGGTCCTCAAAAATTGATCAACTCATCATTGAGATGAGGATAAATTTTCATTCATTGGATCAAAAAGAAATGAGAGAAACAAATGCAAGAACAAACAATGCTACAATTTAACTCATTTAAAACAAATCAAATATTTAATTCTTTTTTTAAATTGAAAATAAAATCAAAAAAATAAAATAAAAATATCCTAAAAATAAAGGACATCTTAAAGTTCATGAAAAATATTTTTGTTTAATTTTTAGAACAATGGAGCTATTTTATATGATTTAAATTGAAAACAGAATAAAAGAAAATAAAAGAAAGAAAATAAGAAGAAAAAGAAAAAACATTGGTTCAAATAGCAATGAAATGCAGTGCAAAATGAGAATGGGCCCAGTAGGGGGCGCGCATAGCAAGTGAGATCCAGCCCAAAACAATAAAATAGAAACTCTGGTGATCAAGCGTGCAAGAGTCAAACAAGGAGCATGGTGGAAATCATTGCAGATCACATGATCAACTAGTATGCAAATCATGAGGCTCAGAGTGTGCCAGCACATTAATGAGAATTTGAATATGATTACATGCATTCAGTCAAAGCAAGAACACCGTATTTCTTAATCATGTCCGTGAGTGTGAAAAGTATGCAAATTGTGTGGTCTAAAACGTGACACCACATCATCTTCTTCATTTGAAAATAGGAGGGAACCAGGTGGTGGCTGGACTGCAACTCCAGTCATCTTCTTCGCAGCTCCGGCCACCGTGTCTCACACAACAACACGCAGGCATGAAAAGTGAACCAAAATGGACAAACTCTATATGAAAATTAATCTACAGATTACAAGGAATCCAAATCCAACATCCAAATTCCTTAATAATGCATAACAAACTCAACTCGAAGCCAAACATATTTGTGCATCAAGAACAAAAGTTCACCAAACTCACTCAATTTTATGCAAACATCATCTACACGTTATGGAAATCACAAATCAAGCAAGAATTAAGCAAGAACATTCAAGAACAGATCAATCCAAGTCCAAACAGTTTGGAGCTCATAACATCAACCATCACAAATGCCAGTTCGTTTTAGTTATTAATGATCTACATGTTTCCTAGGTCTCATGTATGCAAAAATGGCAGAGAATCATGGCATAATGAGATAGATAAGTTGAAAAGAAGATACCTAGTGGAGAACTTCCACTAAGCCTTCAAATCTTGATGAAGCTTGAAGATAAATGTACATAATTACTCCACAAACTTCAATAAAGCTTTTGCAATCCACAATTTAGCTTGAAATGGCTTGGATCTCAGAATTCGAATTTTGAATTTTCTTCACTTTTTCCAAATGCTCTAGCTCCAATTCTGCTTCAAATTCGTGTTCTGATGATTTTTGAATGATATAGACCTTTTATGTGATGGATTTGAATCATAAGAAAGCCCAATGGCAGCCCCTAGAGCCCAATTGCAAATCCAACTTTTCTTCACTTTTTCACTTGTTCAAGTGCATGAAAATGCCTCCACTTTGCCTCCAAAATGCTTCAAATCATCTGCTGGTAGCGTATGGAGTATGAATGGTTGTGATTTGATCCTTGTTTGATCTCCATGGTTGATATTGATTGTGTAACTTAAGCTTGAAGTAAGCTTGAAAATGGCTCATCAAAACACACCAAATTCAAATTCTGAAATTGTCGATGTGCTTAAAACATGTTTTGCACTCAAAATATGTACCTACTTGCACAAAAATGATCCATAATGAATTAATTCCAAATTTGCCCTTTTAAGCTTTTTCCATGAAAATTCCTCCACCAATTCTCCATTCCAAGCTAAATCCATGACTTCTCAATGTTTGATTGAACAATTGACACCATTTGGAGCACATTTGATGTTGGAAAAAACTCCATTTGAAGTGTGCAAGTTGGTGAAATGGACCTATAATTTTATGACCTATAATCTCACTTTCCCAAAATACCCCTGACTTGCAAGTCTCATAACTTGAGTTCTACAAATCAGCTGAAAGACTTCTAGTACTCTTTGGAAATCTAAGATCATGAGGAACTTTCATGTTCATCAAAAGTTGAGGAGAAACATCCTTCTAGGTCAAAAATGGCTTGGAAGTTGGTTGTCTTTTGTTGATCAAAATCACATTCATCTGATGACCTGTAACTTGTCTGCATTGTAACTTGAGTTCTATAAATCCAATCAAGGACTTCTAGTACTCAAAATAAATCTAAGAACATGATCTACAAGTTTGATGTTGGTCAAAAATTGAGATGAGACTTGTATATTGAGATAGGTGGTCTTGAAGCTGAGGACTAAACAGGGGATTTTACAATGAGAACCCTAATTTAGTAACTTCTCACACTCTTTATTCTTGATGAATTGATCTTGAAATGATATCTCATGTATCTTAAAACAACATTCTATGAACACAAAGACTTGGAATTGAGTCTCAATCTCCTTTGATTTCACAATTGACTGAGGATTAACCAGATGAAAACCCTAGATGCACAATTATTGATTGTGGCTTCTTTCACATCACACAACCACTTGAATAAGCCCCAACATGGCTCTTAAAGCACTCAATGAGCTCTCTCAACATCCCATATCCATAATCATGGATTCCCAATCCTCTGATACTCTTTAAATGGCCTCCAAGTTAGGAGCTAACCCACATACATCCATCCATCCTTTCACAAGACTATTGACCACTTCTAGATGACGTGATGACCATTCAAACTTGAGTAACAACCCTTGCCTAGGCTCAACACTCTGGGTAACCTCCTTTTTCTATGTATAACCTCTTGATTCCTTGTTAAATGAAACATGCTATGCAATGCAAATACTAGAATAAAATGAAATAAAACGCAAGCCAGCTAAACAAAAAGGTTGGGCAAATTTTGGGGTGCAACACAGCTGCAGCACAATTTATGCATCCACCATTGATTCAAAAGAGGACCATAGGGATGAAATCTGCCCATTCATTTTCTTTCCCTCTAAACCTGATTTTCATTCAGTATTTAAGATAAGCATCAGTTCACACAAACCATAGCCTCCACTATTGCAAGAGAAACCAGAGTTTGTGAACCATTTTCAAATCTTCCAAAACCTAAAAAACTTCCTGTAGAAAATGCATACCAGCAGCCCCTTCAACCACCTAATCACCTCAAAAAATCATCCACACAACCCACAAATGACCTTTGGAAAGTGTTCAAACCTTTAAACCAGTCCAAAACTTCATATATAAAAAAAGTCACTTGTTGTTGAAAAAAGAAGAAAGCTCAAAGGAGGTACTGTGTGTCTGCTGCTAGCTTACTTTGGAGTTTGCAAGAGGTAAGTATTTCTAAACACTCTATTCTATGCATCAGTGTCATCAAAACATGTTTGAGTTTGTTTGTGTTCTTGGAGTTTGTTAACTCTTTTTTGAAATGATTTTTGTTACTATGATGACAAGTCTACTGGTATTGGGTGTACGACACTGTTGTGTTCATTTTTTGCAAGCTGTTATCATTGAGAGATACACTTTGAGTTTGTTTGGTTGATGCTTGAAATTCTCATGTCAAGTTTGCCTCTGATTTGCTTGAGCTATGTGTGGTGCTTGTTTTTGTTTATGCTTGCTGTCATGAGGGTTTAGGCTTGCTTTGCTTCACTTCTAGTTTAGTGTTTTTAGGCTGTTTAGTTTGGTTGGCCTATATGGGAATCAATATGTATTCACTGCTGTTGTGCTAGTTCTTCTGGAATACATAACATATTGGTTATTTTGGGCTGAGAGGTATTCTACATAGGTGCTTACCTTACTGTCAATATCTCTGGTTGAGGGTAGGTTCAGCAGTTTGGTAACTGTCATTAATAAGCTAGAATTCATTGATTAAGCTGGGCTGTTCTAACTTGTTTTCTCAACAGTACCATTCCTGTTGCTAAACCAGTGTGGCATTGTTACGACCACAGGCTGTCATTTAGGGGTTTTATTGCCATAAGGTCTGTAAACTTGCATTTGTGAACAAGATTTGGACTATTGGTTATTGGTTAGCATTGTTATGTTGAGATCCATAATTATTGTCAGGATTTGTTTTTGAGGATTTAATTTGCCAACTCATTACTGGTTGCCTGAACCTTTTTAGCAAGAATTGGATTTGTGCTTAGCAAGGTGTTAGTTCTTATCATGGGACAGTTTTGAATCGGTGTGTGATTTTTGGTATTATGACAACTAGACTGTCGCTGTCTTGAGATAAGGATTTAGTACAGTCAGCCTTCTTCATTTGATAAGATTTTGTTGCCCTTTGGTTTTAGTAATGTGCTTGTTGTCCAGCTTTTTTTTAAAGGTTTGTCAATTTGGTTTTCTCATCAGTTTTGCCTTAACCCCTTGAGAATTTATCTAAGGTCATCTCAATGCCTTTGTGTCAAGTTTGCTAGCTTGATTGTGATTTTGTCTTGGCAAGTTTGAGAGTTTTCATCTAATCTTTATGGACATAGTGTATGGTTTTGACAGATCAATATTGGTGCTGTCATGAGATAGAGGGTTTAACTGGTGCCATCAACTCTTGGGCTTATGATGCATTAGGTTTGGTTAGTTCATGATGGCAAATCATAGACAGTCTAGGAGAGGCTGTTTTGAGGCTTTAGGTTTGTGGGACTCATTTCTGTTTGGAACCATGAGGACAGTTTGACGTGGTTCAGGTTGGGGTCCTATTGACCATTATTGGCATATTGGTGCTTTAGGTAGGATTTTTTAGTCTAGTTGTTTTCTTAGCAGAATGGATGATAATTGGTGGACTTATTGTACTAATGTTTACATAACCTTTGTGTGGCTGCTTCTGTTTTCAAACAAACTCCTTGGATCACACTTGTCGTTTGGAAAACTTTCAATCATGTTGGCTACTGTTAGAATCATATATGTATGGGCGTTAGCATAGGATTTGGAAACTCTTGTTGTATGATGTTTAAGACTGATGTTTAGGAATGCTTAACACCAAGACTACTTTAAGCATATTTTTGCATGCCTTTTCCATGTGGTTTTGAGGATCTGCCATGATGTGCTTGGTAGTATCATTGGCCTCTTATTGAGGTTTATGTTAGTATTCTGTTGAGAACCTATACTTTGTTTTGACAGCACCCTTCATCCAATCTCAGTTTGTCTCTTAGAATTGTTGATCTAGGTTCATGGCTGCTCCCTATTTGAGACAGTTGGGTTTCATGTGTTTTTATTTGGATTTGATTGGTTAAAACCCTTGTGTTTCAATTGGTAGAAATTAATGAGTGTCCCAACGGGTATGCATTGTGGTTTGGGAGCTACTGCCATAATCCATCAGTGGATGTTGATGAGGTACAAAGCTTGTTGTTGTTGTGGCTGTTGTGCAGCTGGGCCTTTAAAAGCATTAGCATGATGGATTTTCTTTGTTCCGCCAAGGATTATTGTTGGTTTAAGTAGGCTAATTTTTTTTGGTTATCAATGTATTTGAGGGCTGGTTAGCATGTTTATATCAAAAGATGCCTGCTTCAGTCTTGGCAACACACTATTGGTAGATTCAGTTGGTGGTATGAGCCTATCCATGTCATAAGTTGCTGTCCAGTTTGGATTTGTTTGAGTTGCAAACATTGAGTTTTAGTGTGGTTGATATTGAGCCCTTATTGTTGTTGGCCATTAGTATCTATGCTGGGTAAATTGGCTTCTGCTGATGTAGTGAAGAGAGGGTTGTTTCCCCTAGAACTGTTTGGTGTTAGGATAGGATTATGTCAATTGGTGGACCTTTTGTATTGGTGTTGTGCCTACTGGCTAGGAAAGTTGGAGGGTTTTGACCAGTTTAGTCCCATCAGGTTTTGGCTGTTGCTGTAGAGCTGTCCAAGTTCATAACAGACTGGAGTTTCTTCTATGTTGGCACATTTGAGTTGTTGATGAGCCTACTGTCCCAACTTTTGTTGTTGAGGTTATTGCTTTGTTTCTTTTATCAGGCTTGCATTTAGTCTTTAGAGCTTATTTAGGCTTACTCCATGTCTTGGTTGAGATGGTCAGATTGCAGGGCATGCTCTCACTTTGTGTGGCTGTGAAGCCAGTGTAGTATAGATTGCAGTTGCTGTCTTGGTATGTTGATTAAGCACTTTGAAACACAATACTTCAATTTCACCAACTTGCAACTCGTATATCTTTTTATTAGTCTGAGTTTTGTTAAGTGAATTTCCTGTCATGAACCTTGTTGAACATATACCATAAAGATCAGGTCTTGGCTCAGTCATTTTGCATTGGCTGCAATTATTGACAAAGTTATTTTTTGGATTCTGTGGCAACAGCTTTGAGAGTGCCTTTGCAGCCTCACTTTTCTGGAATTTATTGTGTTGGATTCATGTTGTGCTTAACTAATGATATGTTTGAATGAGAATTGTTTGAAGTTGTGATAGTGTTGGTTCCGTCACAACCAGTCTCGCACTTTCAGTCCCAAACTTCACCCTTTGCAACTCAACAGCCATATTTTGATTCAGTAGGATTTAAGATTCCTCTTTGAAATGATTACTCTACACCATATTTGAAACTTGCTCGAACCCTTGTTTGATCCTAGATGCATCAGTTCCAACCTTTAAACTCCGAAATGCATTTCAAACTCCACATGTGCGTGAGCCATCGAATTTTATTCTGTGTGCATAATTTGGAAAAACTAACAGCACCTTTGTGGTCCTTGTGAAATTTCAAGTGAGATGGACTTTTGTTTCATGGAATTTGGTGAAGAATTGAGGGAGTTGTGTCGAAAACACATTTTGATGTTGCCTTGTTCTTGCTTTGCCCTTTGCCCAGAATTGCGCGCACAAATTAGCTTATAATTTAATTGGGGTGGTTTGATACACGGATGTATCACCACCCCAGTGGTTGTCACTATGCCCTTAAGTCACCTTGCATTGCTTATGACCCCTGTTCGAGCCCAGTTGGGGCGTTTTGCTTTTATTCTTTTTATTTTTCACGTTTTATGTTTTGTTTTTCCTTTTCCATTGCTTTTCACGCGTGTGCAAGTGGCTGGGATGGTATTGTGTTCAGCTTGCAACCCCCAAGGTCTTGGGTTCAAGCCTTAGGGGGGCACTTTCTTACCTTTTTCTTAGCATATTGTTTGTTTTATTTTCTTTTTCTTTTTTGTTTTTTATTTATTTATTTAACTTTTACTTATTTTTAAAATTAGTTTTAAATATTATAAAAAAATCCAAAAAATCTTATTTCATTGTTTTAATGTGTTGTTTCATTTTCCGTCCTTTTATTTTATTTTACTTCATTTTATTTTATTATTTTTATTTTTGAATCTACGAATTTATTTTCTTTCTCATTTCTTTTGTGAGTGATTTATTTAATGTTTACTTGGCCTTGTGCCATGATCCCCCTAGGATTCCCAGTCCCTCCGTTTAGGATGGGAGTAGGAGAGACATTAGGTGTTCAATCCTATGCATGATAACATTAGGATAGTTTCATTCCCTTTCATCCTGACTTTAGGAGCATTGTGCATGATAACTTTAGGTTTGAGTTTAGTGCCCCTTTAGTGTCCTTTCTCTTTTCATCTCAAAACAATCATAAAACACCTAATAAAGATTAATGATTATTGTGCGTTACGTGCCTTAAGCACCTGGGAAAGGGTTGTTGAGAGGTTTCCCTTCAATGGCTTGGATGTTTAGTGTAACACCCTTTGGGTGATATGCGACGCATTCACTCCTAAGTCATAGTCTCTAGTGCGATATGAATTGCAAACGATTCAAAAACACTTCTTCTCTAAAAAACACAAAAACAAATCAATCAAACTTCTTTTTGCCCTTTAGGGCCTTTAATCTTGGAAAATCATTTTCATAAGGAGAGTTTTGTTAACTCTTGGTTCTATCGCAAACGGTAACGCCTAAGTCTCCAATGGTCGAGCTGCATACACCAAACTGCTAGAACTGATTGTTAACCCTACTCGGTTAAAACAATTGAACAAACTTGTGTTCCCTTTTTACCTGAACTACGTTTGCTCTGATCTTTCATACCAGATGAAAGTACGTAGGCACAAGACGCGATGTCTTGGCGAGCAACCTTCCCCCCTTTCACCTGTAGTTAGCCGAACTATGTTGACTCTGACTTCTCACCTTAGATGAGATACGTAGGTACAAAGCGCCGTTGCTTTGTTGAGTCACTTCTTTATCTTTTGTCCTTGAGCCTTTAGCTAGATATTTTTAATCACCCTTTTAGATAGATAACAAGCATGGATCCTGTCGAGTACGACGAACGTGGGGGGTGCTAATACCTTCCCCTTACGTAACCGACTCCCGAACCCGAGATTTGGTTGCGATGACCTGTCTTATTCCCTTTTCTTTAGGTTTTCTCTGATCGTTTCCTTTCCCTCTCTTTGGGATAAATAACGAACGGTGGCGACTCTTCTATCATTGTTGACCCCTCTTCGCAGGGATGCGACACTTTTACATTCGGACTCGCGATTCCATGTTCTCATGGTGGCTTGATGTTCGTCTGGGATGTGTGTGTGTGTGTTAGGGTGATGCGATGAGGTCCTTCTTTCTCCTTGGAAAGAATACTGACTGACATGGATGATTGAGTTTGTTTGTTTGGTAGAAAGTGAGATTCAGAAAGATGAACACACGGTTTTAAGATGAAATGGTTGACGTGAATACTTTTCCCGTTTTCATGTGAATGATTTGGCTTTAAATTTGTTTTTATTGCTGTCTTTAATGAGATTAAATGAGTTGTTTTTTAAAAAAAATAGTAATTATTATAGTAGCTCTTTTCACTGCCTGAGGTGATTCATCAGCTATCCATGTGCTGTTTTACGGTGCATCATTATTGTGTTGTATGGACCCAAGGAACAAGGTGTCTAGGTTTTACTTTTACTGCATTTTCTTGAGTATGTTTTAATTGGGCCGAGTGGGTTGAATTGGGTCTCTCATGACCCGAGGGGCTGATGGCTTCATGGGGGGGGGGGGGATAAGTCCTAAGATGTTATGGACTCTTCAACCTCCCCAGCGAGATACAACTCCTGGTCTATGGAGATTGTTTTTTTTTAAATCTTTTCTTTGTTTTCTCGATAGCGGTTTTCTCTCAAAGTAATTATTTTACTTTTCTCCTTTTTAAAAAAAAACAATTAATTTATCACTTTAAATTTTATTAGAATTTGTTTTGACAAAATTAGGTATTTTCTTTCCAAATCAATTTCTATTCATGATTGTTTAAGTACTTAAGTCTTGTGTGATTTATCGCTTTCTCTTTATTGTATGTTGATTATGTGCTCGTATTCTTGTATGATGATCCATAAATTGTTAGGCTATACATTAACACCAGTTTTCATAGTACTTAAAACCCTTGGTCCAATGCCAAGTGATTATATATATATATATATATATATATATATATATATATATATATATATATATATATATATATATATATATATATATATATATATATATATATATATATATATATATATATATATATATATATATATATATATATATATATATATATATATATATATATATATATATATATATATATATATATATATATATATATATATATATATATATATATATATATATATATATATATATATATATATATATCAATCCATGCCCAAACATTTTGTAAATTGAACGCTTTTTGCCTCGCCATCGACCTTACCTTATACCTATAGGATCTCCTTTCCATTAGTTCAACCTCATTCGTTTTGAACGCAATTTAAACCTCGATTCACATTGAGTATTTTATCAAAGTAAACTTAATATACCTAATGATCGATAAAATAGCAAGTGTACTATTTTTATCGATGTAGTAGTAAGGGAAAAAGTCCCAAGTATCGTCTCGAGGACTGCGTGGTAATCAACAATTGTTTTAGTATTCAAAGGAACAAAAATACCTTGGGGTTGTTTGGTAACAGATTATAAGAACAAGTAAAATAACAATAGTTTAGAGTAAAAGTAAGAACGATGCTAGGGAAGTGGATAAATTGCTAGTAAAGACCTTTCAAGAGTCATTTGTGAGATATTCGTTTCCAACCTTAATAAGTCAAATTTCAAAATCAGTTTTTCTTAATTCCTTAATGAAAAACCCTTTGATACTTTTCCTACGCACTAATTCCTTAGTTGCACAGAAAAATTATCAAGCAATAGTTCTGACATAAAAACCACGTTGTTACGGGATATCCCCATTCCTAGGCAATATCAACCGTAATATTATTTTGCAAATGCATTAGGTTGACTTTCCATACTGAAACCTAATCGTTACTCAAATTCTATTTTCCAATACGAATTCGTATTAATATCGTTGCAAAACAAAAGATATAAGATGAACAACGTAAATCTCATAGATTAATCCTAACAAAGGTCAATACATTACAATTTAGGACCACCCCCTAACAAATGAGGGTTTAGCCACTCATGTTCTTAATCAAAACAAATACACTTAAAAATAAAAGAGAGAAAGTCATTACAATAGGAGTTGATCTCCTTGGATCATCAATTGCTTTCGCTTTTGATCGATCCTTGTTCTCCAGAAATATCCTTCTTCCGTGTAAAAACTCGATCCCAAAATTCCAAAGTAACAAGTCTTTGCCAAAAAGCGGCTAATATATCCAAATTCAAATTACATCAAGAAATGCCTAAAATGCCCTTCGAGACAGCTCAGCCAACATAAAAACAGGAAAAAAAACAAATTCACTATCAGTGGCCCTGACACGGGCCGTGTTAGGCTGCTGCTCAATGGGGCAAGTTCCTCTTCTTCAGGGGCTGCAATGCGGGCCGTGTTGTGTGACACGGGCACCCGTGTTGCACTTCTGTTCTCCCATTTTCCTCTTCATGTCTTGGACGTGTCCCTCCATAATGACCTTCCTGATACGGGTCGTGTCAGGCGACACGGGCACCCGTGTCAGGCCTCTGATTTCCACTTCTTTAGCATTCTTTATCCCCAAAACGGCACGGATATTGGATCATCACTTCCTGCTGAAAACACACTAAAAAACAACCAAATCACATGCACCAGTGGCATAAAATGATACAAACCTCAAAGTAAGACTTTCTCAAAGACGATTGAAAATAATGATTAAAACATGAACAGAAGACTCGAAAACGGACAAAGCATAGAAAAACAAACGACATATCCAGTTTGAAATACACAACTAAAACCCACTGATCAAACTCCCCCGAACTTGAACTTTTGCTTGACCTCAAGCAAAAAGCTCTCCAAACAAATTTTTTTTACCGCACAAACGAACCGTCTCAAGAACAGCGAGTTACGATGATGATACTCATATGTGAGTTTCTCGTTTCAAGTCACTCAAGGATTAATCTCAGCACTACTCTGTCAACATAGGTATCATACCAACACTGCACCGCGGCGAAACACTGGACCTCAATCTCCCTATCGGTAACCTCTCCGACTATGCTTTGGACTTAAGTCTTCTTTTTTGATTTTCATCCCTTTTCATTCGGACAATCATTTTAAGGCTTTTAAGATTTTTCCTCGTATGCCCAAGATTGATCAAAACAATTTCTGGCACTGTTATTTTCTTTGTCCACTTAGGGACGGCTTTCAGGTTCGACCACTGTTGGGCTTAATAACCGGGTGAGGGTTACCTAACTTAGAAGGATTGGTCGTCTAATTGCCTTTATTTTCACTTTTTTTCGGTGCCTTTTCTCAATTCTACTCTTTTTTTTAGATCAACCTCGCACACACGATTCTTATAGATTAAGCCTGACTGTCTAGATAAACTACTATGGGCATACTTCTCAGATCAAAGTACTATGGTACAAATCTACACGTCGGACTCGTTCCTTAATCAGGAAGCTCAGGGTGTTAACACTTTACCTACATCTCAGGATTATTCCAATCTCCTCCTCAAGGTTCTTTTCACTGAGCACTCTATATACTTTCTCATCACTTCACTCGCAAAATAGCTCTCTATAACAATTTTTATCAGCTCAAATACAGGGGGTTTTCATTAAGGACCTTCAATCATGCTTTCAAACTGAACTTAACACACGACAATAAACTCAAAATAAATGACAGAGTAATAAAGAAAAACAAAAACCCACAAATAAATACCCCCACACTTGAACTCAACAGTGTCCCCACTGTTGGCGCACAAGTAGATGAGGTGACTCATAGAGCTCATTGGTGAGGAGGTTGGTCCCGCAGCATCATCTTGTAGAAGCATGCTTCATCTCAAGGTTTCAAGGTTTTGATGACAACAACAACAAGACTCAAGATCATTTCATCTGTGCAAAAAGTCAAAAGCTTTCAAAAGACCAAGATCAAAGTATTATGGAAGTGATCAACATTCAAGCTTCATGTACATTTGCTCGATCATCTTTCAAGACTTGGACACAAGCTATGGTATATCAAATTCTCTAATTTAATTGATATACAAGTGTTCAAAACTATAAAATATTTTTGCATAATGCATTAACATGTTTTAAAATCATTTGGAATTGATATAACACTTTTAAATTAATTATTTTTCAAAGTTTTTATAGTGTTAACCGATTAACCATATAGGTTAATCGATTAACGCCCTAAAATTTTAAATTCTTTGGGCCAACGTTACAGTGTTAACCGATTAACCTATATGGTTAACCGATTAACACTGAACGTTTTCTGAAAAATTGTTTGATTTCAAGTTCAAAATTATTTGAATGTTATACCTTTCCATGTGTTAACTCATACTCAAATATACCCTTTTGAAATGGTGTTTTGGATGATATAAATTCTGATAATTTCAAATTAAAAAACACCTCCAACAATTTTCAAAAATAATCATTGAATCATATTCACTACTTTTCAAATAATTTCAAATACATTCAAAAGTGTTCATACTTGCATAACCTTTCACATTGATTTTTTTGAACACTTGTATTGAGATTAAGTTGTGAATTCAGATTAAAGGAGAAGATCAATCTTTGTATTGATATTACTATTTTTCTCTCAAATTACAGAAAGAATTACAGAATAGTCTGTTGTGACTTGTGATCCAGGATTGTTGGACACAAGGGTTAGTGCTTTGCAAGAGGATTGTTCTTGCACACTAGTTTGTTTTGTTGTTAGATTGTAGGCCTCACCGGTTGATGGTGTGATAGGTTGTACTTTCTAAAACAATAGTGAAAACTCTCTTTCATGTGGAAAGGGGAGTGGAGTACCTTCGGATTATGAAGGGAACCACTATAAATCTTGGTGTCCACTTTCTTTATGCTTTCTACTGCATTCATCACCAAGAACATAATCAAAGAAAAATTAAAGAACACCAAAAATCCGAAAAAGTTTCCATAATCCTAATTCACCCCTCCCCCCCCCCCCCACCCTCTTAGGCATACTCTGATCTTACAATTGGCATCAGAGCAGGTTAAGGTAACCTGTTCCTAACGATTCAGTATGGCTTCCGCAAGTACCAACCCGGTTTTCAAAGATGGTGGAAGTAGTAACAAGCCACCACTCTTTTCTGGAGAATATTTTGATTTTTGGAAAATCCGTATGAAGGCACATCTTGAGGCTCAAGGAGATGGTATATGGGAAACCTTAGAAACTGGTCCACATGTTCCTACAAGTGTGGTAAATGGTGTTGGAACTCCAAAGATAAAATCCTCATATGATGAAGATGACAAGAAGAGAATTTTGAATAAGAAGAAAGCAATCAACATACTTCAAAGCGCTCTCAGTATGGACGAATTCTTCAGTATATCACAGTGTAAATCAGCAAAGGAAATTCGGGACACCTTGGTAGAAACACATGAAGGGACAGCCGAAGTAAAAAGATCAAGACTTAATACTTTAAGTCAAGAATATGAAATGTTCCGTATGCAGCCTGGTGAATCCATTGTTGCCTTACAAAAGAGATTTGTTCATCTAACTAATCATTTGATTGCTCTCGGGAAGACACTCACCAATGATGATCTCAACTTGAAAGTCCTAAGATCCTTAACAAGAGAATGGCAACCGAAGGTGACCGCTATTTCGGAAAAGAAAAGTCTTTCAACAATGACATCCGCTTCCTTATTTGGCAAACTTCAAGAGCATGAACTGGAACTTGGAAGGCTTGAGAAGCATGAAAGTCAAGACAAGAAGTCCAAAGGAATTGCCTTGAAGATTGACACAAAGGATGACAAAAATGACGAATCTTCCGAAGACAAAAATTTCATGCTTCTAGTAAAGAAGCTTGGTAAGTTTTTTAATAATAATAAAAATTCCTCTTTTTCTAAAAAGAATAGACATTTCAGGAAAAAGGAAGTATCCACATCAAATCAAGAAGTTACATGTTACGAATGTGGGAAACAAGGTCACATAAAGTCGGATTGCCCGAAACTCGCAAATAAAGGGAAATTCAAAGGCAAAAAGGACTTCAAGAACAAAAAGACTTATGTTGCATGAGACGATAACGAGATAAGTTCATCATCAGAATCAGAAAACGATGAATGTGCAAATATGGCTTTAATGGCTTCACATCACTCCGATGAAGAAAATGAGGTTAGTAGCAATTTTTCTGTTTATGATAATGATGCACAAGAAGTTATAGATGAACTTCTAAAAGAATGCAAGACCTTGTATAAAAGCATCTCAGCACAAAAGAAAAGAATTTCATTTTTAGAAGAACAAAATTCCGTTTTTATAAAAAATATTGAAAATGAAAAACAGAAATTAATAAATGAAAAACAAAGTCTTGTATGTAAGAATTGTGAATCTCTATCTTTTCAAATTGTGCAACTTAAAAGAGTTTTAGAAAGATACGAAAAAGGTCAAATTGGCTTGGAAGAAATTCTTAAACATCAAAGATATCCTAAAGATAAAAGCGGATTAGGATACTCTAAATTTTCAAAACCAAGTACCAATGAGACCATTTTTGTAAGAGCAAGTGGACAAGTTGCTAAAGAAAAGAGAAGCATTTCTAAAAATCAGCATCAAAATCATAACAAGATAAAAGTTGAGAAGAAAAAGAATTATGTTCCTAGATATAGAAGTCACTTTCAACCTACGTGTTCTTATTGTGGAATTAAAGGCCATACACCTAATGCTTGCTATGTGCGAAATATTGGTGTTGCTAAAGGGCATTATGTGTGGGTTGAAAAAGGTACTAACTATCAAGGACCCAAAGCAATTTGGGTACTTAACACTACTTAAATTTGTGTTGTAGGTATGCTTCAAGACAATGTCCAATCAATGGTATCTTGATAACGGTTGCTCGAAGCATATGACGGGAGACATAAACAAATTTCAAGTCTATCATTAAAGGCCAAAGGATACGTCACTTACGGTGATGATAATAAGGGAAAAATTCTTGGAGTTGGAACCATTGGTGCACCTCCATGTACAATCATCGAAGACGTTCTTTTTGTGAAAGGCCTTAAACACAACCTACTTAGCATAAGTCAATTGTGTGACAAAGGGTTCTGAATCAACTTCACAAAGGAGGAATGCTTGATAGAACACGAAGTCACTCATGACATTTTGCTAAAAGGTAAAAGATATAATAACATTTTTATGATTTCTTTTGATGTCTCTTCCTTGAAGGTAAAATGTCTTATGGCAAACAACAACGAGGCATGGATTTGGCATAAAAGATTTGCTCACATCCACATGGAGCATCTAAACAAATTGATAAAGCATGATCTAGTTGTTGGACTCCCAAAAATAAAATTCATCAAGGATAAATTATGCGATGCATGTCAAAAAGGAAAACAGACCAAGACAACTTTCAAATCCAAGCAAGCGGTTTCTACATTAAGGCCACTTCAATTGTTGCATATGGATCTTTTTGGTCCATCAAGAACAAAAAGCTTCGGAGGTAATTTTTATGCTTTAGTTATTGTTGATGATTTCTCTCGATACACATGGACATTGTTTCTAGTGCAGAAAAATGATGCTTTCAAAGCATTCAAGAAGTATGCGAAGCAAATTCAGAATGAGAAATCACTCACCATAGCCTCTATAAGAAGCGATCACGGTGGAGAATTCCAAAATTCAGACTTTGAAGATTTTTGCGAAGAGCATGGAATTTCTCATAATTTTTCAGCACCAAGAACACCTCAACAAAACGGTGTCGTAGAACGGAAGAATAGATCACTAGTAGAGCTTGCAAGGACAATGCTCAGCGACGCAAACCTTCCTAAATATTTTTGGGTAAATGCAGTTAGTACAGCATGCTTCGTAAGCAACCGTGTCAATATTCGACCACTTCTCAAAAAGACTCTGTATGAGTTGTTCAAGGGTAGAAAACCAAATATAGCATTCTTCCACATATTCGGATGCAAATGCTTTGTTCTCAAAAACAACAAGGATAATCTCGGTAAGTTTGATGAGAAATCCAACGAAGGTATATTTCTTGGTTACTCTCTTTATAGTAGAGCATTTAGAATTTTTAATAAGAGAACACTTACTATTGAAGAATCCATTCATGTTTCGTTTGATGAGACTAACCCCTCGAAAGAGGATAATATTATTATGGATGATGATGATGATATAGTAGGTTCTTCACAACAACAAGAAGAGACTTCAAAGAATCAGGAAATACCACAAGAAGATGTCACTCAAATCATTGAAGAACATCAAGATCTTCCGAAGGAATGGAGAATGCATAGAGATCACCCGATAGATAAAGTTATTGGTGATATTAGCCAAGGCGTTGCAACTCGGCTTAATCTAAAGGATGCTTGTCTCAACATGGCGTTTGTGTCTCAAATTGAACCAACCAATATTGATGAAGCCTTAGGCGACGACCAATGGATTGTAGCAATGCAAGAAGAACTCAATCAATTCGAAAGGAATCAAGTTTGGAGTCTTGTACCAAGACCAGACCATAAGCACATCATAGGAACAAGATGGGTGTTCAAGAACAAACTTGACGAGAATGGGATCATAGTTCATAACAAAGCAAGATTGGTCGCACAAGGCTACAACCAGGAGGAAGGAATTAATTTTGATGAAACGTTTGCTCCGGTAGCAAGGTTAGAAGCAATTAGATTACTACTTGCTTACGCTTGTTCTATGAATTTTCAATTGTTCCAGATGGATGTCAAAAGAGCTTTCCTGAATGGCTACATCAATGAGGAAGTCTACGTCAAACAACCTCCGGGTCTTGAAGACTTCAAGAATCCCTCGCATGTTTACAAACTAAAAAAGGCACTCTACGGACTAAAACAAACACCAAGAGCATGGTATGACCGCCTTAGCAATTTCTTATATGAGAAGGGATTTACAAAAGGAAAGGTTGACAAGACATTGTTCATAAAGAAGATCAAAGGAAACACTTTATTGGTTCAATTCTATGTCGGCGACATCATCTTCGGATCAACAAACAAAGAGCTTTGCGAAGAATTTTCACTTATGATGCAAGGAGAATTCGAGATGTCCATGATGGGAAAATTGAATTATTTTCTTGGACTACAAATCAAGCAAACAAAGGATGGCATCTTCCTCAACCAATCCAAGTATTGCAAGGAATTGTTGAAGAAATTCGATATGGATAGTTGCAAGGTGATATCCACTCCTATGGGATCCGGAACGTACGTTGATCAAGATGAATCCGATACTCCAGTTGATATAACAAAATATCGAGGTATGATCGGTTCATTACTATATTTGACGGCAAGCCGTCCTGACATTATGTTTAGCGTTTGTCTGTGTGCACGCTTTCAAGCAAGTCCGAAGGAATCGCATCTCACAGCCGTAAAGAGAATCATAAAGTATCTTAAAGGGACAATGAACGTCGGATTATGGTATCCTAAAGGTAGTATTTGTTCTTTAGTTGGTTACTCTGACGCTGACTATGCAGGATGTAAAACCGATAGAAAAAGCACAAGTGGTACATGTCATGTAACACCCATTTTAATTATTTAGTCATTTTATTATTATTTTAAAAATTATACGTTGGTGTGTCCTTTGGTGGGGGTGTATTTGGTGATGTTTAGTGGGTGTCCCTAATGTGGGAGGACTATTGGTGGTATTTTGGAGTGAAATATAATAATATAAAAATAATAGTAACATTGGTGGGGGTGTTATTATTATTATTATTATTATTATTATTATTATTATTATTATTATTATTATTATTATATTTATTATATTTGTTAATATTATTAATATTATTATTATTTTGGTGAAATAATGATATTATTATTATTATTATTATATTATTATTATTATATTTATTACATTTGTTAATATTATTAATATTATTATTATTTTGGTGAAATAATGATATTATTATTATTATTATTATATTTATTATATTTGTTAATATTATTATTATTTTGGTGAAATAATGATATTATTATTATTATTATATTTATTATATTTGTTAATATTATTAATATTATTATTATTATTTTGGTGAAATAATGATATTATTATTATTATTATTATTATTATTAATGAGTATTATTATTATTATGATTATTATTATTATTATTAGTATTATAATATTATTAGTATTAATAATAATATTGTATTATTTTATTAAGTTATTTTATTAATTGGGATTAGATTTAATAACGAAAATAGAATGTGAATGGGTGGGGAGAGTGGTACGATACATTTTAGAAATTGAGAAAAAGGGCGATAGAAAAGAGAGAAGAGAAAAGGACGAAAAAAAGGAAAAAGAGCGAAGGAAAAAGGAAACGAAGAACGAAAGAGAATAGGGGAAGGCCAAGAGACCAATTCTAGAAGGATTTCTATCGATCAACCAATTGATAAGGTAGGGGGGGAGAAATTTGATTGGGAATGGTTTATACATGTATAGGGTAGAGGGGATTCCTTAACCCCGTAGGAATTTATCGTTATATAAAGTTTTATATTGGCATGCTATGATTATTGTTGATGTTGGGGAATTGATGAATGTTGATGATGCATTTTGGTGTATATATATATATATATATATATATATATATATATATATATATATATATATATATATATATATATATATATATATATATATATATATATATATATATATATATATATATATATATATATATATATATATATATATATATATATATATATATATATATATATATATATATATATATATATATATATATATATATATATATGGTGATGATAGTAACTGTAATGTTGATCCATTTTGTTGGATTGTTGATGTTACTGTAGTGTTGATAGTAACTAGGAATATAAAGCTGATGAGATTTTGTGTTGTTACCGTAGTGTTGGCAATGACCATGATTATAGCTTTGGAAAAGTTATGTGTTGTTTCCCTATAGTCTTGTTAACGACTATAATTAGGACCTTGGTGAGATTCAGAGTGACTCTGAAGTGTCGGTAATGTACCATAATGTCGGTTCTAGAGTAGAAATTATAGGATAATTGGTAAGTATAATATCTATTGGCATGTTTGTGATTGTGGATTGATGTTGATGAATTGTTGATTTTGGTGTATAGGCTGAGGTGTTGGTTTAGGGAGGTTCTGAGTAACCTCAGAGACTTTTGGTGAGATGTCTGAATTGGTCTCGTGTGATCCTTCTAGCCTTGATGTAGTGTGAAAATGATGAGTATGGGATATAACTTGTGTACTTGGTGATAGTACGTGTTTCCCTTAATATTGTTGGTGAACAATTAGTTGATGTATATGTGTGTAGTGATCAGTAGGATCGTGTATTTCCCGAGCGGTGAGATGTGTTTATATTTGGTGTTAGAAAGTGAGACTACTCACTGTGTGATTGAATTATATGATGTTGGTGTATGTTATATCTATACATATGCATTGATGTATGATGATATGATCAGGAGGATCGTGTGCACTTAGTGTGCCAGAATGTAATAGTTATGCATTGGTGTCTTGCATATCATGGTGTTTTGGTGGGATGAATCATGTCTCAGGAGGAGTGTAAGTGATTCATCCGTACTCCTTTGTGGAGAATGGTGGGGGGATAGATCATGTCTCAGGAGGAGCGTAAGTGATCTATCCAGGTTCGATTGAATGAACCAATGAGTCGGTACCGCATGCATGGTGTTGTGTTGCATAATTGCATTATAATATATTATATTGTAATTTGAACAGTAAGTTCGTTATATGGTATTGTTGGGGTGAATAATTGATGTGATGGTGTGTTTTACTGCCTTATTTACATGTATTACATTACCATTATATTTTTGATCATGATTTCTCACCCCTTTGTTGTTGTTGTGGTATGTGCTTCTTCGGAAGTACAGATAATCCAGGTACTTAGCTAGCTTGGATTATGGTGTGACAGTCGAGTCTAGGATGCTCTGATACGTAGCACGGGACTTGGGCATTTTTATTTACTTTATGAAGAACTTATATTTTATTTTCCTGTGAAACGTATCAAACCTTTATTGGATTTTATTATTTAATATTCCGCTGTATTGGAGAAAACCCTTTTTATAAGGAAACGTTGTTTCCATGTGATATCCCACTTGGGAAATTGGAACTCTGATTTTGTTTATTTATAATGTTTATTAATTTAATTGATTTTGGGAAGTGGGGTGTTACAATTGGTATCAGAGCAGGTCGGTCCGTCCGGCCAGTGTTGTTGAGTCGAGTTGAGTCCGTCCTTTATGATGTAGTTGAATATCTTTTAACCTGGTGTTGTTCTTTTTGAGAAGTATGGCAGGAACGAACGATGCTGCATTGGCTGCTGCTATGCAAGCAATGGCGCAGGCGGTTTCTAATCAGAATCAAACTGCAGATGCCCAATTCAAGAGTTTGGCGCAGTTTCGGAGTAACAAGCCGCCGACGTTCGAAGGAGGAGTTTTGGATCCTGAAGCTGCTCAGAAGTGGCTGAAGGCAATTGAAAAGATCTTCAGAACAATGGAATGTACTGATGAGCAGAAGGTGAGGTTTGGTACTCACATGTTAGAAGGTGAGGCTGAAGCCTGGTGGGACAATAGTCGCCAAAGATTGGAAGCTGCTGGAACCGCCATTACTTGGGAGGTGGTTCGGAAAGGTTTTCTAGAGAAGTATTTCCCGGAAGATATCCGAAGCGCTAAGGAGATTGAATTCCTAGAGCTGAAACAGGGTAGTATGACTGTAGCAGAGTATGCTGCTAAGTTTGAGGAGCTGGTGCAGTATTGTCCCCACTATAATATGGAGGGGGCAATGACTTCTAAGTGCTTAAAGTTTGAGAATGGACTGCGTCTAGAGATTAAGTTGGGGATTTCTTGTCAGAAGATCAGGAGCTATCCTGAGATGGTAAGCAGAAGCAGGATTTATGATAACGATAACCGAGCAAGGATTGCGCACTACAAAGCTGTTAATGACCATAAGGGTAAGCATAGGTTTAGTGGTACTCCTTATAGTGTTGCTGCTGATAAGGGAAAACGTAAAGCTGTTGTTGATAAGAAGCCTAGAGATGGGAGAGCATCTGCTGAAGGGAAATGTTTTCGGTGCGGTGGTATGGGACACCGTGCTAATGATTGTCCTAATGAAGCCAAGAAATGTTTTAAGTGCGGGAAACCAGGTCATGTGATAGCTGACTGCAGAGCAACTATGCCGACCTGTTATAACTATGGTGAGAAGGGTCATATCAGTACACATTGTGAGAAGCCGAAGAAGCCTCAAACATCTCCGGCTGGTGGAAAAGTGTTTGCCTTGGCAGGAACTCAAGCTGCCAGTGATGAGCGTGTTATCAGAGGTACTTGTATTATCAATAATATTCCTTTGATTGCTATTATTGATACGGGTGCAACGCACTCGTTTATTTCTGTAGATTGTGTGAAGAGGATAGGTTTGGTGCCGTCCACTCTGGAGAGACAGATGACTATTGAGACACCCTTTATAGGTTCAGTGACTACTTCTTTAGTATGCCTGAAGTGTCCGCTGACTATTTTCGGTAGAGAATTTGGAGTGGATCTGATTTGTCTACCACTTGGTAAGTTGGATGTTATTCTGGGTATGAACTGGTTAGAGTTCAACCGAGTCTACATCGACTGTTTTCGGAAGGAATTGTTGTTCTTGACCCCTGAAGAGGAAGCTTTAGCAAGTTCTTTGTCTAATAAAGAATTGAGGGCCTTGTTGGAAGATGAAACTAGAGTGTTTGCTTTATTTGCAACATTATCGGGGGATAGCAAAGTGTCAATAGAGGAAGTAGCCGTGGCGAATGAGTTTCCGGAAGTGTTTCCTGACGACATTACGGAATTGCCTCCACGCGAGAAGTGGAATTTGGTATTGATCTTGTTCCTGGTACGAGGCCTATTTCTATGGCGCCGTACAGGATGTCTGCAGTGGAATTGGCTGAGTTGAAGTCTCAGATTGGAGAATTGTTGGATAGGAAGTTTATTAGGCCAAGTGTATCGCCGTGGGGAGCTCCAGTGTTATTGGTGAAGAAGAAGGATGGTAGTATGCGTTTGTGCATCGATTACCGTCAATTGAATAAAGTGACTATTAAGAATAAGTATCCTCTACCTAGAATTGATGACTTGATGGACCAACTGGTGGGAGATCGTGTATTTAGTAAGATCGACTTAAGATCGGGTTATCATCAGATAAGAGTAAAAGAAGGTGATGTTCAGAAGACTGCCTTTAGGACTCGATATGGACATTACGAATATGCTGTAATGCCGTTTGGAGTGACTAATGCGCCGGGAGTATTTATGGAGTATATGAACAGAATTTTCCATTCTTATTTGGATCAGTTCATTGTAGTGTTTATTGATGATATATTAATTTATTCTAAATCTGATGAAGAGCATGCAGGACATCTGAGAATTGCCTTGCAAGTGTTGAAGGAAAATAAATTATTTGCTAAACTGTCAAAGTGTGACTTTTGGTTGAAGAAAGTAAGTTTCTTGGGGCATGTAATATCTGAAGATGGAATAGCGGTGGATCCGTCAAAAGTAAGTGCAGTATTGCAGTGGGAACCGCCGAAGTCAGCGACAGAGATTAGAAGCTTTTTGGGGTTAGCCGGTTATTACCGCAGGTTTATTGAAGGGTTCTCTAATTTGGCATTGCCATTAACTCAGTTGACGAGAAAGAACCAAGTTTTTGTATGGGATGCTGCTTGTGAAGAAAGTTTTGAAGAGTTGAAAAAAAGATTGACTACGGCACCGGTGTTAGTGTTACCGACTCCGAGTGAACCGTTTGTGGTGTACTATGATGCGTCTAAGATGAGATTAGGCGGGGTTCTGATGCAGAATGGTAAAGTAGTAGCATATGTATCGCGGCAATTGAGAGTGCATGAGCGAAATTATCCGACTCATGATCTTGAATTAGCTGCGGTTGTTTTTGTGTTGAAAATCTGGAGACATTATTTATATGGTTCAAGATTTGAAGTGTTTAGTGATCATAAGAGTCTGAGATACCTGTTTGATCAGAAAGAGTTGAATATGAGGCAGAGAAGATGGTTGGAATTTTTGAAGGATTATGACTTCAGTTTGAGTTATCATCCAGGAAAGGCCAATGTAGTGGCAGATGCTTTGAGTAGGAAAGCAATTCATATGGCAGCTCTGATGGTGAAAGAAATTGAGTTAATTGAACAATTTAGAGATTTGAGCATGGTTTGTGAGACTACTGCAAATAGTGTAATGTTGGGTATGTTGCAGGTAAATAATGACTTCTTGGATATGATTAGAGAAAATCAGAAGTTAGATGTGAAATTGGTAGATTTGATGCCTGGAGTAGGAAGTGACTCCGATAGTGACTTTAAATTGGATAGTACAGGTGTGTTGAGATTTAGAGGCAGGATTTGTGTACCAGATGATGAAGAATTGAAAAAGTCAATTTTGAGCGAAGGATATTGTAGTAGCCTGAGTATTCATCCGGGAGCTACGAAAATGTATCATGATTTGAAGAAATTATTTTGGTGGTCTGGTATGAAAAGAGACATAGCTCAATTTGTGTATGCCTGTTTGACATGTCAGAAGTCGAAGGTGGAACACCAGAGACCTTCTGGATTTATGCAACCATTAGAGATTCCGGTTTGGAAATGGGATTGCATTACTAGGGATTTTGTGACAGGTTTGCCGAATACGGCGAGAGGTTTTGATGCTATATGGGTGATTGTGGATCGATTGACGAAGTCTGCACACTTTGTGCCGCTCAATATTAGTTTTCCGTTAACGAAGCTGGCGGATATTTACATTCGGGTGATTATGAAGTTGCATGGTGTTCCGTCTAGTATTGTGTCGGATAGAGATCCGCAGTTTACTTCGGAATTTTGGAAGAGCTTGCAGGAAGCTTTGGGAACTAAGTTGAAATTGAGTTCAGCTTATCATCAGCAAACTGATGGTCAGTCGGAGAGGACTATTCGGTCGCTTGAAGATTTGTTGAGAGCTTGTGTGTTAGAAAAGGGTGGTGCGTGGGATACTCATTTACCATTGATTGAGTTCACGTACAATAACAATTACCATTCTAGTATCGGAATGGCACCGTTTGAAGCTTTGTATGGGAGGAGGTGTAGGATTCCTCTGTGTTGGTATGAAACTGGTGAGAATATGGTGCTTGGACCAGAAATTATACAGCAGACTACTGAGATAATTCAAATGATTCGTGAGAAAATGAAAGTGTCTCAGAGTAGGCAGAAAAGTTATCATGATAATCGGAGGAAAGAGTTGGAATTCTGTGTAGGTGATCACGTATTCCTAAGAGTTAATCCGATGACTGGTGTGGGTCGTGCATTGAAGTCCAAGAAGCTGGATCCTAAGTTCATTGGACCTTATGAGATTTTGCAGAGAATTGGTGCTGTGGCTTATAGGGTGGCGTTGGCGCCTGAGTTGTCAAACTTACATAATGTGTTTCATGTGTCGCAATTGCGAAAATATGTTTCTGATCCATCTCATGTGATTCAGAAAAATGATGTTCAGATTCGGGAGAATCTTACTGTTTAGACGATGCCATTGAGGATCGAGGACCGTAAGATGAAACAACTCCGAGGGAAGGAAATACCTTTGGTGAAGGTAGCGTGGGGAGGTGCTGCAGGAGGCAGTGTGACCTGGGAGTTGGAAAACAGGATGCGAGAAGCGTATCCGGAGCTATTTCCCTCAGGTAATTTTCGAGGACGAAAATAATTAAAGTGGGGGAGAGTTGTAACACCCATTTTAATTATTTAGTCATTTTATTATTATTTTAAAAATTATACGTTGGTGTGTCCTTTGGTGGGGGTGTATTTGGTGATGTTTGGTGGGTGTCCCTAATGTGGGAGGACTATTGGTGGTATTTTGGTGTGAAATATAATAATATAAAAATAATAGTAACATTGGTGGGGGTGTTATTATTATTATTATTATTATTATTATTATTATTATTATTATTATTATTATTATATTTATTATATTTGTTAATATTATTAATATTATTATTATTTTGGTGAAATAATGATATTATTATTATTATTATATTTATTATATTTGTTAATATTATTAATATTATTATTATTTTGGTGAAATAATGATATTATTATTATTATTATTATTATTATTATTATTATTATTATTATTATATTTATTACATTTGTTAATATTATTAATATTATTATTATTTTGGTGAAATAATGATATTATTATTATTATATTTATTATATTTGTTAATATTATTAATATTATTATTATTTTGGTGAAATAATGATATTATTATTATTATTATTATTATATTTGTTAATATTATTAATATTATTATTATTATTTTGGTGAAATAATGATATTAGTATTATTATTATTATTATTATTATTAATGAGTATTATTATTATTATGATTATTATTATTATTATTAGTATTATAATATTATTAGTATTAATAATAATATTGTATTATTTTATTAAGTTATTTTATTAATTGGGATTAGATTTAATAAAGAAAATAGAATGTGAAGGGGTGGGGAGAGTGGTACGATACATTTTAGAAATTGAGAAAAAGGGCGATAGAAAAGAGAGAAGAGAAAAGGACGAAAGAAAGGTAAAAGAGTGAAAAGGAAAAAGGAAACGAAGAACAGAAGAGAATAGGGGAAGGCCAAGAGACCAATTCTAGGAGGATTTCTATCGATCAACCAATTGATAAGGTAAGGGGGGAGAAATTTGATTGGGAATAGTTTATACATGTATAGGGTAGAGGGGATTCCTTAACCCCGTAGGAATTTATCGTTATATAAAGTTTTATATTGGCATGCTATGATTATTGTTGATGTTGGGGGATTGATGAATGCTGATGATGCATTTTGGTGTATATATATATATATATATATATATATATATATATATATATATATATATATATATATATATATATATATATATATATATATATATATATATATATATATATATATATATATATATATATATATATATATATATATATATATATATATATATATATATATATATATATATATATATATATATATATATATATATATATATATATATATATATATATATATATATATATATATATATGGTGATGATAGTAACTGTAATGTTGATCCATTTTGTTGGATTGTTGATGTTACTGTAGTATTGATCCATTTTGTTGGATTGTTGATGTTACTGTAGTGTTGATAGTAACTAGGAATATAAAGCTGATGAGATTTTGTGTTGTTACCGTAGTGTTGGCAATGACCATGATTATAGCTTTGGGAAAGTTATGTGTTGTTTCCCTATAGTCTTGTTAACGACTATAATTAGGACCTTGGTGAGATTCAGAGTGACTCTGAAGTGTCAGTAATGTACCATAATGTCGGTTCTAGAGTAGAAATTATAGGATAATTGGTAAGTATAATATCTATTGGCATGTTTGTGATTGTGGATTGATGTTGATGAATTGTTGATTTTGGTGTATAGGCTGAGGTGTTGGTTTAGGGAGGTTCTGAGTAACCTTAGAGACTTTTGGTGAGATGTCTGAATTGGTCTCGTGTGATCCTTCTAGCCTTGCTGTAGTGTGAAAATGATGAGTATGGGATATAACTTGTGCACTTGGTGATAGTACGCGTTTCCCTTAATATTGTTGGTGAACAATTAGTTGATGTATATGTGTGTAGTGATCAGTAGGATCGTGTATTTCCCGAGCGGTGAGATGTGTTTATATTTGGTGTTAGAAAGTGAGACTACTCACTATGTGATTGAATTATATGATGTTGGTGTATGTTATATCTATACATATGCATTGATGTATGATGATATGATCAGGAGGATCGTGTGCACTTAGTGTGCCAGAATGTAATAGTTATGCATTGGTGTCTTGCATATCATGGTGTTTTGGTGGGATGAATCATGTCTCAGGAGGAGCGTAAGTGATTCATCCGTACTCCTTTGTGGAGAATGGTGGGGGGATAGATCATGTCTCAGGAGGAGCGTAAGTGATCTATCCAGGTTTGATTGAATGAACCAATGAGTCGGTACCGCATGCATGGTGTTGTGTTGCATAATTGCATTATAATATGTTATATTGTAATTTGAACAGTAGGTTCGTTATATGGTATTGTTGGGGTGAATAATTGATGTGATGGTGTGTTTTACTGTCTTATTTACATGTATTACATTACCATTATATTTTTGATCATGATTTCTCACCCCTTTGTTGTTGTTGTGGTCTGTGCTTCTTCGGAAGTACAGATAATCCAGGTACTTAGCTAGCTTGGATTATGGTGTGACAGTCGAGTCTAGGATGCTCTGATACGTAGCACGGGACTTGGGCGTTTTTATTTACTTTATGAAGAACTTATATTTTATTTTCCTGTGAAACGTATCAAACCTTTATTGGATTTTATTATTTAATATTCCGCTGTATTGGAGAAAACCCTTTTTATAAGGAAACATTGTTTCCATGTGATATCCCACTTGGGAAATTGGAACTCTGATTTTGTTTATTTATAATGTTTATTAATTTAATTGATTTTGGGAAGTGGGGTGTTACATGTCACATTCTCGGGAATGCATTAGTGTCATGGGCTTGCAAGAAGCAAGCGTGTGTGGCACTCAGTACAGCCGAAGCGGAATATATTGCAGCAGGAAGTTGTTGTGCACAAATTATGTGGCTCAAGCAACAACTCCTCGATTACGGTGTAGACCTCGGCTGCATTCCTCTTCGATGTGATAATACAAGTGCCATAAACATTACAAAGAACCCGGCCATGCATTCAAGAACAAAACATATAGATATCCGGCATCACTTCCTTCGAGATCACGTATTGAATGGAGATGTAGATGTTACTTTTGTCGACACGTACAATCAACTCGCCGACATCTTCACCAAACCTTTAGCGAAAGAAACGTTCTACAAAATTCGGCGAGAACTTGGGATTCTTGATGAAGGTGACATCTGACCTTTTTCTCTAATATGTGTATGCATTATTTGTGTTGTGTTTTCATGTGTATGCATTCTGTTTTTAAGTATTTTTCAAAAATTTGCGTGTGTTAATCGATTAACCATATGGGTTAACCGATTAACACTGTTAAATTTTCAATTCTGACTCAATTTTTTAATGTGTTAACTGATTAACCTATATGGTTAACCGATTAACACTGTTCAAATTCCTAAAAGTCAGAAACGAAAATTAATTAAAATTTTTGAAATATTATATGTGTTAAATGCATTTTTATGTGGTCAATATTCTCCTAAGTGTCCAAAATCTATATCCTTTGAATCCTATTCCCTCTTAAAGAGTATTTGGAACTTCCCTCTTCAAACCCTAAGTTTAAAACTCACTACCTCTCTCCCACTCTCTAAGTTAGATAACTCCTCATAACCATCCCCATCTTCTCAAACCATAACTTCCTCAGAACCCACAACTTTAGTTCCATCAAACTCATTCATGGCTTCAGCATCAAACCGCGGCAAGGGAAAGCTACCAGAACACCATTCTGCATCTGATGAAGAAGATATCCATATGGAAACAACCAAGAAGCGCAAAATAGATTTCAAAGTCCGAGTTCGTCACGTCCTCCCGGTAAAGTATGTGAATCTTAAGGCTTTTCCAGCATCATCTTTTGATTTTCCTGCTTTGCTCAAATATCAGAGGATCGATAAATTTGTGTCGGATTCTGGAAATTGCTATCCGGATCTTGTCAAATCCTTTTTACATAAGTTGTCTGTGTTTATAAATGCAAATGATGAGCACGTTATGAAAACAATTGTTTGAGACTGTATTGTGGAAGAAAATCTGTCTGATGTTGCTGCAATGCTGAAAATACCATCGTCTGGGTACTTTCTGAGAAAAGGGGTTAACCACGTGGAAGGGCCATGGTCCAACTACGACAAGATGGAGTTCTACTATCAGATCTGCAGATTTTCAAAGGAGGTGATTATCGCCAACCAACGGACTTCTCGTCTGTTGTGCTATGCAAAGAATCTTACCGTTTCTGATCGGATGCTTCATTACATAATCTGTTATATGCTGATTCCCAAGGATACAAATCATGCCCAAATTAATGATCTGGAAATGCAACTTCTTTTTGCCATCAAGAACAAGATTTGTGTCAACTGGATTTTGACCATCATGTATCACCTTCAGCAACAACTATCTCTTTCAACCCGTCTACCGTATGCAAGGCTGGTGTCAAGAATTTTGGAGCTGACAACTTTGGATCTTAACTGTGAACCAACCACCAAGATGAAATCAACCACCAATGAGATCAACGAAATTACAATTGTCAAGAACGCCGGAATTTTTAAGGATACTGACGGTACTTATAAGTATTCGGATGAAGGAGCCGCTACCAACCAAGCCTATCCCGTACCTGAAGGAGGCATCACAAATGAATTCATTTACCAAACTATAATGACTCAACATAGAGAAACCTCCCGGGCCATTGCTTCCCTTCGAAACCTTGTGCTTACCTCTCGTCGCACCAACACTGACAACTTTGTTGCATCTGAAGAAGAAGGTGAAGAAGAAGAGGAAGAGGACGATGAGGATAAGGATGATGAGGATATTTAGCGAATATGTTGTTGTTGCTGTCTTTTACTACTTTCTAGTCATTAAGTTTTAAGTTTATCTTCTTAACTTTGTTTCATTTGCGTTGTACTCATACACTACTTTGGTTGCACTCTGCTGCAAGTTTAATTCTATTTTCGTATGTTTTGCTTACCTACGTGATTGTTCTTTTGATTGCTTTCATAATTGTCAATAATTTTTAGTTTTGTTTGAAAGCTCCTTCCTTTTTGCTAATGACAAAGGGGGAGAAGAGCTTTGGCTTTCTAATGTCTATGTGTGCAGAATTTTTGTCTGTTCTTAGCCTCTGTTTTTAGAAAGGGGGAGTTCATGGACATAGGGGGAGAAACAAGACCAGAACCAAAAATCGTCAAAGCACTGCACAAGACTCAATTGGTTGTAAGTGGTTGTCATCATCAAAAAGGGGGAGATTGTAGAAGCATGCTTCATCTCAAGGTTTCAAGGTTTTGATGACAACAACCACAAGACTCAAGATCATTTCATCTGTGCAAAAAGTCAAAAGCTTTCAAAAGACCAAGATCAAAGTATTATGGAAGTGATCAACATTCAAGCTTCATGTACATTTGCTCGATCATCTTTCAAGACTTGGACACAAGCTATGGTATATCAAATTCTCTAATTTAATTGATATACAAGTGTTCAAAACTATAAAATATTTTTGCATAATGCATTAACATGTTTTAAAATCATTTGGAATTGGTATAACACTTTTAAATTAATTATTTTTCAAAGTTTTTGCAGTGTTAACCGATTAACCATATAGGTTAATCGATTAACGCCCTAAAATTTTAAATTCTTTGGGTCAACGTTACAGTGTTAACCAATTAACCTATATGGTTAACCGATTAACACTGAACGTTTTCTGAAAAATTGTTTAATTTCAAGTTCAAAAATTATTTGAATGTTATACCTTTCCATGTGTTAACTCATACTCAAATATACCCTTTTGAAATGGTGTTTTGGATGATATAAATTCTGATAATTTCAAATTAAAAAACACCTCCAACAATTTCAAAAACAATCATTGAATCATATTCACTACTTTTCAAATAATTTCAAATACATTCAAAAGTGTTCATACTTGCATAACCTTTCACATTCATTTGTTTGAACACTTGTATTGAGATTGAGTTCTGAATTCAGATTAAAGGAGAAGATCAATCTTTGTATTGATATTACTATTGTTCTCTCAAATTACAGAAAGAATTATAGAATAGTCTGTTGTGACTTGTGATCCAGGATTGTTGGACACAAGGGTTAGTGTTTTGCAAGAGGATTATTCTTGCACACTAGTTTGTTTTGTTGTTAGATTGTAGGCCTCACCGGTTAATGGTGTGATAGGTTGTACTTTCTAAAACAATAGTGAAAACTCTCTTTCATGTGGAAAGGGGAGTGGAGTACCTTCGGATTGTGAAGGGAACCACTATAAATCTTGGTGTCCACTTTCTTTATGCTTTCTACTGCATTCATCACCAAGAACATAACCAAAGAAAAATTAAAGAACACCAAAAATCTGAAAAAGTTTCCATAAGCCTAATTCACCCCCCCCCCCCCCTCTGAGGCATACTCTGATCTTACACATATGTCGCATCCATTCGTGCATTTCTCCTATCAACCTTCCTTGGCGGATCTGCTCGTTGCCTTGCCGCGTTTGCTCCTCCCCTTGCCTCGTCTGCTCGCTCCGGAGGTAACGTACCTCATTCTCCACCCAATCCCACTCTTTCTGTGACAAGCTCCAAGAGCCGGAGCCGGACTCCTGATGGGGAGAGACTCGAGGAGTCGGTACAGGGGCTTCTTCCATCTGATCTCCTTCCTCATCAAAAAATTTTGTACCTGCACCATCATTGAATTGCTCGTCGTCGTCCTGCATCATGTTCTCATACAACCAATTATTCACATTTTGAATGCTAATAAAGTCATGAGCAGGTAAAGCTAGGAGGTGACTATTGCAGCTTACCAACGAGTAATAATTATCGAAGACTTGTATCATACCTTGGATGGTGAGGGTGGCTAAGTCTATCTTAGTCTTACCTGCGACCGTACGTTCCTCCATCAGTAGAGGACCGTACCCAAAGTGGTATGCGATCTGAGTTATCATCCCGCCCACACTTATCTCACCTAAAGTTGCGTTTGCAACACGCTTCAGATGGTCAGCTACAAAGGCAGCTACATTTATCAGCTTCTGGTTAGCCATGCCATACAGAAAGTATAGCTCCTTCTGAGTCGCCACGCCCGTACTGTCACCACTGCCAAACAGTGTATATGCCAGCCCTTTTTGCGCATACCTGAAATAAGGGTTATGAATGCAAGAGGCTTTTGCCACCTTCGCGACATAATCGGCTTTACCTGTAATGGCCTTCCAAAATTCACCTGCACTGAAATTACCTGGAGGTGCTCCAGGTCCAAGACTAGGGAGCTTCAAAACATCTCCCAATTCAGCTACCGTCAGACTGTGCTCAGTATCAAACAGACGAAATTTTAGTGTACCATAGTATTCCTCCTCAGTACCTGTCCACCTATGCTTAAGATGAAATTCTAAAGTACTCAAAAATTCAAATGTTATGCGCTCATAGGTCGGCGCTTCGAATTGCATAAACTCAAGCATACCAAGAATGTGAAACATTCTGTCTACTTCCATCCTCAGCCCTAAATTATCTAGGGTATCATTACAGATATACCTGGTCGGGATGAGCTTACACTTTACCAATGATAAGTACTTCTTTTGGTGGGCCGGTTCCTTGAACAAGATGTTATGAGGGTTTGCCATACGGTGTGGTCTCTTTTTAGGACGAGAAGTTTCAGCCACAGCTTTACCGGCATCTCTACGAGGAGGCATGATTTATCCTGCAAAAACAAACACTGAAAATTCGAAATGACAGTTAGGGAAATGCGTCACCGTAGACATAACCACAATGATGAGAGGAATGTTTTTCGTGAAGGGAGGAGATGCTTTTCAGGAGTGGGTGTTGGTGAAAGTGGAGCTTTTGTGGAGAGGAGGCTATGGAGTTTTAGGTTTTGTTAAAGAGTAAGAGGATAGAAGATGAAGGAGATAAGGTAAATGAGAAAAATGAGAGGGTGAAAAGAATATAAGTGAGATGGGGCCCACACGGGAAAAACAATTTTATCAATCGCGCCTTGCAACACGGGTCGTGTCATGGGACACGGGCACCCGTGTTGCGCCCACTGGTACATTGATCTGATGATTTCTTTTTTTTTTCAAGACTGGTATTTGTGACACAGGTCGTGTCATGGGACACGAGCACCCGTGTCACACCATTGATTGTCACCAAAAATTTATTTGCTTTTCCTTCTCCTGACACGGCCCGTGTTGTACAACACGGCCACCCGTGTCAAGCTTCAGATCTTCCAATTTTTGCACTTTTCGCCCGGTTTCCGACATCCTCCTTTCACTGATGAACTGCAAGCCAATACAACCTATAAAGAAAAGAAAAAGAATGAAAACATTAGTATAAAATGCTTGGGTTGCCTCCCACGAAGCGCTTCGTTTTACGTCGCATGGCTCGACGGTCCTTCATCCTATCCTGTGAGATGAACGACTTCACTTCTATCCCTCTGTTGACCATCGTGGTAGGGTTTCAATCTCTGATAATTCACTTTAAAAATGTCCCTGTTTTCCTGGTTTTTAGTTCTATTGCTCCGTGAGGAAACACCTTGTGTACAATAAACGGTCCCGACCATTTCGATTTAAGCTTTCCAGGAAAAAGTTTCAACCTGGAGTTGTATAAGAGCACTAAATGTCCTTCCCAAAATTCTTTCTTTTCAATTCTCTGATCATGCCATTTTTTTGTTTGATCTTTGTAAATCTTGGCATTCTCATACGCCCGATTCTGGAATTCCTCTAACTCATGGAGTTGGAGGATTCTAGATTCTCCTGCTTTGGTGAGGTCTAGATTGAGAAGTTTTGATGCCCATAATGCCTTGTGTTCCAGCTCTAGAGGCAGATGGCACGCTTTACCATAAACTAGTTGGTAAGGGGACATACCGATGGGTGTTTTGTAAGCAGTACGGTACGCCCAAAGAGCATCATCCAGCTTTACTGCCCAATCCTTACGGGAGGCACGCATTGTCTTCTCTATGATTTATTTGAGTTGTCGATTCAACACCTCTACTTTCCCATTGGTTTGAGGAAGGTAAGGGGTAGCTATTTTGTGCTTCACATTATACTTAAGGAGTAACCTTTCCATGAGATGATTCAGGAAGTGAGTTCCCTCATCACTTATAAGAGCCCTCGGTACTCCAAACCGAGAAAATATGTTCTCCTTCAAGAACCTGACCACTACCTTCGTATCATTCATTGGTAGCGCCACTGCTTCTACCCACTTCGAAACATAGTCAACCGCCACCAAGATATAGTTCTTTCCAAAGGATGGTGGAAATGGCCCCATAAATTCAATCCCCCAAACATCAAACAATTCTACTTCCAACATGGAATTTTGTGGCATCTGGTTCCTTTTGGAGATGTTTCCAGTCCGTTGACATTTGTCGCATTCCTTTACTACGTCTTGGGCATCCTTGAACAAGGACGGCCAATACAACCCTGATTGGAGAACTTTGGTTGTGGTGCGGTCACCACTGAAATGCCCTCCATAATCCGAGTTATGACATGCTTCGAGCATATTCCTCTGCTCATCTTCAGGAACACATCTTCTGACTAATCCATCCACCCCTCTTTTATAGAGAAACGGATCATCCCATAAGTAAAACCTGCAGTCATGAACAAACTTTTTTCTCTTGTTAGAATCAAAGTCGTTAGGTATGATACCCCCGACCAAATAATTTGCGTAATATGCAAACCATAGAACCCCATTAATAGCTAGGATGTGTTCATCAGCAAACTCATCCTTTATAGGGCGATTGTCCTCGTTCTTTTCAATCAGTGATAATCACGAGAGGTGATCAGCTACGTGTTGCACCCTAAAATTTGACCAACTGATTTTCCTATCTGACTCATGGTTTAAATTCCTATTCGCAGCTCAGACATGTGATATTTGTGCACAAGCAGGGGATATCAGAGTTTACAGCTTGATTTTTGTCTATCAGATATGGCAGACCCAGTCCAGATTACCAGGGTTTTATTTTCGGGAAATTGCGCGCTCCTCGGTGATTTTTAGCTTGTACAGTGATTTTGAGGCTATTCTGATGCCCGGGGATCTCTGTTCGATTCGATCTGGTCTCGTGCGTTTTTTTTATGGGGGTCATGTGCATTCATCTGCATTTTTAGGGTTTAATAGACTTTTGTGAATTTTTAATAGGCTTTACAGTTTTTTCTGGAATTTAAATAGGGTTTTTGTATTTTTTAATGGTTTAATTCTCTTTTTAGGATTTTATAAGAATTTTTAGAATTTTTCTATAGATTTTAAATAGATTTTTATATTTTTTTTAGATAATATAGAAAATAATATAGTTTTTTTCTTTTATTAATGATAGGTTTTAATTGATATTAAATAATATTAGAATTTTAATAGAAATTAGTAGAAGTTTAGAGTTAATTAGACATTTAATCTTTTTTTAGAGTTTAATTAGGATAATATAGAATTAATTAGGTTCTTAATCATTTTTTAGAGCTTAATTAGGTTAATCATGTTTTAGATTTAATTAGATTAATTAGTGGTAATTAGGCATTAATCAAATTCAGTTAATTGTTTTTATGCAGTTTTTTACAGTTTTTTTCCATTCAGTCTCGTATGGGCCCAGAGGCGTTTTTTTTGTAAGGCCCAATTCTCATTTCAGAATGTCCAAAAAAAAAAATGGTCCAAGCAGTCAGCGAATGTCCAGCAAGCCCCAGAAATTTCTGGAAAGTTCTAGCAGTATCTGTGTAATAAATAGTGGCCACGTGTTGGCTGAGGAGGCCCCACACGTTTTCTCAGAATCCACGCCACGCGTCCACACGTGTCCCTCATTCTCTCTCTCCCTCTGCGCATGCACGCCACTTGGCGCCCCCACATCACTCACCGGAGATTCACCAGAACACCACCGGCGGCCATGCATTAGCCCTAACTGCACACCGCCGGCCACCGTCAACGACTTCCGGCCACCGGAATCTGCAAACAACCAAAATTCCCCAGAAATTCATCTCCTTCCTCCGATCTCCTCCCTTCCACCTTCATCCACCTTCAACCAAAATTTCCAGAATCCACTCAAACCTTCAACAAGCTCCATCAATTTTTCCAGAAACTCTTTGTTCTTCATCAATTTTTTTCCAGAACGATATCAATCTTCATCAGTTTTTTTAGAACAACATCAATCTTCATCCTCGGCCAAAGAATTTCCAGAACGCCATCCTAAACCTTCATCCTCCATCGAAGAAAGATTTCCAGAAATCACCAAACAAGTGTCAGCGTTCTCCTCCAGGTTTCCACAAACTACTTCAGCAGTTAGGAATACATCAGGATCTTGCTCTCTCGCGACGATCTTCATCAAGCCTTCAGAGAATTCCATCAAGTCCATCGTCTCAGGTTTGTCTTCTTCATCGCCTCCATTATTGGTTTGTTCTTTTAGATCATGAGATTCGTCTTGAGGCTTGCATGTTAGATCCAGATTAGGTAGTTGATTGTGAGTTAGGGTTGATTCATCGTGAGAGAGGTGAAGTTCGTTGAGGTCTTTTTTTCTTCTGGGAATGAGGTGTGAGTGAAAAGATGAATTGCAGAGATAGGATGAGGGAGAGACGAGGGAGCGGCGTTAGGGCTAGGGTGAGAGTGAACAGTACCAGAACGTTGTGAGGAGATTAGGTTTTGTTTGTTAGGGTTCGTATTGGGGTAGGGTTTGGACGCTGGGCTTAGGCCCAAGCGTATTTTCTGCGCATACACCCCAAACTGCTCGTTACCCCCCCCCTGGCGTGTGTGAAATCAGGCTGGATATGGGCCTTAGGCCCTAATTTGCTTTTAACACCCTCCTCGTTGAAGCCCATTGAGATAACAACTGAAAACTTGCTAACGCTGCACCCCCCTCTGGTTTCAATTCAGTTTTTATTGTTTTTTCTAGATATTAAGTTTGGGCCCTGCGCCTCATGCTGTTGGCACCCCCCAATCAGGGCCCAGCTAGAAATCCCTCATAAATCCATTGCTGATGGAACCCCCCCACTTCACTTTCTTTTATTTTGATTTTTCTTTTATATTTTCTTGTATTGTAAATAATTCATAAATAAATGAAAATAGTTGTTTTTTTAATAATTCTTTTTTCTACCATTTCATGAAAATGTTAAGGAAATTAAATAAAAATAAAAATGACATTTTATTTTTGTTTTTGTTTGCTATTTTTTGCATATTTTCCAGTTAATTGATTTTGTTTAATATTTTCAATGCATGCATATCATTAGAAAATTCATAAAAAATGGTAGATTTAGTCAAATAATTCCATTCTTTTTTCTGTAGACTCGTGATTCAGTGTAGAATTTTATAGTGCAGAGACATTAACTCAATCATGCATTTTCATTTTAATTGCATTTTTTCACTGTTATTGATGTTGAATAAATTGGTCTGTTGATATGTCTGTGTTGCTGATTTTGATTCTTTCATCTGGTGTTGAATTTTGTTCTGATTTTTCAGTATGTTATCCTAGAGCCATGTAGGTCTCCCATAGGTTTTTGTTAGATTTTTGTAGGATATTCTGATAGGATTTGTCTGAGCCTGAAGATAGGAGAAGTCTTGATGACTTCTGACTTTGAAGTTCAACTGTGGTTGAACTTCAGAGATAGTCTCCTGTGGTTTGTTGGCCTGTGGGTTCTTCTCAAGGATAGGAGCTGATGGAAGTCCTGTTGGAGCTTGCAGGAATGCAGTGGATTGAGGCTTAGTCTAGGAGCTTGTTGTCTGTTTGTGAGGTTCGAGATCCTGAAGCTTGAAGGGAGTTTATGGTACTTTCCTGAGGAAGGCACTATGAATGACTTTCATTCTTTCTTCTCACCTCTTTCGTAAGTATCCAATGATGTCGGAGCCGACTTGTGAGTTTAGTTTCTCCTGAGGAGGAATATAAACTGATCACCTGTTGTTGAGCCACATGGGATACGATTCCTAAGTGGAAGTCCCCTAGTACTTTCCTGAGGAAGGTCCTATGAGTCTATTCACTTAGTTCCATTAGTTTACATAGGATTTCTTAAGTATCCAGTGATGTTGGAGCCGACTTGTGAGTTTAGTTTCTCCTGAGGAGGAATATAAACTGATCACCTGTTGTTGAGCCACATGGGATACGATTCCTAAGTGGAAGTCCCCTAGTACTTTCCTGAGGAAGGTCCTATGAGTCTATTCACTTAGTTCCATTAGTTTACATAGGATTTCTTAAGTATCCAGTGATGTTGGAGCCAACTTGTGAGTTTAATTCCTCCTGAGGAGGAATGTAAACTGATCACAGTTGTTGAGCCACGTAGGATACGATTCCTAAGTGTCAGCCTCCTAGTACTTTCCTGAGGAAGGTCCTATGAGCCTGTTCACTTAGTTCCCTTAGTGCATATAGGTTCTTTCTCAAGTATCCAGTGATGCCGGAGCCTTCATGTGAGTTTAATTTCTCCTGAGGAGGAATGTAAACTGGTCACAGTTGTCGAGCCGCATAGGATATGATTCCTGAGTAGTAACCTCCTGGTACTTTCCTGAGGAAGGCACTATGAGCTTGTCTGCTTAGCTTCCTTTCTCCGGTAAGCTTATTCTGAAGCTTGGAGACTGGGATTGATTCCTCTTGCTTAGGGTTTTTGATTAGAAGTGTTGCTTAGATCTTTTCTCGGGGTGCAGTATAGAGTTCTGTTTAGAGATAGATTAGGAGTTGTCTCAGGTTGTTAGGGGCCTTGCCCAGGAGTAGTTTCTTGTTTTGTAGATAGAGGCCCTGCTCAGGGTTAGTCTCTTTGTGTTGTTTGACTTGTGTGATGTTATGTTGCATTAGACTTAGGTATTCATCTAGATAGTTATGAATAGGTGCATCTTAGAAGTAGACTTTGTGTGCATGAGAAGTTGAGGTGGTCCTCCTTCTGCTTGTTTGTTATTGCGTGGCTTTGCTTGTTGGTATTTGGTAGAGCTGAGCTCTCTTGCCTCTGTGGTTTGCGGCCTCTGTGCCTTGTTTGTTTAGTTGTTGCATTCATGCATATTTTCAGTATTCCTTTACTTTGCAATTTCTTGTTTGTGGTTTAGTCCTGTTGCCATGATCCCTTAGGAGCTCTGACCTCTCCGCTGCGGAGTTGTTATGATAGACATTAGGATGGTCAGCCAGGTGTGATAGCAGTAGGTAGATTCCCCTGTTTCTCAGCTATAGTTCTAGGGTTTCCCTTTCCTTTCTGTAGGAGCTTTTGAGTAGCTTGATCCGTAGTTAGCTGAACTACAGCTGCTCTGATTCTTCGTACCAGACGAAGATATGTAGGCATAGGATGCGATATCCTAGCGAGCACACTAACGACTAACCTTTGTTCTCTCGCGGCTGTGCGATCGAGACTTTCCCGCTAACGACTAATTGTTATCCCTTTCTGTTGCCTGAGTGCATTTGAGACTAGATCGTATTTGTAGGTTCCCGAGCCTTAGAGACCAGTTTGTTTCTCACTGCTGTGTGAGAGCCCCTGTTTACCCGTAGTTAGCCGAACTACGTTTGCTCTGATCTTTCATTCCAGATGAAAGTACGTAGGCACAGGACGCGATGTCCTGGCGAGCAACCTTTCCCCCGTTTAGACGTAGGCAGTCGAACTACGTTGACTCTGACTTTCCCATTGCACGAGGGAATACGTAGGCCCAGAACACCGTATGTTCTGTCGAGTCCTGTCCTTTTATTCTCTTTTCAGACCAGCCATTAGCGTAGATAGATAACACACCCTTTTACCTATAAACACCAAGCGTGGATCCCATCGAGTACGATGGACGTGAGGGGTGCTAATACCTTCCCCTTGCGTAACCGACTCCCGAATCCAGGTTTTGGTTGCGATGACCATACCTTTTTCCCGTCTTTGCGAGGTTTACTTCGAGCGTTTCCTTTCCCGCTCTGAGGGATAAATAACGCACGGTGGCGACTCTCCTGTCAAGCCGGCGCCGATTTTCGCAGTAGCGACAGCTGGCGACTCTGCTGGGGACTATAGCATCTAGGGACTTTTCCCATCCCTTATGCTGGGACCGTTTCCCATCCCCTACGCGAGTCAATCCTAGCGCTTGGGTGTTTATTTGTTGGGTGTTGTGCATATTGTGTTTTACTTTTCTGCACTTTACTTTTCTGTACCGTTACCTTTCCGCATTTATTTTCCAGCATTATATTATTATGATTATTGCTGTGGGCAAAGGGATGTTACTATGAGTGAAAAGCCGGACCTGGGCTTGAGTACACACCTAGATATAGTTGCGGAGAAGTAGTAGACGAACCTGTCTGCTGAGCAGGCACAGTTCCCTACGAAAATCTGCGCTCAGACGAGATTCTTGCAGAGGTGCTCCTTTCCGGTCCTGAGGATCTGAGGGGAGTCCAGACGTGAGGATTGTCGACTCTGGGGACCGATCATTTGGAAGTCAGCTAAGTGAGGCCTCTTCATGACTTGATGATGCCACTCCTTCTGGGAATCGTATCGTCACTCATGAAAGTCTGTGACGCTGATAACCGCATAGGATGCCGTACCTTTGTCCGTGGATTAGGTCTATCCTACCTGTGAGAGGGACTGGGTTATTGCAGGAAAACTGGCCTTCAGAAACCATGATTCAGTATCTTTATCAGATGGTATTCTTGATTCATCTCCAGGTGTCTTGTCTGGGTCAGATGGGTTTCTTATCTGAGGTTGAGGCTATTATCAGATGGTATTCTCGTCAGATACAGAGGTTCAGATGGTTTTCTTACCAGGGGATTGATATTTTGAGTATCAGATGATAGTTATTGGCATGAGATTCTGGTGGCCGTGTTGGTTTTCTGTTCTTGATCACAGAGATATTCCCCTTCAGGCTACAGCATAGCCCCTATGTTCGCAGATTTCATTATTTATCATATTGCATCATTGCATTACCATCTGCATTCAACTAACGTGTGTGTATTGCAGGTACATATTTTCCCTTCCAGTTCTGGTGTTTGTTCCTAGCAAGACATGGAAAACCTGAAGAAAGTATTGCCCTATAAGTTTCCGTCGCCGAATATCAGTCTATTGTTAGAGTTGATTGCTATTGCTAAGAAGAGGGGAATGGGTGACTTCAGAAAGAGATATGGGAGGATTCTGACCTACGTTTATCAGCCATCTGCCTACGAGACCAGCGGCATCTATACTCTGTTACAGTTCTACGACGCGGAGCTCAGGTGTTTTGTATTTCCCGACTTTGTTTTGGCTCCTACCCTGGAGGAGTACTCTGCACTTCTGGATATACCGATCCGTGAGCAGATGCCTTTTTATCGTACGGACGCTGAGCCTAAGCTGGCTGAGCTTTCTGCCATCCTGTGCTTGAAAGAGTCTGAGCTATCTGGGAAGATGATCAGAAGAGGGGACGTATGGGGATTTCCATTGGATGTCTTAGTGGAGAAGGCTCGAGAGTATGCCCAGAAGGGTAGCTGGGATGTTTTTGACGTTATCCTTGCTGTATGTGTGTATGGTATCGTGTTATTCCCGAACATTCCTGATTTTGTTGATTCTGATGCCTTCTATATTTTGGCTGCGAAGAACCCAGTTCCTACTTTGCTGGGAGATATCCACCATTCAACTCATTATCAGAATGAAAAGCGACGAGGAAGGAATGTGTCTTGCTGTGTACCTCTCCTATGCCGGTGGTTCACCAGTCATATGCCTAAGTCAGGCCCGTTTGTCACATCTATCAATTCTCTAGGATGGCCCGAGCGCTTAATGGGATTAACTGCTGAGAACGTGGTATGGGTCATTAAAGAGGTATTTGGAGCTGAAGTCATACTCAAAGGCGAAGGATTCCCGAATGTTCCGTTAATAGGAAGGAAAGGTTGTGTCAACTATAACCCTTCTTTATTGATCAAGCAATTTGGGTACATACCTCATGGAGCGCCAAAGCCCGAGGAGATACAGGAATCTCTGTATCTCACCGGGGCAATAGGGAAAGATATGCTGACCAAACTTGAGAAAGCCTGGAAAAACTTGCACAAGAGGGGGAAACTTTCAGGTAGCAGAGGGGATACTCGAGTTCCTAGCCCATATGAAGAATGGATTCGTGAGCGAGCTGTGAAGTTCCTTATGCCGTATCCAGCAGTTCAGCCATTACATCCTCCTCCGGTAGAGGAACCTACCACTGTGGATATTCAGGTTTACAAGCAGCTGAGGGCGGAGAAAGAAGAGCTAGCAAGGGCTAAAGAGGCTTTAGAGCAGGAGAACGCCCAGCTTCGGCATGAAAAGATTGAAACAGGATACTTTTCTAAGCAACAGGATGAAACTCTGAAACATCTGAAGACTACGCTATTGGAATTGTCTGAAACCAAGAAGCGCCTGGAGCTAGATGTAGATTCAGTTAGTAGTGTGTTGGCCACCAAGAAGCAAGAGTTGGAAAGGGCCTACACAAAGCTAGCCAAGTTCAGAGAACACTGGGATCTCACTATGACCAAGCGCAAGGAGCGAGAAGAAGGGCTGAAGACACAGATTGCTCAGTTAGAAGAACAGGTCAAAGTGAAGAATGAAGAGCTTGAAGAAGAAGCCTGTCGCCGATACGAGGCCGAGCGCAAGTTGACAGATGCCATGAAGAATTTGGAAGATTTCCAGCATAGAGCAGATGCCAAGAGACCCAAACCTGGGGGCGGTGCCAATGATAAGGCTTGGGAAGACTTTGTCAGAGACATCCAGGGGACGGTCAGGAAGAGAGATCGACTGATAGAAGGTTTGATTTATCAACCAGATCATGCAGAGACAAAGAAGATGGTCGAGGACTTCCGCAACCGTACCCGTATTTGATTTCTCTCTTGTATTCTGTATGTTGAGATCACCACCAGGCATGTTGGATGGGATCCTCCTTATCATATCAGCTGTATGGAGCATAGTTATGTAACTTCTGGACAAGACTGTATTCTAATCAGTATATGAGGGTTTTTCCAAATATTGTCTCTATGGTTTATCTCGTCTTGCTACCACTGACACTGGAATTGGAGGGGAAATATCTCCAATGCACACATGCACGTTAGCATTTTTGTATTTCTGTTTGCATAAATCATATTGCATAGCATTTAGCAGGTCAGAGCACTTATCCAGCCTTTGTTTTCTCAGAAGGTGATTCTCGGGGAATTGTTTGAGTAGAGTGGAGACGACCAAGGGGCTGAAGCAGATTTGAGCAGAATCAAGCAGCATAGTCGGTTACAGGTAATTGGTAGCTATGTCTGAAGGCAATTTCCAGTCTCCTAATACCCAGGCAGGGTTTACTGTGGCGTCCAACCATCAGCATGATTCTATGGAAGGCTTCCCGCAAGCGAACAATCTTACTGCAGCCCAAGTTGTACAGCCAACTGTTGAGAACAGAGATCGGCATGAGCAGTTTCTTGCCCGAAATGAACGTTATCCTCCTGTTAACAATCAATGTGTTGCTTTCCCTGTGATGAATTACCGGAGAGATATTCCAGTGACCGGGTTAGTAGATCCAAGAGCTCTTGACTATGGTAGAAGAGTCCGAGTGTTGGAAGAGCAAATGAAAGCCTTGGAAGCGAAAGATGCCGTTAACCTGGATGCTGTGGCCATGTGTTTAGTTCCTGACCTCGTGTTGCCGTACAAGTTCAAAGTGCCGGAATTTGAAAAATACACAGGAGATAGCTGTCCGAAGCTGCATTTGATGATGTTCTGTCGAAGGATGACTTCGTTTGTGCGAAATGACCAACTAATGATCCATTGCTTTCAGTATAGCCTGACTGGGGCATCCCTGAGATGGTATGTGCAATTAGAGAGTAATCAGATTCGATCATGGGTGGATTTAGCCAGAGCTTTCATAAAGCAGTACGATTACAACCTGGATTTGACTCCTAGTCTTGTAGATCTGCAAGAATTATTTCAAGCGGAGAATGAATCATTCAGAGCGTATGTGCGAAGATGGAAAGAATTGGCTGCTAGTGTTCAACCACCGCTTCCGGAAAGAGAACTGGTTGACATCTTCTTGGGTACTCTGAAAGGCCATTATTTTGACAAATTGTTCAATTGCACAAACTTTGTGGGCCTGATGAGGCTGGGAGAGATTGTTGAGAGAGGACTCAGGAGTGGAAAGTTTCGAGGTGTTCCTTACGTCCCAGTTAATAAGATTGAGTCAGTTGTCAGTTCTCAAGAAGAGTGGGAAGGAGATGATGCCACCTCAGAATCTCTAGCATCTCAGGATCAGTTCTCAGACACTTCAAGTCAACGATCATCCTATCGCCGATCGCGTCAGCATGCTCCACGAAGACCAAGGAAGCCTGAAAGGCAGTTTACTCAGCTACCAGTATCGTACAGTCAGTTGTTGCCAGATCTGGTCAGAAGCGGATTAATAGTGCCGAAAGAGACTAAGCCGGTGGTTCCACCATATCCTCCAGGTTTTGATGCCAGCGCCCGCTGTGAGTACCATGTTGGGGCACAGGGGCATTCCACCAATGATTGTAAGGTGCTTAGAAGTCAGATTCAGGATCTGTTAGACTCTAGCCGTATTTGCATCACGCCTCAGGGTTTTGTTCAGATTAATGATTTTCCATCCTCCAGTTGTGTGGGTTCGTCAGTTAATGTCATGGAAGACTCCACAGGAAGTGTGTGCTCTGAAGATTGTCAATCGGAGAGTTCAGTTGAATATGGGGGAAGTTTCTAGAGGTTTCTATGCCGGGTGTCGCATCTGTTTTCCCTGCCTAACCCGTTTAGCTTTTGTGCATCAGTATTTGCTGACCACCACCAGGATTGTTGGCTGGGGTCATTATATTCAGACTCATTTGTGCTTACCTGCTGATTTTGTTGGTTGTACATGTGTGGGAGATGTTTGTCTGTATGCTTATAGCTTGAGTTTCTCTTTATCTCGTTGTGAATATGTGTTTGCTTTCTGCGCTGCATTATCATTCAACAGGTATATCAGAACCGTGGGTCTTATTTCCTCATCATCCAGTTTATTGCAGGAACTCCTTCAGAGATATGGAACAGAATCAGTTTGAATTGACCGAAGTCCAAAGCCAGCTGGGGCAGATGATGAGAGACATGCAAGAGATGCGTCTGGAGCAGAAGATTCTCAAGGAGGAGAACAATCAGCTGAAGACCCAAATGAGCTTGATCATGGAAGTAGTCAAGAATGTGCTTAGGAAAGAGGACGATCAACTATTTGAAGCCACAATGAAGAAGCTCGTGCCACCTGTGCATGTGGAACCTGAGCAGCAGCAACAGAGGATACATCCGGCTCAGCGGAAGATCCAGGAAGGAAAGCCAAGGAGAATATTTGAGGCACCACCTATGACCTATGCTGAGCTCTTGCAGGCCTTACTGAGGTTTAATCTGGTTGAGAAAAGAACGTTGACACCACCAACGAGGGCGTTTCCTCAAGGGTACGATGCCAGTAAGCAATGTGAGTTTCATTCCGGGGCATTCGGACACGACATCGAGGGTTGTCATGCTTTTAAGCACAATGTTCAAGACTTGATTGACTCGCACGATATTGAATTCACGCCGGGCGGCGTAGCTGTGCATATTGCTCCTGTCTCAGTCGATGCTAAGATGACAGATGTTTCTAAAGCTGCAGTGGGTCAGAAACGTATCCTGGATTCCATGGTGTCAGAATCTCCAGGCCCACAATTGTTGCCTATTCCTGGGGCAGATCTAAGAAAGAAAATGGTTAAGCATAAGGAGAGCGTTAATCAGTACATTGAAGGTCAAGAAACCAATGTTGCATTTGATACAAAGGGTGTTCAAGGGTCAACCCGATACCAGCAGCAGCAGCCTCAGCAGGGGGCACAGCAGGCTCAGCGAAGATTCCAGGGCGGCAAGCCGAGAAGAGTGTTTGAGAAGCCTCCCTCAACATATGCCGAGTTGTTGCAGACATTGTTGGGATTGAATCTGGTAGAGAAAAGAACTCTGGCACCAATCACGGGAACTCCCCCGTTTGGTTATGATGCAAGCAAGCACTGTGAGTTTCATTCTGGAGCCCCGGGTCATGATATAGAAGGTTGCCATGCTTTTAAGCACCAAGTGCAGGATTTGCTTGATAGTGCAGCAATCAGCTTCGGGCTAAGAAGCCCTAGAATCATCTGAATGAAGGAGGAAGGGCTCTATAACTTGGTTGAGTCGTTGAAAGCAGATCAGGACAGCATCGAATTGCCTCTAATAAGGATAGCTGGTTCAGCAGCAGGGCAGATATGAAAGCCCGGTTCTCAGAAGCTAGCATATTTTCTTTGTTTTAGCTTGTCATTTCTTTACATTTGTAGTTGCTTTCCTGTTTGAATTCGTAAGCTTGTTTGTAAAACTTGTTGTTTTCATTCAAATTGATGATAATGAAATAAATATGCATGTTTTGATTGAATCCAGTCGTGTTCACTAATTGTTTTTGCAAATGTCCAACGCTGGGTTAAGAAGAATTTGGGGAGGATGACGAAAATGACCGACATGCAAATTCCGATTGTATGCTTGTGAAATAAACCTGCTGATGATGTACAGGCATTGTTTCAAATCCCTAAACACCGGAGATATAAGGAAGATAATCCCTTGTCAACCCCTTCGAGCCTTGTAGTAGGAGTTCTTTCTGAAAACGAAAAAACCCTCAATCTTTCACCTGGGGCAGGGTAGGTGTTAGCTAATTTGACCGAGTGTCCAAATTGCAAAAGGAGTGTCCGTTCGAGGATCAATCGCGTCCCTAGAGGTCGTGCCTAAAAGACCATAATGGTTCAGTCAAGAGTGGGACAGCCACATCATTCCCCGAAGAGTCAGGCAACCAGTGTCACACGACTTGTTCGAAAGAAAAAATGAAAAAGAATCAAAAGCCCGCTAAGTCAAGAAAACTTTAAAACAAATGACTTAGGCAAAAATGAGGGCATCCCGCTGGACTTAAAACAAAATCAAAAGAAACTCAAAAGGGGTCAGTCCAGGCAAAAGTTAGGGATATGAAAAGAAAAAGATGAAAAGGATCAAAAGAAAAATCCTCGATGGAAATACGAGTCGTGTGACCTCAAGTGTCAAAGACGAAAGGCGAGTGGTTGTCACTCCAAAAACTCATAGTTTCTCGAACTATCATTCCTATTTTCTTTCGACCTCTGAGAGGTGAGCGCTAAGGTCAAATTAGCTGAACGTAGGATGGGAGAACATCAAGGAGAACGGGTGGATTAAAAATAAATTTTGAGCCTTTATCCTTTCTTTCAAAACCATGAACCTGACCATGTTACAACCTTCAAAAGTCCTAATTGAAGCAGGTTGTTTCGAAAGCATACTCCGGTAAAGGACGTGTCGATTCTGACTCTTAAAAGGTTCTTCTTACCATGATGGTACTGATGTTGATGAATGTTTTGTGCATTATATGCTATAAACTGTTTTCCTTTTCCCAGTGAACAGATTGGATGTCAGAGCTGTCATATGTGTTGCATTAATACATCTTTTATGCAGAACAACTTGTTTTACTTACGAGTAAGCGCTGGACAGCAGAAAAGCTTCCTACAATGGAAAGTATGGTCAAGATAGAATGCAGAATGCCCGAATGTCCCGAGAGCAGGGGCAAGATTTTACTGTGAACCCCAGTCAGGTCAGTTTTTCGAAGTCAGTTACTCTGGGGAAATCAGGTTGAGATTCGGTGAATGCAGCATAGTCAGGAGGTACTACTCTGAATCAGATAATCGGGGCAAGGTCATTGCAGTCAGGGGCAGACCATCTTAAGCGCGCAAAGGTTGTGCGGGAAGCATGTGAGGTGAAGTATCTCTCAGAAGTTCAGAGCGCTGAGGCATGTTATATCAGACCATCAGGGAACAGATTTGCAGATTTCCTTTCAGGGACTATCCCCACAGATGTCATGTAGGCTAGGGCATATCAGAAGCAAAAGGATTGTCGTTCTCCGTACCTACAGGGTCATACAAGAGTTATTCGAGCAGATGCAGTTGGTTTACGAGAACGAGATGAACGCGGGAAGTCATGTCACTATCCCTTGACCTTCATTAAAAGGCCGTATATTCATGAAGAATATTTTCCAGCGTCAGTTGTGCCTGACCCAGCAAGATAAGCTTAAGAGCTCAAAGCCATGTTTGCGATTACTGTGAAGCCCATCCGTGTTGGCGCATCAATTTCCAGATCCGAGCGTCGTCAGTACGCGGGAAAGCTCCCTCCCTTGCCTCCAGCAAAGTCCAATTTGTCATTAGCATGGATAAGTTATTCCCAGAGGAGTCCAATCATATTCAGCATCTGCTATTTAGCAGCGGAGTTACATACCCCAGCAGGGTATTACTTCGTCGAGGTGTTCGGTTAAGTTCCCAATATCCCCAGCAGAGTTGATTTCGCTCTCCCAGCATTTATTTTGCTAGGACGATTCAGTGATATCCGGGTTTATCTCCAGCAGAGTTGGCCTCGCCTTCAGCATTTATTTTGCTAAAGTGGTTCTGTACCCGGCCTTCTCCAGCAGTTCAAGCCTGCATTAGCATATTGCATGCATCATCATACTTGCATCATACTTGCATATCATTGTCAAAATGCGTAGCATTTCTATCCAGAATGGAGCATTACGCTGTAGAAAGATTAAAGCATTTGCATATGCATACAAAGCATAAGTCAGGTTTTCTATCAGCCTCATATGGCGCGTGAATTACTCTGTGATCAGTTCAGGGGCATTTATCCAGCAACAGTATTCAGACGATTCAGCAGAGTATCTGTATCAGATCTTACAACAATTATGCTTTGATCAAGCAGTCATCTGATGTCGACAGACTTTTCTTCCCGTCAATTCATATTGACGATGTGTTCCTTCGATAAATGGACTTCTCCGTCTATCATTGGACGTCTTGAGTACGAATGTGGTTTTCTTTCCGTCTATCCATAGACGAGGTGAAGTTGCGGGTGATCACAGTGGGGCTTCAAGAAGGGGTTCCCCCAGGATGTGCTTTTCTTACCGTCTATCAGTAGACGATGTGAAGTTTTGATGGATTCTCAATAAGGTTCAAAATAGAGCTTCTCCAGCAAGTATGCTTTTCTTTCCGTCTGTCAGCAGACGATGTGAAGTTTCGAGCTACTGCCCAGCAGGTTTCTTATTGCCAGATCATACATATGATGAGGTGTTTCCCCAGCGAGTCTTCTCCGGCTATCCTTGGTTGTTGAGAGGTTTCAAAATGATTTTGAATATTGGTTCTCTTTCTGGTTATTGGATATGATGACGTTTAAGAGGGACTTTTCTGACTGTCAATCCTTATTGATGTCGAGGCTCTTCGAAGAATGTTCAGTTTTCGTGATTGTCGATTCTTATTGACGACATGGTTCCTTAAAAGGTGGTTTTTCTTACCGTCAGTCCATACTGACGATGTGGCCCCTTCAAGGATATTGATCTTTCCATCAATTTCCGTAGACAGAAGAATTCTGAAATTCAAGGGTTGGTGTTGAATATGGAGATAATGGTGTCTTTCCGTCTATCCTTAGACGATGTGAATTCAGAGATTATTTCTTTCCGTCTATCTTTAGACGATGAGAATTGTTTTGTTTCATCAATCAGGATGATCCCGTCTACCCTTAGACGATGTGAATTGATTTGTCATTAATCAGGATAATCCCGTCTACCCTTAGACGATGTGCATATGGAGATTAGTGGATGTCTTTCCGTCTACTCTTAGACGATGCAAGTATAGAGATTATTCCTTCCCGTCTACTCTTAGACGATGAGAATATTGATTGATTCATCAATCAGGATAATGCCGTCTACTCTTAGACGATGTGCATTTGGAGATTATGGTGTCTTTCCGTCTACCCGTAGACGATGTGAATTTGGAGAGTATTTCTTCCCGTCTATCCTTAGACGATGTGTGTATGGAGATTAAGAATTTCTTCCCGTCTATCCTTAGACGATGTGTGTATGGAGATTGAGTATTTCTGCCGTCTACCCGTAGACGATGTGAATTTGGAGAGTATTTCTTCCCGTCTATCCTTAGACGATGTGTGTATGAAGATTAAGAATTTGATCCCGTCTACTCTTAGACGATGTGAATATTGATTTGTTCATCGATCAGGATGATTCCGTCCATCTTTGGACGATGTGAATATGGAGATCATGGTGTCTTTCCGTCTACCCTTAGACGATGTGAGTTGATTTGTTCATCAATCAGGATGATCCCGTCTACCCTTAGACGATGTGAATATGGAGATTAATGGTGACTTTCCGTCTATCCTTAGACGATGTGAATATGGAGATTATGGTGACTTTCCGTCTATCCGTAGACGATGTGAGTATGGAGATTCAGGCTTTGTATCCGTCTATCTTTAGACGATGTGAGTATTAGATCAGAATGATCCCGTCTACCCTTAGACGATGTGAATTGATTTGTTTATCAATCAGGATAATGCCGTCTACTCTTAGACGATGTGAATTGGGAGATTAATGTTGTCTTTCCGTCTATCATTAGACGAGGTGAGTATTCAATCAGGGTGTCTTCCCGTCCATCTTTGGGCGATGTGAGTATATTTCTCTTCCTGCCTATCAGTAGGCAATGTGAAAGGATCAGGTGTTTGTTGTAGCCCTCAGGGTTTGTTATATGGGGTATCACAAGCAACGGGTATTCAAATCAGGAGTTCTTTATCAGATGATTAATCAGCTTGGTGCCGCAATAACTGGACTCGGTTTTCTGGACTTTATTCCCCAAGCAGTTTACAGTATATGCTCGCGGTTGGCAAATTTTCGGGTTTCATTTGTATTCAACCGTCTCGTACCTCTGAATGTTTGAAGGCTGAGCGCTCTTCAAACCCTTCAGGTCCAAGTCGCTTGAATAGGGGCAGCTGTTGCACCCTAAAATTTGACCAACTGATTTTCCTATCTGACTCATGGTTTAAATTCCTATTCGCAGCTCAGACATGTGATATTTGTGCACAAGCAGGGGATATCAGAGTTTACAGCTTGATTTTTGTCTATCAGATATGGCAGACCCAGTCCAGATTACCAGGGTTTTATTTTCGGGAAATTGCGCGCTCCTCGGTGATTTTTAGCTTGTACAGTGATTTTGAGGCTATTCTGATGCCCGGGGATCTCTGTTCGATTCGATCTGGTCTCGTGCGTTTTTTTTATGGGGGTCATGTGCATTCATCTGCATTTTTAGGGTTTAATAGACTTTTGTGAATTTTTAATAGGCTTTACAGTTTTTTCTGGAATTTAAATAGGGTTTTTGTATTTTTTAATGGTTTAATTCTCTTTTTAGGATTTTATAAGAATTTTTAGAATTTTTCTATAGATTTTAAATAGATTTTTATATTTTTTTTAGATAATATAGAAAATAATATAGTTTTTTTTCTTTTATTAATGATAGGTTTTAATTGATATTAAATAATATTAGAATTTTAATAGAAATTAGTAGAAGTTTAGAGTTAATTAGACATTTAATCTTTTTTTAGAGTTTAATTAGGATAATATAGAATTAATTAGGTTCTTAATCATTTTTTAGAGCTTAATTAGGTTAATCATGTTTTAGATTTAATTAGATTAATTAGTGGTAATTAGGCATTAATCAAATTCAGTTAATTGTTTTTATGCAGTTTTTTACAGTTTTTTTCCATTCAGTCTCGTATGGGCCCAGAGGCGTTTTTTTTGTAAGGCCCAATTCTCATTTCAGAATGTCCAAAAAAAAAAATGGTCCAAGCAGTCAGCGAATGTCCAGCAAGCCCCAGAAATTTCTGGAAAGTTCTAGCAGTATCTGTGTAATAAATAGTGGCCACGTGTTGGCTGAGGAGGCCCCACACGTTTTCTCAGAATCCACGCCACGCGTCCACACGTGTCCCTCATTCTCTCTCTCCCTCTGCGCATGCACGCCACTTGGCGCCCCCACATCACTCACCGGAGATTCACCAGAACACCACCGGCGGCCATGCATCAGCCCTAACTGCACACCGCCGGCCACCGTCAACGACTTCCGGCCACCGGAATCTGCAAACAACCAAAATTCCCCAGAAATTCATCTCCTTCCTCCGGTCTCCTCCCTTCCACCTTCATCCACCTTCAACCAAAATTTCCAGAATCCACTCAAACCTTCAACAAGCTCCATCAATTTTTCCAGAAACTCTTTGTTCTTCATCAATTTTTTTCCAGAACGATATCAATCTTCATCAGTTTTTTTAGAACAACATCAATCTTCATCCTCGGCCAAAGAATTTCCAGAACGCCATCCTAAACCTTCATCCTCCATCGAAGAAAGATTTCCAGAAATCACCAAACAAGTGTCAGCGTTCTCCTCCAGGTTTCCACAAACTACTTCAGCAGTTAGGAATACATCAGGATCTTGCTCTCTCGCGACGATCTTCATCAAGCCTTCAGAGAATTCCATCAAGTCCATCGTCTCAGGTTTGTCTTCTTCATCGCCTCCATTATTGGTTTGTTCTTTTAGATCATGAGATTCGTCTTGAGGCTTGCATGTTAGATCCAGATTAGGTAGTTGATTGTGAGTTAGGGTTGATTCATCGTGAGAGAGGTGAAGTTTGTTGAGGTCTTTTTTTCTTCTGGGAATGAGGTGTGAGTGAAAAGATGAATTGCAGAGATAGGATGAGGGAGAGACGAGGGAGCGGCGTTAGGGCTAGGGTGAGAGTGAACAGTACCAGAACGTTGTGAGGAGATTAGGTTTTGTTTGTTAGGGTTCGTATTGGGGTAGGGTTTGGACGCTGGGCTTAGGCCCAAGCGTATTTTCTGCGCATACACCCCAAACTGCTCGTTACCCCCCCCTGGCGTGTGTGAAATCAGACTGGATATGGGCCTTAGGCCCTAATTTGCTTTTAACACCCTCCTCGTTGAAGCCCATTGAGATAACAACTGAAAACTTGCTAACGCTGCACCCCCCTCTGGTTTCAATTCAGTTTTTATTGTTTTTTCTAGATATTAAGTTTGGGCCCTGCGCCTCATGCTGTTGGCACCCCCCAATCAGGGCCCAGCTAGAAATCCCTCATAAATCCATTGCTGATGGAACCCCCCCACTTCACTTTCTTTTATTTTGATTTTTCTTTTATATTTTCTTGTATTGTAAATAATTCATAAATAAATGAAAATAGTTGTTTTTTTAATAATTCTTTTTTCTACCATTTCATGAAAATGTTAAGGAAATTAAATAAAAATAAAAATGACATTTTATTTTTGTTTTTGTTTGCTATTTTTTGCATATTTTCCAGTTAATTGATTTTGTTTAATATTTTCAATGCATGCATATCATTAGAAAATTCATAAAAAATGGTAGATTTAGTCAAATAATTCCATTCTTTTTTCTGTAGACTCGTGATTCAGTGTAGAATTTTATAGTGCAGAGACATTAACTCAATCATGCATTTTCATTTTAATTGCATTTTTTCACTGTTATTGATGTTGAATAAATTGGTCTGTTGATATGTCTGTGTTGCTGATTTTGATTCTTTCATCTGGTGTTGAATTTTGTTCTGATTTTTCAGTATGTTATCCTAGAGCCATGTAGGTCTCCCATAGGTTTTTGTTAGATTTTTGTAGGATATTCTGATAGGATTTGTCTGAGCCTGAAGATAGGAGAAGTCTTGATGACTTCTGACTTTGAAGTTCAACTGTGGTTGAACTTCAGAGATAGTCTCCTGTGGTTTGTTGGCCTGTGGGTTCTTCTCAAGGATAGGAGCTGATGGAAGTCCTGTTGGAGCTTGCAGGAATGCAGTGGATTGAGGCTTAGTCTAGGAGCTTGTTGTCTGTTTGTGAGGTTCGAGATCCTGAAGCTTGAAGGGAGTTTATGGTACTTTCCTGAGGAAGGCACTATGAATGACTTTCATTCTTTCTTCTCACCTCTTTCGTAAGTATCCAATGATGTCGGAGCCGACTTGTGAGTTTAGTTTCTCCTGAGGAGGAATATAAACTGATCACCTGTTGTTGAGCCACATGGGATACGATTCCTAAGTGGAAGTCCCCTAGTACTTTCCTGAGGAAGGTCCTATGAGTCTATTCACTTAGTTCCATTAGTTTACATAGGATTTCTTAAGTATCCAGTGATGTTGGAGCCGACTTGTGAGTTTAGTTTCTCCTGAGGAGGAATATAAACTGATCACCTGTTGTTGAGCCACATGGGATACGATTCCTAAGTGGAAGTCCCCTAGTACTTTCCTGAGGAAGGTCCTATGAGTCTATTCACTTAGTTCCATTAGTTTACATAGGATTTCTTAAGTATCCAGTGATGTTGGAGCCAACTTGTGAGTTTAATTCCTCCTGAGGAGGAATGTAAACTGATCACAGTTGTTGAGCCACGTAGGATACGATTCCTAAGTGTCAGCCTCCTAGTACTTTCCTGAGGAAGGTCCTATGAGCCTGTTCACTTAGTTCCCTTAGTGCATATAGGTTCTTTCTCAAGTATCCAGTGATGCCGGAGCCTTCATGTGAGTTTAATTTCTCCTGAGGAGGAATGTAAACTGGTCACAGTTGTCGAGCCGCATAGGATATGATTCCTGAGTAGTAACCTCCTGGTACTTTCCTGAGGAAGGCACTATGAGCTTGTCTGCTTAGCTTCCTTTCTCCGGTAAGCTTATTCTGAAGCTTGGAGACTGGGATTGATTCCTCTTGCTTAGGGTTTTTGATTAGAAGTGTTGCTTAGATCTTTGCTCGGGGTGCAGTATAGAGTTCTGTTTAGAGATAGATTAGGAGTTGTCTCAGGTTGTTAGGGGCCTTGCCCAGGAGTAGTTTCTTGTTTTGTAGATAGAGGCCCTGCTCAGGGTTAGTCTCTTTGTGTTGTTTGACTTGTGTGATGTTATGTTGCATTAGACTTAGGTATTCATCTAGATAGTTATGAATAGGTGCATCTTAGAAGTAGACTTTGTGTGCATGAGAAGTTGAGGTGGTCCTCCTTCTGCTTGTTTGTTATTGCGTGGCTTTGCTTGTTGGTATTTGGTAGAGCTGAGCTCCCTTGCCTCTGTGGTTTGCGGCCTCTGTGCCTTGTTTGTTTAGTTGTTGCATTCATGCATATTTTCAGTATTCCTTTACTTTGCAATTTCTTGTTTGTGGTTTAGTCCTGTTGCCATGATCCCTTAGGAGCTCTGACCTCTCCGCTGCGGAGTTGTTATGATAGACATTAGGATGGTCAGCCAGGTGTGATAGCAGTAGGTAGATTCCCCTGTTTCTCAGCTATAGTTCTAGGGTTTCCCTTTCCTTTCTGTAGGAGATTTTGAGTAGCTTGATCCGTAGTTAGCTGAACTACAGCTGCTCTGATTCTTCGTACCAGACGAAGATATGTAGGCATAGGATGCGATATCCTAGCGAGCACACTAACGACTAACCTTTGTTCTCTCGCGGCTGTGCGATCGAGACTTTCCCGCTAACGACTAATTGTTATCCCTTTCTGTTGCCTGAGTGCATTTGAGACTAGATCGTATTTGTAGGTTCCCGAGCCTTAGAGACCAGTTTGTTTCTCACTGCTGTGTGAGAGCCCCTGTTTACCCGTAGTTAGCCGAACTACGTTTGCTCTGATCTTTCATTCCAGATGAAAGTACGTAGGCACAGGACGCGATGTCCTGGCGAGCAACCTTTCCCCCGTTTAGACGTAGGCAGTCGAACTACGTTGACTCTGACTTTCCCATTGCACGAGGGAATACGTAGGCCCAGAACACCGTATGTTCTGTCGAGTCCTGTCCTTTTATTCTCTTTTCAGACCAGCCATTAGCGTAGATAGATAACACACCCTTTTACCTATAAACACCAAGCGTGGATCCCATCGAGTACGATGGACGTGAGGGGTGCTAATACCTTCCCCTTGCGTAACCGACTCCCGAATCCAGGTTTTGGTTGCGATGACTATACCTTTTTCCCGTCTTTGCGAGGTTTACTTCGAGCGTTTCCTTTCCCGCTCTGAGGGATAAATAACGCACGGTGGCGACTCTCCTGTCAAGCCGGCGCCGATTTTCGCAGTAGCGACACTACGGTGTTTTCACACCCTCTCTTATCCCGAATCTCCACATCGAATTCCTGGAGGAGTAAGATCCATCTCAGGAGCCTGGGCTTTGATTCCTACTTAGCAAAAAGATATTTTAAAGCAGCATGGTCAGTATAAACAATCACTTTGGAACCCGACAGATATTGCCTAAATTTATTAAAGGCGTACACCACAGCTAACAACTCCTTCTCGGTAGTTGCGTAATTCATATGTGCAGGCTTCAAAACATGACTAGCATAGTATATAACATGCAACAACTTATCTTTCCACTGTCCCAACACAGCCCCCACGGTGATGTCGCTGGCATCACACATGATCTCAAACGGTAGAGACCAATTGGGGACAATCACAACCGGTGCTGAAACTAATTTATTTTTCAGCTTTTCAAACGCGTCAGCACACTCCTCATTGAACACAAATGCTTTGTCCTTGACCAACAAGAAACTTCAAATACCTTTCTCGTTCACAGGTGGTGGTAACTTGGATATCACCTCCACTTTGGCTTGATCGACTTCGATCCCCTTGTGAGATATCTTGTGACCAAGGACAATGCCCTCTCGTACCATAAAATGGCATTTTTCCCAGTTTAGGATCAAGTTACTTTCCTGACATCTCTGCAAAACAAGTGAAAGGTTAGTTAAACAATTATCAAACAACGAGCCAAAAACAGAGAAGTCATCCATGAAGACCTCCATATGCTTCTCGAGCATATCAGCAAAAATAGAAGCCATGCATCTCTAAAACATTGTTGGGGCATTACATAACCCGAATGGCATCCTTCTGTAAGCAAAGACACCGTACGGGCATGTAAAAGTCGTCTTCTCTTGATCCTCCGGTGCAACCGCAATTTGGTTGTACCCGGAGTATCCATCCAGAAAACAATAATAGTCATGCCCAGCCAATCTCTCTAACATCTCGTCGATGAATGGTAATGGAAAATGATCTTTTCTTGTGGCTAAATTTAGTCTTCTATAATCAATGCACACCCTCCAACTCGTAACCGTTCTAGTAGGTATCAACTTATTATTTTCATTGGTTACCACAGTTGTACCTCCTTTCTTGGGCACCACATGAACAGGGCTTACCCATGAACTGTCTGATATAGGATAGATAAGTCCTGCGTATAACAACTTCACGACTTTGTTTCTCACTACCTCCTTCATAACGGAGTCCAGTCTCCTTTGGGGCTGCACAACCGGTTTGTGGTCTTTTTTCCATAAGAATTTTGTGCATGCAAACTATAGGACTTATACCATTGAGGTCTTCAATTTTCCACCCAATAGCACCTTTAAACTTTTTCAGAACTCCAATCAATTTGTCCTCTTGGACACTTTTCAAACTAGATCTAATGATAGCGGGACATTTTTCTTCAGTGTCGAGGAAAACATACTTGAGATTCTCACGAAGTTGTTTTAACTCTGCATTTTTTGGCTTTTCTTCATCACCTTCCAGCACTATAGATTGCCTTAAGTAATTCCCAACGATGTGGTCGGGATCCTCTTTGAAAAGGTTGAGTCTCCAACATTTCTACCACTTCCATATCACTACCATCAACATCTTTATCTTCCTTAAAGATTGACATGCTTAACACTCTCTCTCGAGGCAATTGGGTCACACTCTCCAAATGTTCACTCTTTATCACTTGCTCTAGCACTTGAATGTTCCTACTTGTGCCAAAATCCTCTTTATGCTTCATGGTATTCCTAACATCAATTTTTAACTCCTCGTCATAAACTTTCAAGGTAAGGGTACCACCTTCCATATCTATCATGACTCTCCCGGTTTCCAAGAATGGCCGGCCTAAAATTAAAGGGATCTCTTCATCTTCCGGCATTTCAAGGATCACAAAATCAACCGGAAACACAAATTTATCTACTCTCACAAGAACATCTTGGACTACTCCATAAGGCCACTTAACCGAATGATCTGCAAATTGGAGAGTCATCCGAGTATCTTGAACAACACCAATACCCAACTTTTTGTAGATGGACAAACGCATGAGACTAATACTTGCCCCCAAATCTATTAAAGCTCTTTTGAAAGACCTATCACCAATAGTGCATGGAATAGTAACAGCTCCGCTATCTTTCTTCTTCATCGGGATCTACAAACCCTGCAAAATATCACTACAAGTTTCGGTTAGAATAACAGGTTCGGACTCACTGATCCGCCTCTTAGCGATGATATCCTTCATGAATTTAGCATAGGTGGGCATTTGCTCTAGCGCCTCCAATAACAGAATGTTCAGCTCTAGCTTTTTAAACAACTCAAGGAACTTCTCAAAATTCTTCTCCTGCTGTCCTTTCTTTTTATTCCTTGAAGGATAAGGGAGCTTAATCATCGGTTTCGGTTCTACCACTTTTTCTTTAGTTACCGGTGTTGGTGTTACCACTTCTTCTTCAATTACATCATTTTCTTTTATTTCCAGTTCCACTTCAATCATATGATTATTCAACTCGGTCTCTTTTTCCTCCACTTCCTTAGACTTACCACTTCTTGTTACTACAACCTTAACTTGGTGGTGATCTTTTAGGATTTGGTACTGTAGCACTTGGAAGTGTACCCGGCGCTTGAGAATTCGCAAGTTGTTAAGCAATCTGGCTCATCTGAACTTCAAGATTTTTAATGGATGCACCAGTATTCCTTAAATTGCTCCTTGTCTCTTCTTGAAATTGTGAACTTTGGGTAGCCATCTTTTCAATGGCGACCTCCCAATCAGCTTTTCTAGGGGCTTGTTGTTGAGGTTGTTGACATTGAGGTTGGTATGGTGGCTACTGATATTGTTGCTGCTGTGGTTGGTACGGTTGTTGGCCTTGAACCGGTTTCTGCACATTTCCTTGCTGATCTTTCCATGAGAAATTGGGGTGATTTTTCCAACCAGGATTATATGTGTTGGCATAAGGATTGTTCTGCCTTAACATATTAATTTGTTCCACCTGCTCTTGAGTTGCTACACAATGCACGGTAAAGTGCGGTCCACCACATATTTCATAAGGTGGCGCTTGAACTGGTTCAACTTGTGCCACTGTCTGTGTTCCAATATTCATATTCTTTAACCTTCTCTCTACCTCAGCGGCGATTTGATCCTCCATTTTAACAACCTGATCAGCCAGCTTCAAATTAATCTTACCCTCCGGTTGGTTCACAGTGCGATCATACAATTCAAGATGCTCGTTGGCGGCTATTGCTTCTATGATCCTTTTGATACCAGTTGTTGTTGAGAAGTTGGTTGAGCCACCGGCAGCAGTGTCTATAAGTTGTTTCGCCTTGAGTCGTAATCCATTCACAAAGTTCTGCATCTGCTCAGTGGCATCCATGTTATGAGTGGGACATACCGTCAGACACCTCTTAAACCTCTTATATTCATCTCCTAGAGATTCCCCTTCTTTTTGTTTGAAGTTGACAATGTCGTATCTTTTTCGAATAAACACTGAAGCAGGGAAATACTCGTTAAGGAACGCATTTTCCATCTCTTGCCATGTGGTGATACTCCAAGCTGGAAGTGAGTAGAACCATTCTTCCGCATCATCAGTCAGTGTGAACGGAAACATAACAAGTCTCTTGGCCTCTTCGGAATGGCCTTCTATCTTCAAAGATGTGGTAGTCGTTAGCAATCTCTGTAGATGCTTGTTTGCATCTTCATTGATTCTTCCTGCGAAAGGTTTGCTCTCCAACTGGCGAATAGTGGAAGGATGTAGCTGAAAGTGTGCCACATTCACCGGATGATTTACGATAGTCATCCGGTTTGGTTGAGCATTGGCCCCTCCATAGTCTCCCAAAAGTCTTTCAGGCTGAGGTGGATTCCCAGCCATTTGATCAGTTTCGGGTGTTGTCTCCCTCTCAACTTCTGAATCACTACGCATAATTACAACCTCTTCTCTTTCTATCAACAGAACGTCGGAGCCTGAACTTGACCCTGCCAGTCTTTCAACTCTAGCTTTTCTCAGTCTTTCATGCAGTGCTCGCTCTGGTTCTGTATCAAAAGAATATTTAGCTAAGGCCTGACCTCGCATACACAGTTAGACAAACGTTAGATATTTTAAGCAAAGAGGTAATACCGTGAAAAATTAAAAATTTTAGTCGCAGAGCAACAAAATTTCTTTTGAATCTTAAAAACAACATTAATTTAACAATCCTCGGCAACGGCGCCAAAAACTTGATCGATAAAATAGCAAGTGTACTATTTTTATCGATGTAGTAATAAGGGAAAAAGTACCAAGTATCGATCTCGAGGACTGCGTAGTAATCAACAATTGTTTTAGTATTCAAAGGAACAAAAATACCTTGGGGTTGTTTGGTAACAGATTATAAGAACAAGTAAAATAACAATAGTTTAGAATAAAAATAAGAACGATGCTAGGGAAGTGGATAAATTGCTAGTAAAGACCTTTTAAGAGTCATTTGTGAGATATTCGTTTCCAACCTTAATAAGTCAAATTTCAAAATCAGTTTTTCTTAATTCCTTAATGAAAAACCCTTTGATACTTTTCCTACGCACTAATTCCTTAGTTGCACAGAAAAATTATCAAGCAATAGTTCTGACATAAAAACCACGTTGTTACGGGATATCCCCATTCCTAGGCAATATCAACCGTAATATTATTTTGCAAAAGCATTAGGTTGACTTTCCAGACTAAAACCTAATCGTTACTCAAATTCTATTTTCCAATATGAATTCGCGTTAATATCGTTGCAAAACAAAAGATATAAGATGAACAACGTAAATCTCATAGAATAATCCCAACAAAGGTCCATACATTGCAACTTAGGACCACCCCTAACAAATGGGGGTTTAGCCACTCATGTTCTTAATCAAAACAAATACACTTAAAAATAAAAGAGAGAAAGTCATTACGATAGGAATTGATCTCCTTGGATCATCAATTGCTTCCGCTTTTGATCGATCCTTGTTCTCCAGAAATATCCTTCTTCCGTGTAAAAACTCGATCCCGGAACTCCAAAGTAACAAGTCTTTGCCAAAAAGCGGCTAATATATCCAAATTCAAATTACATCAAAAAATGCCTAAAATGCCCTTCGAGACAGCTCAGCTAACATAAAAACAGGAAAAAACAAATTCACTATCAGTGGCCCTGACACGGGCCGTATCATGGGACACGGGTGGCCGTGTCAGGCTGCTGCTCAATGGGGCGAGTTCCTCTTCTTCAGGGGCTACAACGCGGGCCGTGTTGTGTGACACGGGCACCCGTGTTGCACTTCTGTTCTCCTATTTTCCTCTTCAAGTCTTGGCCGTGTCCCTCCATAATGGCCTTCCTGACACAGCCCGTGTCAGGCAACACGGGCACCCGTGTCAGGCAACACGGGCACCCGTGTCAGGCCTCTAATTTCCACTTCTTTAGCAGTCTTTGTCCCCGAAACGGCACAAATATTGGATCATCACTTCCTTCTGAAAACACACTAAAATACAACCAAATCACACGCACCAGTGGCATAAAATGATACAAACCTCAAAGTAAGACTTTCTCAAAGATGATTGAAAATAATGATTAAAACATGAACAAAAGACTCGAAAACGGACAAAGCATAGAAAAACAAACGACATATCTAGTTTGAAATACATAACTAAAACCCACTGATCACCTAACCATACTTAAACACAATTTCTAGAAAAGATGAAAAGGGAGTTGGAATGGAGTCTTTGATTCCTCTTCTTGATTGTTTGGGCCCAAGGAGCCTTTCTTAACTTTAAATAATTGTCTTCTCTAAAAACTCAGTAATACGACTTTATGTCAAACTTTTTTTTATAACAATTGAACTCAAAACCTATTTTTCTAAATACTTAGATGAAAAGAGAGAGAGTCAGGTCTTTGACTCACTCTCCCGATTACTTGGGCCCGAGGAGCCTTCCTTAAGCCTCAAGTAATTGTCATTCCTAAAATACTTTAACTATGTCAAAATCCTTTCATACTAAAGGTTGAAAAAGAGAGAGGATTGTATCTTCGACTCATTCTCCCGATTGCTTAGGCCCGATGAGCCTTTCTTAAGCTTCGAGCGATTGTCATCCAATCAAAATACAAACACATTAATTCAACTATTCACCGTCGTGCAATTAAAACTCTTTCTAAGAGAGCATTTTTTAGTCCCTTCTTTTGCGTATATGAACTAGTGTTTCAGCCTCCCCTGGCGAGCAAATAAGACGATGTCTAGCAGTTAAAAAGTGACTTAGACAATTGTTCATAAAATACATCAACCAACCGTAGTACCGGGAACTATGATGCTCTGACTTTCCCATTGCACGAGGGAGTACGTAGGCACAAGGGCCCCAATCCTTGGCGAGCACCCTAATATAACCACCCTTTTCTCTCATAGAAGCGAATATTTAGAAGATAACAAACAAACTTAGCTAACTTCTCCCACGAATCGAATCAAGAGGTTCCCGTTGAGTACAACGGACGTAGAGGGTGTTAATACCTTCCCTTTGCGTAATCGACTCCCGAACCTAGAATTTGGTTGCGATGACCATATTCTTATCTCTTTAAAGGTTTTATCAATATTTTCCTATTCCTTCCTTGGAATGAATAAAGTTCGGTGGCGACTCTGTTCAAACATTTTTCCGCATCCATTGCGATGATCATATTTTTCGAGGTACGACACTTGGGCACAGCATAACTTCAGATTTTTTATTCTAGCACCTGTGAAGAAAATCTATGAGGCTTTCCTCCTTCTTTGGGTAAGAAACTTTGTTATACTCTTCTTGTTGACGCTCCTCGTCGACTTTCATGGGGGTTTCCTGTGAGATCTCCACCATGTTGATGTCCATATTGACATTATCAGCAATATCCATCTTACAGAATTTCATTTAAAGGCCATCAGCGGCATTGTCCATTCGAACGAAACCTTCAAAAGTTTCCTTCGTTATCATCATAAGGTTAGAGTCCTTAGTAACTCCTTTGGCGAAGCCATCAGTAACTCCACAGTCGAAACTATCAGTAGTTTCTTTTATGAAGCCTTTAGTAGCTTCACAAACAAAATGTATCATGAATTTCTGGTCAAGATCTTTAGTAACCTGGACCAAAATAGCCTTATTAATGAAGTCTTCAGTGACTTCAACCATGTTCACTGCATTTTCGAAATCCTCAGTGGCTTCGACCATGTTAACTTTTTTTTGGCTCCGTATAATGAGCGTCAGCAACTTGTAGAGGGTCAGCGTCAACTTTCATCTGGTTCTTGGACTTCTCCCTGAATTTAAGCCTTCCCTCCAGGATAGCATTTTGAACAAGATCCCTTAAAAGAAAATATTGAGAGGTTTTATGATCCAAGAAATTATGGTATTTACAAAACCCTCTTTTCTTTATTTGATCTAAATGGGGCATTTTAGCACCAGGTGGTACTAACATTTGCCCATCTTTAACTAACAAATCAAAGATTTCGTCACATTTTCTGACGTCTAATGTATTAGTTTTCATAGGAAACCTATCATTACTTTTCGGTTCGGCAAGGTTCTTTCCATTCGAAGGTGTTAAAACCTTGTAAGAATAGGGTGAGCCTTTTTTCAATTTAGCGAGATCTACTTCATTATCATCGAAACTCATAGACTCGCTGTAAGGCCCTTTGTCCTCTTCATTGAATTCGACATAAGTTATTCTTTTATTCTTATTTGCCTTAGCCTTTTCTTCTTTCAAATGTTCTAATTGTCGAACCCTATCGGCCAACTGGGCTATATCCCTCAGGTATTGAGTATCTAATTTCTTCCTGATGGAATAATCCAAGCCCCTAGCAGCCATTTTGACTAACTCGTGTTCTGGGACTTGTGTGAAACACCCCAAATTTTAATTGGAATATTTAATTTAATTTGTTTAAATAAGAATATTTTCATTTCGGTGATTTTTGGTGGTTTTGTGGAGTTATTGAGAATTATGCATTTTTGGGTTATTTATTTAATTAATAGTATATAATATGAATATATTAGTATTATTATTAATTAAAATAAATATAAGTGAAATAAGGGCAAATTGGACAATAGAGAGGAGTTAGTGAGGGTAATATGGGAAAAGCCCAATTGTGAGGCCCAAAATTAGGTTTAACAAAAAGGAAATTATGAAGGGATTAGGATTCATTTGTTAAACCATGAAAAGAATTGAGGCCAGAGCTCTGAGGAGGAAGATTGGAGGCAAAAGCTTCGAAAGATTCCCTGAAAGATTTGTGAAGGCTTTAAATCGACGATTAAGGTATGGGGAGTATTACCTTCATGATTTTCCATGTGTAACTTTCAATGTATTTAAGGTCAATTTAGGGTTTAAGGATTTTGAGGGTGGATATGAGAAACAGTGATATTTGGCTTTCGTGGCCTAAATCTATTATTGTGAATCTAACCGTGGAATTCATTGGGGTAAAAGGAAAATTAGGCCTCTGTGGCCAAACTCTGATTTGTTATTTGTCTAACCCTGAAGGGGTAGGAATATTAGATAGTGAGTAACTCTAATGCCTTTGGGGTAATTATAGGGAAATTTGTGATTTAGGGCGTGAATATGATACATGATTAGCCTAATAAATCGTAGGTTTTGTGCCTTTATCGCCGTAAGACCTTAGGGATGATTTAGGGATGTTTTGGGGGAATTGGGAAAGTGAATCGTGTGAAAATTTGGATGGATTTAGGTTCTGGTACATAGCAGAATTTGCTGTCATCGCACTGTTCTCCTAGCGAAGAGTGCTTCGCACAGCGAACAATGTTGTTCCCAGACTCGCCTAGCAAAGAATCCTTCGCACAGTGAAGAAACTCGTCCCAGACTCGCCTAGCGAACATGCCAGCAAACGTAGCAGAGTTCGCGAATGTTGATCGTGTACAGTGATGCCTTGATGTTTGATTTTATGATTTCTTTGACGAATTGACATGAGTATGACTGCGAGTTTTATGTGATGTGTACATGATTACATGATGATTTCTATGATGTATTGATTGGAAAACTATGATAATGTTACCATGATTTTGATGAATCATATGATGACATGAGATATAATGATGACTATGATGATGATGATTATGATGAATGATGATGTACCTATGCTGTTATTATGAGGATGTTTATTGACGTGTGCATCATGAATTCATGTGCATCTGGACTTTGGTTCAGGACCTTGATTACTTTGGCTTCAATCCCATTGTGTGGATGTGAAGTGTTTTGATGTGCTCCGGTTCTCTAGTAGAATCGATCCTATTGATGGGGATCTATGGAGGGTTGATGGCTCAGTGTCCATCGAACTGTGATGATTGGTACCACATGCATTGAGTCTTGTTGCATTTGCATCTATGAGTGAATTGGAATAATTTATGATGTTGTGGCCTTGATGCTTATTGATGAATATGATGATGTGGAATATGACTATGACATCATTTTATATGTTGATTTTCATACATTGATTATTACGAATCGTTTTACTCACCTTGCCTGTTTGAATGTTGCCTCCATGTGGGTAACGTACAGATGACCACGTTTAGCCATGGACGTCCTCGATGATATTTTTGAAGTTTTGAGTTGTTAGCCTTTTTGGTTAACTTAGAGGGTCTTGCTCTGATATTGTTGCACCCCAAAATTTGCTCAACCTTTTCTTGCCTGATTTGTGTTTCATTGCATTGCATTTGCATAGTTACATCATGTACATAGTTCAATCATTGGCATATCATAGCATAACATGCATCCAACAAGGGATCAATGGGTCTATCAAGAGAAGAGCCTAGCAAGAGGTGTTGTCCAAGATTGAAAAGTCATTCAAGTCATCAAGAAGAGATTTGAAGTCTTGAGAAGCTTGAGTGCCTATATGTGGGTTTTGCTCCTACCTTGAGGAATATTGAGAATCATCAGTGGAATGTGAAATATGGATTGTGAACTTGAGGTGTGTATGGATCTCATGGGATGTCTAGAAGGCCATATTGTAGCTGAGACAATTCATTGATTCAAGTACAAGAGCCACAGTTGAGGTGCAGTCAACTAGGGTTTCATCTGGGTCAACCCCAATTCAACTAAGTAATGGGAGAGCATCAAAGCCTACTTTGAGGTCACGGAATTCATGGATTTTTATGTTTATACATGTGTGGTTATGTGCCAAGGTTAAGCAAAGAAAGATCAAGAATGTGGGAAGTTGCTAAATTAGGGTTTTAGTGTAAAATCCCCTATTTAGTGCCTAACTTCAAGGTCACATAAGTCAAAATACAAGTTTCAAATGGATCTTTGGCCAACATGAAACTTGTATAGCATTTCAATACCTTTAATTTGAGTACTAGAAGTATTCAAGAAGATTTGTAGAACTCAAGTTATGGTCTTTGCAAATTACAGGTCATCAGAGGACACTGAAATTTATCTGTGAAAGTCACCTGACTTCCAAGAAACTTTTGCCCTTCAAGGAGTTTTCAAATGGATTCTTGGCCAACATAAGAGTTGTAGATCATGATCTTAGCTTTCCATATAGTACTAGAAGTCCTCAAGAGGATTTGTATAACTCAAGTTCTGGTCTTTGCAATCCAGGGGTATTTTGGGTATTGGTGATTATAGGTCATTCTCAAGCATGGGTCAAAATCTCCAACTTAGAGGCCTCAAATGGAAGATTGTTCAACTAGAAAGTTGCTCAAAATGGGGTTTTAACCTTGAACATGCATCAAGGAGGTTTTGAATTGGTTCATAGGAGAAATTGGTTTGAAATGGCTCTTAAATGAAGAAATAAAAGTCATTTAAAAGGCAAAATTGTGATTTCTTGATTTTATGGCCAAACAAGTCCATGTTATATACCAAACTGATCAGAAAACATGTTTTGGAAAGGATGGCAATATTACTTTTTTTATTTGAGGTCATTTACACATGGTTCCCTTTAATACCTTAAGGTTGAAGTAACATAACCATCACACTCCATAAGATCAAAAACAAGGAGAATACACATCCAATTCAGTTCTAAATATCACAAGAGGAGAAATTCAAGTGAGTGTGAGAGCCAGAACAGAGCAAGGCATGATTTCCACATATGATATTTTCAAGGAATGTGAGAAATTGAATTTCTCATTCAGGTTGTTACAGAAGTTTCTAGAGGGTTCTATTAGCTTCTATATAACATATGCATTGGACTCAGATAGTTTTTTTGGGAGGAATTGAGCAAGGAACCAGAGCAAGCCATTGAAAATTCTCAAGCTGCATCAAGAATCGGGTTTTGGAATTGAAGAGGATTTAAAGCAAATTGTCCATTGGAGAAGCTTTAGAAGTGGTTCTTGAGTGATTCTGCAAAAGATTGGAGGTTGAATCGTGCCATAACCTCATCTGTTCATCCATTTTCATCAGGTTTGCATTCTTCAAATTTCAGCATAATTGGTAGTGATTTGCTTAGGTTTTGATGCATGGTTAGGTTAGTGTTGTTGCTTAGGTGGATTTAGGCACAAATTTGGGGTGATTGGAGACACTTTAGGTGGTGATCAGAATTCTGTTGAAGGGAATATCTTGAGATTCTTGAGGTTTTAAGCATGGCTAGATAATTAGAATTGAAGCCTGAAGAATGTAGTTCATGCTAGGGTCTTTAATTTTAAGGATTGCAACGATCAAGATTGGGTGATTTTTCTGCAACTTCTATCGGGTTTTGAGTTAGGGTTAGAATCAATGGAAATGGAGGTCATATTCATGATCAGGATGAAATTTCAAGTGGAATAGGGTGTTTAGTTGCAAGGATTGATGAGGTTTTAGGATGTCTTCACCAGAGAAGACGGTGGCGCCAAGCTCAGGCCACCGTCTGAGCATTTCCCCCTCAGTTTCAAATATTTGGGGACGATGACCCAGGGCCCTCAGATCATGCTTTGACCCTTGACTCAAACCAAATCCAATGGCCACGATTGAATTAAATTTCTGAAGAGAATTGAGAAGGAGACCTCAACGCTGCGTTTCATTAAACGCTAGTGGGTGGGCTTAAGTGAACCCTTGCTAACCACACCTCCATTCAGGCCCAAATTGAAATTACAACGTGATTTAGTTGCTATTTGACACAAGCTTTTTCCATTTTCCTTTTCTTTTTCTGAGTTGGTTTAATTTGGTTTGGGCTTAGTGACTGAATTGATATACGCACCCCCTCTTGGGCCCAGGTTTGGATTCTAACTGGATATTATTGCTATTTGCAACGCAGTTTTGTCATTTTTCATTATTTTCTTTTAATTTCATATTTTTCATATAGTATAGAAATAAATCCATAATAAATAGAAAAATTGATCTTTTTAAGCTAGATTTTTTTCCCTAACTCCTTAGAATGTGTAGAATTTAATAGGATTAAGATTTCTTTAATTCATGCATTTTATATTTTATTTGCATTTTTGTATTTTCATTTGCTTTTATTTTTGATATGTTTGGTATGCCATTTTGCTGATTTTATTGTGAATGATTGGTGTATGATTTTGAGTTGATTCTTTTTGGGCTAGATGGCTTAGATATGCATGTACCCCTAGTAATTTTCTCATATTTTTGTGAGAGAATTTAGGCTAGTTTGAACATTGAAATTTAGGTGTGGTAGAATTAGGGTTTTAGGATGATACCTTTAGGTTTAGGGCATAGTTTAAGTCCAAATGAATGGTTAACCCCCTGGTTTTTGTATGGAGTGATTCTTAAAAGGTTTAGGAACCCTTAGAATTTTTTGTAGGATTTTAAAACTATTTTTGGTATTTTAATTAGATTTAGTTTTAGGACTAACTTCTAGGTGTTTCTGATGAACTAATGTGACTAGTTTAATTCAATAGTTCCCCTTAGATTAGGGTGGTGTTGCTTTTGAGCTTGGGTGATCATGAAGACCAACTGAATATGCTTTGGAGAGCTTGAAGGAGCTTGGAATTGGAGATTTCTCACCTTGTGGAGTGCTTGTCAGGAGCTTAGGAAAGCTAGGGTTTTAGGAAGAGCATCAGAGTAGTTTTGTTTGTTTCTTCAAACATGGAGTATATTGTTCATCTCCATTCAATCCAGTGACATAAAGTCCTCTTAAAGAAGCCACATCTCTCCCTTGGAGGGATGAATGGCATGCTTTAAGGGTAGAACTTTGAGGATACAGTTCCTTTACATTGTTAAGATCTTAATGGCTTCCCTTGGTTGTCATTGAGCTTCATAACATTTCAACCTGATCTTGTTGAATGATTTCCCCTTGGAGATGTTTGTTGAAGTTTGGGAAAGAGAATTTTAGTAGCTTGTTGAAGCTAGGAGTGCTTGCTTGTTGAAGCTGGTTGCTTGTTGAAGCTAGGGTTTTGCTGCTTGTTGAAGCTGTTTGCTTGTTGAAGCTAGGGTTTTGCTGCTTGTTGAAGCTGGAGTCAGGAGCTTGTTGAAGCTGTCTACTGGTTGAAGTTTGCTGGTTTAAGCTGGTTGTTTGTTGAAGTTTGAGGCTTGTTGAAGTTTGTTTGTTGAGGCTATTCATGAAGAAGAAGGTTGTTGCTGTCAACTTTTTGCTGTTTAATCAACTTGTTGCTGTCAGAGCTACTGCTTGTGCTGTTTGCTGTAGGAGTTTGGTGCTGCTGCTTGGGCTGCCTCCTCTGCTTTGGTTTTGTTTTCTGTATTGTGTGTTGGCTTGTGTAGCTTTCCCCCTAGGTTTGAAGTGAATGTTGATTCACTTTGCCTGTTGTTTTCCCAGGTTCAAGGTTGAGTGGGACTCCCTTGCCTCGCTTGTATTGTTGCATTGCATGCATTTTACTGTATTTGCTTGCTTTCTTTTCTGTTTATCCCCTAGGATCTCTGATTTCCTCTGTGCAAGAGAGAATTATGACAGACATTAGGATTCTTATCCATGCATGACAACATTAGGTTAGTTTTTATCCCCTTTTCAACCCTAGGCTTTTTAGAGTTTCTTTCTCTTCTTATCTCAAAACAACTCAAAAACACGGTAATAAGGTTAATCGATGTCGTACGTTACGAGCCTTAAGCTGTTTGAGAAAGGGTTGCTGGAGAGCTTCTTTCCAGTAGTCTGGTTTCTTAGTGTGGCACCCTTTGGGTGACACACGACGTAGTCACTCTCAAATCATAGTCTCTAGTGCGTCAGAGATTGTAAACAAACTAAAAAACACTTCTTTCGTAAAAGATTCAAAACAAACATCAAAGTGTCATTTTTGTCCGCTTGGACTCTTAATCAAGAAAAACCCTTTCATAAGGTAATAAAAACAGTCAGACAAGCTTGTGTCTTCCATAGCCCGAACTACGTTTGCTCTAATCTTTCATGCTGTATGAAAGTACGTAGGCATATGATGTCGTATCCTAGCTAGCAACCTTCCCCTATTTTTCCGTAGTTAGGCGAACTACGTTGACTCTGATTTCTCGTTCCAGGCGGGGATACGTAGGCATAAAGTGTGATACTTTGCCGAGTCATCTTCTTTTCTTTTTAACCTCAGGCCTTTAGAGTAGATAGAATAACAATCTGTACTAGAAAACAAGCGTGGATCCCGTCAAGTACGGCGGACGTGAGGGGTGCTAATACCTTCCCCTTGCGTAATCGACTCCCGAATCCAGGATTTGGTTGCGATGACCATTCCTTTCCCGTTTTGCGTTAGGTTTACTCTGAGCGTTTCCTTTCCCTCCGTTGGGATAAATAACGCACGGTGGCGACTCTTCTGTCATAGCCGGCGCCGATTTTCGTAGTAGCGACAGATATGTAACACCAGGTTGGGGTCTTTTGAGTTAAACTATGTTTTATTTGAGTTTATTGTGATTATCTTTCCATATGAGGAAAACCTTGATTTATGCCTTTTGAGTTCCGCTGCTTTGTGAAATTTGATGTATTTTAAGAAAACCCGTTGTTTACGGAGCCTTGACCTATTTTGATTAGTTGGGAAATGTACACCCTTTGTGGTGGCTTTTATTGAATTTAATAATTTACTCTATTATCTGTATTATTTTGCCATAATAATTGTGGGGTAGAAAAGGGTGTTACACCTTGCCTTGAGAAGTTGAAACCTATTCAAATAATCGTCTATTAGCTTAGTAAACTTTTGTTTTTATACTAGCCAATTCCTTCAAACTGATATTCATTTGTCCCATGTAAAACTGCTCATAGAACAAACGTTCTAACTGGGCCCAGTTATGAATAGAATTTGGAGGTAGGGTTGTGAACCAAGTGAAAGCGTTCTTTGTAAGAGAACTTGGGAAATATTTTACCCTAAGGTTCTCATCATTCGGAATTTCTCCTGCTTCTATCAAATACCTAGCCACATGTTTGACAGTGGACTCAGTAGTATCCCCGGAAAACTTAGTAAACTTAAGAACTTTTGTTCTTGGGGGGTAAATCTAACTGAAGGATGTATTCAAATAATGATGATGTATAATTTGGCCGTTGAAGGCCAAAATTTACTTTGTTACATGCCATGATTCTTTCGACCATGGAAGCCAAATTATTATCTGCTACTACGTTGTTACGTCGAACTTGTTGTACAACATTTTCAGCATCTTGGTTCCTATTCACCAAAACTATCCTTGGTTCTTCTTCTCTAGGAATTTGTGGTTGATTCCTAGGGGGTTCGACTCTAGTTCGTTCCATCATTCCCTGGTTATTTTGATTTTCCTGAGGTATATTTCTCGGATTTTGTTGGATTTGGTTAATGGTGGTATCTTCGTCGAAGACTACCCCTTAGTTTTCTATCATATATTCCCTTGGTGGTTGTCGAGGGGGATTTGGTACACTAAAGAATTCTACAATGCGCGTCATTTGCACTGCTAGTTGTGGATTAGTTTGGGTAGTATTCTGAATAAGGGGCTGAAAAATTTCCCCCATAGTTTAGGACATCATTTAGACCATTTAAATGTTACTCTCATCCATCTGTTGTCTTAAGTATGATGCAGAACTAGTTGTCAAATTTGGAATATGGGCTGAATACCCTAATCCTAAAGTTTGACTATTTCGACCCATACTTGCCCTATCCATGTAATGGAAAAGTCATTATGGGTTCTGTATATAATGGAGGGGCGTTTTTTAAGTTTTCCATCATTGAAGTTGGCATTCCATAGGGTGGGTCTCGGGGCCAGGGTACTATAAATCCAAGAGGAGGGACGCTTCTAAATGCTGAATCCCCTATTGGTGGTGGAGTCTATGGAGGACCCCTTGGCCCAATATAAGTCAGAATGGGTTGCGTATGGGCAATTGAATATGTAGGTATCGAACTTCCCATGGATGGTATTGCTTCAAAGACAGGCGCTAAGATCGTTGGTCCTCCTGTCGAAGATCCTATGGGTTGTTCTGCATTGTTACTAGGCATATCCTGAGGAATATTTGGCTGGTTAGAATTTGCCGTCATTCTCCACCTATATTTTTTCCTTGTTCTATCTTCATTAGCGGTGGCTACTTTACCACTTCTTAATAACATGCAACGGAGTTTTCAAAGTGAAATTTGACTACAAAACTAATAAATTTTCAAAAATTACGAAGCAAATTTTTATGATCACTTAGCACTGTCCCACTAGGAGTGCCAATTTGTTTGTCGTGAAAATTAGTGAACAACCGTTGGTCTCCCAAATTAAAAAGATTTATTTTACTTGCAGGATCGAACACACAAATCCTAGGACATGTGCTAATTGATCTTAAACAAAGTTTAAAAAGACGATGAACACTTCGACAGAGTTCACGATAAAATAACTTATTTCAAATGTAAATGGAAGTGAATGTGAATGATTAAAGTCGAAAAAGTAAATTGCATAAAGAAAGGATAAATTCTTAATAAAAAAGACTTATTGAATTGCATTGAAATGTAAAAATGGTGTTACATCAACGTACATTCTCACAACTCATTTCTCTGCACGCAGGCACTTAGAGTATATTGAGGAATTTGTACGCAATTGAACACACACAAATCCTAACACTAAGACTTTCTATTTACACTAATAGAAAATAACTGCCATCAATGACTAGCAAATTAAATCCAGATAAGTGGCGTCTGCATGTCTTTGATTCCTAGAAGCGCTCCACGTGTCTTCTTTGAGAAATGGATAAGAACGAAACATTCCCTCCTTTATTTGAATTCAAATCTTCCTGTCGAAATGCCTTCAGTAGTGTCCCTGTCGAATCGCATCTTCCAATTGCTAAGAAATATTTCTAAGTCCGTAAAGTAGTTCCTCCTGGAAAAGGAACACCTTCGACTCACATTCCAAAAATATGGTTTTGGTCAAAATATTCAGATTTCTTTAGAAACTCTATTACTCTCTTCTAAACCAATTCAAGCCTCGAAATTTAGAGCCAACAACTGCATTTTTCAGTTGTACTACCATATTTTTTGTTCGTTCTTTCTTGGTTTAATTTTGACAATGGTACTTTTGTCATTATGAAAATATGTGGGGTGTTAGGTCAAACTTGGGGGTGGCACGGTAAAATCTCCAAATACAACATTCTGAGATTTTGTCCACCCTTAAAAATAAGGGGTTTATTTTTCCCATTACATAGGGTGGGGTGAGCACACTGGAAATCCAAATTTTTCTTTGACATTTTCAGAGATGCGTCTCCGGATGCACCTAAAATGCACACAACGCTTCATAAGCTAGACATCCACCCAATATTTGTCTAAAAATGGTCCGAAGATGCAACTACAGAATCATCCCAAAAACATTACGGAGATGTATCTCCAACTTAATAATCCCTAAAAGCACATTGTGCTTCACAAGTGAACTATCCACCCCATAATTGTAAAAAAAAATGGACCGGAGATGCATCTTTGAAAATATTAGAGGTGATTTCATAGATACACGAAATAACCTTAAGAGTTTTTGCTTTGGCAGTAAGTGTATCAAATTGATATTTTGTACCCAATGATGATTATACTAAGGATATATTACTACCATGCTAATTATACGAATGCAATTCAAGGATGTTTGATATAAGTTCAAACAATACTACAACATTTATCAAAATGTTACCATGACACATAATCTAAATGTTACCATACTATACATCTGTTACCAAAATAAAAACAAATTATTGTGTGTTTCTAACCCCCCCACCCCCCACCCCCCATGTGTGCGCACGCTTCTCCTCTATCGATACATGTAACATAATATTTCCTCTGTGCATAATTATACAATAAAATATGAGTATTCCCACAATCAAATAGGATGTCACACATTCTCTTTTCAAAACATACACACCCTGTAACAATTTATAAAATAAAACAACAATCAAGAGCTTCACTTAGGGTGTCATCGCATGCTCACCTTCTCTTAGGGTATCATCATAGCGAAATTTTTCATAATAAAGCATGCAATCAATAAATCATTTAATTTCAAAGACTTTATAACATAAATTAATTCATAAATTCAATCTCTTCAAACCTAAAAACATCAACCATGAGAGTATACTTTAACTCTCCACTTAACACAACAAAAGATAAATCATAAACTTTTCCCCTAATGTTACATATTAGAGCATGTAAACTAAACACATAAAGAAAAAGAAAAAGAAATAGCCTTTCTCCATCCTTCTATTCTAAGTAGCTACCTATTTACCTGCTTATATATACTCCGAATAAGAGTACAGGCCACAATAACAGCAAAGGGGTGAGAAATCACAAACAATAATAACATGCATATACTACAAGGTATGATAATAACACAACATTCTCTACATAATATCATTCACAGTATATCACAATACATTTTCACTCTCAACTCGTCAATCAATCACAACTCAACAATTACGCATGTAACTCATAATGCAATGCAACTCGACTATGTAACTATATGCATATGCATGTGGTACCTACTCAATATTTGGTTCTTTTTGAAACCAAGTCTCTTCTTTTGAACCCATGAGCCCCCTCTTCTGAGCTTGGTACGAGCCACTAGTACCCTCTCTGAACTAGAAGACATGCCTCTTAACACAACTCTTATGATGCATGATTATATCATCAAATTAACGTGTTAAGATCCCTATCTGATCCTAACATAAATGAATTGACAACTCGAGTAATCCTCTCTTTGGATCATATCACACTAAAATCATAAAATGCATATCATTAATCAATAGTGCAACACAAACATGATAATAATTCATCTCAACAAAATTATATTTCAAACAACACATAATTTTAATCAACTTATTGTGCAAACATAATGATCACAACAATTAATCATACAATGTTCCATAAACAACATCAAAACATAAATGGCATACAACAATGTAGTTCCCCTTCGAACTACCATTGCCATAACAATAATTATACATATTCACATGCAAGCATCATACAACTCAATTATTCATACATCATATACAATCAAATTTATGCATACATAACATCATCTTTCGTTAATCACATAACAACACCAAATAACATTATCAATTTAACTATAACAATTAAATAATTTTTATAATCAAATATTAATACTCAAAACCCCAATGTAATCATGTTAATAATTTAAGTCACCCAAAACATGTCCAACAACAGTTAACATGGATCGCACGATAACACGACACATAAAACCTAACTCAGTAGCTAGAAACATTGCCATCAGCATTACACCTTAAGTAAAATAGTATATTCATTTCATTAAGTGCACATTCCTCACCTTAAGGCATCACCATGAAATGGTAGTATGTGTTAGCTTTCCAACGCTTTTAACCGCATCCCAAACGGAGCCACATATCTCTAGTTATGATGTTTTTTATTAGGCATGGCGGAAGTCATGAGGGTAGACGGACGTCGCCCAGAACTGGGTGTTTTCCCACAGCCAGTTCGTCACTAAGTCCCAAAATCCGCATGTAAATACCTAGAATTTATTTTTCTACATTTTCCACCATAGAAGCTCTTTCGGACCTCTGATTTCGATTATGTAAAAAGCTCCAATATCAGAATTCGACATACAACAATTATTCAATGATTAAAACCAAAAATTCACCATTTATCACAGGTTAACATCAACAAAATCATGTATTTTCATAGTTTCACATTTACCCAAAAACTTCAAACCTTCAATAATGGTGGAAAATATTAATAATTTCAAATAGTAATCACATACGACTTTTACACGGAAATACACATCAATTCAACTAATCAACATCCTAATAGAATAGAAACTCAAAATTTCATGAACAACCCAAGGCCTTATTGAAGTTTAAGAATTCCTCTAGCATACCCCTCATGCATAAACCCTATTGAAAATTATTCTCTCCCATACCTTAGAGATTCCAGCATGTAAGCTTTTCTCCAATGATTTTCCTCTCCTCTTCTAGCTCTAGAGTTCTCCTCTTACTTCATTCTCAAGTTCTCTAAGAATTGAATGAAACCTAACTCTCCTTCACCTTTTAGAATATATATCTAGAGTTTTCTACACAATCTTTTCTAATTACCTCATTAGCTTCCAACACTTTTAATTCACACTATCACTCCAAGCTCACATTTAGGTATTTGCTTTAGTACCCCCAAATTATTCTCCTAAATATCCTCATTTTCCATTATTTCTCTACTAACTCATATCTTATCTATTATTTAATTAATTAAATAATTTTTGTTAGTTCTGTGATTTCGGGATTGACAACAATTTTGTTAAAACACGTATCACAACAAGATGTTGAGAAAGATGTCTTGACATGTTGGCCAGACATCATTGCAGAGATGTTAAGCATGATGTTGTGACACGTTATACCAGGTTCTAGGTTTTACTTCTTGAAAGATTTTTTTTTTTAAATGTGAGATTCCTTTTGGTTTCAGCTCACATTTTGTCGCAGTCCAAGGAGGTTATTTTAGAAACATCGATTTTGTGTCAGAAGTGCATTTGTTTCATAAAAAGGGACTTGGAGACTTTTTAGGAAACATTTTATTTTGTTCGTATTTTTATGCAGAAGATTATGCAAAATATTTGCAGTTGCTGCTTTGGATCTATTGCGCCCAAAGCCCATGCTTACCAAAGGCTATTTAAAGGGGACAATGAAAACCTAATAAATAAGAAAAAAGGGAGCCGCGCTTGAGTGTGTGGAATTAGGGTTTTAGTTATTATTTATTATTTGTGATCCACTCTTATATCATCCTTGATATCTGAGTTGGATTGTGTTTATTTGTGAGTCATTCATGCATCACTTATATGCTTGAAGTGGACTGATTTTATTAAGTTGTAATTGCGAATCACTTATGAGCTTTTAAGTAAGAGAGAATTTTGTGTCATTGGAAATGTGTCTCCTATTGTTCATTGTTTATCACTGTTGTAGGGAAGTGAGAAGGGTATCATATCTAGGAGTGTCTTAGATAGAAATAACACAGGTAGTGATTAGGTGAGAAGATTGTAAACCAGAGGTAGTTTACTTGGGATTCAAACTAATATTATAATGGATTTACTTCCTAGATTGGATGCCCCCAGATGTAGGTGACGTTACACTGAATTAGGTTAATAGTTAATTGTGTTATTTACTTCCATTCATTTAAATTAACTGCATAATTGTGTGTGTTATGTTTCTGTCTTGATTCCAGTGTCGTGACATCTGGTGTCTGTTTACTAGAATTTCAATTTGCATATGAGAAGACACCTTTTTTTTTAGGGTGAGCTCTCGAGAAGATGCTTTTTGGTACTATGGAAAAGGAAGAAGGAGGAAATGTTAACATACCCCTTGTCGAGACGATGTTGAGGGTGATAACAATCAAGCCATCAAGGGTCCCTCTATCAGAATTCAGAAAGATCATCTTAAGGAACTCATTATAGGAAATCCTAATGAAGGGATTATCACTGGATCAAGAGATGTGGTATCTAACTCTTATTTTGTTTCTAAGATTGAACCCAAGAATCTGAAGGAGGCTTTAACTAATGAATTCTGGATCAATGTCATGCAAGAAGAATTAGATCAGTTAAAGAGGAATGAAGTATGTGATTTAGTTCCTAGGCCTGAAGGAATAAATGTCATTGGTAAAAGGTGGGCTTATAAGTATAAATCTGATGAGAATGGAGTTGTCACAAAAAATAAGGCCAGCCTTGTGGCTCAAGGATAAACTCAAATTAAAGGAGTAGATTTTGATGAGACTTTTGCTCTAGTTGCTAGACTTGAATCCATAAGACTATTGCTAGGAGTGTCATGTTTACTAAAGTTCAAGCTATTTCAGATGGATGTGAAAAGTGCCTTTTTTAATGGGTACCTACAAGAGGAGGTATATGTTGAACAACCAAATGGGTTTATTGATCCTACTTTTCCAAATCATGTGTTCAAACTAAAGAAAACTCTCTATGGACTAAAACAAGCTTTTAGGGCTTGGTATGAAAGGTTGACAGAATTTCTTGTCAGTAATGGGTACAAAAAAGGAGGAATAGACAAGACCTTGTTTGTTAAAGAACAGGATGGCAAACTCATGATTACTGAGATATATGTTGATGACATTGTATTTGGAGGGATGTCAAACCAGATGGTCCAACATTTTGTCAAGCAAATGCAATATGAATTTAAGATGAGTCTTGTGGGTGAATTGACCTATTTTCTTGGACTTTAAGTAAGACAGATGGATGATTCTATCTTCATCTCTCAAAGTAAGCACGCCAAGAACATAGTGAAGAAGTTTGGTATAGAGAATGCTAGTCATAAGAGGACACTTGCTGCAACTCACTTGAATCTCTCTAAAGATGAAAAAGGTGTTGATGTGGGTCAAAATTTCTACAAAAGTATGATTGGTAGTCTGTTGTATCTTACAGTTAGCATACCAGACATCATTTTTGCTGTAGGAGTTTATGCTAGATATAAGGCTGAGCCTAAAATGAGCCACATTACTAAAGTAAAGAGGATCTTCAAATACATCAATGGTACTAGTGATTATGGAATGTTGTATTCTCATAGTCCAAATTCTATGCTTGTAGATATTGTGATGCAGACTAGGTAGGTAGTGCTGATGATAGAAAAAGTACTTCTGAAGGATGTTTCTTCTTAGGAAGAAATCTTATCTCTTGGTACAATAAGAAGCAAAATTGTGTGTCTATGTCTACAACTAAGGATGCGTATATTGCTGCAGGAAGCATATGCTCTCAATTGATTTGGACGAAATAAATGCTAAGGGAATATAATGTCGAACATGATGTCATGATATTATATTGTGATAATCTGAGTGCAATCAATATATCCAAGAATCTCATCCAACATAGCAGGGCGAAACATATAGAAATTCATCATCATTTTATCAGGGATCTTGTTAAGGAAAAAATTATGACTTTTGAGCATGTAACCATTAAGAAGAAACTGGCAGATATAGTTACTAAATCTTTTGATGAAAATCAGTTTGAGAAACTAAGGGGTAAACTAGGAATTTGCATTTTTGAGGAATTATAGCAATTAGTTTTGTTATAAGGGAGATGAAGATGTTGCTTCTGGTGATGTCAAAAATGTCCTTGTATTGTCTAATTTATGGCTAGAAAGGGGGAGTAATGGTTGCTGGTATGGTAGTAGTATGTGTTGATTTGTTGTTAATGGTTGTTGGTATGGTAGTAGTATGTGTTGTTGTGCTGCTGCTTTATTATGAAATAGTGGTCTTTGCTTAAGGGGGAGCATGACAAAGGAAGATCATTAGCATATCTGTGTTGCTGGGATGTCGAACCACATGTTATGACATCATGTATTGTCTGGGAGAATTTATTTATCTCAGCAGAACTTTATTTTCTACCATCTGTGCGGTTGTGTTTGTTTTTGTATGAGTAGGAAGTGTTCTGGTGGTTATCTTGAGGAGGAATATATGTTTCCACGTGACTATGAGAGTTGTTTTTTTCTCTGTGTAAGGATGGGTCTCCTATGTAGTGTTGTCGTGTCTGCCTTTGATATGCCCTGGTGTTATACCAAATATGTGTGGTCTTTGTATCTTGTGGTTGTTGTTGTTTTTTTTCTTTTTTCTCCAGTACTTCATGCAAAGGTTGCTTTAGCCAAAATTTACCAAAGGGAAAGATTATTAGTTCTGTGATTTTGGGATTGGCAGCAATTTTGTTAAAACATGTATCACAACAAGATGTTGAGCAAGATGTCTTGACATGTTGGTCAGGCATCTTTGTAGAGATGTTAAGAACGATGTTGTGACATGTTATATTGGGTTCTAAGTTTCACTTCTTGGAAGATTTATTTTTTAAATGTGAGATTCCTTTTGGTTTTAGCTTACATTATGTTGCAGTCCAATGAGGGTTATTTTAAGAACATCGATTTTGTGCAGAAGTGCATTTGTTTCATAAAAAGGGACTTGGAGACTTTTTAGGAAACATTTTATTTTGTTCCTATTTTTCGCAGAAGATTATGCAGAAGATTTGCAGTTGCTGCTTTAGATCTGTTGCGCCCAAAACCTATGCTTACCAAAGGCTATTTAAAGAGGACGGTACAAAACCTAATAAATAGGAAAAAAGGGAGTTGCACTTGAGTGTGTAGAATTAGGGTTTTAATTGGTCTTTGTTATTTTTGTTCCACTCTTATATCATCCTTGATATCTGAGTTGGAATATGTTTATTTGTGAGCCATTCATGCATCACTTAGATGCTTGAAGTGGACTGATTTTATTGAGTTGTAATTGTGAATCACTCATGAGCTTTTAAGCAAGAGTGAATTTTGTGTCATTGAAAGTGTGTCTTATATTGTTCATTATTTTATCACTGTTTTAGGGAAGTGAGAATAGTTGTATATATAGGAGTGTTTTAGATAGAAATAACACGGGTAGTGATTAGGTGAGAAGATTGTAAACTGAAGGTAGTTTACTTGGGCTTCAAACTAATACTATAGTGGATTTCCTTCCTGGCTTGGATGCCCTTAGATGTAGGTGATGTTGTACCGAACTAGGTTAACAATTAACTGTGTTATTTACTTCTAGCCATTTAAATTAATTGCATAATTGTGTGTTTTGTATTTTTGTTCTGATCCTAGTGTCGTGACATCGTACTCGATATTTGGTGTCTGTTTACGAGAATTTTAATTTTTATCATAAAGCCACATTTTCTATATTATTTTCTAATATTGATTAAAAATCACTAATTATTATAATTATTCTACCAAGCTCGCATGTTCTCACCACACCCTACCAATCCCATTGCACCCCAATAACACATATAATCACCAAATTTATTTAAAGGCTCACCAAATAATTAAATAAAAATTTAAATAATTCAATTAAATTAATTAATCAAATTTGGAGTGTTACAATGCTTGTACCCCCAAGGAATTTTGTGCATCGAGTAACATGGTCTGTAAGGCAGTTATACCACGAAAAATTCCAGTAAAACCCAAAGATGTATTTCCGTAAAAATATGCGACAATGCAAAACTTTCAGAAAATGCAGACAATGCCTTAAACACAAAATATTATAAAAAGTAAATTCGAGTTATTAATTTAATTGAATTATTTAAAATTTATAGATTTGTTTTTTAAATGTGAGATTCCTTTTGGTTTTAGTAAAAAAATTATAAATTTTTGTAATTTTATAAATTTGTATGCATGTCTAAACAAAGTACCTATTTTGAATGTAACTACAATCTAATGCATTTTAAATAATCTTTTTTTTCATCTAATACAAACATCGCAACTAAAAAATAGAAAGAAAATGAGAAACTTATCAGTTGAGAGTTGTTGTGCGAAAGTTTGAATGGAGTGAAATGAATCTATTGTGATTGATTGCAATGCAGTTGAAGTAGTATTGAAGCTTGAAAAATGGTCTTGTTGGTTCTTGCTAATGAGCTCTAAAGTTGAAATGTTTTGAAAATGTAACAAATGAAGAAGGAAGGGGGAATGTTCTGGCGTGAGGTATATCAATTAAACCCCGTTCGGAGATGCATACTCGTAAAACTCATCGAGTATAAAAACATTGACTTTTAAATTAAGGGTTATTACGAAGATGCATCTCTGAAAATATTTTTGGGCAACATGTGGTAGCTTAGTTAGGAAAGCCTTAGGGGTGTGTAATTTGGGTGTGTCCGGAGATGCATCTCAAAAATCCAGAGGCTTTTGTGACATTTCAGCGTGACGAACTAGCACCTCTAAGAGTGGGAAAAGTAATGCCCTAAAAATAAGTCGAACACCCCTAATATCTATTCATACCAAAAATATCTCTGTCTAAAAAATGGCATGAAAAAAATCCAGTAGGTAAATAAAAAATACGATACACAAAAAATATGGTAGTCCAATAAATAAATTTGGTATGCATTTTTATCAATTATTTCAAAAAAAAAATGATTCATGACAAAATTTAGCGGTCTTTTTCAGAAGCAACAGAGATTATTGTATTTTTTCCATAACCCTGAAAAATTCGGCCGTGTTAATTTTGCAATTTTTACAAAAACTTTCGAGATTATCGTTTTTTCAAAACCTTTACTGATTACTAGATATTTTTCCATAATAATGAAAAACTTGATAGCGTTAATTTTCAATAATTGAAATTTCACTGACACTTTTGTAGGGTTGGGATTATACAGTCAGTTTTGTATGGTCCATAATAATTCCAAAGTTGTATAAATAATGCATTATATTTTGTTAAAAAAAACATTTTAGATTATCTCAATATTGGTATATTGCGTTTGTGTATTTCAAAAACGTGAAACCTACAATTATTTTAGGCATCAACAACAATATGTCTGACCTCATTAGACATTTGGACATTTGAAAATTTCTTCAACTTCGCCTCATAGGCGGGGCACCTTCAACGATAGGCGGTCATGTAACAATTAAAGTATAAACCATCAGTTACTTTCAATTAATCAATAACAAATAAAAAAACTTAAAATAAAATATTTATACATCTCCCTCTCATAGTCTGAATGGCACATGATCGACATACGTGATGAGGAAGGTACAGTCAGTAAGCCCTTCAAGGAAGCCCTCATCTATGTGTACAAATGACTCTGTATTAGTATGAGTTATCACATCCATGTTAGTCAAAGTCTCCACCTCCTCGTCAGCCTGAGTCGTCACCTCAGTGTTAGCCTGAGTCTTCACCTTAGGGTCTGTTTGGTTCAAATGAGAGGGAGGGGAGGGGAGAGATTTTAATGGAGGGAAGGGAATGAGAGAGGAGGTGAGGAATTTTTTTAATTAGATAAATGTTTGGTTCAAAAGAGAGAAGGGGAGGGGATGAGAGAGATTTTAATTAAAAATATGTTTGGTTCATGAGGGGAGGGGAGGGATTTTATTAATAATTTACATTTTTATCCTTATGATCTTATATAGGTGATATGCTATTCATATGTGAAAAATTCATGCATATTTTTTATGATGATAAAAATTTTAATATTGAGTGACTAAAAAAGTATTTATTTACCATATAACGTTAAAAAATTGAGTACACTTGATTCAGAGTATAAGTCTCTAATATAAATTAAACTATATGCTGATAACAACGTTTAAATCATGTTGAATCATCTAACAAAATAAATACATAAAATAAATTATTATTAAATATTATTGATTCAAAATGTTTAATAAAATGAATAAAAAAATGAATGGTTTAAAATTTGATATAAAAAACATGATATGATACATAACAAAATTAGAATAAAAAACGAATGTAACTAACATAATATTTTTAATTAAAAAACAAAAAAAAAGTGCAATGATTATGATTTTTATAAAGTACAAAAATTCTAAAATAATTTGAATGTAGATAACAATTATAATAAGATGATGGAAGCAATCGAGAAAATTACACAGAAGAAAGTAGTAACACAAAAGAAAACGAATAAATTTGAAATACTAAAATTAAACCGATGATATTTTAGTAAATATAATAATTTTTTTAATATTCAAACTCATATTCCCTCCCTTCCCCTCAAAATCCCTCCAAATTGGAGGGAAGCAAAAAAATGTGTTTTGGAGGGATTTTGCTCCCCTCCCTTCTCCTCTTAAAATTTGAATCAAACATATTTAATTAAAAATCTTCCCTCCCTTCTCCTCCTCCCCCCTCCATCTATCCCGAACCAAACACACCCTTAGAGTCCGTTTGGATCAACGTAGGGAGTAGGAGAGAAGGGAATTTAATAGAGGGGAGGGGCTGAGAGATATTTTAACTAAATATATGTTTGGTTCAAAGAAGGGGAGGGGGTGGATTTTTAACTACATATATGTTTGGTTCGCGAGGGGAGGGGAGAGATTTTAAAACTAAATTACTTTTTTATCCTTACAAATATTATCATTCGTATTTAGTAAAAACAATTCTAAATAAAAATAGTTGAGTAAATATCACCAAATAAAAACTCTTTCACAGTGAGTTTTTAATGTTTTAACTCACTGTTCATTGCAATTTCACAAAATTTTCAGAAGTATTAGAGAATGTTATTTCTTTTAAGGCATCAAAAGTTCAATTATGATCAAATCAAACTTTATAATACATGATTGAACCAAGGTAAATTAGAGGTCCAATTTGTAATGTGATCCATATAAACTCATCATTATGTGCAGACAAAAAAAACAACTATATTGAATTTAAAGTTTTGTAAATTTTACTTTAGAAATCAAATAAATTTTATTTAAATATGAAAGTTGAATATGAAATTTATTTTATAATTACTCTCAAAGCATCCGTGACATATTCAATGTTCATGGAATAAGAAATTTGTCTGATAATATATAACTATAATCAAAACAATCACAACTTTTAGTTAACGACAACCGATCAATCATAAGTTTTAGTTAACAATAACCGATCAATCACCGATTATAGTTATATGTTACACGTATAAACAACATAAAATCAAAATAGAAGAATTCAACAAAATAAAAAGGAAAAAACTCACCTGAGAGCAACAATGCATATGTAGCAGCAACAAAATAGAAGAAAAAAGAAACATGAAACAATACAGAGAAAAACATAAACTTGGTTTTTAATAGTTCGGACAATTTTGAAATTAAAATAAATAATTGAGGATAAATTAAGGAATATAATAAAATTTTAAACAATAATCTCCCCTCCCTTCCAAATCCCCCAATTTGAGAGGGAGCAAAAAGTGAGTCTACGAGGGAATTTGCTCCCCTCCTCTCCCTTCCCATCCCCTTATAAAAAATGAACCAAACACATATTTTTATAAATATTCCCTCCCCTCCATCTACCCCCAACTAAACGGACCCTTTGTGTCATCATTCTCCACCTCTATGTGAGTTTGAGCTTTCACCTCAGTGTCAGCTTGAACCTCCATCTTAGTGTCAACCTTCGCCACCTCTATGTCAGTCTGAGTCTCTATATCCTCATGAGCATCAGGCTCTGCATCAAGATCTTTGCTCCGCCCAACTTTACCTCATCCATGCTAGAGAGAGTACAGAGTGCGCGTGCTTGCTCAACCATCCCCCTCTTGTGAGGATCGGTAGTACTATTTTACTCGCCTGGATATGCGAATCTTTCTTGTCATCTCCCAAGAGCTCTATGTAGCTTTTCTTCCAGCTTTGTCAACCCGTCTAGAAATATCGTGTTGTCTCGTCCTCTAGTCCTCACTACATAAAAAAAAAAAGAAATATAACCTATCTGCTTTTTTTAAAATTCGAAAAAAAATAATTTTATCGGAGTTTTTGAAAATTTGGGTTACCAACAGCTTCTTTACAAGCACTTTTTAAAAAGATGGTACGCATGTATGCATTTTTACCAAACATTTCAAAAGTGCATATATAAATGCATGTTGATTTACAATATTTAAAAAAAAAATCTAGAATAAATTCATACTATTTATGAGATTTTACCAAACATTCAAAATGTCAATAAAAATTAGTTGTTTTTCAAAAAAATGTTGCACGAACGTGAACATATCTATAAAATTGCAAAATTTTAACGAAAAAATTTGACCAACATATAAAAATCCCGTAGAAATCTCAAAATATTCAATAATTAATATGAAAGATCCGAAAAATGACTCATAATACATAAGGACCAAAAACATTATAATCAAAAAGTTATTTTAGGGTGTCTCAGTTTAATTGGAAGGGTGCAAGACAAAATTTCCAACATTCCATTTTCATGTTTTTTTTTTCTTTTCTTACAAAACAAACATTCCCACGCCTAAAACGAATATATGATGATGCAAACTAAAAAATAATAAAAATATATATCAGAAAACAAATTGACAACTGCATTGGATTGAGTCAAACTATCTCTACACATTTATGCAATATAAATTTCCAATTGCCATCACCATTTTTAGCACAACGAAAAATAATACAAAATAGAACTCTATACGTTTGGTCTTTAAACATTTCTCAATATAATTATGCCATCTTTTTATATTAGCATGTCCCAACCGTTTTTGGCATCTATATATCTATAGTCTCTCTTTTCAGAACATGCTAATATAATTTTGTTTTGGAATAAATCAGTATTTAAATACACTAATTATAAATTAATTTAAAACACAAAAAAAAAAACCGCCAACAAAGAAAAGCGTGTAAAATCTCTGGCAATTAACACCTTGTACTTTTCATGCTAGTTCACCCACCAGCCAGCTTGCTCTCTAATACGACACCGTTTCTCCCCTGTATATAAAAACCACACCAAATTAAAATATATATATTATTAAAATTGAATTAGTTTCAGACATAAAATAAAAATATTAATTAATTAAATAATACGTTTTTATTTATTTGCCGTTGGAAGTGCTTTCTCTCTCATCGATATTTCCGTTTTCTCCAATTGGCCAATTCGACAACTCTGAAAAAAAGCCTCCAACTTCTCTATCTCTTCTTCTTCTTTTTCTTTATCTTCTCCACTAAATTTCTCTGCGGTTCGGTTTTCTACCCGAACCGTTCTCTTCCACACTCTCTCTCAACTACCTGAGTTCACTACGAAAATTTTGTAAACCAAAACCTTTCAATTATCAATCCGTTGTTATCATCTCTTTTTTGATCAATCAATCGATTTCACAGTAAGTTCTATCGCTTTCCGATTTAGTTATTTAGTTCTTAGATCTGTTACTTCATTTCGTACGTATTTTTGTGTGTGTGAATATTTGCGTCTTTCGTTTTTTGTTTTGATTTGCGTTTTGTAACGTTCGTACGCTTTTAACGTATTCAATTTGGATCTGAATGATAATTGAGCGGTGTTTCTGATTGGATCTGGTATAGGTTTTAGAGATCGGAGAGGAGAAGATCTATGGCGCATAGGGTGGATCATGAGTATGATTACTTGTTCAAGATCGTTTTGATCGGAGACTCTGGTGTTGGTAAATCCAACATTCTTTCTAGGTTTACGAGAAATGAGTTTTGCTTGGAGTCTAAATCTACTATTGGGGTTGAGTTCGCCACCAGGACTCTTCAGGTATTTGAACTTTCTCGGTGCGATGAAAATTGATCTTGTGAATGCTCTCATAATTTCATTTGTAACTTATCTTTACGGAATGATCCTTGTTTTTCTTTGTATTTCTAAAATTTCAAGTTATTTGAGTATGTTGTCTTTTGTCATAAGCATTGATTGGTTAGAAATTTTCAAGTTGTAGCTAAGATCCTTTGCTGAGGATCATGTATTCTGTGAGACTAGTTTGTCATAGAGGAATGATTTTAGCTTCAAGTGCTGTGTGATCAAGTGCTGAGGGTTCAAGTTTATATTATCATTGGAAAATATATACTACCTCTGGTACTCAATATAAGAAAAAGTTTAGTTTTAAATTCATTGAAGAATCAATGTATCTGGATTATATGTAGTTCAGATACATTGATTATTCAATGAATCTAAATAGTAAATTTTTTCTTTTACTAAGGATCAGAGGGAGTATTTTTTATTGACATCTTGTTATAAAAAACACTTCTCAAAAGAAAACTCATCTTTTGTGTCCAAGCATATCAGTAACCAAATATTCTGAGTTCAAAACCCCAAAGGGTTGACCTATTGAAGCATGACAGGGCTTGTATCCGACATGTTGCAGGCTCTAGTTCCCACTTGTCCCAGGGAAGAGGTCAATGAAATTTTATTAAGACTATAGGGTGTCATCCTCTCACTCTAAACATTCCCATTTCAAAGAATATTCTGAACTCATTGACTTTTAGTGTTAAAACTTAAACTAATACTATTATATTTTACTCCCTTTTATTGAGAGTAAACTTTCTGTTACTTGCTAGTGTTGAAGTTATTTGTAAGCGCGTGTTTGGTTCTGTCGTGAAAAGAATTGATTTTGTAAAATTAGTTAAAAATGAGTTGAAGGTAAACTGATTTATGTTTGTATAAACGTAGAAGTGAGTTGCACATTAAATTTCAATGTATAAATCATGTTTAAACTCAAAAACTACAAATTCTAGCTTCAAGTATAGAATCAATTCTAGAGACAGAATCAATTGTTCTTCACAAGAATCAAACACTTTAAAATCATTCCAAAATCAATTCTACATGTCTAGAATTGGTTTTGACTCTTCCAAAAGCTAAATCAAACATACACTAATATGAAGTTATGCTTATGAATACTTGTTTGTATTACAATGTTACCAATGGTTGTTTCCTTGACTTCCTCCACAGGTAGAAGGAAAGACTGTAAAAGCACAGATATGGGACACAGCGGGTCAGGAGCGGTACCGTGCGATTACCAGTGCCTATTATAGAGGCGCTGTTGGTGCTCTTCTTGTATATGACATAACTAAGAGGCAAACCTTTGACAATGTTAACAGGTGGCTGCGTGAATTGAGGGACCATGCGGATTCTAATATAGTGATCATGATGGCTGGAAATAAGTCTGATTTGAACCATCTTAGAGCTGTTTCAGAAGACGACGGTCATGCATTGGCAGAGAAGGAAGGTCTCTCTTTTCTTGAGACATCTGCATTGGAAGCAACCAACATTGAGAAGGCATTCCAAACCATATTGACAGAGATCTATCATATTGTAAGCAAAAAAGCACTTGCAGCTCAGGAAGCAGCTTCTGGTACCCCACTTCCTGGTCAAGGAACCACCATCAATGTTGCAGATTCCTCCGCCAATACAAAGAGAGGCTGTTGCTCCGCCTAATGTGACATTTTCAGTAAAATTGTTACTAGCAGATAGTATTTTCCCCCCCAATTCTGTTTTTGCCCCCTTTCTCTTTCTCTATTTTTATTTCCTTCTTTATGGGTGAGATAGAAACATGTAGAGTACATTTACTTTGTTGAGTTGCGATGAGGAAGCCTATGAAAGATTCAGAACTATAGTGTTGCTAGTTTCTTTTGGTTATTTCTTCCTTGATGTGATCATTTCTTTTGAATTGATGTAATATTATTGGAGCTGACAGATATTTGCTGATATAGCATGGTTAATGAGAATCTGACGTTTCAGGGAGGTGGTGTAAGATTTAAATAAAACCTGTTCTAGATTTTTGTTGTATTTAAGTCTCTACTTGAGAGATCTCTTTGACATATTGTATTATCATCATCCCTTTTGCCATATCTTTTTGGTTTGTTAATGAATGTGGACATTGATAAATGAGATAATAAAGAGATTTCGTCTAGAAATACAACTTAAACACTTTCAAATGTAATTATTATTACAATATTTTTTTTCTTAAAAATTATCTCTTTAAGTTCCTTAAACAATGTTTAAACAATGTTTTAAGGATACTTTTTTAAGGCTCTTGTATCTTTTTACCATCCGCCATCTACTTTGGGACGTAAATTTGCACCTCATTAGCTGAAAAATACCTACATTTTAGCGGGAGCTAGAGAAATGCTGTTTTAAAAAGGAAGAAAATAGGGTAAGAAAATGAAAAATGAATGAAAAATGGTGTTTGAACTTTCAATAGCAAAAGGATCAAATACCAATAGAGGTATATAGTTTAAATTTTTTAGGTAGTTCACCATTGACCAATACTTATAATTATTAAAAATTCTAATTTTTGGTCAACCAGAATTTTAAAAATAATATTTTTTCTATTTTATTTGTAAGAGAATTTTTTTTTTAATTCATTGAATAATCAATACATTTAATCCGTTATACAATTCAGATGTATCCTTGTTTTTATTAAAATAATAATTATTAAATTACTATTTCAATCATTTTAACCCATAATTGTATATCATTTTTTTAAAAATTTGTTTGATTTACAAGTATCTAACAATCTTTAACTCAATTAGTACACATTTGTTGAGCCACTCCACCCACTCTACTTTATCAAGTATAAATTTATTTTAAATTTAAGATGGGTTAAAACTAACAAAATAGGATAAGGAAATAAATAATTTATTTATCTATATAAAATATATTTTACAATATAAAATAATCAAAATTAAATATATTATACATAAATAAAAATTTAAATATTAAATAATATATAATATTTTAATAATTAGTAATTAGTTTATCCAACTCTTTATTCTATTATATCTCGATATCCATGTTAAATTTGTCCTAAACATATGCATACCACTTATCAAAAACATGTGTATTTTCAAGTGCTTTGGTGGTTTAAACTTTAAATTTAAAGTAAGAAAAATAAAATAGAATCCAAATTCAAATTTGTTAAAAACATGTGCATTTTCAAGTACTTTGGTTGTTTAAAGTCAAAATATCGTGAATCTATATGATGGTGCACGACACAAATATTTAAAATAGCCTTACATAGTTTGTGGGAATAGTACGGATTTCACCATCAACAGTAAAGGTAAAAGCCTATAGTGTTTAGACAAAGGGTTATTAGATCATTGTCCTATCCTTTCATGTGATAAGGTGGTGAATTGGGACTAAAAGTGATCAAAAATTATTTTCAGAGATTTATTTTTGAATTTCATTGGCATAACAGAAGAAATATAATGTCTTTGTAGCTCTAATTCCAAAGATTGAAATTCTATTGAAGTTGAATGATTTTCAAACAGTTTCTCTAATTGAATACCTGCCAAAGTACTATCTAAAATTCCTGCAAATAGACTAAAGAGCATGACACAATAACTTATATCGGCACCACAATTTGCATTCTTCGATGCATTAGCTTGAAATTGGTCTGGTTTGTATTGTTCTAACCTGCTAGATTTCTTTCTGTTTACTGTCATGAGGCTTTTATCTTGTACCGATAATGATTGGATATTGGTATGATTCATGCCAATCTTCGATAAAATTATGTTTTGGCCTTAAAAAAAAACTAAAAACCATAACACAGATAAACAATAAGGTGAAAATGTGGTACATAAAAAAACATACTCTTACTCAATTTGTACGGTTACATGTTGTATTTGGTAAGTGTTTTCACAATACTGTTTAATTGTATCAAGTAAATCAATAGAACTAATGCCAGGTTCAGCTACTACATGACACGATAGAAAAAGTTTACCAACGGTTATAGCCCAAACGTGCAAATCATGTATCTCCTGCAGTCCTTTGATACTTCTAAGACCATTTTCGAGCTGAATGATGTTAATCTCACTCGGCGTCCTTTCCATCAGAATGCCAAAAATGTTCTTAAGCATTGTTAGAGTAGTACTTAAGGATAAAACCGAGAAAACGAGAGTACATAAAAGATCAACTATAAACCATTCGGGTTTAGCCCATATTACTCCTCCGGCAATCATCACTCCAAGAGATTGAATCATATCAGTCATCACATGCAAATAAGCCCCTTGGATATTAATATTCAAAACATTTGTTTTCCTCTTACCATTTGAAATCATGGTAAGATTCTCCTCATCAGTTACTTTAGACAGTTCCTCCATCCCATTATCATGATCCGCGTCTCCACCACATTGATGACTATGACTATGATCATGACGGTCATGACCATGAGAATGATGACGATCATGACCATGAGAATGATCATGACCATGACCATGTGAATCTCCAAATCCATGATGATGACTATGATCATGACCAAGCCATAAAACCATAATACAGTTAAGAACAAAACCAAATGTTGCAATTGCAAACATGAGCTTTCCATTCACACTATCATTTCTATTAACAATTCTACCAACTGCTTCATATATTAAAAAACCAGATATGAACCAAATTAACTGAACAGATAAAAGAGCCCCCAAAACCTCAAGACGATTGTACCCGAAAGATTGACGAGGCGTTGCCTCCCAACGCGAAGCCCACACCGCAAAGAGAGAGATAGCAAATCCAGCAATATCAGAAAGCAAATGCACAGCATCACTAATAACAGACAAGCTGTGAGCTTTCATACCCCCAATAAGTTCAACAACCATAACAACAGCATAGAAAACTATCAGTAAAGAAAGCTTCTTCGCCGATTCATTCGACGCATCATCACTGTTTTCCTTTCTCGAAAAACGACAGACATAATTGTTGCTAGACGACATGGACGACATTGGTGTCAGATGTTCAAGTCTATCTGCGTCAGAGACAATTGGCATCTCAATTTCCTCTACCGCTCTTGCTTCCAAGATATCTGCTTTTTCTTGTTCCATTTGCTTCATTCAACTGAGTCTTTGTAAAAACAAACAACCCATTAAAAATAAGCATTCAAAATCAAGGCCACGGTTAGGTGAATTATTCACATTTGACAAATTTTTTTATTCAACAAAATTGACTAATTCAAATTGAAGAAATGTATATAACAAACATAAAATAAGCATAAAATTCTAAGGTTTATGAATGAATATAATAAGAAAATCATATAGGTTTACTCAAAATACACAAAATTGAAAAGAAAAACAAAATTGTACCTGTAGAAAAGAAGATAACGTGTGGTGCCAAGGAGAGAAAGAACTAGATTGAAAATTGGAAATTGAGAAGGGTTGAAGAGGGAAAGAGGTAGTTGAGAAAAGGTGAAAAATAAATAAAAAGAATATTATGGAGAAGCAAGAGGAAGACGAAGAGTCAAATTATTATCACATATGTTGATGTTAACGGCATCGTATATTGTCTTTTTGAACATCCTTCGGCAGAAAATTAGCACGATTCTACTAAATTACAAACAAAATGTGTTCTAATATGGATTTCCGACATAAATTAGGGGAGAATAAAAAGAGATTATTTGCCATCGATGCATCTTATAAATAAGTTACAATTTTTTAAAACGCCAACTTTTACACTCTATTTTTAATTTTTTTAAAAAAAATTTATCCTGTTTTTAAAATCCAGTTTATTAATTTCTTTATTTTAATTTTTTTTCTGGATTTTAATCTTTTTTTTTTCAATCTCATTTTTTATGATGGACAACTAATTTGACTGTGTAGAGGTTAGTTGACCTGATTGATATTCCACCTCATTTTTAATTATTTTTATTTCAATAATAATAATAATAATAATAATATAATTATTATATTTATTAAGAAAAAACTATACTAAATAAGAATTTTTAAATTACTTATTTTGTTTTACGAATAACTTATAAAATTATTATATAATGCTGTTCAGATGTATTTCTCTGTCTGTTTTTTATAATATTCACGTAAATAAAATATAAATTGTATTATTATTTTTATTTTATTATTATTATTTATAAATTAATAATAATATAAAATTAATAAAATCGTTATATAACCACTATTTATTAAAAAAAGAAGTTAAAATTAAAATTAAAATTAAAAATATATATTTAAAAAGAAAAAGACTACATCAATATTATATTTTTCATATAAGAATAGATAAAAAGAATTTAACGGACAGGAATTTTAGAGAATCTCCTCGTCAATTGCTCCAAGACTAATCACATTTGCAACATCGATTTGGATAACAACTTTCACAAATTTTATCATGTGATAGAGAAGTGAAACAACACCACGCTCTCTTGCATGAGTACGGCTATTTAAGCATTGCTCCATTTAGTCCATTTCAATTAATAATCTTGTAATATGTGGATAAAATGAATTTAATAGTTATAACTAAATTAAAAATAATAATTTACACATTTGATAAAATGATTTAATGCTAACTTATTATGATATTGAAAACTTAGAAGGAAGGATTTAATGGAATGGTTTATTGCTAATTTCATTTGCATATTTAATAATTTTTTTCATTTGTTTCAATTATTATTTTTAATTTAATTATAATCATTAAATTCATTTCATGTGTTACAAGATTATTAATTGGAATGGACTAAACGGAACAATACTTAAATGGAGCAAAGCCGTGCTCCTCTTGCATCTGATTTCTTACACATATTGCAAATATGTCCTAAGTAGGAATAAATAAACATAGTTGCATAAAAAATTTAAAAGAAACGTCTTGGTTCAAATGGTAGGGAAGTTGTTGCTATTTTATATATATATATATATATATATATATATATATATATATATATATATATATATATATATATATATATATATATATATATATATATATATATATATATATATATATATATATATATATATATATATATATATATATATATATATATATATATATATATATATATATATATATATATATATATAGTTTTTTATAATCAATTATATATTAATAGGAGTACAATGAGTACTCAACCCAACTATAAAAAGGAGAGAAGATTCTAGTTATGTTGTCGGATACAACTGATAAGAAGATTTACAAACCAATCTTTTTATAACAAATGAAAGCACGCTTAAATCTAGCACTCGCTCATTCCTAAAAGACGGTCTTAGCAAAAAAAAACCACGAAAATAACATCATAGAGGCCTCAATTAAAAGGATATCATTTCTAGAAAGCTAAATTGTTCTAAAAGTAGCAAACCAAAATAAAGCTTAAAGCCTTTAAAGACGGTGCCTTTCATCATCTTGTTTAAATTCATCACACGACCGATAATACTTGTAGCAATAGGGAGGCAATCGAGCTTTATCCATTCAAACACCTTAATCCAAATTAGCTCGGATTTTGGGCACAACAAGAACAAGTGAAATTGAGGTTCAATATTACAAAGACAAAAAAGGCAAACCATATTATGCAGATTGAAGATGATACTCAACAACTAATATTTTGTTTGAAGTCGATTGGGGGAAAGCCGCCATGAGAACACCTAGATATTAGATGGAATATTAAATTTCCATAGACTAAGCAGAATCACCGCAAGATCATGATCAATGGGTTCGTTGCTGCTAGAGAGAGCATGAAGACAGAGAAAATATGATTTTATAGAGAAGTTAGCTGGATCGCGCCACCAAACAAATAAGTCTTTGACAAACGCTAAGGGAGTGATTGAGATAAGATACAATTGAGCTCCTCCCTCTCTGATTCTGTAGCAACCGGCAACAGATCCTGTAACGCCCTAGTTTTTAAAGAAAATTATTTTATTGAGCTTTATATGCTTAAATGATTTATTGGAATGTTCTATGTATATTTTGTGGGGTTATCGGCAGTTGTGTAGATTTTATATAATTATCACTATTTTGATTAATTAAAATAATAGAAATATGGATAAAATAAGAGATATTGAGATATGAGGTGGAGAATAGGACAACGATATAATTAGTGTAGTAAGAAGTGAGATATCAAAAGTTGAAGGGGAAAAATAAAAATAACTTAAACAAAAGAATTATGTTTTTATTTAAAAGAAAATTGGAGAGAAAAATAGGTTTAGGTAGTACATGAAACTTGGGAAAAAAGGAGTTATATAGGCAAGATAACAAGCATAGAGGGAAGAACTACCATTGTTGAAAATTCAACCTTTTGCTGCAAAATTCAGGTAAGGGAGGGAGGGATTATTCATCTTTGAATGTGTTTTTCATAAATGATTGAGAGGGATCTTAACCATCTTCCTTGTTGTTTCCCCCAATCCTTCTTTGTTAAGGTTTTAAATTGTTGAGATGGTTATGCATACTTCTCTGGATTATTTTGTTTTGAATATGTGTTTATGTTGTGATTATGTGCTCAATTTGTATGTAAATTATACGTGAAATTCATATTAGTGTTGTTCATGTTGATGTGTTTTGGTGGTGATGAACATAATGATAAATTTATTGATAAATTAATGTTGATGTGTATTAGGTGTTGATTTAGTGTGTTATGTGTCCAATATATTATGTATGATATTTTTCTGTTCGATTTGGGTGGTTGGAGGTTGAAATCGGAGATTTGGAAGTGCTCAAATGGTGGAAATAATAAATTCTACAATCTGTATAGCGGTGAAGGGCGTCACTGGCGTAAGGGGTTGGCCGTCATGCATCTGGGAGAGCTGAAGGACATCAGTGTGATGTCGGGGAGACCGTCATGGTCTTTGAGACTCACTTTTTGCCTAGGTGTCACAGAGTGATGGGTTGTGTGTGTGTGTGTCAGAGAGAGAGAGAGAGAGGGAGACAGAGGGCGGATGAATGGGGATTTAGAGCACCTATAATTGAACAATTTAGAGCATATGACTTGATTTTTTGAGTAATTTTTGATGGCAATGACTGTTTATTGTTGTTTGCCGAGTTTGGTGAGTAGAGTTAGTATGTTGGTGTTGTGTGAATAAAATGAGTGGTGTATTGAGCTATTTGACATGTTCAGAGCTTAGTCAAAAGGTAACTGAGTTAAGATTAAAATATGTCTGGTGACTTTAAAGTTCCTGAATAAAAGTGAAAGAGTCATGTATGAGCTTTACTGAGTCATGAGTTGAGTCTGTTGAGTGTTGTCGTGGAATATTATATGTCGACGAGTATTATGTGAGTAACAATATGATTATGCATGTCATTTTGAGTCATAATCACGCGATGTGTTGAATTATGGTGAGTTATCATTATATGGTGTGATGCATTATGGTGAGGCATGTGGTTTGGGTAAGAACCGTTGGTGATGATTATTACATTATATTGTTATTGCATTTCATGCATCATATATATCGGTGATAGGTAATTGGTGATGAGACTAAATCAGTAACATAACTATGATGCTCAATATTCGTGATGGGATTAGTCAGTAACATAACCCTAATATCCAAATTGGTTAGCAGATTGGTACCACATGCATTTTGTAATAAGGTGATGAATGCATTGCATATACATATGCACTTATGATTGGTGATGGTTGTGAATGATACGTACACGTTTATGTTTGAGTGTGTTATTCTTTATTGCTTTATACACCGCTTACATTTTGAACATACTCTCACCCCTGGTTGTTTTGATTGTGGTGTTTTGTACTCTCGTGCTACATATACTTAGGTAGAAGAGCACTAGTTGTTGTTGAGCTGGAGGATGGCGTTGAGGGCTCTTCATTTACTTTATTGTTTTTTCCAAGTCTATTAGTTTTGGCGTCACTCTGATATGTAACACTAGGGGAGAGCTATTATATTACATGTTATGTTTCTCTTTGAGATGTGCCATACCTCAATTTTGTCCAGGCATTTTAAATTCATCTGATACATGTTCATTTGTCAAGTTTTGCATTTTTAGCTATATGCATTTTTATTATCAAATAAAGTCACGATAATCATGCATATATGCATTATAGTAAAAAAAATCAACATAAGTCAGCATTTTACATGTTGAAGAAATTGGCTAAAATTACATTTTTTTTCATTATGCATTTTGAAAATTAAATTCTTAATCCTTTGATTTATCGTTAAAATATTCATTTGAATTTTATTAATCATTTTCATGCATCATAAAACAAAAATCTATTTTTCTAGAAGATCCAAAATATCTCTCATATATTACATCATTATTCCATGCAAATATTACATCATAATTCCCTATTTAAGTATATAAGTTTCTAAAAGGTCACCACGCAATTCTTGTAACACCCTTCTAAACCCCACGGAAAAATAAGCATAATCAGAGTAAAAGTAACATGCAATCACAAAGGGTGTCACACATATACTTCCAAATTACTAAAAACCACCTGTCATGCTCAATAACACTGAAATAAATAATCATACTTTATAAAATTTCATTTGCATGTAACAACGGATTCATTTACATCACATATTTTTCATAAAAGAAATATTTGCATTTATCACATAAATCAACATTACTTAGGCACTGAGGCCAACAACACAAATACATCCGAAACGTAACCCAAACGATCCCAGTGTTACACGACCAGAGCACGACTCGACCCAATACAATTAAATCACTAAACAGCTACACCAATAGCGACCTCGCAACTACGAGCAGTACTACACCTTGATACCTGCACGATGTCATGAAGGACATCATTCCAGCAGAAGGGTGAGAAATATTATCATAATAATAATACATATAATCATATATATAAATGCACAAATACCGAATACATATATTCCACATTTTCTCACCACAACACATTATAAACGTCATATATGTCACAACATACGTTTACCTAATTAAGCACATTCATCAATTCTCATAAACACACACAACAAGTTTATTCCACTAAATCACATAAACATCTAAATTCATGTTTATTTCACCAATGCATCATATAAGGATGATAATGCAACTCATAGAGACCGACTCACAACTCTATGCAGATGCAAATGCGGTACCGACTCATTCAGCAGGTTCAATTGAAGAACCAAAGGAACTATCGCTCGTTACCGAAGTAACTCCCCGTCGGGTCTATGATGTTCACCCATCGCTCACACCCCACATGGGGACACGATGTTTCAGGATTGCTCACACCCCACAAGGGCACACAATCATTCTGCAGATTCTCCATGGAATCAAATATAAACTATCGCTCACACCCCACAAGGGCACACAATCGTTTCTACAGATCCTCCACGGGATCAAGAATAAACCATCGCTCACACCCCACAAGGGCACGCGAGGTTTCTGCAGATCCTCCACGGGATCAAGACACAAGAATGCAATCATGATGCTACACACGCACAATGAATCCACACACTCTTGAAATGCACACATATTCACAAATATATACAATTATGCATTACACCCCACACAAGTACGTACAACTATACACGTAGTTGCCAAACGGCCACATCTCACACTTTCATACAACAATCACATACGCATACCATATGACTAATACAAACTCAACAACTCTCGCAAATCCTCATTTGGATTATGGGTACATCGCTTATACCCCACCAGGAACAACTCCACAGTTATTCTACCCCAGTAGTCACTACACTAGGAACGACACCTTGTCATTCTACCCCAGTGAGTAAGAATCTCGCATGTTTACATATTCTCTACATCATTATCATATTACCAAGCAATGCACATATATCATACATATATTCTCATGCATTCTTCACACCTTATCACATTCATCATGCATTCATGTTAATTCAAACAATGTATGTAATTGCCAAAAGGCCATACTTCACAATCTAGGATTCACGCCATAAGGCTACCCACAACACGTCTCATCACAATAATACACAAATTATTCACGTTACGTAAGGATTCACATCATTGAACCAAACAACCATTGGATGGAACACACAAGAAAACAACATGCTGTCGCACTCGCTACCTTGCTCGCCTAGCGAGTGCTCGCTACCTGTTCGCCTAGCGAACAAGCTCACGAAGGCAAACAGAAGCCATTAACCTGATTCGCTACCTCACTCGCTCAGCGAAGGCCTAGCGAATGCTCGCTACCCACTTCGCTACCATTGAGGAATCACCAAAACCATTTTGTCCAAGTCTAGGACCATTCGTTACTGGCTCGCCACAACGAATGCCCAGCGAATGCTCGCGACTTGCTCGCCTAGCGAACAAGCTAGTGAGGGTCTGCGAACTCAGAATTACCCACTGTCCAAAACTCCGAAACTCATCGAAATCCAACCGATTCAATCCCAACTCGTCCTGGCAGCCTTAGCCCAACATTCCTCGACTAAACTCTACTACTTATCCTCATTTTTAACCGCTAAAACTCAGTTTCTACCGATTAAACTCATTATGCCCTAGAATGGAAAATGAGGAAAAACAACCAAACAAATTCAAGCAATCCATACATAATCTCACATATTGGTAAGATAACAATATTTCACACCCTTACCTCGATTAATCGGGAGCTAGAAGTCGTTCTTGAGCTTTCCAAGCTTTCCCTTCTTTTTCCTTCTACTTTCTCTTCTTCCTCCACCTTTCTTTCATGTTTTCTATTTTACATGTTCCTCCCACTTTCCCTCTATTTCTCTCCAATTTCTTTCTTCTCTCAAAATATTTACCAATTCATTTTCTCATAAAATATCCCATCGCATCCTTAATTAGAGAATATCTAGTAAGTCCACATTATTCTACCAAATAGAATAAATCAGTTAAATCCAATAATTCACTTAAATCATACAAACCAATTAACTAGTACCATTAATCAGTTATTGAAAATTGGGATGTTACAACTCTCCCCCACTTTAGGAATTTTCGTCCTCGAAAATGTTATCCAACTCGAATAACTCTGGATACGACTCTCGCATCTCAATCTCCCAACTAATTCCGCCAACGGAATCTCTTTACCTCGAAGTTGCTTCTCGTTCACCCATCTGAACTTAGCAATGTCTCCATAATTGGGTTGCCTCTCGCACAATCTCAGGTCCGAGTACAACACTCTCGCCGGACACACATCAACTCAAAGGAGCCTTACACCCCTTACCAAACAAAGCCTCATACGATGTCATTCCGATATTAGAAATATAGCAATTATTGTAGGTAAACTCCATCAACAACGATTAACTATCCCACGATCCACCTTGGTCCAATCACACAAGCTTTCCAACAGATTCTCTACATACTGGGTAATCTTTTTTGTCTGCCTATTCCTTTCATGGACGCTAGTCAGAGTTCAACAACCACGTGACACCCAGAAGTACCTACAAACCTTTCCAAAATCTCAATGAAGAACTCAGATTCCCATCTAACAGAATGATTCATCCTTACTGGTAAGTAATGAGTTACTCTTGTTAATCCATTTGTAACCATCCAAATCGAATCACATACCATCAAACTCTTCGGAAAACCCGTCACAAGATCCATGGGGATACTATCCCATGCCACTCAGAAATATTCAACAGTTGCATCAGGTCCAACAGTTTCTGATGTTCACACTTCGACTTTCAACAAGTCTAATCAACATATACAACTTCGACCACTTCTCTCTCCATCTATGGTTACCAAGACGATTCCTCAAATTCGGTCATATCTGTCGCTACTCGAAAAATGCATCGAGCAACGACAGGGAGGCGAAAAAGGTAGACAGAAGAGTCGCCACCGAAATTTATTTATCCCATGAGAGGAAAGGAAAATATCGAGAAAACCTTAAGAAAGAAATGGATAAGATGGTCTCGCGACCAAGAACGGGTTCGGAAGCCGGTTATACGAGGGGAAGGTATTAGCACCCCTCGCATCCGTCGTACTCGATGGGAACCATTTGTTTGTCGACGTGTGAATTTATTTGCTTAAATATTATGCTATAAAAAGTGTTCCAAAGGATAGGGAGAAAAGGGTTAGAAATAGGAGAGAGAGAAGTGACGGGGAAGAAGAGAAAAAGAACAGACTCGGTAGAACTTTGCGGTTCTAGGCCTACGTATTCTCAAAAGGTATGAGAAATTCAGAGTCGACGTAGTTCGAGAAACTACAGATATGGGGGGAATATGCTCGACAAGGATTGTGGTCCTTGTGCCTACGTATCTTTACTTGAATAAGTAAAGAATCAGAGCAGCTGTAGTTCGGCCTACGGTTTGTTAATGTTTTGTGGATGATGCTATCGTGCGCATTCTAGCAGTTTAGGTGTTTTGCTGCTCGCATGTGAGGAGACTTATGTGTTACCTGTTTGCGGTAGAATGGACATAACATAACCTTTTTGAAAGATATTACGTTTTCGCCATGCGAGGCAAGATGTCACATTTGATTGGTTGAGTTGTTTTTTAGGGGCGAGATAAGTCCTCGAATAGTAACCCCTTGCGGGTAGTACCCAATTCTTTATCTCAAAGTTTTTGTTATAAAAAATAGTGTGGCGAACTTAGCGTCTTTGTATTGAAAGACGAGTATCAAAACAACACACACTACAATGAGTATCCTGACACTCGGAGAGGAAGAAGTCTACACTCAATCCTCTTTTTTAATTCAACACAAAGAGAACTTCATTCTTTTATTAAAGATGTTTTTGGTTTTGAATGGTAAGTGTTTTTGCGACAGAGAATCCTACGGTAAACGTCAGCACTCGGGATAGGAGAAGGCCTACGCCTAACCACTCCACGACCATTCAAGTTTTATTATGAAAAAGATTTGAAAATACACTCGGTACGAGACCAATGTTTTAGGAGAGAAAATGGGTGGAAACATCTTCGTATTGAAAGACGAGTATCAAAACCACTCACACTACAGTGAGCATCTCGACACTCGGAGAGGAAGAAGACTACACTTAATCCTCTCTTTTAGTTCAATAAAAAGAGAATTTGATTCTTTATATGGCAATGGTTTGATAGCGTCAATGAATTGAATCGGGGCCAATGTAACGTTAAACCGTCTTAGCTCAACTTATAAGAGAAGCCAAACTATAAGAGGTCACATATTGATTTCCGTGCTAAGGACAAGATATAGAAATGACATTGAGGGTCATTCTCCAATTGAATCGTGTCGCACGGACCAAAACAGAATGGGATCTCGTCTTACGGATACAAGATTTCATCAATCACCACAAGTCAAAATAGAATCGGAAAAGAAATGACGAGAACAAAGAAGTGGTCTCGGATCTATCGTTTCTCATCAATAATTTGACAGAAAAACAATAGAGGTCTCGTCATCGACCTAAAAGATGAAAATGGGAAGAAATGCCCAATAATAAATGAGGAATAAAATCTAACTTCTAAAATAAATATAATTCCAAAAGAAAATAATAAAAACTTCTAAAAGGAAAATTAATAAAAAATTAACTAATATATAATATATCCTCATAATAATAGTATGTTTTTTTTAAAACTAATATAACATATATTTATAAACTATTTTAAAACTAATATATATTTACATATTTTAAAGAAAAAAGAGAAACAGGGGGGTTTTGGAAATAAATGAAGGTGTGCAGAAATCATATGGGCTTGAAATCAAGCCCATCATTCCACCAGCCAAAAAACGTTAAGAAGAAAAAACAAATGGGGGTTAGGTTTAAGAAAATCAACGTTAACAGACTAATACCCTCGGTTAACAACATAGAGATAGGACAAAACCAAATTAACGAGATTGAAAGAGGGGAAACGAATTTCACGATGATACAGGGGATAAGAACGCGATCCGTTTCGACCCAACCTTCTCAATATTCAATCGATTTGTTCGACCCTCTCGCATCCATTCACCTGACTTCGATTCCTTCAAACAGGGTCACAAAAGATGGACTTCCATGTTTATTTTGAAAAACTGAAATGTAAATAGAGCAACAGCGATGCGACGCAAAACTCGATCTTCACTCCGCACATCTAGTTTCTTTTCTCGCTCAATCAGGTTTGATTTTTCATATCTGGTTCAAGAAGAATTTCTTTCTTCATCTCACTATTCTGGTTTGTGGGTTTGGAGTTAAGAATGGAGGTTGGAAGTCATGGGGTTGTTGGTTGTGATGACAGTTTTGGTTTGGAAGAATAGGTTTAAAGAAGTTGAGAACCAGCAGCAAAGATTAATGGAAGAATGTGACGCAAAAATCGCCCACCACATGTTCGATGAAAGCACTGTTATGGCTTTGAGAGTTTGATGTTGAAGGTGACGCGAGGTTTTGATATTTGAAGAAGAAAGAGGAGGGATTACGGTTGAAGAAAAGTGTTGTTGTTGAAGGATGGGTTAAGGTTTAGCTGTTTAGGGTTGTTGTTTATGGTGCGTATCATTTGGAAAGAGGTGAGTGTTGGTTTATTTTGGAGGAGAAAAGGAAGATGAAGGTCGAGTTTGATGCGGTTTCAGTTAAAAAATGTTAATGGAGGCTCTGTTATTGATTTTGGTTGAGTACTTCTCTGGTTTGAATGGGAAGATGGTGTTGGAAGTGAACGATGGAGTTTGAAGTTTGTGTTGGTTTGAGTGAAGATTTGTGATTCATGGAGGTTAGAAAATGTGTCTTGAAGTTGAGCAAGATGAGAGTTTTCATGGTGTTGGAGTGTTGTTCTGTTTGACGAGTTTGTGGTGGTTTGACAGAAGGTTTGTTGTGGTGGTTAGGAGATGTGGGGTATTTGGGTTGTTGAGCAGTGAGGTGAGAGGTTCATAAGTTTGAAGATGGCGGAGTTTGAAGAACCGAAACTTCAACAGCGGAGGATAGAAACACAACAGTATTTTCAGAAGCGAGAACGGAAGCTCCATTGCCGACATAGTGTTGTTGCTACTGATAGTTCAAGAGCTGCTGAGATTGTTTTTGATGCTGCCATGGTTTGGTTTTGAGTTTGATTTAAAAAACTCTCTCTCTGTTCTTGCTCTGTCTCATTTCAATGTGTGGTATGTTGCGTGTGTAGGTGATAAATTGAACACTTAAACTGATGATTGAATGACATTAGAAACATGTTGTGATGTGATTTTAAGGTGTGTCAAGGAGGAGTTTTAAGGTTGGAGTAGTTTGGTGATATTAGCATGGAGTTTGTATGATAATAATGGATGAAGGTAGTAGGTTCATGTTTCTTGCTTGTTAGATGATAGGAAGGAAAAAAAGTTGTGTTGAGTTTGAGCATTTGGGTGATGGAGATTGAAAGGGTTGTGTTTGAAGTTGAAGGTGAGCTGGCATTTGTTGAAGGAAATAGGTTGAACAAAGCTCTGTTGGAATGGCTGAAGAATGGTTTTTTTTTTGAAGTTGTTTGTTTGCTCATATGGATGTGTTAGCAACGCTAGTTTTCAGCTTTTTATTGATGGTCTGCAAACACGGGAAGCAGAAGTTCCAACTAGCTTGGTGTGCTTTGATGGAAAATGAGTTTTTTGCTATTTGGTGGAATGTGTATCCATTTGAAGGTGAGTATTGAGGCTGGTGAATGAAGAGTTTTGGGGTTCTTCCCGTGTGGTTATCGAAAAGTGAAAGTTAAGAAGATATTTTTCTATCAACTGTTGTCGTTTTCTGTTGTCTTTTCTCACTTTTCTAAATTCATTTTTTGTTCTTTTATACATCGCTTTCAGGATTTCTTTGCAAAACTTTATCTTGGATGCAGTCTCTCTCCATTGGCAACAGAGTTGTGTGTTGAAATATCCTTGTTAGTTTTGATTTGTAGTGGACAATCTTGGAGTTTTGTGAGTGTATTGTTGTGGTCCTGCGCATGGCTTGAGGTTTATGTATACTTTGTTGACAGCAGGTTAGGCGAAGCTTGTTGGTATAAACAGTTTGAAGTAGAGGTTTGCAGGTTGTAAAAGGTTGGCAATGACAGATTCAGCTGCAGCAGGTTTTGCCTGGCGTGGGATTTGTTGGTTTTTGGAGTTATGCGTTTTGGATGCTTTTCCAGCTGGTTGTGTTGCTGCGTTTCGTGAAAGTGGTAGCAGAGGATTACCAACCTTTTTGTCATGGTGTGACTGTTACGGTTTGTGCTGCGTATTCACGTGTTGTACGATTCTTAGGTGAGCTGGTTCCTTGTAATTGCCTCCTTTTTTGAATTTGCAATTTTTCTTCGTACTTGTTATTGATGCAACATGTTGTTGTTGTTGTACGATTTACTGAAGGTGGAAGAGGTGGTCTTCGGTTTGAGCTTTAATGAAGCTGTGTGGTCCCTTTCTTTTTTGTGTGTGGGCTGTAGCAGAAGTGGCTTGTCTGCTTATGCTGGTGGTGGGGTTCTGTTGTACGTTTTGTCTAGTTTGCAGGTCTGTGGGCTGCTGCTGCAATTTGCTATTCTTTGTTGGCACGTCGTACCATATGTTAAAGGAAAATGGTGGTGAAGTTCTACTGTAGGTGCGTTGTGTTGCAAAGTCACAGCTTGGTGGGCTTGCATCAGAACCAATGATTCTTTGTTCTTTTATCATTTTTCAATTTGTAATCTTGTAAACTAAAAGTGAACTCTTGTAATATTTAATTATTGAAATCAAGTGGGCTTGTTGCAATGTAGGAATTTTATGGATTGTAACATATATTGAGCCTCTCTTTTTTTATGACAATTGAATTGGGCTTGGACATATTATTCATACTCAACTTTTGCAATTTACACCACATTTGATCAATCCATGAAATGAGAACAACTCTCAAATTAAAAGTCCCCACACATATCATGCTCACACTTGAAAACAAATTCAATCTCTTGAATTCCAACACATTTTAAAGTAAACGAATCAAAGCTTTGCCACTCAAGAAACTATGGACCATGACTTGGAAATTACATGACCACAAACATTTCTTATTAACCAACACGTCCATGCCTTAGAATTAATGATCATGTGTCTTTAAAATATTTGAATCCAATGCTAATATTAGAACTGATTTGAGCTTAATCAGCACTAATCCATAATTTCTGTCAATCCTACTTTGGTTGTGAATGAACCGAGATATTCATTTTGAAACACATATCCCCAATTGATCCCTAAACACGCACCGTTTAGATCAATACTCTCCCCAGCATTGGGTTTGAAACGAACCCTTGTCTGACTGACAAATTAAGCCATAACCATTGCAAGCCACTATACACACGACTTTATATCATTTCCTGTCAGACTCAGTTCAATTCAATTTAACCTTGTGATACCCGAGCAACAACCACTCAATTTGGATTTTTCTGAATACTAATTGGTGGTGAATACTAATTGGTGGATGGATGTACAAAATAAAAATGTAAAAGTGGGTAGGACAAATTTGGGGTATGACAGATGCCCCTATCTAATCGGCTTAAACCTAGTAAGACGAAATGCTATGGCATTCATTCTTTCGAGGTAGAAGATGATTATATATAGAAGACCCTGAATTTGTCCAAAAAGAAAGTAAATGCTTGGGAATAAGGTACTGGATACCTTGCAAAGGTTGCTAACACCAAAAGGATGTTTAACAGGTAAAACTTGACACCAATGGGATGACAAGCCTATCACTAAAGGATGATAGTAGAGAAAACGCAAACAATCCTGACACCAAAAAGGATGAAGGGGATCCATTACCAAAAAGGATAATGGAAAAACACGTTAGTCATGACACCAAAAAGGATGCCAGACCCATCACCAAAAAGGATGATGGAGCGGAGATGCTAGTCATGACACCAACAAGGATGTCAGACCCATCACCAAAAAGGATGATGGAGATAAACACAAACAATCCTAACACCAAAAAGGATGAAGGGGATCCATTACCAAAAAGAATAATGGAAAAACACGCTAGTCATGACACCAAAAGGATGCCAGACCCATCACCAAAAAGGATGATGGAGCAGAGACGCTAGTCATGACACCAAAAAGGATGTCAGACCCATCACCAAAAAGGATGATGGAGCAAAACACAAACAACCCTAACACCAAAAAGGATGAAGGGGATCCATTACCAAAAAGGATAATGGAAAAACACGCTAATCATTACACCAAAAAGGATGCCAGACCCATCCCAAAAAAAAAGATGGAGCGAAGACGCTAGTCATGACACCAAAAAGGATGTCAGACCCATCATCAAAAAGGATGATGGAGCGAAACACAAACAAACCTAACACCAAAAAGGATGAAGGGGATCCATTACCCAAAAGGATAATGGAGGAACAAACGCTAGTCATGACACCAAAAAGGATGTCAGACCCATCACCAAAAAGGATGATGGAGCAGAGACGCTAGTCATGACACCAAAAAAGGTGTCAGACCCATCACCAAAAAGGATGATGGAGCGAAACACAATCAACCCTAATACCAAAAAGGATAATGGGGAACAAACGCTAGTCATGACACCAAAAAGGATGTCAGACCCATCACCAAAAAGGATGATGGAGTGAAACAAAAACAACCCTAACACCAAGAAGGATGTAAGGGATCCATTACCAAAAAGGATAATGGGGAACAAATGCTAGTCATGACACCAAAAAGGATGTCAGACCCATCACCAAAAAGGATGATGGAGCGGAGACGCTAGTCATGACACCAAAAAGGATGTCAGACCTATCACCAAAAAGGATGATGGAGCGAAACAACTATAAGCTATTACCATAAAGAGGGATGATAATAACGCTCATGAGGAACACCCATGGCCCTGAATGTTGTGCCCCTGATCAGGCTGAATGTTGATTTGAAGATCTTGACTAACCACGAGTTTGAAATACGTCATGCAATACACCCATGGTATTGAAAAGATGCCCCTGACTGGGCTGGATTTTTCTTTGGTGATCTTGAGTTTTGTGGGAGGACCCACAGTCTTTGCAAATAATGCCCCTGACTGGGCTGCTGATTGCGTTGAAGCTCTTGAATTTACCCAACAAAATTTGCACAACTTCGTGGGGAACACCCACAGTCTTGCGGAGAATGCCCCTGACTGGGCTGATGAGGATCTTGAGAATCTTCGAAATTGATCCTGGACCTGTTCTCGTATATGTGAATGCTTGATGATTATGATGTTCCATAAATGGAAATGCAAATTCAAATGCTAGAGTGGAGATGCAAGGGCTAGGGAGTATGATATGATTATAGGTATGCATATAATGCAAGATGCTTATGAAGTCGAATGCGATGCGTATGATGCATTTGATAATGATGGATGCAGGCAGGTGACTGGGAATGCAGGTGATGACGTGGCGGACTTTTGGTGGTTGCCAATGTAAATTGGACTTTGGGTTGGAAGTACCAGATGAGGGATGATATTCGGAGGGTAGACCAGATGGGACTGGTTGGCGAAAGGTTAAGTTGTCAAAGGAGGGCTGATTTTGTGGTTTGCCAGATGGGAGCTGGACTTAGGGATGAGGTTTACTAGACAAGAACTGGTGGCAAAAGGTTAAGTTGTCAGACGAGAACTGACTTCTAGGTTTGGTGTCAGACGGGAACTGACTTTGTGGTTTGCCAGACGAGGACTGGACTTTGAAATTGTGTTTGCCAGACGAGGACTGGTTAAACGGAAGGCTAAAGGAAGGGTGACCAGATGGGAGCTGGTTCAAAAGCTGACATATACCAGACGAGGCTAGGTATTCAGCAAAGGGTTAACCAAATGGGACTGGTTTGAAGGTTACAAGGTTTTGACAGGTAAGGACTAGACTTTGGAGGTTTTAATTTGTTTGGATAGGTGACAGGTTTAAGCTGTGGGATGACGGATCCAATGACAGCAAGGCCTTTTCGGAAGGTTAAGGTTATTGGGTAAGGTGACGGTACGATTCCCCGACACTCGTCTTGAACTCAACAAGCTTGCCATGAGATGAAATCAAGATGGCTTGCCCCAGAGTTTGTACCACAAATAGATTCATCATTGTTTAACTGATTCTTATGGTTGACTTCAACATAATTTTGGAGCAGCTTGCCCTTGAAAGAGCGTTGAAGCGACTTGACTTATCCTGATTGAACATTGGAGGGATCTATCCTAAAGTCATAGAAACTCTGGGTGGCCTGCCCCTGATTGGCGTGATTCACTTTTGATCAACCGCTTATTGAATGATTTTCCCCCATGATCAACTGATACTTGGGGATTAGCCTCAGACTGATTGATTCCAATTTCGTGGGATGGCAATGCCCCAGATCCATAAGGCTCCAAGGTATATTTATTTCGGATCCAAACTGCTGAATGATCCAGTCCTGTTTGATTGCTCTCTATTGGAATTTCCTTGATGCCAACTACTGACTCGCAAATGAAACTGTTTGTTCACGAATGGTAATCTCAATGCAAAGTTCATGCAAGTTTAGAAAAAAAATGTCGTTTATTGAGTGTCGTGATAGTGAAACAAATGGACCGTTTAGTCCAAATGTTGTGTTGAAATGATTGGTGTGAAAGATATAGCAGGGATAATGACACCAATGTTGATGATTAGCAAATATGTGGGGAGTTAGTTTACGCAACCTTGCGATAATATGCTTTCAGAATAAACCTCGCCTCAATTAGGTCTTTCAAGGGTTGTAACGTGGCTTGGTTCACGGTTTAAAAAACAAAAGATACTAGGCTCAAAGTATGATTTGTACCCACCCATTCTTCTTGATGATCTCCATACCTACGTTCAGTTAATTCTGCACTTACGGATTTGACGGTGTAATCTTGATGGTTCAAGGCTTACTTAAGATGGCAGTCACCTTATTTTGATGGATGTTAGTAGCCCCTTGATTTGGGTGGCCACTGAATCTTACTTTGTTTTTGTTGAGGGTTTGAGGACCTCTTTTGCTTTTGTTTTTTGATCCCTAACTTTTGCATGGACTGATTTTGCTTGTCAGATCCATCGAGATTTCCTTGATTTTTGCCTAAGTCCTTTTTGAGGTGCTTGACTTAGCAGGATTTTGATTTTTTTGAATTTTGTTGGAAGATTATGACTGCCACGTCATGGGTCATTGATGAACAACTGTCTTGTCTTCGGATTTTGAGTGCGGGGTTGGATTAACTGAACAACTACCCTGCCCCAGGTTGAGTGTTAAGGGTTTGAATATCCAAAGGAAACTCCTACTTCTAGGCTCGAAGTGGTTGACTAGGGATTAACTCCTTATGTCTCTGGTGTTTATGGGAATTGAAACAATGCATGTACATCATTGACGAGATTTTATTCGAAAGCATATAGTTTGCAATTATGGGTATTTCGTTTTCGTTATCCTCCCTCCAATGTTTGCTAAAACAACAGTGATGAAGTGGAATGGATAAAAAGTGTATGTGTTTGTGATAAGTGGAAATAATGAGTGAATACGACATGACTTATTCGGAAAATGCATAATCACTTCATTAATATTACCATTCAAAAATAACAATGTTTAAACTAAGTAGCAATTAACAGGAAATAAACCACAAGATGCAAATGGTAAATGCGCTCAAGGACTGCCAATGTTGAGGACGTCCGCCTGTCTGGACCACTGGCTTCTGGAAATGACCCTTAAAACTTCAAGCTTAGACAACTGAGTCGTCACATTAAATCCTGGCGGGGAATCAACATTCTGGCGGTTGTTCTCTGGCATAGCTACCTCAGGTTGCTTCATCCAACTGGCCTTTCCAGGTATCTATGCTCCTCTTGCTCCAAATGCTTCACAGCTCTCACGAGTTCAATGGGAGTATCGGGAAATCAACTGTGGGTTATGAACATAGGATGGGTAAGCTGTTGGTATCTGGTAAGGGAAAATGAAAAATAATGCAGAAATGCCTATGCAAATGCAATGCAATGAGTGCACACGAGAACAGATCCATATCAAGGATTAAAGTCACAAATCCTGCAAGACAAGAAAAAAAGTATCTCTCCCCTTGGATGGGAAATCTATTGGTTTATAAGAGGGTATTCCAAATGCTTTTAAAACAAAGTCCCATGCACTAACCCTCAAAAGTTTTCCATCATAACGACTACTCGTAAGACGGTATTCCCTTCAAAGGATGAACACAAAGTTATGTCTTAGGAACCTTCGGAATAAGGTTCTATAAAAGGTCCTCAGAGTCACGGACTCCCAGGTTGGAAATAAAGACGCCATTACGACTACACCTAAGACATAATCATCCCAAAGGGGTCTCATCTGAGCGGTGGGATTCCATCCAACTCAACGAGTCCTAAGTCTCGCAAATCAGAAAGAAACCACCTCCTAATTTAGTGTATACTCGAAAAGCTCGGGTAGAAAGCTTTTGTTCTTACAAACCAACCTAAATAAACCCAACAGGTTAGAAAATAAAGCACAAACAAATAAGGCAAATAAAAACACAAACATGACAAACAAATTAGGCTTGGCTAATTCCCCAGCAGAGTCGCCAGCTGTCGCTACTCGAAAAATGCATCACGCAATGACGGGGAGGCGAAAAAGGTAGACAGAAGAGTCGCCACCGAAATTTATTTATCCCATGAGGGGAAAGGAAAATATCGAGAAAACCTTAAGAAAGAAATGGATAAGATGATCTCGCGACCAAAAACGGGTTCGGAAGCCGGTTATGCGAGGGGAAGGTATTAGCACCCCTCGCATCCGTCGTACTTGATGGGAACCATTTGTTTGTCGACGTGTGAATTTATTTGCTTAAATATTATGCTATAAAAAGTGTATCAAAGGATAGGGAGAAAAGGGTTAGAAATAGGATAGAGAGAAGTGATGGGGAAGAAGAGAAAAAGAATAGACTCGGTAGAACTTCGCGGTCCTAGGCCTACGTATTCTCAAAAGGTATGAGAAAATCAGAGTCGACGTAGTTCAGGGAACTACAAATATGGGGGGAATGTGCTCGACAAGTATTGTGGCCCTTGTGCCTACGTATCTTTACTTGAAGAAGTAAATAATCAGAGCAGCCATAGTTCGGCCTACGGTTTGTTAATGTTTTGTGGATGATACTATCGTGTCGCACGGAGAACCCTACGGTAAACGTCAGCACTCGGGATAGGAGAAGGCCTACGCCTAACCACTCCACGACCATTCAAGTTTTATTATGAAAAAGATTTGAAAATACACTCGGTACGAGACCAATGTTTTAGGAGAGAAAATGGGTGGAAACATCTTCGTATTGAAAGACGAGTATCAAAACCACTCACACTACAGTGAGCATCTCGACACTCGGAGAGGAAGAAGACTACACTTAATCCTCTCTTTTAGTTCAATAAAAAGAGAATTTGATTCTTTATATGGCAATGGTTTGATAGCGTCAATGAATTGAATCGGGGCCAATGTAACGTTAAACCGTCTTAGCTCAACTTATAAGAGAAGCCAAACTATAAGAGGTCACATATTGATTTCCGTGCTAAGGACAAGATATAGAAATGACATTGAGGGTCATTCTCCAATTGAATCGTGTCGCACGGACCAAAACAGAATGGGATCTCGTCTTACGGATACAAGATTTCATCAATCACCACAAGTCAAAATAGAATCGGAAAAGAAATGAGGAGAACAAAGAAGTGGTCTCGGATCTATCGTTTCTCATCAATAATTTGACAGAAAAACAATAGAGGTCTCGTCATCGACCTAAAAGATGAAAATGGGAAGAAATGCCCAATAATAAATGAGGAATAAAATCTAACTTCTAAAATAAATATAATTCCAAAAGAAAATAATAAAAACTTCTAAAAGGAAAATTAATAAAAAATTAACTAATATATAATATATCCTCATAATAATAGTATGTTTTTTTTAAAACTAATATAACATATATTTATAAACTATTTTAAAACTAATATATATTTACATATTTTAAAGAAAAAAGAGAAACAGGGGGGTTTTGGAAATAAATGAAGGTGTGCAGAAATCATATGGGCTTGAAATCAAGCCCATCATTCCACCAGCCAAAAAACGTTAAGAAGAAAAAACAAATGGGGGTTAGGTTTAAGAAAATCAACGTTAACAGACTAATACCCTCGGTTAACAACATAGAGATAGGACAAAACCAAATTAACGAGATTGAAAGAGGGGAAACGAATTTCACGATGATACAGGGGATAAGAACGCGATCCGTTTCGACCCAACCTTCTCAATATTCAATCGATTTGTTCGACCCTCTCGCATCCATTCACCTGACTTCGATTCCTTCAAACAGGGTCACAAAAGATGGACTTCCATGTTTATTTTGAAAAACTGAAATGTAAATAGAGCAACAGCGATGCGACGCAAAACTCGATCTTCACTCCGCACATCTAGTTTCTTTTCTCGCTCAATCAGGTTTGATTTTTCATATCTGGTTCAAGAAGAATTTCTTTCTTCATCTCACTATTCTGGTTTGTGGGTTTGGAGTTAAGAATGGAGGTTGGAAGTCATGGGGTTGTTGGTTGTGATGACAGTTTTGGTTTGGAAGAATAGGTTTAAAGAAGTTGAGAACCAGCAGCAAAGATTAATGGAAGAATGTGACGCAAAAATCGCCCACCACATGTTCGATGAAAGCACTGTTATGGCTTTGAGAGTTTGATGTTGAAGGTGACGCGAGGTTTTGATATTTGAAGAAGAAAGAGGAGGGATTACGGTTGAAGAAAAGTGTTGTTGTTGAAGGATGGGTTAAAGTTTAGCTGTTTAGGGTTTGTTGTTTATGGTGCGTATCATTTGGAAAGAGGTGAGTGTTGGTTTGTTTCAGAGGAGAAAAGGAAGATGAAGGTCGAGTTTGATGCGGTTTCAGTTAAAAAATGTTAATGGAGGCTCTGTTATTGATTTTGGTTGAGGACTTCTCTGGTTTGAATGGGAAGATGGTGTTGGAAGTGAACGATGGAGTTTGAAGTTTGTGTTGGTTTGAGTGAAGATTTGTGATTCATGGAGGTTAGAAAATGCGTCTTGAAGTTGAGCAAGATGCGAGTTTTCATGGTGTTGGAGTGTTGTTCTGTTTGACAAGTTTGTGGTGGTTTGACAGAAGGTTTGTTGTGGTGGTAAGGAGATGTGGGGTATTTGGGTTGTTGAGAAGTGAGGTGATAGGTTCATAAGTTTGAAGATGGCGGAGTTTGAAGAACCGAAACTTCAACAGCGGAGGATAGAAACACACTAGTATTTTCAGAAGCGAGAACGGAAGCTCCATTGCCGACATAGTGTTGTTGCTACTGATAGTTCAAGAGCTGTTGAGATTGTTTTTAATGCTGCCATGGTTTGGTTTTGAGTTTGATTTAAAAAACTCTCTCTCTGTTCTTGCTCTGTCTCATTTCAATGTGTGGTATGTTGCGTGTGTAGGTGATAAATTGAACACTTAAAATGATGATTGAATGACATTAGAAACAAGTTGTGATGTGATTTTAAGGTGTGTCAAGGAGGAGTTTTAAGGTTGGAGTAGTTTGGTGATATTAGCATGGAGTTTGTATGATAATAATGGATGAAGGTAGTAGTTTCATGTTTCTTGCTTGTTAGATGATAGGAAGGAAAAAAAGTTGTGTTGAGTTTGAGCATTTGGGTGATGGAGATTGAAAGGGTTGTGTTTGAAGTTGAAGGTGAGCTGGTATTTGTTGAAGGAAATAGGTTGAACAAAGCTCTGTTGGAATGGCTGAAGAATGGTTTTTTTGAAGTTGTTTATTTGCTCACATGGATGTGTTAGCAGCGCTAGTTTTCAGCTTTTCATTGATGGTCTGCAAACACGGGAAGCAGAAGTTCCAACTAGCTTGGTGTGCTTTGATGGAAAATGAGTTTTTTGCTATTTGGTGGAATGTGTAGCCATTTGAAGGTGAGTATTGAGGCTGGTGAATGAAGAGTTTTGGGGTTCTTCCCGTGTGGTTATCCAAGAGTGAAAGTTAAGAAGATATTTTTCTATCAACTGTTGTCGTTTTCTGTTGTCTTTTCTCACTTTTCTAAATTCATTTTTGTTCTTTTTTTCTTCACTTTCAGGATTTATTTGCAAAACTTTATCTTGGATGCAGGCTCTCTCCATTGGCAACTGAGTTGTGTGTTGAAATATCCTTGTCAGTTTTGATTTGTAGTGGACAATCTTGGAGTTTTGTGAGTGTATTGTTATGGTCCTGGGCATGGCTTGAGGTTTATGTATACTTTGTTGACAGCAGGTTGGGCAAAGCTTGTTGGTATACACAGTTTGAAGCAGAGGTTTGCAGATTGTACAAAGGTTGGCAATGACAGAAGCAGCTGCAGCAGGTTTTGCCTGGCGTGGGATTTGTTGGTTTTTGGAGTTATGCATTTTGGATGCTTTTCCAGCTGGTTGTGTTGCTGCGTTTCGTGAAAGTGGTAGCAGAGGATTACCAACCTTTTTGTCATGGTGTGAATGTTACGGTTTGTGCTGCGTATTCACGTGCTGTATGATTCTTAGGTGAGCTGGTTCCTTGTAATTGCCTCCTTTTTTGAATTTGCAATTTTTCTTCGTACTTGTTATTGATGCAACATGTTGTTGTTGTTGTACGATTTACTGAAGGTGGAGAGGTGGTCTTCGGTTTGAGCTTTAATGAAGCCTGTGTGGTCCCTTTATTTTGTGTGTGTGGGCTGTAGCAGAAGTGGCTTGTCTGCTTATGCTGGTGGTGGGGTTCTGTTGTACGTTTTGTCTAGTTTGCAGGTCTGTGGGCTGCTGCTGCAATTTGCTATTCTTTGTTGGCACGTCGTACCATATGTTAAAGGAAAATGGTGGTGAAGTTCTAATGTAGGTGCGTTGTGTTGCGAAGTCACAGCTTGGTGGGCTTGCATCAGAACCAATGATTCCTTGTTCTTTTATCATTTTTCAATTTGTAATCTTGTAAACCAAAAGTGAACTCTTGTAATATTTAATTATTGAAATCAAGTGGGCTTGTTGCAATGTAGGAATTTTATGGATTGTAACATATATTGAGCCTCTCTTTTTTTATGACAATTGAATTGGGCTTAGACATATTATTCATACTCAACTTTTGCAATTTACACCACATTTGATCAATCCATGAAATGAGAACAACTCTCAAATTAAAAGTCCCCACACATATCATGCTCACACTTGAAAACAAATTCAACCTCTTGAATTCCAACACATTTTAAAGTAAACGAATCAAAGCTTTGCCACTCAAGAAACTATGGACCATGACTTGGAAATTACATGACCACAAACATTTCTTATTAACCAACACGTCCATGCCTTAGAATTAATGATCATGTCTCTTAAAAATATTTGAATCTAATGCCAATATTAGAACTGATTTGAGCTTAATTAGCACTAATCCATAATTTCTGTCAATCCTACTTTGGTTGTGAATGAACCGAGATATTCATTTTGAAACACATATCCCCAATTGATCCCTAAACACGCACCGTTTAGATCAATACTCTCCCCAGCATTGGGTTTGAAACAAACCCTTGTCTGACTGACAAATTAAGCTATAACCATTGCAAGCCACTATACACACGACTTTATATCATTTCCTATCAGACTCAGTTCAATTCAATTTAACCTTGTGATACCCGAGCAACAACCACTCACTTTGGATTTTTCTGAATACTAATTGGTGGTGAATACTAATTGGTGTATGGATGTACAAAATAAAAATGTAAAAGTGGGTAGGACAAATTTGGGGTATGACAGATGCCCCTATCTAATCGGCTTAAACCTAGTAAGACGAAATGCTATGACATTCACACTTTCATACAACAATCACATACGCATACCATATGACTAATACAAACTCAACAACTCTCGCAAATCCTCATTTGGATTATGGGTACATCGCTTATACCCCACCAGGAACAACTCCACAGTTATTCTACCCCGGTGATCACTACACTAGGAACGACACCTTGTCATTCTACCCCAGTGAGTAAGAATCTCGCATGTTTACATATTCTCTACATCATTATCATATTACCAAGCAATGCACATATATCATACATATATTCTCATGCATTCTTCACACCTTATCACATTCATCATGCATTCATGTTAATTCAAAAAATGTATGTAATTGCCAAAAGGCCATATTCACAATCTAGGATTCACGCCATAAGGCTACCCACAACACGTCTCATCACAATAATACACAAACTATTCACATTATGTAAGGATTCAAATCATTGAACCAAACAACCATTGGATGGAACGCACAAGAAAACAACATGCTGTCGCACTCGCTACCTTGCTCGCCTAGCGAGCTCCTAGCGAGTGCTCGCTACCTGTTCGCCTAGCGAACAAGTTCGCGAAGGCAAACAGAAGCCACTAACCTGATTCGCTACCTCACTCGCTCAGCGAAGGCCTAGCGAATGCTCGCTACCCACTTCGCTACCAGCAAGGAATCACCAAAACCATTCTGTCCAAGTCTGGGACCATTCGCTACTGGCTCGCCACAGCGAATGCTCGCGACTTGCTCACCTAGCGAACAAGCTAGCGAGGGTCTGCGAACTCAGAATTCCCCACTGTCTAAAACTCTGAAACTCATCGAAATCTAACCGATTCAATCCTAACTCGTCCTAGCAGCCTTAGCCCAACATTCCTCGACTAAACTCTACTACTTATCCTCATTTTTAACCGTTAAAACTCGATTTCTACCGATTAAACTCATTATGCCCTAGAATGGAAAATGAGGAAAAACAACCAAACAAATCCAAACAATTCATACATAATCTCACAGATTGGTAAGATAATAATATTTCACACCCTTACCTCGATTAATCGGGAGTTAGAAGTCGTTCTTGAGCTTTCCAAGCTTTCCCTTCTTTTTCCTTCTACTTTCTCTTCTTCCTCCACCTTTCTTTCATGTTTTCTATTTTACATGTTCCTCCCACTTTCCCTTATATATCTTTCCCTCTATTTCTCTCCAATTTCTTTCTTCTCTCAAAATATTTACCAATTCATTTTCTCATAAAATATCCCATCGCATCCTTAATTAGAGAATATCTAGTATGTCCACATTATTCTACCAAATAGAATAAATCAGTTAAATCCAATAATTCGCTTAAATCATACAAACCAATTAACTAATACCATTAATCAGTTATTGAAAATTGGGCTGTTACAATTCTCACATCTTTTTCATAATTCCTAAACTACCCTTTTTAGAGTCTATAAATAAAATAATTCTCATTAAGAATCACTAACAAGAAAAAGCCAAAACTTTGCACAAATTTCTCTCAAATTTCCAAGTGACTTTTTATTATTCGTTATTTAGGTAGACTTTAAATTTTGTTTATTTAATTAATTTTGCATTATTATTTTTGCTACACTTAATTAGTACCTTAATCATCATCATTTTACATGGAAACTCAATTGATTCAAAATCAAGAGTCTAAAGTGTTCTTGAACCTTCATGAGTAAAAGTGATTAAATGTGACTTAATTTTTCATTTATTTAATTTTATTTACTTAATTATTCTTGCTGCACTTAATTAGTATATTAATCACTACTAATTTGTATGGAAACTCAATTGATTCAAAATCAAGAGTTTAAAGCGTTCTTGAACCTCCATGAACAAAAAGGATAAAATAAAAATTGATGCTTGTTTTACATAAATAATATATCCAATAGCTTTTCAATATTATCTCGGGCATGAATCAATGGTTCGTTTGTCACGAGGGTGGATAAAATGACCAAATCAAACAAATATATGCTACTGCATTTTTGTTGATTTTTGAATTATCGTTGTTGTTTATTTGATGATTTTTATCATATAGTTGCATTTGATAGATCGAGTAGATACATTTTTATTATTCATTTGCCTGATTCCATAAAAAATTGAGAAAGTTAGGACGTTTTTATGTATTCGTTGGAATATTTTTCTTCCATTTTTGTTGTTATGGGAATAGTAACCAAATGTGGGGATGAGGAATATGAAGTCTCCCTACACCCCTTGATTACTCAGCGCACCCCTATTGAGCCTCTTTCCTTTGGGCTTAGAGCAATTTTCTAATTACACCCTCAACTTTCAGACTATTTTTGTCTTTTGTATATTTTATTTATTGTTTTCTTATTATTGTTTTATTTATCTATTTATTTATTTTTGTTTTTTTATACTTTTATTTCTTTTAGTTTTTTTAATACTTTTAATTATTGTATTGATAGTGTGCCACATTTCTTTTATTGCTTTATTTTTTAGTTTATTTTATTGTATTTTTAGTTGATGTATAATTGTCAATCCAAAAAGATAAAATGACCCTTAAAATTAACCTTTTTAAAAATACTAAAATCAAAGGTGATTGATCAACATTAAGTACATTTTTTAAATTACACCAAAACCTTTCCAAACCAAAATCAATCGTATAACATCCATTACCTTTACAAATAAAATCAATCATTTGAAAAAAATCAACTTGGTCAACACCAAGTCCTTTTTCTTTAATAAGAACCCCATATCATTTCAAACCATTTCAATATCATTTTCAAACCAAGCTCATTCAATCCCATTCATATTTAAAACCATTTTTACAATTTACTCCGCAAACACAAATCAAACGCTTGACTCCATATCAAGCTCTTTTCATAATCAAATTCAAAATGATTAATTCATACATTGACCATTTCAAACAATAACGAAAGAAAAATACTACGTGAGTGAAAGGTCCACTCATAGTCCCAAGTGTTAGGCCCAAGTGGTAATCTCTTGTAAGTGATTAATACTGGTCTTTCACTAAGACACAAACACGTCCTTTTTGCAATAAATTGAAAGAAAAAGACTACCTGGGTGAAAGGTCTAGTCATAGTCCCGAACACTAGGCTCAAATGGTAATCGCTTGCAAGCTCAAGTGTCTGGCTTTCATTCAAAAACAATTGTAACTATTTAAAATGTTTCACAAACAAATAGAAAGAAAAATACTACCTGGGTGAAAGGTCCAGTCATTGTCCCGAGTACTAGGCGCAAGTGGTAATCGCTTGTAAGTCATAAATATTTATCTTTTAAGACTAAAATACATTCCAATAAATCAAACCTAATTTCTCGCCCACATGCGATCAATAACGTTTTTGAAAAAGAACATTGTTTAGTCTATTCTAATGCCAATACAAACTAGCACTTAGGCCTCCACCGCATGCAAACAAGCCAATGTTTAACTATTACAATGTGATATAAACACTTGTTCAATAAAACAAACCAATAAACCATAACATTCCCCCAAACTACGAAGCTTTGAGCTCCTCATTATACCTGAGGACACGTAAGAGCGATACCCATAATCTCATCAAGCACCCTAATAAAAAACTAAAACTAACCTTTTAGTCCTATTCTTTTCCCTTTTAATAACTCGAGAAGCGAATATTTTTTAATCTAACAATAATGCGCATAACTAACTAAATGGTTCTCGTTGAGTACAACGGACGTGAAGGGTGATAATACCTTCCCCTTGAATAATCGACTCTGTAACACCCCAATTCTAACCCAACATATAAACAACAAAATACAATCAGAGTGCACTAAAATTAGATGCATGACGATCGTAATGAATGGCGACGGTCGTCACACTCACCTGAATCTGGCGTCACATTTTCAACTTACAGAGAACATACATTTTACAATTTGATCAGGCAACATGCATTTAGTAAATATACATAGCACATAATCCTGGATGAACAAACAACAACTTGCCTAACATCTCAATTACAAGGCATCTATTAATTTGCAGCGGAATATAAAACATTTCCAACATTTAGAATGATTAAAGCAAGACCATGAAACTTGCAAAAAAACTCCATTAAAATTCAGCAAGTAATTATCTTACATCAATTCAACATAAACAACGAGTTTCAACCATAAAAATCAGCACTACTAATTCATCGGTATAGTGCATCCAACCAACATTTGGCACTTAACAACAACCACCAATTTACTGAAAAGTACTTGATAAAATTCAGCAACAAGGAAATTAAATAAAAGCAATAACATCAATCGTTCATCCCCCCAAGAGTGCTACGTATCAGAGCGAACAACAACCTTAAATGGAAAGCTACACTTTATTCCGGATTACCTGCAAGTTACCACCAACGGAGGTAAGATACAACACAAATGGTGAGATATAAACAATATAACATAAGGCATGATAAAAGTCATGTCAGAATATTATCACAACATTATTCTTTCAACAGATCGCAAAATATTATCCATAATAGACCGCAATAATTCGGTATTCAAAATCCATGACAATTAGCATTAACAATTCAGCAACTCAACAATGCAACTCAACAATGCAACTCAACAAATGCGACTCAACTGTGCATATGCATGTGGTACCAATTTTCCATTAAGGCCACCAATATAGGCACAACCAATAATTTTGCCACTAAGAGCCGCCAATACAGGCCAACAATTTGCCACTAAGGGCCGCCAATACAGGCCATCCAATCGCCAATACAGGCCAACCAAGATGATATGTCATGAAATGCAACTATTATGGACTACAACATAACCGCAACAACTAATTCAACAAGGCATTTAAGCCTACAACCAATTCGTCCATAACAGAGGCATACCCATCATCATATAACTACTACTTATCAACATAATCAAATGAGAATATTATAATAACATTTTCTCAACAATAACATAACAACTTCATATGCATCAAGTATTCATCATCTCAATCTGTTCATGTAAGGGAACAATAACAATATCATTATCAACAAATAAGAACTCAAGACATTTCCGCAGAACGACATCATAACTATTACACACTTAATTATCTAGCTGTTCACGGTAAGTTTCGTTAATCTTTGACCGGTAATTGGCATGGTATCACATAGACCAATGACAAACAATACTACTTCCGACACAGACAATTCTTATCTCTAATATTTATCAATCTACGGAACTCAACCCATGATTCCATACCCTTCATGAAATCCATCATACCCTTGGTTATAGAATTGAACCCCACCCTTACCTTGGAATTGAGGTCAATCCTAGACTTCTGGTTCTGGTTTATCTCCGCGGTGGCTCCTCTGTCACAGCCTTGCAAATTCTCCGATGGATAATCTACTTCTGTTATCAACTTCTCTCAGCCACCCTCTTTCTTCCTTTACGGTTTTTATTTTGCAAAATTCGCCAACTGAATTGAGCGTAAGGGAATACGAGAATACGTTACTAAACTTTCAGCATTTTTATGGCCACATTCCAATTCTGCCTAATTGGATTTTATTAATATGACGATCGTAACAAGCGTCACGGCCGTGAAGGCCATGACGATCGTAACAAGCTCATGACGAGCGTCACGATCGTGACGACCATAACAAGCTCATGACGAGCGTCACATCAGCAAAATTCCATTTTTCCTAGACAGAACATCTCTTTAGCTTTCCAACTCTTCGAACGGGGACTGAAACCGACTTACGGATCAAGAGATATGAATTTTCGAAGTTTTCCCTAATACTCCTACGGGATTTTGCACTTTTGCCCAAAAATTCGACCAATTCAATTCCTTTCTTCGAGACAAACACATACTCAAATACGACTATGACACAACGAGACACGGCAAAGTCATAATTAAATTTAATCTAAATAAAACGGGCGTTACAACTCTCCCCTACTAAAAGAATTTCGTCCTTGAAATTACCTCAATCAAACAGCTCGGGATAAGACTCCCGCATCTTGCTCTCCAGTTCCCACGTCAAGCTTTCGCCAGCAGCTCCCAACCAAACCACTTTCACCAAGGCAATCTCTTTTCCTCTTAACATCTTCACCTCACGATCATCAATTCTCACAGGCCTTGTCTCTACAGTAAGATTATCACTTACCTGCACATCCTCCATAGGAATGACATGCGACGGATCTGAAATATACTTGCGGAGTTGTGACACATGAAATACATCGTGCAGATTTGACAAATTAGGCAGCAACGCCACTCGATATGCAACCTTTCCCACTCTGTCCGATATCTGGTACGGACCAATGAAACAAGGGGTAAGCTTCTTAGATTTCAAAGCTCTACCAACTCTAGTCACAGGCGTGACTCTCAAAAACACATGATCTCCAGCTTCAAATTCTAAATCCTTCATGCGCTTATCATGATAACGTTTCTGTCTACTCTGTGAAGCTTTCATCTTTTCTCGAATTAACTTCGCCTTCTCAGTAGTCTCCCGAACAATCTCCGGTCCGAGTACTACACTCTCCTCTGATTCATACCAACACAACAGAGTCCTACACCGCCGACCATACAAAGCTTCGAACGGTGCCATTCCGATACTAGAGTGATAAATTTTATTATAAGTGAACTCTATCAACGGAAGGTAAGTATCCCACGAACTACCTTCCTCCAGAACACAGGCTCTCAACAAATCTTCTAAAGACTGAATAGTCCGTTCAGTCTGACCATTTGTTTGAGGGTGGTATGCTGAACTCAACCTCAACTTAGAACCCAATGCCTCTTGCAGACTCTTCCAAAACTCATAAGTAAACCTCGGATCTCTATCCGACACGATACACAACAGAACACCATGCAACTTAACAACCACTCTGACATAAATCTCTGCCAACTTCGATACCAGAAAAGTGGTGTTAATAGGAATAAAGTAAGCTAACTTTGTAAGCCTATCAACAATCACCCAAATAGAATCACATCCTCCCAAGGTATTCGGCAAACCCATTACAAAATCCATTGAAATGTTGTCCCATTTCCGTTCTGGAATCTCTAACGGTTGCATCAACCCAGCAGGTTTCTGATGCTCAACTTTCGACTTCTGACAAGTCAAACATACATACACAAATCGTGCTACATCACGCTTCATACCGGGCCACCAAAACAGCTCCTTCAAATCACTATACATTTTCGTCGCTCCTGGATGAATACTCAACTTACTTCTATGACTCTCTTCCAAGATCGCTTTCTTCATATCTGCACTATCAGGGATACAAATACGACCATGAAACCTCAACACGCCCTGTTCATCCAACTCATAATCACTATTTTCCGAATGATCTACTCCATGCATTAGATATACTAACTTCACATCTAATTTCTGAGCCTCTCTGATGCTGTCCAGAAAATCATTATTAATCTTTAACATGCCCAACTTTACACTCTTCGGTGTTACTTCGCAAACTAAACTCAGATCTCTGAATTGCTCAATCAATTCCAAATCTTTAGCCATCATTGCTGACATATGCAAAGTCTTGCGGCTTAAGGCATCAGCTGCAACATTAGCTTTTCCCGGATGGTAATGTAAACCAAAATCATAATCTTTTAATAGTTCCAACCACCTTCGTTGTCTCACGTTCAGTTCCTTTTGATCAAACAAGTACTTCAAACTCTTATGGTCACTGAACACTTCGAATCTTGAACCATAAAGATAATGCCTCCAAATCTTCAGCACAAACACAACAACAACAAGTTCTAAATCGTGCGTAGGATAATTCTTCTCGTGGATTCTCAACTGTCTTGAAGCATAAGCAACTACTTTATTATTCTGCATGAGCACACCTCCTAAACCAAACTTAGAAGCATCACAGTATACCACAAACGGTTCTTCTGCATTAGGCAAGGTCAACACTGGAGCAGACGTCAACCTTTTCTTTAACTCTATAAAACCTGCTTCGCATTGAGCATCCCACACAAAGGTTTTCCCTTTACAAGTCAACTTAGTTAACGGAAGGGCCAACTTAGAAAAACCTTCAATAAACCTTCTGTAATAACCAGCAAGTCCCAAAAAGCTTCTAATTTCCGTTGCCGACTTCGGAGTTTCCCATTGCAACACAACATCAACCTTAGATGGATCTACAACAATTCCACTACCTAATATAACATGACCCAGAAAGTTAACTTCTTTCGACCATAAGTCGCACTTCGACAGTTTCGCAAACAACTTCCTTTCTTTCAACATTTGCAGTACTAACCTCAAGTGCACAACATGCTCCTCTTTCGACTTAGAATAAATTAGAACATCATCAATGAATACTACCACAAACCGATCCAAATACTCGTGAAAGATACGACTCATGTACTCCATAAAAACTCCCGGCGCATTAGTAACACCAAAAGGCATTACCGTAAACTCATAGTGTCCATATCTAGTTCTGAACGCCGTCTTCTGAACATCATCATCTTTCACCTTAATCTGGTGATACCTTGACCTCAAATCAATTTTAATAAACACCCGCGCCCCAACCAACTGATCCATCAAGTCATCAATTCTTGGAAGCAGATATTTATTCTTAATTGTCACTTTATTTAGTTGTCGGTAATCAATATACAACGTCATACTGCCATCCTTCTTCTTTACTAATAATATCGGAGCTCCCCACGACGATACACTTGGTCTAACGAACTTCTTCTCAAGTAAGTCTTCCAACTGTTTCTTCAACTCCGCCAATTCAGATACAAACATCCTGTACGGTGCCATAGACACAGGTCTGGTACCGGGTACAAGATCAATAGAAAATTCAATTTCCTGTTCCGGAGGAACTTCAGGAATTTCATCTGGAAACACTTTAGGAAAATCACAAACAACTTCTAACTCATCAATTATCGCTTGATTCTCAACGGATATTGATTCCACCAACGCAAACACCTGAGCACCTCCTAGCAATATCTGCTTCATCTATTTCATAGTTATCAAACGAGCTCCCTCCTCCTCCAGAGTAGAAAACCTCACTGACTTATCAAAGCAATTAATATGAATGCAGTTATACTCTAACCAGTTCATGCCTAAAATTACGTCTACCCCACTTAGTGGCAAACAAACTAAGTCAACCAGGAAATCTCTATCAAACATTGATAGAGGACATTTCAAACATACCAGAGATGTAGTCACTGATCCCTTAGCTGGAGTCTCAAGTACCATCTCCCCATTCATGTAAGATAACACAAGACCCAAACGTTCAACACAATCAGCAGCAATAAAACAATGAGAAGCACCAGTGTCAATAATAGCAAGTAAAGGAGTACTATTAATGAAACAAGTACCTTCATTGAGCCGGTCGCCGCTGGACGTCTGAGTCCCCGATAGAGCGAACACTCTTCCACCAGTCTTCTCTTTCTTAGGCTTCTGACACTTGTCGCTTATGTGTCCCTCTTCACCATAGTTGAAACAAACCGTTCCTTTGCGTTTGCATTCAGCAACAGCGTGTCCCAACTCTCCGCAACGGTAACATCTCATTGGTCCAGAATTACACACATTACTTTTGTGACCGGGTTTCCCACACTTATAGCAAACAATGCCGGCAGGAGCGTCTCCCCTACTAGTTTTCTTGCCATCAGTTGCTTTCTGTTTCCCTTTACCAGCTGGAGGATCATAAGGTTTACCGCGAGTCTGATACGACTTACTTCTCCTCTCACTCAACAGCTTGTAATGAGCATTGCTATCTTCTTCATAAATCCTACAACTTTCAACCAATGAATCAAAAACACGGATCTTCTGATACCCGGTTGCCTTCTTAATTTCAGACTTCAATCCGTTCTCAAAGTTGATACATTTAGAGAACTCAGCGGTTTCAGCGTTGTAGTGTGGATAAAACTTAGCTAACTCCTTGAACTTCGTCGTATATTCAGTAACAGATTTGTCTCCTTGCTTCAGTTCAAGAAATTCAATCTCTTTCTTACCACAGACATCTTCCAGGTAATACTTCTTCAGAAATTCCCTACGGAATACAGTCCAAGTAATCTCCTCACCTGCAGCTTCCAACACCGGATGGGTCTCTAGCCACCAGTTATCAGCTTCGACTGCTAGCATATGAGTCCCATAACGAACCTTCTGTGCTGGAGTACAATCCATCACACGAAAGATTCGCTCAATTTCCTTTAACCATTCCAACGCACCATCAGGATCATGCTTACCCTTGAAGGTAGGTGGATTCTCCCGTTGAAATGTTGCCAAACTGCGAGACCCAACATCTCCAGCAGGATTCAGCTGATGTTCCATAGCATTAGCTAGAGCTTGCAGAGCAGCAGCAATTGGAGCATCATTCCTTCCAGCCATATCAGTTAAACTACCACAACCAACAGTCAGATTCATAAATAACGAGACTCTAGTGCTAGGCACGACGACTGACTCGACGACACTAGACAACTTGGCTGAACAGACCAACCTGCCCTGATACCACTAATGTAACACCCCGCTTCTAACCCAACAGATAAACAACAAAATAAAATCAGAGTGCACTAAAATTAGATGCATGACGATCGTAATGAACGGTGACGGTCGTCACACTCACCTGAATCTGGGCGTCACATTTTCAACTTACAGAGAACATACATTTTACAATTTGATCAGACAACATGCATTTAGTAAATACACATAGCACATAATCCTGGATGAACAAACAACAACTTGCCTAACATCTCGATTACAAGGCATCTTATTAATTTGCAGCGGAATATTAAAACATTTCCAACATTTAGAATGATTAAAGAAAGACCATGAAACTTGCTACAAAACTCCATTAAAATTCAGCAAGTAATTATCTTACATCAATTCAACATAAACAACGAGTTTCAACAATAAAAATCAGCACTACTAATTCATCGGTATAGTGCATCCAACCAACATTTGGCACTTAACAGCAGCCACCAATTTACTGAAAAGTACTTGATAAAATTCAGCAACAAGGAAATTAAATAAAAGCAATAACATCAATCGTTCATCCCTCCAAGAGTGCTACGTATCAGAGCGACCAACATCCTTAAACGGAAAGCTACACTTTATTCCGGATTACCTGCAAGTTACCACCAACGGAGGTAACATACAACACAAATGGTGAGATATAAACAATATAACATAAGGCATGATAAAAGTCATGTCAGAATATTATCACAACATTATTCTTCCAACAGATCGCAAAATATTATCCATAATAGACCGCAATAATTCGGTATTCAAAATCCATGACAATTAGCATTAACAATTCAGCAACTCAACAATGCAACTCAACAATGCAACTCAATAAATGCGACTCAACTGTGCATATGCATGTGGTACCAATTTTCCATTCAGGCCACCAATACAGGCACAACCAATAATTTTGCCACTAAGAGCCGCCAATACAGGCCAACAATTTGCCACTAAGGGCCGCTAATACAGGCCATCCAATCGCCAATACAGGCCAACCAAGATGATATGCCATGAAATGCAACTATTATGGACTACAACATAACCACAACAACTAATTCAACAAGGCATTTAAGCCTACAACCAATTCGTCCATAACAGAGGCATACCCATCATCATATAACTACTACTTATCAACATAATCAAATGAGAATATTATAATAACATTTTCTCAACAATAACATAACAACTTCATATGCATCAAGTATTCATCATCTCAATATGTTCATGTAAGGGAACAGTAACAATATCATTATCAACAAATAAGAACTCAAGACATTTCCGCAGAACGGCATCACAACTATTACACACTTAATTATCTAGCTGTTCACGGTAAGTTTCGTTAATCTTCGACCGGTAATTGGCATGGTATCACATAGACCAATGACAAACAATACTACTTCCGACACAGACAATTCTTATCTCTAATATTTATCAATCTACGAAACTCAACCCATGATTCCATACCCTTCATGAAATCCATCATACCCTTGGTTATAGAATTGAACCCCACCCTTACCTTGGAATTGAGGTCAATCCTAGACTTCTGGTTCTGGTTTATCTCCACGGTGGCTCCTTTGTCACAGCCTTGCAAATTCTCCGATGGATAATCTACTTCTGTTATCAACTTCTCTCAGCCACTCTCTTTCTTCCTTTACGGTTTTTATTTTGCAAAATTCGCCAACTGAATTGAGCGTAAGGGAATACAAGAATACGTTACCAAACTTTCAGCATTTTTGTGGCCACATTGCAATTCTGCCTAATTGGATTTTATTAATATGACGATCGTAACAAGCGTCACGACCGTGAAGGCCATGATGATCGTAACAAGCTCATGACGAGCGTCACGATCGTGACGACCATAACAAGCTCATGACGAGCGTCACATCAGCAAAATTCCATTTTTCCTAGACAGAACATCTCTTTAGCTTTCCAACGCTTCGAACGGGGACTAAAACCGACTTACGGATCAAGAGATATGAATTTTCGAAGTTTTCCCTAATACTGCTATGGGATTTTGCACTTTTGCCCAAAAATTCGACCAATTCAATTCCTTTCTTCGAGACAAACACATACTCAAATACGACTATGACACAACGAGACACGGCAAAGTCATAGTTAAATTTAATCTAAATAAAACGGGCGTTACAACTCTCCCCTACTAAAAGAATTTCGTCCTTGAAATTACCTCAATCAAACAGCTCAGGATAAGACTCCCGCATCTTGCTCTCCAGTTCCCACGTCAAGCTTTCGCCAGCAGCTCCCAACCAAACCACTTTCACCAAGGCAATCTCTTTTCCTCTTAACGTCTTCACCTCACGATCATCAATTCTCACAGACCTTGTCTCTACAGTAAGATTATCACTTACCTGCACATCCTCCATAGGAATGACATGCGACGAATCTGAAATATACTTGCAGAGTTGTGACACATGAAATACATCGTGCAGATTTGACAAATTAGGCAGCAACGCCACTCGATATGCAACCTTTCCCACTCTGTCCGATATCTGGTATGGACCAATGAAACAAGGGGTAAGCTTCTTAGATTTCAAAGCTCTACCAACTCTAGTCACAGGCGTGACTCTCAAGAACACATGATCTCCAGCTTCAAATTCTAAATCCTTCATGCGCTTATCGTGATAACGTTTCTGTCTACTCTGTGAAGCTTTCATCTTTTCTCGAATTAACTTTGCCTTCTCAGTAGTCTCCCAAACAATCTCCGGTCCGAGTACTACACTCTCCTCTGATTCATACCAACACAACAGAGTCCTACACCGCCGACCATACAAAGCTTCGAACGGTGCCATTCCGATACTAGAGTGATAACTTTTATTATAAGTGAACTCTATCAACGGAAGGTAAGTATCCCACGAATTACCTTCCTCCAAAACACAGGCTCTCAACAAATCTTCTAAAGACTGAATAGTCCGTTCAGTCTGACCATCTGTTTGAGGGTGGTATGCTGAACTCAACCTCAACTTAGAACCCAATGCCTCTTGCAGACTCTTCCAAAACTCATAAGTAAACCTCGAATCTCTATCCGACACGATACACAACAGAACACCATGCAACTTAACAACCACTCTGACATAAATCTCTGCCAACTTCGATACCGGAAAAGTGGTGTTAATAGGAATAAAGTAAGCTAACTTTGTAAGCCTATCAACAATCACCCAAATAGAATCACATCCTCTAAAGGTATTCGGCAAACCCGTTACAAAATCCATTGAAATATTGTCCCATTTCCATTCTGGAATCTCTAACGGTTGCATCAACCCAGCAGGTTTCTGATGCTCAACTTTCGACTTCTGACAAGTCAAACATACATACACAAATCGTGCTACATCACGCTTCATACCGGGCCACCAAAACAGCTTCTTCAAATCACTATACATTTTCGTCGCTCCTGGATGAATACTCAACTTACTTCTATGACTCTATTCCAAGATCGCTTTCTTCATATCTGCACTATCAGGGATACAAATCCGACCACGAAACCTCAACACGCCCTGTTCATCCAACTGATAATCACTATTTTTCGAATGATCTACTCCAGGCATTAGATATACTAACTTCACATCTAATTTCTGAGCCTCTCTGATGCTGTCCAAAAAATCATTATTAATATTTAACATGCCCAACTTTACACTCTTCGGTGTTACTTCGCAAACTAAACTCAGATCTCTGAATTGCTCAATCAATTCCAAATCTTTAGCCATCATTGCTGACATATGCAAAGTCTTGCGGCTTAAGGCATCAGCTGCAACATTAGCTTTTCCCGGATGGTAATGTAAACCAAAATCATAATCTTTTAATAGTTCCAACCACCTTCGTTGTCTCACGTTCAGTTCCTTTTGATCAAACAAGTACTTCAAACTCTTATGGTCACTGAACACTTCGAATCTTGAACCATAAAGATAATGCCTCCAAATCTTCAGCACAAACACAACAACAACAAGTTCTAAATCGTGCGTAGGATAATTCTTCTCGTGGATTCTCAACTGTCTTGAAGCATAAGCAACTACTTTATTATTCTGCATGAGCACACCTCCTAAACCAAACTTTGAAGCATCACAATATACCACAAACGGTTCTTCTGCATTAGGCAAGGTCAACACCGGAGCAGACGTCAACCTTTTCTTTAACTCTATAAAACCTGCTTCGCATTGAGCATCCCACACAAAGGTTTTCCCTTTACAAGTCAACTTAGTTAACGGAAGGACCAACTTAGAAAAACCTTCAATAAACCTTCTGTAATAACCAGCAAGTCCCAAAAAGCTTCTAATTTTCGTTGCCGACTTCGGAGTTTCCCATTGCAACACAACATCAACCTTAGATGGATCTACAACAATTCCACTACCTGATATAACATGACTCAGAAAGTTAACTTCTTTCGACCATAAGTCGCACTTCGACAGTTTCGCAAACAACTTCCTTTCTTTCAACACTTGCAGTACTAACCTCAAGTGCACAACATGCTCCTCTTTCGATTTAGAATAAATTAGGACATCATCAATGAATACTACCACAAACTGATCCAAATACTCGTGAAAGATACGACTCATGTACTCCATAAAAACTCTCGGCGCATTAGTAACACCAAAAGGCATTACCGTAAACTCATAGTGTCCATATCTAGTTCTGAACGCCGTCTTCTGAACATCATCATCTTTCACCTTAATCTGGTGATACCCTGGCCTCATATCAATTTTAATAAACACCCGCGCCCCAACCAACTGATCCATCAAGTCATCAATTCTTGGAAGCAGATATTTATTCTTAATTGTCACTTTATTTAGTTGTCGGTAATCAATACACAACGTCATACTGCCATCCTTCTTCTTTACTAATAATATCGGAGCTCCCCACGACGATACACTTGGTCTAACGAACTTCTTCTCAAGTAAGTCTTCCAACTGTTTCTTCAACTCCGCCAATTCAGATGCAGACATCCTGTACGGTGCCATAGACACAGGTCTGGTACCGGGTACAAGATCAATAGAAAATTCAATTTCCTGTTCCAGAGGAACTTCAGGAATTTCATCTGGAAACACTTTAGGAAAATCACAAACAACTTCTAACTCATCAATTATCGCTTGATTCTCAACGGATATTGATGCCACCAACGCAAACACCTGAGCACCTCCTAGCAATATCTGCTTCATTTGTTTTGTAGTTATCAAACGAGCTCCCTCCTCCTCTAGAGTAGAAAACCTCATCGACTTATCAAAGCAATTAATATGAATGCAGTTATACTCTAACCGGTTCATGCCTAAAATTACGTCTACCCCACTGTTGCACCCCAAAATTTGCCCTCACAATACAAGACTTTGTGTTCTAAGAAGGTTCACAAGATTCACAAGTCCCACAGTGCTTTCAATACTTTTCATGAGGTTCATGAAGTCCATAGGTTGCTTCTTGAAGGTTCACAAGGTTCACAAGCTTCACAATACCTCCCATGAGTATCACAAGATATCTTATGAAGATTCACAAGGTTCACAAAGTTCACAATTGGTCAGAAGAGTTGACAATTCCCTCAGACAATGCACCTCCTAAGCAGTGCATCCAAAACTAGGGTTTTGACTTTAATCAGGCTAAATGGACTTCCAAGACTTCAAGTGAGCTTCATAACATCTTATATGTGTATAAGAACCCCCATGACAAGTTTCAAGACTTTTCTCAAAAGTTTGCTCAGTCAGATGATCAGATAAGTCAAAAGCAGTCAACGCAGTTAAAAAGTCAAACTTCATGATTTTTTGCCAACATCAAAGAGAGATTTGGTCCCAGGGGTATTTTGGTCATTTTACACAAATTCTACCAATTCCTTGAAGATGGGCTGTTATTAAAATTCTGAGGCATTTGATACGTATTGGTTTCGAGGCATTTATCTATCACCAGTTCTGATCATATTGAGATTTTAGCGGTTTGGTCAGTGGAATTTAATTACGATTAGTTTTACTGTTGATGCTGAAAATGTTGTGATTACGGTGCCCATAGGTGTTTGGTTATGAAATGGTTGGTTAACATTTTAATCGGATGATGAGATTAGGATTACAAATGAGACGAGTGCACCAATAAGAACACCACTTGGGAATATTTATGTTTTATGCCTATGTTAACGAATTTAAATACTTGTGGATTTATTCACAATTGTTTATATTTTTTAACTAAGAATAAAATATAAATAAATTCAAAGTGTTGGGAATTTTATTTCATAAAGATTGCATTATACAAAAGGGAGATTGTTTCACATTTTTGCTGCTACAAGGAATTACATTAAATCTAAAAATCCTAAGTCCTAAAAATGCTAAGTGTCTTCATGTTGGCCCTCGATCTTCACCGCAAATCTCTGATTAACCTGCACAAAGAGAAACAGAACAAAACAGAAGCAGAGAAGGGTTAGAAGTTTGTTTTCGACACTCTCAGAACAGCGTCATCATCGCGTGCCGGGAGTGGCACAACCGAAGCTGCGTCCTACACCCGTTACCGATCCACACCATTGGCGTCAGATCAAGTGGCTACTGTTTCTTATCAATGCGGGACAACCGAGAAAGATGAAGAGGTAAAAGAAGTTCGGGCCGATAAATGATTAACTGAAAAGGGTCTCTATCTCAAAGCCAAAACAAAATGCCATTCATCAAGTAAATATGGTACCATCATCAAGTAAATCCCAATTGGTTTCCAAACTGATACAAGGGTAAAACAGCACAGCCAATTCGGACTCAGACCCGGATGCCGGCGGGTCTGAATCGCTTTGCTTTCGAAGTTTTCCAACACCTAAAATTTCCAAGAACAGATACATCAGAAAAAAAACCAAGTTGTTGTCCAAAAGCATGATCTGTTACTAATTCGCATCAGAAAAAAAACAGGTTAAGTTATCCAAAACAAACTGGACCAAACTGCATCAGACAACTAGTATCAGTACAGAAACAACACAAATTATGTTGAAGAATGGTTTCGTAATAAATCCGAGCAAACACAAGAAACATCAGGCATCGATCACGGCAACCTGTTTCGCATATCAAGTTCAGGGATCATGGAAGCCAAAGCCACAAGATGGACCATAAGGGCTCAGTTCAGAACATCACAGCCCGGTACCAAGGATACTGAACGATATCCAATTCAGTTCCGCATCAGAAATTGGAAGAATCAAGAAATAGAGTTCAAACTTCACAGTTGGATACAAGCAGCGAACCTGACATTAAAATGGATGATCAAACCTCAGTTGGATCTATATCAGAAAAAGCAAATATCAGTTCGAAAAAGGAGCTGAAACTATCAGTTAATAAACCAGTTATCCACATCCAATCCAGTTTCAGAAACAAGCCCAGAAATCATGTTCTGAACCAAATTCAAACAGTCGTGAATGAACAAGCAAAGAACACAGCAGAGACTATCAAAAGCAACCGTAGAAATATAGTTAAAGATAACCGCGGCATCATCGATTCCCTCATCATGTTCAGACTCATAGGTCATCATCACCGCGTCGGACCTCTCTCGGCGGCATTAATCTGGCAATATCTGAACTTCAAGGCCTTTCTGAAAGAAGAAGAAAAAAGTTAATTTGGTTCAAAACAGAGGTCCAAATCCGGAAATCAAAACAATATCCGAGTGAAATCCAATCAAAGTGAATCCAAATGGGGAAAGTTTTCAAACGAAACATAAATCATATCAGAATCTCAATCAGATCAAAGTAGCATCGGTTCACCAAAGTTCCATAAAATCAAATCAAATCGTTTCAGTAAAAATAACGTGTATCCAAAAAGCATCAAGGCCCAAAAGAGAAATCGAAAAAGATATATAAAGGGAACAAGATCACCTGATGAAGAGGCCGAAAAAAAGATCACTGCGTAGAAACCCTAAGGACGAACGCGAACGAGAGAGAGTGCGAAAAGCGGCCGCGAAAGAGAGAGAAGAGGGGTTTCGTCAAAACTAGTCATCAGAACGCAAGCCAAGAGATTGAGGAAGGTCCACCGACGCCGCCTCCATCCACGACGAGCAAACCTTCCCTTGAAGCTCAGCTTAACATCATCGCCTCTCCATCCGACACCGTTGATAAACGTAAGCATTGGTACATACATCGATTTCGCATTTGACATTTTGCATGTGTTTTCAGGATTTCAAATGTGATGGGAAGAGGAAGTCAGCGAAGAACGATGAGACGAAGAAGAAAGCGAAAGGCGCCGATTGTTAGATTAGGGTTCTCCGAAACAATAATTTGATTTGTGCCTCCTTAATTTCGCTGGGTTGGGTCCGGGGTGATGACCGGCCCAATTTCCTTTTATCTTTTATTTTTATTTGTTATATTTTAATTTTAAATCTTATTAAGGTTTTTAAAAAATAAAATAAAACTTTTTTTAATTAAATTAAACTTTTTTTGATAATTAAGTAAAACTGTTTTTTCATTAAATAAATTAAAACTCTTTTTAAAATTAAAACCATTATTCCTGTTGCAAATTTAACTTAGTTTTTTTTCTATTAAGAGCTTGTATATAAATATCACAAATAAACAATAAAAGTCCCAAAAAAGTCTCACAACTTCTCTGACTGCTGTCTTGTTTCGGCTTACTAACCACGTCATTTGTTTTGCAGCTTAGTCATGTTACCGTCGATTTATTTTTCGTGTGTTTTATTCAAATTTTCATTATAACTGCTTCTCATCTGTAACCTCGCGAATCCTAACAATCGCGCTTTAAGTTCTGTCTTTAAATTTCCGCTTGTATGGTTTTAATTTTTGTCGTTAATTCTCTGTTTGTATGATCTCACCTTCATTAACATTTCTGTCACACTGCACACACCTCCGAAGGAATTAGGTCTAGCATATGACCGCCGCGTCAATAGTCCTCAACCTCAAAACTACAAACTACAAACCCTAAATTTTTCACAAATGCCTCGCCGCAGGCAAAATTACAATTTTACCCCTAGCATTAGGTCAAAGAGCCGCCGCGCTCATTTTAGGGTTTCCCGCCGTGGAATCCCTAATTTAACCCTAATTACAACTTAACATTTCAACGTAGAGATTTGGAGTTTCTACACTCCACGTAAGCGTGTCCTTAAGATGCGTTTATTCCCCTTGAGACCTTGACCACTGTCAAGAGATCTCTAACCTCCCTTTTGAGGGGAACTACGATTACTCTGATTCCGCTCCCGTAAGGATACGTAGGCACAAGATGCGATGTTTTGCCGAGTAAACTTAGAATTAACCCCCTTTATTATTTATTGCTTATTTATATTTTATTTATCTTTGCTATTTAATTATTTTGCTTATTATTTTGTAATTGTTTCTTGGATGTAAAGTTGTTTAATTATTTAATTATTATTATGGTTAGTAATTAGGGAGTGTAACAACCTGTATGTAATATTAAAATAAATTTAGATCACTTTTAAATAAAGATAATTAAAATAAACACGTCACACACGTAAGTCGATTTTAATCGCCGACTCACTTCCTAAGGATATCCCTCAAGTTGCCTACGAATAATGGTTAAGTGGGGTGTATAAAGCAAGTCCCTCAAATAGAAAAATCATCAAAGTCCCTTATGGTTGCCTTTACGAATCGAGTCCCTTTCGAAAAATGATGATGGTCCCTTATATGTGCTTATTACATCCCACAATGGCCTTCAAAGTCAAATTGTCCCTCACATGTCCCTTAACATCCAAAGTAAGGACTACCTACTCCATTATAGTAGGGATAGTCTTACTAAAGGAAAGAATGAAGAATAAGAAAGACCTTCAAACATTAGGGTAGGTTACTCCTAGGTGCTTGCTCACTTCAAAACTGTTTCGCACTTAAACAAATTTCCAACAAAATTTTCAAACAAGTTTTTTTCACATCCATACACGGATTATTAAACTATTCTGAAATCTTTTGCTATTCACACACTACACTTTCAAAACAATTCAAAAGTGAGCTTAAGTACCTAAGAGCCCATGGATAACCATGGATGAAAAGGGTGCTAACACCTTCCCTTTTCATAACCTACCCCCCGGACCCAAAATATTCTCTAAGGTCTTTCCTGTTCTTTTATAACCTTTCCTTACGGATAAAATAAAAGTCGGTGGCGACTCTTGCTATCCGCAACATTGTTTAAAGTCAGTTCTCCCACCGTGTTACAGAACTGGCGACTCTGCTGGGGATCTATTTAAGAGGGGTACCCTTAGGAATTAAGATCACTTTAAATTGTTTGCCTTGTTTGCTTTATTATTATATTGTTGGGGTGCTCTTATGTGTGAAAGGTCCTAACCCGGATCTAGTGTACCTTAGGTAAATGGCAATAGACCAAGGAAACTGTACGACGTATATCGATACGGTTGATCTGGTGGCCATAGTTAGTGCGACTTCTTGGTTGGTGCTTATATTCCTTAAGTCAAGTTGAGGATAATATTGAGGCTGCCATATGTTGTCAATGCACTAACTGACTTTTAGAACCCTAGTTAACTCATCTTGGCCTTTAGAAAGTAGTGAGGTAACCGGCTTTGGTGCAGACTGAAGTTGGTTGACACTCGATACTACGCTCATTGAGATCTTAAACTTGGAGGGTTTTGGTTGGCAAGTAAGTTGCCTTCTGAACAACCACCCTTGTGAAAGATCAATGATATTGAGATCCCTTAGAACCTGGTTACTTTTGTAGGACAGGATGAACCATCTAACTTCAGGGGAGGGTACTTGCCTTTGAACCTCATGCAAGCCTTTAAACCTAGGGCTATGGTGTGACTTGTTTGTGTGTGCCACATGTTTGTGATTGAGGATGACATCATGACATCATCATGCATCATAAGCATATCATTTTCCCTAACCATTTCAAGGACCAAAGGATTTATCTTTGTTCTTTGTTGCAGGTCATGGCTTCTGCTCGTAGAAACACCATCAGGATCAACTTTGTAGGGATACCTGCTAAGCTCAAGGAGTTGGTTTCCCTAGTGCCTGATCATTCCCAGTTCAATAAGAGACATGGTCACTTATTGGATCTAGTTACTTCAGGGTTCAGTGAAGACATGATGAGTGTGCTGTTTCAGTTCTTTGACCCTAAGCACCATTGCTTTACATTTCCTGATTATCAGTTAGTTCCAACCATGGAGGAGTTCTCTAAACTTCTGGGTATCCCTGTTCTTGATCAGAAACCATTCACAGGTTTGGAGAAGGAGCTTAAACCTGAAGTTATTGCTGCAGCTCTACATCTGAAGAAGTCTGACATTGTTCTAGAGACGAGAAGCGGAGTCAAGGGTATTCTTGCCAAGGTATTAATGGATAAAGCTCAAATGTTCTTGAAGGCCATGAGCTATGATGCTTTTGAGGAGATCTTAGCCTTGCTGATATATGGCTTAGTGTTATTCCCCAATCCAGATCAGTTCATAGATGTTCATGCCATCAACATATTCCTGAGTCACAATCCAGTGCCTACCTTGGAGACATCCTACATTCTCTTCACACCCGTACTACAAGGGCAAGAGGAACTTTGATGTGCTGCATACCTTTACTTTCTAGGTGGTTTATTTCTCACCTTCCTCGCTCAGTAATGAAGAATGAGCAAGGGTTCAGATGGTCCAAGAGGATCATGTCACTTTCTCACTCAGACATCCATTGGTGCTCCAGATCTATGGAGAATGTCACCATCATTGACCGTTGTGGGGAGTTTCCTAATGTACCACTTCTAGGCATAAGAGGAGGCATCACCTACAACCCATCTCTAGCTTTCCGACAGTTTGGTTACGCCCGGAGCGATGGTCCACATGACATGTTGATTCAGGGCATTGTGTTTGACTACGACAACGATCTTCAGGGTTACCGTCAGAGATTCATACGAGCTTGGGGAAAGGTAAACAGGATTGACAGCAAGACACTGGAGCCTAAGTACACTATTCCTATGGAGGCTTATCTCAGATGGGTACGATCTCGTGCTCAGACACTCATGATGCCATATCCTGCCGTCCTACCAGTTACCATGGAACCTGTTGCTGAAGGAGACACAGCTTATACCATCCTTCACCCAGACATGCCTACTGATATGGAAGACTTGCAGAGATCATGGATCCAACTGAAAGAGCAAAGGGATACTTTCGAGGCTCATTACAAAGCAAGCCAAGCAAGGATCCTAGAGCTAACAAAGCTACTTCATGAGGAACGAAACCTCAACTCATACCTCAACACAAAGAGGAAACGTCCATGGGAGACTTAAAACCCCATCTTTTGTACTTATTTCGTTTTCATTTTTTGTAAGCCTAAAAGGCAAAACAAGTGATTACTAATAAAAAGTTACTTTCTTGTTTGTTTAAGCAAATTTAAATCCTGCGGTCCTTGCAAACATTGCATATGCATTCCCATATCATTGCATCACAGGTTTATAATTGTGCACAGGTTTCTCATCTTCTCGCTGTTTATTTCAGCAATGGCTCTTGAACAATCAGTTAAGGATCTCCAGGCACAGAATGCACAGTTCCAAGAGCTGATCCTGAACCTATCCAAGGGGCAGGATGAATTGAAGACACTGCTGGCCAAGAAGACTAAGAAAGCTAGAAGGGCTGCTGGGTTGCTCAACATGGGAAGAAGGTTCAAAGGTCCTGTCAGGACCAAGGAACAGGTTGAAGACTATGAATCTGAAGAATCTGAGCAGGAGAGAGGCAGTCTCCACAATACTATGGGGGACTCTGATTCTGAGGCTAACTACTACCATGAGCCTAACGAAGACAAATTCAAGATGCTGGTGGATAGAATGGATGCTATGGAATTACAGAAATCATCTGGGCTGGATTTTGAGGATTTGAGCTTGATATCTGGGGTGGTCATACCCATTGGGTTCAAAGTTCCTACATTTGTTGTCTATGATGGGGTCTCTTGTCCCAAATTGCATCTGAGGTCTTATGTCAGAAGAATGCAACCCCACACTGCTGATAAAAAGTTGTGGATCCATTTCTTTCAAGAGAGTTTATCTGGAGCTCAGCTAGAGTGGTATTATCAGCTGGAGAGTGTCAACATCAGAGATTGGAATGACCTTGCTGAAGCTTTCTACAAACAGTATCAATACAATGCTGACTTAGCCCCCACTCGCATGCAGCTTCAAAGCATGTCTATGGGTGCCAAAGAAAGCTTTAAGGAGTATGCTCAGAAGTGGAGAGACTTAGCTGGAAGAGTTCAACCCCCTTTGACTGATAGGGAGTTGGTTGATATGTTCATGTGTACGCTGAATGGTCCGTTTTACAGTCATCTCATTGGAAGCTCATCATCTGGCTTCACTGAGTTGATCATGACAGGAGAGCGAGTAGAGAATGGTATCAAGAGTGGTAAGATCCAAGTGGGCACTTCTTCATCAGGTGCTGCAAAGAAGCCTCCCACTGGGAAGAAAGAATCTAATGCTGTGTATGGTCAGCCTGATCGTAACAGAAGGCATCAGTCTGTTAGTGCAGTTCATATTTCAAATCCAACTCCTGCAACAACAGAGCAGCCTCAAGGCAACCAACAGAGGGCTAGAAGACAGTTCACGAAGATCAACATGTCAATGGCTCAGGCATTGCAACACTTGTTGAAAGCTGAACTTATTACCCTGAGGGAGGCTCCTCAGAATCCCAATATTACCTCTCCCAAGTACAATCCCAATGCACGATGTGCATATCATTCAAACTGTCCAGGACATGATACTAATAACTGCTGGGTCTTGAAGAACAAAATTCAGGATATGATTGATGCTGGAGAAATTGAGTTTGATCCACCAGGTACTCCAAATGTGATTACAGCTCCAATGCCAAATCACGAGAAGACTGTCAACGCCATTGATGAAGATATTGATGAAGATCTGCATGTCTATTCAGTTATGGAGTTGAGCACACCATTGTCTGTTATCAAAAAGAGGTTAGTACAAGCTGGGATCTTTCCAGGTTGTCGTGAAGATTGTTTGTATTGTACCTATAAGCCGGATAGTTGCTTCATTTTGAGAGATGGGATTCAACGTCTCATGGATAAGTATACTATAGTGTTTGAAAGAAGACCAACATCTGTAGAAAGTATGGTGGATCATCTGACTCAGGGTAAGAAGATTGAAGAGGTTGACATGGTTGACAAAGTACCACTAAGAATCACTTCAAAGGGTCCCATTAAAATCACTCGTCAGGGCCCAATCAAGATTACTGCTGAAGGTCCTGTGAAAGTTGTTGCTGAAGCCAGAGTAGCTCCTCTGATCATTACCACTCCTGGTCCTATTCCTTATACATCCGACAAAGCTGTGCCTTGGCACTATGGGTCTGATGTTTACATCCATGGTGTCAAGCAGGAGCCTTTACCTGATATGCCTGTTGACATTGATAATATTGTTGGATCTAGCAAGATCACTCGTAGTGGAAGAGTCTTCTCTCCTCCAGTTGCTTCTAAGAGTGCAGTTACTCCTGCTGTTACTTCCACCACTGATGCTCGGGGCAAGGGTCCTGTTATTGAGCCTGTATCTACTGATGTGCCAGCTGCTGATGACCTCTCTAAGCAGATGGAAGAAGTATTGAAAATCATTCGCAAGAGTGATTATGATATTGTTGATCAGCTGGGGCATACTCCCTCAAAGATTTCTATGCTCTCCCTGTTATTATGTTCTGAGGCTCATGCCAAGTCATTGATCAAGTTTCTAAAGATGGCTCATGTACCCAGTGCAATTTCTGTGGACCAGTTTGAGAATTGTGTTGCTCACCTGACCTATGACAACGGGTTAGGATTTTCTGATGCTGACTTGACCCCTGCCAAGAGGGATCATAACAGGGCCTTGCATATTTCAATTGAATGCAGGGGCACTACCCTGTCTCATGTGCTGATAGACAATGGTTCCTCTCTGAATGTGTTGCCTAAGGAAGTCCTGAACAAGCTGAGTCCTGAAGATACGGTATTGAAGCCCAGTAATATTGTGGTAAAGGCTTTTGATGGTTCTAGAAGAGTAGTGCATGGGGAAATTGATCTTCCAATCAAGGTTGGCTCTCAGGTGTTTACTGCTACATTCTATGTGATGGATATTCGTCCTTCGTACTCATGTCTGCTTGGTCGTCCCTGGATCCATGGGGCAGGTGCTGTGACCTCCACATTACATCAAAAGTTGAGATATCCGGTGAATGGAAAAGTTGTTACTGTCTTTGGAGAGGAAGAATACTTTGTCAGCCATGTAAACACTTTCAAGTATCTGGAAGTAGAAGGTGAATACATTGAAACTCCATGTCAGTCATTTGAAGTGGTTCCCTGGGCTGTTAAGGATTGTGTGACTCCTCCTGCTGTGAAGAAGGTTCCTGTGGTCATCAGAAACCCTCCAACAATGGCAATGGCCTCCCTCAATGATGCAAAAGCTGTGGTGGAAGAAGAGTCCCAGAAGGCTGTTCGTCGTGCCCGTGCTGTTCGTATCACCAATCAAGGGGTTATCAATGCTGTGGGAGATCAAGATGAAGACTACAACCTGGAGGCATGGATTTTTCCTACTGTGGGTGCTGGACTCAATAATTGGACAGCTGAAGATGTTATCCCTATCTCCTTTAGTCAGGAGTAAATACTATTACTGTGTTATGTTTTTAAATTTGTAATTTTTGGAACAATTAAAACTTTCAAGCCATGTGCCTTACCCGGGGCACAATGGTGTGCTTGTTACGGGTTGTCATTTCATTTGCATACTGCATTCAATAAAATCAGTGGACGTTTCGTTTCGTAAATATTGTGTTCCTTGTCTTTCTTTTTCTTTTATTTTTGCTTTATCAGCTATGTGTTCTTACACACACCCACGTCACTAAAATACAGATCCTCATCCACTCTGGATCCAGTTGATAACAGTTCTACTATTGCCAATTACAATTTCGAGAATCCGATCTATCAAACTGAAGACGGAAACGAGGACGATTGTGAAATACCTGTAGAGCTTGCTAGGTTGTTACAACAGGAAGAGAAAGCTATACAGCCACATGAAGAGCCAGTCGAAGTTGTGAATCTGGGAACTGAAGAAAACAGAAAAGAGGTCCAGATAGGGGCTGATTTAGAGGACAGTGTCAAGAGCAGGTTGATTCAGATGCTACGTGACTATGTGGAGATCTTTGCTTGGTCTTATGAAGATATGCCAGGGTTGGATACAGACATTGTGGTTCACCGTTTGCCAGTGAAAGAAGATTGTCGTCCAAAGAAGCAGAAGGTTCGTCGTATGCGTCCTGAAATGTCAGAAAAGATCAAAGCAGAGGTAATGAAACAGTTCAATGCAGGGTTCTTGGCCGTAACTTCTTATCCTCAGTGGGTTGCAAATGTGGTACCGGTTCCTAAGAAAGATGGTAAGGTACGTATGTGTGTAGACTACAGAGATCTGAACAAGGCTAGCCCTAAAGATGACTTTCCACTTCCTCATATTGATATTCTGGTAGACAACACTGCTCAGCATAAGGTATTCTCTTTTATGGATGGTTTCTCTGGTTACAATCAAATCAAGATGGCACCTGAAGATATGGAGAAGACTACATTTGTGACACAGTGGGGCACCTTTTGCTATAAGGTAATGCCATTTGGTTTGAAGAATGCAGGGGCAACATATCAGCGTGCTATGGTGGCTTTGTTTCATGATATGATTCATCATGAGATAGAGGTATATGTGGATGATATGATAGCCAGGTCTCAGAATGAAGAACAACATCTTGATCATCTGCACAAGTTGTTTGAGAGGTTGAAGAAATACAGGTTGAGATTAAATCCAAACAAGTGTACTTTTGGAGTTAGATCTGGAAAGCTCCTGGGTTTCATTGTCAGTGGAAAAGGTATTGAAGTGGATCCTGCAAAAGTGAAAGCTATACGAGAGATGCCAGCTCCCCGTACTGAGAAGGAGGTTAGAGGTTTCTTGGGACGATTGAACTACATTGCAAGATTTATTTCCCAATTAACTACCATCTGTGAGCCAATTTTCAAGTTGTTGAAGAAAGATCAGGTGATGGAATGGAATGATGAGTGCCAGACTGCCTTTGATGAAATCAAGAGATATTTGCTAGAACCTCCAATTTTAATGCCACCAGTTGATGGAAGACCCTTGATTATGTATTTAACAGTATTAGACAACTCAATGGGGTGTGTATTGGGGCAACATGACGAGTCTGGTCGAAAAGAGCAGGCAATATACTACCTTAGCAAAAAGTTTACCGACTGTGAAACAAGATACTCACTGCTCGAGAAAACTTGCTGCGCTTTGGCATGGGCTGCTCGCCGACTAAGACAGTATATGTTGACCCATACTACCTTGTTGATTTCGAAGATGGATCCAATCAAGTACATATTTGAGAAACCTGCTCTCTCCGGAAGAATTGCAAGATGGCAAATGATCTTGACGGAATATGATATACAGTATACTACTCAGAAGGCCATTAAGGGGAGTGTTGTTGCTGATCATTTGGCTCATCAAGCAGTAGATGATTACCAGTCAATGAATTTTGAGTTCCCTGATGAAGACATTATGTCTGTTACCAAAGAACCTGGACAATATGACGGACCTGAACAAGGATCCCGATGGACTATGGTTTTTGATGGTGCCTCCAATGCACATGGTAATGGTGTTGGTGTTGTGATTAGTTCCCCTGAAGGTTGTCATACCCCGATTACTGCCAGACTTTGTTTCTATTGTACCAATAACATGGCAGACTACAATGGATGGTGAAGACTTCCCACAACCTGTAAACGCAGACATAGTTAAAAAATACTACACATAAAAAGAGACCCGCTAGGTTGACAGGCCTAGGCAAAAATAAGGGCATCCCGGCAAACCAAAAGGGTTTGGGCAAAAATTAGGGATATATATATAAAAAGATGTACACCCGGCAAGTCGAAAACCTGAAAAGGCGGCTTGGGCAAAAAAGGGTATCCCGGTGGATTGAAAACCTGAAAGGGCAATCCAGGCAAAAGTTAGGGATTAAAGCGTATGACTATGTCTCGTTTGGATCACTCATGAAACTGCAACCAGTTGTACTACTTACTCAAGCTCAAACAGATAAAGCTCAATCCAATCGTTTCCGTCTCAACAGCAAGAAGATGAGATACTTGAGTGGCAATAGTAGAATTGAAACTCAATAGGATTATTTCCCACATAGCTGATTCTTTTTGTAAAACTTCATGACAAAATTCTCTTACTAGGGTTTATGTCTCCTTGTACAAACTTACCCGTGTATGGGTCACTTTTGATATAAATAAACTCCATCTTTTGAATCCGGATTTACTTTTACCCTATTTACATAAGCGAAACGTCCATTGGTTGTGTTTGAATGTATGTATGCCTTTGAATATGATTGATGTTTACCAGAAATGCATGTATGCTTTTAATATGATTGATGTTTACCAGAAATGCATGAAAATGCAGTAATAGTATTTACTAAGGACGAACGAGGGAAGGATTTCAACGAAGCTTCGCCGGTTCATCTTTACAAGACAGTTACAAACCATCAGTAGGACTAATCCATTTTCACAAAGTCTAATCTCCCCTGGAATTTATATCCATCTCTTTTATCCTCATACGGATATACGGGAAATTACTTTCCAATAAGGGCACGATGAACGAAGACGGGATGTTATACTTATCCTACTATCAAACGAAAACGAAGGTTATCTATACCCTACTATCCCCAACAACGGGAGGTTATCTATACCTTGTTATCCCCAACAACGGGAGGTTATCTATACCTTGTTATCCCCAGCAGACGGAGGATTATATATTCTTCAACAACGAATCGGGATTTATTTTCCTTGGCCAGCAGTTGTTATACAAGGATATCCAGACACTTCCAGCAGTGTCATATCATACATACATCATTTACATCATACCATAACATATATGTCTATAGGACATTACCTAAGTGCATCATGTCATACATGCATACATAAAGCATAAACTAATGTTGTTATATAGAATGCTACCTTGTTTTCAGGTTAATTATCCAACAAACAAGTTTATGATCTTTGGGACTGCTTTATTGTAACCTCAGGGTTACTTTATCCTCCTGATGAGCTTCTTATTACTTTGGGACTGCTTTATTGTAACCTCAGGGTTATTTTATCCTCCTGATAGCCTCTCATGACTTCAAGACTGCTTTAGAGCTACTGATTGCTCTATCCTCCTGAAATCATCCTATTACTTCAAGACTGCTTTAGAGCTATTCATTGCTCTATCCTCATGAGGTCATATTACTACTTCAAGACTGCTTTAGAGCTATTCATTGCTCTATCCTCCTGAAGCCATCTAATTATTTCAAGACTGCTTTAGAGTTATCCATTGCTCTATCCTCCTGAAACTACATTATTATTTCAAGACTGCTTTAAAGCTATCCATTGCTCTATCCTCCTGAAATCATTACTTCAAGACTGCTTTAGAGCTATTGATTGCTCTATCCTCCTGAAGACATATCACGTTATTATTTCAAGACTGCTTTAGAGCCATTCATTGTTCTATCCTCCTGAAATCATATCATTGCTTCAAGACTGCTTTAGGGTTATCACTATTGATTGCTCTATCCTCATGAAGACATGCTGCTACATCATTATTATTCCCGACTCCTGACAGCTTTCACCATACATCCATATTTTGAACTGCTCCCCCCCTAGTGGCATCTTTAAGCCCACTCAATCATATTCAACTAGCCATCTGTACCACTCTAGTGCACTGGTGAGTGCAAATTTTTGGGCTTTTGTGTTCAATCCCCTTCAACCTTCCAGGTTACGACTGACAAATATACCAATCTAACCCCTCAGGTTTCAGAAAATTGAACAGGGGCAGCTGTTGCACCCCAAAATTTGCCCTCACAATACAAGACTTTGTGTTCTAAGAAGGTTCACAAGATTCACAAGTCCCACAGTGCTTTCAATACTTTTCATGAGGTTCATGAAGTCCATAGGTTGCTTCTTGAAGGTTCACAAGGTTCACAAGCTTCACAATACCTCCCATGAGTATCACAAGATATCTTATGAAGATTCACAAGGTTCACAAAGTTCACAATTGGTCAGAAGAGTTGACAATTCCCTCAGACAATGCACCTCCTAAGCAGTGCATCCAAAACTAGGGTTTTGACTTTAATCAGGCTAAATGGACTTCCAAGACTTCAAGTGAGCTTCATAACATCTTATATGTGTATAAGAACCCCCATGACAAGTTTCAAGACTTTTCTCAAAAGTTTGCTCAGTCAGATGATCAGATAAGTCAAAAGCAGTCAACGCAGTTAAAAAGTCAAACTTCATGATTTTTTGCCAACATCAAAGAGAGATTTGGTCCCAGGGGTATTTTGGTCATTTTACACAAATTCTACCAATTCCTTGAAGATGGGCTGTTATTAAAATTCTGAGGCATTTGATACGTATTGGTTTCGAGGCATTTATCTATCACCAGTTCTGATCATATTGAGATTTTAGCGGTTTGGTCAGTGGAATTTAATTACGATTAGTTTTACTGTTGATGCTGAAAATGTTGTGATTACGGTGCCCATAGGTGTTTGGTTATGAAATGGTTGGTTAACATTTTAATCGGATGATGAGATTAGGATTACAAATGAGACGAGTGCACCAATAAGAACACCACTTGGGAATATTTATGTTTTATGCCTATGTTAACGAATTTAAATACTTGTGGATTTATTCACAACTGTTTATATTTTTTAACTAAGAATAAAATATAAATAAATTCAAAGTGTTGGGAATTTTATTTCATAAAGATTGCATTATACAAAAGGGAGATTGTTTCACATTTTTGCTGCTACAAGGAATTACATTAAATCTAAAAATCCTAAGTCCTAAAAATGCTAAGTGTCTTCATGTTGGCCCTCGATCTTCACCGTAAATCTCTGATTAACCTGCACAAAGAGAAACAGAACAAAACAGAAGCAGAGAAGGGTTAGAAGTTTGTTTTCGACACTCTCAGAACAGCGTCATCATCGAGTGCCGGGAGTGGCACAACCGAAGCTGCGTCCTACACCCGTTACCGATCCACACCATTGGCGTCAGATCAAGTGGCTACTGTTTCTTATCAATGCGGGACAACCGAGAAAGATGAAGAGGTAAAAGAAGTTCGGGCCGATAAATGATTAACTGAAAAGGGTCTCTATCTCAAAGCCAAAACAAAATGCCATTCATCAAGTAAATATGGTACCATCATCAAGTAAATCCCAATTGGTTTCCAAACTGATACAAGGGTAAAACAGCACAGCCAATTCGGACTCAGACCCGGATGCCGGCGGGTCTGAATCGCTTTGCTTTCGAAGTTTTCCAACACCTAAAATTTCCAAGAACAGATACATCAGAAAAAAAAACCAAGTTGTTGTCCAAAAGCATGATCTGTTACTAATTCGCATCAGAAAAAAAACAGGTTAAGTTATCCAAAACAAACTGGACCAAACTGCATCAGACAACTAGTATCAGTACAGAAACAACACAAATTATGTTGAAGAATGGTTTCGTAATAAATCCGAGCAAACACAAGAAACATCAGGCATCGATCACGGCAACCTGTTTCGCATATCAAGTTCAGGGATCATGGAAGCCAAAGCCACAAGATGGACCATAAGGGCTCAGTTCAGAACATCACAACCCGGTACCAAGGATACTGAACGATATCCAATTCAGTTCCGCATCAGAAATTGGAAGAATCAAGAAATAGAGTTCAAACTTCACAGTTGGATACAAGCAGCGAACCTGACATTAAAATGGATGATCAAACCTCAGTTGGATCTATATCAGAAAAAGCAAATATCAGTTCGAAAAAGGAGCTGAAACTATCAGTTAATAAACCAGTTATCCACATCCAATCCAGTTTCAGAAACAAGCCCAGAAATCATGTTCTGAACCAAATTCAAACAGTCGTGAATGAACAAGAAAAGAACACAGCAGAGACTATCAAAAGCAACCGTAGAAATATAGTTAAAGATAACCGCGGCATCATCGATTCCCTCATCATGTTCAGACTCATAGGTCATCATCACCGCGTCGGACCTCTCTCGGCGGCATTAATCTGGCAATATCTGAACTTCAAGGCCTTTCTGAAAGAAGAAGAAAAAAGTTAATTTGGTTCAAAACAGAGGTCCAAATCCGGAAATCAAAACAATATCCGAGTGAAATCCAATCAAAGTGAATCCAAATGGGGAAAGTTTTCAAACGAAACATAAATCATATCAGAATCTCAATCAGATCAAAGTAGCATCGGTTCACCAAAGTTCCATAAAATCAAATCAAATCGTTTCAGTAAAAATAACGTGTATCCAAAAAGCATCAAGGCCCAAAAGAGAAATCGAAAAAGATATATAAAGGGAACAAGATCACCTGATGAAGAGGCCGAAAAAAAGATCACTGCGTAGAAACCCTAAGGACGAACGCGAACGAGAGAGAGTGCGAAAAGCGGTCGCGAAAGAGAGAGAAGAGGGGTTTCGTCAAAACTAGTCATCAGAACGCAAGCCAAGAGATTGAGGAAGGTCCACCGACGCCGCCTCCATCCACGACGAGCAAACCTTCCCTTGAAGCTCAGCTTAACATCATCGCCTCTCCATCCGACACCGTTGATAAACGTAAGCATTGGTACATACATCGATTTCGCATTTGACATTTTGCATGTGTTTTCAGGATTTCAAATGTGATGGGAAGAGGAAGTCAGCGAAGAACGATGAGACGAAGAAGAAAGCGAAAGGCGCCGATTGTTAGATTAGGGTTCTCCGAAACAATAATTTGATTTGTGCCTCCTTAATTTCGCTGGGTTGGGTCCGGGGTGATGACCGGCCCAATTTCCTTTTATCTTTTATTTTTATTTGTTATATTTTAATTTTAAATCTTATTAAGGTTTTTAAAAAATAAAATAAAACTTTTTTTAATTAAATTAAACTTTTTTTGATAATTAAGTAAAACTGTTTTTTCATTAAATAAATTAAAACTCTTTTTAAAATTAAAACCATTATTCCTGTTGCAAATTTAACTTAGTTTTTTTTCTATTAAGAGCTTGTATATAAATATCACAAATAAACAATAAAAGTCCCAAAAAAGTCTCACAACTTCTTTGACTGCTGTCTTGTTTCGGCTTACTAACCACGTCATTTGTTTTGCAGCTTAGTCATGTTACCGTCGATTTATTTTTCGTTTGTTTTATTCAAATTTTCATTATAACTGCTTCTCATCTGTAACCTCGCGAATCCTAACAATCGCGCTTTAAGTTCTGTCTTTAAATTTCCGCTTGTATGGTTTTAATTTTTGTCGTTAATTCTCTGTTTGTATGATCTCACCTTCATTAACATTTCTGTCACACTGCACACACCTCCGAAGGAATTAGGTCTAGCATATGACCGCCGCGTCAATAGTCCTCAACCTCAAAACTACAAACTACAAACCCTAAATTTTTCACAAATGCCTCGCCGCAGGCAAAATTACAATTTTACCCCTAGCATTAGGTCAAAGAGCCGCCGCGCTCATTTTAGGGTTTCCCGCCGTGGAATCCCTAATTTAACCCTAATTACAACTTAACATTTCAACGTAGAGATTTGGAGTTTCTACACTCCACGTAAGCGTGTCCTTAAGATGCGTTTATTCCCCTTGAGACCTTGACCACTGTCAAGAGATCTCTAACCTCCCTTTTGAGGGGAACTACGATTACTCTGATTCCGCTCCCGTAAGGATACGTAGGCACAAGATGCGATGTCTTGCCGAGTAAACTTAGAATTAACCCCCTTTATTATTTATTGCTTATTTATATTTTATTTATCTTTGCTATTTAATTATTTTGCTTATTATTTTGTAATTGTTTCTTGGATGTAAAGTTGTTTAATTATTTAATTATTATTATGGTTAGTAATTAGGGAGTGTAACAACCTGTATGTAATATTAAAATAAATTTAGATCACTTTTAAATAAAGATAATTAAAATAAACACGTCACACACGTAAGTCGATTTTAATCGCCGACTCACTTCCTAAGGATATCCCTCAAGTTGCCTACGAATAATGGTTAAGTGGGGTGTATAAAGCAAGTCCCTCAAATAGAAAAATCATCAAAGTCCCTTATGGTTGCCTTTACGAATCGAGTCCCTTTCGAAAAATGATGATGGTCCCTTATATGTGCTTATTACATCCCACAATGGCCTTCAAAGTCAAATTGTCCCTCACATGTCCCTTAACATCCAAAGTAAGGACTACCTACTCCATTATAGTAGGGATAGTCTTACTAAAGGAAAGAATGAAGAATAAGAAAGACCTTCAAACATTAGGGTAGGTTACTCCTAGGTGCTTGCTCACTTCAAAACTGTTTCGCACTTAAACAAATTTCCAACAAAATTTTCAAACAAGTTTTTTTCACATCCATACACGGATTATTAAACTATTCTGAAATCTTTTGCTATTCACACACTACACTTTCAAAACAATTCAAAAGTGAGCTTAAGTACCTAAGAGCCCATGGATAACCATGGATGAAAAGGGTGCTAACACCTTCCCTTTTCATAACCTACCCCCCGGACCCAAAATATTCTCTAAGGTCTTTCCTGTTCTTTTATAACCTTTCCTTACGGATAAAATAAAAGTCGGTGGCGACTCTTGCTATCCGCAACATTGTTTAAAGTCAGTTCTCCCACCGTGTTACACCCACTTAGTGGCAAACAAACTAAGTCAACCAGGAAATCTCTATCAAACATTGACAGATGACATTTCAAACATACCAGAGATGTAGTCACTGATCCCTTAGCTGGAGTCTCAAGTACCATCTCCCCATTCATGTAAGATAACACAAGACCCAAACGTTCAACACAATCAGCAGCAATAAAACAATGAGAAGCACCAGTGTCAATAAAAGCAAGTAAATGAGTACTATTAATGAAACAAGTACCTTCATTTAGCCGGTCGCCGCTGGACGTCTGAGTCCCCGATAGAGCAAACACTCTTCCACCAGTCTTCTCTTTCTTAGGCTTTTGACACTTGTCGCTTATGTGTCCCTCTTCACCACAGTTGAAACAAACCGTTCCTTTGCGTTTGCATTCAGCAACAGCGTGTCCCAACTCTCCGCAACGGTAACATCTCATTGGTCCAGAATTACACATATTACTTTTGTGACCGGGTTTCCCACACTTATAGCAAACAATGCCGGTAGGAGCGTCTCCCCTACTAGTTTTCTTGCCATCAGTTGCTTTCTGTTTCCCTTTGCCAGCTGGAGGATCATAAGGTTTACCGCGAGTCTGATGCGACTTACTTCTCCTCTCACTCAACAGCTTGTAATGAGCATTGCTATCTTCTTCATAAATCCTATAGCTTTCAACCAATGAATCAAAAACATGGATCTTCTGATACCCGGTTGCCTTCTTAATTTCAGACTTCAATCTGTTCTCAAAGTTGATACATTTAGAGAACTCAGCGGTTTCAGCATTGTAGTATGGATAAAACTTAGCTAAATCCTTGAACTTCGTCATATATTCAGTAACAGATTTGTCTCCTTGCTTCAGTTCAAGAAATTCAATCTCTTTCTTACCACAGACATCTTCCAGGTAATACTTCTTCAGAAATTCCCTACGGAATACAGTCCAAGTAATCTCTTCACCTGCAGCTTCCAACACCGGATGGGTCTCTAGCCACCAGTTATCAACTTCGACTGCTAGCATATGAGTCCCATAACGAACCTTCTGTGCTGGAGTACAATCCATCACACGAAAGATTCGCTCAATTTCCTTCAACCACTCCAACGCACCATCAAGATCATGCTTACCCTTGAAGGTAGGTGGATTCTCCCGTTGAAATGTTGCCAAACTGCGAGACCCAACATCTCCAGTAGGATTCAGCTGATGTTCCATAGCATTAGCTAGAGCTTGCAGAGCAGCAGAAATTGGAGCATCATTCCTTCCAGCCATATCAGTTAAACTACCACAACCAACAGTCAGATTCATAAATAACGAGACTCTAGTGCTAGGCACGACGACTGACTCGACGACACTAGACAACTTGGCTGGACGGACCAACCTGCCCTGATACCACTAATGTAACACCCCGCTTCTAACCCAACAGATAAACAACAAAATAAAATCAGAGTGCACTAAAATTAGATGCATGACGATCGTAATGAACGGTGACGGTCGTCACACTCACCTGAATCTGGGCGTCACATTTTCAACTTACAGAGAACATACATTTTACAATTTGATCAGACATCATGCATTTAGTAAATACACATAGCACAGAATCCTGGATGAACAAACAACAACTTGCCTAACATCTCGATTACAAGGCATCTTATTAATTTGCAGCGGAATATAAAACATTTCCAACATTTAGAATGATTAAAGAAAGACCATGAAACTTGCAACAAAACTCCATTAAAATTCAGCAAGTAATTATCTTACATCAATTCAACATAAACAACGAGTTTCAACCATAAAAATCAGCACTACTAATTCATCGGTATAGTGCATCCAACCAACATTTGGCACTTAACAACAACCACCGATTTACTGAAAAGTACTTGATAAAATTCAGCAACAAGGAAATTAAATAAAAGCAATAACATCAATGGTTCATCCCCCCAAGAGTGCTACGTATCAGAGCGACCAACAACCTTAAACGGAAAGCTACACTTTATTCCGGATTACCTGCAAGTTACCACCAACAGAGGTAACATACAACATAAAGGGTGAGATATCAACAATATAACACAAGGCACGATAAAAGTCATGTCAGAATATTATCACAACATTATTCTTCCAACAGATCGCAAAATATTATCCATAATAGACTGCAATAATTCGGTATCCAAAATCCATGACAATTAGCATTAACAATTCAGCAACTCAACAATACAACTCAACAAATGCGACTGAACTGTGTATATACATGTGGTACCAATTTGCCATTAAGGCCACCAATACAGGCACAACTAATAATTTTGCCACTAAGAGCCGCCAATACAGGCCAACAATTTTCCACTAAGGGCCGCCAATACAGGTCATCCAATCGCCAATACAGGCCAACCAAGATGATATGCCATGAAATGCAACTATTATGGACTACAACATAACCGCAACAACTAATTCAACAAGGCATTTAAGCCTACAACCAATTCGTCCATAACAGAGGCATACCCATCATCATATAACTACTACTTATCAACATAATCAAATGAGAATATTATAATAACATTTTCTCAACAATAACATAACAACTTCATATGCATCAAGTATTCATCATCTCAATCTGTTCATGTAAGGGAACAGTAACAATATCATTATCAACAAATAAGAACTCAAGACATTTCCGCAGAACGGCATCACAACTATTACACACTTAATTATCTAGCTATTCACGGTAAGTTTCGTTAATCTTCGACCGGTAATTGACATGGTATCACATAGACCAATGACAAACAATACTACTTCCGACACAGACAATTCTTATCTCTAATATTTATCAATCTACGGAACTCAACCCATGATTCCATACCCTTCATGAAATCCATCATACCCTTGGTTATAGAATTGAACCCCACCCTTACCTTGGAATTGAGGTCAATCCTAGACTTCTGGTTCTGGTTTATCTCCAAAGTGGCTCCTCTGTCACAGCCTTGCAAATTCTCCGATGGATAATCTACTTCTGTTATCAACTTCTCTCAGCCACTCTCTTTCTTCCTTTACGGTTTTTCTTTTGCAAAATTCGCCAACTGAATTGAGCGTAAGGGAATACGAGAATACGTTACTAAACTTTCAGCATTTTCATGGCCATGTTCCAATTCTTCCTTATTGGATTTTATTACTATGACGATCGTAACAAGCGTCACGACCGTGAAGGCCATGACGGTCGTAACAAGCTCATGACGAGTGTCACATCAGTAGAATTCCATTTTTCCTAGACAGAACATCTCTTTAGCTTTCCAACACTTCGAACGGGGACTAAAACCGACTTACGGATCAAGAGATATGAATTTTCAAAGTTTTCCCTAAAACTGCTACGAGATTTTGCACTTTTGTCCAAAAATTCGACCGATTCAATTCCTTTCTTCGAGACAAACACATACTCAAATACGACTTTGACACAACGAGACACGGCAAAGTCATAATTAAATTTAATCGAAATAAAACGGGCATTACAGACTCTTGAAGTCAAACTTAGTTGTGACGACCATATTCATTTTCTAAAAGATTTTATCGATATTTTCCTTTTCCTTCATTATAATAAACAAAGTTCGCTGATGACTCTGTTTAAATCATTTTCCACGGTGTGCGAACGCTTCGCGAAAGATCGTATTTTTAGAGATGCGACAAGATGTATTGAATTATTTAATTAATTATTGGTGTTGAGACAAATAAATACTTTCTTTGAGATTTTGATGTTTTATTCCACGATTTTAATGTTATGTTTGTCGAGTAAGGTGTTTGGTGATGAATGTGTAATGATCTATTTGAGAAATTTAATCTAATTATTTTATAAATAAAGAAATGGGGTTTTGGGTTGTTGCAAATTATGTGCTGAAGAAATAGACAACCTCAAATTACCATTTGTCCAAACTCCCGAATCACAAATTTTGATTTTAGAAACCTCCAAATAACAAAATATAGAAGAAAATTGTAGCATAAGAGGTCCAGTACCTATCCAAATGTTCTTCCACTTATAATAAGTAATTTCTAATTTTTAATTTAATTTATATTTTTATATAAATATAAAAATTTATACTACTATTGAAATAAAAATAATTATAAATGGTGGAATATCAATTAGGCAAACTTACCTTGACCACATTATCAAATTAGTTGTTACGCCATAAAAAATGAGATTGAATGAAGAGGAAGAATAAATTTCTAAAAAAATTAAATAGAGAGATTAATAAACCAAAATTTAAAATAAAAAGATCAAAATTGTAATTAAACATTTTCTAAATATCATGAAGTATTTTACGAAATTTCATTACATATGTTGTTTTTTTATAAGCAATAATATATTAATGGGAGTCCAATGAGTACTCTACCCAAATATGAAAAGGAGAAAACAATCCAGTTACATTATTGAATACAACCGATAAGAGGATTCACAAACCAATCTTTCTTATCACAAATGAAAGCACCTTAAATCTAGCAGTCACCCATTTCCAAGAGACAATTTTAGCCAAAGAAACCACGAAAATAACATCATTAAAGCTCTCCATTAAAAGGATATTATTTCTAGAAATCCAAATTGCCATAACATTAACTAACCAAAATAAGAGCCTAAAGCATTTAAAGATATTTCCTATCATCATCTTGTTCAAATTCATCACATGGCCGATAATACTTGTAGCAGCAGGGGAGGCAAATGAGCCATATCCATTCCAACACCTTAATCCAAATTAACCCGGATTTTGGGCACAACTAGAACAAGTGAAGGTGAGATTCAATATTACAATGACAAAAAAGGAAAACCGTATTATATGCGGACCGAAGATGATATCTCACTTCAACAACTCATATTTTGTTTGAAGTCAATTAAGGAAAAGCCGCCATGAGAGCACCTGGATATTAGAGGGAATATTAAATTTCCATAGAATACGCAGAATCACCACAAGTCAGGATCAATGGGTTTGCTGCTACGAGAGAGGTCTTGGAGACAGAGAAAATCTGATTTTACAAAGAAGTCAACTAGATCGCGCCACCAAACAAATGACTCTTTGACAAAAGCCATATCCATGATAAATTTGGAATATGTTGGCCATTCGGTCTTGATCAAAGGTGTAATATCTATTGAACATCCTAAAATGGAAAGTGGCTACTGTGTGGGAACCTCCTTTAGATGTTTCGTATCTATAGGTACTTAGGAATTCAAGAGTAAGTCTAACATAAGTAGGACTAGCTAGAGAACAAAATTAAGACATTCCTAAATTATTAAGCATCTAATTAACACTATCTACCAAACCTAAATCACGAAGGGAAGCGTTATGAGGGTACCTCGTTTCTGCGACACCTCTCTCGAATAATTTGTGATACTTCGCTCTTTAGTTCTCTCCTTCAATTCCCTCTGAGAAATTAATGCCCAAATAATCAACCTCTCTTCTTTGTCTTGCTACTCTAGGAGGCATTGTGAATGAGAAAGTGAAAGTGTTGTATGGAAAAGTTAAGAAATTTGGAAAGGGTGAAGGATGAGTAGAAGAGTTTTTGGGTTGGAATGTGAAAGAATGAGTAGAAGTTTGATATTTATGGTAATATAAGGAAGTTATAAGGTTTAGGAGTTAATGAGTGGAGTAGAGTACAAGTTTTTCAAAGGTTTAAATGTGGATAAAGTTGGAAAACGCGTAAGAGAGAAGTTTGAAAAGTGTAACTGCCTCTCAGACTGATATGCCATTCGCGCTTTAGGCTCATGGCGAACGCCATTTGCTTAAAAAATTACAAGTTAAAAACAGGCTAATGGCGAACACCATTAGCATTATGGTGACCGCCATTAGCATTAGGCCTGAAATCAGTGCAATTTCTAAAACTTTTAGTTATCAAGGCCAGAATTTCTTTTGTTGGAATGGTTTCTACATATGGACTCAATTAAAATCATAAATAGTAAATAAATAGAACATTAATTAAACTTAAAACAAGGAAAAATGAACATACATATGAATTTAAAGCATAAATGAAACTTTGCATTAATGGAAACATGATAGAACTGAAACATATGTCTGCGTCGATAGCTTGACGATACAGTAACATAACAAGAACAATAAAATGTAGTATGGGAAATACAATAAAAGGCCTAAATAAAAAGTAAACATAAAATGATACAAATAAACCAACATTAGTCTCTACGACGTGTTACATTAGGCTCAAAGAATCGCCTCATAGAGTAAATCTGCTTAAATAAGTGATCGAGCTGCTCATTAGCAACATCCATAAATCCTAGAAAATCTACACACAAGGTGGTGAGGTCTTCTCTAAGTGTAGAAATCTCCATCCTGAGGGCGTCGATTGCGGCAGTATGATCAACTGGAGGCTCTGCGTGAAAACTAGAGGCGAATGAAGCAGCATCAGAAAAATGGTATTTCTATTCTCATAGGTCTGAGAGGTATCAGGTGGAGTGGGTGACTCGCTTTGCCCCTCTAAATTGTATAGCCAGTTATTCCTTTTGTGTACACTTGTCTTTTCATTGGTTAGGCAATGTAAAATTGTGTACCACTTGGTTATCAATAAGCAACACAAATTCTATAGGTCTCAGATTTGCAATAATGCCACAATTAAAACAAAAGTTGATATGCATTGGACTGATACCGCCCAAAGCATGCAGACAATTAATGGGGTACCTCAAACCAATGGCAACATCAATCATAGTGACTAATCCTCCTACGAGGATAGGTCCATGGGTTTCTCGGGAAATCCTGTCTATGTTAGCTAACATGAAAGTAGCAGCATTCATAGGTCTACCTTAGGATGCACAAAACATGATGGAAAGCTCGTCTTGAGAAACATAGGTAATGTTCGCTTCTTTTCGAAACAGTGTGTGGGCTAGGATATTATGGAATTAACGGATAGCAGAGTTGTGAATGCTTTCAGAAAACATGGAATTTGGCTCGGGATGGTAGTATCTGGTTATGCTACCCCAGAAAAATTCAAGGTCAAGATCAGTAAAAGCATCCTCTTGAGCTATGGTAAAAACATCTGGGCCATTAGGGAATCCTAACAATTCAACCATCTCACGGTCTGTGAAATTGTACTTTGCTATAAAATGTCTAAAGGTAGCCAGACCCCTGTTAAATCCTAACCCTCTATTAGGATTATAGAAAAATGAACTCAGGAACTCAATGGTCAGCCTACGGTACGTGCTAAGCCTCCTCCTCACAGCAAAATTATCCCAACCTATATGGCTAAGAAGTTACATCACACTATCTCAGATCCCTAAAACGGTCATGGTGAGTCCATCAGAAAAATAGACAATGTTATATCTCTCTGAGCTAATACTTTAAAACATCGCCACTGGACTTAGTTTCTAAAGACCACCTTTATATCATCAACAGGCTGCATCCTCTAAAGTTAGTGTCAAGTTAGCCTAAGCTAAGTTATCCTGAAAGTAGAAAGAGATTTAGTTAGTAGTGATTAGATCAGTTAATTGTACCGCATAGAAGCGGTTGAAAAGAAGAAAAATATAAATAAAGATGAAAATAAGAGTAAATTAAAAATGAAAATCTAAACTTAGAGTCGTGGGTTTCCTCCCACGTAGCGCTTCGTTTAATGTCGGGAGCTTGACATTAATTCAGAAGGGATTATTCTTTTGAAAGAGCAGGCAACTCTTCTAATTTATAGCTCATGTACAAATTCTTATTCTCTATGCTATGGTAGTGCTTAAGTCGTTGCCCGTTTACAACAAACGTCTCATTGGATTTTCCTCTTATTTCTACAACTTCTCTTTGGGAAACTTTTATGAACTCAAAAGAGTTAGACCATCTATAACGTAGTTTGTATGGAAATAATTTCAGTTGGGAATTAAAGAGAAGGACTGCGTCTCCCTCATTGAATTCTCTCCTTGCTATTCGCTTATCATGCCACTGTTTAGTTCTTTCCTTGTAAATTCGGGAATCTTCATAGGCATCTAATATAATTTCTTCTATTTCATGGATGTCTAAGATTCTCTTCTCCCCTGCGACAGTGTAATTCATGTTTAGGGTCTTAATGGCCCAATAAGCCTTGTGTTCTAATTCAACCGGCAGGTGACACGATTTACCATAAACTAGTTTAAAGGGAGTGGTTCCTATTGGAGTTTTATAAGGTGTCCTATAAGCCCAAAAGCTTTATTAAGTTTTGCCGACCAGTCTTTCCTAGAAGTTGCAACACTCTTTTCTAGTATTTGCTTAATTTCTCTATTGGAAATCTCAACTTGTCCACTCATTTGAGGGTGGTAAGGTGTTGCTACATGATGTCGAATCCCATATTTAAGTAGAGTCTCCCATAGATGTTCGAAATGAAATGGGAGCCACAACCACTAATGACGAGTCTCAGCATACTGAATCTGGGAAAGATGTTCTTAAAAAGTCTAATAACTACTCGCATGTCATTTTTAGGAGAGGCTATTGCCTCTATCCATTTTGAAACGTAATCAACAACTACATGTATGTATTTATTACCAAAAGAAGATGGGAAGGGACCTATAAAGTCAATACCTTACACATTAAAAACTTCCACTTCTAAGATACCTTTTAGTGGCATTTCATTGCGCCTAGAGATGTTTCTAGTGTGTTGGCACTGATTGCAATTTATAATCGCAGTATGGACATCTTTTCATAAACTAGGCCAGAAAAGAATTGACTATAAAATTTTCGTGCATGTCTTGGATGTGCTTGTATGCCCTCCACAGGGTGTAGCATGGCAATGGGTTATGATGTCTTCTACCTCTTCTTCGGGGACACATCGACGGAAAATACCATCGGCCCCTCTCTTGAAAAGAAGGGGTACATTTCAATAGTAAGGTTTTAAGTCATGAAAGATTTTCTTCTTCTGTTGATAAGCTAAGTCTGATGGAAGTACTCCGGCTGCCAGGTAGTTGACAAAGTCAGCATACCACGACACAATAGTTTTGGTGTAGATTGCTTCCATAACTTCATTAGTTTCTGCATCTTTATAAATTAGAGAGGATTCAACTGGGTTTCTGTCTAACTGGGCTACTAGTTTGTCATAAGGGAAATCATCATTGATGGGTACTTGTTCGACTTTTATATTATCAATTCTAGAGAGGTGATAGACTACTATATTCTTGGTTCCCTTCTTATCTTTAATCTCAAAAGCCTTAGTTTAGCATCCTTTTTGCTCAATAAGTACCTAATTGCGATGTGATCGGTGTAAACAATTATCTTAGCTCCCACTAAATAGGAACGAAACTTATCTAATGCGAAAACGATGGCTAAGAGTTCATTTTTTGTGGTGGCGTAGTTCAATTGTGCTTCATCTAAAGTTATACTTGCATAATAAATCGAATGGAGCTTCTTGTCCTTGTTCCGTCCTAAAACCGCGCCTATGGCATAGTCACTAGCGTCACACATTATTTTCAATAACTGGAATGCCTCTAAGAACTTTTCATCGAAAATGAATTCAATGTCTTTCATTAGCAGGCTAGTTAGTGGTTTAGTTAGTTTAGAGAAATATTTTATGAATAGTCGGTTTTCTATAACTTCTATCTTACCTTTATCAACCTTAATTCCCTTATCTGACACTATGTGTCCTAACATTATTCCTTGTCGGACCATGAAATGACATTTCTCCCAATTAAGCACAAGATTAACATTTACGCATCTTTGTAGTACCATTTATAGGTTCTTTAAACATCCTTCAAAACTCTACCCACAAACGGAAAAATCATCCATAAATACTTCCATGATGTCATCTAGAAAATCTGCGAAGATTTCCATCATGCATCTTTGTAACGTCGCGAGAGCGTTACATAGTCCAAATGGCATACGTCGATAGGCGAAAGTACCATAGGGACAAGTGAAGGTAGTCTTTTCTTAGTCATCAAGGTGAATAGAAATTTGGAAGAATCCTGAATAACCGTCTAAATATTAGAAATGAGAGTGTTTAGCCAATCTTCAAGCATCTGATCTATAAAAGGAAATGATCTTTACGAGTGGCTTTATTCAACTTTCTATAATCAATACACATCCTCCAACCAGTTACAACACGTTTCACTACAGATTTGCTTTTCTCGTTATCGAAAACTGTAACACCTCCTTTCTTCGGTACAACATTGTAATACCCCAAATTTTGCCCTAAGATTTAGTCGTATCATCTCGCATTCCATTTCATTTTTTGCATTGCATTTAACCAGTCACTAACAAGTTTGTGTAGTTGGTTGATTTTTGCAGGAAAATATCATGTGGCGCGCTTTTAGTTCATGAAGGGTAAAACATTCATTTATTTACAGCCGGCCGTCGACTTACGAATTTTGGGGCTGTAGGCAGAAAATTTGGGCCGTTTGGTTTGGTTGATGTGAGTCGGGACCGAGGTGTAGTTGGAATTGTTTGATTGAGAAGGATTTGAGCTGTTCGGATTAAATCGGGTCAAGTTGTTAGATTGAAGTTAGCCGGAGAGCATGTTCATTTGAGTTTAATCGACGGTTTGGATTTATTCCGATAAGATTGTTCGTTCAGGTTGTCGGAAGATTTAATCAGAAGTTAAGTACGAAACAGGATAGTCAGATAACTCGGAGGAATTAGGAATTAATAAAAAAATAGAATTTCATTGTTATTTCTCCTTTCATTTTAGATTAATCATATGACATTTATCTTATTTGCATTTCATTTTAAACCACTTTTATTGCATTTCATTTTTTTTTATCATTTATTACATTTTTAAATATTTTTCCATTTTTAAATATCTTTGTTTCATTTTAATTTTGGTTTTTCATTTTTAGTTGCACATCAAAAACAAATAAATAAATAAAATTAAAGATTTTTTATTATTAATAATATTTCTTTACAAAAAAATATAAAATAAATTACAAAAAATATAAAATATTGCATAATCCTAAGTTTTTCCGATTATCCGATTTCTTAGACTTTTCTTCGAGTTTCCGACTTTTCTTCGAACCTGCAAAAAATAAGCAAACAAACAGTTTATCAGTTATTTTTCCTGACATCCTCAGAGTGGTATCATCATCGGGTGTCGGGAGGGCAACGGAGCACTCCGAAGCCGGCTCCCGATTTGTTTCAGACCATCGACTAGACTAGGCAGCAAGTTGTTCTTATCGTTCACAGAGAGAAAGAGAAATAAAGAAGTTTTTTTTGGAAAAAGTGCTTAGTCAAAAAGCTGGTTTGCCAAAAGTACTTATTAGAAAAGCACTTTTTGGAAAAAGTGTTTTTCAGGAAAAGTGTTTGCCAAACACGGTATTAACAGTTTTCCTAGGAAATTTCCATGACCCACTGATCGAATAAGCAAATCCAACCAGTTCAGGAAAACCATTCAAACACAACAACAACAAAAATACCAAGCGAAACACGATTTCCGGAAGAAAACGACCACCAACTTCGCAACAATTTCTCAACAAACCCAACAAAGTGTAAGCAACAAAGTCTCCGAGAAAATCTCCATCTGAAGGGGAATCCAAACCATAAGTTCATCAAGATCCAGCCCACAAAGAATACATATAAAAGTCATCATAAAAGTTCATCAAAGGAACCCTAACGAAATCGAAAAATGGCGCAGCAAATCAAGGGTTCAGAGGATCCTTCAGATCCATCATCATCACCCTTCAGAAGCAAGCTCACAAGGAAAACGGAGGTGATAGCAAGAGGGGTTCTCAGAGAAGCCATTGGAAGCTTCATCATCATCGAACCAAGAAGAAGAAGAGGGACGGAAGCAACCAAAAGTCGAAGCGATGAGCTTTCTGCGGCGGCCGTAGAAGCTTCACTACCACCGGCAACGAGCTTCAACCCAAAGCCTCAGCCTCGTCGGACATCATCGGCCAACCATCAAGGATATCACCGATCGGAAAAGGTAGAGAGATCCATGTTTTTTTAGTTTTCACTCATTTTGGTGCAGGTCTGAGAACGGTGAGGGAAGATCGGACATGCAAGGTGAGAAAGAAGGGGAAAAAGCCCCGGTTAGAGCTTCCATGGCCGCCGGCGGGACAACAAGAAAAGGAAGAAGATGAGGTCTTGGGAAAAAACCAAAGAAACCCTAAGAAATGAAGGGACCAAGTCATCCGCCCTTTTTTCTATTTATTTTTATTTTTATTTTTATTTTTCTCTATTTTACTTTTTCTTTTCTTTATTTTACTTATAATTTCATTTATTAACTCATAATTAGCTTAATTTAATAATTAGTAAATTTTACTTAATTAACCGGTCTTTTTCCTTAGTAAATATAAAGCAGTTAAGTTAAGTATCATGTTTAGCATTGAAAAAATCAAATTCATTAGTTAACATAAAAAATCAAAAATCACTTTTTTTTTGCATTAAAAAATTAAACATCACTTTTTTTTTTTCGCATTAAAAAAAATTAAAATTCATTTTTTTGCGTTAAAAGATTAAAATTCATCTTTTTGCTTTAAAAAATTAAAATTCATTTTTTTGCATAAAAAATAAAAACTCATTTTTTGCATAAAAAATAAAAACTCATTTTTTGCATTAAAAAATAAAATTTCATTTTTGCATTAAAATTGAAATTCATTTTTTGCATTAAAAGTAAAGTTCATTATTTTATTTTTTTACATTAAAAATTAAAAATTTTGTTTAGCATTTAAAATTTAAAAATCTTTTTTGTAGCATTTAAAGTTAAAAATCATTTGGAGCATTTCAAATAAAAATCTTCTAACCGTTCTTGTTAACTGTTCATCTAGTTTTCATCGTCTCTCGTTTGGCTTCGACTAGTAATCCTTTTGGTTTCCGCAGTATTTTCCATGGATGTAATTTATGTGAGGCCATGATCACAGTTATTTTTATTTTCGCATTTGTTTTTGGGATTTGTAATTTACGCGAGTGATCGTCGTGATGCTTTTCTTTTACAACTTTCTTTATCTTCCGTATTTTAAGTCTGTCTTGTGATGATATTCGTTGTTTGCATATTTTACCGTTAATCCCCTTCCGAAGGATTAGGTCTCACAGTTTGACCGCCGAGTCAATAGTCCTCTTCTTTGACCCTTTCAAAACCCTAATAGCCTAGGCGTCCCGCCGTGGACGAAAACGCCCTTTACCCTAGCATTAGGTCAAAGAGTCACCCTACTCTATTTTAGGGTTTCCTGCCGTGGAATTCCTAATTTAACCCTAATTTTAATTTACAAATTCAACGTAGAAATAAGAGTTTTAAGACTCCACGTAAGCGTTTCCTTAAGAAACGTTTACTCCCCTTGAAACCTTGACCACAGTCAAGACGTTTCTAACCTCCCTTTCGAGGGGAACTACGATTACTCTGATTATATTCCCTATCCAGGATACATAGGCACATGATGCGAATCTTGCCGAGTAAACTTAGGAATAACCCTTAGGTCTTTTAGGTCACTCTATCCCTTAGCTCATTATATACTTAAGCAGATAATAAAGCAAAAATAGTAAACAATAAACAAAAGGTTCTTGTAGAGTACTACAGAAGTTTAGGGTGCTAGTACCTTCCCTAAGCTTAACCAACCCCTTACCTAGGTCTCTCCACGCATTGTGTTTACGATGCAAAAATAGGTTTTCCCTCTTTTGACATTTTCCTTCGGATAAATCAAAGAGCGATTATGAATTAAAAATTGCGATTCAAACTAATTAATAGTTTGATATCCTATTTCCACCGCAACAGACATGTACTGGGCTGACCCAGTAACTATCGAATATCAGGTATATAATTCCTGTCTCTAATAACTTCAATACCTCTCTCTTAACTACATCACTTAAGATCAGGTTAATCCTTCTCTGGGGTTCTCTAGAGGTTTTGCAGTCTTCCTCTAGCATAACGCGATGCATGCATACATAGGGACTTATCCCTTTTAGATCTAAGATGTTATAACCTAGAGCTTTAGGGTATTTTCTTAAGACATGTAATAGTTTCTCAATTTCTATTTGTCCTAAATCTGCATTGACTATTACAGGGCGTTCGAGCTCTGTATCTAGGAATTCATACCTTAGATTCTTAGGTAGTGTTTTAAGTTCTACAGAAGGTTTCTTCGGGAAAGGAATTGGATCAAGAGTTAGTGTTAAAAATACCCTCAAACTATCATCTACATATGATTTACACCAGTCATTATCTTCTATTATAGGAGGTGCTGGAATCTTTAGTATTTCAGTATCTTTGATTGTTACATCTCCATTTATCTTACACATTCATCGATGATATCTAGCGAATAACATGAATTGTCTATAGCTGGTGCCTTTAGAAATTGTGAAAGGATAAATTCAATTTTTTCTTCACCAACCTCGAAGGTTAGCTTTCCTTTGTTCATGTCTATGATGGCTCCAGTAGTGGCCAAAAAGGGTGTTCCTAATATAATGAGAATGTTGGAATCCTCCTTTATGTCCATTATTATGAAGTCAGTAGGGATATAAAATTGACCTATTCAAACGAGAACATTCTCTAGCATACATACAAGAAATTTTACAGAACGGTCGGCTACTTGTAGAGACATCCTTGTTGGTCTTACTTCTCTTAATTTGAGTTTTTCACATATATAAAGGGGCATTAGACTGACACTAGCTCCTGAGTCACATAGTGCTTTGTCTATGACATATTTTTCGATTACATGTGGTATGGAAAACTACCCGGATCTTTTAATTTTGGAGGCATATTGTTTTGAATTATAGCGCTACACTTTGCAGTAAGCGTAACAGTTTCATTATCCTCTAGCTTTTTCTTACTGGATAGGATCTCTTTGAGGAATTTATCATATGAGGGCATTTGTGTAATACCTTCTATAAAGGGTATAATGATATTAACTTTCTTAAGAAGCTCTACGAATTTCTTAAATTACCCTTCATTTTTAGACTTAGCAAGTCTTTGAGGATAAGGGATATGTGGCTTATATGGTGGTGGAGACACATATGGTTTTCTTTCTCTACGGCCTCTTCATTTTTGTCATCTTCCTTACCATCGTCTGATTTATCCGATTGGTCGTTCATTGTCAATTTCTCAGTTTCTTTTCCAAATTTTTGATACATGATTGGGTTTTGGATTCTAGGATCTACCGACCCATCTAATTCTGTCCCACTTTGCAATGTGATAGCATTCACATGACCTTTAGGATTAGGTTGCGGCTGGCCAGGAAATACTCCGGTTGGGGTTGTTGTTGTGTCTTGTTGTTGGGCTACTTGAGAAATTTGGGTTTCTAACATTTTGGTACGAGTAGCCATTGCATCAAGCTTAGTTGCCATTTGCTTCAGCAATTCACTCGTGTGTACATTTTGGTTGGCAAACTTTTTGTTTTGTTGAGTTTGGGTTGCAATGAAATTTTCTAATAACTGTCATACCCCAAATTTGTCCTACCTGTGTATAGCTTTCATTTTGTACATCCTTCCACTGACAAAAAATATGGTGGTTTTGCTTGTTGTTCAAGTTTGTGCAAAGATTGAATTCAAGGTATCCAGTCACGCAAGGTTTGGTTTCAAAATCAAGGTCAGGGTTTGTAATGATTCAGGTGACGCGTGTCTGAAGCCTCAATTAGGGTTTTTGTGATAATTTAAGTTATCTGATGAAGTTAAGTTGCAGACTTATTAAAAATCAAGACATTTGGTCAATATTTCAAGTTATTTACAAGTCCTGATTATGTGAATCTTATGCTTATCATTAATCTAGGGAGAATTCAAGTTTGTTGTCCAGGTCAAGGGTTTAATTTCAAGGCATGGTCAAGAAGTCTCATAGAGGAGATTTGGATTCAATATGATTCAAATGGCTAATTTCAAGATTAATTTAAGTATGATTCATTAGTTCAGAACTTTTGATTCATTCAAGATCAAGATTCCACGATTGATTTTATTCCTCAAGAAATTAATTCAAGATGCTAATGAGGAGTTCAGGGTAGCCAAGATTGATTTTCAAGTAAGGATAGTATGGATAAATAAGTTGATCTTCTGGGTTCAGGTAACAAAATGAAGGTGCCAATTGAAAAGTGTGGGGGAAAAAAAAAACATAAAATAAATTTGAAGTCCATTACATAATCAAGAAAGCCCATTCATACTATGCTTCACAAGAATAGTGCAAGCTCTTAAACAAGAAAAAGCAGGCCAATTCAACATTATTCAAGAGCCTAATTTCAAAATCCCATTTACACTTTTACAAAACAATTCAAAAAGAAGAGAAAAAAGCACAAGCCAAATATGTCATGAAGCTAGTCCACATCAGATCAACCAACACCACGCTGCAGTCATAAATTTCATGATCCATAACCCAACTCAACTCCGCAAGCTAACTTTATCCAAGCAACTACACCATCACATAATCACAATTACCTACATACATAACAATAACTTGCAAAAATAAAAATAAAATTACAACCAAATTCCTATTATAAGCCACCTCCAAGAATAATCATACCATGGTCATGACCTCAAGGTTTCAAGCCTGGTATTTCACACGCATAGCCTGAGCTTCCAAGAACCAACAAAATCGTACACGTACGCCAAGCCATGTAGTGTATCCTGCAGCCAACAAAATCAAAACCTGCCCCACGCAACGAATTCACGCACACCACCTCAACCATAATCCCACATCCACAACTCAAACAAAACACATCTCACTGTAATGCAACACATCTCATCCTAATAAAAAGCAACGCAACACACAAAAATTCAATCTGATTTTAAAACACGTCATCATCTGCAGCAAAGATTCCGCACTTGATTAGAGCCAAAACGACACCTCAACTTCATCGTTTCAACCTCACCATCACCTATAAATGAAACGCATATCTTCCTCACAAAAAGAAGGAGGGATCTTCTCAACTAACGTTACTTTGCAAGTTTTCTTTTCCTCAGAATATTTGAACCACTTAACCTATCTTCAATATCCAAAACTTTCAGTCAACATAATCTTCTCCACCCGTAACATTCAACCAACCTTCAAAATCCACCCTCCAAATCCCTTAAATCGAACCAACACCCACCTCACTCAAAAATTAGAAATAGTTACGATTCAACTTCAATCCACCTCAACCCAAAAATCATCCAAGAACCAAAACAGAGAGAAGAAGAGGAGAAAAGAAACAAGTCAAAACAGAAACACAAATTTGCGCAAACCTGAAATTACGAATCGAACCTGGAGTGAACCGAATTAAAAGGCAGAAGGAGGATATTTTTTCGCAGACAAATAAGGTTGGAGACAAAGACTTTTCCTAGATTCTTTGTTCTTTCGAGATTTCACACGCCTTTTTCTTTCATTTTTAATCTGTTTGTTGTTAGTCTTCATCGTTAAAAGAAGGGGTTCTGATAGCTGTGGTTTTGGAAAAGGGTTCCCCCATGGCTTTTTTCTTTTCTTTTCGTTTTGTAAAAGGAAATAAATATGTTTTGTGCCCTTATGGTGTGTTTTTGTTGGGCTCTGTGGCCCATGGTGGGAGTTTCCATTCACACACCCTTGTGTTCATCATAACCAGATCCTTGTTGATGTTTTTATTCATTGTTTTTTTCCTGACACTTATTTTATGAAACAGATTGGATTATGGGCTAGCAAGCCCATTTTGGTTCCATTCCATACCCATATCAGCATACACCCTGATCCTCTCTTGGACCCCTCATTGGTTTATATTTTTTTATTTTTTCTTTTATTATTATTTTATCTTTTTTTTTTATTTTCTAATTTTCTAATATTTATTTTAAAAATACTTTCTCTTGATATTATTTTGTCATCACCATCATTTCCACGTTGTTTTTTTTACTTTTTTTTTATTTTAATTATTTTTTTCAATATTGGTCAATGAAAGTCAAAATCATGGATTGTCGATTATTAATTTAAAATCTTGATTAAGATGACACCAATTTGATGTCCATTTCCATTCTTAATCTATTTTAGATCCTCTTCTATTCTCCTTTTCAAATTTTGATCGATGAAGTTTTTAAATTCACGAATGTTGATTTATTGAGGTTATTAACCTTCATTATTTCAAATATGTAGAAAATGATCACCGAGATCATTTTCTATGCTTTGGGATTGTGATAGGGTACCTTCAATTAATTAACACAAGTTTGTGATTAAGACGATATCATCACCTTTTCTGTCTGTGTGACACGATTACATTGGAAAATGATCCTCAATATCATTTTTCCATCGTGTTTTTAGCATGGATATCAACTTATGCGACCTCCTATAGTTTGATCTTCGTCATAGATCGAACTACGACGGTTTAGCGCTACATTTCATCCTGATTCAATTCATATCAACTAACAACTAACTTTACTTTCCATCAATATAATCTTGCTTTATTTTCAGTCATTATATCTTGATTATATTATCTTGTTCATATACTTGTTAATGTTATCTTGATTATACTATTGTGGATATTATCTTGATTATATTGTTATATATATTGCCATATTATTCACATTATTCATATTATTCATATCTTGTTCATACTCTTCGAAAACACATTAATAACGATCAAAACCTAAAAGCCTAAATTGGTGGACTGTGGTTACTTTTTCGATCAACAGAACTTGGACCTTGTATCAGAAACCCTAACTTGGAGCTTTTTTCCGACTCTTGCTCAAGGCTTAGTTTAGGAAACTTCGCACATACACGGATTCCTGTTGGGCTACATGACAATGAACCGTTTTATTTTGTATAATCCCGTGTAACTTACATGTACCCCTCTCCCATTCTGATGTACGTATTCGTATTGCTTTGATTGGGGTTTATCTTCTAGGAGCACCCATAGGTACTAGAGTAGACTAAACCGTTTTCAAACTAATTTTCAATTCGTCATCGAGCCCTTTTCAAACACACCTCGTAAGTCGATTGCTCGTACGAATTCTCCAGTAACCTATCATACACAATTTCACATTTCATCGTGGTTTTGTTATTAGGAGAACCCTCAGGGACTAGTATCATTTCTCACAACTTAACCCTCGATTCGTCGTCGAGCCGGTTCCATTTTCAATCAAACCCTCGACTCGTCGTCGAGCATTTTAAAACCAACTTCCATTCCAACACGGTTTTGCATGCAAATACAATTAAACTGTTGATCCAACGTCAGGTGGCTTTTCTAAATAAACTATAAAAAACAATTAACAACTATCTAACTCTTTTCAAGGTGAAAAATAGGGGAATTGAGCCTTTGATCTCTCTTCAGCTGTTTGGATGCGAGTTATCTTACTCGTGTATGAGCAATTGACGCCTCTAAAACATTTCCAACTCGAGACTGTTCAAACAGAACTTCTTTTCAAGATGAAAAAGAGAGAGAGAGAGAGAGTCAAGTCTTTGACTCACTCTCCCAATTACTTGGCCCCGATGATCCTTTCTTAAGTTTCAAGTAATTGTCATCCGGACATAACTTCAATCAACTCAAACCCCTTTTTTTCCGTGGTAGTCTCCACAAACTACAGACGCTCTGATTCTTCATTCATTTTGAATTTAAGATACATAGGCACAAGATTGCGACGATCTTGGCGAGCTACCTTCTATCCATCTTCCACTTTCCCCCATCCTTTCCCCTAGTCAAACTACGACAACTCTGATTTCTCATTCTCATCCGAATGAGCATACGTAGGTGTTGCATCGCTGGGAAGAGGGGTCGGCAATGACAGAAGAGTCGCCACCGTTTGTTATTTATCCCAAAGAGAGGGAAAGAAAACAATCAGAGAAAACCTACGAAAAAGGGAAAAGACAAGTCATCACAACCAAATCTTGGGTTCGGAAGTCAGTTATGCAAGGGGAAGGTATTAACACCCCTCACGTCCGTCGTACTCGACGTGATCCACACTTGTTGTCTAGTCTATGGGTGAAAAATAATCTATCTACGACTGCTAATACCAAATGGAAAGATCTGAAAAGAACGGAAAGAACTGACTCGATAGAGCATCGCCGCTCTAGGCCTACGCATTCCCTCGTGCAATGGGAAAGTCAGAGCCAACGTAGTTCGGGAAACTATGGGGGGGATTGCTCGCCAAGACATCACGTCTTGTGCCTACGTATATTCGTCTGGTGCAAGAAATAAGAGCAAAACGTAGTTCAGGCTAACTACGGGAAACAGGGTGTTCTCGATCACACGTGGGTGAGAGCTAAGGTAGACGATACTAGCGTGCGCATTCTAGCAGTTAAGTGTATTGCTGCCCGACCATTGGAGACTTAGGCGTTACCTGTTTGCGGTAGAACGGATGTAGTATGTCATTGGTTTAAAGGTACGGGTTACCTAAAGAGGGAAGAAGGAAAAGTGCTTGCTAGGATTATCGCAATCCTATGTCTACGTACTCTCAACAGATATGAGAGATCAGAGCAACTGTAGTTCGGCAAAATACGAAAAACGGTCTCGACCGCACGGAAGCGAGAGAAAAGAGGATCTCGATTGCACGGGAGCAAGAGAGGGGGTCTAAATCGCTAGGATGCGAGATAAAGGAGTCTCGGTCGCACGGGGGTGAGAGAAAAGAGTTTCGGTCGCACGGGGGCGAGAGAAAAGAGGAAGCAGGCCTAACACACCTAAACGGAAAGGAACTCGGGACACACACGCTAAAACTTAAGGCGTTGGAGCGAATGCGTCACGTATTGCCCAAAGGGTATACACTAAACACTCTAGACGAATGAGAGGAGGCCCCCCACTCATCATTTCCCACGTATCTATTGCTTAGACCTCACAACGCTCGGCGGTTGATTAAAAGACTTGAATTAGAAAGATGTTACCGAACGGAGTGGTTCCGTTGACCCTTGACATTGTGTGCAAGCTCCATTCCAATCTTCTCATCTTTTGGTCCTTGATGATGCTTTGAATCGGGACCAATGTGATGCTAAACCTTCATAGCTCGACTTATAAGGAAAGTCAAACTTTAAGAGGTCGCATGTCAATTTCCGTGCTATAGACAAGATAGAGAAACGATATTGAGGATCGTTCTCCAATTGAATCATGTCGCACGGACCAAAAACAGTGGGATCTCGTCTTGCAGATACAAGACTTCATCGTTCACCAAAAGTCAAAATAAAATCGAGAGATGAAGAGAAATGAGGAGAGAAAGAAGTGGTCTCGGATCCAACATTATTCATCAATAATTTGACTGGTAATGAATTACGGAAATATCGTCATCGACCAAAAAATGGATGAAATGACATAAAGTCGAAAAATGAGAAAGAAGAGAAAAAGTCGGTCTCGGATCCTTTATTTCTCATCAATAATTTGACGGAGAGTCGAAGGAAGTATCTTCATCGACCAAAAAGTCAGATGAAATGACATAAAGTCAAAAAGTGAGAAAGAAGAGAAAAAGTCAGTCTCGGATCCTTCATTTCTCATCAATAATTTGACGGAGAATCGAGGAAATCTCTTCATCGACCAAAACAGAAAATGGGACAAAATACCCAATAACAAATGAGAAATGGATTCAACTTCTAAAAAGTATATATAAAATATATAAATCCTAAAACTATAAATTAAAAGAAAATATTTATAAAGTTCTAAGTAAAATAAATATAAAGTATATATATACAAACTAAAAAACTAATAGAAAAATACATAAATTAATTAAAATAAAAATCTAACAAACCTTTTCTTTTTAAAATACATTAATAAATTATATTAAAGAAAAACAAGAAATAAGAGGGAGGGGGTAAGCTGAGAGAACAGGGGGTGCAGCTGAAAAACGGGCTTAAGCCCAACACCAATCCAAACAGAAAAAGTTTTAAAAGAAAAAAAGAAAAAAAGAAAAAAGAAAATAAAAAAAAGAACAAAAAGAAAGAAAAAAAATGTCTTCTTCCACGTTATCACTCTCGCTCACCATTCCCTCCGCCTTAACGTCTCTCACTCTCATTTTGTTCCAAAACCAACTCAATCTCTCCGTCACATTTCCGTTTCTCAAATTTGTTTCAATATTAATCACTCTCTATTATCTATGTTGGATTTCTCTCCTTCTCACCCTCCTCTGTTCGCGAGTTTCCGGATTTGAGTCAAAGACATTGAGAAACGTTGAGTTTCATGGATGTCATGGGTTTCGCCGTGTGTTGTTTTTAGATCGGAGACGGGTCGGAGGTAATCGAAAAAATGGGTTTTATGGTTGATTTGTTGGGTTAGATGGTGAGATGGGTTTACATTTAACGAAGGTAAAATGGAGCTTCGTGAGGGCGTTGAAGATTTGGTTATGGAATGGTGAAAGGGGTGAAGTTGAATCTGGGTTCTGAAAATATGAACAGGTTTTGCAGAGAGTAGATTTTGAGGATGAGTGTGGTTCTGCTACAGGGTTCTTCGCGACGAGGTTTGTCGGTGGCGGTGGTGATCTGTTTTGAAAGTTTGGAAGTGGAGAAATGAGAACGGTTCTAAAGATGGTGATGATTTGGTTGCAAGAGAGTGAGTTTTGGGCTGTTTGGTTATGGGTTCGTTGCTTGTTGTTGGTTATAGATCTGGGTTGAGGTTTAATGGAGGATTGACGTAAACGGAGGTTGAAGGTGTTCTGAGTGAGCTTTAGAGATAGAGGTCGTGGTTTTAGGTTTGATACAGAAGGATAATGATAACGAGTTTGGTTTAGTCGTTGAGGGAAAGCAAAATCGGATAAGGATAGGAGGTTGGCGGTTTGTTTCGAAGAACTCTGGGTTTCGGTGAAGTGAGGTTTGGAGACAATGATTTGTTGTGGTATCGGGTTGCTTTGAGTAGAGAGGAAAAGGGTTTAAGAGATTGGCGTTTGAAGGAGAGGAAGGTGTTTTCATGGTGGTTGTTGTTTGGTTCTGGGATTGAGAATGTTTGGGTTTGTGAAGGTGGGGGTGACACTGTAGCAGCGGCTACAGTGCTAGGATTGGGGTCTCCAAGAGGGAGACAATGAATAATGACTTTATAGGGGAAATGCAGACACGTGGCAGCTGGGTTTGGGACTAATTAATTGCTGATTCTGATTAAAATGCTAATAAACAATGATTAGTAAAAAAAAAGCTGATGTAAATGATAATAAACATGCACCGTGATTAATTAATGGAAAAGTTGTTAGAAACAAAAATGAACTAAAACATAATTAAAGCTAATTCACCTAAACTAACCAAATAATTCTAATAATATTTAACATCTATCCTTAATTAAAAATTAACTAAAACTAAATTATTAATAATTTTAATTAAAAGAAAATAAAAATCTATATCTAAAAATAAAAATGAAACTCTATTTCTATTTTCTATTTAAAAATAAAACTAATTAAAATTCTAAATAAAAAATCAATTAATAACCTATTTAAAAAAATATTTTCTAAAAGACTTAATCCTAAAAATTATTTAAAAAAAGCCTAATAAAAAAAATCAAATTACAAACTATATTCTAAAATAAATAAAAATCTAACAAATAAAAATCTATATTAAAAATAACATCTATCCACTTAAAAACAAATTATAATAAAAATTCTATTTAAACTATTTTCTACTTAATCAAAAATATAAAATAAAAACTATTCTACATAATTAAATAAGACAAAAATAGCAATAAAAATGCAAAAATGCTATGGAAAACAGGCGAGCACCGAAATGCGCCGATATTATCGACATGGATTGAATTATCGAGAAGTGAGCGACTTTCGCTCGATTTCGACATTGAACTTCTCACTTGAATTAATTTGAATCGCTTGAAACGCGAGCAAAGCGGCTAAAATCCTAATAAATTCAATCCGACCGATAACACGGGCAAAATGCAACCTAAATGATATGCAGATGAAAACAAAGTAAAAGCCAGTCAAAGTCGGAAAATCGGTGGGCAAATTTTAGGGTGCAACAACTGCCCCTATTCAATCGACTTGGACCTGAATGGGTGAAAAGCAACCGCTTTCAGACATTCGAGGTAGAAGGTGATTGAATACAAAAGAACTCGGAAATTTGTAGTCTGATCAGGATAGTAAACAATTGGAACCCAGTCGTACGTCGTCGGAAAGAACACCGTACCCAAAGATCACATCGTCTAATGATAGACGAGAAGCAAACCAAAATCACATCGTCTAATGGTAGACAGGAAGAATAATATCCAAAATCACCCCGTCTAATGGTAGATAGGAAGAAGAATATCTGAAATCACATCGTCTAATGGTAGACAGGAAGAACAATATCTCCGAAATCACATCGTCTAATGATAGACAGAAAGAAAACCATTTCCTAAATCACATTGTGTAATGATAGACAGAAAGAAAACCATCTCCGAAATCACATCGTCTAATGATAGACAGAAAGAAAACCATATCCAAATCTCACATCATCTAATAATAGACGGAGAGAAACATATCCAAAACACTCACATCGTCTAATGATATACGGAGAGAAACATCATATCCAAAATAACTCACATCGTCTAATGATAGACGAAGAAAAACATCATATCCAAATCTCGCATCGTCTAATGATAGACGGGGAGAAAACATATCCAAAACACTCACATCGTCTAATGATAGACAGAGAGAAAAATCATATCCAAAACTCACATCATCTAATGATAGACAGTAAGAAAACCTGTTGGGGATGTCATCATCAGAGGGTTAATGGATAAAGCATAACCGACGTATACGATCTGAAACCCGAAAGAAAGTAAACCGATGAGCTATCTGAACAAAGCTGTTGATATACCACTGTCTTGATTGAAGAGTGATTCGAGCTGCCACGAAAGGCTAACAAAAACTGGCTTATGCTTCGCATGTATATGTTTGAATTTTTTTGTGGCGTAATTCTCCATACGAAATGGAAATGCTACGCATTTGAGGATGAAATGCAAAGATGATGCAAATATGATAACTATATGCAAAAATGCAGATGCAGGCTCAGGCTGCTGGGGGAAAGCTGGATGTGAAAGAACCACTCCAGCAAAATAAATGCTGAAGAGGTAAAGCCAACTCCGCTGGGAATAACCGGATGTGCCAAGTATGATTAGACTTTTGGTGGGGAAGATAGGTGAATGGTTACGACTTCCCGACATTCATCTTGAACCTGAAAATTGACTGCACCTGCTTGAATAGCTCTGAGTAGCTCTGAAGATATGGAGAGGAAAAGTTCCTTTATTTCTAAACTTGCCCTAGTCAGTGGGTTCTCTGTATAAATCTTCCTTCAAAGGAGATCTGAAAGCTCTGTACCCTGCTGGTTTAATATGAACTGCCTCAGCATCATGAACCTTGGAGAGGTGTTACAGATTAACTGCCTTCTGGGTGAGGATAATATCTGTGCTCTTGGGGTGACCTACCCCAGTCTTGAAGTGATTTGCCCCTGATTGGCTGATTTGTAGAGAAGTGCTCCTGGCTGACTTCGAGAGATTTTCCGAATCTCGACCTGATTTCCCCAGATTAATTGATCTTTGGATGGCTGACTCCTTTGATGATCATTTGATATGCCTTGCCCCTGCTCAACGGAGTATTCCACTGCTCTTCATCTTATTTCGACCAAACTTTCCACTGTAGGAACTCTCCTGATGTCAAGTGTTTACTCACAAGTAAAACAAATTGCTTTGCCCAGATAATATTAATGCAATGCATATGACAGTTTTGAAATCCAAGTCTGTTCACTGGAAAAAAGTTGTGACATTTAGTGAACGCATCACTTATCAGAATGTCAATATCAATACCCATAGGGTAAGAAAAATCCTTTTAGGAGTCAGTTTCGACGCGATCTTTACTGAAGTATGCTTTCGAAACAACCAGGCTTCAATTAGGACTTTTGAAGGTTGTAACGCGGTCGGGTTCACAGCTTGAAAGAAAGGATATAAGGCTCAAAGTTTTGTTTAACCCACCCACTCTCCTTGATATTCTCCAATCCTATATTCAGCTAATTTGACACTAGCGCTCACCTCTCAAAGGTTGAATGATAGGAGTGATGGTTCAGGAAACCACAAGTTTTCAGAGTGACAATCACTCGCTTTTCGTCTTTGGTGTCTGAATCACACGACTTGTTCTTCGTTATTTTTTATATCCCTATTTTTTCCTGGACTGACTCTTTTGAGTATATCTTCTGATTTCGAAGTCTAACCGGATGCCCTAATTTTTGCCTAAGCCACTTGTTTTTAAGTTGTCGACTTAGCGGGCTTCTTATTTTTTCTTTTCTTTTCTAGGAACAAATCGTGTGACACCGGCTGGTTTGACTTGTTGAAAGGATCGTGACTGTTTCACTCTTTAGTTAGTAATGGATAACCACTGTGGTTTTTTAGGTACGACCTATACATGTGTGTTTGATCCTCGAACGGGAACACTCCTCTTGCAAATTGGATGTTTAGTCGAATTAACTAACACCTACCCTGCCCCAGGTTAAGATTGAGGGTTTTTCGTTTTCAGAAAGAAACTCCTACTACTAGGCTCAAAGGGGTTGACAAGGGATTAACATCCTTATATCTTTGGTGTTTTAGGAATTTGAAACAATGCCTGTACATCATCAGCAGAGGTTTTAATTCAAAAGCAAACAATTGGAAGTTCTGCGTCTTTCAATTTCGTCATCCTCCCTCAAAGAATTCCGCTTAAACAAGCGTTTGACATCAATAAAAAAACAATACTGAGTGAACATTAATGGATTTAATCAAAACATGCATATTCATTTCATTATCATTATCAATTGAAAACAAACAAGTTCTACAAATAAGATTTGCAAATAAGTTCGCACTTAAATAGAGAAGAAACTACAAATACAAAGAAATAACATAATAAAAAGATTTCCAGCTTCGGGGAACTGGGATTTCATTCTTGATTTGCCGCTGAACTAGCCATCTTCAGAATTGCTCATCGAAATCCGTCTGATAATCTTTTGAACATCTGCTCTCGGTAAATCCCTCCATAACATTAGCTGCTGAACCCACATGACCGGACAATGGAGGATCGTTGATCTAGATACCCTGAGGCGTGACTGAGAACATGTTGGAGTGAAGCAGAGTTTGAATCTTTCTCTTAAGCACCTTGCAGTCTTCGGTTGAATGCCCCTGTGCCCCAACATGGTACTCATAGCGGGCGTTGACATCAAAACCTGACGGATGTGGATGAATATCTGGATCAGTCTGTGGAGGCAAATCACCACACATCACACAAGTCTGCAAGACATTGGTCAATACAGGTTTCGATGATGACAAATTACAGCCTTGGATAGATTGGAAATTATAAACTCCAGATCTACTAAACAGATGCAACGTATCACCTACCATATCCTTTTATACTTGTCTTAAAACTGTTGTAATAAATATACTATGTGTAGATAAAATACAATCATGACCAGAGGCATGAAAGACCACAAACTGATGAATTTTTGCAGGTTTGTAGAGCATGAGTCGACCATAGGGTCGGCGCATGCATCAGAGCACTTTTCCACTGGTCAGCGCACAAAGGCAATGAGTCGACCATAGGGTCGGCGCATGAAGGAAATATTTTCCAACGAGTCAGCGCATAAAGGCATGAGTCGACCATAGGGTTGACACATGAAGGAAATAGTTTTCAATGGGTCAGCGCACACCGACTGTATGGTCGACGCATACTGATGCATTTTCCAGATTTCCAAAAAACACAGGCCATGTGTCGACGCACAGACCTGCTGCGGTCGACCGTTCGCGCGGAAATCCTGTTTTTAAATGATTCCCTCTTATATTTGAAATACTGTTATGTCTATAATTGGGTTAGTACTATATATACTTGTTTAACCACTTGTGTCATATTAACATTTGATAATCTTTGATTCATGTGTTCAAAAACAAGAAAGAGTGAAATAGGTGTCCAAGATTCATCATCTTCATCTTCAACATCTCACAACACATCAATTATGCACAACCATTTTTGAAGTGCATTGTGAGTGATTCAAGGTGATAAGGTTCGAAGCTTCGATTGGGTAATCAAGTTCGGGTTGAAGCTTGTGACAGGTTCTTTCTTGAATAAAACCGTTAGGGTTTTACCCTCCAAGATTGGTTTGAATTTTGGGGGTTTTTGGACGAGATTCTCCATCAAGGGTCAACTGAGCGAAAGTGATTGTGAAGAGGTGTTCTTCACAAGTCTAGTAGCGGATTCAGTGATATTGAAGGGAAGATCTCGGGTTCGATTTGTTGCTGTTGAAGATCAGTCGGAGCCGAAGGTTTGAACAACAACGGGTTATTCAATAAGGTGGCTGGAATCGGAGGTCCATCAACAACAATCAGAGGACTTGATTCATCTTGAATCAAGGGGCAAGGAGTGAAAGCAACTTTCAACACATTGAGATTTCTGTTGTATATTTGCTGCTCAATCCTTGTATAAACTGTTACATTCAACTGGTGATATCTATAAAATCTATCTCAATTCTAGTTTTAGAATTAAGGGCAGACGTACCCCGAAGCGAGGACGACGGGGGAACTGCCTCACCAAATACTTGTCTTCTCTATTTTTTAGCATTTACGTTATAGCTTAAAATAAGTGATTTTTGTATAAGCACTATTGTCAAATTGTGATATCAATTGAGTAAGAGGTTAAAACTCTGTTTTTGACTCCAAAGTACAATAAGACATTGTACTAGGCTAGTTGGAATCACTTACTCAACATAAATATCACTTGGAGTGTTTTGCACACCAAGTGTTTGACAAATTGCTTGAACCAAAATTATCTTACTTGTGTATCTAGTTTTGGTTTGCTCTTTGAATCATTGGAACTAGGAATCCTAACAACTGAAGTAGATCATTGATAAGTGTGATTAGTGTTGTGATTCTATTTTCCATATTGTCATTAATCCAAAGGCTTACGCATATCCGATTTTCCAATAACCGTTCGTTTTAGACTATATTTTTCTCGGCCGCTTCCGCACTTAAAACAATTTTTCAAAACCAATTTTTAATTGGTAGCGCCGACTCAAATTTTAATTGGGGATCTATTCAACCCCCCCTTCTAGATTCGTGCCATAGTCTAACAAGTGGTATCTAGAGCTCCGGTTATTCGGTGCTTCAAATACAACATAGATAGAAAATGGCTAACGAACCAAAAGGGGCGTACAATAGAGCTCCCGTTTTTAACGGTGAAAATTATAGTTATTGGAAAGACTGTATGCAGGTGCATATAAACTCCATAGACAGAAAAATATGGAACGTTATCATCAATGGTCCAATAGAAATTACTATGACCAATGCGGATAACGTAGTTGTGCCAAAGCCCGAAGCACAATGGACCGATGACGATGAGAAAAAATACAATTATGATTGGAAAGCCAAAAATATCTTAATCTCCTCATTAGGTGTAGATGAATACTATCGTGTATCCCATTGTCTTACTGCTAAGGCCATGTGGGATTCACTACAAATAGCCCATGAGGGGACAAACGATGTTAAGTTGGCTAGAATCAACACATTAACACAAGAGTTTGATCTCTTTTTCATGGAGCAAGGGGAAACCATTGCTGACATGCAAAAGAGATTTACTCATCTCATCAATCGTTTACATTCATTAGGTAGGCCTGTCTCCAATGATGTTGCTACTAATAAGATTTTAAGATGTCTTAACAGGGAATGGCAGCCAAAAGTGACCGCCATCAAAGAAGCACATGATCTTACCTTATTAGACTTGACAATATTGTTTGGCAAACTACAAGAGCACGAACAGGTACTCTTGAGCCTAGACCAATGCGAAAAGATGGAAAATAAAGACAAAACGAAGGTGAGTGAAAAGAAATCGATAGCTCTCAAGACTTCCTCCTCGAAGTCTCAAGCAAAAGAGCAAAGTGATTATTCCTCAAGCGACGAAGAAGAAGAGGACAAGAGCGAAGATATGGGGTTGTTTGTCAAACGGTATAACCGTTACATGAGAAAGAACGACATCCAACATTCCGAGAAGAACTTGGTAAACTTCCGGAAACAATTGAGGTACTCCAAGGATGATGACTCAAAAGGTAAAAAGACTAGAGGGACATGCTACAAGTGTGGAAATCCCGGTCACTACAAACCGGACTGCCCGATGAACAAAAAGGGAAAGGAAAAGGAATCATCAAAGTCACACAAGAAATCATCAAAGCCTAGGAGAGCGTACATAGCTTGGGAAAGCGACAACGACTCTTCCTCCTCTGATGAAAGCTCTAGTGATGAAGAAGAGTCCGTGAATCTATGCCTCTCCGCTCATTAGAAAAATAAGAAAAAATAGGTACGTCATTCTAAATATGATAAGTCCTCAAATATGTCGCATTTAGAATTACAAACCGCATTTAATGCCTTACACAATGAAGCAATTGAAGCCTTCAAGAAACTTGCCTCTAATAAAAGAATTTTTACGTATTTAGAGCACAAAATTAAAGAGTCCGAAAAGAAATTAGAGGACCTTAAGGCTTCCATTGTGAAATGCAATGAATCGGATTGTAAGGACAATAGAAATCCTTTCGACTTTGGGTGTGATACTTGTCATATTTGGCAAGGTGAGTTTAGAAACCTCAAGGCCAAATTAAACAAGGCACTTGAGCCTAAAATTACACTTTCTATTGATAAAAAGGATTTTAGAAAAAGTATGATTAACCCATACCAAAAATATGCATATGTAATTAGGGATCAAGCAAGTAAAAGTGATTCTAAAGTCGATTTTGCATGCTTATATTGTTGCAAAAAAGGCCACTCCATTGGTAAATGCCGATTTAGGATATTTCTTGTTCCTAAAGGCATCTACCAATGGTTGCCCAAACGCAACCATTTTGTCGCTAACCTATTAGGACCCAATACGCCATTGGGTACCTCCTTGTGCTAATTATGTTTTGATAGGTGAAATGTGTCGAGACCACCGAGAGAAGATGAGTTCTCGACAGTGGGTGCTCAAGACACATGTCTAGAGACATATCCTTATTCATAGACTTTGTGGCTAAGAAGAAAGGGTATGTAACTTATGGTGATAACAACCGCAGAGCAATACTAGGTAAAGGTAGTGTAGGTAATCCCGCCTCTACTATGATTTCCGACGTGTTGCTTGTCGAAAACCTTAAACATAATCTGCTTAGCATTAGCCAATTATGCGACAAAGGATACAATGTATCTTTTTCAAAAGATTGTTGCAAAATTGTGCATGAAAATGATATGAAGAATATGTTTAATGGTTTTAGAGTAAACAATGTATATATGCTTGACTTAAATGAAGTATCATTAACAAGCAACAAATGCATCATAACTATGAATGAAGACTCATGGCTATGGCATAGGCGTTTAGCGCATGTTAACTTTGACTTACTCAATAAGGTAGTCTCAAAAGACCTAGTCTTAGGACTTCCCAAAGTAAAGTTCACCAAGGATCACCTTTGTGATGCTTGTCAAAAAGGGAAGCAAACGAGGATCTCATTTAAATCCAAAAAGATGATTTCAACAACGAGACCTCTTGAACTTCTTCATATGGACTTGTTTGGGCCGTCTAGGATCAAAAGTCTAGGAGGAAACTATTACGGGTTCGTAATAGTGGACGACTTTTCTAGGTTTTGTTGGACCATCTTTTTAGTAAGTAAAAGTGATACATTTGCCGCTTTTGAAAAGTTTGCTAAGCTTTCCCAAAATAAGTTAAATACAAACATAGTGTCAATTAGAAGCGACCATGGAGGTGAGTTTGAAAATCACTTATTTGAAGAATATTGCGATAACCATGGTATAGATCATAACTTCTCCGCTCCACGCACCCCTCAACAAAACGGGGTTGTGGAGCGTAAAAACCGTATTTTAGAAGAATTGGGAAGAACAATGATTAACGAAAGTGGTTTACCGAAATATTTTTGGGCCGACGCCATTAGTACGGCGTGTTATGTTTTGAATAGGGTGCTTATTCGCCCCATTCTAAATAAAACACCGTATGAACTTTTAAAAGGGCGAAAGCCAAATGTTTCTCACTTGCATGTGTTTGGATGCAAATGTTTTGTATTAAACAATGGAAAGGAAAACATGGGCAAATTTGATTCCAAAGCCGATGAAGGTATCTTCCTCGGATACTCTCAATCGAGTAAAGCATATATAATATATAATAAACAATTACTTGCTGTAGAAGAGTCTGTGCATGTTACGTTTGATGAGTCCTATCCGAGAAATGTCGGAAAGGATAGTGTTGTTCATGGTGCAGGTACATCCATAGAAGACATACTCAAAAGTGGCGAGACGGGGATTGATCAACCTGACAAAGTCAAAGTTGAGGAGGATAAGGATGTACACCATGATGTAACAGAGGAAGTTCATCCGCCTTCAAACAATGATCTCCCTTAAGCTTGGAAGTCATCAAAAGACCATCCAATTGAAAACATTCTCGGAGACATCACAAAGGGTGTAACAACTCGATCGAAGCTAAGTAATTTTTGTTATCACTTCGCATTCGTTTCACAGATGGAACCTAAAAACCCTAAGGAAGCCCTACTCGATGAACACTGGTTTTTGTCAATGCAGGAGGAACTGAATCAGTTCACTAGAAATGAGGTTTGGGACCTTGTCCCTCCTCCACGAGGTCATCGAGTAATCGGCACCCGATGGGTGTTTAGAAATAAACTGGACGAGAACAGAGTAATAACTCGCAACAAGGCGCGGTTAGTCGCGCAAGGGTATAACCAAGAGGAAGGCATCGACTATGAGGAAACTTATGCGCCGGTTGCCCGACTCGAGGCTATACGCCTTTTACTTGCTTTCACTTGTGCGAAGGATTTTAAGTTATTTCAAATGGACGTCAAAAGTGTGTCCCTTAACGGGTTCATAAATGAAGAAGTCTATGTTGCTCAACCACCTGGTTTTGAGTCTCATGAGTATCCTGATCATGTCTACAAACTGAAAAGAGCTTTATACGGTCTTAAACAAGCTCCTAGAGCTTGGTATGAGAGACTAAGCAAATTTTTACTTGATCAAGGCTACTCAAGAGGAAAGGTTGATACTACTCTCTTCATTAAACGTCAAGGAAAGCACTTAATTCTTGTACAAATTTATGTTGACGATATCATATTTGGATCCACTAACATGAATCTCGTAAGAGAGTTTGCTGAGCTTATGTAGGGTGAGTTCGAGATGAGTATAATGGGTGAACTCACATACTTTCGCGGTTTGCAAATCAAGCAACTGAAGGAAGGAACATTCGTGAGCCAAACAAAATATTGTTTGGAGCTTCTCAAGAGATTTGACATGGCAAATTCAAAAGGCATAGACACTCCTATGCCAACATGTGTAAATATGAGTAAAGATGAAAGTGGTAAGAATGTTGAGGTAAAAAGGTACAGAGGTATGATTGGCTCGCTTCTCTATCTTACTGCTTCTCGTCCCGACATTATGTTTAGCATGTGTATGTGCGTCAGATACCAATCATGTCCTAAGGAATCCCACCTAAAATCTGTCAAACACATACTTTGATACCTATCTGGTACGCCGAAATATGGACTGTGGTCTTCCAAAGGTAATGATTGTTCATTGGTAGGCTTCTCCGATTCCGATTTTGCCGGTTGCAAATCGGATAGGAAAAGCATCAGCGGTACGTGTCACTTATTTTCAAATTCCTTGGTCAGTTGGCACAGCAAGAAACAAGTGTCCGTTGCTCTGTCAACAGTCGAAGCGGAATACGTAGCCGCCGGTAGTTGTTGTGCGCAAGTCCTATGGCTTAAACAATAACTATTGGACTTCAATTTGAAGCTAGAACATGTTCCAATATTTTGTGACAACATCAGTGCTATAAATCTTACCAAAAATCCGGTGTTACATTCGCGTACCAAACACATAGAAATTCGACACCATTTTCTGAGGGACCATGTAGAGAAGGGTGCGTTGTCTTTGAACACATTGATACCAAAAACCAACTAGCAGACATTTTCATAAAGCCGCTAGCCACTGAGCCCCTCTTTCATATCCGTCGAGAACTTGGTATTCTCGACATTTCTGATCGGGTTTAACAATTACTACGTTCATAATTAATCTATTTACAACTACGCTTTTGTACTACTAACAAGTTTAGCTTTTGTTGCAAGTACAAATATGTGGTTAACAAGTGTGGTCGGTATAGAGGTGATATTGCTCCTTTCTCTCTCTCTTTATATCTCTCTCTCTAAACATTCATGACTTGAAACTAAGCATATCGTTTGACAATCATGGTAATTATATATGTCTATGACTTTTGCTGCTAATACTATGTGTGTTGAATGCAAATTATATTGTGAAAGGGTGAATAGGCATGATAAATAGGCAAGTGTGGCATTCTGCATAATATGAAACTGAAAAATTGGGTTTTTGAAGGTTATGAGTCGACCTAAACAGGACAACGGTCGACGCATGCTGTAGAATTTCAAAATTATCAAAAAACACACAGTATGCGTCGACGCATGCAGGGGCTATGGTCGACGGCTCGCGCAAAAACCCATAATTTTTTTGAAAACCGTTCCATTTTCTCTTCTTCTCCATTTAATGTGCTGTCAACTTTTGTTATGATCTGATATTGCATTTGTCTTGTAAATTGCATCTAGGCATCTATTGTGTCCTCTTGTCTCCTCCCTCTTACCAAAAACCCTAAAACCTCTCTCTATTAAAGGGAATAGTCTTCATCTTCTCCAAAATCATCCTCAACTACTCTCTTCAAAGTTCATCTATACAAAATCTCCAAAAATCATCATCAATGGCTTCTCTTTTTTGCAAAAATACAGGTAAGAGATCTAGGGCCTCATCATCATCTGCTTCAGTCCCCAATACTGCTGTCTCACTAGTTCATCCGTCTGCTGTTGAAAACTTCAACAAGAATCTCAGCAAAAGAGCAATCGTTCCATAACATGCCTTCTACCAGGCAACGACGGAGCGCTTGTATCTCACCCAAATTCTGTCTCTGCTGGAGGTTCAGGGGTTCTTCAATTTTCTGGAGTGCAACACAAAGTATAGTGAGGATTTGGTCCGGGTGTTATACACAAATCTGCGTGGTAACTTTCAAGGTCAATATTTCCACACTTTTGTCGGCAATAAACTGGTAAACATAAATTCTGAAGTCTGGAACAAGTATTTTGATTTGACTGTCGATGTTGATGCACCACCTCTTCATGAGGTAACGGACACTCGTATGGTGCCAGGGTATGAGTTTAAGAGCGTTTGAATGACATGCTCAAAAGACCCTATCCAGATGCCATTGTCAACAATGATGCCTTTCCTAGAACGGTCACAGCCGGGAAACTCCAAACAGGGGAGCGCATCCTTCAGTGGATTGTCGCTCGCATCCTACGACCTAAAAAAGGTGGACTGTCCCGTGTCGAACAAGCTGAGGTACATCTCATCTATATATTGAAACATAGGATCAAAATAAACTGGCCATACTATATTGCAAGCAGGATTTTTGCTCTGAGAGACTCAAGTAGAGGCACTGCTCTAGCCTCTGGGTCGTTTATTTCGAAAATTCTTGCTGCAGCAAATGTTGTATACCCAACATTTCCTTGTGTTTCAGTCCCCTCTGACAAATAATTTAGCACCAAAACCCTTGCCATGACGGGGTATTTTTGGTGTGATGAACGACGATCATACAGATTTGTCCGTCGAGCCAATATTCCTCGGGTGACTCATGACAGTTCCGATGACAGCTCTAAAGAGGAAAGTGGAGAACAAGGTGAACAGGACGATGATGAAGAAAATACAGCTGCAGAGGTACAAGAACCTGTCTGTGAGGCGCAAGACTATCATCAATCGCCAGTTCAACATGCGTCTCCAAATACCGATTGGCTCCAGCATTCAGCTCCATCTGAAGAACAAGAAGAAGGTTATACAAATAAGGGATGGGGTGAATGGCAATACACAGGCTGGACTACCCTGGGTAGATTCTATGACCCATATCACGGCTACCCTCAAGACTATCAACCTTCCCATCACTCATCACCTCCTCCACCATCGGACAACTCTGAAGTAATTAATATGCTGCAGTCCATGCAGTTAGATCAACAAACCTTCATGAGGAGTCAAGATACGCAAATGGAGGAGATCAGAGCTGAGCTTCATACTTAAAATGAAAGGTTAAATTCATTTTCGACTCGGATGGACGCCCGTCTTGAAGCTCTTGTTGCATCGCATGAAAGGCAAGACCTGGAAATCACCGACTCTCTTCATCACCTCAACATGTCCGTAGAAGCATTTCTGGACTTCTCAGACCCTTACCGCAATCCCGATACTGCATACCGGGGGAGGGGCCGAGGTCGGAGTTGGGGATATTAGTTTCATAGTGGCATATTTGTTTCTTCTATGTACTTTTCCTTTTTCCGTGTTATGTTTGCCTGAATATTCACCTATTTGCATGTTCTCTTAATTATCTATTAATTCAAGTTACTTTTGTTCATTATCATTCTTATGTGTGAAGTTTGGTAATTAACTATCACTTATTGTATGTTTTCTGTTAATTGATGCGTTCTCCTTCTCTTTTTGATGTTGTCAAAGGGGGAGAAGAACATGTAGCAAGCCAGCACCAAAGCCAAGTCAGGATATTAACAACAGTTGATGGTTGTTTGTTCTGCAGCCTTATATTACAAAAGAAAGGGGGAGCTTGTGTATACATTGCATATTGGTTGTTTTGGTTGTATACAGGTTGTCATCATCAAAAAGGGGGAGATTGTGGAGGCAAATCGCCACACATCACACAAGTCTGCAAGACATTGGTCAATACAGGTTTCGATGATGACAAATTACAGCCTTGGATAGATTGGAAATTATAAACTCCAGATCTACTAAACAGATGCAACGTATCACCTACCATATCCTTTTATACTTGTCTTAAAACTGTTGTAATAAATATACTATGTGTAGATAAAATACAATCATGACCAGAGGCATGAAAGACCACAAACTGATGAATTTTTGCAGGTTTGTAGAGCATGAGTCGACCATAGGGTCGGCGCATGCATCAGAGCACTTTTCCACTGGTCAGCGCACAAAGGCAATGAGTCGACCATAGGGTCGGCGCATGAAGGAAATATTTTCCAACGAGTCAGCGCATAAAGGCATGCGTCGACCATAGGGTCGACGCATGAAGGAAATAGTTTTCAATGGGTCAGCGCACACCGACTGTATGGTCGACGCATACTGATGCATTTTCCAGATTTCCAAAAAACACAGGCCATGCGTCGACGCACAGACCTGCTGCGGTCGACCGTTCGCGCGGAAATCCTGTTTTTAAATGATTCCCTCTTATATTTGAAATACTGTTATGTCTATAATTGGGTTGGTACTATATATACTTGTTTAACCACTTGTGTCATATTAACATTTGATAATCTTTGATTCATGTGTTCAAAAACAAGAAAGAGTGAAATAGGTGTCCAAGATTCATCATCTTCATCTTCAACATCTCACAACACATCAATTATGCACAACCATTTTTGAAGTGCATTGTGAGTGATTCAAGATGATAAGGTTCGAAGCTTCGATTGGGTAATCAAGTTCGGGTTGAAGCTTGTGACAGGTTCTTTCTTGAATAAAACCATTAGGGTTTTACCCTCCAAGATTGGTTTGAATTTTGGGGGTTTTTGGACGAGATTCTCCATCAAGGGTCAACTGAGCGAAAGTGATTGTGAAGAGGTGTTCTTCACAAGTCTAGTAGCGGATTCAGTGATATTGAAGGGAAGATCTCGGGTTCGATTTGTTGCTGTTGAAGATCAGCCGGAGCCGAAGGTTTGAACAACAACGGGTTATTCAATAAGGTGGCTGGAATCGGAGGTCCATCAACAACAACCAGAGGACTTGATTCATCTTGAATCAAGGGGCAAGGAGTGAAAGCAACTTTCAACACATTGAGATTTCTATTGTATATTTGCTGCTCAATCCTTGTATAAACTGTTACATTCAACAGGTGATATCTATAAAATCTATCTCAATTCTTGTTTTAGAATTGAGGGCAGACGTACCCCGAAACGAGGACGACAGGGGAACTGCCTCACCAAATACTTGTCTTCTCTATTTTTCAGCATTTACGTTATAGCTCAAAATAAGTGATTTTTGTATAAGCACTATTGTCAAATTGTGATATCAATTGAGTAAGAGGTTAAAACTCTGTTTTTGACTCCAAAGTACAATAAGACATTGTACTAGGCTAGTTGGAATCACTTACTCAACATAAATATCACTTGGAGTGTTTTGCACACCAAGTGTTTGACAAATTGCTTGAACCAAAATTATCTTACTTGTGTATCTAGTTTTGGTTTGCTCTTTGAATCATTGGAACTAGGAATCCTAACAACTGAAGTAGATCATTGATAAGTGTGATTAGTGTTGTGATTCTATTTTCCATATTGTCATTAATCCAAAGGCTTATGCATATCCGGTTTTCCAATAACCGTTCGTTTTAGACTATATTTTCCTCGGCCGCTTCCGCACTTAAAACAATTTTTCAAAACTAAATTTTAATTGGTAGCGCCGACTCAAATTTTAATTGGGGATCTATTCAACCCCCCATTCTAGATCCGTGCCATAGTCTAACATAGTCTTCTTTGGCACTATCAATCCACCTCTGATCAAGTCCGACAATATCTGACTGTACGACAACGGCAGCTGAGTGAAATGCCTCTTTGGCTTCCTTGGTCTTCGTCGGGCGTGCTGAAGCGGCTGATGATGGTATGAATGTTGAATCTGTAGGGAAGCAGATATTTAATACACAGACCTAACAGGTTGCTGACTCTGAATACTCGAAACGGCTGAAAACTGAATCTGAGGTAATGGAGATATTGGGATAGCGTTACTTTCTTTCTCCCATTCCTCTTTAGAGCTGACAATTGATTCGCTTTCATAAACAGAGCTATCCGAGATGTCTCGAATCTTTCCACTCTTGATTCCGCTCTCAATACGTTCTCCCGATATCACCAAGTCAGAAAAGTTCACTACCTTACCACCAATCATCTTATCAAAGTATGGACCTTGCAAGGTATCCACAAACAGGTCAACCAATTCTCTGTCCAGAAGTGGTGGTTGAACACGAGTAGCTATCTCTCTCCATCTCTGCACATACGCTCTAAAAGATTCATTGTCCACATGCGATAGGTCTTGTAACTGCATGCGACTCGGAGTCATGTCGAGATTGTAATTACACTGCTTCACAAAGGCATTAGCTAAATCTGACCATGAACGGATGCAACCACTCTCCAACTGCATGTACCAACTCAACGATTCCCCACTTAGACTGTCTTGGAACAGTGAATCATAAGCTTGTCATCGTGGACATATGAGGTCATTCTCATGCAAACATCACCAAATGCTGCTTCAGACAACTATCTCCTTTGTACTTCTCAAAATTTGGCGTCTTGAACTTCGGAGGCATCACAAGGCCTAACACCAAACACATGCTTGAAGCATTCAAATTAAGAGTATCCCGACTCATCAAGGTGTCAAGTTTTTCATCCAACAGACATATCTTCTCATAAACTCAACAGTCTGTGGGTTCTTAGGATTAATCTTCGGAACAACCCTTCGAAGATCTGGTACAGGGAAAGTGAAATTCTGATAATCCGAGTTATGAAGAGAAGATGAATCCATATCTCTGACAATAGTATGCTCTCCAACAAGAATCTGCGCCGACCGAGCTTGAGCAACATGGTTCACTAGAGTCCTCTGAATATTGGCCTCTCCCCTAGTCATAGCTATCATAGCTTCCATGAGCTGATCCAATTGATTCTTCATCAATTCAAAGGATCAAAGATCCCACAAAGCACTGAACAACTGCTGCGCTGCTGACTGGACAAGTTCAAAAGTTCGCTCTGAAGAGAAAACCAAAATACCGGGTAGGTTGGAGGTCAAGTTTCCTGCATAACCTAATCCCTCTCACATGTATGGACCTAAACTGATAAGGTTCGGCATCCTATGCGGGCGTCAGCGTCACAGACTTTCGAGAAACAATGATACGTTCACCATTTCTGGTTTGGCATCATAGTCTAACGAAGCGGCCTCACTTAGCTGACTCCCAAGTGATCGGTCTCCAGAGTCGAAAGCTTTCAGATCCAACATCTCCGTCCTGGCCAGCAGGATGAGATGCCTTCAAAGAAAACCTCGTCTGAATGCAGATTTCGTGGGGACTAGTGCATGCTTCCATACAGGTCCATCACTACTTTCCACTTCTAATGCTATGTGTATCCTCAAGCCTGGGTTTTGGCTTATCTCTCAATAGATCAACCACCCAACAGCACAACAGCAACAGATAATAATAAAGGTGCGAAAATGTAAACAGAACAATGTACAAAATACAACACACAAATATACAGATACACACCCAAAGACAAGCAAACAAATGCTAGGATTGACTCACATAGGGGATGGGAAAATGTTCCCCAGCAGAGTCGCCAGCTGTCGCATCGCTGCAAAGAGTGGTCGGCAATGACAGAAGAGTCGCCACCGTTCGTTATTTCTCCCAAAGAGAGGGAAAGGAAACGATCAGAGAAAACCTACGAAAAAGGGAAAAGACAGGTCATCGCAACCAAATCTTGGGTTCGGGAGTCGATTACGCAAGGGGAAGGTATTAGCACCCCTCACGTCTGTCGTACTCGACGAGATCCATGCTTGTTGTCTAGTCTATGGGTGAAAAACAATCTATCTACGACGTTGTTGCACCCTAATTTTTGACCTTAAGACCCCACCTCTTTGTGCTTTCTCTTTCTTTCTTCCTTCATTTTTACTTTTGCATGTATGTTTATTATGGATAACCAGTTTGTGCAGATGCGGTAATTTCAAGAAGAGATAATATTCATTCTCGCAGCCGATTAGTTCAGAGAATGACCGTTTGCGCCTGACTCAAAGAGTTCATAGGATTCCCCGGTTTCGAATCATCTTTTTTTCATTTCAACTGTTTCTTTCATGAGTTCTGGAGCAAAGGCTCAAGCATCTCCTTATCAAAGATCAACGTTTCTCCTCAAAATTTAATAGAGATTACAAAAGTCGATCATCATCTCGGGAGAAAGGGTTTTAGATTTTGGTTGGTTTATGATCAATGTGTTACGGAGTTCGGATAAGAGGTCTCAAATCAAGTACTCAAGAAGTTCTTAAAATGGAATCCGAGATTCATTATCTTTTCTACCATTTAATTTCGAGTTGCAAACATCGCCCATCTGGAAAAAGGGGGTATACCCCACAAAAGATGATATCACACTAATTACACTAATAAGTGGCTTTGAATCCCCGCAGTGCGTAAGAGTTTGGTTTTTTCTCCTATAATGTATGCTTAAGGAACAAGACTCCCCGCGAGGTTACTAGGGTAAAGCTGATGTTTACGTCTTTGGGCATCTGTTTGGAAAAAGAGGAAACTTGAAGAAGTTCACGCCAGTTGAATAACTGGTGAAGTTGAATAACTAGTGAATAAGAGAATATAAGTGAATATTCTAACTCAGTGTGCAAAATGCAAGTACAGGATTATCATGAGTAAATACTCCTTTTTGTGTTGTTTACACTTTTGTACCTACTGCTACACAAGACGAATGAGCAGGTCCTTACAAATTACATCTTTAATACCATAACACGAGGACTATGCAAACAAATAGCTAAAGGCTACACTGAGACTCTTCACATTTTGATGGAACGAATGTCACTACAGCTACTACATCTGGAAAAGACGGTGTCGGCAAATCTACAACTGCTGCGAATTTATTTATTACATTTTGCTAGGGGTGTTGAGCCAAGTTTGGTACAATTTGTGACGTGTGGTCACTAACCGGCGGCACCTTTTCTTTGGGCCAAAGTGGCGAGAGTTGAAGCAAGCTGTCAGCCATGATCATGGTTCTCTGCAAAATACAAAAAGAAGAAATCAGTCGCAAATATTTGGTATTTGCCAATATTCCCGAAACTAGAAGCTGACACTCAAACTCCTCAAGACAAAGGAAACATACGCGAGCTGAGAAGAAAGTGCTCAACCAAATCAGCAAGTCGAATTCGTTCCTCACCTCAGAACTGAAAGAGATTCACTTGGCCGTATGCAAATCGTCCATAATCATTGACCTGCAACAAACCAAGTATTCGGAAATTCCATAGAACATAAGCATTATCAGACGTTAATTCAATTCAACTCCGAGTATTTCTTTCCAGGCATTGGTTCTTAAACTACAACAGATGGAAAACAGTGGTAAGACTTTGCGACAGTGTGAAAATTTAGAAGTATAGAGCGATATCATCACAGCTTACCCCTAAAAACCTTTAGTATTTAATTCATGTCGACGCGTTTGATACCTGGACGAAATTACTACAACAATTAGGTTTTTCCGGATGACCAAAACAACGATTAACGGGAAGCATATGACAATACAAGCCTAAGGAATTACCGCAACTACAATAGCTTAGCAGTAGTAGCATCAACAGAACGAGTTAATCGACGAGGCCCACGCAGACGGGAACTTGCCCAAGTAGCTCAGCTCACTTACATCTGCAATAATGCCATTACAAAATCAATTTCGCCAGCATATAGAAATCAAGTGTTGTTTACAAGAATGGAACCCAAGTTTGAAAGGGAATTCACAACACCAATGCAGCCTGGCCTCATTATCGGCATGCTATACCTCGAAGGCGTGTGAAGCCCACACTGCAGGATCGCTAAACACATGTAACCATCAGGCCAATGATTGAACCAACATTTCATCATCCACGAGCATCATCAAAATAATAACCTGCATTTGACCTGCAATGTGAAACAAGCACCAACATAGACATATTAAGTGCTCAGAGGTACATGGATTGGAAACCCCACAATTATTGGCCACGGTGACATAGATTACACTAATGGATATGTTAGATTGGATTACCACAGAGGAGTCTCAACCAATTGTGGAGAGACGTAAATATTTGAGGTCGTCCCTTGGACTAACTACGGGCTCCGTGTTGGTACTCGATATGTTTTGTTGGATTGTTGAAGTCCCTTCCGCAAATGCATTATTACGGCGATGATTTTCAAGTTGTCAGCTTTGTCAAAGGCGTCAGAGCACTTCCACCATTACCACCGGGTGAACGCGAGACTACTATGGTGTTTGATTTATCTTACGGCGTTTACCTACATCTGAACAAATAACAGAGATTCAGTGACTGCAATATTAGAGGGTAGACAATATCAAAAGACATCCGCATACCAGCAACCAAGACGATCAATACGGCAACAGGCGTCCATCCCATTCTTGTTTGGAAGATAGTAGAGTACAGAATCATAACCGAACCTGTTCCTGAAATAGAGAGATTATCAGTTATTCAAGCTAACAGTTAAACCAATTCAGATGTCTCCCAAACACATTGGTGTGCGGATATGACAACCTTGCTCTATACCTCACCGTTCCGCGAGTTCCCTGTGTCTCTCCCGTTTTCACCTGCAGAATAAGATAGGTTAGTGAAGTTATCAGCTCAGTACAATACTTTCTACCGAACAAAGAACGAAAGGAGACTACAATCTAGCAGAAGTCGTGGCCATGCTAATCCTCTTTCCTGATTTAAAGCCATCCAAAATCATCTCTGTTGAACATGATAATGAAGCACCTTTGCGCCACCGACATATCTTGCACACGAAGTAGACATCGTCCCTTGTTATGATGAACATATCCTTCCAACTGAAACATGTTAGCACCCATCACCTATGGAGTTTGGATACAAGAACAGGAAGAAAAGTTGGTGTCATATCGTCATCAAGCAATCTCTAAACTAGCAATCCTTGGAGTTCTTCATGGAACCGAACGCACATCTGGAAAAACCGTGAAGTTAGCAAGAAAGCACAACATACAAAAAGTATACGATGTATCAGGACTGTCATCATTGTAAAACACTTCAAAAATCATGATTGCACGTGGAGATTGGAACAAATCAAAACAATCAGGCAATGCTTGAATTAAAATGTCATCATCATTGAAAAAACATGTCCAATGGATTTTCCTTCCAAAACAAGAACCCGACATGATTGGGTTTAAAACAGAAGGTGCAAAACATGTTTTGAAAGGTATTGAACAAAATCAAGCATGTCAGAATAAGTTTGGAAAGGTTTCAATTTAGATTCCAAAAGGTTCAAACAAGATAAGCCGAAAAAGGAAAACAAGATTTCGGTGATTAATTTAAAATCAAGGGTTGGTCTCAGTTGGACCTATAAATCGGCCATTCATAACATTCAAAAGGGGATAGGCAGAAATTGATAGACATCATACAAAAACCATACCACATCAAAAGTAAAATTCAGCAGCCCAGAAACTCGCCAGAATCTCCCAAATCAAAACACCAGAACAAAAACAAACAAAGAAATCCACACAGAGTCATTCTCATAACACAAAAAAAATCCACGATAGTACACACCAAAAAACCAGTCGAACATACACACGCAGAAGAAGTGCAGAATTATCAGAGTCCAAACCAACATCCCAAATCGAAAAAACCTAAATACAGAGGAGAGAACTTATCTTTCTTCCAACCTTCACCAGAGTTCGCCGAGCCTGTTCTCAACGACCCGCCGGAGAAACTCAAACCCCCGTCATTTTCACATCCGTTGGTTTCATCATCCACCTCCTTCGTAAACTCGCCACAAAAGCTCCGATTTGAACCCCCACAAAAAAAACCAACACGCGGTAAGGTTTTGATATCATCATTAACTTTGTTTGATTATTCTGGTTTGTGTTTCAGTTAAAGTGGAAGAGGGAGATCGAAAATCGAAGAACAGAGATTAAACAAATAAAAAGCGGAGAGGGAATAAAGATGAGAGAGCGATCAGAGGCTCGCAATGAAGGAGAAGAAATGGCTAGATTGAAGGCGAGGAAGGGGATGAAACGAAAGAAAGTAGATCGACGGGGATTTTTTGATTTGGGGATTTGGGGATACACTAGGGTTTTACGTTCTTTCTGCTCTCTTTGTAATTTTTTTTATATTGTATTCTGTACACGTGCACACAAAACACTTATCATGCACCCTCACCCACTCGGCCTTTAGATCCCCAACAGATCTAATCTAATGGTCGTACCCATATAGCCCCACCGTAAGCCCTATGCGCGCACCACACTAAATCATCCGTTAACCACCCTTAGACCTCTAATCTGATTTGATTAACATATAACCTGTAATTAACCTAATTGATTAGTTAGATAATTAGACTCTTTTAAATCAGCCACTTTATATAAGTCCCTTTATTCTAATTAATCCTAAAAAGAATCTATTTAAAATTAATCCCTTTAATCAACTTTTCATTTATGTTTCTAAACTAGTTAACTTATTCATTTTATTTAATCAACTTTTTTTATTTAATAAAACCAACTTATTTCTATTTCACTCAATTTATTTTGTTTAACGTCATTTTATTAGATTTAATAATACTTTTCACCATAAAACCTTTTCTAAATAATAAGATAATTAATTTATAAAATTATAATTTATTCTCTTCTTAAATAATACAAGGACAATATTTTCATATAATTTAAATGATTGGTATGTTTTTTTTATAATAATAGTTAAAACCTAAAAAAAAAAACTCTTTCTCAAGTAAACTAAGTTACATTTATTTGATTTACGACAACTTTTATGAAAAATAATAAACCATTTCTTTTTTTAATAAGATAAAATAAAACTCAAATATTTTTTTAAAAAGAAATCCTTCGATTTAAGGTCCCCCTTTAGAATTGACTTATTACTTAAAACATTTATCTAAAACTATAAATCAATTCAACATCTTCCTAAAAAATCAATTCAAATCTCCCTAACTAAATCAATCTATCATATAAAAACAACTCAACATTCCCCCTTAAAATCAATTCTACTAAATAATGAACCAACACCGCCGCTTAAAATTAATCGTGTACACTTCGCTTCCGATTCCACAACGCACATTCACATACACAATTCTCACTTACACCTTAGCGCTTTCATGCGTGTGTATGGTTTATTTTCCGCAATTTATTCTCCGCAATTTAACATTACCGTCATTTACATTTTCTCGTCCGTCCAAAGGAAAAACCTACACATGAGTCAACACTTGTGTGTAGTGCACATCATTTGCATCATTCTCCCACATGATCCTTGATCCCATTCAAGTTGATCTCTAGGATAGATCCTACCCCATAGGAAGGACCATTCTCTTTATAACATAGTAAAACAAAACAATCAACTCAAAATAACAAATATTCAAACGCATTAGAGAAAGATGCCAAATCATCTTAAGCGAGATAGAATCTCCACCCCACAACAATACAATCAATACCGTAGGGACTTTGCCTTAAGAGAGATAGAGGCGTACATCGTCGATCAATATCCGAGTACTTGAGCCCTTCTCTTAAGATGATGCAAAGACTATTTTCCTACAATTTGTGGCGGTTAAATCTCTCTTAAAATGATAACTCGTCTTTTCTCCTAAAATCAATCAATTAACTACCTTAAACCTGTAGGAACTTTGACCCAGTCAAAGAACTCCTCTTACCCTTTAGGGGAACTACAGATACTCTGATTCCACTCCCGTAAGGATATGTAGGCATAAGATGCGACATCTTATCGAGTATACTTAGAAGTAAACCCCCTAGGCCTTTCAACCTTTAAGCAAATAACACTTAGCAATAAACAAACATAAAACAAGAGGTTCCTATAGAGTACTACAAAAACTTAGGATGCTAGTACCTTCCCTAAGTTTAACCAACCCCCGAACCTAAAACTCTCTAAACCTTGCGTTTGCATTGCATTATGGGAATTTTGATCTTTATCCCTTCCTTTGAACAAATCAAAGTTCGGTTGCAAAATGAATATAAGATTCAAACTAATCAATAGTTTGGTATCCAAATTTCACCGCGACAGAAATGGCGACTTCACTGGGGATCCTATTGGGTTTCCCTAACTTGTTTTTTACTTGTTCATTGCGTTATATTTATTATTTGTATACTTGTTTATCTATTGCTTTTGGGCTAATATTTGAGTGGTGAGACAAAGTCCTACACCCGGACTTGAGTGAACTTAAGATAGGATAGTGATATGTTCGACGAGGCTTATAGGGAGTGAGTCCCGACTAAGTTGACTTTAAAATCCCGCTTACTTGAGACCCTTTTGAAAATGGTTCGGTTGAACGAGTTTAGTCGTGAAAACTTTTACTACTTTCAATTGGAGTCCATGATACTAAGGACCGTAGTTACCTTTAACCCCACTTTAGCCTTTATTAGGACGTAGTGCGAGCCTATGAGGGAGTAAGTCCCGAAATAGTGCTACACGATGCTACACTCAAAAGAAGTTCTCTTGATAATATTATTAATCCCCGAGTTAGTTGGGAAATTGATAATATCCGATAGACGGACTGATGATTTTGGGACCTCTTTAGAACCTTGTTATGCAGGTGTCATCCACCTCTAGTCCTTGTCCTTTGGGAATGGGTATACCATTGGCTCCATGCTCGTTGCAAACCTAGGACCTTTGTTTGTTTATCTTTGTGTGCCCTTATGTGCTTACTTGTGTTTGTTGCACTCATATAGCATCATATTGCATTGGTTTCATGGGATCTCGAGTTTTATTTATAAACACTACAGAGAACCATAAGGATTAGAAAAAACATATATATTTAATATTCTTTTAAGAGTCCTAGCTTGGATGACCTAAGGAAGTTAAGGGCGTCGATCAAAGAATCAAGCAAACTCAAAAGAAATAGAAGAGACTTCCATAGAAGTTCAAAATACCTTTATTAATATTGAAGATCCAAGCGAACAAGGGCTTCCTTCTACATTTTCCAACAAGGATTTATTTTCCTCTACCATATTACTCCCTAGAAGACGATTATGGACCACTTATCTTCAAGAAGATCCAAGTTGAGGAACAAACCAACAAGCACGATGAAGGACTTCCTTAGGACTTTATTAGCTTTTATTTAGCTATTGGGTCAAGACTCTTATGGGAATGTTCATTTGTAATCGATATCAAAAAGTAATAAACAAGTTTTCTTTGGTATTCATTAATATTTATAAATACTTGAGTTCCATGAAACCTTTTATTTTGCATTCTTGCATTTGCATTTGCATTTTGCATCAGCATAGCATCCTTTGCATTCTGGGGGGTCTCACTCTTGCTTCATCTTCACAGACAAGCTGAATCACCGATACAACACTCGAGCTAGTCAACGCTATAAGATGGATCAATTGGAACAAGAGAACAGAATGCTCCGTGACGAAGTTGCAAACCTGAAGGAAAATTTGGAAAGGTTGAATGGTACAGTTGAAGCTCTGTCTAACCAGTCTGCACTCAACAATCAAGAAGTTCAAGGGACCGTTATCTCTGAAGTAGTATCAACACCGATCCCAGTGGTGTCTACTGTTGCTGAAGTGACCTACAGTATGCCGCTAGGTTTCCCGTGGGGGATGCCTCCTTATTTCACTTCGGCCGGTTATCGTCCACTTGTTCCCGAGGTTCCTGTCGCAACCACTGTTCAAGCCGTTCCTGCAATTACTACTGTCATGACTACCGCACCTCCACATGTGAATACTACTCCATATGTCCTAAACGAACCAATTTTCCATAGGGTACCCAGTAAAACTGTGGGTTTGGAAGAAAGGATGGATGGTTTTCAAGACCAATTTTCCGAGATGCAGACAGAATTAAGAGCCCTTCGTGGAAAAGATTTGTTTGGAAAAAGTGCTTCTGACTTGTGCTTAGTTCCGAATGTCAAGGTTCCGCCAAAGTTCAAAGTCCCTGATTTTGAGAAATACAAAGGGAATACTTGTCCTCAAAGTCATCTCATCATGTATGCCAGGAAAATGTCTGCACAAACTGACAATGATCGATTGCTCATTCATTATTTCCAAGACAGTCTAACAGGCGCTGCACTCAGGTGGTATATGGGATTGGATATTGCAAAGATTCGAACTTTCAACGATCTAGGTGGAGCCTTCATCAAGTAGTACAAGTATAATGTGGACATGGCTCCTGACCGTGATCAATTGAGGGCTATGGCCCAGAAAGAAAAAGAGAATTTCAAGGAATACGCTCAGCGTTGGCGCGAGTTAGCCGCCCAAGTCGTACCACCATTGGAGGAAAAAGAAATGACCAAGATTTTTCTGAAGACTCTAGGACCGTTCTTTTATGAGAAAATGGTAGCGAGTGCATCCAATGACTTCACCGAAATGGTCAACATGGGAATGCGTTTGGAAGAGGGGGTTCGTGAAGGAAGATTAGTCAAGGAAGGGGGTGCTCCCAATAATGCTAAGAGGTATGAGAGTGGTTTTATAAAAAAGAGAGGACATGAGGCAAGTGTTATGCAGCAGGGGCGATCCAAGAGAGGATATCCGCCATCACATCAGATTGTTGTGGTTCATCAACCACAACATCAACAAAATCAGCAAAATCAACCATTCAACGATCAGAGTCGCGTACACAAAAGAGAAGACTTTGATCCCATCTCGATGACATACGCTGACTTGTTCCCATATTTGATTCAAAGAGGTCACATCCAGACGAGAGCTCCACCTAAGGTACCTAAGAAACTTCCGTATTGGTACAAAGCTGACAGATTTTGCCTATACCATCAAGATGCTCCAGGCCACGATACTGAGAACTGTTACGGTTTGAAAACAGACGTTCAAAGGTTGGTTAAGGATGGAATTTTATCCTTTAAGGGTTCCATTCCTTATGTGCAAGGTAATCCCCCACCTCATCATGGTTCGTCCTCCGCGAACATGATCCAAGGTTATTCGGGAAGCTCATACTAATATAGTGCCTGAAAATGGATCCGAAGGCGACACATCAGACAATTCTGCAAGCTTCTCCATTCCAAGCAAAAGACTGAATAAAATCCTACGAAGAGTTCATCAGGGTGTTTTCTTATGCGTATTTCATTTCTTTGATTACAAGCATGTTTGGCTTGTATGGTTTGTTTATTTTGAATAATTAATGCAATAAAATGTTTGTCTTGAAGAAATCCATTCGTTTCACTCGTAAAATGTTTTCCATAATTTATAACGCCTACTATACCCAATTCTCTCACTTTGGTGAATAATTGGAGGGAGGATGATGAAGTAAAACGCAGGATCTCTCGTTGTATGCTTTTGAATAAAAACCCTACTGATGATATGAGGCATTCTTGTTTCAAACCTCCTAAACACCATAAATATTTAACCTTTCGAACCTGGACGAAGAATCTGTCTCTCTTAAATCAAAACCTCGTTTTTAACCTGGGGCTGGGTATCAAAAAAGGAACATCTTTCAAGAAAATTGGGTGGGCACAAATATACTTTGACCCTTTATTTACAAATCATAAACTAAACCCATATATATAACCCATAAAGTCCTAATTGAAGTGAGGTTTAGTTCAAAAGCGTACTTGATGAGATATCGTTTCCTGACTCCTATGAGCTACACTCAAATTTAGTATCGGCCTTATAAATAAATTTAATTCATGTCCTAATTAGTGATTTTGGTCACTAGTCATGGTGATATCCTTTTCAAAAAAAGAAATTAAGCTTCAAGACAAACATGTATGTTGCATTAACAGTTTTAGAATTGACATTTCTGACTTGCTAGATTTGCCTGATATCTTAGAAAGATTACGTAAAGAAATCACCGATTAAAATTTGAAGACTTTACTGACCTGGGGAAAATTATTTTCCAAGAGGTTTGATCCATACAAGTTTGACTTTATCTATAACACAAGTTTGAAGACTCGGTTATACAGTCAATCAGGGGCAGTTACGTCGAGCTTCTACGAATCTCTCCAAGAGTTTGAAAACGGTGGGGCATTTGGACGCCATGTTTTCTGTAAAATCCTCTCGAGATGACCTTTTCTCCTTATGAACCATGCGACTTAAGGCATGTGAGAGTCAAAGAGAAACTCCAGTCGGTGACCTGAGAATTCCCAGTGAGCGGATTAGCTTCACCTCTCCAGCAAAGCGGATATCTATTTCATCCTCGTGAAGTTCCAACTCTGGTATTGCTCAACATTTATTTTAGCCAAGTGAAGTGGATATTTATTTATCCATGAAGGCTCTCCAAGTTATGAGTTGGACCCATTCCCCAATGGATATGTATTCTCATTTTCAACAAGATACCCATATTCCTCCTGACAATCCTTCAGTAAGATCAGGATATTGTTGTTCTCTATGTTTTAGGAAAGTTGTTGAAGCTTTGAAACAGGATTATGGTCTCATATTTGGTTCTCCACCCATCCCCAGCGGTGTTTCTATCTTCGAAGATTGGTCCGATTTTTGTTCCCCAGAAGGAATTCTAAAAGCAAGCTTACTTTCTCTAGGCGATGTTTGATATGTGAAGATGTGGTTTAAATTCCCAGGATGTTTTTCATCTCTGTTGTTAGCATATGCATAGCATATAGATAGATATCATGACATGCACATTTTGTTGCATCTCTTTGTGTTTGTTTTATTCTATCGCTTTGGCCGTGGTTATCCCCGAGCGACTGGGTGTGTGTTCTCCTTCCAAGTAGAATTGTCAGCCCTAGGCAGAAAAAGCGCAATACTTCTATTTTCCCACAGAGTTTGATCCTTGTGGAAGACGGTTGTTTTAGTCAAATCCTATTTGAGTTCACACCTCGATGGTCGAGTCTCGCTTGACAGTTTCTTTTCGGCTATTTCCTGAATTGAACTTCGATCCTTGACAATCACATTGTGGACATCTCTAACTTTTGAATGTGGATTAAGTGTGCATTTATTTCGCACTTGACTCCCCAGGAAGAGTTTTTATGAAGATAACTATTGAAGACAGATATTTCTCCAACAGCATTATCAGAAGCTTCTCAACAATTTACATCTGGACTGCAAGCACTCTCTTTATTTGAGCAACTCGTTTTGATCAGGACCTTGTTCAAAACGACAAATAACAGTCTCCCCAAGACAATCTGTCCACCCCCAGTGGATTTATCAGGTTTATCAATTCATCAAAAAGGCATTCCTCCGAAAATATGTCAGAGAAATGCATCGTAGACATTACAAATATTTCTCTTCATTTGAGAACTTACAAGGATACATATTTTACAGCTACAACAAAGATACTCCTCAGGAATGCATTCCCCAGTGAGCCTATCACACAAGCTTTAACTCCATCAAAGAGCATCTCTTCCGAGAAGTTCAGTGAATTTATTACAACTAGTCTCTCTTTATTTAAGAAGACATGTTTTGCTAATCAACCGGTCTACATTTCTTTTGAAGATCCCTGTTGAAGCTTTACAATCTCTAGTACATTTTGTTTTTGGTCAGACACCTTGGCTTAGGCTGCCATATGTTTGGTAGTAGGTGATCTCTCCGTCTTTGGGTTATTACCTTTGCTTAGGCTATCATATGTTTGATAGTAGGTAATATACCACCTGTTTTGGTCAGATACCTTTGCTTAGGCTGCCAAGATTGGTAGTAGGTCATCTTTCCTTTTGGTGTTCACCTTTTCTTAGGCTGTCATATGTTTGATAGTAGGTAACACGCATCTTTTGGTTGAATACCTTGGCTTAGGCTTCCATATGTTTGGTAGTAGGTGATCTCGACATCTTTTGGTTATTACCTTTGCTTAGGCTATCATACATTTAATAGTAGGTAATACGCATCTTTCTTTTGGTCAGACACCTTTTCTTAGGCTGCCATATGTTTGGTAGTAGGTGATCTTTCCTTTTGTTTATTACCTTATCTTAGGCTATCATACATTTAATAGTAGGTAATACGCATCTTTCTTTTGGTCAGACACCTTTTCTTAGGCTGCCATATGTTTGGTAGTAGGTGATCCCTCCTTCTGTTTATTACCTTTGCTTAGGCTATCATACATTTGATAGTAGGTAATATATCTTTCTTTTGGTTAGACACCTTTTCTTAGGCTGCCATATTTTTGGTAGTAGGTGATCTTTCCTTTTGTTTATTACCTTTTCTTAGGCTATCATACATTTAATAGTAGGTAATACGCATCTTTCTTTTGGTCAGACACCTTTTCTTAGGCTGCCATATGTTTGGTAGTAGGTGATCCCTCCTTCTGTTTATTACCTTTGCTTAGGCTATCATACATTTGATAGTAGGTAATATATCTTTCTTTTGGTCAGACACCTTTTCTTAGGCTGCCATATGTTTGGTATTAGGTGATCTTTCCTTTTGTTTATTACCTTTTCTTAGGCTATCATACATTTGATAGTAGGTAATACACCTTTCTTTTGGACATACACCTTTTCTTAGGCTACCATATGTTTGCTAGTAGGTGATCCCTTCTTCTGTTTATTACCTTTGCTTAGGCTATCATACATTTGATAGTAGGTAATATATCGTCTTTTGGTCAGACACCGTGGCTTAGGCTGCCATATGTTTGGTAGTAGGTGATCTCGTCTTTAATTTTATTACCGTTTCTTAGGCCATCATATGTTTCATAGTAGGTAATATTCCTTTCTTTTGGTCAGATACCTTTGCTTAGGCTGCCGAGATTGGTAGTAGGCCATCTTTCCTCTTCATGTTGCCATTTCTTAGGCTATCATACGTTTGATAGTAAGTAACATGTGGATATCTCTGTTTAGGCTGCCACACGTTGATAATGGGCTACCCTTCACCTTCAAGATCTCGTTTCCATGCCCAAGCTACTGTACTCCTGATGGTATTATTATATCTTATCTTCATTTTGGAGAACCCACAATGCTGATTGTTGTCTCTTCTCGTGGTGTCTCGTGTCGTTGAGTTCGCTCTCCGCATGTTATGTCCAGTTGTTCCCCTTGTGATGTCTTTTCCTCACAGAAGCTCTGTCTAGCATTTTTATATCATTACATATCATTTGCATTCGGTGGCATCTTAGGGCCAAAAATTTCGTGCAATGTTTGTATTTAAGTCCCTCCTATCTCGTCGAGACGAAGATTTCAATCTCCATATCTTCGAATAGGAGAAACTTAAATAGGGGCATCTGTTGCACCCTAATTTTTGACCTTAAGACCCCACCTCTTTGTGCTTTCTCTTTCTTTCTTCCTTCATTTTTACTTTTGCATGTATGTTTATTATGGATAACCAGTTTGTGCAGATGCGGTAATTTCAAGAAGAGATAATATTCATTCTCGCAGCCGATTAGTTTAGAGAATGACCGTTTGCGCCTGACTCAAAGATTTCCTAGGATTCCCCGGTTTCAAATCTTATTTTTTTCGTTTCAACTGTTTCTTTCATGAGTTCTAGAGCAAAGGCTCAAGCATCTCCTTATCAAAGATCAATGTTTCTCCTCAAAATTTAATAGAGATTACAGAAGTCGATCATCATCTCGGGAGAAAGGGTTTTGGATTTTGGTTGGTTTATGATCAATGTGTTACGGAGTTCGGATAAGAGGTCTCAAATCAAGTACTCAAGAAGTTCTTAAAATGGAATCCGAGATTCATTATCTTTTCTACCATTTAATTTCGAGTTGCAAACATCGCCCATCTGGAAAAAGGGGGTATACCCCACAAAAGATGATATCGCACTAATTACACTAATAAGTGGCTTTGAATCCCCGCAGTGCGTAAGAGTTTGGTTTTTTCTCCTATAATGTATGCTTAAGGAACAAGACTCCCCGCGAGGTTACTAGGGTAAAACTGGTGTTTACGTCTTTGGGCATCTGTTTGGAAAAAGAGGAAACTTGAAGAAGTTCACGCCAGTTGAATAACTGATGAAGTTGAATAACTAGTGAATAAGAGAATATAAGTGAATATTCTAACTCAGTGTGCAAAATGCAAGTACAGGATTATCATGAGTAAATACTCCTTTTTGTGTTGTTTACACTTTTGTACCTACTGCTACACAAGACGAATGAGAAGGTCCTTACAAATTACATCTTTAATACCATAACACGAGGACTATGCAAACAAATAGCTAAAGGCTACACTGAGACTCTTCACATTTTGATGGAACGAATGTCACTACAGCTACTACATCTGGAAAAAACGGTGTCGGCAAATCTACAACTGTTGCGAATTTATTTATTACATTTTGCTAGGGGTGTTGAGCCAAGTTTGGTACAATTTGTGACGTGTGGTCGTTAACCGGCGACACCTTTTCTTTGGGCTAAAGTGGCAAGAGTTGAAGCAAGCTGTCAGCCATGGTCATGGTTCTCTGCAAAATACAAAAAGAAGAAATCAGTCGCGAATATTTCGTATTTGCCAACATTCCCGAAACTAGAAGCTGACACTCAAACTCCTCAAGACAAAGTAAACATACGTGAGTGTTGCACCCTAAAATTTGACCAACTGGTTCCCATATTTGGTTTATGGTTCGACGCATTTTGCATTCGCATTCGCATACCGCATATGTTGCATTTTCTCATTCATATTGATTGTATCAGGATCACAGTCTTCCCTGTCGCTTCAGGCATTTCAGGCCAATGCGAGGATTTATTTTGAGAATTGGTGCTCGTTCCCGGTGTTTTCAGGCCATTTCGGTGTTCGATTTTTACCGCTTATTTCACTATAATTGCGTAGTTGTTCTCTAATCGATGTAATCGGCTTCCTGGCATTTTTAGATTTTTCCCTTTTATTTTCTAGATTTTTATTGGATTTTAATAGATTTTTTTATAGATTTATTTGAGTTTTTTAGATATTACATAGGTTTTATTATTTTCTAGAATTTAAATAGAGTCTTTTGTTGTTTTTAAAATTTTATTAGCTTTAATAGCATTTTTTAGAATTTATAGAATATTATAGATTTTATAGAATAAGTAGTTTTAAATAGATTTTAATCTAGTAAATAGAGTTAATGGTTTTAATATAGAATATAATAGATTTTTTAGATTTTATTTTTAATATAGAATATAATAGAGTTTTTAGAATAATAGATTTTTTTAGATTTATTAGTTTTAATATAGAATTAATAGAATAATATAGATATTAATAGATATTAATTGTTTAATTTTCATTAGATTAGATTAACTTTCAATTTCGTTTTATTAGTTGCAGCATTAGTATTGTTCAACATTAATCATGTTCATTAATCATCATCTTAATTGATTTAGGGTTTAATCACAGCATTAATCATGTTTAATATCCAGTTTAATCAATTTTCATTTCATTAGTCTTCAGTTAATGGGCCATTATCCATTTTCGTGGGGCCCAAATCCAGAAGGTGCCACATGTCACTATATAATGCTCCCACGTTCTCTCTCTCTCTCTCTCTCTCTCTCTCTCTCTCTCTCTCTCTCTCTCTCTCTCTCTCTCTCTCTCTCTCTCTCTCTCTCTCTCTCTCTCTCTCTCTCTCTCTCTCTCTCTCTCCGCCAGCATATTTTCCATTCCCACTTCCACATCATGCATGCTTGACACATCACACACTCACACTCTGCATGAGCTCCACGCGTCTCACTCCTCTACTCCCTCTCTCCACGCGTCTCCTTCCCTCACTCTCCCACTCCGCATGGCTTACACGCGTCCCCCACTACCAACTCCTCACCGGCCGGCATGCAAACCACCGGAGGAGGTCGCCGGAAAAATCAATCTTCGCCGTAACAATTCACCGGAACCTCAACTGTTCGCCGGAAAATTGCACATGTCACCGGAAAACTGCAGATCGCAAAATCCAGATCTTCGTCCCGTTCATCAGTTCACCAACAATCTTCATAGACTTTCCAAGAAATTCCCAAAATCGCAATTCACCTTCATCGTCCTCATCGTTTTTTTTTTCCAGAACATTCATCTTCCTCATCAATCCTCTCCCCGTTTTCTTCAATAACTCCATCAAGATCCAACTACCTTCAATATGTTCATCGGATTCCTAGAAGTTTTCAAGATCCATCAACGAGATCTTCAAGATCTCCATCGAAAAAAGCTTCCTACAATCTTCACGCCCTCCAGATCTTCAAAGATCTTCACAACCTTCCACCAGAGACTTCGTTTTGCTCATCTGTTCATCAATGCCTTCATCATTCGCCAGAAATTCGTAAGACCTCATCATGTTCATCAGAAGATCAAGAAAACTCCTCCATGTTCATCAAGTCCTTCAGAAAATCCAGAAGCCCGTTCATGCGTTTCCACTAGATCTTCATGGATCTTTAGCCACGGATCTTCAACCCTCACCTCGTTCTCCAACCTTCATCTCCAGATTCGCTCATGAACCTTCAGATCTTCAAACGCGCATCTAATTTCCAGAAACCTTCAGCATGCATCATGATTCTTCGAAGATCCTCTAACAACCTTCAGGACCTCAAGAGCACTCATCCGATCAAGAAACTCCATAGTCTTAAAGGGATGCCTTCGAGTGTTCATCAATCCATCAACTGAAACGCGAGCCAGACCTTGCTATCAACATGCAACCACGAATTTCAACCTTTCTTTTCCCAGCGAGTTTCGACGGACATAGTTGCAGGTATGGTATTTTGTTCGAGAACTGTGGAGACATATTTGCGAAGGAGAAGGTTTGTTTGGTTTGCAAGTATGAAGCAAGGAAGAAAGAGTTGAAAGAGAGAGAGAGTTGAGCGAAGGAGAGATTGAGAGAGTTGCGGCGGAGAGAAGGTGAACAATGATTAGGTTTACGGAGTAGAGGAAATTGAGAGAGAGTTGATGCGTTGGGTTTGATTTTGGGCCTCTAAGCCCAATTGCATTCGTGGTTGCCACACCTCCCGTTTTTGGCTTGCCCCCCTCCCCGTTTGTGTGTTTTTTTATGGGCTGGGCCCAGTACTTTAGCTGCATATCCCACCTGTACCGGTTTCTCACCCCTCCCTGCATTTTATTCTTTTAATATTTTGTATTTTACAATTAATGGTAATTTCTTAGGGATTTTAGTTTAAAACTTTGTTTTATATTTCTAGAATAAATTTAGTTTTAAGATACTAATTTCTTTTAGGGAATTTGTTGGGATTTAATATTTTTAGAATATAGTTTAGGTATTAATTTCTTGTTAAGGAGATCTACAGATTTAATTCTTTTTAGGATATATTTTCATTAGGAGATTATTTTTGCCGTATCTTAGGAGTAGCATTTTATTTCCATGTCGTCATTGGATTTCTCTCCTATTTCATTTCTTATCCGATTTTATTCCCGATTTTATTTTTGGCTGGCCGTGTGACACGATTCAATTGGAGAATGATTTTCGATATCATTTCTCTATCTTGTCTTTGACACGGACATCAATACGCTACCTCTGAGAGTTCGATTTCTCGTATAAATCGAACCATGACAGTCTAAGCGTTACGTCGTTCCTGGTTCGAGCGTCATCATCAAGGATCCAGAGAGGAGAAGATTGGAATGGAGCTTGCGCGCACGTCAGGAGCCCAGGAGCTGCTTCGTCCAACATCATCATCATCGTATTCAAGTCTTCAGGCAACCGTCGAGTGTTGTGAGCCGCATCGTTAGACACGAAGGAAGTGACAGTTGAGGAGTTACTTTTCAATCGTCTAGGATGTCTAGTCTGGTACCCTTAGGATACCAGGCGACGCATTCGCTCCTACGTCTTAGGTTCTTGCTGTGTGTCCCGAGTTCCTTCCCGTTTAGGCGTAGGCCTACTTCCTCTTTGTTCTCGCCCCTGTGCGATCGAAACCCCTTTTCTCTCGCGTTCAGGCGATCGAGACCCCTTCTCTTGCCCCCGTGCAATCGAGACTCGTTTCCCGTCGAACTACGTTAGCTATGATCTCTCGTGCCAGACGAGAGTACGTAGGCATAGGATGCGATATCCTAGCGAGCTCCCTTCTCCCTTTTCCTGTTTCCCCGTTTTAGCTGTAGTAGGCTGAACTACAGCTGCTCTGATTTCTCATATCTAATGAGAATATGTAGGCATAGGATGCGATGTCCTAGCGAGCACACTAACAACTAATCTTTTTGTTCTCTCACTGCTGTGCGATGGAGACTTTCCCGCTGACGACTGATGTTATCCTTTTCTCTTGCCCTTGCGCATTTGAGACCAGACCGTAGTTTTAGTTCCCGTAGGTCCCCGTACCTTTCAAACCAATTTAATCTCTCACCCCTGTGTGATCGAGAACACCCTGTCTAGCCGTAGTTAGCCTGAACTACGTAAGCTCTGATCTTTCACGCTGTGTGGAAGTACGTAGGCACAAGACGCGAAGTCTTGGCGAGCCCAATTCCCTGTAGTTTTCCCGAACTACGATGACTTTGACTTTCTCTCTTGAGAATACGTAGGCATAGAGTGCAATGCTCTACCGAGTCAGTTTATTCCCGTTTAGACTTAGCAGCCATAAATAGATTATTTTTGCATCCTTTAGACAAACCAACAAGCGTGGATCCCGTCGAGTACGACGGACGTGAGGGGTGCTAATACCTTCCCCTTGCGTAACCGACTCCTGAATCTAGACAATGGTTGCAATGGCCTTGTCTTATACCCTTTCATCAGGTTTACTCTGAGTGTTTCCTTTCCCTCTTGTGGGATAAATAATGCACGGTGGTGACTCTTCTGTTTAGCCGGCGCCGATTTTCGCAGTAGCGACAACGAGCTGAGAAGAAAGTGCTCAACCAAATCAGCAAGTCGAATCCGTTCCTCACCTCAGAACTGAAAGAGATTCACTTGGCCGTATGCAAACCGTCCATAAGCATTGACCTGCAACAAACCAAGTATTCGGAAATTCCATAGAACATAAGCATTATCAGACATTAATTTAATTCAACTCCGAGTATTTCTTTCCAGGCATTGGTTCTTAAACTACAACAGATGGAAAACCATGGTAAGACTTTGCGACAGTGTGAAAATTTTGAAGTATAGAGCGATATCATCACAGCTTACCCCTAAAAACCTTTAGTATTTAATTCATGTCGACGCGTCTGATACTTGGACAAAATTACTACAACGATTAGTTTTTTCTGGATGACCAAAACAATGATTAACGGGAAGCAGATGACAATACAAGCCTAAGGAAATACCGCAACTACAACAGCTTAGCAGTAGTAGCATCAACAGAATGAGTTAATCGGCGAGGCCCACGCGGACGGGAACTTGCCCAAGTAGCTCAGCTCACTTACATCTGCAATAATGCCATTACAAAATCAATTTCTCCCGCATATAGAAATCAAGTGTTGTTTACAAGAATGGAACCCAAGTTTGAAAGGGAATTCACAACACCAATGCAGCCTGGCCTCATTATCGGCATGCTATACCTCGAAGGCGTGTGAAGCCCACACTGCGGGAACGCTAAACACATGTAACCATCAGGCCAATGATTGAACCAACATTTCATCATCCGCGGGCATCATCAAAAAAATAACCTGTATTTGACCTGCAATGTGAAACAAGAACCAACATAGACATATTAAGTGCTCAGAGGTACATGGATTGGAAACCCCACAGCTATTGGCCACGGTGACATAGATTACACTATTGGATATGTTAGATTGGATTACCACAGAGGAGTCTCAACCAATTGCGGAGAGACGTAAATATTTGAGGTCGTCCCTTGGACTAACTACGGGCTCCGTGTTGGTACTCGATACGTTTTGTTGGATTGTTGAAGTCCCTTCCGCAAATGCATTCTTGCGGCGATGATTTTTAAGTTGTCAGCTTCGTCAAAGGCGTCAGAGCACTTCCACCATTACCACCGGGTGAATGCGAGACTACTATGGTGTTTTATTTATCTTACGACATTTACCTACATCTGAACAAATAACAGAGATTCAGTGACTGCAATATTAGAGGGTAGACAATATCAGAAGACATCCGCATACCAGCAACCAAGACGATCAATACGGCAGCAGGCGTCCATCCCATTCTTCTTTGGAAGATAGTAGAGTACAGAATCGTAACCGAACCTGTTCCTGAAATAGAGAGATTATCAGTTATTCAAGCCAACAGTTAAACCAATTCAGATGTCTCCCAAACACATTGGAAGTGTGCGGATACAACAACCTTGCTCCATACCTCACCGTTCCGCGAGTTCCCTGTGTCTCTCCCGTTTTCACCTGCAGAATAAGATAGGTTAGTGAAGTTATCAGCTCAGTACAATACTTTCTACCGAACAAAGAACGAAAGGAGACTACAACCTAGCAGAAGTCGTGGCCATGCTAATCCTCTTTCCTGATTTAAAGCCAGCCAACATCATCTCTGTTGAACATGATAATGAAGCACCTTTGCGCCACCGACATATCTTGCACACGAAGTAGACATCGTCCCTTATTATGATGAACAGATCCTTCCAACTGAAACATGTTAGCACCCATCACCTATGGAGTTTGGATACAAGAACAAGAAGAAAAGTTGGTGTCATATCGTCATCAAGCAATCTATAAACTAGCAAGCCTTGGAGTTCTTCATGGAACCGCATGCACATCTGGAAAAACCGTGAAGTTAGCAAGAAAGCACAACATACAAAAAGTATACGATGTATCAGGACTGTCATCATTGTAAAACACTTCAAAAATCATGATTGCACGTGGAGATTGGAACAAATCAAAATAATCAGGCAATGCTTGAATTAAAATGTCATCATCATTGAAAAAACATGTCCAACGGATTTTCCTTCCAAAACAAGAACCCGACATGATTGGGTTTAAAACAGAAGGTGCAAAACATGTTTTGAAAGGCATTAAACAAAATCAAGCATGTCAGAATAAGTTTAGAAAGGTTTCAATTTAGATTCCAAAAGGTTCAAACAAGATAAGCCGAAAAAGGAAAACAAGATTTCGGTGATTAATTCAAAATCAAGGGTTGGTCTCAGTTGGACCTATAAATTGGCCATTCACAACATTCAAAATGGGATAGGCAGAAATTGACAGACATCATACAAAAACCATACCACATCAAAAGTAAAATTCAACAGTCCAGAAACTCGCCAGAATCTCCCAAATCAAAACACCAGAACAAAAACAAACAAAGAAATCCACACAATGTCATTCTCATAACACAAAAAAATTACACGATAGTACACACCAAAAAACCAGTCGAACATACACACGCAGAAGAAGTGCAGAATTATCAGAGTCCAAACCAACATCCCAAATCGAAAAAACCTAAATACAAAGGAGAGAACTTATCTTTCTTCCAACCTTCGCCGGAGTTCGCCGAGCCTGTTCTCAACGACCCGTCGAAGAAACTCAAACCCCCGTCATTTTCACAGCCGTCGGGTTCATCATCCACCTCCTTCGTAAACTCGCCACGAAAGCTCCGATTTGAACCCCCGCAAAAAAAACCAACACGCGGTAAGGTTTTGTTATCATCATTAACTTTGTTTGATTATTCTAGTTTGTGTTTCAGTTAATGTGGAAGAGGGAGATCGAAAATCGAAGAACAGAGACTAAACAACCAAAAAGCGGAGAGGGAAGAAAGATGAGAGAGCGATCAGAGGCTCGCAATGAAGGAGAAGAAATGGCTAGATTGAAGGAGAGGAAGGGGATGAAACGAAAGAAAGCAGATCGACGGGGATTTTTTGATTTGGGGATTTAGGGATTTAGGGATAAACTAAGGTTTATACGTTCTTTCTGCTCTCTTTGTAATTTTTTTTATATTGTATTCTGTATACGTGCACACACAACACTTATCATGCACCCTCACCCAGTCGGCCTTTAGATCCCCAACAGATCTAATCTAATGGTCGTACCCGCATAGCCCCACCGTAAGCCCTATGCGCGCACCACACTAAATCATCTGTTAACCACCCTTAGACCTCTAATCTGATTTGATTAACAATTAACCTATAATTAACCTAATTAATTAGGTAGTTAATTAGCCTCTTTTAAATCAGCCACTTTAAATAAGTCCCTTTATTCTAATTAATCCTAAAAAGAATCTATTTAAAATTAATCCCTTTAATCAACTTTTCATTTATGTTTCTAAACTAATTAACTTGTTCATTTTATTTAATCAACTTTTTTTATTTAATAAAACCAACTTATTTCTATTTCACTCAATTTATTTTGTTTAACGTCATTTTATTAGATTTAATAATACTTTTCACCATAAAACCTTTTCTAAATAATAAGATAATTAAATTATAAAATTATAATTTATTCTCTTCTTAAATAATACAACGACAATATTTTCATATAATTTAAATGATTGGTATGTTTTTTTATAATAATAGTTAAAACCTTAAAAAAAACTCTTTCTCAAGTAAACTAAGTTACATTTATTTGATTTACGACAACTTTTATGAAAAATAATAAACTATTTCTTTTTTTAATAAGATAAAATAAAACTCCTTAGATATTTTTTTAAAAATAAATCCTTGGATTTAAGGCCCCCCTTTAGAATTGACTTATTACTTAAAACGTTTATCTAAAACTATAAATCAATTCAACATCTTCCTAAAAAATCAATTCAACTCTCCCTAACTAAATCAATCTCACATATAAAAACAACTCAACATTCCCCCTTAAAATCAATTCGACTAAATAATGAACCAACACCGCCGCTTAAAATCAATCGTGTACACTTTGCTTCCGATTCCACAACGCACATTCACATACACAATTCTCACTTACACCTTAGTGCTTTCATGCGTGTGTATGGTTTATTTTCCGCAATTTATTCTCCGCAATTTAACATTACCGTCATATACATTTTCTCGCATCGCATTTCGTCCAAAGGAAAAACCTACACATGAGTCAACACTTGTGTGTAGTGCAAATCATTTGCATCATTCTCCCACATGATCCTTGATCCTATTCAAGTTGATCTCTAGGATATATCCTACCCCATAGGAAGGACCATTCTCTTTATAACATAGTAAAACAAAACAATCAACTCAAAACAACAAATATTCAAACACATTAGAGAAAGATGCCAAATCATCTTAAGCGAGATAGAATCTCCACCTCACAACAATACAATCAATACCGTAGGGACTTTGCCTTAAGAGAGATAGAGGCGTACATCGTCGATCAATATCTGAGTACTTGAGCCCTTCTCTTAAGATGATGCAAAGACTATTTTCCTACAATTTGTGGCGGTTAAATCTCTCTTAAAATGGTAACTCGTCTTTTCTCTTAAAATCAATCAATCAACTACCCTAAACCCGTAGGAACTTTGACCACAGTCAAAGAACTCCTCTAACCCTTTAGGGGAACTACAGATACTCTGATTCCACTCCCGTAAGGATATGTAGGCATAAGATGCGACATCTTATCGAGTATTCTTAGAAATAAACCCCCTAGGCCTTTCAACCTTTAAGCAAATAACACTTAGCAATAAACAAACATAAAACAAGAGGTTCCTGTAGAGTACTACAGAAACTTAGGATGCTACTACCTTCCCTAAGTTTAACCAACCCCCAAACCTAAAACTCTCTAAACCTTGCATTTGCATTGCATTGTGGGAATTTCGATGTTTATCCCTTCCTTTGAACAAATCAAAGTTCGTTTGCAAAATGAATATAAGATTCAAACTAATCAATATTTTGTTATCCAAATTTCACCGTGACAGACGGCTAATGCTAAACGGAAAGAACGGAAAAAACTGACTCGATAGAGCATCACCGCTCTATGCCTATGTATTCCCTCGTGCATTTGGGAAAGTCAGAGCCAACGTAGTTCAAGAAACTACGGGGGGAGGGGGGATTGCTCTCCAAGACATCATGTCGTGTGCCTACGTAATCTCGTCTGGAGAGAAAAACGTAGTTCAGACTAACTACAGGAAAACCGGGTGTTCTCGATCACACGTGTGTGAGAGAAAAGGTAGACGATACTAGCACGCACACTCTAGCAGCTAGCTGTATTACTGCTCGACCGTTGGAGACTTAGGTGTTACCTGTTTGCGGTAGAACAAACGTAGTATGTCATTGGTTTAAAGGTACGGGTTACCTAAAGGGGGAAGAAGGAAAAGTGCTCGCTAGGATTATCGCAATCCTATGCCTACATACTCTCAACAGATATGAGAGATCAGAGCAGCCGTAGTTCGGATAACTACAGAAAACGGTCTCGATCGCACGAAAGCGAGAGAGAAAAGGGGATCTCGATTTCACGAGGGCAAGAGAGGGGATCTCAATCGCTAGGATGCGAGAGAAAGGAGTCTCGATCGCACGGGGGTAAGAGAAAAGAGTTTCAGTCGCACGGGGGCGAGAGAAAAGAGGAAGCAGGCCTAACACGCCTAAACAGGAAGGAACTCGGGACACACACGCTAAAACCTAAGGCGTAAGAGCGAATGCGTCGCGTATTGCCCAAAAGGTATACACTAAACACTCTAGACGAATGAGAGGAGGCCCCCGACTCATCATTTCCCATGTATCTATTGCTTAGAACTCACACAGCTCAACGGTTGATTAAAAGACTTGAATTAGAAAGATTTTACCGAACAGAGTGGTTCCGTTGACCCTTGACATTATGTGCAAGCTCCATTCCAATCTTCTCCTCTTTTGGTCCTTGATGATGCTTTGAATCGGGACCAATGTGACGCTAAACCATCATAGCTCGACTTATAAGGGAAGTCAAACTTTAAGAGGCCGCGTATCGATTTTCATGCTATGGACAAGATAGAGAAACGATATTGAGGATCGTTCTCTAATTGAATCATGTCGCACGGACCAAAAATAGTGGGATCTCGTCTTGCAGATACAAGACTTCATCGATCACCAAAAGTCAAAATAAAATCGAGAGATAAAGAGAAATGAGGAGCGAAAGAAGTGGTCTCAGATCCAACATTATTCATCAATAATTTGATTGGTAATGAATTACGGAAATGTCGTCATCGACCAAAAAATGGATGAAATGACATAAAGTCGAAAAATGAGAAAGAAGAGAAAAAGTCGGTCTCGGATCCTTCATATCTCATCAATAATTTGACGGAGATTCGAAGGAAGTCTCTTCATCGATCAAAAAGACAGTTGAAATGACATAAAGTCAAAAAGTGAGAAAGAAGAGAAAAAGTCGGCCTCGGATCCTTCATTTCTCATCAATAATTTGATGGAGAATCGAGGAAATCTCGTCATCGACCAAAACAAAAAATGAGACAAAATACCCAATAACAAATGAGAAATGGATTCAACTTCTAAAAAGTATATATAAAATATATAAATCCTAAAACTATAAATTAAAAGAAAATATTTATAAATTTCTAAGTAAAATAAATATAAAGTATATATATACAAACTAAAAAACTAATAGAAAAATACATAAATTAATTAAAATAAAAATCTAACAAACATTTTTTTAAAATACATTAATAAACTATATTAAAGAAAAAGAAGAAATAAGAGGGGGGGGGGGGGGGGGGGGGGTAAGCTGAGAGAACAGGGGGGTGCAGCTGAAAAACGGGCTTAAGCCCAACACCAATTCAAACAGAAAAAGTTTTAAAAGAAAAAAAGAAAAAAATATAAAACAAAATAATAATAAAAAAAGAATTAAAAGAAAGAAAAAAAATGTCTTCTTCCATGTTATCACTCTCGCTCACCATTCCCTCTGCCTCAACGTCTCTCACTCTCATTTTGTTCCAAAACCAACTCAATCTCTCCGTCACATTTCCGTTTCTCAAATTCGTTTCAATCTTAATCTCTCCCTGTTATCTCTGTTGGATTTCTCTCCTTCTCACCCTCCTCTATTCGCGAGTTTCCGGATTTGAGTCGAAGACGTTGAGAAACGTTGAGTTTCATGGAAGTCATGGGTTTCGCCGTGTGTTGTTTTCAGATCGGAGACGGGTTTCAGAGGTAATCGAAAAAATGGGTTTTATGGTTGATTTGTTGGGTTAGATGGTGAGATGGGTTTACATTTAACGAAGGTAAAACAGAGCTTCGTGAGGGCGTTGAAGATTTGGTTATGGAATGGTGAAAGAGGTGAAGTTGAATCTGGGTTATGAAAATATGAACAGGTTTTGCAGAGAGAAGATTTTGAGGATAAATGTGGTTCTGCTACAGGGTTCTTCGCAGCAAGGTTTGTCGGTGGCGGTGGTGATCTGTTTCGAAAGTTTGGAAGTGGAGAAATGAGCACGGTTCTGAAGATGGTGACGATTTGGTAGCAAGAGAGTGAGTTTTGGAGTTAGAACGGAGTTGTGTTTCTGGATTTCGCTTGGAAGAGGGGGGTTGTTTGAAGCTTGAAGAAAATGATGTTTGGGTATGAATGTTGAAAGCGAAATGGAAAATGGGTTTCTCCGAAAATCTGAGTTTTATGGAGTTTAAGGTTGAGTTTGTTTGTGTTGTTGAAGGTTGCATTTGTTGGTTATGGAGTTTCACGAAGATTTTAATGAAGCGAATGATGAAGAACACGGTTTGGGTTGATTGAAAGTGTGAAAATCTGGGTTTCAACTTTGGGCTATTTGGTTATGGGTTCGTTGCTTGTTGTTGGTTATAGATCTGGGTTGAGGTTTAATGGCGGATTGATGTAAACGGAGGTTGAAGGTGTTCTGAGTGAGCTTTAGAGATAGAGGTCGTGGTTTCAGGTTTGATGCAGAAGGATAATGATAACGGGTTTGGTTTAGTCGTTGAGGGAAAGCAAAACTGGATAAGGATAGGAGGTTGGCGGTTTGTTTCGAAGAACTCTGGGTTTGGATGAAGTGAGGTTTGGAGACGATGATTTGTTGTGGTATCGGGTTGCTTTGAGTAGAGAGGAAAAGGGTTTAAGAGATTGTCGTTTAAAGGAGAGGAAGGTGTTTTCATGGTGGTTGTTGTTTGGTTCTGGGATTGAGAATGTTTGGGTTTGTGAAGGTGGGGGTGACACTGTAGTGGCGGCTACAGTGTTAGGGTTGGGGTCTCCAAAAGGGAGATAATGAATAGTGACTTTATAGGGGAAATGCAGACACGTGGCAGCTGGGTTTGGGACTAATTAATGGCTGATTCTGATTAAAATGCTAATAAACAATGATTAGTAAAAAAAAAGCTGATGTAAATGATAATGAACATGCACCGTGATTAATTAATGGAAAAGTTGTTAGAAACAAAAATGAACTAAAACATAATTAAAGCTAATTCACTTAAACTAACCAAATAATTCTAATAATAATTAACATCTATCCTCAATTAAAAATTAAACTAAAACTAAATTAATAATAATTTTAATTAAAAGAAAGTAAAAATCTATATCTAAAAATAAAAACGAAACTCTATTTCTATTTTCTATTTAAAAATAAAACTAATTGAAATTCTAAATAAAAAATCAATTAATAACCTATTTTAAAAAACATTTTCTTAAAGACTTAATCCTAAAAATTATTTTAAAAAAGCCTAATAAAAAAATCAAATTACAAACTATATTCTAAAATAAATAAAAATCTAACAAACAAAAATATATATTAAAAATAACATCTATCCACTTAAAAAACAAATTATAATAAAAATTCTATTTAAACTATTTTCTACTTAATCAAAAATATAAAACAAAAACTATTCTACATAATTAAATAAGACAAAAATAGCAATAGAAATACAAAAATGCTATGGAAAACAGGCGAGCACCGAAATGCGCTGGTACTATCGACATGGATTGAATTATCAAGAAGAGAGCGACTTTCGCTCGATTTCGACATTGAACTTCTCGCTTGAATTAATTTGAATCGCGTGAAACGCGAGCAAAGCGGCTAAAATCCTGTTAAATTCAATCCGATCGATAACATGGGCAAAATGCAACCTAAATGATATGCAAATGAAAACAAAGCAAAAGGCAGTCAAAGTCGGAAAACCGGTGGGCAAATTTTAGGGTGCAACAGCAGGCACAAGGGCCTCAATCCTTGCTGAGCAGCTTATTCTTAAATCGTCCATTTTCCCTAGCATCGTTATCCTTTCATTTTACCATTTCGCATTTATCATTGAGAAGAAAACAAATAAGCTTAGCTAACGTTCATCACAATTCAAATTAAGAGGTTCCCGTTGAGTACAACGAACGTGGGGGGGGGGGGGTGCTAATACCTTCCCCTTGCGTAATCGGCTCCCGAACCCAGAACATTGGTTGCGACGACGTCGTTCTTGTCTTTCATTTTAAAAGGTTTTCTTGATATTTTACTTTCCCATCTTTTTGGGATAAATAAAATTTGGTGGCAACTATGTCGAACCGTATTGCGCGCCTTTAGCGTGAGGGTCGTATTTCCGAATTATCTCTATGTGATTTTTCGAGGTTCGATAGTTGGAGACTCTGCTGGGGAATTACTGCTCCATGCAAGAGAGAGTCGAGCCTATCTTAGTTCTAATTATAAGCCTGTTAGCTTTGCTTAGTTGTTTTTTTCTCGTTTGCTTGTTTATTTGCCTTTCTATCCTTGTCTTTGTTGCTATTGATTATTGTGACATTATTGGGCTCTTCTATTTATGGGTACTTTGTGTGATGACTTTATACTCGAGTCTGAGTAAAACATAGGATTGGGATGGTGGTTGTGTAGCGAATACTTGCGTGGGCTCTTCCACATAAGGCCGAAGCGAAAACCGCGCTTGGAGTAAATTCCCTTGGAGATGTTATTGTTGTGGTGATTCTTTTCTAAAGCAATAATGTTTTCGAGCCTGAATCCTTGACCCTAAGCACCATTAACTCGTTCTATCCATGGTGGTTGGTAGTGTTAACTCCTTTTAGATTAATACGAGTGCCCCAATCAGATGAAATCCCTTGAATGTATTACTTCCTGACAGTAATATTTTCAACCTCGGTCTATGACTCTGAGAACCTGTTTTAGAACCCGTGTGTCGATGGTTATGTAGTTGACACCTCTGAGGAGTCTTTCTCGTGTGAATGATATGAAAACCTCACCTAGAGAAGATCATTTCGAGGATATTATTGTCGTGATGAGGCTTTGTCATGGCTATAATATCTTTAAAAGATATCCGTGACTCTAGGCACTTACCCATTTTAGAATCCTACCTGTGGGGTTTCTTTGAGCAGTGACTTTGGTTCTTGACCCGTTCCTCTGGCCAACCTCAGAACTGTTTGAACTTGTGATCCTGCGACCTTGGATCTTGCATCTTGTATTTCATACTACATACATGTCACTGCATTTCACTACATCTGTTATGCATCTGGAATTTCATTTCATCAGCACAATCTCATTTCTCCTTCCTTTCTCTCCAGTAAATCAAGTTGATTCCTCGACGCTATAGCACCCCAAAATTTGCCTTAGTTTCTTCTAACTTTTACTGGCTTTTGTTTCGCATTCATCTGCATCATCATTAGGTCACAATTTATAATCTTACTTTGCATTGGTCTTCTAAGATATGAGATCAGGAGTTTCTCTGAATCATATCATATGTGTTAAGATTTCTCAAGAGATATCAGCTGATTAGGGTTCAAAGTGGTTTGAGGCAAAAGATTAGGGCTATCTTAAGTTTCTCTTATCATCATGAAATCTTTAAGGATACATGCGACATGGGTTATTTTGAAGACCAGGACGCACTAAATTCAAGTGGTTCATGGTTGGAGGTCATCAAAGACCAAGATCATGGTTTATGCGAGTTCAAATCCCTCTGGAGAATTCAAATTGCAAGATTAATTCAAGATGTGGTCCATATTGCAAGTCTTGATTATAAGTGTTTGCTATTGGTTCAAGTCGAGCATTCCATTTATTCAAGTTTTATTTCAAAGTTTGATCCAGTTTCAATTGATTCAAGATTGGTCAAGGTTCAATTTTTGTTTCATTTCAAATCTAATTGCAATGTCAGGAAAGGGTGCACCTTTTAATTTAATACTAAATTACAAGTTCAAAGTCCCATACCACATGGAAATGCAAATGGTAATTCAATAAAAGCCCATGTCATTTTCCATTTCAATCCCATGCCAAAGGCCCATTAGGGAGTCTAAAAAGTTGACCTAAAAGGGGTGAGGGGTTGTCTTTCTGAAAATAGAAGAAGAAAAAATAAAAGTCATAAAAGAGAAGAAGGCAACTTTCCCTTTTTCTTCTTCAATCAACTCATCTTCTTCATCTGCTGCAAACACACCCAAACAAGCTTAAAATAAGTGTTTCAAAACGGGAACATAGCCACCAAACAAACTCCTCCAACAAGATTTGGTTGCGATGACTTTGTCTTTCCCGTTCTTTTAGGTTTTCTTAGATCGTTTCCTTTCGCTCTCTTTGGGATAAATAACATTCGGTGGCGACTCTTCTGTTTGTTTCCGCCGGCCCCTTTATCGCAGTTGCGACAGCTGGCGACTTTGCTGGGGGCATCTGGTTCCCTATGCGAGTCAATCCTAGCGGTTGTTTGTTTTATATTTTGGGTGTTTATTTTTGTATGTATGTATGTTGTATTTGTATCATTTTTGTTGTATATCATTGCATTTTCATTTTATTTTCCGCACTTTATTATTGTTATCATATTATACTGCTGTTGTTGTGTTGTTGGGTGGGTTGTTCCACTGAGAGATAAGCCTAATACCCAGGCTTGAGTACACACCTAGTATTAGTGTGGAGAGTAGTGCGGGCTTTCATGTTTGTTATGCACGATCCCTCATGAAATTCGTGTCCAGACGAAGTTTTCTTTGAAGATATCTTATCATGTGCATCTTGGACAATTGAGGAGATGTTGGATCTGAAAACTAACAACTCTGGAGACCGTTCATTGGGAAGTCAGTTGAGACCTCCTTGATTGACCATGATGCCAAACTAGAAATGGTGAACATATCATCGTTTATCGACCTGAGAGTCCGTGATACTGATGACCTGTTATGATTGCCATGTCATCCAAGACTAGAACCTACATGTGAGAGGGAATGGGTTTTTGAAGGAAACTTGGCTTTCAACCTACTCGGTTTTCTGGTTTTCTTATCAGTGTGAATTTAGAAGCCTGGTATTCTGGTATTCGGATTATTCCGGTATTATGGTATTCTGGTTATTTTGGTATTCTGGTACTCCGATATTTTCTTCAGAGCAGATTTATGAGCTTATTCAATTGCAACACAACAATTATTCAGAGCTTTGTGGAAGCTTTGATTCCATGTCTGTTGCATTTCATATTGCATTGCATAAGCATTTGTGCATCATTTTTGTATATCCTTCCTCAGTCAGAAGCAGAGAGCGCATCCATCTTTTGTCCAACCCGCAGTTGATTTCCCGACACTCGTATTGGACTTGAATTAGCTTTTGGAAGAATTATGGACTCAGGAGAACAAAATCAGGGTGTTACAAGGGTAGAATTTGAATTGATGAAGAGTCATTTGGATCAACTCATGGCCTGGATACCGCACGTGCTAATGAGGAAAACTAGTATGAGTCGGGGTTTGGATACCACACGCACTCAGAAAATCGTCACTAGCCTGGACCTGAATGTCGCGCATACTAATGGAATAATCACTAGCCAGGGCCTGAACGCCGCACATTGTAACAGCTCGATTTTTAATAACTGATTAATTGTACTAGTTAGTTGGTTTGTATGGTTTAAAGTGAATTATTGGATTTAACTGATTTATTCTATTTGGTGGAATCATGAGGATTTATCAGATGTTTTCTAACCAATGTCAAGATGAGGTATTTTATGAGGAAATGAATTGACAAATATTTTAAGAGAAGAAATATAATTGGACAGAAATAGGAAGGCAGGATATATATGGGAAGAAGAGGAACGACAATATATAATAGAAAACATGAAAGGAAAGTGGAGGAAGAAGAGAAAGTAGAAGGAAAAAGAAGGAAAAGCTCGTAAAAGCTCAAGAACGACTTCTAGCTTCCGATTAATCGAGGTAAGGGTGTGAAATCTTACTATCTTAATCAATGCGTATGATTATGCATGTGTGTGTTTGGATTTGCTGGGGGTTTCCTACATTTTTCCATTTTTAGGTCGAAATGAGTTTAATCGGTAGAAACTGAGTTTTATCGGTTAGAATTTGGAATAGACAGTGTAGTATAGTTGGGTGATGAGTGGGTTGTGCTACTGGAACTGATTTGGATTAAATCGGTTGGTTTTGTGAGTTTGGGCTTTTGAACAGCCATGGAAGTTTTGATCTCGCAGGTTCGCCAGGCGAATGGCAGCGAGGCTTCGCCAGGCGAAGCCCAGCGAACGATAGCAAATCAAGTCAGAACCAAACACCCTGTCTTTGTTGGCAAGTTCTCCAGGCGAATGAGTGTGGCGAAGGTTCGCCAGGCGAGTGTGCTAGCGAGTAATTCCAGAATAAATCCCAGTGGTCTTCGCTGGCAAGTTTTCCAGGCGAAAGGGTAGCGAAGGTTCGCCAGGGGCTTCGCCAGGCGAAGGTTAGCGAACACAGCAGCATGTTTTCTTTTCTTGTGCTTTCCATTCGTGGATTGACTGTGTGGTTTGGTTGCGATCATTCCTTGTCTGAGATGACTAATTATATGTTGTTATGTGTGCTGTGGGTAGCCAGCAGTATGACGTGAATCCTAGAATATGAATTGATTGTGAATATGTGGCCTTTTGGCATATGTGACGCATTGTTTAAATTGATTGAAAATGCATGATGGATGTGATTGAGTCTATTGCCGCTTGGCACAATATTTGCAAGTGCATATTGCTCGTATGTGATGTATGATGATTGTAAATGTGAACCATGTTTAAATATTGTGAGTGCATAATGAGTATATGCGATTAACATGATGAATGCATGAATATGTTTGTAAACATGTGTGCATTTCAAGAGTGTCATGAGTCATGTTGCATGTGAAGCATCATGGTATTCACTCTTGTGTGTCTGATTCCTCGGAGAATCTGCAGAACCTCGTATGTTGCGATGGTTATATTGATTCCTCGGAGAATCTGCAGAACCTCGTGTGCCCTTGTGGGGTGTGAGCGATGGTTATTTATTGATCCCTCGGAGGATTTGCAGAACCTCGTATGTTGCGATGGTTATATTGATTCCTCAGAGAATCTGCAGAACCTCGTGTGCCCTTGTGGGGTGTGAGCGATGGTTATTTTTGGTTCTTCAATTGAACCTGCTGAAATGAGTTGGTACCGCATTTGCATCTGCATAGAGTCGTGTGTCGGTCTCTATGAGTTGCATGTTGTCATCTTCACGTGATGCATTGGTGAAATAAACATGAATGTAGATGTTTATGTGAATTAGCGGTGAAATAAACATGTTGTAGATATTTATGCAAAAATGATGTGAATTGATTGAGAAATGTGGCATATATGAATTTTATGATTGTTTATATACGTAATTATATGCATTGTTATTATGGTAGTATTTCTCACCCTTCTGCTGTTTAATGATGCTCTATGAGGCATTGCAGATTAGGATTGCTGGAGGTGTATTTTGGAGTATAGCTCCTTTTCTCTTGAGTCGGTCGCTCTGATGTGTAACGTCGGGTAGCTAGGCTTGTAGAGTATCTTCGTGATACATTATATATATGTAATAGCTGATGATGTTTGGTAATCTGTGATTGATGTTATGAACAACCTAATGACGTGTACTTGTATTTTATCATGTCTTAAGTAATTCAATGTCTTAGTCTTCTGCTTTAACAGAAAACATGAATATGCTTATCTTAAGAACCATGCGTTTATTCTTTTTAGTTGAGATTTAGCCCTTTTGAATTATTTCTTTATAAACATTAATATTCATGGGGTCGTTTCGTGGATAATGTGACGCACTTCTTTTATACCATGAAATAAATATACTTTGATGAAATTTTTAATTCGTGCCTAAATGATTTAATTGTGTTATTTGGGGGTATAGAAAGGGGACGTTACATTAAGTGGTATCAGAGCAGGTCGGTCCGTCCAGCCAAGTTGTGTTTGTTGGTTGGTCCCTTGTACGCGACATGTGTGTGAAACACTGTTGGTACGTGTTTGTTGTTTAGCCTTTGTCTACGGAAGTGGGAGTGATCGAAGTGAGGGAGAAGCTTTTGATTCTCCAGGATGTTGCAAGAATGGAGTTGTAGCTCGGTGTGTTGTTAAGCGCTATTATAGTTTGGTAAAGATGGTTTATACTCCATCACGATTTTCGGCTGTCTATTGACAAGTTGAGGAACTAATCACCCTTAATCTCTTGTTGATAGTAGTTGGGATTGTGTTGGATGGGATAGACGTGTCTTGTGAGCTTAGATGGTGTGTGCAGTGAATTGTTTGGAGTGAAGCCAAGTGCTTAAGGATTGTTCTAAGAAGTCGACGCAGGACAGTGTCGAGATGTTAAATTTTGATGAGATTTTGAGTGTTAATGAAAGTGGGAGGTTGGCAATTTCCGATTGGTTATGGATGTCTGGAAGTTATCCTGACAAAATGAGTGTTACAGGACCAGGATGTGAAGTGGGGTTGTGAAAAACTTAATTTCGGGAACTGGTCCGAGATTGAGAACCCATGTTGTATGTGCGTTTGGATGGTCAAGGAGTTAAATTAATCAAGTAGTTGAGACTCGCGTTTGGAGTGGGTGCTACGATAATAGACCCCGAGGTTAAGTATATAAAGAGTGGATGGTGACTTCTGGAGATTACTAAAGGAAGTAAGATACGGGACACAAGATTGGTATGGTTAAATCTTCAACCATTTCGAGAAGCTGAAGATGTATTGAATGGCCTTCTAAGTGCAGAATGTTGTTTCTACGACCCTGTAGTAACGGGAGGACCGTAATTTGGAACCACGCAAGGTTAAGAGCGTGGGGAGTCATTACAGTGCTCTATGTGACGAGAAGGTAGTGACATGGAATTGAGTAATTGTTGATGTAATATGTCTGGATGTTTTGATGAGTGCGATTCGTGTTTTCGCCATAGGTTTACAACTGCGTATCCGTTTGGAGTGGAATTTTCCACACTTGAGTTAGTGAGCTAAGGGTTATGCAACCAATGGTGTTTTGATGTATTAGAAGAATATAGAGGATCATGTTGTGTATCGGGAGTTTGAGTTATCAGTATTAGAGAGGAAGTAGTGTTATGTCACTATGAAGAAAGTTCAAAGAGTTTTGGAAAAGTTGTCAACAACTTGTGTGTTGGTTTTGTTGAATCCGACGGGACTATTTGTTGTGTTGTGTGATGCTTTGGTGATATGATTGAGAGATACGTTAAATGTGAAATTAAAAGTACAAGAGGAAATATCTGACAAGTGACTCAGGATTGGTTGTTGTTGTGTGTTTGTACCGGAGTTTGGGAGCCTCAATTGTTTAGCTGAGATTCAAGATGGTTAATGATCTTAAGGGCTTAGGGTATTTGTTTGGTTTGAGAAAATTGCATAAGATGCAGAGGAAATAATAGGGACTTCGTATGGAGTTGAGCTTTGTATGATGAGACTAATTAGTGGTATTATCGATGGGATTCGAGAAGGTTGGAATTCTAATTGGAGTTAATAGATTGATTGAGTTTAGCAGATTGAAGTCGAAGGATTAATTCTCGGATTTATGGAAATGGTGACACGAGATGTTGTGATAGAGTCTATGTGTCCGAACAGTGTGGATTGGATAAGAGTACTTTTAAAGAATTGTTTTGGTGGCCACGGATGGAGAGAGAGAAGTGGTTGCAGTTGTATATGCTGATTAGACTTGTTGAAAGTCGAAGTGTGAACATTAGAGACTGTTGGCCAGGTGCAACTGTCGAGTAATTCTGAGTAGTATGTGATACCGTCTAATATCGTTTCAGATAGGAACCTGTGCTTTTATTGAAATGTTGGAAGAGTGTTGTACTCGGACTTGGGATTGTACAAGAGACGACTGAAAAGATTAGAGGATCCGAGAAAGAACGTGTTTTGAGAGTTACGATAATAACTGGTGTTGAGCAAGCTTGAGGTCTCGGAAGCAAACAGTGTCTTGTTGAATCTGTATCCGAGTAGCACAGTAGAAGCGTGGGAAAATAACATGTTAGATTGTTTTACCGCTGTCACTAGGAGAAATTGCATGATGTGTTCACGTGTCTAAGCTGAGGAAGCGCATCGATCCAGATGGATGGTGTATGAGTGAGAGAGGCTTTGACTGTTGAGACAACTTTAAGGAAAAGGGATTGTCTTGGTAAAGGTATTTTGGAGGATCAACTAGAGAAAGTTGGATTTGAATCGGATAATATTTTCGAGGACGAAAATTCCTAAAGTGGGGGAGAGTTGTAACAACCCAGTTTTTAATAACTGATTAATTGTACTAGTTAGTTGGTTTGTATGGTTTAAAGTGAATTATTGGATTTAACTGATTTGTTCTATTTGGTGGAATCATGAGGATTTATCAGATGTTTTCTAACCAATGTCAAGATGAGGTATTTTATGAGGAAATGAATTGACAAATATTTTAAGAGAAGAAATATAATTGGACAGAAATAGGAAGGCAGGATATATATATGGGAAGAAGAGGAACGACAATATATAATAGAAAACATGAAAGGAAAGTGGAGGAAGAAGAGAAAGTAGAAGGAAAAAGAAGGAAAAGCTCGTAAAAGCTCAAGAACGACTTCTAGCTTCCGATTAATCAAGGTAAGGGTGTGAAATCTTACTATCTTAATCAATGCGTATGATTATGCATGTGTGTGTTTGGATTTGCTGGGGGTTTCCTACATTTTTCCATTTTTAGGTCGAAATGAGTTTAATCGGTAGAAACTGAGTTTTATCGGTTAGAATTTGGAATAGACAGTGTAGTATAGTTGGGTGATGAGTGGGCTGTGCTACTGGAACTGATTTGGATTAAATCGGTTGGTTTTGTGAGGTTTGGGCTTTTGAACAACCATGGAAGTTTTGATCTCGCAGGTTCGCCAGGCGAATGGCAGCGAGGCTTCGCCAGGTGAAGCCCAGCGAACGATAGCGAATCAAGTCAGAACCAAACACCCTGTCTTTGTTGGCAACTTCTCCAGGCGAATGAGTGTGGTGAAGGCTCTCCAGGAAAGTGTGCTAGCAAGTGCTAGCGAGTAATTCCAGAATAAATCCCAATGGTCTTCGCTGGCAAGTTCGCCAGGCGAAAGGGTAGCGAAGGTTCGCCAGGCGAAGGTTAGCGAACACAGCAACATGTTTTCTTTTCTTGTGCTTTCCATTCGTGAATTGACTTTGTGGTTTGGTTGCGATCATTCCTTGTCTGAGATGACTAGTTATATGTTGTTATGTGTGCTGTGGGTAGCCGTATGGCGTGAATCCTAGAATATGAATTGATTGTGAATATGTGGCCTTTTGGCATATGTAACGCATTGTTTAAATTGATTGAAAATGCATGATGGATGTGATTGAGTCTATTGCCCCTTGGCACGATATTTGCAAGTGCATATTGCTCGTATGTGATGTATGATGATTGTAAATGTGAACCATGTTTAAATATTGTGAGTGCATAGTGAGTATATGCGATTAACATGATGAATGCATGAGTATGTTTGTAAACATGTGTGCATTTCAAGAGTGTCATGAGTCATGTTGCATGTGAAGCATCATGGTATGCATTCTTGTGTGTCTAATTCCTCGGAGAATCTGCAGAAACTCGTATGTTGCGATGGTTATATTGATTCCTCGGAGAATCTGCAGAACCTCGTGTGCCCTTGTGGGGTGTGAGCAATGGTTATTTATTGATCCCTCAGAGGATTTGCAGAACCTCGTGTGCCCTTGTGGGGTGTGAGCGATGGTTATTTATTGATCCCTCGGAGGATTTGCAGAACCTCGTATGTTCTGATGGTTATATTGATTCCTCGGAGAATCTGCAGAACCTCGTGTGCCCTTGTGGGTTGTGAGCGATGGTTATTTTTGGTTCTTCAATTGAACCTGCTGAAATGAGTCGGTACCGCATTTGCATTTGCATAGAGTCGTGTGTCGGTCTCTATGAGTTGCATGTTGTCATCTTCACGTGATGCATTGGTGAAGTAAACATGAATGTAGATGTTTATGTGAATTAGCGGTGAAATAAACATGTTGTAGATATTTATGCAAAAATGATGTGAATTGATTGAGAAATGTGGCATATATGAATTTTATGATTGTTTATATACGTAATTATATGCATTGTTATTATGGTAATATTTCTCACCCTTCTGCTGTTTTATGATGCTCTATGAGGCATTGCAGATTAGGATTGCTGGAGGTGTATTTTGGAGTATAGCTCCTTTTCTCTTGAGTCGGTCGCTCTGATGTGTAACGTCGGGTAGCTAGGCTTGTAGAGTATCTTCGTGATACATTATATATATGTAATAGCTGATGATGTTTGGTAATCTGTGATTGATGTTATGAACAACCTAATGACGTGTACTTGTATTTTATCGTGTCTTAAGTAATTCAATGTCTTAGTCTTCCGCTTTAACAGAAAACATGAATATGCTTATTTTAAGAACCATGCGTTTATTCTTTTTAGTTGAGATTTACCCCTTTTGAATTATTTCTTTATAAACATTAATATTCATGGGGTCGTTTCGTGGATAATGTGACGCACTTCTTTTATACCATGAAATAAATATACTCTGATGGAATTTTTAATTCGTGCCTAAATGATTTAATTGTGTTATTTGGGGGTATAGAAAGGGGGCGTTACATTAAGTGGTATCAGAGCAGGTCGGTCCGTCCGGCCAAGTTGTGTTTGTTGGTTGGTCCCTTGTACGCGACATGTGTGTGAAACACTGTTGGTACGTGTTTGTTGTTTAGCCTTTGTTTGTAGAAGTGGGAACGATCGAAGTGGGGGAGAAGCTTTTGATTCTCCAGGATGCTGCAAGAATGGAGTTGTAGCTCGGTGTGTTGTTAAGTGCTATTATAGTTTGGTAAAGATGGTTTATACTCCATCACGATTTTCGGCTGTCTGTTGACAAATTGAGGAACTGATCACCCTTAATCTCTTGTTGATAATAGTTAGGATTGTGTTGGATGGGATAGACGTGTCTTGTGAGCTTAGATGGTGTGTGCAGTGAATTGTTTGGAGTGAAGCCAAGTACTTAAGGATTGTTCTGAGAAGTCGACGCGGGACAGTATCGAGATGTTAAATTTTGATGAGATTTTGAGTGTTAATGGAAGTGGGAGGCTGGCAATTTCCGATTGGTTATGGATGTCTGGAAGTTATCCTGACAAAATGAGTGTTACAGGACCAGGATGTGAAGTGGGGTTGTGAAAAACTTAATTTCGGGAACTGGTCCGAGATTGAGAACCCATGTTATATGTGCGTTTGGATGGTCAAGGAGTTAAATTAATCAAGTAGTTGAGACTCGCGTTTGGAGTGGGTGCTACGACAATAGACCCCGAGGTTAAGTATATAAAGAGTGGATGGTGACTTCTGGAGATTACTAAAGGAAGTAAGATACAGGACACAAGATTGGTATGGTTAAATCTTCAACCATTTCGAGAAGCTGAAGATGTATTGAATGGCCTTCTAAGTGCAGAATGTTGTTTCTACGACCCTGTAGTAACGGGAGGACCGTAATTTGGAACCACGCAAGGTTAAGAGCGTGGGGAGTCATTACAGTGCTCTATGTGACGAGAAGGTAGTGACATGGAATTGAGAAATTGTTGATGTAATATGTCTGGATGTTGTGATGAGTGTGATTCGTGTTCTCGCCATAGGTTTACAACTGCGTATCTGTTTGGAGTGGAATTTTCCAAACTTGAGTTGGTGAGCTAAGGGTTGTGCAACCAATGGTGTTTTGATGTATTAGAAGAATATAGAGGATCATGTTGCGTATCGGGAGTTTGAGTTATCAGTATTAGAGAGGAAGTAGTGTTATGTCACTATGAAGAAAGTTCAAAGAGTTTTGGAAAAGCTGTCAACAACTTGTGTGTTGGTTTTGTTGAATCCGACAGGACTATTTGTTGTGTTGTGTGATGCTTTGGTGATATGATTGAGAGATACATTAAATGCGCAATTAAAAGTACAAGAGGAAATATCTGACAAGTGACTTAGGATTAGTTGTTGTTGTGTGTTTGTACCGGAGTTTGGGAGCCTCAATTGTTTAGTTGAGATTCGAGATGGTTAATGATCTTAAGGGCTTAGGGTATTTGTTTGGTTTGAGAAAATTGCATAAGATGCAGAGGAAATAATAGGGACTTCGTATGGAGTTGAGCTTTGTATGATGAGACTAATTAGTGGTATTCTCGATGGGATTCGAGAAGGTTGGAATTCTAATTGGATTTAATAGATTGATTGAGTTTAGTAGATTGAAGTCGAAGGATTAATTCTCGGATTTAAGGAAATGGTGACACGAGATGTTATGATAGAGTCTATGTGTCCGAACAGTGTGGATTGGATAAGAGTACTTTGAAAGAATTGTTTTGGTGGCCACGAATGGAGAGAGAGAAGTGGTTGCGCTTGTATATATGCTGATTAGACTTGTTGAAAGTCGAAGTGTGAACATTAGAGACTGTTGGCCTAGTGCAACTGTCGAGTAATTCTGAGTAGTATGTGATACCGTCTAATATCGTTTCAGATAGGAACCTGTGTTTTTATTGAGATGTTGGAAGAGTGTTGTACTCGGACTTGGGATTGTATAAGAGACGACTGAAAAGATTAGAGGATCCGAGAAAGAACGTGTTTTGAGAGTTACGATAGTAACTGGTGTTGAGCAAGCTTGAGGTCTCAGAAGGAAACGGTGTCTTGTTGAATCTGTATCCGAGTAGCGCAGCGGAAGCGTGGGAAAATAACATGTTAGATTGTTTTACCGCTGTCACTAGGAGAAATTGCATGATGTGTTCACGTGTCTAAGCTGAGAAAGCGCATCGATCCAGATGAATGCTGTATGAGTGAGAGAGGATTTGACTGTTGAGACAACTTTAAGGAAAAGGGATTGTCTTGGTAAAGGTATTTTGGAGGATCAACTATAGAAAGTTGGATTTGAATCGGATAATATTTTCGAGGACGAAAATTCCTAAAGTGGGGGAGAGTTGTAACAGCCCGGTTTTTAATAACTGATTAATTGTACTAGTTAGTTGGTTTGTATGGTTTAAAGTGAATTATTAGATTTAACTGATTTATTCTATTTGGTGGAATCATGAGGATTTATCAGATGTTTTCTAACCAATGTCAAGATGAGGTATTTTATGAGGAAATGAATTGACAAATATTTTAAGAGAAGAAATATAATTGGACAGAAATAGGAAGGCAGGATATATATATGGGAAGAAGAGGAACGACAATATATAATAGAAAACATGAAAGGAAAGTGGAGGAAGAAGAGAAAGTAGAAGGAAAAAGAAGAAAAAGCTCGTAAAAGCTCAAGAACGACTTCTAGCTTCCGATTAATCGAGGTAAGGGTGTGAAATCTTACTATCTTAATCAATGCGTATGATTATGCATGTGTGTGTTTGGATTTGCTGGGGGTTTCCTACATTTTTCCATTTTTAGGTTGAAATGAGTTTAATCGGTAGAAACTGAGTTTTATCGGTTAGAATTTGGAATAGACAGTGTAGTATAGTTGGGTGATGAGTGGGTTGTGCTACTGGAACTGATTTGGATTAAATCGGTTGGTTTTGTGAGGTTTGGGCTTTTGAACAGCCATGGAATTTTTGATCTCGCAGGTTCTCCAGGCGAATGGCAGCGAGGCTTCGCCAGGCGAAGCCCATCGAACGATAGCGAATCAAGTCAGAACCAAACACCCTATCTTTGTTGGCAAGTTCGCCAGGCGAATGAGTGTGGCGAAGGTTCGCCAGGCAAGTGTGCTAGCGAGTGCTAGCGAGTAATTCCAGAATAAATCCCAGTGGTCTTCGCTGGCAAGTTCGCCAGGCGAAAGGGTAGCGAAGGTTCGCCAGGGGCTTCGCCAGGCGAAGGTTAGCGAACACAGCAACATGTTTTCTTTTCTTGTGCTTTCCATTCGTGGATTGACTGTGTGGTTTGGTTGCGATCATTCCTTGTCTGAGATGAATAATTATATGTTGTTATGTGTGTTGTGGGTAGCCGTATGGCGTGAATCCTAGAATATGAATTGATTGTGAATATGTGTCCTTTTGGCATATGTGACGCATTCTTTAAATTGATTGAAAATGCATGATGGATGTGATTGAGTCTATTGCCGCTTGGCACAATATTTGCAAGTGCATATTGCTCGTATGTGATGTATGATGATTGTAAATGTGAACCATGTTTAAATATTGTGAGTGCATTATATATATGTAATAGCTGATGATGTTTGGTAATCTGTGATTGATGTTATGAACAACCTAATGACATGTACTTGTATTTTATCATGTCTTAAGTAATTCAATGTCTTAGTCTTCCGCTTTAACAAAAAACATGAATATGCTTATTTTAAGAACCATGTGTTTATTCTTTTTAGTTGAGATTTACCCCTTTTGAATTATTTCTTTATAAACATTAATATTCATGGGGTCGTTTCATGGATAATGTGACGCACTTCTTTTATACCATGAAATAAATATACTCTGATGGAATTTTTAATTCGTGCCTAAATGATTTAATTGTCTTATTTGGGGGTATAGAAAGGGGGCGTTACACACATGCCAATGAAACACACGGTGTGAGCCGGGGTCTAGATACCACACAGGTTCAAGAAATAACCGGAGGAAGCCGGGGTCTGGATACCGCACGAGCTTGATTAAAACCGGTGTGAGCTAGAGTCTGGATACCACGCGAGCTCAAGAAAACATCATTATTCAGGATCTGAAAATCACACATACTAATGGAAACGTCACTAACCGGGGTCTGGATACCATGCGGGTTAATGATACAATTGTCGCTACGCGAAAAATGACACAAAGTCGCCACCAGATTTTATTTATCCCAAGGAGGGAAAGGGAAATAGCGATAAAACCTTTGGGAAAGGAGCATGGTCATCACAACCAAGTCTTATGGTTCGGGAGTCGGTTATGCAAGGAGAAGGTATTAGCACCCCCTCGCATCCATCGTACTCGATGGGAACCTCCTAGGCTATTTCGCGTGAATGGGTATTTTTACTTAAAAGTTTGCTTGCTTAAGGAAAGAGGGGTTGGTTTTATATTTTAATGCTCGCCAAGGATTGTGGCCCTTGTGCCTATGTATCCTCGCTTAAAAGAAGTGAAGAATCAGAGCTTCGTAGTTCGGAGGCTTATAAAATAGTTGTTTGTTGGTTGGTTTTATACCTTGAAAAAAAGGGTTTTTGATTGATGCCCTAAGGCAAAAAAAAATAGTTTAATGAGTTGGTGTTATTTTTTAGGTTTTTTGAAGAGAAATGGTTCTTGACTAGGATTACACAAAAGGACTTTGGACAGAGGGGAATGTTTCGAATAGCCAAGTCGAACGCCTTGTATCCAAAACATTCGGAACGAGTGTAGGAGGATTCCATTCTCATTCCTTCTCCACCACCTTAAAATCCATGGTGTACAACCCTAACCATATATTTATTGTATTTTGGGTTTTTTATGAGAAAAAGGATCACTTGATGTTGGATCAAGGTTTATTGTTTGTAAAGATATATTTGAAGCGATATTGACAAGGTCGATGGCGATGCGCAAGGCAATCGACTTACAAGGTTAAAAATGGCTCGATAAAATCGAGAGTTTGTTTTTGAAAATGGTTTTTGGAATCAAAAGTTAGCAAGGACAATAGAAATATTCACATACTAAAATCATACAAACATATGGGGTTAGTCGGCTAAAAAAAATCGAGACATGCAAAAAAAACGGCGAACTCCTTGAAAAAAACTGATCAGTTCGCGCCGCGAAGGGTGTTTGCGCCATGAACCGAGAAAAGTGGACATTCTGTTTTTTACATATTCGCGCCGCGAACTTAGAAAGTTATCATTATGTTTTTTGCATGTTCACGCCGCGACCTGAAGCGAAAAATTCAATATTTCTTTTTTTTTTTTTGCTGTCTTTTGTGGTTTTCTTTCCTTTCTATTGGTTCTTAAAAATGGTTTCTTGGTCCCCTTGGGACCTCACACCATACACCCAGCACAAACACACTTAACAAATGATAATAAATGGCAAGTGCAGAAATATAAAGGGAGAAAAAGTTTGAAATGGATACCCAAGAGCTTCCTTCTTCTTTGTTAAGCTTCCACTGGTTTGATTGTGTGTTTTCTTCCTTCTTCCTTCTATGCTTTGAATGTGCTTCTCCTCAAAGGTTCTCTATGGGTTTCTATGGAACTCTCTTGATTCTTGCTGGTTTTCTTTCTCACTCTTCTTTTCTGGTTTTCTCTCTAGGGTTTCTTGCTCTCTTTCTATCTTTTTTCTCAATGTCTAATGAATGATGAATGAAAATCTTTTGCAGCCCCTCTCCTCTTCTTATCCCACTTTTTCTGCTGCCTTTTTCTGCTGTACCAAAACAACAACTCTTGCACATGTTTCAACCTTTAGACTTTCCATATTTGGGGGTACTCATTACCACTTTTCTGGTGCAGCCCTACTCCTTTCCATTTTTATGCATGTTTTGCTGTATTTTCTTCTGCAGCACTCTACATTGCCATCCATCCTTGTACTCATTGCTTGGTTATGCTTGGACATACTCATGTAGTCAATACCACTACCTTTTGGACAGAATTTTCAAATTCTAATTTTTGATATGTAGATGCATCAACCTAAGTTTATCCCCTTGGTTTTGTGACATAAAATGATTTTTTAACATGATACATATTGCCACTTCTTGCATGGAGATGTTTTGGATTGCATCCATATTGCCTATGGTTGAACACACATGGTCTTGATCTTGAAACATACCAATGTTAACTCTTAAGTATTTTTCTTTGGATGTTTGTGGGCATAATGTAGCACATGAAAACTTGGTGTGGCATGAAGATTACCATATCATAGGTTTGATTAGAGACTTGAATGAAGATTAGAAATAGATTAGTTTCTAAACATTACTTATAGTTGGAAATCTTGTAACAAATGACATTCTTGCAAATGTCATGAAATTTCTCTTTGTAATATTCTTGAATCTAGTCTTGAATTCATGAATCTTGGACTTTGAATGATGGATTCTCTTATGCCATTATTAAAATAAAGTCTTGAATTATGCACTTGTGATCTTGACTCATGCTTTGCAAATTTGAACTCCACTTGACCAAGAATTTAAAACAAAATTGGATGAAGCAAACTTGAATTTGGCCTTGCATTTCATGTTCATTAGGAATATTTATCTTGAATATCCCAATATTTTTCAAGTAACTTCTTCTTGAAGCAATCTACATGAGGAGGCTTTCCAACTTAGATCAAGCCTTAGGTGATGAACCTTTTCTTCTATGTAATCCATGATAGGCAATCTATCTCATTTGAAAAATGGAAAATAACAAATCGACCCAATCTATACCTTATGAACCCACATGCTCGTTATGCAATAGAACGTGTAAGAACAGAGTATGCCTAAGAGGGGGGGGGGGGTGAATTAGGACTTTTGAAATTTTTCCGGTTTTTATGGTATCTTGAAATATTACTGGTTTGTGTTTTTGGTTATGAAAGCAGAAGAAGAAAAATAAAAGAGCAATGGACACCAGGATTTGTAGTGGTTCCCCTTACAATCCGAGAGTACTCCACTCCCCTTTCAACATGAAAGAGAGTTTTCACTATTGTTTAATAAAGTACAACCTATCACACCATCAACCGGTGAGGCCTACTATCAAACAATAAAACTAACAAGTGTACAAGAACAATCCTCTTGTAAACACTCACCCTTGTGTCCAACAATCCTGGATCATAAGTCAGAATACACAAGTTTGTAAAGATTTTGATTTGAGAGTAATGATATCAAAGTTGATCTTCTCCAAATGATCAGAATTCACTCTTATAATTTTTCAATACAAGTGTTCAAGGATGAATATGAAATTTATGCACATATGAACACTTAATGAAAGTTTTTGAAAATGGTGAATTTGATTCTAAGATAATTTGAAAATGAATGTAGAAAGTGTTTGGAGATTGAAAAGTTTTGTGTTGTTTTTTTTTTCAAAATTGAAAAACTCAGAATTTATATGAGTAAAATACCCTTTCAAAAAGGTACATTTGAGTAAGCCTTTTAAAAATGAAATGGTATAATTTTTAAATAATTTTTGAACTTGAAACAAAGCAATTTTTCACTGTACGTTCAGTGTTAATCGGTTAACCTATATGGTTAATCGGTTAACACTGGTACGTTAGCCCATAAATTTCAAAATTCAAATTGGTTAACCGGTTAACCTATATGGTTAATCGGTTAACACTGCTAATTTTCAGAAAAATGCTTTTAAAAAATAATGTTATACCAATTCTAAGGTTTCAAAAAAGATGCTTATGTATTATGCAAAAATGCTTGATGTTTTTGAACACTTGTATATCAAATTATAAGGGTAGAATTTGATATACCGGCAATGCATCCAAGTCTTGAAGAATCATAGTTCCATATGTAGCTTGACTTGAAAGATATCTTGACTTGATCTTGAGAACTTTGAACGGCTTGTCTTTTTGCAATCAAGAGATGACCTTGAGTAGTGTTGACATCATCAAAACTTGAGACTGAAGCATGCTTCTACATTCTCCCCCTTTTTGATGATGGCAATCAAAAATGCTGTGCGATATCTCTTGGTTTTTGATCTGGTTCTCCCCCTATGTCTAGCAACTCCCCCCATCTTAACAGAGGGAAAAAAATCTGCACACAGAGAGACATTAACAGAACCAAGCTCTTCTCCCCCTTTGACATCAGCAAAAAGGAAGAGCTTTCAAAGAAATCACAAGATAGCAGCATATATAGTAATAAGCACATGCAAAGCCAAGTAAACACAAAGCACAAACAGCAGTACATATAAAATGCAGCAAATAGAAATTGTACTTGTTACAATAAAACATAGTTCAAATGAAAGCATAAAAACTTAAGACTAGAAAGCAAAGCAATAAAACAACAGCAGCAGCATATTCTCTAAAAATCCTCATCCGCCATACCCTCCTCCTCTTCTTCTTCATCACTATCAACCTCTTCTTCAATCTCGTCGTCCACAACTCGGGTGTTGGAATGTGGAGGGTTAAGAATGAGGTTTCTGAGGGAGGCAATTGCTCGGGAGGTCTCTCTATGCATATTCATGGATTCTCGATGCTGGTTCATCATGGTTGTGTAGAGAAACTCACTGGTAAGACCCCCTTCAGGCATTGGATAAGCGTGATGGACAGGACCGTCATCAGTATACCTATAGGTACCGTCAGCCGCCTTGATGATTCCAGTATTCTTCACAATATTAATCTCATTGATCTCATTAGTTGTAGGTTTCATCTTGGAGGATGGTTCTCTGTTGAGGTCAAGTTCAGTTAATTCCAGAATTCTAGAAACCAAGCGAGCATACGGCAGCCGGGTAATGCAATGAAGTTGTTGCTGCAGATGATACATAATAGTCAAAATCCAATTGACTCTGATGCGATTCTTAATAGCAAAGATCAGCTGCATATCCAAGTCGTTAATCTGAGAGTGATTTGAGTCATTTGGAATGAGGACATAGCAGATAATGTAGTGAAGCATTCGATCAGATACTGTCAGATTCTTAGCATAACACAGCATACGAGCGGTGCGAGAGTTTGCAATAACGGTTTCTTTTGGGAACCTGCAAATCTGATAGTAATACTCCATTTTATCATAGTTTGCCCAGGGTCCATCTACATGGTTTACACCTTTCCTCAGGAAGCATCCTTTTGATGGAATCTTAAGGTGTCTAGCAAGGGTGGATAAATTCTCAACAAACTCATGATCTCTAATGGTGGAACGGATCATGTGGTTCTCATCCATGTCCAGATATATAGACATTTTATTCATAAAAGCTTTAACTAGATCAGGATAGATAATACCAGAGTCGGTGACGAACTTGTCGATACGCTGATATTCCAACAGAGTAGGAAAATCAAAAGATAATGCAGGAAAAGCTCGAAGATTTACGTACTTTACCGGCATAAGTTGACGAACACGAACTTTGAAATCCATCCGTCTCTTTTTGGTGGTTTCCATTGGAATACTGTCGTCATCTGATTCTGATGCAGAATGATGTTCTGGAAGTTTTCCCTTGCCGCGGTTTGATGCTGAAGCCATGGATGAAGGTTTGAGAGGACTGGGGTTGTGGGTTCTGAGGAAGTTAGGGTTTGAGAAGTTGTGGGGAGTTTTTCCAACTTTAGAGAGTGGGAGAGAGAAGTTAGGATTTGAAGAGGGAATATGGATTTTGGATATGGATTTGGATATATAAGAGAATATGGAACACACAAAAATATATTTAAAAATATAAAATTTTCAAAAATTTTAATTAATTTTCGTTTCTGATTTTTAGAAAAATTAACAGTGTTAATCGGTTAACCATATAGGTTAATCGGTTAACACATTAAAAAATTTAATCAGAATTGAAAATTCAACAGTGTTAATCGGTTAACCATATAGGTTAATCAGTTAACACACTAAATTTTTGAAAAAATACTTAAAAAACAGAATGAAAACATATGAAAACATATCACAAAAGATGCATACATATATTAGAGAAAAGGTCAGATGTCACCTTCATCAAGAATCCCAAGTTCTCTCCGAATTTTGTAGAATGGTTCTTTTGCCAAAGGCTTGGTGAAGATGTCGGCGAGTTGGTTGTGTGTGTCGACGAAAGTAACATCAACATCTCTGTTCAATATGTGATCTCGAAGGAAATGATGCCGGATATCGATGTGCTTTGTTCTGGAATGCATAACCGGATTCTTCTTGATATTTATGGCACTAGTATTATCACATCGTAGAGGAATGCATCTGAGGTCAACACCATAATCCAGAAGTTGTTGTTTCAGCCATAAAATATGCGCACAGCAACTTCCTGCGGCGATGTATTCTACTTCGGCGGTGCTGAGTGCTACACAAGCTTGCTTCTTGCAGGCCCATGATACTAGAGCATTTCCGAGAATGTGACATGTACCACTTGTACTTTTTCTATCAGTTTTACATCCTGCATAGTCAGCGTCAGAATAACCAACTAAAGAACAAGTACTACCTTTAGGATACCATAATCCGACGTTGGTCGTTCCTTTGAGATACTTGATAATTCTCTTCACAGTAGTGAGATGCGATTCCTTCGGATTTGCTTGGAAGCGCGCATACAAACAAACACTAAACATAATGTCAGGACGGCTTGCCGTCAAATATAGTAATGAACCAATCATACCTCGATATTTAGTAATATCAATTGGAGTACCAGATTCATCTTGATCAACATACGTTCCGGATCCCATAGGAGTAGACATCATCTTGCAACTATCCATATCGAATTTCTTTATTAATTCCTTACAGTACTTGGATTGGTTGAGAAAGATTCCATCCTTGGTTTTCTTGATTTGTAGTCCAAGAAAATAATTTAACTTTCCCATCATGGACATCTCGAATTCTTCTCGCATCATGAGTGAGAATTCTTCGCAGAGTTCTTTGTTTGTTGATCCAAATATGATGTCGTCGACGTAGACTTGTACCAACAAGGTGTTACCCTTGATCTTCTTTATAAACAGCGTCTTGTCAACCTTTCCTTTTGTAAATCCTTTCTCACATAAGAAGTTGCTAAGGCGATCATACCATGCTCGAGGTGCTTGTTTTAGACCGTAGAGAGCCTTCTTCAGTTTGAAAACATGTGAGGGATTTTTGAAGTCTTCAAAACCCGGAGGTTGTTTGACGTAGACTTCCTCATTAATGTACCCATTCAGGAAAGCGCTTTTGACATCCATCTGGAATAACTGAAAATTCATAGAACAAGCGTAAGCAAGTAGTAATCTAATTGCTTCTAACCTTGATACCGGAGCGAATGTTTCATCAAAATCAATTCCTTCCTCCTGGTTGTAGCCTTGTGCGACCAATCTTGCCTTGTTACGAACTATAATCCCATTCTCGTCAAGTTTGTTCTTGAACACCCATCTGGTTCCTATAATATGCTTATTGTCTGGTCTTGGTACGAGGGTCCAAACTTGATTTCTTTCAAATTGATTAAGTTCTTCTTGCATTGCTATAATCCATTGGTCGTCGCCTAAAGCTTCATCGATCTTTGATGGTTCAATTTGAGATACAAACGCCATGTTGAGACAAGAATCCTTTAAATTAAGTCGAGTTGCAACACCTTGACTAATATCACCAATAAATTTATCAATTGGGTGATCTCTGTGTGTTCTCCATTCTTTCGGAAGATCTTGATTTTCTTGAGTAACATCTTCTCGTAATATTGTTTGATCATTTGAAACAATTTCTTCATTTTGTGGAGTATCTACAAAATCATCATCATCATCCAAAACAATATTATCCTCTTTCGAGGGGTTAGTCTCATCAAACGAAACATGAATAGACTCTTCAATGGTAAGAGTTCTTTTATTAAAAATTCTAAAAGCTTTACTATAAAGAAAGTAACCAAGAAATATACCTTCGTCGGATTTCTCATCAAACTTACCGAGATTGTCCTTATTGTTGTTGAGAACGAAGCATTTGCAGCCAAATATGTGGAAGAATGATATATTCGGTTTCCTTCCCTTGAACAACTCATACAGAGTCTTTTTGAGTAGCGGTCGAATATTCACGCGGTTGCTTACAAAGCATGCCGTGCTTACTGCTTCTGCCCAAAAATATTTTGGAAGATTTGTGTCGCTGAGCATTGTTCTAGCAAGTTCAACTAGTGAACGATTCTTCCGTTCTACGACGCCGTTTTGTTGAGGAGTTCTTGGTGCCGAAAAATTATGAGAAATTCCATGTTCTTCGCAAAACTCTTCAAAGTCTGAATTTTGAAATTCTCCACCGTGGTCGCTTCTTATGGAGGCTATAGTGAGTGACTTCTCGTTTTGAATTTGTTTTGCATACTTTTTGAATGTTTTGAACGCATCATTTTTCTGCGCTAAAAACATTGTCCAGGTATATCGAGAAAAATCATCAACAATAACTAAAGCATAAATACTACCTCCGAAGCTCTTCGTTCTTGATGGACCAAAAAGGTCCATGTGCAACAATTGAAGTGGTCTTGATGTAGAAACCACTTGCTTGGATTTGAAAGTTGTCTTGGTCTGTTTTCCCTTTTGACATGCATCGCATAATTTATCTTTGATGAATTTTATCTTTGGAAGCCCAACAACCAGATCATGCTTGATTAATTTGTTTAGATGCTCCATGTGAATGTGAGCAAATCTTTTATGCCAAAGTCATGCCTCGTTGTTGTTTGCCATAAGACATTTTACCTTCAAGGAAGAATCATCAAAAGAGATCATAAAAATATTATTATATCTTTTACCTTTTAGCAGAATCTCATGAGTGACTTCGTGTTCGATCAAGCATTCCTCCTTTGTGAAGTTGATTTTGAACCCTTTGTCACACAATTGACTGATGCTAAGCAGGTTATGCTTAAGGCCTTCAACAAAAAGAACGTCTTCGATGATTGTACATGGAGGTGCACCAATGGTTCCAACTCCAAGAATTTTTCCTTTATTATCATCACCGTAAGTGACGTATCCTTTGGCCTTTAATGATAGACTTGAAAATTTGTTTATATCTCCCGTCATATGCTTCGAGCAGCCACTATCAAGATACCATTGATTTGTGGTTGTCTTCAAGCATACCTACAAAACAAAATTAGGTAGTGTTAGGTACCTAAATTGCTTTGGGTCCTTGATAGTTAGTACCCTTTTCAACCCACACATAATGCCCCTTTGCAACACCAATATTACGTACATAGCAGGCATTAGGTGTGTGCCCTTTAATTCCACAATAAAAACACGTAGGTTGAAAATGACTTCTATATCTAGGAATATAATTCTTTTTCTTATCAATTCTTTTCTTGTTATGATTTTGATGCTGAATTTTAGAAGTGCTTGTCTCTTCTTTAACAATTTGTTCACTTGCTCTTACGAAAATGGTCTCATTGGTGCTTGGTTTTGAAAATTTAGAATATCCCAATCCACTTTTATCATTAGGATACTTTTGATGTTTAAGAATTTCTTCCAAGCCAATTTGACCTTTTTCGTATCTTTCTAAAACTCTTTTAAGTTGAACAATTTGAAAAGACAAAGACTCACAATTCTTACATACAAGACTTTGTTTTTCATCCATCACTTTTTGTTTTTCATCTTCAATATTTTTCAAGAGATCAGAATTTTGTTTTTCTAAAAGTAAAATTCTTTTCTTTTGTGATGAGATGTCTTTATACAAAGTCTTGCACTCTTTTAGAAGTTCATCTATAACTTCTTAAGCATCATTATCATAGACAAAAAAATTACTACTAACCTCATTTTCGTCATCGGAATGGTGAGAGGCCATTAAGGCAATATTTGCGCATTCATCGCTATCTGATTCTGATGATGAACTCACTTCGTTGTCGTCCCATGCGACATAAGCCTTCTTTGTTTTGAAATCCTTCTTGCCCTTGAATTTTCCTTTATTTGAGAGTTTCGGGCAATCTGGCTTTATGTGACCTTGTTTCCCACATTCGTAACATGTAATTTCTTGGTTTGATGTGGATGCCTCCTTTTTCCTGAAATGTCTATTCTTTTTAGAAAAAGAAGAAGTTTTATTATTATTAAAAAACTTACCAAGCTTCTTTACTAGAAGCATGAAATTTTCGTCTTCGGAAGATTCGTCAATTTTATCATCCCTTGTGTCAGTCTTCAAGGCAATTCCTTTGGACTTCTTGTCTTGACTTTCATGTTTCTCAAGCCTTCCAAGTTCCAGTTCATGCTCTTGAAGTTTCCCGAATAATGAAGTGGATGTCATTGTTGAAAGACTTTTCTTTTCCGAAATGGCGGTCACCTTCGGTTGCCATTCTCTTGTCAAGGATCTTAGGACTTTTAAGTTGAGATCATCATTGGTGAAGGTCTTCCCAAGAGCAATCAGATGATTTGTTAGATGAACGAACCTCTTTTGCAAGGCAACAATAGATTCACCGGGCTGCATACGGAACATCTCATATTCTTGACTTAACGTGTTAAGTCTTGATCTTTTTACTTCTGCTGTTCCTTCATGCGTTTCTACTAAGGTATCCCAAATCTGTTTTGCCGATTGACACTGTGATATGCGAAAGAATTCATCCATACTGAGAGCGCTTTGAAGTATGTTGATTGCTTTCTTCTCATTCAAGATTCTCTTCTTGTCATCTTCATCATATGAGGATTTAATCTTTGGGGTTCCAACACCATTTACCACACTTGTAGGAACATGTGGACCAGTTTCAACGGTTTCCCATATACCATCTCCTTGAGCCTCAAGATGTGCCTTCATACGGATTTTCCAAAAATCGAAGTACTCTACAGAAAAGAGTGGTGGCTTGTTACTACTTCCACCATCTTTGAAAACCGGGTTGGTACTTGCGGAAGCCATACTGAATCGTTAGGAACAGGTTACCTTAACCAGCTCTGATGCCAATTGTAAGAACAGAGTATGCCTAAGAGGGGGGGGGGGGGTGAATTAGGACTTTTGAAATTTTTCCGGTTTTTATGGTATCTTGAAATATTACTGGTTTGTGTTTTTGGTTATGAAAGCAGAAGAAGAAAAATAAAAGAAGAATGGACACTAGGATTTATAGTGGTTCCCCTTACAATCCGAGAGTACTCCACTCCCCTTTCAACATGAAAGAGAGTTTTCACTATTGTTTAATAAAGTACAACCTATCACACCATCAACTGGTGAGGCCTACTATCAAACAATAAAACTAACAAGTGTACAAGAACAATCCTCTTGTAAACACTCACCCTTGTGTCCAACAATCCTGGATCACAAGTCAGAATACACAAGTTTGTAAAGATTTTGATTTGAGAGTAATGATATCAAAGTTGATCTTCTCCAAATGATCAGAATTCACTCTTATAATTTTTCAATACAAGTGTTCAAGGATGAATATGAAATTTATGCACATATGAACACTTAATGAAAGTTTTTGAAAATGGTGAATTTGATTCTAAGATAATTTGAAAATGAATGTAGAAAGTGTTTGGAGATTGAAAAGTTTTGTGTTGTTTTTTTTTTTCAAAATTGAAAAACTCAGAATTTATATGAGTAAAATACCCTTTCAAAAAGGTACATTTGAGTAAGCCTTTTAAAAATGAAATGGTATAATTTTTAAATAATTTTTGAACTTGAAACAAAGCAATTTTTCACTGTACGTTCAGTGTTAATCGGTTAACCTATATGGTTAATCGGTTAACACTGGTACGTTAGCCCAGAAATTTCAAAATTCAAATTGGTTAACCGGTTAACCTATATGGTTAATCGGTTAACACTGCTAATTTTCAGAAAAATGCTTTTAAAAAATAATGTTATACCAATTCTAAGGTTTCAAAAAACATGCTTATGTATTATGCAAAAATGCTTGATGTTTTTGAACACTAGTATATCAAATTATAAGGGTAGAATTTGATATACCGGCAATGCATCCAAGTCTTGAAGAATCATAGTTCCATATGTAGCTTGACTTGAAAGATATCTTGACTTGATCTTGAGAACTTTGAACGGCTTGTCTTTTTGCAATCAAGAGATGACCTTGAGTAGTGTTGACATCATCAAAACTTGATACTGAAGCATGCTTCTACAGAACGATGTATGATATGGCGAATGTAGGATATAAAGGCTAAAGATGAAAATGAGGGTGTGACAGCTGCCCCTCTTTAATCCTCTTGGACCTAAATGTCTGGAGGATAAAGGTGCTCGAACATTCATGGTAGAAGAGAATTAAATACTAGAATAGCCGGGATTTTCAACTGGAGAGGTGTGGAATGAAAGTAGACAGTCAGCGATATGGTTTGAAAATGGTGTATGTTAGTGAAGAAGGGTTATGAGGTATATGATGATATGCTTGAGATGCAATGCAGAATGAATACGAGTGCTTTGCCAGCCGGAAGAGGAGGCACCTCATAATAGGGAATCATAATTGGCTAGGAGATATTCCTTCTACAAAAGATAGAGAGGACTCAGGAGTATTGAAATGTGAGATATTCCTTCTACGAAAGGTAGAGATGACTCAAGAATATGGATTGTGAGATATTCTTTCTACAAAAGATAGAGAGGACTCTAGCAACTGGTTTTTTCTCTTACAAAAGGCAAGGAGGACTCCCGAACAAAAGGTTTGGAGAAAATGTTTTCTTCTACAAAAGGTAGAGAGAACTCCGAAACAAAAGGTTTGAAGATAAAATAACTCCTTCTACATCTTGATGAGGAGGCTCCCTTGGGAGGATACGATCATATTTCCTTCTGTCACGATAGAAATGGCTCCAGAACAAAAGGTTAGGAGGAAAGGTTCCTTCTACAAAAGGTAGAGAGGACTCCAAAACAAAAGGTTTGAAGACAATTTCTTCTACAAAAGGTAGATAAGAGACTCCCTTAGGAGAGGACGATCGTTCTTTCTTCTGCGAAAAACAAAAAAGATTCCTGAATAAAAGGTTAGGAGAAAAGTTCCTTCTACAAAAGGTAGGGAGGATACTTACAAAAGGTAAGCTGACAAGAACCTGCACAAAAGGTATGAGAGGTCTTATTAAAGGTAAGTTGAATCTGTTGCGAAAGGAAAGGCAGGGATATTTCGAAAAGGTAAGTGAATAGATAAACACTCCAAAAGGATCCTGCCAGGATTTCCACAGGAAATTCGCATCTTTGAGAATGACTGGCTAAGCACATGTAATGATGCATCATGTATGCAAAAATGTCAGGGACGTAAGGACATGAAGGTTGGGGGTGATGATTTATGCCAAGTGATTGGGCTTTGGTTTGGGGCGTCAAGTTTGACTTCCCAACATCCTTGTGACGAAATTTAGATCATCTCCAGATGGTCTTATTAGACAAGTTGTGCTAGCTAGTCGGGTTGCCCCTGACTTGGTCAAGTCCCGGCAAGCTTTATGATCAGATGATGCTTGGTGTACACGTGCGCCTACTAGAGATCGCTTTTATCCTTCATACACCTAGGTCGAAGAGCAACCTTATGCTTTCTTTTGTTATTATTATCGTTATCCCATAATTTTTCAATGCAATATTTATTAGGAATGAAAATTCCAATTTTTGCAAACATAAAAGAAAATAAATGTGACACATGAATTGATGAAAGAGATTTTTATTGATGATAAAGTGACCCATAAATGGGTAATTTTACATAAGGATACAATTCCTAAAAGAGGTAATTGCAGAAAATATGACAAAAAGCATAGTGGCAATGTGAAAAAGGATCGGATTTCCATTGAGTTCCAATTCTACTATGATCCCTATGGCCTTGAAGCTTCTCGTACATTGCCTCTGAGGAAGGTGGATGGATTAATCTTCCCCATGTGTAGTTCTCTTTATTCTAGTGATGAGCTCACCGATTTTTCGCAGACCTCAGTCTTTTCTTTTTTAGGTCCCTAACTTTTGCCTAGACCGCCCTTTCGAGTTTTCAGTCTATCGGGATACCCTTTTTTTTTGCCTAAGTTGCCCCTAAGGGTTTTCAACTTATCGGGTGTTATTTCTTTTTATTGTCCACCGGGTTTGCTCTCAAGCATAGTATTTTTTGACTGCGTCTGCGTTTAAGGGGATGACAGATCTTCACCGTACATGTTGGATAATATCAAGGCCCCTCAGGAGAAAACCTTTTTTACAACATATGGACCCTCATAGTTAGGTGTCCATTTGCCCCTTGGGTCTGTGTGGATTGGCAGAATCTTTCTCAATACCAAGTCTCCCACTTCGAAATCTCGAGGGCGAACTTTCCTGTCAAACGTCATTTTCAACCGCTTTTGGTAAAGCTGGCCATGGCAGATGGATGCCATGCGTTTTTCATCAATGAGATTAAGTTGATCAAATCTCGCCTGCACTCATTCTGCTTCGTCAAGCTTGACATCAGTCAGAATTCTCAGGGAAGGAATTTCTACCTCAACAGGGAGTACCGCATCCATGCCATATACAAGAGAAAATGGAGTTGCCCCAGTAGAAGTGCGCACTGAAGTGTGATAGCCATGCAAAGCAAGTGGTAGCATTTCATTCCAATCTTTATATGTTTTCACCATTTTCTGAACAATCTTCTTGATGTTTTTGTTTGCTGCTTCTACAACACCATCATCTTTGGGTGATATGGCAACGAATTGTGGTGCTCGATCTTGAAACTTTCACACAATTCCTTCATCATATTGTAATTTAGGTTAGAACCATTGTCAGTAATGATTTTATTTGGGACCCCAAAACGAAAAATGATTTCTTTCTTGATAAAGCGGGTGACCACTTGCTTGGTGACATTGGCATAAGACGCGACTTCCACCCATTTAGTGAAGTAGTCAATGGCCACTAAGATGAAATGATGACCGCTTGAAGCAGTTGACTCGATGCGTCCGATCACATCTATACCCCACATGGCGAAAGGCCAAGGCAACGTCAAGATATTCAGAGGAACTGGCGACACATGTATCTTATCTGCATATATTTGACATTTGTGGCATGTTTGCACGTGACGATAGCAATCAGTTTCCATCGTCAACCAGTAATAACCAGCTCTCAAAATCTTCTTAACCATCGTGTGTCCACTGAAATGTGTACCAAAAGAGACTTCATGGATTTCGTTTATGATTCGGTCGGCTTCGTGTCTATCCATGCATCTGAGCAAGACTGAGTCATAGTTTCGCTTGTAAAGCACATCCCCACTTAAGAAGAATTTGGACGAAAGCCTTCTTAAATACTTCTTGTCTGTGATGGAAACGTTTTCTGGATACTCTCTCTTTTATAGATATCTTTTGATATCATAGAACCAAGGTTGATCATCGGTTGCTAACTCTGCTTCCAGACAATGAGCAGGCTCATCAAGATGTTCAATACGGATAAAGGGTGCCTCATTCTTCCACTTAACTTTGAACATGGATGACAACGTGGTAAGAGCGTCTGCCAATTGATTGCTTTCTCTAGGAATGTGATTGAAAGTAATCTCATCAAAGTATGGGATTAATTTCAAGACGTGATCCCGATATGGAACTAGTTTGCTGTCACGTGCTTCCCAGTCGCCTCTGACTTGACTAATGACTAGAGTCGAGTCCCCATACACTTCTAAAATCTTGATTCTGTGGTCAATAGCGGCTTCAATTCCGAATATACATGCTTCATATTCTGCCATATTGTTGGTACACTCGAAACATAATCTTGCGGTGAATGGAATATGGAAACCGGTAGGAGATGTGAGGATTGCCCCTATTCCATTGCCTTGAGCGTTTGCGGCGCCATCGAACACGAGCGTCCATCGCGATCCTGGTCCGGGTCCTTCATCTGGGCCTAATGTTTCATAGTCTCTGAAAAACATGATGTCTTCGTCAGGGAAGTCAAAACGCATGGGCTGGTAATCTTCCACAGGTTAGTGGGCAAGGTAGTCAGATAACACACTCCCTTTGATAGCTTTTTGTGAGACGTACTGGATGTCATATTCTGTCAGTACCATTTGCCAACGGGCTACTCGTCTGGTGAGAGCAGGCTTCTCGAAGATGTACTTGACTGGATCCATCTTTGATATCAACAATGTGGTATGGGTCAACATATACTGCCTTAAGCGTTTAGCAGCCCATGCGAGCGCACAACAGGTCTTTTCCAACACTGAGTACCTCGTTTCACAGTCAGTGAACATTTTGCTTAAATAGTAGATAACATGCTCCTTTCTACCTGTTTCGTCATGCTGCCCCAACACGCATCCCATGGATCCTTCCAGAACAATTAAGTACATGATGAGAGGTCTTCCTGGCACGGGAGGCATCAAAATCGGTGGCTCTTGCATATATTCTTTTATTTTCTCAAACTCTTTTTGGCAATTGTTATTCCACACAATTGCTTGATCTTTGCGAAGCAACTTGAATATTGGCTCACAGGTGACTGTTAGGTGAGATATGAATCTGGCAATGTAGTTTAATCTCCCTAAGAAGCCACGAACCTCCTTCTCTGTTCTTGGAGCTAGCATATCTTGGATAGCTTTTACTTTGTCAGGATCGACTTCAATCCCTTTTTGGCTTACGATAAAACCTAGCAATTTACCAAATCTTACCCCAAAGGTACATTTATTTGGATTGAGCCTTAGCCTGAACTTTCTTAGCCTAGTAAACAACTTTTCCAAGTGGATGAGATGTTCCTCTTCAGTTTGGGATTTTGCGATCATATTGTCTACATAGCATTCAATCTCTTAATGTATCATGTCATGAAAGAGAGTCACCATTGCTCGTTGATATGTCGCGCCAGCGTTCTTCAGACCAAATGGCATAACCTTATAGCATAAGGCTCCCCAAGGGGTAATGAAGGTAGTCTTTTCCATATCCTCTGGAGCCATTTTAATTTGGTTGTATCCGGAGAAACCATCCATGAAAGAGAACACAGAGAATTGAGCCGTATTATCCATTAACACATCAATATGTGGCAGCGGAAAGTCATCTTTTGGGCTGGCTCTATTTAGGTCTCTGTAGTCGACGCACATCCGCACCTTACCACCTTTTTTAGGTACAGGTACAATGTTGGCGACCCATTTAGGGTATTTTGATACTGCTAAGAATCCGGCATCAAGCTGCTTTTGTACTTCCTCCTTAATCTTAAGGGCCATGTCAGGTCGAGTTTGTCTCATCTTCTGCTTTATAGGCGGACAATCTTCCTTGAGCGGCAATTTGTGCACCACGATGTATGGATCCAATTCGGGCATGTCTTGGTATGACCAAGCAAACTCATCTGCATACGCGCGTAGGAGCTCGATCAATCTTCTCTTCACACTCTCTTCTAGGGCAGTGCCTACCTTGATCTCTTTCTTGTCCTCTTCGATTCCAAGATTGACAACTTCCAATGACTCTTGATACGACTGAATGATCTTTGATTCTTGCTTCAATAGTCTGGCTAACTCCTCAGGGAGTTCACAATCTTTCTCACAATCCTCGTCAGCGTGGTAGATTGGGTTATCAAAGTCATATGCAACCGTAGCAGTATCGTTATCAATGGAATCCGGGGTAGATATGCATGATTGGTGATTTTATGCTTTATTTTGAGAAGATGAAAAAGAAGAATGCAAGAAAACATTTCCATTTATTTATGCAAAAATAAAAAAGAAAGATAGGGAACACAATTGAATGCAAAAGGTTCATATCATTCATAATAAATATTAATTGAAAACACGGGGGGCCCTACAAAATAATCCTTATGCCTTGGGCGAAGCATAGGATTTGAAAGCAAAACAAGGAAAATTACTCTTCGACAAGGGTGACTTCTGGTATCTCCGTAAAGTCCAATTGTTGAGTTATTGGTTCAGTGCCCTTGGGTACACCATGCAGACTTCCTTTAGTGCATCATCTTCAGCTTCCACAATGGCCACCTGATCATCCACCATATGTCCACCACTAATAGAGGCAAGTGAAGGAATGAACCCTTTGTCCTTGTCAACAGTTATCTTCTGCTGAACTTTGTGATTTCCAAGGTAACCCAAACCAGTTCTGTTTTTGTTGATGGGTAGCTCCAACACTCTTCTCCAACCTTCAGGGTGACCGGCCTCAATTACGGTCCTTGCGTCCTTCCAAGTAACCATGGGGGATCCCGACCTTTCTGACTTCTTTTCCTCCTTCTTAGCAGGGATAATTTCCACACTTATCACATCGAATGCTTGAAAAGGGGTCTCATGAACTTTCCCTCCTACTTCCACATAGATAAATGAAGACAGGTGACTTACTAGCATATCCTCTTCTCCCTCAATGACGACAAGCTGATTATTAACCATGAACTTTAGTCTTTGGTGAAGAGTGGTTGTTACAGCACCAGCCGCATGAATCCAAGGACAGCCTAGCAAACAACTGTAAGCAGGATAGATATCCATCACGTAGAATGTGATAATGAAAGTGTGAGGTCCTATTTTGATGGGGATATCAACTTCCCCTATCACAGTCCTTCTTGCCCCATCAAAGGCTTTCACTATCACTGAACTGGGTTTCATCATTAATCCTTCAATGGTCAGCTTGGCCAACGAATTCTTTGGTAAAACATTTAAGGATGATCCAGTATCTACCAATACTCTCGACAAAACAACATCAACACATTCGATGGAGATGTGTAAAGATTTATTATGGTTCTTCCCCTCGGGGGGCAACTCTCCATCATTAAAGCTTAGAATATGTGCGGAGGCAATATTCGACACCACTCCTTCAAATTGCACAACAGACATTTCTTGGGGAACATGAGCAGTCTTCAAAAACTTGACCAATGACTCTTGATGGGCAGGGGAGCACATTAGCAATGACAACATGGAAATCTTTGAAGGTGTTTGGTTGAGCTGGTCCACCACCTTATAATCACTTTTTCGGATGATTCGTAGGAATTCTTCGACATCTTCATTGGAATTTCTTTTTTGAGTAGAAGTCTGCCCCTGCTCAATTGTTGGCTGCTTCTCACTTGTACTGTTTGGTGGTGGTACGGGCGCAAAAATCCTCCCACTTCTATTTATTCCACCGGTTCCGACCATGTTCTCTACAGAACTATCAACTTTCACAGCATCCTCTTCCACCTTCTGCCCATTAATGTAAACAGTTGGCTCGTATTTCCAAGGGACAACCTTGGTGCTCTCAAAAGGGAAATGAGTAGGTGTGGATATCACTAATGGAGCGAGTGAAGGCGGGGACAGTGGAATCTCTACTTGATCATATAGTATCTGCAATGGTTCACGAACTTGATCATATGGGGTCTGAACATGATGCCAATTATAATCACATGGGATTTCCAAGGGAACATGAGGCTGATCACATGGAATTGTTAGCGGTACAACATCATACGGAATTTGTAGTGGAACTTGGACAGGATACCAATCTTTATCACATGGAATTGTCAACGACACATGAGATTGCTCATACGGAATCGTCAATGGTACACGGTTCTGACCATACAAATTGTTCAACAGTTCTTCATCATAAGTAAATTCCACCGGATCATAGGGAATATCAAGAGTGGCCACTTCTTCAGCATTTGACATCTGTTCTATCAATATGAAACCTTGATCTAACAAATTTTGGATGCCCATCTTCAATTCATGACAGTTTTGGAGATCTTTCAAACAATGTTGACAATCCTCGGTACATCCTGGGACAATATTCTTCATTAACAATTGTTCTTTAACAACAGCAAAGGGGGTCTTCATTTTATCAACTTCTGACACCAACTTTTTTCCTCTAGATTCTTCAATCATGTTTGTAGCATGGTTTGGCATTGGATTATTAGTCACATTGGGAGTATTTTTGGTGAAATTGATGGCCTTTGAATCAATGAGATCTTGCACCACGTACTTCAAAGCTTTGCAGTTTTCAATATTATGTCTGGGAGCCCCATAATGGAACTCGCAACGGGCATTTGCATCATAGCCAAGAGGTAGGACAGCGGGAGGAGCTTTCATTTCTCTCAACTGTACTAAGGAACCCTTAAGCAAGAGTGGAAGCAACCTAGAATATGTTGTCGGAATAGGATCAAATCTTTTCTTAGGTCTCCTTTGTCTTGGCGGACCCTGATAATAGCCTTGACGTTGTTGTTGGTAGGGAACTTGAACAACCGGTTGACTTGCAGGTATAGAGAGAGGTTGATTTGGAGTAACAGCGGCCACATGATGATAAGAGCCTTGGTATGCTTTGGCTTTCCCCTTATCCATCAAGGCAACGCTCGTTTCGCCTTCTCTTTTCCTTGCAAAACCTTGGTAGGACTTTTTAGATCCACCGGAAACTCCATCAGCATTTTGAATCTTCCCAATCTTTATCATGTTCTAAATCCTCTCACCGGCCATCACTAAATCTGAGAACACAGAAGATGTGCATCCAGCCAAGCGTTCTAGGAAAGGACCTTGAAGAGTCCCCATGAACATATCGGTCAACTCTCTTTCAAGAAGAGGAGGCTGGACTCTAGCAGCTAAGTCCCTCCACCTTTGGGCATAGTCCTTGACCGCTTCACCAAATTTCTGGGTCAAGCCTTAGAGTTGTGTGCGATTAGGCGCCATGTCAGAATTATATTGGTAGTGCTTCAGAAATGCCTCGGCTAACTCTTTCCAAGTCTTGATATGTGTACCTTCCAACTGCATATACCATTCAAGGGATGCCCCACTGAGGCTATCTTGAAATAAATGCATCAACAATTTTTCGTCGTCAGAGTAGGCAGCCATCTTCCTACAATAAGATCGGATGTGAGTTCGGGGATAGCTTGTCCCATTGTATTTTTCAAAGTTAGGGACTTTGAACTTGAGTGGAATCTTAACATCGGGCACCAAACACATATCCGCAACATCTAACCCAAAAGTGCTTGGGCCTTGTAGTCCTTTGACTGTCTCTTGTAAGGAAAGTACCTTCTTTTCCAAGTCAGTAGTTGGTATTCCGGAAGCGTCCACGGCCAAGTTGTCATGAGGGTTGTAGAAACCTTCGTGATCATCAAAGTGGATTGGAGGGGTAGCCGCACCACTACCAGGAGTATGGATTGCACCTACGCCAGCAGGAGTAGGGACCGTGCCACCAGGAACGGGGATTGCATTTGTAGGAGTAGGAATGGCATTGTCAGGGGTGGGGTTTGAGCCTACAGTGGTAGGAATTGGAGTGTTGGTAGTGTTTCTCTCCACAGCTTGTCTCATTTCTTCTTGTCCTCTGGCCATAGCCTGGATGACTTCCATCAGCTAGCCCATATGAGTCTTCATGTGGGTCATCTCCTCCCTGAAATCGGCTTGAGTCTGCTCAATTTGATCCATTAGTAATCTTTGGTTGCCACGAGTGTAGTAGGGGTGTTGGGAAGTCAGCTTGTTTACTGTGAATGAAGGTCAAGTTTTTGTAAGTTTTGGTTTTGTTTTTATGAAATGCGATATGATACGTATGGAATGCATATGAACAATGTTATGTGCAAAGCTCTTAGTAACCTTGTTAGTTATTGTTAAGAATATAAACATTTTCCATTGCAATTAATTAGAAGAGACATAATAGAACAAACTCTCATTTCATTAAGGCTGGAAGCCAAGTTCAAATACAAAATACAAAAGATACACTTCTTAAACAAATTACAAATCGACTCTAAATGTGACTCCTTGGGCTCTGCGAACCGCCTCTAAATTTGTAACAAGTTCTCCCATTGTTTCCTTGCAAAACTTCACAAAGTCGAACACAGGGACAAAAGTGTTTTCAGGAGTCATCACTTAATCGACTATCTTCAATTTTTCAGGGATCTGCTGAAGCACAAACTTGGAGAATCCCGCCAAGTTTACGAATTTGTTCTTCCACTCCTCATAGAGAATTTGGAGATCATGGATGATGTCATCTCTCTGAAGTACCGCAGCTTCTGCCTGACGACAACTTTCTTCCTAATAGTGGAAGATGTCTTGTAGCTCCAGGTATAACTCATCATAGATTCCATCTTTCAGTCTTCGGATTTCTTCGATAGCTCTACCCAACTGGTACTTTGCTTGTATGAAATCTCGCTGCGCGTTCTCCTTTTCCAAAAGTTCACGAGCTAACTGATCTTCGCAACCTTTCATGATGCCTTTCAACTTGTGAATCTGAGCTTTAAAGTTTTCCCTTTCATCTTTCTTCATCTGGGTGGCTATTCTCACATCATTTTCTAAGTCTCTGACCTTTCGCCATACTTGGTCCAATTTTTCATTTTGGTGATCCAAGTCGGCGTTGGCGTTTTTGAGAGCTCCACCAACCTATTCTTTCTTTCCTTTCTCTTCCCTAGCCCTTTTCTTGCTATCCTCAAACTTTTCTTTCAACTCTTTACTTTTGTCTTCCCAAGCTTCGCTTTTCTGCTTAGTCTCGTTGAGTCGAATTCGAAGCTGAGTGTTCTCATCTTCAAGTTCTTGGATTTTAGCCTTAAGTTTCTCCATATCTTCGGGTAAGATAGGCTCGGGCTCAGGATTTGATGGGAAAGCAGATGCATCAAAGACAAAAGGTAATCTAATCTCTTTCACTCTCTCTTTCATCCATTTGACATAAGGTTCACGAGCAAGGATGTTCTTTCTCCCATTGTCTGGATTGCTTCTTTGGATGTTTATCCATGCTCTTCTTGCACTTCGTACAAATGGATCACTTAGATCGGCCGTATTGACAAGGAACGACACCAAATCTTCTTCTTTAGGAGGGCCATCCATGGAGTGTCCAAACTATCTCTTGAGTAACACCGGGTTGTAATTGATGTAATCTCGTGTTCCCACAAGAGGCACGTTGGGAAATTCTCCACAAGAAAAGATAATATCTTTGATTTCCCATTCCCTCTTGTACCATGTGATGGAACTAGCGGTGAGTGAAGCGAATCTTTGAGGCCAAGAGAGTTCCTTGGAAGCAAAAGGACCTTTTTCGGGAATTTGGGTCCTTAGCCACTTATGCAAGAGCGGGGCGCAACAAAGGAACATTCCACCTCCTTTAGTATGTCTTGTATGGAGTGTGTGGTAGAAGTCATATAAGAGGAAAGGCATAGGGTTCTTGGTCAAGAAGATTTCCACAGCTACTTAGTCCACAAAATTTTCCCCATTTGGAAACATCACAATTCCATAGACCAAGAGCGCCAAAACTGAACCGCATATTTCCCATTTTTCTTCTTTGGCATACCTCCACACTTGCTCTTCCAAGAATTTCCTCGAAAAACCCCTAGCTCCTTTGGGTGCTCAATTGGCTATAACATATGATGTGGGAATCCCTAAGGCAGAAGCCACTTTCTTCAAAGTGAACTCTTCTTCAAGCTTTGGAAAAGGATTGCATTCTTTGATGGAGAGGTTCAGAATCTTCTCGAATTCTTCCAAAGTGGGAGCTATCTAAAAATCAGCGAAGGTGAAACATCGAAGAGAAGTGTCATGGTACTGAGCCAAGGCTGTGAGGGCTTCAAACTCTATCTTCTCTGTCAACAGATCCAAAATTCTCCCATAAGAAGAGTGAAATTTGTTATGCTTGATGGGAGTGATCTTGGCACTTAGCACCTTCAAACTGTCAATTGAAGGATCCTTGTATTTGAAAGTGAAGGTACTTTTTCTGTCGGTCTTCTTGTTTAGTCTCATCGTTCCTAGATTCACATTCATCATGATTGCTTCTGAAAAATGCTTATATCTACAACGAGAACAAGACACTAAGAGCTTGGTTTTTTATGAAGTATGTATGTACGAACGAATGCAGAATTCGAGAATATGGGTTCATAAGTCCGAGGTATGGATATGGCTGATACTGACTGCTTTATGAACAGGTTCTCACAAGGTGTGATCTAGGGTTCAAAAGGGATCCCAAAGTCATGGATTCACATGACTATTCATCATACATGACATGAATATGTCGGAGGATGACTCCATCACATGAATCTCTTTTGGGTGAGGTCTTCGTATCGAACCACACGAGAAGAACTTCTCGGGGACCCATACTACGAGACACATTGACATTGGGTTCTAGACAAGGATTTCAGAGTCATGGACTTTTCTTGACTGTTTGTTACGTATGTGTCGCTACTGCGAAAATCGGCGCCGGCTGAACAGAAGAGTCGCCACCGTGCGTTATTTATCCCACGGGAGGGAAAGGAAACGCTCAGAGTAAACCTCGCACAACACGGGAAAGGTATGGTCATCGCAACCAAAACCTGGATTCGGGAGTCGGTTACGCAAGGGGAAGGTATTAGCACCCCTCACGTCCGTCGTACTCGACGGGATCCACGCTTGTTTTCGGGTATGGATTGTTATTCTATCTAACTATAGGTCAAGGGTGAAAAAGAAAATAAAATGAAAATAAAAATGACTCGGCAAAGTATCGCACTTTATGCCTACGTATTCTCGTCTGGAACGAGAAATCAGAGTCAACGTAGTTCGCCTACCTACGGGAAAGGAGGGGAAGGTTGCTCGCTAGGATATCGCATCCTATGCCTACGTACTTCCACACGGCATGGAAGATCAGAGCAAACGTAGTTCGGGCCACGTACGACACAAGTCTGTCTTAATTGTTTTTATTCCTTCTGAAAAAGGGTTTTCTGATTAACAGTCCCAGCGGACAAAAATGACGTTTTGATGAGTTCACATTCTTTTACGGAAGAAGTGTCTTTTATTGTGTTTGAAATCTTTATGTGTTTTTCTGTTTGTTTTGAGAAAGAAAGAGACAGCACTCTAACCTACGGTTGCGAAAGGGAAACAAACTACCCTAATGTTATCATGCATGGGTTAAGACCTAGTGTCTATCATGCTCCTCTCTTGCACAGAGAGAAACAGAGATCCTACGGGATAGGCAAAACAGAAACAATATCAGATATATACAGTAAAACAGTAAAATGCATGGATGCAACAGTACAAGCGAGGCAAGGGAGTCCCACTCAACCTCGAACCCAGAAAACAATAGGCAAAAGTGAACAGGCTTCACTTTCAACCCAGCAGGGTAAACAGCACACAATACAGTCAGGAAAACCAAACAATACATCAAGAATGAAATACAACAGCAAGAGAAACAGCACCAACAGCTCTGAATCAACATCTGGCTTCAAGTAATCTCCAATCAGCTACAAGCTTCAACAAGCATCAATCTCCATCTTCATGGCCTTCAGGCAAGGGCTTTGATCATCAGTCAGCTATCTGCAATGGCTTTTCTTCAAGCTCAAACCTCCAGGATGAGGGATTAGTCACAAGAGTGAATTAGGTGTTAAGCAATCAGTTGACTACCAAGGGTGGTGAACAGACTGCTTCTAACACAAAAGACATTTTCTCTCAAGAGTTCTATCTCATAGACACTATCACCAAGCCTTCCAAAGGAAGGGGGTGAGTGTCTTAGAGAGACTCTGAATCACAGAGAAGAATGGATGCAGACAAGGCAATCCATGTTTGAGAAACAAACTTTCTAACCTAGAACTCTGCCTAGCTCCTAAACCCTAGTCTCCTCAGCATCTGCTTAGCAAGAATCTTCTCCTCAACTCTGGAAGTTGAACTTCAATCTCTGAATCTCCAATGATCTTCATCTCCTCAAGTCTTCAGCTCTCCCAAATCCCCAGACAATCCCAATACCCAAGCAAGCAAGCAATAATCCTCAGAGGGCACACCACACCAGACAAACAGATATACAGACAGTATTAATAGCAGTAGGGGAGTCCTGACTTTTTCTAAGGGATCTAATAACTACCCATAGCCCTTATAGTCCCATAACTAATCTATTCAAACCCTAAGTCCTAAGGGAAATGAATTGATTCTCCTAAGTCATCACCTAAAAAACCCTAATTGGTTCATGTTGTTCAAGCCTACATTAAGCACCTAAAATTAATTCCTAAAAATGGGAACTAAATTGAATCTACAAGTTCAATATCTAATCTAAACACCCTAAAAAGAATGAACAAAGAATAGGAAAGCATGTAATAGAACCAAAATTATTAATATCATGCATGAAATGAAACTACTTAAAATGACATTTATTTAGAAAATATGGAAAAAATATGAAAGGAAAATAAAAATGCAATTTTATTTAATGAAAATTTTCTACACATTCTAAAGAAAATAGTGTAAAAAGAATGAAGTGAAATGAATTTTTTATGCATTTATTATGAATTTTTAAAGTTGGTGAAAATTAAAGTGGAATTAAAAAATTAAATTGAATTAAAATGAGGGAGGGGGGTTAGAATAGCAGGCGCGCGCAGTTAATATCCAATGGGCCAGCAAACAGGGGGGTGTGCGTAGCATATTTGGCCTAAGCCCAAAACAAGTCAGAATCAATAAAGCAAAGAAGAGGAATCAGGGGGTGAGAAAAGAAAGATTTCCACGTTCAAAACTGAATTGGGCTTAAAATAGGGGGTGGGAATAACACTCATGCACTCAGGCCCGCCCTTTCAATTAATGAAACGGTGCGTTTAGGGCACCCAGGTCAATTCCCTCCAAATCTCAGATTAAACCTCAGCCACACGATTACTCTCCAAGTCAAAAGTCTAACATGAAAGGAACGGTCCAGATTACGTCTTCTTCCTTGGATCTTAGGAATTAGGGTTTGCTTCCATGAAAGCTCATGCACGAGCACCATTCCACCAATCTGTTCTCCCTCTCCAGGCCATGAAACGCCACGCTATAAACACGAAAATCACTCTAAATTCTTCCCTCTATAATTCTATGGCATCAGTTTGCTTTGAAACTCATCACAACTCTCAACCCGATCAAGACAAATCCTGGTCACCATGAATACACTCTGCAACTCATCCTCACAATTCTCCACCAAACTTGCACTAATCTACCATATAACTAATGGCGATTAACCTGATCTATCAAGCTAAGATTATGATGCATTCTACTACAAGTTCCAAGCCCTAACAGTTTTGTACACCTGCTAATCATCATCACCAAACCACTCCAAATTCACGCTAATTGCTCTACTAACCTCCTACATTACATCTAAACTAACAAAATCAAGCTAACCTAATTGAATCAAGCTGTTTGAATGAAAACACACCTGGTGTAAAATCTTGAAAACAGCTATGGAGACTTGTGGATCTGAGGCTTCCAAGGCTTGGATCTTGATCAATTAACTCAGTACTCAATTCTGTATGCAACACTTGAGTGAGACTTGGCTTGAATTGTGCTATCAACTTGAAACTTCAATTTTGATGTTGATGATGGAAGTGCTCGAAAATGGAGTAATCACACCTTGTTCTTGATTGAATTATGATCTATGATGATGAAACAGTATAATGAAGTTGGTTTTGATGATGATTTGGTGAAGAATTTGAGGAATTGGAGTGAAAATTCAATGAAAAAGAATGAGAGAATTTGGGAGATTCTTGGTGAAAAATGAAGCCAACCCTTGATCAATCTTCATTTCATGCATATATAGACCCCAATGGTAACTTCTAGATCCATCTTGCACATTCCCTTGCCTTCCAACTTTGATCCATTTTTGAAGTGTTTCCTAAAATGCAAGTAACCAAAGATAAATTTGAAATCTTCCACTAAACTCAAAAAAGTGTTTGAACCATTGTTCTTAGAATTGCTTTTCCATTCAAAATCATATATTGGAAGTCTCCATTTGGACTCATAAATCTCCCAAACCATTTTTCACTTTGAATTTCTTTGAATTATAAGCCATTTTAGTTCAACTTTTGACCAATTATGCAACTTCATGTTATGAGCTTTTCCAACAATTTGTGACCTTCTTTCTAGACTTAAAATCCCATTTGGAGCAAGTTTGATGTTGTAAGTTTTTCCATTTGAGGCCTCCTTGTATGAGTTTTGGACATAGGTTAAAATGACCTGTAATTCACAAATGCCCAAAATACCCTTTGCTTGCCAAGACCATAAGTTGAGCTCCACACATCATATGAAGGCATACTATACCATTCTAGAAAGCTAAGACAATGAGGAACAATTCTTATGTTGACCAAGAATTCATTTGAAATCTCCTTGAGGGGTAAAACTAGCTTGGAAGTCAAGTCACTTTCACAGACAAAATTTCAGACACCTCAGATGACCTGTAACTTGCAAGGACCATAACTTGAGTTCTATAAATCTCCTTGATGTCTTCCACCACTCAAATTAAAGGTCTTGTGATCCTCTACAAGTTTCATGTTGGCCAAGAAGCCATTTGAAGCTAGCATTTTGACTTATCTTGCTTGGAAATTTGACCTAAACTAGGGGATTTTACACAGAAACCCTAATTTAGAAACTCCTCTTCTCCTTGATTTCTCTTGAATTCTCCTTGGCATATCTCCATATCCTTCTTCATATGTCCAATGATGAACCCCATATCTCTCCACTAGACTTGAATGCCCCTTAAATCAGTCAATTGACCTAGGGTTGACCTAGGGTTGACCCAGATGAAACCCTAGTTGACTGTCTTCAACTGTAGCTCTTGTGCTCTCATCAATGACTTGTTTTCTTCTCCAAATGACTTTCTAAGTCTCTCAAGATGTCTAGATACTCTCCATGCCTTCAACTCACAGCTCACAATCCTCTTTTTGACCCTCAGATACCCTCAGCTAGGAGATGGACTCAAGGCTTGATCTGCTGAACTCTTTGCTTTCAAATTCTTTCCTGATGACTTGAATGAGATTGAATTGGGATAATGACCTCTTGATAGGCCTCTAGAGATGAGAATAATGATTGGTTCCCTGTTGAATGACTTGCTATGCTCATGCTATGCAGATGATTAGTCTATGTACATGACTCTATATGCAGATGCTAATGACATTGAAGCATAAACCAAGTGAATAAGGTTGGGCAAATTTTAGGGTGCAACAGTATGTCAGTCATTTCCAGGCAACAACTCCATCAAGAAAGTCTCTTATGAACGAGGTCTTCGTATCAATTCACACGTGAAGAGCTTCTCGAGGACCCATACTACGCGACCATCAATCTTAGTTGGCCAATGGTTTAGGGTTCTAAAAGGTCCTTAGAGTAATGGATTCTTGAGAAAACATTGATCAAACATGCCAAGAGCTTGACCGTTCTCATCATTCTCAAAAGAATCTACTCTAAGCAAGGTTCTCGTATCGACTATCACGAGATGAGCATCTCGGAAACCCATACTACTCAACCTCTCCTATCTCAATTTTTACACTCTAGACTCGGATATAGAGTCTTTCCCTCAAGGTTTGCCACCAAAGTATCCAATCCACACCACAACGAATGAAACCAAATACAGTGAGATACAATTGAATAAAGGAAAGAGATAAACAAGCGTATTAAATAGAGAACCCAAACACACAAAAACGACCTAGGTTAGGCTTGACTCTCTTAGGAAAAAGTCCCCAGTAGAGTCGCCAACTGTCGCTACGCGAAAAATGACACAGAGTCGCCACCGGATTTTATTTATCCCAAGGAGGGAAAGGGAAATAGCGATAAAACCTTTGGGAAAGGAGCATGGTCATCGCAACCAAGTCTTAGGGTTTGGGAGCCGGTTATGCAAGGGGAAGGTATTAGTACCCCCTCGCATCCATCGTACTCGATGGGAACCTCCTAGGCTATTTCGCGTGAATGGGTATTTTTACTTAAAATTTTGCTTGCTTAAGGAAAGAGGGGTTGGTTTTATATTTTAATGCTCACCAAGAATTGTGGCCCTTGTGCCTACGTATCCTCACTTAAAAGAAGTGAAGAATCAAAGCTCCGTAGTTCAGAGGCTTGTGAAATAGTTGTTTGTTGGTTGATTTTATACCTTGAAAAAAAGGGTTTTTGATTGATGCCCTAAGGCAAAAAAAAATAGTTTGATGAGTTGGTGTTATTTTTTAGGTTTTTTTAAAGAGAAATGGTTCTTGACTAGGATTACACAAAAGGACTTTGGACAGAGGTGAATGTTTCGAATAGCCAAGTCGAGCGTCTTGTATCCAAAACATTCGGAACGAGTGTAGGAGGATTCCATTCTCATTCCTTCTCCACCAACTTAAAATCCATGGTGTACAGTCCTAACCATATATTTATTGTATTTTGGGTTTTTTATGAGAAAAAGGATCACTTGATGTTGGATCAAGGTTTATTGTTTGTAAAGATATATTTGAAGCGATACGGACAAGGTCGATGGCGATGTGCAAGGCAATCGACTTACAAGGTTAAAAATGGCTCGATAAAATCGAGAGTTTGTTTTTGAAAATGGTTTTTGGAATCAAAATTCAACAAGGACAATAGCAATATTCATATACTAAAATCATACAAACATATGGGGTTAGTCGGCTAAAAAAAAAATCGAGACATGCAAAAAAAAAAACGGCGAACTCCATGAAAAAAATTTTTTTTAAGGTAAAAATAGCAAAAATTAAACAAACTAATCAGTTCGCGCCGCGAAGGGTGTTTGTGCCGCGAACCGAGAAAAGTGGACATTCTATTTTTTGCATGTTTGCACCGCGAACTGGTAAAGTTGTCATTCTATTTTTTGCATGTTCGCGCCGCAAACATGGGTCGTGCCGAGACCAATGGTCACGTCGCGACCTGAAGCGAAAAATGCAATATTTCTTTTTTTTTTGCTGTCTTTTGTGGTTTTCTTTCCTTTCTATTGGTTCTTAAAAATGGTTTCTTGGTCCCCTTGGGACCTCACACCATACACCCAGCACAAACACATTTAACAAATGATAATAAATGGCAAGTGCAGAAATATAAAGGGAGAAAAGTTTGAAATGGATACCCAAGAGGTTCCTCCTTCTTTGTTAAGCTTCCACTGGTTTGATTGTGTGTTTTCTTCCTTCTTCCTTCTATGCTTTGAAGGTGCTTCTCCTCAAAGGTTCTCTATGGGTTTCTATGGAACTCTCTTGATTCTTGCTGGTTTTCTTTCTCACTCTTTTTTTTTTCTGGTTTTCTCTCTAGGGTTTCTTGCTCTCTTTCTATCTTTTTCTCAATGTCTAGTGAATGATGAATGAAAATATTTTGCATCCCCTCTCCTCTTCTTATCCCACTTTTTCTGCTGCCTTTTTCTGCTGTACCAAAACAACAGCTCTTGCACATGTTTCAACCTTTAGACTTTCCATATTTAGGGGTACTCATTACCACTTTTCTGGTGCAGCCCCACTCCTTTCCATTTCTATGCATGTTTTGCTATATTTTCTTCTGCAGCACTCTACATTGCCATCCATCCTTGTATCTATTGGTTAGTTATGCTTGGACATACTCATGTAGTCAATACCACTACCTTTTAGACAAAATTTTCAAATTCTGATTTTTGATGTGTAGATGCATCAACCTAAGTGTATCCCCTTGGTTTTGTGACATAAAATGATTTTGTAACATGATACATGTTGCCACTTCTTGCATGGGGCTGTTTTGGATTGCATCCATATTGCCTATGGTTGAACACACATGGTCTTGATCTTGAAACATACCAATGTTAACTCTTAAGTATTTTTCTTTGGATGTTTGTGGGCATAAAGCAGCACATGAAAACTTGGTGTGGCAGGAAGATTACCATATTATGGATTTGATTAGAGACTTGAATGAAGATTAGAAATAGATTAGTTTCTAAACATTACTTAGAGTTGGAAATCTTGTAACAAATGACATTCTTGCAAATGTCATGAAATTTCTCTTTGTAATATTCTTGAATCTAGTCTTGAATTCATGAATCTTGGACTTTGAATGATGGATTCTCTTATGCCATTATATAAAATAAAGTCTTGAATTATGCACTTGTGATCTTGACTCATGCTTTGCAAATTTGAACTCCACTTGACCAAGAATTTGAAACAAAATTGGATGAAGCAAACTTGAATTTGGCTTTGCATTTCATGTTCATTAGGAATATTTATCTTGAATATCCCAATATTTTTCAAGTAACTTCTTCTTGAAGCAATCTACATGAGTAGGCTTTCCAACTTAGATCAAGCCTTAGGTGATGAACCTTTTCTTCCATGTATTCCATGATAGGCAATCTATCTCATTTGAAAAATGGAAAATAACAAATCAAATCAATCTATACCTTATGAACCAACATGCTCGATATGCAATAGAACGATATATGATATGGCGAATGTAGGGTATAAAGGCTAAATATGAAAATAAGGGTGTGACAACTATCACTAGCCAGGGCCTGGGTGCCGCACATGCCAGTGAAACAAAATGGTATGAGTCGGGGTATGGATACTGCACGGGCTCGGAAATATCACTAATATGAACACATCTGTCAACAACTCTTGCCGAGGTCTGGATACCGCACGGGCAAGATATGAATCGTTGGAAGCCGAGGTCTGGATATCGCATGGGCTATAGAAATAAACCATCACTAGCCAGGATCTGGATACCGCACGGGCTAATGGAATAAACCGGTGTGAGCCGGGGTCTGGATACCACACGAGCTCAAGAACATCATTAATCAGGGTCTGAATACCTCACATATTAATGGAACAATCATCGACCAGGGCCTGGATGCCGCACATGCCAATGAACACACAACGGTGGGATTCGGGGTCTGGATACTACAAGGGCTCAAGAAATATCATTAACCAGGGTGTGGATACCACACGGGTTAATAAAGAATACCGCCGAACGCCGTCAGGCGACACCGCTGGGGAATAACGTAAGCTGGGGTCTGGATACCACGCGGGCTAGCGGGAACTGCCATGGTCTGAACACCATACGGGCAACAAATTATCAATCACCTGTTAGAGAAACATCTGAAAGCAAAGAGGTAACAACTTGGCTTATGTTTCACATGCATTTGTTTGAATATGACGTAATGCTCCATACGAAATGGAAATGCTACGCATTTGAGGATGCAATGCACGAATGCAGATGCAACAGAACCGAATCAGCAAAATAAATGCTGAAGAGAAAACACCACCCTGCTCGGGAAAGACAGAGCATGCCAATCATGATTGTACTTAAGCTGGGGAAACAAGCCCTGGATGGCTTCCTGAAAAAGGAAATCCCTAAGTAACAATGTTCTAACAAGAACGGGAACCTACTCCACTAAGGATTCAAATCATAATCTGCCGAGAAAATTCCCTGAACGGCCATCCAGGATACCAACCTTCTAGGGGGAAATAGCCAATCCTACTGGGAACCACCACAAACTCTACTGGAGAAAACGCCCTGAACGGCCAACCAGAATACAACTCTGTGGGGAATAGCTAATTCGGCTGAGGAAAGACAACCAGATGTTGGAAACAAATCTAACCTGCCGGGGAATCAACGACTCTATGGGGAAAGTAAAACCAAACACCATGGTTGATCTTACTCTACTGGAGAAATCAGCCTTGAATGGCCCGCCAGAATATAACATTCCGGGGAACAAACGACTCTGCAGGGGATAACAATCAAACAACTGCGAGTAACTTCACCTTACTGGGGGAAAAATAGCCCTGAATGGCTTCCCAGAATACAACCCTGGGGAAACAGACGACTCTTTTGAGGAGTTAGAGTTTTCTGCTGAGGAATCGCTCCACTCTGCCAGATATTCTGCTCTGCTGGAGATAAATCCATCCTGCCGAGAATACTCATTTGGGGAAGAGAACTTTCCCTTCAGACTCCACTGGGGATCAGGTGATGAGGGAAACCAACAATCGCCCTATGCTGGGGACTGAATCACCACTTTTGCTAACTTAGATGGGGATAGAGAGTCAACCCTCTTCTGCTAGGAAGTAGCATTACTCTGCTGAGAAAAAGTCAAACTCTGCAGACTTTGCTGGGGAACAAGCCATAGGGGGAACAACCTCGACCTATGCCCAAGGATAAACCCAAAAATCTGAATTCTGAGGGGATACAACATCACCTGATTAAGCTCTGCGGAGAGAAAATCTGTCTCCGCTGCTGGGAAATAATCTCAGACCTGCCTATCAAAGAGAAGTCTAATCTCAACTCGATGGGGAGTAAGTGCGTACCTACAACCTGCTGGGGATACGGGTACATACCTGACCTGCGTGGGGAAGTATCAATCTCGGCCCTCCGGGGATGATTTCACTCTGCTGGAGACCTTGGCCTTAACTGCTGAGGAATGAGTGCACACAGACAATCTGCTGGAACTAAATGTGTACTGACCAACTGCTGAGGATAAGTGCACACACTTAAATGCCCGCTCAAAATGCATATCTTGTTTTGTAGCAACAAAACTCTACCAAGGATAGAGATGTACAAACTCCGCTTGCTGGGGACGAATGAGTCTCTACTGCACATCTTTTTTCTGTGGTGACTTAACTGGGGATATGATGATCCTACCGGGGATACATGTCTAACAAATTCCCCAAGGATAACGACCCTGCAAAATGAACAAACACAAGATATCCTACACAACAGGAACTATCTCAGTCATCATCCATGACATTGTTCAAATAAATCAAAGTTTTACCGATTATCGACCAAAGCCTGCAAGTTTATGTATGCACAGTTTTATCAAAACATCGGGCGTTTTTCGCAAACAAAACAGTAAAGATTAAAGCAATGCAAGCAAATTACTAAATAGTATAGGTTTATTAACAGAAGTCCTATAAATAGGAAGATTTTACAACAAATGCAACCCCTGAAAAGAGGAAGCTGCGCAAAAAGTTTACAGAAATGCGCAGAAATATACAAAATGTCGGCAATGTGGCACAGACAAACACCGTGAGCTGATTCCTCTAGGACTCGCCTGACTTCGATGATTCCCCGACGCTTCGTCCTCTGAAGAGATTGATTTGGATAAATGGCCCTTAGGTCCTCCCTCAATCTACTGATCTCTGAAACTCAATACGCAGACCGTAGTCATTTGTTTTTCCAATCCCTAACTTTTGCGTGAATTGCCCTTTCGGGTTTTCAATTCACTGGGATACCCATTTTTTACAAAGTCGCCTTTTCAGGTTTTCAACTTTGCGGGTTTACATCTTTTCCTTTTTTATCCCTAACTTTTGCCCGAACCCATTCTTTTTATGGTTCGTCGGGATGCCCCATTTTTTCCTGGATATTCTTTTTCTTTCCAGCGGGTCTCTTTAAGCAAAGTATTTTTAATTGTGTCTGCGTTCACAGGAGATGTGAAATCTTCACCATCCATGGTTGATAACAGCAAGGATCCTTCGGAGAAGACCTTTCGCACGACATATGGACCTTCATAGTTGGGAGTCCATTTGCCCCTGTAATTTGTTTGTGGCGGGAGGATCTTCTTCAGCACTAGATCGCCTGTCTGAAAGCTTCGAGGGTGCACCTTCTTGTCGAAAGCTTTATTCATCTGACTCTGATACAATCGACCATATGCAATAGATGCTAGCCTTTTCTCATCCATCAGGATGAGCTGATTCAATCTATTTCTTATCCATTCTGCCTCATCCAGCTTGATGTCGACCAGGACTCTCAAAGAAGGAATCTCGACCTCTAATGGTAGGACAGCTTCCATACCATATACCAGCTGTCGCTTGCGCGAAAATAAGGTGTCGGCATGACAGAAGAGTCGCCACCTTTCGTTATTTATCCCTCAGAGCGGGAAAGGAAACGATCGGAAAAACCTGACGAATAAGGGTAAGACAAGGTCGTCGCAACCATTGTCTGGGTTCGGGAGTCGGTTACGCAAGGGGAAGGTATTAGCACCCCTCACGTCCGTCGTACTCGACGGGATCCTCGCTTGTTTGTTTACTTGGACGGGTTGGTTATAATCTATCTACCTATCAAGGCTGGCTGAAAAAGAAAAGAAAAATGACTCGGCAAAGCGTCGCACTTTATGCCTACGTATTCTCATCAGAGAATGAGAAATCAGAGTCAACGTAGTTCGGCCTACTACGGGTGAAGGTGGGGAAGGTTGCTCGCTAGGATATCGCATCCTATGCCTACGTACTTCCACACAGCATGGAAGATCAGAGCAAACGTAGTTCGGGCTACGCACGACACAAGCTGTTCAAGTGTCTTTTATGAAAAATCTCACCTTAAACAAGGGTTTTCTTATTGCAAAAAGGTTGATGTCTGTTCAAATCCTTTGACGGAAGAAATGAATTAATCTCTGTTATAACCTTTATTAATGTTTTTCTGTTGTTTTGAAGGAAGAAGAGATGACACTCTACAAATCCTAGGGTTAAAAGGGAATAAAATCTACCCTAATGTTATCATGCATGGGTTAACTCCTAATGTCTATCACATCCTCCCTTGAACAAGGAAGAATGGAAGTCCTACGGGAAAGGAAACGAAAGGAAGAAACGGAAATACAAGCAATAACCGCATACAAGTGAACATGAATATAGCAATGGTAAATGCAATGCAAAGGAGGGAGGAAGGTTCATCTCAACCTCAAGCCCATTCATGGATGGAATAAGAAAATACCAAGTGATCATATGCAAAGAATCGAGTGAAAACTCCGAATGAAACGCGTAATCCACTATTTGGAATCGCAACGTGCTATCATGCAAACAAGTCAATAATCGGGCAAGCTACACATACAAATAACAGCCACCTAAGGGTCTTCCAATACCTCTAACCTATCTACAATAAGAAATATAAGCCACGGTGTTCATCACGCAAACACAAAGCGGCCGTTGGAGCCTTAACAAAAATAAAGTCCGTTCGGAAGTCCAAATTACAAGTTCGAATACAAAACATAAGAAAAATAGCAAAATGTGCTAAAAAATTCAAATAAAAATCTCCAATGCCCTATATCAAGCCACAAACCAGGGGTGAGAGATACCACAAAAATATCCAAAGATAAATGGTCAAACAAGATGAAAACATTGCAAGATATCTCATGTATACCAAAGGAAAGATTAAAGTGGAGCATGTTAAAGAAAGCATCCAAAACCAATTAAAATGGTACAATAAAATTCCCACAAAAATATATCACAATACCTCAACGTGTGTATGAGATCCCTGCAAAAGGATTGACATTTAAATTGTGTTTTGATAGGTCAAAGAAATTCAACAAAATGATAGCACCAGCATTGGCCTTTTTATGACGACCCAAATGTAAAAACTCCAAAGAAAATGTCAAAAAATGGTAAAATTATAATTCCAGTTTTATTAAATCCTAGACACATTAAAGATTCAGCAAAAAAAATTGGGGATCAAAAATACTAATTTTCCTAATTTTTTATGATTATTTGAAGTCAGCATATAAAACAGAAAAAATAAAAGAAACATGATAAGAACATGAATATATGAGAAACATAAGGAAATGAGTGAATAAATAAAAGCTGTCATGGCCAGGAATCGAACTGGGGTAAGGGGAGTCAAAAATGCTGAGTTGACGTGCCACCTCAATTAATGAGGCTGACTGGGACGCGCGCGTGTATCAATCCTGGGCGCTGGATGAGGAGTCCAAGTCAAAGGGGAAGACGCGATCCAACGGTGGAAACGTTGTCTTCTTCCTTGGATATTTTTTCTGGCCGGAATAGTGTAGCGTGACGAACATGGTGGTAACAAGAGTGGCCGGAATTCTTCACAACCTTCTATCTCTCTCAATAATCCACCAAATCCAATGATTTTTGAATGAAACTTGTGGGATTTTTCGAGAGGAATTCAAATATACCCTTAGTTTCCATTGATAATCCCTCTAGCTCAAAACCCGTATATGAATCTCAAACTTTCAAGAACACCAAATTGTTGTAAAAACTCTTCTTTCTTTACCAGAAACCATCTACTACCCAAGGGGATGTTGAATATGTAACAATGGTGTAAAAAGAATGCATAATTAGTGAGTAATGTTGATTTTTCGATACCTTTGAAAATTGAGTTGTGGAGCTTCAATGGAGCACGAATTCTTCTGGAAAATTATGTAGAATCACTCAACAATACTTGGTGAATATGTTTGAAGCCTTGACAAGTCTTGAATTGATGAAAAAGTGAAAATTGGAATTTGAGTTTTCACCACTTTTTCATGTTACTACAAGGTTCCTCTTGCTCCAATTCTCTCAAAAAAAATGATGAACCATCTCTATAATTGTTGTGTAATTGATTGGTGAAGAGAAAAAGTATGGAAAGTGAGAGAAGAAAAAAGATTGAAAAAAATTCCAAAATGTGAAAGTGTGGGAAAAATGGAGAAGAGAAAAAAATTCAATATGATTTGCAAATGGATTCAACATCAACTATCACCCACCTTGACCACATTGTGATCTAACCAATATATAGAAACCAATGGAAGAGTCTAGACTCATCTAGAAACTTTGAGAATCATTTAGAAAGTCATGGAACTTCTCTTGTCATGACATATTGCATTATCTCCTTTCATGCCTTAAAACTTTCAATCTTGTGTCAAAAACTCCTTACATGAGATATTGGGATTGAATGAGTGAAAAAACAAGCTAAACCTTGCCTTATGCCAAGTTTCTCAAAGGTTCCTTAATATGCAAGCATGAATTTTACAAAGTAACATCCATTTTAAGACCTCAAATCACAATTCTACTTGAACCATTGTTTTTAAAATGATGTTTGGATTCAAAATGACATATTGGATGACCTATTTTGGATTTGTGGATCTCCCAAACCAATTTCCAACTTGGATCCATTTAACTTATAAGTCATTTTTAGGTCATTTTTACCCAATCATGAAAATCCTTGCTACAAGCTCTTTCAATAACTCATGACCACTTTTCTAAGCTTAAAATCCCATTTTGAACAACTTTTATGTTTTAAGTTTTTTCATTTGAGGCTTGGAAATAGGAGATATGGCCTTTGCTTAAAATGACCTATAATCACCAAATGACCAAAATACCCCTGTCTTGCTCAATCCATAAGTTGAGTTCTACAAATCCTATCAAGGACTTCTAGTACTCTCTAGAAAGCTAAGAAGATGCTATTCAACATTCATGTTGACCAAGAGATCATAGGAATCATCCTGCTAGGGAAAAAGTTGTCTGCAAGTTGGGTGACTTTCAAGGACCCAGATTCACACACCTCAGCTGACCTGTAATTTGTCAAAACCATAACTTGAGCTCTGCAACTCCTATCAAGGACTTCTACCACTCAAATTAAAGCTAAGAACAAGCTATAGAAAATTCATGTTTTGGGGGAGATGAGATATCAATCACATCTTGAGCTAAAACTGCCTGGAAGATAGGGATCAAACTAGGGTTTTTTCACTGACAATCCTCAGAAACCCTAACTCAAAACATCTCAAACTCCTCAATCATGATGAGTTGGTCTAGGAATAATCTTCATAACATCTACATACATAATTCCATGATCTCATGGCCCTTGGATTAGGTCTCAACCTTCTCCAAATCTTCAGTTGACTTAGGGTTGACCCAGTCAAAACCCTAATTTCACCACTCATGGCTGAATCTTCTGAATTCTTGCACAATGACCTCTCTGGGCTTCATGATGGCTTTAAAGACATCTCATAGGCTTTCTCAAATCTCCAAGTTCATTCTCAAAGTCTCTGAATCATCTGAGGAGCACCCACAACTCTCAAGCTAGGAGACACACAACTCTGGTTTCAACCAATTCTCTTGAACTTTCTGATGAAGGTATCAACCTGCAAACACTTGATGGATAAATAATTGTTGGTCAAATTTTGGGGTGCAACAGCTGCCCCTATTCAAACGGCTTGAACCTGACTGGGTGAGAAGCGAACGGCTCTCATCCAATCAAGGTGCGAGACGATTGAATACCGGTAAACCCGAAAATTTGCCAACTACACGACCACATGATACTCTGCGGAGAACAAACCTTCGAACACTGCAACACTAGCTGCTCAACAACTAGCTGGAGAAATATCGATCTAACATCGCCGTCCGTTATCCACGTTAACTTCTTCTGACATTGCCTTCAGACAACCGCGACACCCAACATCACCGCTGGAAGACTAAACCTGATATCGCCGTCGAACAATCAAAATACTCCTCATCGCCGCTGGAGAACTACAACACTGAACAACTCTGCCCTGGGGTTCACCCCTGGTAATTGGAACAAAAGGTACACTTGCGTATTTGGAGCTACTCTGCTGGGGATGAGAGACTCAACCAAGCACACTCTGATCTGGGGTTCACCCTCAGAACCATAACGAACATCCAAATACTACTGCATAGTGAGTTCACCGTAGAACTTCAACATCAAAGATATATGAAACCCTGGCCCCTGGCCACTTCCAGCTTCAGCTAGAAAAGATCTTCAAGTACTTCTGAAGATGGAATCCTTGGCCTTCAAGGATAGATGAAACCCTGGCCCCTGGCCACTCCAGATCCGCTGAAGAATCTTCAAGTTCTTCTGAAGATAGATGAAACCCTGGCCCCTGGCCACTCCAGATCCGCTGGAGAATCTTCAAGTTTTTCTGAAGATAGATGAAACCCTGGCCCCTGGCCACTCCAGATCCGCTGGAGAATCTTCAAGTTCTTCTGAAGATAGACATCCTTGGCCTTTAAGGATATAAACCTTGCCCGTCGGCGATTCCAGCTTCAGCTAGAAAAGATCTTCAAGTACTTCTGAAGATAAGCATCCTTGGCCTTCAAGGATATAAACTTTGCCCGTCGGCAACTCTGCAGGAGGTATCTTCGACTTCAGTCTAAAGAAATGGTCCTTGGCCTTCAAGGATACATGGATCTGCCTTCAGGCAACTCCACCTCTGCTATAGAGTATCCGTGACTTCAGTCAGGGATATACTTCGACCTTCAGTCCGAAAAATGAATCCTAGGTCATTCATGACCTTTGGGATAACCTTGCCTTCAGGCACCTTCGCTTCAGCTTGGGAAATCTGTGACTTCAGTCAGAGAAATGGTATCCTGAGCCATTCATGACTCTTCGGGGATTCAAACACTTTGCCTTCAGGCAAACTCCGCTTCAGCTGGAGAAACATCTTCGACTTCAGTCGGAAGAAACACCATTCACTTGATCGCAATCAATCATCACCTCAGGACAACTGACTTGGTCTTCAGGCCAACACAGATCACCTGGTTATATCTACAAACTTTGGAACCTTGTCTTCGGCCACACGTTGATTCATCAACAAGGACATCTGAGCTCACAGGAACCTTCTGATATCGCCTTCAGGCGTTCACGAAGTCAATCTTCAGATTAGACATCACGGTTGGAGCAAACATATCACGCTGCTATTCTCTTGACATCCTGTCAAGTCGTTGCTAAATAAAAGCAAACATGCCGGGTCACCGGATATAATTACCAGGTTAACAACTCTGTTGAGGAGAGAGGAATGAGGGTTCACCCAAACAATCCTGACGACTCACTGGGGAAAAGGAAGAAGGGTTCACCCAAACAACCTTGTAGACTTTGCTGCAGAAAGACGAGCGAGTTCACCCAAACGACTTCAACAACTGCTGGGGAATAACGAAAGAGCTCACTCAGACGATTCCTACCAACTTTACTGGGGAGAAAGTACTTCTGTTCGAGAGCACGGTAACCACCTGGTTCAGGTTTCATATGCAATGCTGGAAAAATGGGCGTAATGCTCCGCGCGAAACGGAATGCTATGCTTTTGAGTAAATGTTATGCAATCATGCAAGGAAATGCCCCAGCAAAATAAATGCTGGAAAGAGGAACCATCCACTCGGGGAGAGTAACCATTATGCTGAGGAAGAGCTACCCTTCAAGGGAACCGCATTTTCTGCCAATCTCAACTGGACTTACACTTGAGGATGACGGACTCCTCCGGAGAACACAGCACATCAGGCTGATCAACACACTATCCTCTGCTATACTTTGCATGGGGAAAGCGATAAATGCCCTGAACAGCTCTCTGGGAAACGACCCTTCTGGGGAACATATCCTTCAGGCTACAAGACACTCACGTCATTAAGTCTCAAACTTACGGGATAAACAAACTTCAGCTTGCTGGACGATCCTTCAGGATCTGCTTGGGGAAACATTTCATTTGCCACTCATGGCTGTGCTCGGCTGGGGATATCAATCTACCTGCCTACTGCTGCGGAAATGCCAGCCACCTGCTGGGGAGAAGACCCTTACTCCGTTGAGGATTCCAGAAATCATCCTGGGCAACTCTTGTTAGGGACAAACCAATCACGACTTGAGCAGCTTCCGAGGGCTCGGCTCTCTTGGAGTTTCAGGCATTGTCCTGGGCGATCTTCGTCGGGGACGCTACTGGGGAGCTCAAGAATCATCTTAAGCAAACAACTCGGGAAACTGCACTGGGGATCCCACAAAACATCTTGAGCAAATGGCCCTGCTGAGGGATTCGAGAATCATCTCGAACTGTAGACTTCGTCAGGGTTCTCAAAAATCCTCTTGAGCAAACGGCTTCGTTGGGGGAGAATGTCAGGAATCATCCCGAACAACTGATCCTTCGGCCGAACACCTGTAAGACAAGAATGCTAATGACCTAGATCATGCTTATGATGCATATGCTCCGGCGCCATGCCCCACATGGTGGAAATGCTATGCGTTTATGCTAAATGTTATGCAATCATGCACAATGATGCGATCCCGTCAGCAAAGCAAATGTCGGGGGGAGTTCTCCTGTCAAGGAGAAAGAACTACTCAGATAGAGGAATCATCCTGCTGAGGGATTCGTGGACATGCCAATATCAACCGGACTCTGTTTGGGGAATTGATCTTCGGTTGACTGCTGCAGGGGAAACAACTTCAGTTGATCACTGCAGGGAACAAAGCTCTATGAGAACCCGGACCTGCTGATATCCACCGCGAGAATAAACTGCGTGGCCGCCATGGCTACTTTTCTGGGGATGATAACTCTGTGGGGGACCAACTTCAGCTGCTCAACACTCCACTGGGGAAAACCAATCATGATCTGATCACCTCTAAGGATTCGGCTCTTTTTGGACATCTGCAAACTCGGCTGAGGAAGGAGAAAACATTCTGCTTCGCTGGAGAGAGTACGACTCTGGGGAACTACAGCGTTAGTTGTTCAACATCTGCTAGGGAACATCCACTCGAGGTCCCAACTGCTTCCCAGGATGCGGCTCTCCTGGGGATTAGCGGGCTCGGCCGGGGAGAGATGACGAGGAATTTCAATTTCGCTGGGGACGAAAGAATCATCTGACTTCGGGGAAGAGTACAACTCTGCAGGGGAATACAACATCAGTTGTTCCAACACTCTACTGGGGGAAGAGGGAATCATCCAGCTTCGGGAGAAAATACGGCTCTGATGGGGGAATCTCAATTCCGCAGGAGACTTCAGTCTGGCACCATCAGTCGCGGCATACTTCGGCATACGAACAACTTCCTACAAGACTTGCACTTGTGACCCGGTGCTGGGGGAGACACCTGCTTCGGCAACTTTACTGGGGAAAGCACGAACTTCGGTACCCGAACATTTCTACGAAACCTGCACTTGTGACCCGGTGCTGGGGGACATACGAGCTTCGGCCCTTGACTCAGCTGATGAGGTGACGTTCCTTCAGGATGCGTCTGCTTGGGGAAGAGAATCATCTCTGCCTGGGGAGACATATCAATGCTCACGATATCGCATTCATACTCTGCGGAGGAGAGACTACTGAACTCTGCTGGAGAAGGAGGACTCGTCCTGCTTTGGGGATATCAATCCTGGTCTGCTGAGGGTAATCTTGACCCTAATCTGATGAGGGATAGATGCCATCTCAATTTGCTGCAGTCTCAAACTGTACAGGGGGAACAACCTCAAACCGTACATCTCTGCTGAGAAACGATCCTGGTTCAACAACGTCAGCACGGGGAATACAGGCTACCAATCATGGAGCCAAGTAACAGGTTAGGCTGTAGGATAACAGTCCAATAACAATAAGGCTTCTTCAGAAGGCTCAGGTTTTGGAAGGGTAATGACATGATTCCCCGACACTCAATTCTTGCTGGGGTGAACAAACTCATTTGAACAACTTGCCCCAGTACCGTTCAACTTGCCTCAATCCGACTTTTGGGAATAATTCATTCTGAACCGGAAACAACTGGCAACAAGACAATCTTCAGAGGGCATGCCCCAACATCTGCACAACAGAAGGATTCATCCTCCACTAATCAACTCTCAGCATGGCCGGCTTCAATATCTCAGAAGTAGTTTGCCCCTGAACGAGCGATGAGCGACTCAACATGCTCTGATTGAACACTGGAGGGATCTGCCCTTAAATCGCAAGAATTCTGGATAACTGCCCCTGATTGGGTCTCGAGAAGATTCACTTCCGATCAACCGCTGCTTGCATAAACTGCCCCATAATCAACTGATGCTCCGGGACTTGTCCTCAGACAAACCGATTCCAAACTCACTGGAAGTCGATGCCCCAGATTCACAGGGTTTCACAGCATACCATTCTGACCCAGACCTCTGACGATTCAGTCCTGATTGACTATTCCCTGTTGAAGTCCCTTCGTGTCAGCTACCAACCTGCAATTGAAACTGTTTATTCACGAATGGTAATTTTAATGCAGTGTTCATGAAAATTTCGAAAAAATGTTGTACTGTCACTCATTTACGTGTCATGCTAGTGAGTGACGAATGAACTCAAGAGTTCAAACGTAGTGCTGATATAATCAGTGAAAAATGCAATAAGGATATGATTAGCAAATGAAGGAGTCAGGTTACTCAACCTTATCGTAATGCGCTCTCAGAATAAACCCTGCCTCAATTAGGTCTTTTAAGGGTTGTATCGTGGTCGGGTTCACGGTTCGTGAAACAAAGGATATTTGGCTCAAATTATGATTTGTACCCACCCCTTCTACGTGATGTTCTCCGATCCTAAAGTCCAGTTAACTTAGCTCGAGCGCTCGCCTCTTCGAGAGGTATGTTGAACATTGGGAACAACTGGTTAAAGAACTCACAAGGTGTTTCGGAGTGACAGTTACTCCTTTTTCGTTTTCGGCGTCTGTGTCTACACGACTTTGTCCTTGTTTGAGGATTTTTCTCTTTTTTATATCCTTTCTTTCTCATTCTTTTGATTCCCTAACTTTTGCCTGGACTGACTCCTTTTGAGTTCTTTTCGATCTTTTCTTTTTGAAGTCCAGCGGGATGCCCTGATTTTTGCCTAAGTATTTGCTTTCTAGCTTTTATTTTTTACTTAGCGGGCTTTCTTATTCCTTTTTCTTTTCTTTTTTTTTTGGAACGAGTCGTGCGGCGCTGGCTGTCTGGATTTATCCGAGAGGCTTGTAACTGTCTCACTTCTGATTGGTGAGGCTTAACCTTTGTGGTTGATGAGGTACGACCTATGGCGAGGAATATGATGTGATTGGTCCTCGAAGGACAACACTCCTCTACAAGACTTGAACGCTCGATCAAGCTAACTGACAACTACCCTGCCCCGGGTTAAGATGTAAGGGTTAAAAAGTCCGAAAGAAATTCCTACTTCTCGGCTCGAAGTGGTTAACAAGGGATTCTCTTCCTTATCTCTCCGGTGTTTAGGGATTTGAAACAATGCCTTATACGTCATTGGCAAGGTTTTATCTGAAAGCAATACGATCATTGGCTATGAGTATTCGGTTTCATCATCCTCCCTCCGCTCATTGCTAATCATAGTAAGAAATCGGAGTAAATAAAATGCAAGTGTCAGTGTAATGCAGTAAATGAGTGACAACGACATAATTAGTTCAGAAAAAATGCATAGTCACTTTATTAACATCACCATTCGAAACATACAATGTTTAACAGCAAGTAGTAACTAACAGAAAAGAAACTACAAATGCAAATGGTAAAAAAGTCTGAGGACTGCCGATGCTGAGGACGTCTTCCTGTCTGGATCACTGGCTTCTGGAAATAACCCTCTGAATCTGCGAGCTCAAACAGCTGAGAGGTTGTCACGCACAACCAAAACTCCATCTGGAAAGGAAATACACCCTTGGTCGATCAATTGTTGCATTTTCGCCTGGAAAGCCTTGCAATCTTTAGTTGAATGCCCCGGAGATCCACCATGGTAATCGCACTGAGCATGAGGATTGTACCCTGGAGGGTAAGGCTCTGGCACGGGCTTGAGAGCTTTCGGTTCCACCAAGGAATTCTGAATCAACTGTGGAAGAATCTGGCTATACGGCACAGGCACTGGATGGGAAGAAGCATTCCTTCGTTCCAAGTGGTTGCGAGGTCTCTTGTGATCCTGGTGTTGGTATTCCTTCCGCCCAGGAGCGAGAGGTCGTCGCTTCTGAATGGCAACGGTCCCTTGTTTAGGCGCTTGCGTCCTTGAACTTGATCCAGGTAGACACTGCGAGCGAGGCGATTCAGTCACCAAAGGTCGCGGGATATATTCGGGATCTTTCTCAGCTTCAGGCAAAGGAGTGGAATCATTCACTTCTTCTGCAGGATACGGGATGAACTTTCCCGATACTCTCATGCCGCCCGGCACAAGCCTAATTGTCCTTGAGTCAATAAGGTCTTGAATCTTATTCTTGAGAGCCTTACATGTTTCAACATGGTGCCCCGGTGCTCCTGAGTGGAAATCACAACGTATGTTGAGATCGAGGTCTGGTGACACATCATCTGGCGGATCTGAGGTCCGAAGCTTGAGAACACGGTTCTGAACCAACAGTGGCAACAGCTGGGCATAACTCACAGGTATTGGGTCCACAGCTCTACCAAGTAGCTTCTTCTTTTGATTATAACCTTCAGGGTTATTCTGAGATGCCCGACGCGGCTGCTGACGAGACAGGTCTCGAGCTTCATGCTGTGTAGAGGATCTATGAAGTCCACTTGGCTTCGGCACAGGTGGCACTGACGGCAATGGGGGAAGCACTTTGGTCTCCTCCTTGGGTGTTTGACCACTCTCCTTTTTTAGCATACTTCTCACCACTCCCATGAGAAAGCTCAACTGATTCTGCAGCTGCTGATTCTCTTCTCTGAGTACTTGCTGGTCCAGACGTACTGCTTGTATGTCATTCATGACCTGCCCCAACTGGCTCTGGATTCTCCCCAACTCAGCTTGTACCTGCTCCATTAGTCTGAGCTGCTCGATTCTGAGTCAAACCTAAAAACACAAGGGTTAGAAGACGAGCCCCGACTTCTGTCATGCAAGATGAATTATGCTAATGCCATGGGTGTCTGTACGTTTAGGAGATCACCCCTAATTCTGGTGTCAACGTGCCAACATAGTGTCAATGCAATGATAAGACCGGATCCATTCATGGAAGAAAATATCTCATATTGCTCGGGACACCAGAATCAGGGTACGAAATGCGCCTGCAGCACAGACACATGCTAATGGAATGCAAACATGAATATGCTAGCTAATGCAAAATGCAGTCATGCAATAATGTATCCAGGTAACTGTGGCGGAGATTTGGTATCAACAGTCGCTGATGAGAAGGAAACCCCGGTGTAAGACTACTGATTTGATCTGCTAAGAACGACCCTCTGACAGGACCATATATATAAGATCAATATTCTGCTCTGCCGAGAGCAAATGTCTGATAACAAGGACCCCGGATGCATGATCAAGAGATATCTGCTAATGAGGTCTTCAGACCCTAAATCAAAAATCTGCCCTATCAAGAACAAACACACAGCTGCTGACGAGATCTTCAGACCCCACTCAAAATCTGCCCTATCAAGAACAAATAACATCTGCTGATGAGATCTTCAGACCCCACTCAAAATCTGCCCTATCAAGAACAAATAACATCTGCTGATGAGATCTTCAGACCCCACTCAAAATCTGCCCTATCAAGAACAAACCGCTGATGACAATACACTGATCAAACCTGCTCTATCAGGAACAGACAAATCTGCAACTGAGCACTCTGGTACCAGCATAACTGATTCACTGTCAAGAAAACCAGGTAGTCTGAAGGTCAAAGTTTCCTGCAATAAACCCAGCCCGCTCACAGGTATGGACCTAAACTGACTCAAGGTACGGCATCCTATGCGGTCGTCGGCGTCACAGACTTTCAGGGTTGATGATACGATTCCCAGAAGGAGTGGCATCATCAAATCCTGAAGAGGCCTCACTTAGCCAACTTCCAAATGATCGGTCCCCAGAGTCGACAATCCAACTAACCAGCAACCCGAGCCACCCAAAGGGCAGGACAGGAGGCCAACCAGAAGAACCTCGTCTGAGTGTAGATTTCGCGGGACACTAGGACATGCAAAGCACGTGCGCGCCCACTAATCTCTACTCTAAGTCTAGGTGCACTCAAGCCCAGGTCCGACTTCTCACTCATCAGAACTCCCATCCCACAACAACACAAATAATCATATTATACTGAAAATAAAATGCGGGAAATAAAGCGCGAGAAGTAAAATGCGATAAATAAACGCAACCCAACAAGCAAACACACAAGCGGTAGGATTGACTCTCTTTAGGGACGTTGGATCCCAAAACTGACTCGCTTTCGGGACGTTGGATCCCTAGGAAACTATCAAGTCCCCAGCAGAGTCGCCAGCTGTCGCTTGCGCGAAAATAAGGTGCCGCCATGACAGAAGAGTCGCCACCTTTCGTTATTTATCCCTCAGAGCGGGAAAGGAAACGATCGGAAAAACCTGACGAATAAGGGTAAGACAAGGTCGTCGCAACCATTGTCTGGGTTCGGGAGTCGGTTACGCAAGGGGAAGGTATTAGCACCCCTCACGTCCGTCGTACTCGACGGGATCCTCGCTTGTTTGTTTACTTGGACGAGTTGGTTATAATCTATCTACCTATCAAGGTTGGCTGAAAAAGAAAAGAAAAATGACTCGGCAAAGCGTCGCACTTTATGCCTACGTATTCTCATCAGAGAATGAGAAATCAGAGTCAACGTAGTTCGGCCTACTACGGGTGAAGGTGGGGAAGGTTGCTCGCTAGGATATCACATCTTATGCCTACGTACTTCCACACAGCATGGAAGATCAGAGCAAACGTAGTTCGGGCTACGCACGACACAAGCTGTTCAAGTGTCTTTTATGAAAAATCTCACCTTAAACAAGGGTTTTCTTATTGCAAAAAGGTTGATGTCTGTTCAAATCCTTTGACGGAAGAAATGAATTAATCTCTGTTATAACCTTTATTAATGTTTTTCTATTGTTTTGAAGGAAGAAGAGATGACACTCTACAAATCCTAGGGTTAAAAGGGAATAAAATCTACCCTAATGTTATCATGCATGGGTTAACTCCTAATGTCTATCACATCCTCCCTTGAACAAGGAAGAATGGAAGTCCTACGGGAAAGGAAACGAAAGGAAGAAACGGAAATACAAGTAATAACCGCATACAAGTGAACATGAATATAACAATGGTAAATGCAATGCAAAGGAGGGAGGAAGGTTCATCTCAACCTCAAGCCCATTCATGGATGGAATAATAAAATACCAAGTGATCATATGCAAAGAATCGAGTGAAAACTCCGAATGAAACGCGTAATCCACTATTTGGAATCGCAACGTGCTATCATGCAAACAAGTCGATAATCAGGCAAGCTACACATACAAATAACAGCCACCTAAGGGTCTTCCAATACCTCTAACCTATCTACAATAAGAAATATAAGCCACGGCGTTCATCACGCAAACACAAAGCGGCCGTTGGAGCCTTAACAAAAATAAAGTCCGTTCGGAAGTCCAAATTACAAGTTCGAATACAAAACATAAGAAAAATAGAAAAAGGTGCTAAAATATTCAAATAAAAATCTCCAATTCCCTACATCAAGCCACAAACCAGGGGTGAGAGATACCACAAAAATATCCAAAGATAAATGGTCAAACAAGATGAAAACATTGCAAGATATCTCATGTATACCAAAGGAAAGATTAAAGTGGAGCATGTTAAAGAAAGCATCCAAAACCAATTAAAATGGTACAATAAAATTCCCACAAAAATATATCACAATACCTCAACGTGTGTATGAGATCCCTGCAAAAGGATTGACATTTAAATTGTGTTTTGATAGGTCAAATAAATTCAACAAAATGATAGCACCAGCATTGGCCTTTTTATGACGACCCAAATGTAAAAAATCCAAAGAAAATGTCATAAAATGGTAAAATTATAATTCCAGTTTTATTAAATCCTAGACATCTTAAAGATTCAGAACAAAAAAATGGGGATCAAAAAGACTAATTTTCCTATTTTTTATGATTATTTGAAGTCAGCATATAAAACAGAAAAAATAAAAGAAACATGATAAGAACATGAATATATGAGAAACATAAGGAAATGAGTGAATAAATAAAAACTGTCATGGCCAGGAATCGAACTGGGGTAAGGGGAGTCAAAAACACTGAGTTGGCGTGCCACCTCAATTAATGAGGCTGACTGGGACGCGCGCGTGTATCAATCCTGGGCGCTGGATGAGGAGTCCAAGTCAAAGGGGAAGACGCGATCCAACGGTGGAAACGTTGTCTTCTTCCTTGGATATTTTTTCTGGCCGGAATAGTGTAGCGTGACGAACATGGTGGTAACAAGAGTGGCCGGAATTCTTCACAACCTTCTATCTCTCTCAATAATCCACCAAATCCAATGATTTTTGAATGAAACTTGTGGGATTTTTCGAGAGGAATTCAAATATACCCTTAGTTTCCATTGATAATCCCTCTAGCTCAAAACCCGTATATGAATCTCAAACTTTCAAGAACACCAAATTGTTGTAAAAACTCTTCTTTCTTTACCAGAAACCATCTACTACCCAAGGGGATGTTGAATATGTAACAATGGTGTAAAAAGAATGCATAATTAGTGAGTAATGTTGATTTTTCGATACCTTTGAAAATTGAGTTGTGGAGCTTCAATGGAGCACAAATTCTTCTGGAAAATTATGTAGAATCACTCAACAATACTTGGTGAATATGTTTGAAGCCTTGACAAGTCTTGAATTGATGAAAAAGTGAAAATTGGAATTTGAGTTTTCACCACTTTTTCATGTTACTACAAGGTTCCTCTTGCTCCAATTCTCTCAAAAAAAATGATGAACCATCTCTATAATTGTTGTGTAATTGATTGGTGAAGAGAAAAAGTATGGAAAGTGAGAGAAGAAAAAAGATTGAAAAAAATTCCAAAATGTGAAAGTGTGGGAAAAATGGAGAAGAGAAAAAAATTCAATATGATTTGCAAATGGATTCAACATCAACTATCACCCACCTTGACCACATTGTGATCTAACCAATATATAGAAACCAATGGAAGAGTCTAGACTCATCTAGAAACTTTGAGAATCATTTAGAAAGTCATGGAACTTCTCTTGTCATGACATATTGCATTATCTCCTTTCATGCCTTAAACCTTTCAATCTTGTGTCAAAAACTCCTTACATGAGATATTGGGATTGAATGAGTGAAAAAACAAGCTAAACCTTGCCTTATGCCAAGTTTCTCAAAGGTTCCTTAATATGCAAGCATGAATTTTACAAAGTAACATCCATTTTAAGACCTCAAATCAAAATTCTACTTGAACCATTGTTTTTAAAATGATGTTTGGATTCAAAATGACATATTGGATGACCTATTTTGGATTTGTGGATCTCCCAAACCAATTTCCAACTTGGATCCATTTAACTTATAAGTCATTTTTAGGTCATTTTTACCCAATCATGAAAATCCTTGCTACAAGCTCTTTCAATAACTCATTACCACTTTTCTAAGCTTAAAATCCCATTTTGAACAACTTTTATGTTTTAAGTTTTTTCATTTGAGGCTTGGAAATAGGAGATATGGCCTTTGCTTAAAATGACCTATAATCACCAAATGACCAAAATACCCCTGTCTTGCTCAATCCATAAGTTGAGTTCTAAAAATCCTATCAAAGAATTCTAGTAATCTCTAGAAAGCTAAGAAGATTCTATTCAACATTCATGTTGACCAAGAGATCATAGGAATCATCCTGCTAGGGCAAAAGTTGTCTGCAAGTTGGGTGACTTTCAAGGACCCAGATTCACACACCTCAGCTGACCTGTAATTTGTCAAAACCATAACTTGAGCTCTGCAACTCCTATCAAGGACTTCTACCACTCAAATTAAAGCTAAGAACAAGCTCTACAACATTCATGTTGTGGGGGAGATGAGATATCAATCACATCTTGAGCTAAAACTGCCTGGAAGATAGGGATCAAACTAGGGTTTTTTCACTGACAATCCTCAGAAACCCTAACTCAAAACATCTCAAACTCCTCAATCATGATGAGTTGGTCTAGGAGTCATCTTCATAACATCTCCATACATCATTCCATGATCTCATGGCCCTTGGATTAGGTCTCAACCTTCTCCAAATCTTCAGTTGACTTAGGGTTGACCCAGTCAAAACCCTAATTTCACCACTCATGGCTGAATCTTCTGAATTCTTGCACAATGACCTCTCTGGGCTTCATGATGGCTTTCAAGATATCTCATAGGCTTTCTCAAATCTCCAAGTTCATTCTCAAAGTCTCTGAATCATCTGAGGAACACCCACAACTCTCAAGCTAGGAGACACACAACTCTGGTTTCAACCAATTCTCTTGAACTTTCTGATGAAGGTATCAACCTGCAAACACTTGATGGATAAATAATTGTTGGTCAAATTTTGGGGTGCAACACCAGCGAGAAAGGAGTTGCCCAAGTTGAGGTGCGTACTGTAGTATGATATCCGTGCAAAGCGAAGGGCAACATCTCATGCCAATCCTTATAAGTTACAACCATCTTCTGCACTATCTTCTTGATATTCTTGTTGGTCGCTTCAACAGCGCCATTCATCTTTGGACGATAGAACGATGAGTTGTGATGCTCGATTTTGAAATTCTGGCATAATTCCTTCATCATCTTGTTATTTAGATTCGAACCATTATCAGTAATGATTCTCTCAGACACTCCATAGCGATAGATGATGTCCTTTTTGATGAACCGGGCTACCACTTGCTTAGTGGCATTGGCGTACGAAGCTGCTTCCACCCATTTGGTAAAGTAATCAATGGCTACCAGGATAAAGCGTTGTCCATTAGATGCAGTGGGCTCAATCTTGCCAATCATGTCAATGCCCCACATGGAAAAGGGCCAAGGCGATGCCATAACATTTAACGGACTCGGTGGCACATGAATCTTATCTGCATAAATCTGGTATTTGTGACACTTCTTATCGTATTTGAAGCAATCAAACTCCATAGTCAGCCAATAATACCCTGCTCGCAACAACCTTCGAGACATGGCATACCCACCGGCATGTGTACCAAAGGCACTTTCGTGGTTCTCCTCCATAAGCAAGCTAGATTCTTTTTCGTCCATGCACCTTAGCAGCACTAAGTCATAATTTCTTCTGTAGAGTACACCGTCCTGGTTCAGATAAACGTTCCCAGCTAACCTCCTCAGAGTCTTCTTATCCTGGGCCGACGCCCCTGGCGGATACTCTTGGCTTTTGATAAAGTTCTGGATATCCTAATACCACGACTTTCCATCAGAAGCTTCCTCAATGGCGAATATGAATGCTGGCCTATCAAGGAGATAGATGACAATTCTTGGATCATCATTCTAGAAATTTACTTTGTACATTGAAGACAATGTTGCCAGAGCATCTGCCATCCGATTCTCCGTTCTAGGCACGTGGTGAAACTCCACTCGATCAAAGAAAGGTAACAACCTCCTTGCATAGTTCATGTAAGGTATCTGATTAGGCTGCCGGGTTTCCCATTCTCCCTTGATCTGGTTGACAACTAGTGTTGAATCGCCGTATACATCTAGATTCTTGATCCTCAAATCAATGGCTTCTTCCAACCCCATGATGCATGCTTCGTATTCAGCTTCATTATTAGTGCAAGGAAATGTTAACCTGGCAGTGAATGGGATATGAGTACCATGGGGAGTCGTGATAATTTCCCCAATTCCACTACCATAGGAGTTGACAACGCTGTCAAATATCATTTGCCATTGGGAACTCTTCTTCGGACCTTCATCGGGTAACGACTCATCATAATCCTTCATCTTTAAGAACATGATGTTTTCGTCGGGAAATTCAAACTTCATCGGCTGATAGTTGTCAATCGGCTGTTCAGCAAGATACTCTGACAGAATACTCCCCTTGATAGCTTTTGAGAAACATATTGAATATCGTACTCTGTCAAAACCATCTGCCACCTGGCAATTCTCCCCGAAAGTGCCTGTTTTTCAAAGACGTATTTAATCAGATCCATCTTCGAAATCAACATGGTTGTATGGTTCAGCATATATTGTCTCAGACGTTTGGCAGCGCAAGCGAGTGCGCAATACGTTTTCTCCAACATTGAGTACCTGGATTCACAGTCTGTGAACTTTTTACTCAAGTAGTATATTGCATGCTCTTTTATTCTAGTATCGTCTGGTTGACCGAGAACATAATCCATGTTGTTCTCAAGAACCGTTAGATACATTATCAATGGCCTTCCAGCTACTGGAGGTATCAGTATCAGAGGCTCCTGCAAATGTTCTTTTATTTTTTCAAATGCCCTCTAGCAATTTTCATTCCAGACATCCGCCTGATCTTTCTTTAGCAATTTGAACATGGGTTCACACATGGCTGTGAGATGAGATATGAACCTAGCAATGTAGTTCAATCTCCCCAAGAAACCACAAACCTCTTTTTCCGTTTTCGGTGCTGGCATATCTTGAATAGCTTTTATCTTTGCAGGATCGACCTCGATTCCTTTTTCACTGACAATGAACCCCAACAACTTTCCGGATCTGTGTTAGCTCACCAATTCGACGACTCATGTTGGAGGCTATTTTCAGCATATTAAAAAGACCTACAAGTCTTCCAAGGACTTAGGAAAATTGAAGTCTTGAAATTAAACACTTCGACCTAAGCAAGCGAAATGGTCTTCGACCGAGATTTAGAAGAAGGGTCGAAGTGAGTTTTTGAAATTCGAATCTTGGAGGGAGTAGTTATATTTTCTTATGACTAAGAAGGACAAGTGGCTCTCATCGGATAAAGGACTGCATGCGGTCTGACACTTGTCAAGAATAGATGGCCTAAGGAGGTTATTAGTGGTTATTAGCAGTTACTATTATTATTATAAATAGGAGTCTTAGACATAAAACTTAGTGTGTCGTAATTTACTGTTGTACAAGTCACTCTTAAAATTACTCCAAGTATCCGAGCATAGAGAAAGAGAGTATTATAGAGAATGTACGTGATGTAAACACACCATCCTTTATCTTTTCAATGAAGTTACTTTGTTTTCTTTACTTTTGTCAAGTACTTTTATTTATTTGTTTCATCTTTCCCTCTTGTTCATCATTACTACTTCGATTAAGTCTTTCCCTCCCAAAAAACCTTTATCTCTTTTCCCCCTAATAATTCTTCTTCCTTCTTTCTTTTAAACATAGTGGATAATTTCTGCCCCCCTTTTTAAGTTATTTCTTCTTAGTAAACACATTTCTAGATAGGTTCAAATAGAAACACCCTTCAGCACATATCCTAGGATTTTGTATGGTCAATCCTGCAAGTTAGTCAATTTGACATCAAATTGATAGACCAGAGGTTGTTTACCAAAAAACCCTGTAAACAAAATGGCACGCCCGGTGGGACAGTGCTGAACAAAGAAAGTTTTGAGATCATAAGAATCTAAAAATATAAGCCTTATCAACTTTTCTTCAAAATACATTGTATGTTACTAAGAAGTGGCAGAATAACCACTACAAACGAAGAAAGTTTAGTAAGACATAACACTAGGAATATGGCGACGGAACCCGTTCAGCCAAATGGCCAACAAAATGGCTCTAGCGAAGAAATAAGAAACGACGGAGCGTCGACTTCAATACCATCAACGGGAGAGCAAATAGGGCTCCCGGTAAGGCCTGTACCAACACCTTTGATATTAGGGGCTGGGTCGACTGTAATAAGACCCTATACTCAACCAGTATTGGAATATATCGAGCCCCAAGTGTCAAATCCTCAGACACCATTAGAAGGAAGCCCCATGCCTAGGCAAAATCCTCTTCCTCGATTGGTACAGATGCCCAGGAATCCAACGTATGGAATGCCTATAACTGTGATGCAGGGGCTTCAAAATGCTCCCCCCATCTTTTCAGATAACCCTGTGACTTCTCCGTTGCAAGGATCAGGATCTGGGGTGAACATTGGTCGAAGTTTCCAGGGCCAGAGTCTGGGATATTCGACGCAAGGCCCCAACCTGACCAATACCTCAATCGCATGTTTGAGGCAACAGATGGATGAGAGCAACATGCAAATGGTTCAAACTTTGTCCCAAACTATGGGTGAGATCTTCCAGCCATTGATTCATAACACCACCCAAACCAACCAACAATTGACGCTGTAGTTGATGCGGTTGGCTTAGTTTATGGGAGTACCCCCTGTACCCAGAAATCAAAACACAATGGCGAATGTCCCTCGACAAGACGTAAGAAACGCAAGGGAAATACACTTAGAAAATCAGGTTAGAGTCGAACCTCCTATAGTTGAGGCAGTAAGAGAAAATCAAACGAACCAGGTCCATGTTCTAGACGAAGGTAACCAAGGAGTGGTCGTGATAAACCGAAACCAGGATGCAGATCATGTGGTCCAAGAAGTTCGACGCAATAATATATCCATTGACAACAATCTAGCGGCCATGGTCGAAAGGATCATGGCTCAGAATGGAGTAAACACTGGTTTTACTCGACCAAACTTTACATCCCCGATAGTAGATTACATCCTTCAAACAGAATTACCCCCTAGGACAAAAGTACCAAAATTTACGAAATTCTCAGGGGATACAACGGAATCTACTATGGAACATGTGGCTCGATGTGTGATCGAAGCCGGAGAAATAGCAAATGATGAGAGCCTTAGGATAAAATACTTCCCAAGTTCCCTCACAAAAAATGCTTTCACTTGGTTCACGACGCTAGCACCTAACACCATATGTAGTTGGGCCCAACTGGAACGCTTGTTTCATGAGCAGTTTTACATGGGCCAGGCCAAAATTAGTTTGAAAGAACTAGCTAGCGTAAAACGTAAGTTTTCGGAGCCAATCGAGGAATACCTCAATAGGTTTCGATTACTCAAGGCCAGGTGTTTTACGCAAGTGCCGGAACATGAACTAGTCGAAATGGCCGCTGGAGGCCTTGATTATTCCATTCTCAAGAAGTTAGATACCCAATACCTAAGAGATATGGCCCAATTGGCCGATAGAGTTCGACAGCTCGAACGTCTGAAAGACGAGAAAACTAGGCTTAACAAGAGCAAGAAAGTGGCCTTTGTCGAAATTGATGACAATATCGAAAGGGCATGCGAGGATTCTTTGAATCTCGACGAAAATGAAGTAGACCTCGCCGAACTTAAACAAGGCCCCCCTTATTCTTGTAAAGTATTAGCACCCCCACAGGGGAAGAGTGTTGTCGAATCAGAAAGGAATGATAGATTCCCAAAGAAGACATATACCTTCGACATCACCAAGTGTGATGAAATTTTCGATCTGTTGGTAAAAGATGGACAAATGATAGTGCCACTTGGCACTAAATTGCCATCACTAGAGCAACGAAAAAAGAGAGGTTTTTGTAAGTACCATAACTTTCTGAGTCATAAAACATCTCAATGTTTTCTTTTCAGGGATCTTGTTCAGAACGCAATCCAGGAGGGACGACTGAAGTTTGGGGAGAAAACCATCAGCCAAATGAAGGTCGACACGGACCCTCTACAGGTGACAGGCGCTCACTGCGTAAAGCCTTTAGAAGCCAACATGATCGAGGTCACTGAAGGCCGCAACTTCTTAGAAAGCATGATAGAAGTTACTGATGACTTCGTCAAGAATGCTGTAATGACAAAGGTCATAATGAGCTTTGATCGAGACAGTGAAGAGGAGATGGATACTACCAACGTCGACGGGGTAGAGGACAATCCAAAATGGGAGATGGTGACCAATGAGATGGGTGATAACTTCATCGAAATGGACCAGGCTACTGAAGGTTTAGGTCTAAACTTAAAGGGTTTGAATTTGGTCGAGGAGGTTGAGATCAACATGATGGAAGTCACCCAACAAGAAGGTGAGGGGGACAGTGAGTCGAACAACCAAGAAGAAATCACTAAGGAGGCATACTCGAAGCAAGAGGAAACAATTGTGGATTTTCTTCACAAATGCCAGGGAAAGGGTTCTAGCGTGATGTTATGCCCACGATGCAGCGCAATCTTCGACAAAAAGGCTGCCCAGAGACTTGAGGGAACACGAAGGCTCAAGCAAAGTGGGAGAATGCATGAGTTCGATAGACGAAGCAGTTTGCTAAAAAGCTCTGAACCCCACATCAGAGGCCCCAAAACAAGGCCTGCTAGTTTCAAACCCGCTGTTGGAAACACCGATGGTAGGTGGACAAAACCCAACGAGGATAAGCGACAAGGCGAACAAAGATGGAAGAATTTCGAAGTGAATAGGGGTTCCTCAGTTACCTATCGAAAAGAATTCCAGTCTTCGAAGATGGCCCATGTATCCGAGAATTATAAAGGAAAAAACCCCATGTCTCGATCACAGTGGAGGCGGGAACAACGGAAAAGAAAAGCTCTTAGAGAAACGGCGTCGAAGGACAAGGCTGAATCTAGTACTAATCTCCCAACAGAGAATCAGAGAGAACCGTCAAAGACGATCAGCAAAACCACGCAACCACCGGTGGGCAGGAAGTTGTTCTCAAACCAGGTTAAAAGTCAGAAAGAGATCACTGGGGTCGACGACAAGATGACAGACAACTTCGACTCAGATTCTGATGATTCGCTAAATTTGTTGGTGAACGTAGTGTCAGTGATGCCGAAAGAATATGACAGATTGTCTGTGATCGAAAACTGCGACACAGACGCAGACTGCGAAATGGCAGCACACAAACCCGTCTACTATTATGTGATGAACAACGGTTGTGTTGAAGAGCAGAATGCTTTCTTCGAACGGCCCACTGAGGAGATGAGGAACCATTTGAAGCCGCTTTACATTACGGCTAAAGTGGAAAACACCCCAGTTAACAAAATTCTGGTGGACTGTGGCGCAACGGTAAATTTGATGCCACGTCTTCTATTAAACAAAATCGGGAAAAGCGATGCCGACACCAAGCCACACAACATGGTCCTGTCCAACTACGAAGGTAAGGTAGGCTCGACCAGGGGAGTAATCCAGGTAGATATCACCGTCGAAACAGTAACACGGCCAATGGTATTCATGGTTGTAGAAACTACAACTAATTACAACATGTTACTTGGACGTGAATGGATTCATGGCGTGGGGGCAGTGCCATCCTTGATGCATCAAAGGATTGCAATTTGGAGGCCAGACAACATCGTAGAGAATATTGAAGCTGACCAAGGGTACTTTAGGGCGCCCATCAACTATGTCGATCAAAGGCACTTCGACAAACACTTGGCTGGTATAGGTCCTTGTGGACCAGCAGATTTCAATTTCAAGCCAGACGACAAAGTCTTTGGCTCGTTATACTTACATCCTGTAGACGGTTTCCGTTGGGACAGATAGGTGCCAGGAGAAAGGCTTCCATACCTTGGAACCTTGCCGGTGGACCCCACGGGATGGGGAAGTGATTTCAGTAATAATGACTGAAGCCAATGCGCTTCGAAGGATTTCGGCTTATGTGGCCGAAACTAGACTACAAATGGCCCTAGAGGCTGTTAGAAGCAAAATGGCCACAGAGGCCAATAAAGAAGTTCTTCAGAGAAGCTACAAGGAAGGCTTTGACATGGAACTATCTGATGAAACCCATCAGGAAAACGAAAGGCTTGATGCTATCTATGACGACGAGCCTTTGGGTTTCGAGAAAGATCCCTTGGCAGAGGATGCCAAAATACTTGCGCAGGACCCGCTAGAGGAAGTGGACTTAGGAGACGGCATTATAAAAAGGCCCACTTACATTAGTGCCAACCTCGACACTCGATTCAAAGGTGAAGTCATCCAGCTTTTGCGAGAATACAGAGACTGTTTTGCCTGGGATTATGATCAAATGCCAGGATTGAAAAGAGAGTTGGTGGAACATAGACTGTCGATCAAGCCTGGCAAGAAACCAGTCAAACAGAGCCCAAGGCGTTTTTCTCCAGAGGTTTTGTCAAAAATAAAAGCGGAAATCGAAAAACTTTTGCGGTGCAAATTCATCCGCACAACCAGGTATGTCGAATGGCTTGCTAACGTTGTGCCAGTTATTAAGAAAAATGGTTCCTTGAGAGTCTGCATAAACTTTAGGGACTTAAACTCAGCAACTCCTAAGGATGAGTATTCGATGCCAGTGGCAGAAATGCTAGTCGATTCAGCCGCCAGCCACGAATATCTTAGTATGTTAGATGGTTATTCTGGATATAACCAAATCTTCATTGCCGAGGATGATGTTCCCAAAACAGCGTTTCGTTGTCCAGGGGCCATAGGCACCTACGAATGGGTAGTAATGACTTTTGGCCTGAAAAACGCTGGGGCAACGTACCAACGAGCAATGAATTCAATCTTCCATGACTCTATAGAATTGTTTATGCAGATATATATTGACGACATTATGGTTAAATCCGTATCAGGCAAAGATCATATAGATCATCTTCGACAATCTTTCTTAAGAATGAGGAAGTTTGGCCTCAAAATGAACCCTTTAAAGTGTGCTTTTTTTGTGCAGGCAGGCGACTTCTTAGGTTTCGTAGTCCACAAAAAGGGCATCAAAATAAACCAAAACAAGACAAAGGCCATTATGGAGACCAAGGCGCCATCAAATAAAAAGGAATTATAATCCCTGTTGGGCAAGATTAATTTCTTAAGAAGGTTCATATCGAACCTAAGCGGAAAAACCCAAGCTTTCTCGTCGTTGCTTCGAGTCACCAAAGAAGGGTATGAGTGGTGGAAGGAACAACAAGAAGCTTTCGACAAAATCAAAAGTTATTTGACCAATCCTCCAATTCTCTCTCCACCTTGTCGACACAAAAGCATGAGGTTGTACATAGCCGCGTCACACAAAACCCTGGGAAGCATGTTAGCTCAAGAGGACGAAGACGGCACAGAGAGAGCCATTTACTGCCTTAGTAGAGTCCTAAATGATGCAGAGAGTAGATATAGCGAAGTAGAAAAGCTATGTCTATGTTTTGTATTTCTCATGTACAAAGTTAAAGCAATATATAAAGCATGTCGATGTTTGTGTCTCTTTGCATTTTAATGTTATAAAGCATATGTTGTCCAAACCTATTTTGCATAGTCGAATAGGTAAATAGGCATTAGCGTTAACGGAATTTTCCTTAACATATAAACCATTGAAATCAATTAAAGGGCAAATAATGGCAGACTTCATCGTCGACCACTCCGTAGATACAAACACTTTAAATATGGTCGAACTAGAACCTTGGAAGTTGTACTTCGATGGTTCCAGCCATAAGAAGGGAACTGGCATAGGCATGCTGATTATTTCTCCTGATAAAATTCCAACACAATTCAAGTATAAAATAAGTGAGCCATGCTCTAACAATAAGGCGGAGTACGAGGCCTTGATAGCTAGACTTGAAATTCTGTTGGAATTGGGGGCAAATAGAGTCGAAATAATGGGAGACTCAGAGTTAGTCATAAAACAATTAACAAAAGAATACAAATGTGTCAAAGAAAGCCTCATTGTGTACTTCGTAGTAGCAAATAGACTATTAAAGAAATTCGAAGAGACTACTATTCGACATATACCACGAATACGAAATCAGGTGACCAACGATTTGGCCAAAATAGCATCAGGATATAAGGTGTCCTGCGAAGACCTGCGAGAAGTAATCCAAGTCAGAAGCAAGGTAGCAGCTGTGGCATTGCGGCCATCAGATTTAAGGGCTGCAAAGTTCGGATTCGCCGATGAAGAAACCTTCGAGATCTTTACAATCGAATCGATGTCGGATGGGGACTGGAGAAAACTGTTGGTCGAATACCTCTAAAATCCTTCGAGCACCACAGAGCGAAAAATAAAATACCATGCACTAAGCTACGTCCTCCTAGGAAACGAATTATTCAAAAGAGCTCCGGAGGGAGTTTTGCTTAAGTGTCTAAGTGAATCTGAGGTGTATCTATCACTATCATCAGTTCATAATGGAGCATGTGGGGCACACCAGGTAGGCCAGAAGATGAAATGGCTACTATTTTGCCAAGGTCTATATTGGCCTACAATGCTGAAAGATTGCATCGAATTCGCCAAAGGCTGCCAGGAGTTCCAAATACATGCTGGTATACAACATGTTCCAACAAGCGAGTTACACTCCATAATTAAGCCATGGCCATTCAGAGGATGGGATTTGGACCTAATAGGAGAAATACGACCCGCGTCCTCGAAAAACCAGAAATTCATGGTGGGGATAGACTATTTCACCAAATGGGTCGAGGCAGTACCCCTGCCAAAAGTATACCAAGAAGATGTGATTAAATTTATTCAAAAACACATTATCTTTAGATTTGGTTTGCCAGAAACGATAACAACAGATCAAGGATCAGTCTTTACCGGTCGAAAAATGCAAGAGTTTGCCAGAGAAATGGGATTCAAACTCCTTACTTTGACCCCTTACTACGCCCAGGCCAATGGCCAGGTCGAGGCAGCGAATGAGGTAGTAATTGGAATGATAAAGAAACAAGTAGGGGGTAAGCCAAAAAACTGGCATAAAACCTTAGACCAGGTCCTATGGGCATGTCGAACATCCCCCAAAGAAGCCACCAACACTACACCTTATCGACTGACTTTTGGCCATGATGCAGTATTACCAGTCGAAATTCTTGTGCAGTCAGCCAGGATTATGAGGCATCACGAAATTCCCCGTGAGATCTATTGGGACATGATGCTCGACGAGTTAGTGGATTTAGACGAGGAAAGGTTAAGAGCATTGGAACTTTTAAGAAGACAGAAGAAAAGAGTAGAGAAATCCTATAACAAAAGAGTCAAAGCAAAAACCTTTTTGATTGGAGATTTGGTTTGGAGGGTAATCATGCCGATGGATCAAAAGGTCAGGAAACTAGGCAAATGGTCCTCGAAATGGGAAGGACCATTTCAAATCTCAAAAGTCTTCTTGAATGGGGCATACGAAGTCGAGGAACTTAGCAATGATAAACGAATCTTGAAAGTAAATGGTAAGTATTTGAAAAAATACAAACCAGCACTGCAAGAGGTAAACATTTCGACAAAGTAATATAAAACTAAATAGCAGGGCCATAAATGGCATCAATAAAATGCGCCAAAAATGGCTTAGTCTTTACGAGTACAACAATAGAGACATGGCTTACAAAGGCCAGAAAATAAATATTAAACATTCTAGAAATCTAAAAAGGAAGGTTGGACTTCATCTTGACATAGTTTGCTTTCTAGGCATCGAGACGACTCTGGCAAGAGGCTTTGTCGTTTTTCAGTTGCGCAATCTCAGCCTCAAGTTTTCGAGCCTCCTCGGCAAAAAGGACGGCATGATCAAGCTCTGTCGACAAGGAAGAATCATCGAAGGAAGACAGTTCAGCATTCCTCTTCTGAGCTTTATCTATCTTACTGCGAAGTTTTCTGATCTTACGCTCCCAGCAAGCGATGTTCGTTTCATTCTCAGTAATCTCTTGTTGGTTCTTGGCCTTTTGCTCCTCCAGCGTTGCAATTTTGTCTTCACAGTCTGTAACGGCAGACCAAGCAGCAGCCTCAGTACCTGACTTTTCAGATATATCCTTGTCAAACTGAGGCAAGAGCCCAAAGTCAGTATGAACCTGGTCGATCAACTTCCCAACTTCTTGGATTACGGCCGCAGTCTCAGCAGAGATCGATTGAAGGTCCACTTGCTGTAGGAGAGTTTTCAAAGAAAGGTAGTGAACTGGACCCATTTGCAAAAGAGAAAAGAGGTCCCCTTTGAAAATCTTGTCCTTTACTTTCTCAAGAGCACTATTGATTGGAGCTGAAGTCGGACCTTCAGAGGTCGAAGTACTTTGGGATCTGCCTGAGGAACTATTTCGCCTATGAAGGAGGAGTTGGATGTATTGACGACGGTCAGACGCTTTTAGAGCCTCAAGTTCTGCTGCAGTAAGATCTGTTGCACTTTTGGCAGGCATCGTTTCTACTTTTGTGGAGATGTTGGCAGGGGCAATTGGAGTTATCTCAACAGGTTTGGCCTGCGGGATAGGAGGATTCTCGACAGCAGTCTCTTTAATTGGGGCAGCGTTGGTGGTATCCTCGTCCTCGTCTTCTTCGACGTCTTCTTCACTAGACTCTTCCAATTCAGATTGATGCATGGCTCCATCTGTCGTACCCCTCTCCTCCACAGGTTTATCATCAAGCTCCATTGTGGTTCCCTGAGGTGAACCATCAGCAAGATTTTCTCCCACATCCAAGAAGTTCGCTTCCTCACCTGCTTCGATGGGATTCTGGGAATTGTTCCCCTCTTCATGATCGGACCCGTCGGTCTGAGATTGTTGGGTGACAGTCTTTAAAGGAGAAAGAAGGGGAACCACATGGATCTCAGGTTTATTGATTTCCCCAAGAGAACTCACACCAGAACCTAAGTCTGAAGAAGGACGATAGGTGGGCTCACCTCGACTGTTCAAAGGATAGGCCTCGAGAAGAGATGTAGTCGGGATGTTTTTCGTCATCACAACGTCAGGCTGAAAAAGAGAGAATCTAAACATGAGAAAGAGAGTCCAAAAGTAGTTTGAAATTCAGACAGAAAGTAGTCGAAGATAAGAGTTGGACCTTCGGGCCTTTATCAGCCGGACTGGAATTGTCGCTTTCAACAACAGCAGTTTGAGGGATTGGGGTGCCTCCGACAGAAGCCTTACCAAGGTCTACATGTTGAGCTTGTGATTCAGGGATTTGAGTCAATGGAGGATCAGAGTCAGTGGTGTCGAGACCGCGGACAACCTTTCGCCGCCTTTTCATTAGAACCTCCTCTCGAGGAGAACCATCTTCGTCTTCCGAGTCGATGATGACTAGGTTGGCGCCCCTCTTTATTTTTCTCTGAGGGGTAGGGGGTTTCCGGCTTACCTGAAAAAAGCATTGGGAAAGTGTTAGGCTTTCTAAACCCGGAATGTTGAAAAGATTAAGATGGTGCATTAATATTACCTTCTGACCCTCGACGGAACTGTCAGTCTTCACCGAGATGGCGGTCTTTTTTGGAGCAGCTGCAAAAGACAAATGACAACGCCACCCGTTAGTAATGATAAAGCGTTGTTTGAAAGGTTTAAAACGAAGGGGAATCGACCTTCGAGAATGTCGAATTCGATGCGAACATCTTCGATATTAATATGAAGGTTCCCTTTGAAAGTATCGACAGTATGCTTAGTCGAAACCACCCGCTGTGCTTTAGGCTTCGACTGTTGTCTGAGGAATTTTATAGGATCCTCACAGATGAACCAATCTGGGAATGGAGGGGCAAGGGCCACTCCAAAATCAGCAGATGGCAATCAAGGAACCTTAGGGGGAAATAATTTGAAATCCATCTCATACCGTTTCTCATGGGGGATGGAAGAAGGAATTTTTAAATTCTCCATCTTTTTTAGACATTTTCCCCTCAGAGTGACAACAGCCTCGCGGACGGTTCGACTAATATCATCCGGTCGATAAGCAGTTTCAAAGTATTTTTGGAAGGCTTGTATCTCCTTTATATGAGTGGACCTACCTTTCTTGGTTTTTTCCTGCACATCAATGAAAGCTTGATCAATCATTCGACTAAGACTGGCAGCATCAAGAAATTCAGAAGAATAATGTTTGGACCACCAGTTATAAAATTCTGGGGAACAGAAATAAGAAGGTTCAAAATAAAGTGGGGTAAGTAAGGATTTATGGGCATGACGCGCCAACTGGGTCTAACATTCGATGGGGTTAACGATGTGGTGTGAAAGCAGAACGTGGGATTTTTTCTCGTATGAACACCTAGGTAGGGTTTGGATAAGTCCAAACTGCCTTGACACAAGATTTCGTTGGTAAGCTATCAGGGAAGCCTGTCCTTTTGTCGGATTGAGTTTGTGGACAAATAGTCGAGGCGTAAGGAATCGCTCCCAAATCAGCTTTGATTCCTCTTCTTGTTTCTTGAGCAAAGCTGGGAAAGGCCTGATGAACCATTCAGGGCCACGTTTCGTTCTACGAAGGGAGCCATCCCAGGTGTGAAGACATGTCGCTTCGCAAACATCTGGACGAAGCCTGAGAAGTTGGCTCGAAGTGTTTGCCCTTCTTCGCTGGGGGTAAGCTGAACTAAGCGGGGCCATTCGACTTGTCTTCCAGAAATCGAAGGAGAACCTTCATCAACTTCACCTTTATTTGGTATGCTTCCTTCAAAAGTGGCGTTTAACCACAATTGAAGTAACCAAAACGGTCCCGACATTACTAAATTGCCGTTATTCTTAGGGTCTTTCTTGGCATGTAGCTGGTTCGCCAGTGTTAAGTATTTTCGCGCCACCTGCAAGGATTTAGTATAGAAAATGCAACGAGACAACCACATGGCCAAAAAGGCTATATGTTCCTCGTCTTTAACCGCGGCATTATTTTTGTCATGATAATGGTTGATGAAATGGGTATAAGTATGTTTGATGGTTGAGAAACCGATAGTGTCTTGGCTATCAACTTCAGGGTCGTAAGTCAGTTCATGAGGTTTCAGTCCTACAATAGCAGCAATATCAAACAAGGTAGGCGTCATCATCCCACATGGAAGATGAAAAGTGTAGTGTGTGTTATCCCAAAAGAACAGAGACGCAGCCAACATCAGAGGGCAGTAGTTGGGACCTACTTTCGACATCATAATAAGGTCATAGATGCCCATATCTTTCCAGTCTTGAGTTTTTGCTTTTTCTACCTTCTTCAACCAGTTGAGGTAGAGTTCAGAATCCTTGAAATATGGCGTAACCCTAAACAATCTTGCGCCATCGTGGAGATACTTGAGATCTACATTATAAACATTCAAGCTATCTGGATTATCCAAGGGGACCTTTTGGGAGTCTTTTTGCCCTAGGGGTTTGGTTTTTTCGATAAGAAGGAAAAAACTCATTCAAAGTGGAATAGTTTAAACCAGAGAGGGATAGAGGCCCGAACATGGCAAGCGGTTTATCCACGACAGTAACGGGTATGATTACCTGGGATTCGTAGATATGGCGTTTCTCCTCCAGTAGAGGCTCTCGCACGAGTTGCTGATTCTTTACCACCTTCGGTCCACTCAGAGCAGCAAAAGGGGGAAGGGTGGAAGAGGAAGTTTGTTGATGAGACTGGGTTTTCTGTTTCTGGGATCTTAGCTCAGCCATGATGAGTGTTGGAGGAGTGTTCTTGGAAGAAAAAACGGTGAGGAAAAAAGGTGAGGCAATGGTGTAAAAAGGTTTGAAGAAGTAAAAGTAAAAGACGTTCTGAAAATCATTTATAAGTGAAAAGGGGAAATTCAAGAGTTTTTTACAAATGGCTGGGGTTAGTGGGCCACGTGTGTGCTCAGGATGAGTTAGTAGAGGTGGCGGTTGTAACCTATGCTCTATAGGGGTAATGATGGCTCACGATTTTGGTGATTCCCGAGAAATTTTCCATGATGTTCATGACGTCAGAGATCGTGCATCAAGGGGGGAGTAACAGTTCCCTTTTGTGTGAGATTGTGGATATATCCTCTCCCATCACCTTTCAGTTTCCTAAACTCGAAGCAGTTGAAGGTGGGTCAACTATCAGGATATAGTCGAAGGTAAACGGCGTCGAATGTGGATGTTGTCAAAAAATGTACTTTTTGTAGTGTCGAAAAACTACATTTTTGGGGGGCAATTTGTTAGCTCACCAATTCGACGACTCATGTTGGAGGCTATTTTCAGCATATTAAAAAGACCTACAAGTCTTCCAAGGACTTAGGAAAATTGAAGTCTTGAAATTAAACACTTCGACCTAAGCAAGCGAAATGGTCTTCGACCGAGATTTAGAAGAAGGGTCGAAGTGAGTTTTTGAAATTCGAATCTTGGAGGGAGTAGTTATATTTTCTTATGACTAAGAAGGACAAGTGGCTCTCATCGGATAAAGGATTGCATGCGGTCTGACACTTGTCAATAATAGATGGTTATTAGCAGTTACTATTATTATTATTATAAATAGGAGTCTTAGACATAAAACTTAGTGTGTTGTAATTTACTATTGTACAAGTCACTCTTAAAATTACTCCAAGTATCCGAGCGTAGAGAAAAAGAGTATTATAGAGAATGTACGTGATGTAAACACACCATCCTTTATCTTTTCAATGAAGTTACTTTGTTTTCTTTACTTGTGTCAAGTACTTTTATTTATTTGTTTCGTCTTTCCCTCTTGTTCATCATTACTACTTCGATTAAGTCTTTCGCTCCCAAAAAACCTTTATCTCTTTTCCCCCTAATAATTCTTCTTCCTTCTTTCTTTTAAACATAGTGGATAATTTCTGCCCCCTTTTTAAGTTATTTCTTCTTAGTATTGTAGAAACACATTTCTAGATAGGTTCAAATAGAAACACCCTTCAGCACATATCCTAGGATTTCGTATGGTCAATCCTGCAAGTTAGTCAATTTGACACCAAATTGATAGACTAGAGGTTGTTTACCAAAAAACCAGATAAACAACCTGACACTAAAAAAATTTCCCCAATCTGTCTAAATTTCCACTTATTCAAATTCAACCTCAATCTGAATTTCCTTAGCCTCTCAAACAACTTCAGTAGGTTGGCCAGATGTTCATCCTCTGCTTGCGACTTTGCTATCATGTCATCAACATATACTTCAATCTCATGATGAATCATATCATCAAACAAAGTGACCATTGCCCGCTGATAGGTTGCCCCTGCGTTTTTCAACCCAAAAGGCATTACCTTACAATAGAAAGTCCCCCACGGTGTAATAAACGTTGTTTTCTCCATATCCTCCGGCGCCATCTTAATTTGATTATATCCGGAAAAACCGTCCATGAAGAAAAACACGGAATACTACGCAGTATTATCCACCAATACGTCAATGTGAGGGAGCGGGAAATCGTCCTTCGGGATCGCTTTATTCAAATCCCTATAACCAACACACATCCGTACCTTACCATCCTTCTTTGGTACATGCACAATGTTAGCGACCCACAGAGGGTAAGTTGTTACGGCGAGAAACCCTGCGTCCAACTGCTTATGGATTTCCTCTTTGATTTTCACAGCCATATCTGGTCTGGTCCTTCTGAGTTTCTGGTTGACTGGCGGACACTCTTCACGCAACGACAAGCGATGAGCCACGATATCAGTGTCAAGACCGGGCATGTCTTCATATGACCAAGAAAAGATATCACTATACTCTTGGAGCATTTCAACCAATCTCTGCTTGATGTCACTCTGTAATGCAGCCCTTATCCTGACATTTCTCTTGACTTCCTCAGAACCCAAGTTGATGATCTCAATTTCCTCCTGATGAGGCAGAATGATTTTCTATTCCTGTTTCAAAAGTCTGGCTATCTCTTCTGGTAAGTCTTCATCTTTATCAATCTCTTCTTCGGCTTGAAATATCGGATTATCAAAGTCAAAGCGAGTCATAGACGATTCTGGAGCGGTGTCATCTGCAAAGTGAAACCTGCAATGATGATGATTGAATGCTTAAAATGACATGCAAACAAGCACAAACCACATTGACATTTTATTGTTAAAAATAAAACATGAAAGACAAGGATCACAATATTTGAATGCAAAAAAACGCTCTTTGATTGATTGATAAAAGATTGTTCAAGCATAAACAATTAGGCCCTGAAGACAAATACCGCTATGCTCCGGGTAGAACATAGGGATATACAATAATCAGAAAAACAAATCATTATTCTTCTGTCATCACTTGGATGATTTATTCGAAAGACCATTTGTTGAGGCTTTGTCCTGGGATGCATGGCCGAATCCAAGCATCCATATCACATTCGTTGTCCCCTTCTTCATCGGATATGGCGTTAATCTGCTCAAAGATTACCCCGCCGCTAGTAAACTAGACAGGCCCCTTATAGCATGGCACGCTCTGGGAGGATGATGATGGGTTGTATCCCAAACCAAATTTTTCCTGCTTGTTGGGTATATTCAGCACTTGACCCCAACCTTGTGATGCCCCAGCCTGCACCACTGCCTGGGCTTCTTTGAAAGATGACATGGCCACTTCGGGTGCCTTGCTCACCACTGGTGCTTTATTCTTGATTTGGACAGTTTCAAAGGCCTGGCACAAAGTCACATGGATTTCTCCATCCACCTCAACGTATTTGAAAGAAGATAAATGACTAATCATTATATCCTCCTCTCCACATACAGTGACAACGCCGCCACCTGTAACACCCCACTTCCCAGAATTAAAATAAAATACGATTATTTCAAGTAAACATCAGAGTTTCTCCTCAAAAGCGGGATACCACATCAAATAATTCAACATAACCCGTCATTAGATGGTTTTCAAAATAAAACAGCGGAAGTAATCATTAATTCAACATTCTCGGCTATCCACCAAATTACATAAAATCATTCATTAACAAGGTTCACCAAAGTATGATACGTCACATGAATAAAACAAATTCAGCATAATAAAAGTAAACACCCAAGTCCCGTGCTACGTATCAGAGCATCCTAAGACTCGACCTGCACACCACTATCCAAGCTAGCTATGTACTTGGCTAATTTGTACTTCCGAAGAAGCACAAACCACCACAACAACGAAGGGGTGAGAAAACATGATCAAAATTATCGGTAATAAGATACATGATCAAAAGGTAGTAATTACATAAAATATCACCCAACATGCATCAACCACGACCTACTGTCAAAACATCAAACACAACATGCAATAATGCAAATATGCAACTCAACACCATGCATGTGGTACCGACTCATTGGTTCATTCAATCGAACCCCGGATAGATCACATACACCCCTCCTTAGCAATGATCTATCCCCACCATTCTTCACAACGGAGTACGGATGAATCACATACACTCCTCCTGAGCAATGATTCATCCCACCAAAACACCATAATATTCACGACACTAAATGCACAACCAATAAACTCAAGCACACTAAGTGCGCACGATCCTCCTGATCACATCACCATGCATTGTATATATTACACACCAATTAATTATGTTAATTAAATTAAATATTAGGGAAACTCACATTTTAACACCAAGTATACACCCTTCACCATTAAACACCATCCCTATACCCATCATGACCAAAGGGATCCTACAAAATGAGAGAACAAAGCAAAACAATATAAATCATATTTTTGGTGCTTAGACTGGCCATACGCGTATCCACCTCCTCATACGCGTACCATATAACAGCACACAAGCTATACGTTGAAGAATCAAAGCATCAACATTGGATGGAAACAATATAAACAAAACAATGTTGTCATGCTCGCTGGCTCACTCGCCTAGCGAAGGCATAGTGATCATTCGCTACTGGCTCGCCTAGAGAACGTACTAGCGAAGCCTGCCTTTTTGCTACTGGAAGTGTTTGCTACCTAGCTCGCTTAGCGAAGGATTAGCGAACACTCGCTACCACACTCGCTCCAGCGAACAAGGGTCATTTGGTTCTGTCCAAGTCTGGGACCATTCGCTACTGGCTCGCTAGCAGCTCGCCTAGCGAACCACTCGCTGGCTCGCTCGCTAGCTGCTCACTTAGCGAACCTCTGCGATCCCAAAATCCTCTACTGTCCAAAAATCATCAGAAGCTCATAAATTACCCGATTTTCACCAAACCAGTTCCTGTAGTCTTAGCCTAACATTTTTCGACTAAACTACACCATCTATTCCAGATTCTCACCGTTAAAACATCGATTTTTATCGATTAAACCATTTTCGACCTAAAATGGAAAACTACACAAAAAAACCCAAACAATCCAAACAATCCCTACATAATCACATACGTGGATAGGATAACCATATTTCACACCCTTACCTCGATTAATTGCTCAGACTGACGAAGAATCCTGAAGAATTGGCAGCCCTAGCCTTGCCTATCTTCCTCCTTGTTCTTTCCTCCTTAATCTTTCTCTCCACTGGTTTATCGTGCAATTCCCCTTTTTACCCAAAAACCCTCCTTATATCTCTCAATCCTTCTTTTCTTTACTTAATTTAATAATAATACAAATAATAATAATAATAACAATAGAATAACAATATTACTATTAATTATTAAATTATTATCATTATTAATTATATTATATTAATATTAAACTCTATAGTTTATTAAATGATCTCTATAAATAAGGGCACTCACCAACGCACCCAAACACACCCCCACATAAAGACACACCGAAATAAAATAACACCAAAATGACTAAATAATTAAAATGGGTGTTACAACTCTCCCCCAGTTTAATTATTTCTGTCCTAAAAAATTACCTGATGGAAACAATTCCGGATACGCTTCCAGCATCCTGCTTTCCAATTCCCAGGTCACACTGCCTCCTGCAGCACCTCCCCAAGCCACTTTCACCAAAGGTATCTCCTTCCCTCGGAGTCGTTTCATTTTACGATCTTCGACCCTCAACGACATCATCTCAACAGTAAGATTCTCCCGGACTTAAACTTCATCTCTCTGAATTACATGAGATGGATCCGAGACATACTTTCAAAGTTGCGACACATGAAACACGTCATGTGAATTTGAAAGTTCAGGCGGTAACACCACTCTATAAGCTACAACACCAATTCTCTGCAAAATCTGGTATGGTCTAATAAACTTAGGATCCAGGTTCTTGGACTTCAACGCACGACCCACACCAGTCACTGGGTTAACTCTTAGGAACACATGATCACCTTCATTGAATTCCCGTTCTTTGCTTCGGTTATCATGATAACTTTTCTGCCTACTTTGAGACGCTTTCATCTTCTCATGAATCATCTGAATTGTCTCAGTAGTTTGCTGCATAATGTCTGGTCCCAATACCACATTCTCACCTGTCTCATACCAACACATAGGAGTTCTACACCTTCTACCACATAAAGCCTCAAACGGTGCCATTCTGATACTAGAATGGTAACTATTGTTGTACGTAAACTCGATCAACGATAAATGAGTATCCCACGCACCACCCTTTTCCAACACACAAGCTCTCAGCAAGTCCTCCAGCGACTGAATAGTCCTCTCTGACTGACCATCAGTTTGCGGATGGTAAGCTGAACTCAACTTCAACTTAGTACCCAAAGCTTCCTGTAAACTCCTCCAAAATTCTGAAGTAAACCTCAGATCTCTATCCGACACGATACTCGACGGAACACCATGTAGCTTCACAATTACCCGAATATAAATCTCTGCTAGCTTCACCAACGGAAAACTAATATTAATCGGCACAAAATATGAAGACTTCGTAAGTCGATCCACAATTACCCAAATAGCATCAAATCCTCTCGCTGTGTTCGGAAAACCCGTAACAAAATCCATGGTTATACAATCCCATTTCCAAACTGGAACTTCCAACGGTTGCATCAATCCAGAGGGTCTCTGATGTTCCACCTTCGATTTCTGACATGTCAAACAGGCGTAAACAAATCGAGCTATATCTCTTTTCATATCGGACCACCAAAATAACTTCCTTAAATCGTGGTACATCTTCGTAGCTCCCAGATGGATACTCGGACTACTACGATGTCCTTCACTCAGAATTGACTTCTTCAGTTCGTCATTATCCGGCACACAAATCCTGCCTCTGAATCTCAGAACACCTGCACTATCCAATTTAAAATCACTATCGGAGTCACTCCCTACTCCCGACATCAAATCCACTAACTTCACATCTAACTTTTGGTTTTCTCTAATCATATCCAAGAAATCATTATTCACTTGCAATTTGCCCAACATCACACCATCTGCCGTAATCTCACAAACCATGCTCAAATCTCTGAACTGCTCAATTAGTTCCATTTCTTTCACCATCAAAGCCGACATATGAATTGTTTTTCTGCTCAAAGCATCTGCCACTACATTTACCTTTCCTGGATGATAACTTAAGCTAAAATCATAATCCTTCAAGAATTCCAACCATATTCTCTGTCTCATATTTAGTTCCTTCTGATCGAACAGATATTTCAGGCTCTTATGGTCACTGAACACCTCAAATCTCGAACCATACAAATAGTGCCTCTAGATCTTTAACACGAAAACTACTGCAGCCAATTCAAGGTCATGAGTAGGGTAATTCCTTTCATGCACCCTCAGTTTCCGCGAAGCATACGCCAGTACCTTACCATTCTGCATAAGAACTCTGCCTAATCCCATCTTAGACGCATCACAGTACACCACAAAAGGTTCGCTCGGAGTTGGCAACACTAACACTGGTGCCGTAGTCAATTTCTTTTTCAGTTCCTCAAAGCTTTCTTCACAAGCAGCATCCCACACAAAAACTTGATCCTTTCTCATCAACTGATTCAATGGCAACGCCAAATTAGAAAACCCCTCAATAAACCTTCGGTAATATCCTGCCAAACCCAAAAAGCTTCTAATTTCCGTTGTTGTCTTCGGCAGTTCCCACTGCAACACTGCACTCACTTTTGATGGGTCCACCGCTATACCATCACCAGATATTACATGCCCCAAGAAACTCATCGTCTTCATCCAAAACTCACACTTTGATAGTTTAGCAAACAACTTATTATCTTTCAGCACCTGCAAAGCAATTCTCAAATGTTCTGCATGCTCTTCATCCGACTTAGAATAAATCAGTATATTGTCAATAAACACAACAATAAACTGATCCAAATAAGAATGGAAGATTCGGTTCATATACTCCATAAACACTCCTGGCGCATTAGACACTCCAAAAGGCATTATAGCATATTCGTAATGTCCATAACGAGTTCTAAATGCCGTCTTCTGAATATCACCTTCTTTCACTCTGATCTAATGGTAACCCGACCTCAAGTCAATTTTACTGAACACACGAGCTCCCACCAACTGATCCATCAAATCATCAATCCTTGGAAGAGGATATTTATTCTTAATGGTCACTTTATTCAACTGACGGTAATCGATGCACAGGCGCATACTACCATCCTTCTTTTTTACCAACAGCACTGGAGCTCCCCACGGCGACACACTCGGTCTGATAAACTTTCTATCCAACAATTCTCCAATCTGAGATTTCAATTCAGCTAATTCCACTGCCGACATCCTGTACGGCGCCATAGATATAGGCCTTGTATCAGGAACAAGATCAATGCTAAATTCAACTTCTCTCGTCGGAGGTAATTCTGTAATATCATCAGGGAACACTTTGGGAAATTCATTCACCACTGCCAACTCTTTCATTGACGTTTTGCTATCAACAGATAACGATGCAAATAAAGCAAACATTTTAGCTTCGTCCTCCAACAAGGTCCTCAATTCCTCATTAGACAAGGAATTCGCCAACGCTTCCTCTTCTGGAGTAAGGAACAACAACACCTTCCGAAAATAATCGATGTAGACTCTGTTGAACTCCAACTAGTTCATACCCAAAATAACATCCAAATTACCAAGTGATAGACAAATCAGATCCACTCCAAAGTCTCTGCCGAAAATAGTTAGTGGACACTTCAAACACACCAAAGAAGTAGTCACTGAACTAATAGAGGGTGTTTCAATAGTCATCTGTCGCTCAAGAGTAGACGATACTAATCCTAATCTCTTCACACAATCAACAGAAATGAACGAGTGGTTTGCATCCGTGTCAATCATAGCAGTCAAAGGAATATTATTGATGAAACAAGTACCTTTGATAGAACGCTCCTCACTGGCCGATTGAGTTCCTACCATAGCAAATACTTTACCGCTGGCCTGAGACGCCTGAGACTTCTTCGGCTTCTCGTAATGTGTACTGATATGACCTTTCTCACCACAGTTATAACAGGTAGGCATAGTGGCCCTACAATCCACTATCACATGGCCTGGCTTACCACACTTGAAACACTTCTTTTTTTCATTAGGATAATGATTAGCACGATGCCCCGCGCCACCGCACCGGAAACATTTCAAATCAACAGATGCTTTCCCTTCTCTGGGCTTCTTATCAGTAGCGGCCTTATGTTTTCCCTTATCAGCAAGAACACTGTAAGGAGTACCACCAAATCTCTGCTTACCTTTACGGTCATTCACAGCCTTATAATGTGCAATCCTGGCTCTGTTATCATTATCATAAATTCTGCTTCTGCTTATCAGCTCAGGATAATTCCTGATCTTCTGACAAGCGATCCCCATCTTAATTTTTGGACGCAGCCCATTTTCAAACTTCAAACACTTGGAGGTCATTTCCGCTTCAATATTGTAATGAGGACAATACTGTACCAGCTCTTCAAATTTAGCAGCATACTCTGCTACAGTCAGATTACCCTGCTTCAACTCCAGAAACTCTATCTCCTTAGCACTTCGTACATCTTCCGGAAAATACTTTTCCAAGAAACCCTTTCGAACCACATCCCAAGTATATTATATTAATATTAAACTCTATAGTTTATTAAATGATCTCTATAAATAAGGGCACTCACCAACGCACCCAGACACACCCCCACATAAAGACACACCGAAATAAAATAACACCAAAAACACTAAATAATTAAAATGGGTGTTACACCACCCACCATGTATTTCAACTTCTGGTGCAACGTGGATGTTACGGCGCCCGCCGCATGAATCCAGGGACGTCCAAGCAGACAACTATAAGCTGACTGAATATCCATGATGTAGAATACAACATCACACACTTCAATACCAACTTGAATTGGCAACGTCAACTCTCCAAATACGGACCTACGAGTCCCATCAGAAGCACGTACTACCAAGTCACTTGGCGTACACGATATACCACAGGTATCCAATTTCATCAGCGCCTTCTTCGGAAGTACATTCAAGGATGACCCTGTATCAACCAGTACGTGTGACAAAACGGCTCCTCGACATTCAATAGATATGTGCAACACACAATTATGGTTCCTCCCCTTCGGGGTCAAGTCCAAATCCGTGAATCCCAGCCCATTACCTGCATTTACATGTGCTACAACCCCTTCAAGTTGGTTCACCGAAATCTCCTGGGGTACATAAGCTGTATTCAGGATTCTCAACAAAGCATTCTGGTGCGCTTCCGAGCACAACAACTAGGACAAAATAGATATCTTGGAGGGAGTCTGTTGTAAGTGATCAACAATCTTATAATCACTCTTTCTTATCAATCTCATGAACTCATCCGCTTCCTTCTCCAAAGAGTCATTCTCACCAGCTCGAGAAGTTTCTTCAACCACTACTTTCTTCCCCTTATCAGCTCTGTCAGTGACCACTTCAGGTGACGAGAACACTCTTCCGCTTCGAGTAATTCCCCCAGCTCCAACTAGATTATCCACATAATCGACCGATAAATTCTTCAACTCCTGTTTCTGCCCGTTACAATATACCTCAGCTCCGTAATTCCACGGAATTACTTTGGTACTCTCTTATGGCACAGGACCAGCTTTGGTAATGATAATGGTTGGCGGCCTCGGTGGCGCAAAACTAGTAATAGTCTTGTACGGAATCGAGATTGTCGCAACCTCATTCCTCTCTTCAGTCACTATTTCCTCAGTCTGTTTCTCAGCAACCCTATCAAATTGCAAGACACCATCATTAATCATCCTCTAAATATGGTCATTCAACTTCTCACACCCCTCCGGATGGCTCAAACATTCATCACAACCCGGGAATACACCTCCCTTCAACAACTTGTCTTTTATAAAGCTTAGCGGCGTCTTCAACTCATTGACATCTGACACCAGATTCAAATTCTCATCTTCAATGATAGCACTGACTCCGGCTGCCCCATGATTGGGTATGGGGTTCTGTGCGATGTTGGGCACGTCGTGAGAAAATTTTATGGCTTTTCTATCCATCATGTCTTGAACCTTGTGTTTAAACACCTTACAGTTGTTAATATTGTGACCCGATGCACCAAAATGAAACTCACAACGAGCATTAGCATCGTAACCAGGTGGTGGTGCACCCGTTAGAGGAGCTAGGGTTCTCTTCTGTATCAACTGCAACTGGAACAAGTGCTAAAGCAATTGAGAATATGGCATTGGAGGCGCGTCAAATTGCCTATTGACGGTTCTCCTGCGATCCTGAATTGTCTGGGCGCATAGTTTTGTTGATTCTATTGCTGCTGTGGTTGTTGTTGTGGTACGGCTGGTATTGTGATACTTGCAACCTGCTGCTGCTAATGATATTGCTGATGTTGATTTCTAATTTTATTCTGAGAACTAGACACTGCGTTAGTCTCACCTTCCTTCTTTTTATTGCCAAACGACTTTCTTCCTCCTCCAGCTGAGGATACTTTGCCGGCATGAATCTTACCTAGCTTAATTCCATTTTCCACCCTCTCCCTAGTAATAATCAGATCAGAAAAGCTACCTGACATACTACTGATCAACTTCTCATAATATAGCCTGGCAACGTAGCAACAAACATATCAATCAATTCTCGCTCCATCATGGGAGGCTGCACCCTAACTCCTACCTCACGCCACCTCTAGGCGTACTCTTTGAAGCACTCATTGTTCTTCTGGGAAAGATTCTGTAGTTGGACCCTGTTAGGAGCAAGGTCGCTATTGTACTAATAGTGTTTCACAAAGGCTTCAACTAAGTCCCTCCAACTGCGAATATTAACCGGTTCCAAGCTCATATACCACTCAAGAGAAGGTCCCGAAAGGGTGTCTTGGAAAAAATGCATCAGCAATTTTTCATCATCTGAGTAAGTGGACATCTTACGATAATAAGAGCGCAGATGAACCCGAGGACAAGTCATGCCTTTGTATTTGTCGAAGTCGGGAACTTTGAATTTCAACGGTACTTTCAAGTCTGGGATCAACCCCAGATTGGCCATGTCCAATCCCATGGAGTTCTGATTTTCAAAAGATTTCATCTTCTCTTCAATCAACTTAATCATCTTATCAGCCTCAGACGACAATCCAGCACCAACATCGCGCAGAGAGAACGCATCTTCCTGCTGATCTTCCTCCCACTGAGGAACATTGTTGCCATGCATAGCACACACCACCTCAGGGATTCCACCTGCATTACCTCCACCCGGAGGGATAACTATTGTAGGAATAGCATAAGCATGTGGAATACCATCACCACGAGGAGGATTAGCAGCAGTTCCTCCGTGAAGCACACCAATATTGTCAACTCTGGCAATCAATGGCTGCACCAAGGTCCTTAGTTGCTCCTGGCCATTTGCCACACCCTACATTAAGTCCATAAATTGGGCCATCCTGTCCCTAAGATCCTCAATCTCAGCCTGCATCTATTCCAGGACCTTGCGTTGATTCCCTCTAGTACCGTAACGGTGAACTGTCTGATTGTCTATCCTGAAACAAACTAACAAACCACAGGAAATAAGGTTAACGGTTCCGATGCACCTGCTATGTAGAATGATGCAAAAATGCAGACATGTATCTATGTATTAAGGAGATTTCCCTCTCGATTCTAGTTCCGAGATAACAGTATGACACTGGAGAACCCATAGACAAGCATAGAGCAAAACTCCCCATACATAAACAAAAGCCCACAAGGCAACGTACAAATACAGCATAGAGTACAATAGAATCAACAGTGACCTCAACCAACAGGTCTGGTGATGGTTACTATACAACAATATAGCAACAGACTACAAAGAGAATGAAAAGCATCAAGTACGATGACGAGCTCTGAAATCCTCTAGCAGCTCCCTCATCTTAGGACGATCTGGTTTGACGAGCAACCCCTGGATGAGTAAGTCTCGCTGGCTGATCGTGTCCTGCAAACCCTGAGTGTAATCCTCCTAGGCTCCCTCTCCAAAGACCTCCTCGAGTTTGCACCTCTTTGTATCAGCTCTAGCCCTGTAATCCTCCAAGGTTGCAATAGCTTCATTCAGTCTACAATCACTGTCACGTCGAAGTGAGGCTTCTGATGCAATCTTCTCATCCTTCAAGGTAAGCTGAGTCTTCCACTTGGAAATCTGTAGCTTCAATTCATCATCACGCTCCTTGTTGTTGGTAAGAGTAGCATTCCACTGTGTATTGAACTTGGAAATTTCTAGATAAGCTTTATCCAACTCCTTCTTCTTAGAGGTAAGAACATCACTGACAGCCTTCAGATCTAAACTTAAACGTTCTCGAGCGCGAATCACTTTGGTCAAATCTGTACCCAACTTGTTCACCAGCTCAGTTTGCTTCTTAGCTGCATAAGTAGCATCATTCTTCTCACTTCGGAGCTGAGTAATCTCTTTCTCCAACTCTTCATTAGCCTTGCTCAACTCTTCTTTCTCAGACCACAACTGATTGTACCTCTGGATGTCAATGGTAGTAGGCTCCTCAATCATCAGAGGATATAGAGGCTCAGGAGATGGAAAAGGCATCAATACTCTCTCTGTTCTCTCCTGGATCCAAGTGACATAAGGGTCATAGGCTCGAATGTTACTCTTTCCCAATGAAACTTTTCCTTTCCTGTGGATGCTGCTCCAAGCTCTCTCAACTCTAGCCAAGGTATCACCCTCCAGCAAACCAGTGAGATACATAGATTCTTGTATCTCTTCTTCCTTAGGAGGATCTCTCAAAGCGTACCCAAACTTCCTGACTACCAAGGATGGGTTATAGTTGATGCATCCTTTCCTTCCGACCAACGGGATGTTAGGAAATCCACCGCAACTGTAAATGATCTCAGTACCCAGCATGTCTCTATCAAACCAGATAATGTTATCAGCAGTCAATCCCATCAACCTCTCATACCACTCCAAAGTACCTGCAGTAGCAATGAAAGGACCAATCTTGGGAAGATGGCTAGCAAACCACCTGTAGAACAAAGGTATGCAATAAGATACGTTCTTCCCTTTCCGGTTCTCATTCTTGTAGTGAACAGAATGATAGAGGTTGCCTAGAAGCATAGGTACAGGATTCCCTGAAGCAAAGATATGGAACACATCTAAATCTACAAAATCCGGAATATTAGGAAACAACATGATACCACAGATACACAGTGCTAAGATAGAATTAAACACAACCCAACAACCATCTTTGGCGAATTGCTGAGTCTTATCAACCAGAAAAGATAAAGGAAAACCAGACATTCCATTTCTCTTAGCCACTTTCCTCTTCAGCTTAGAAACATCCAAATGCAAAGCAGCAGCAAGCTTAACCAAATTAGGCTCAACGTCAGTGTGATAGAATGGCATCTGATCCAATATAGGTACCCCCAACAACACAGAGAACTCTTCTAGGGTAGGTTCCAACACATAATCTGAAAACAAGAAACACCTCAGCTGAGGATCATAGAACTGAAGCAAAGTCTAGAGACCACCCAACTCATATACTGAAGGCTTGCAGACACAGCTCAAGAGTTTCCCATAAGATTCTTTGAAATCTTCCATCACCTTCCTGTCAGCCACAGAAATGAAACTCAGTAAAGATCCAATATTCGGAGTAGGAAACTTATAGGCCGCTGTCTTCTTCAAGGTATGCTCCATGTCTAAGGAGAAGTAAGATTACTAGAACCGGGGAGAAAACATGCACCTGCAACATAAATACATGTCAAAGAAAATGCAACATGAAAATGCAAATGCAAATGCAACAGGGGATCAAGATTGTTGTCCTGTTGACTGAGAAGAACCATCGGTTTGCTTTAGCAAGAACATAGCACCATCATTAGGACCCACTGTATCAAGTTCACCGGTTCATTCTGACAAGAAAACCAGGGTAGGTTGGAGGTCAAAGTTAGCTTCATAACCCTCCCAACTCACAGGTATGAACCTATCACTGATAAAGGTACGACATCCTATGCGGTCATCAGCGTCACAGACTTTCGAGAAACGATGATACGTTGACCATTTATGGTTTGGCATCATAATCTCACGAAGCGGCCTCACTTAGCTAACTTCCAAATGAGCGGTCCCCAGAGTCGACAATCCTCAGATCTAAAATCCTCTTAACGGTCCAACGGATTGGAAAGGAAGTCATCAAAGAGAATCTCGTCTGAGCGTGAATTTCATGGGAACTAGTGTATGCCAAACATACAGGTTCACCACTACTTTCCACTTCTAATGCTAGGTTGTACTCAAGCATGGGTTTGGCTTCTCACTCAATGGAACATTCCCCCCAACAGCACAGCAAAACTGATATATACAATCCTGAAAGTAAAAATGCAATAAAGATAAAGTACAACACATATATACACACCCAAAGATAAATACACAAACTCTAGGATTGACTCACATAAGGGATGGGATACGTCCCCAGCAGAGTCGCCAGTTGTCGCATCGCTGCGAAGAGGGCCGACAAAGACAGAAGAGTCGTCACCGTTCGTTATTTTTCCCAAAAGAGGGAAAGGAAACGATCAGAGAAAACCTACGAAAAAGGGAAAAGACAGGTCATCGCAACCATATCTCGGGTTCGGGAGTCGGTTACGTAAGGGGAAGGTATTAACACCCCTCACGCCCATCGTACTCGACGGGATCCATACTTTGTTTTCTATCTAAAGGGTGTTGAACTATCTAAACTACAGGCCACATGGACAAAAGAAAAGAAAAGAGACTTGATAGAGCATCGCCGCTCTATGCCTACGTATTCCCTCGTGCAATGGGAAAGTCAGAGTCAACGTAGTTCGGAAAACTATGGGTGAAGGTGGGGAAGGTTGCTCGCCAAGATATCGTCGTCTTGTGCCTACGTATCCTCGTCTGGCATGAGAAATCAGAGCAAACGTAGTTCGGGCTAACAAATACCACAGGTTGGTTCAGAATGTTTTAGGCCCGAGTAGGGTTAAAACTTAGTTCTAGCAGTTAGGTGTATGCAGCTCGACCATTGAAGACTTAGGTGTTACCTGTTTGCGGTAGAACCAAGAGTGAACAAAAATATCCTTATGAAAAAGGTTTCCAAATTAAGATCCCGAAGGATGAAAAGGTTTGAAGTTTGTTTTTGTGTTTTTTAGACAAGAAGTGAATTGAGTTATGATTTGAAACTCATGTTGCACTAAAGACTATGACCTAGGATCGAATGTGTTGCATATCGTCCAAAGGACATACTCTAAACACTCTAGACAATTGAGAGGAGGCCCCCCAATCATCATTCCCCAAGTACTTAAGACTCATAGCGTACAACGTTCATTATCCATTATTAAGTGTTTTGAAGAAGTTTGAAGATGAGAAGAGAGAGACACACTCTAAAGGGAGACTAAGACTCAACCTAAAGTTCTCATACAAAGTGCACCTATGATTGGGATGAAAAGGGAATCATACCTAATGTTATCATGCATGGGTTCAAACCTAAGGTCTATCATAGTCAATCTTGAACAAGAGATATTAGAGGTTCTAAGGAAACATGGCAAAGAAGAGAGAAGAAGAAAGCATAAGAAGAAAGAGAGAATGCAAACATATAATGCACAATTAGAATGAGGAAAGGAGGGAGGAACAAAGTGTGGGGCAGCAACCACCACAAGCACATCTCAACCTTAAGAATGCAAATGGGATATGCAAGAACCAAAAGAAAATGCACACAAAAGCACATAAGCAAATTCAAACCAAAGTGAGATAAAGTGAGAAGAATGGAATTCTTACAATCACTTATGTATCAATCACTAGCTCAATAACAAAGTAAGAAAGCGAATAGGCAAAGCAAGATCAAGATGAGAGATGGGATACCAAACTTGGGCAGCAAGTAACTTAAAGAGTCTCAACGATAATCATCATCAAGATCAAACAAGAGAAAACATACCAAAATTCCTCAAAAGGAATCACCATTCATGATGTGTTCAAATTACCTCCAAAGGAGGGACTAAAACATCTTAAATGGGTTTCTATGATCCTTGGACAGAGGTAAGAGCAAGGGAATAAGATGCACAAAGCAAGAAAGGACACACATCAAAGAGATTGCAAGATTAGGCATGGCAAAAGACCTAGGTCTTAAACACTTTCAACATTTGAAACCAAATGGAAAGCCTAAAAAGAATGCAACACAAAACCAAAACCAAAATACTTTATGAACTAAAATTTTGCATTCAACAACTTCAATATGTTATTAAGGTGAATCAAGAAGAGTTGGGAGCATCTGAAGTTCATAAGAATCATTTCCCATCCAAACTAGGTCAAGTATGTGTGTGAACCACCCTTAGGGATAGCTTGACTTGCAAGCTACTCCAAAAATAGGAAAATGGCTCAATTAAACCCAAATAAAATCTCAAAAGCACATAAATGAGTTGGCAACCAGAGGCCAAAAGCACACAACCAAAGTCACTTCAAAGCATCACCATAGAAATTGATTCACTTGGGTGCTCCACTTTGAAGGAGGGTTATCGAGGGTCAAAAGAAATGACTTAAAAGTCAAACCAAAAATGGTAAAACCTTGACCAAAATCATCCTCAGAAATACTTCAACTCATTATTGAAATGAGGAAGAAGTCTCCTTCATTGGAGATTTAAATTAGTCAAGCAACAAGCAAGAAACAAAAAGAACAAGTGAAAAATTCATTCAAAAACACCTTCGATCATTTAATTCCTTTTAATTGAAAAATAAATCAAAAATGAAAATAAAAATTTCCAAAAATTAGTTAACACATTAAGGTGTCCTAAAATATTTTTTGTGGAATTTACAACAATTGGAGTTATTTTTAAATGAATTAAATCAAAACAGAAATAAAATAAAATAAAAAACAATTAACATGAGCACACGGTGCAAATAGCAATGAAAATAGTGTAAATCAATTGGGCTGGACTGAAAGGGGGTGCAAATAGCGCTCTGAGCCCAACTTAAAACACAGTGAAACGCACCATTTCACTAATACAGGTGGCAAGTCAACATGTCACGCGCGCTGGTCAAAATAGATCTGAGCCATTGATCCAGTCAGGTCAAAGATTCAACACACACACACGTGGAAAAACACCTCAGCTCACCTGAAAGTGAACCAGACTCCGGAGCCCTAGCTCCGGTTGTCTTCTCCGGCAAGGTGGCCGGAGTTGCAGGTTCAAAACCTAACCAAAACATATGAAACCTTATACCAAAATGAAGAGGAACTCACGTAGATCACAGATCCAAGCACAAAATTCAATTATCATGCATATTTTATGAGATTCGAACGATGGAAATTTTGTGCTCAAAACTGAAATCTCAACAAACACATCAATTAATCAACCAGAATTTGCCTACTAGCTGTAGGACTTCAGATGCAACAACAATGGCAATGATTAAGCTCTAACATGAGAGAATTTTGAGAAAGAAGCTTACCTAATGGATTCTCTCCGTTGGAGCTTCAACAACTTGATTCTTGGCTTGCAAATGTGCAGATCCACTCAGTTATGCTCAAGGAAGAAGATCCACACCTTAATTGGCTTTGAATCTGAGTTTTCACTTTTCAAAATTTCTCTTCAATTTCAAACTTTTGCTCTGCTCTTCTCTCCACGAATTTGCATGAATGAGAGCTCAAACTTCATTCTGAACTTAAATATAATGGATTTGGATGCAAATGAAGGCCCAATATGGCTTAGTTGTGGTGAATTGCAAAAATGCCAAAATTAGAAAGTGAGTTCATGCACACGTGTTTTTGGCTCCAAACTCCCTTCAATTTCATCTGAATCATCAGCTGGGAACATGAATTGGACATGTAAATTGGAAATGGGCTTTACTTTGATCCAATTATGGAGATTTGAATTGAAACTTTCTCTTGAAGTAACTTGCATTTTCACGTGTTCTAGATTGCATGACCCAAAACTTCTTTGTGCATTTTGTTTGTTGGACAATTGTGAATCAAAATGAGTACAAATATGGCATGAAAAAGTTCCAAAACCAATTCAAATGAATTCATAATTTTAAGTCCATTTTCCTTTAAAATTTCTTCACCAATCTCCTTATCCAAGGGTAATTCATGGCAATCTTGTCTTCCATGATGAATTTGAAGTCATTTTGAGAAAATTTCATGTTGGAGAAAGTTTCATTTGAAGTGCACAAAGGTGTGAACAAGACCTATAATGAAAATGACCCATAATCTCACTTTCCCAAAATACCCCTTCCTTGCAAACTTCATAACTTGAGCTCCACAAATGAGATGAAGGACTTCTAGGACTTTTTGGAAAGCTACGATCATAAGGAACAACTTTCATGTTCATAAAAAGTTGAGGAGAAACATGAATCTAGGTCAAAAGTGTCTTGGAAGTTGGTTGACTGAAAAGTATGTTCATCTGAGACCTATAACTTGATGGCATCATAACTTGAGTTCTAGAAACCCAATGGATGAGTTCTAGTACTCAAATGAAAGCTAAGAACATGCTCTACAAGTCTCATGTTTGCATAAAAGTGATATTACACTTGTATCTTGATATATTTGGTCTTGAAGTTAGGCACTAAATAGGGGATTTTACACTGACAAACCTCTGAAACCCTAATTTAGTAACTCCTCACACTCTTGATTCTTCTTGATTTGAACTTGAAATAACATCCTAGATGTCTAAACACAAATATCCATGACTCTAATTACTTAAAACCAAATCTCAATCTCCTTCAAGTCCTCAGTTGACTTTGCACTAAGCAGATGAAACCCTAGGTGTACAATCCTTGACTGCAACTTCTTGCACATGATATAACCACTTAGATGAGCTCCAAAATAGCTTTAAAAAGCACTCCATTAGCTATCCAAACATCTCCTATCCATAACCATGGGCTTGTGATCCTCTGATGATCCTCAGTTGACTTCCAAGATAGGAGACAAGCAACACACATCTATCCTTTCTCTCAAAGAGCTTTGACAACCTCTGGGTGATTGTAAGCATTTGATAACCTGAGTAAAAACTCTTGATTGAGCTTAGAACCCTTGATACTCTTCTTTTGAGATGCATACCTCTCTTGATCCCCTGCAAAGAACAATGCTATGCATATGCAAATGCTAGAAACATGAAATGAAACACAAACCAGGCAAAGAAAAAGGTTGGGCAAATTTCGGGGTACAACAACTTGTGCTTTGCTTCTAACCTTGGTTTGGGATTTCTTTTCATTGATATACTTCTGCCCCATGTGATTGGGTCATCATTCAAGGTGATTTAGTGTTCATGTTTATGCTTTGGGTTTGCCTTGAATAGTGGATCACTTTTAGCACTTGTTTGTGCTTTTCATTTACATGATTAATTTGATTTGTTTGGTTGAGATACTTTATATGTGCTTGCTGCCCAAGTTTCTGTCTACCCTCTTCTCTTTGATCATGGTTTTTGCATTTGCTTTGTGTTTAGCATTTGTTTAAGTGATTGATGTTTGAATGGTTGTAGGAGTTGTTACTTCTCCCATTTCATCTCACTCTTTTTGACTTGTTTAAGTCAACTTGTTTTGATCATTTGTCTTTGTTGCATCATTTTGATTCTCACATTTCATCTTTGCCTCTTTTCATACCTTGTTTGCATTGCTTTTGACTTGTTTAAGTCAACTACTTCTCATTCTTCATTTCATCTGTGATTGGATTATTTGTTGTTTATTTGGTCTTTTGCCACGATCCCTTAGGATTCCTAGTCCCTCTGTTTAAGATGGGAGTAGGAGAGACATTAGGTGTTCAATACTTTACATGATAACATTAGGATAGATTTCCCCTCTTAATCCCAACTTTAGGAGCACATTACACGAAAACATTAGGGTTGATTAGTTTCCCTTAGAGTTTGTGTCTTCTCTTCTCATCTCTTAAACACCTTAAGGCACTTAATAAAGGATAATAAATGTTGTACGCTACGAGCCTTAAGTACTTGAGTAATGATAGTTGAAGGGCCTCCTCTCAATCTGTCTAGAGTGTTTAGCGTATGCCCTTTGGGCGATATGCGACGCATTCGCTCTCAAGTCATAGTCTTTAGTGCAACATGAGTTATAGACTTAACTCAATTCACTTCTTCATAAAAAACACAAAACAAAACATCAAACCTTTTTATCCCTCGGGATTGTTTGAAAATCATTTTCAGAAAGAGTGTGTTAAGTCTTGGTTCTACCGCAAACATGTAACGCCTAAGTCTCCAATGGTCGAGCAGCAATACACCTAACTGCTAGAATGAAGGTTTAACCCTACTCAATTAAAAAACTTGAACTAACTTGTGGTCGTGTTAGTTCATAATCCTTTTGTTGGTAGTAGCCGTAGGTGTTTCGTCCCATCATCCTTTTGGTGATGGCGACCTTTTTCTAGTCTTTTTGTGTTTACTCAGAGGTTTACCTCATCCAGCATTTTCAACTCTCAAGCATCTCTCTTTCTTTCGGAAAAATTCAGGGTCTTCTTTATATCTAATTGACTTTTACCTCAGGAAAACGAATGTTGTAGCAATTCATTTCCTTAGGTCAAAGCCAATTAGATAGGGGCATCTGTCATACCCTAAATTTGTCCTGCCTTGTATATAACTTTTATATTTATGATTGTTATTCAGGAAATCCACGAGATATGCTGTTTCTAATCATGGTCTAAACTCAGGTTTTTTGCAAGCTTGAGATGAATTAATTCAGGGCTCGTTTAGATTTATTCTCAACCCATGCTTTAGGATGATCTTGCGCCATTCATTTATCAAATTCAACTTGACTTGGTTCAAGTTTTGTTCTCAATCATTACTTAATTTGTTTCAAAGTTGTTCCATATCATGTTGGTCCAATGCCATTAGAATTCATTATCCTCAATCCATGTTTAAGGTTACTTCAATTTTCAAAATCAGTTTGTGATAAGTTGGATTTAATTTGCTTCAAATTGAAATTAAATTGGTCAAATCGTAATTCAAGTGGGTTCAAAGAGGATTTTTTGTGTTTCAAGTGCTTCAAAGTTATTTACAAGCGATGATGAAAAAAAAGTGAAGCCGCAACCTCATTGTCACGGACCAGTTTATATTGCCCAAGTCAATGCTTTTAAGATACACCAAACAAAAATGTACAATTTCACCAACAGCATCCACAAAAACACAATTCCGGATGCAAATGACCGGTACACGCAGTACAAAACCAGAATGGTATTTCAGAAACGTTACTGCTAGATAACTCCAAATTGTTGAACCAAAATGTCAAACGGCATCCTTGGCCCACATACAGCTATCCTCGAAGATTTCGTACATGATAGCCTCACACAATGCTCAAGTGCCTCTACAACAGCAAATTGCGGTACCATCCTTCAAATAACCTTGCTCATATGGCCCATATCACAACCATAAATGTTATCACCTGCAATTTAATGTCAAACAAGCCATGTATTAATAAAAAATAAATAATGGAGAAAGATTCTTGTTTGTTACGACAGCAACATGATGAGTTTTACCGAAATACAACAGGTGAAGTTCCTAAGTATTAACAAGTAGCTTCCATATTCATTATCTCGCAAGATGGAATTGGAAATTTTCACACGGTGCAAGAAATAATTGTTGCCATGCCGTTCATTCTCGGCAGAGTGTCATCTGCACATCTTTGAGAACCTTCTGCCAGCCCATACGCGCTCTCAAAATCAAGAACTTCATGACTCTTGCTGGTTCTGTGGGTGGCTGGACATGTTATGCTCGCGTTGCGGTAAACGACATCTGAGAGTTTTTACACCGAAGGAAGCATGAACCCCGTCTTCATCATATATTGTTACACTGCCATATCCACCGCAAATATATGAGGTTTACAGCTGCACAGGCAAAAGAAATTGTCACAACCTATTATGTATGCTTGTAATATTCTATGACAGATAACAAAAGTCACACAGTTGGAAGATACGAAAAGACCGCATGAGATACGATAATTTGCAATTGTTTCCTTACCACTTCACTTACCACCATCGTGTTGGCATCAAAGCGGAGACAACCGGCCCGTTGACAATTCTTCTAAAAACCGGTGTGTAAAAATAACAGCAGACGGACAGGAAAGTTGACAAGATTATTGCAGCACATTAACACAATAGTGGCTCCCAAAAGCCCACTCGCAGCAGGAGAGTAAGTTGCAGCAGCGCTGGAACGATTGTTTCGGCAATGGTGTGAGGCACATGATTCCTGCAAGCAAAATAGAAAGAGAACACCATCAGTTTTTCACAATGTGCCAATTGATTCATCACGTACGATCCTGCGTCTCGCATACAAAATACAGAGTAAATGTTTAATTCGTAGCACAAAGATGAAAATAAGAGAAAAATTACGGAAAAGAGGCCACAAAAGGGACCGTTCATATCGACATGATTCAGAGGAGAAAACAATCTGTACGAATTTGTAACAGCCAATAACGACAACGAAATGAGACGCAAAACAGGGGATACAAAATACTCAACTCCAATTATCCCCAGGCCATGAGCAAATTTGTCACTTTCCAATGTCCATGTTTCCATGATGAAATCTCTGCACAAGTATGCATCAGTCGTACTGTCCTATATGCATCAATTTGTACGAACCTGCTGCAACTCCATCAAGGCCTGTTTTTTTTTTCCAAACAAAACCTGGACCTGTTATTACAGAACAACAAGACAACATTGAAAGTAATTTATCAATAACCAACCAACATACTTTGCAATGTGAAAATGACTAAACACAACCTGTGTACAAACCTGCTACCTGCATTGCTGCTACTCTATCTCTGTATAAGACAAACCCTGCAAACCAACACAACACAGCCTTCGACCTGCAATGAAAATGACATATCAGTTTTGGTACCAAAACTTTTTGAACAAGTTTTAAAGGTTTTTTTAGGGAGAAAGAGACAATAAAAGAGGCAGAGAACCAAAGGAATGCGGAGAGATTGCTCCAAACCAATATTTCTACAACAGCTTGAATGACTTTTTGGATTCCATATAACCTCCATTCTCAAATCACTTTGGGGGGGACCCAAACTTCAATCTGATAAATCAAACAACCACAATAGAACTGTTTTGGGGGGGGGGGACCTTCTCATTACTTCAACAACTTCAACCCACTTCTTGAACTTCTCAAACCCAGACACGAACAGAAACGAACCCAGAAACGTAACAACTCAAACTCGTCCACTTTCACCATTTTCGGAGCTTAATAATACCCAGAAAATCACTCACCTTCACCCAGGAGAACCCATTCTTCCTTCAACTCGCTTACCTCCTAAACCCAACCGTAACAACACTGAGAATCCCTTTTTCCCAAACGAACAAACCCTAACCACCATTACAAACCTCCACCATTAACATCCATAAGTTTCATCAACATTTTTTCCATAACCTTCAAAAACCCCTTTCCGTTTGACCCTCAAATTTTCAGATTCAACACTTTCTCCGATAATTGCAAACCTCAATCAACCACAAATGACCCCAACCGTCATCCGCCTTTTTTTACGAAACCTCTCCTCCTAAGATCCATCGTCAACTTCATCCTTAACCTTCTCCAACTTACACTCAACCAAATCATCACCGATTCACCTTTCCTTGCCATACGCCACACAATAAAGAGAAAGAACAGAAACAAAATGAGATTGGCGAGAGAGGGATGAGATGAAAAAGAAGCGAGTCTGGGAAATTGATTTTGGAACGAAGAAGGTTGTTTTTCTTCTTTCAAGGAGAATTTTAGGTCTATTCCGTCGTGTACGGACGAGAGGAGGAAGACTTTCGTTTTTTCCCTTTTTATTTTTTTTATTTATTATTATTTTATCTTTTATTTTCTTTTTTTTATGGATTATGATTAGTGAGCTGTAAGGCCCATAGAAATTCCACACCGTCATCTGTTCACCCCCCGTTTTCATCTCCCTTCCCCTTTTACGGGTTCTACTGAAGGGTGATGGGCCCTCAAGGCCCAAAGGATCCCTTGTTGTTTTGCTTTCATACACCCGCTGGATTTGTACATACCCCCCTGTTTCATTTATTTCTTTTATAAAAAAAATAATGTTTTATTGTTAATGTTTTCTTTTATAATTTTGTATAAACATATTGTATTATATTTCTATATTAGTTTTAAAACGAATTTTATTATATTATGTATGTAGTTTTTATAATATTATTTTCTTTTAAATTTATAATGTTAGAAGTTTATGGTTTTTTAAAGTTGATTTTTACTACGCATTTGTTATTGGGCATCTTTTTGCCGTTTTGCGGTCGATGACGAAACTTCCACCGTTTAACCGTCACATTAGTGACGTGAAACAAAGGATCCGAGACCACCTTTGTTCTTTCGATTTTATTTCGGAAAACTAACATTAAATTTAATTTCAGTCAAACATTATTTCATATTATCATTTTTTATTCATATTATTATTATTATTATCATATCTATCCATTCTCACTCACCCATATTTGAAAACACTTAATAAATTATCGAAACTCCTAAAAGTCAAATTGGTGGACTGTTGTATCATTGGTTATTTGCAGGTATCCTAACTTTGAGTCGTGCCCGACCTTTCTCAAGGCGTAATTTAGGACACAAATGCACACACACGGCTTTCTCTTGGGCTACCTTACAATGAGACCCCTTTATTTCGTGCAATCTCGTGTAACTTACATGTACCCCTCTCCCATTCCGATGTATGTTTCGTATTTCTTTGATTTTTAGTTTATCTCCTAGGAGCACCCATAGGGACTAGAGCGGATTCAAACTATTTTCAAACTAATTCTCGATTCATCGTCGAGCCATTTTCAAACCCTTGTAAGTCGAGTGCTCATACGCATTCGCCATCAACCTATTACATAACTTGACCCTTGATGTGTAAGTCAAGACGGTCACGTTTCTTAAACCATGTCCATTACACGCTTTGCACGCGATAATGAGTCAAACCCTTGATCCAACGTCAAGCGGATTTTCGTAACAAACTATCAATCAATTAACAATTATTCAATTCTTTTCAAGGTGTAAAGAGTAGGTTCAAGTCTTTGATCTTGCTTTCCATTATTTATATGCGAGTTATCTTATTCGTGTGTGAGCAATTGATGCCTTTAAATAATATTAACAAACTCGACAATACTCAACCATCTCCAATTACTAATCCTTTCACTCACCTTTCAAACAACTTCTTTTACGATGAAAAGGAGGGTGTCCCAAGTCTTTGGTTCGCTTTCCCGACTACTTGGATCCGAGAAGCCTTTCTCAAGCTTCAAGTAGTCGTCATCCGACCAATCTCATTCTTTTATACACCATTTCAAATTCAAACAACCTTCTTTTACGATGAAAAAGAGAGTGTTCCAAGTCTTTGGTCGCCTTCCCGATTACTTGGGGTCTGTGAAGTCTTTCTTAGGCTTCAAGGGATCGTCATCATTTCAACCTTATACTTTCAAACACATCATTCCTTCATGATGAAAAAGAAAGTGTTCCAAGTCTTTGGTTCTCTCTCCCGATTACTTGGGTCCGAGAAGTCTTTCTTAAACTTCGAGTAATCGTCATCCGTACCCACATCAAATCCAATTCAAACCCGTTTCTTTCGTGGTCGTTACCACGAACTACGAACGCTCTGATTCTTCATTCTCGTCTGAATGTAAGATACGTAGGCACAAGATTGCGATGATCTTGGCGAGCACAATCCCCTCCATATTCCATTTCCCCCATCCTTTCCCGTAGTCGAACTACGACGCTCTGATTTCTCATTCTCGTCCGAATGAGCATACGTAGGCATAAGGGCCCCAATCCTTGGCGAGCACCCTATCCTCTAACCATCCCCTTTCCCCTAGCGTCTTTAGCCTTTTATAGTACCCTTTAGCATTTAGTAGTGAGAAGAGAAGATTAAGTTTAGCTAACATCCATTAACTCGAATTAAGAGGTTCCCGTCGAGTACGACGGACGTGAGGGGTGCTAATACCTTCCCCTCGCGTAACCGACTCCCGAACCCAGGAATGTGGTTGCGACGACCGTGTTCCTTTCTGCTCTATGAGGTTTTCTCGATATTTTCCTCTCCCGTTCATTTGGGAAAAATAAAGTTCGGTGGAGACTCTGTCGAACCGCATTTCCGCGCCTTTTGCGCGAGGGTCGTATGTTCGAATGAATTTTTCGAGGTGCGACAGGTGGCGACTCTGCTGGTGAATATTGCTCCATGCAAGAGAGAGTCGAGCCTATCTTAGTTTGAGTTGTTAGCTTTTGTTTTTATTTTCTTCTCGCTTGTTTATTAGTATCCTTGTCTTGGTTACTTGTGCTTGTGGCATTATGGGGTTGTTCTGCTTATGGTTATTTTGTGAGATGGCTCTACACCCGAGTCTGAGTAAAACCCTAGGATTAGGATGGTGGTTGTGTAGTGGAGACTTTCATGGAGTCTTTCACGTTGAGTTGAAGAGAAAACCCCGCTTGGAGTAGATTCCTTGGAGATGTTGTTGTTGTGGTGAGTCTTTGCCACGACAATGATGTTTTTGAGCTTGAATCGTTGATCCCAAGGACCATTAACTGTTTTATCCATGGTGGTTGGTAGTGTTAATTCTTTGTGAATTAATATGAACGCCCCAATCAGATGAGATCCCTTGAACGTATTACTTTCTTACAGTAATATTTTCAACCTCGATCTATGACTCTGAGAACCTTTTTTTAGAATCCGTGTGTCGATGGTTACGTAGTTGATGCCTCCGAGAAGTCTTTCTCGCGTGGAAGATACGAGAACCTCACCTAGAGGAGATTCGATTGAGGATATTATCGTCGTGATGAGGCTTTGTCATGGCTGTAATATCTTTGAAAGATATCCATGACTCTAGGCACCTATCCGTTTTAGAATCCTACCTGTGGGGGTTTTCTTTGAGCAGTGACTGTGATCCTTGAATCGTCCACCCGGCTAATCTCGGAATTACTTGAACTTGTGATCCTGGATCTTGCATATTGCATTACATATCATTCGCATTGCATCTCATTTGTTGTGCATCTTGCATTCTCCTTCCTTCAACAGTTTCTCATATTTCTCTTTCCTTCATATCCAGTAAATCAAGCTGAGTCCTCGACACCAGTACGCAACTAGAGCCAATACAAGACGAAAGATGGAGCAGATTCAACAAGAGCAAGTTGCCATCAGGAAAGAGTTGGAATCCCTCAATAGAAAGATTGATCAGATCTTCGAAGCCCTCACCATAACTAGGAAGGAACCGGAACAGCGAGCCGCTCAAGGACCGCGGCAGCAACATCAACAAAGGACGAGAAAGCCAAGTCGGGTATTTGATCGGCTACCAATGACTTATGCTCAGATCTTTACTCAATTGCTGGAGCAAGAAGCCTTTACCTTGAGAGATCTAGCTCCTCCAACTATCATTCTTCCCGACTATGACGCAAATGCTCATTGTGAGTTTCATAAGGGTGCTCCAGGGCATTCGATCGAGAATTGCAGAGCTTTCAAGCACAAAGTTCAAGACCTGATTGACAACGAAGCTCTCACCTTTGATGGGAAATATCTCAACGCCATCAACGACCTGATGCCGCCATCCAGCTAGTGCCAACATCAAATCAGATCAAGTCCAGTCAAGTTCATTCTCAGAAGAAGGCAGTCGTGTTGCCATTTCATTTCTTATAATGTGTTTTTTTGTTTATTTAAGTATTGTATGCTTTGAACAATTGCCATTTCATATTTGGTTTTCATTAATGTATCGTTTATGCATGTTTTGAATTAGTTATGTCGTATTCACTCATTTTTCACTTATCACCGACACATTTATTCATTTCACACTATCCATTGTTGTTTGAGGGAGGATGATGAGAACGAGATACCCATAATTGCAAATTCATATGCTTTCAGATAGAATCTCGTCAATGATGTACAGGCATTGCTTCAATTCCCCAAACACCGGAGATATAAGGAGTTAATCCCTAGTAAACCACTTCGAGCCTAGAAGTAGCAGTTTTCTTTGGATATTCAAACCTTACACTTAACCTGGGGCAGGTAGTGTTCAGCTAATTCAACCCCGCACTCGAATCAACAAAGCAAAATCCAAAATACGGTTGTTCACCAATGACCCACAACAGGGCAGTCACAACAAAATCCAAAAGAAAAGAAAGGAAAAATCAAAAGCCTGCTAAGTCAAAAACCTCAGAGGGGACTTAGACAAAATCAAGGCAATCCCGATGGGTCTGACAAGCAAAGTCAATCCATGCAAAATTTAGGGATCAAAAACAAAAGCAAAAGAGGACCCCGAAACCCTCGACAAAAACAAAATAAGATTCAGTGGCCACCCAAATCAAAAGGGGCACTGACATCCATCAAAATAAGGTGACTGCCACGACGAGCAAACCTTGAATCATCAAGTTTATACCGTCAAGATAGGTGCAGAATTAACTGAACGTAGGACTGGAGATCATTAAGAAGAAGGGGTGGGTACAAATCATACTTTGAGCCTAATATCCTTTGTTTCATAACCGTGAACCAGACCATGTTACAGCCCTCGAAAGACCTAATTGAGGCGAGGTTTATTCTGAAAGCATACTATCGCAAGGTTGCGTAACCTGACTCCTCACATGATTGCTAATCACCAGCATTGGTGTTGTTATCCTTGCAATATCTTTTACACCAATCAAACAGCACAACGTTTGGGCTAACGGTCCATTCATCTCACTATCACGACACTCTCAATAAATGACACACTTTTTTAAAACTTACATTAAACTTTGTATTAATATTACCATTTATGAATGTACAATTTTAATTGCAAATCAGTGCTAGGTATTCAAAGACATCTCAACAAGGGGGCAATCAAGGAGGAACTTGACTTTCAGTGGCTAACACGAAGCAAGACTACCTCAGAACCCACAGGCTAGGGCAAATCACTCAACAGCACGAGCAGGGGCAAGTCATCCGAGTTCAACTTCCATATGTCAGAACTGGTTAATCTGGGGCAGACCATTGCCATGTTCGAACTGGGGCAAGACCAGGTCGTCCTGACCAACAAGCAGAGTTGCAACCTTCTCTGAAGCAAATTCACGACAAGTCACCAAGTACCCAGACTTGGGGCATATAGAGTATCTTCATCTGCTTTGGTCATGGCGTCTCCAACCAACTGCGTGTCGAGGAAGTCAATCCCTCCCATCACCCGAAGTCCAATTCGCATTGGCAATTACCAAAAGATCCACCATGCTGGCGTCTCCCTGCATTTCTAACTGCCTGTCTACAACCATGTGCATCATACGCATTACATTCACTATCATAAGTATTCTGCATCATATGCATAATGTTGCACCCCAAAATTTGACCAACATTTATTTACCAAGTTTGTGGTTCATTGTATTCATCATCTGCATCTCATTGATATGTGGGTAGTAGATCAAGAGGTATGATTACCTAGCAAGAGTTACATGAGGATATGAAGAAAGCCAAGAAGTTTGTTCAAGTGTTCCAAGGTTGATACCTTTGTCAGAAGACTCAAGAGATCCTCAGAGAGATTGGTTGAAACCAAGGTTGTGTGTCTCATAACTTGAGAGTTGTGGGAGCTCCTCAGATGATTCTGAGACTATGAGGGTAGACTTGAAGATTTGAGAAAGCTTATGAGATGTCTTGAAAGCCATCATGAGGCCTAGAGAGGTCATTGTACAAGAATTCAGAAGATTCAGCCATGAGTGGTGGAATTAGGGTTTGACTGGGTCAACCCTAGGTCAACTGAAGATTTGGAGAGGGTTGAGACCTAATCCAAGAGCCATGTGATCATGGAATGATACATTGAGATGCTATAAGGATTATTCCTGGACCAACTCATCATGATTGAGGAGTTTGAGAAGTTTTAAGCTAGGGTTTCTAAGGATGGACAGTGTAAAATCCCCTAGTTTGATCCCTATCTTCAAGGCAGTTTAGCTCAAGATGTGATTGTCATCTCATCTTCCCCACAACATGAATGTTGTAGAGCTTGTTATTAGCTTTAATTTGAGTACTAGAAGTCCTTTATAGGATTTTTAGAGCTCAAGTTATGACTTTGACAAATTACAGGTCATCTGAGGTATGTGAATCTGGGTCCTTGAAAGTCACCCAACTTGCATCCAACTTTTGCCCAAGTAGGATGATTCCTATGAACTCTTGGTCAACATGAATGTTGTAGAGAATCTTCTTATATTTTTAGAGAGTACTAGAAGTCCTTGATAGGATTTGTGGAACTCAACTTATGGCTTTGACAGGTCAAGGGCATTTTGGTCATTTGGAGGTTATAGGTCATTTCAAGCATAAGGCCATATCTCCTATTTCCAAGCTTCAAATGGAAAACTCTTCAACATCAAACTTTCTTAGAATGATTTTTTAAGGCTAGTAAGGAGGTCATTAGATGTTGAAAAGGCTTGTATCAAAAAGTGATAAAAATGGCCTAAAATGGAGGCATAAGTTAAATAAGGTGAAATTGAAAATTGGAAATCACAAGCTATAAATCCAAACCATGTCATATAATAGGTCATTTTGACTCCAAATGACATTCTAAGAACAATGGTTCAGCCACAATTTTGATTTGGGGCTTAGATCATAGGGCTGCTTTGGAATTGGCTTACTTGCATATTAAGGTACCAAAGCAAAACTCAACAAAACTCAATGTACAAGTTGGTTATGCATTGTAACTCATCATAAATCTCATATGGGGAGAATTTCAAGTAAGAATTGGTTATCACAAGGAGCTTGGCATGAGATAGCATGTAAGGAGAATTGAAATCCAAATGTCATGACATGAAAAGTTCAATTTCTCATTGGATGATCCTAGATGGTTCTAGATGATTCTAAACCACTCTATATAACATATGTAACTTGCTCAGATGCAAGGTTGGTGAGAATTGGTGCAGAGAAGAGAGAGTGAGATCAAGAATCTTCCATTGCAAGTCAAGTTCCAATTCTGCATAATTCTTCATTTCCATTCCTTTTTTCTTCATAAACACATTCCATAAATCCCTCTGAGTGTGTGCATACTGAATTGAAGTTCCATTGATGGAGGATTGAAGGTTTGGCAATTGGATTTTGCAAGAAGCCATTCATATTCGAATCTTGAAGTGCAAGCATTCTCCCTCCAATTTTTTGCAAACAGAAGAAGTATCATCATCCAAGGATCATTTCTGAAGAGTTTCAAGTGTTGAATCGAAGATCTACTACCACTGCCATACAAAGAAACCAGGTTTGCAAAATCTCTGTCACCTCATTATTTAAGCATTGATAGGTTGAATTATTAGTGTAGAATGGCTAGAGACACCTAGGTGATGAATTCTGAAGAGTTTGGGATCATTTGGTGGAGTTTGAGAGTGTGACACCATTTCTTTATGGAGCAAGAACTTGTGATATAGTGAGTGATAATACAAGTTTGATAGCTGGTTTTGATTAGGGCAATGTGGTGATCATTTTAGTACCAAGAAATCCAAGAATTGTTGAAGTTGAGGTTTGAGATTAATTTGGATCCACTATCGGATTTTAAGATAGAGACCATTTCAGTTTAATCCAAGGCCATGAGCATGATCAGTGTAGAAAATTGAGCAATTTAGTGTTTTACATTTTGAATTTTGATGATGATTTGAGGTAACACGAATGGATGGAAGTCTGAGTATGGAGCTCTGTTCTTGGAGCTTTCATGGCAAACCCTAGGTTGGAGGAAGAAGACGAGTCCCAACCATCAGATGCAAGCAAGACTGGTTGACTGAGAAGCGATCCAACGGCTTGTGTTTGATTTCAGTTTGGGAGGGAAATTCTCAGAAGCAAGCGAAACGCACCGTCTCATTAAACGGTGGTTCCTAGGCTTAGTGATCCAACTGCTATCCACACCCCCTTCATGAGGCCCAATATATTTTGAACTGAAATGGGTTTCTATTTGCACCGTTCATTTTTCATTTTCTGTTTGATTTGTTAATTGATTTCCTGATTAAATGATGGGCTTAGCGCTTTACTAACTGCACCCCAGTCTAGGCCCATATGTGAATTGAACTATGTTTTGTTACTTCCTGCACCCCAGTTTCATATTGTCATTTTTATTTTCTTTCATTTTTCATTAATCTTGTAAAAACCATATCAATTTGAAAATTAAATATTTTTTAATGGGAATTTTTGCTCCCATTTCATATTTTTGTCAAGAAAATTATAAAATAAAAATATTTTCCTTTCATGCATTTTTGATATTTTTTTTGTATATTTTCTTCTTTTATTGCATTTTATTTCTTTTATGTTGATGCATGAATTTGTAGAATTTTGTTTAGGTAGTTCCCTTAGCATTTTTAGGCCATTCTTTTTAGGATAGTTAGATATAAGTTTTAGCTTCCCCCTGGATTTATTCCATAATTTTGTGATGAATTTTAGGATAGTTTTGATTAGATGACATTAGGTTGTGTAGAATTAGGTCAAACTTCAACATAGGTCCATAATAACATTAGAATTTTGGGTTTTTAGGACAAATTAGACTATGGGACATATAGGGCATTAAGGGTAGGTATGTAGGATCCCTTAGAAATTATATTAGGATTTAATATAGTAATATACTATTTTTAGATGATTTTTGTAGTTGATTGTTGTTTGTGTTGCCCTTGTGGGCTTGTATTTTTGTGTGCTTTGCTTTGTGGGCTTGGAGAGCTTGGTATTGTTCTAAGGAGCATTGAGGAGAATAGTAGAAGACTTGAAGATGCATTGAGGAGCTTGAGAGCTTGATCTTATTTTCTTGTTTGTTGTTTTTAGGATTAGGGATTAGGAAGAGTTTAGACTTAGATAACTTCTTTCTCAAACATGGATGGTATCTTTCACCTCCATTCCTCCCTATGATTCAAAGTCCTTCCATGGTATAAACCTCTCTCCTTTGGAGGGATAAGTGAGGTACCTAGGAAGTAGAACTTTTGAGGGAACATTCCTTTGATGTTGAACCCTTATAGGTAACCTTTGGTGGTCAGTAAGCAGTTCAATATCCCCAGCTTATCCAGTAAGTGATTTCCTCTGGTTTGATTGTCTTGAGAGATGTTGAGCTTGAGCTTGAAGATGAAGACTTCAATGAAGAGTGTAGAAGAGGATGAATCCTTGAGCACTGCCATTCCAGCTGAAGCTTGAAGAGCAACAAGAGCAAGTTGATACTTGAAGACCCCTGAAGATGAAGTAAAGACTGAAGGATGAGGTTGACACTTCTAAGTGATTGAGATTGATTCTGAAGAGCTGAAGCTTGAAGAACAAAGGTAGTTGATACTTACTTTGATACCTGGAGATCCTGAAGGAGCCAAGTTGATACTTATGATTGATGGTGAAGCCTGAAGGTGGAGTTGATCAAGAAGCTGAAGCTTAAAGGAGAAGATAAGTTGAGACTTATGTTGAAGGGTTGAAACCTGGAAAAGCAATTGATATTTGTCAAGAGTGATTGGAGTCTGAAGACTGAGTTGCTGTTGGAAGAGCTGAAGCTTGAAGTTGAGAGAGGAGTTGATCTTCTTTCTTTTCTTTTTCTTTTCTGTATTGATGTGTTTTGCTTGACTTGCTTGATGCATTAGAATAAGTTCATATCTAGAATAGGTAGAATCTAGGAGCATGATTGCACTAGAGGTTGAGTTGCTCCATCTGCTTGTATTGTTACTGTGTAGCTTTGCTTGCGGGTATTCGGTAGAGCCCAGCTCCCTTGCCCATGTGGTTTGTTTGCCTGAGGGCATTTTATTTCATTTTTATCTGTATGATTGCAGTTTACCGTTATTGCTTGATAGCATGTTGTTTTATTTTTCAGTATGATTACTGTTATCCATTCTGGCTTGAGGTTGAGATGAGCTTGTGGAGGCTGAAGCCCCACACACATTTCCTCCCTCACTTGCATTGCATGCATTTTACTATTAAGCTGATGCTTTGTCTGTTTTGGTGTATCATTGACATGATCCCTTAGGACTCTCATTTCCTTTGATAAGGAATTGATGATAGAAATTTAGGTTGAAACCTATGCATGACAACTTCTAGGAGTTCCCTGTTCAAACCTCAACCATAGGATGAATCCATGGCATGACAACAGTAGGACTTGATAGTCTCCCTCCTAGTTGGGCCTGTTCTCTTCTCATCTCAAAGCAGTTTAAGATACAGTAATCATGAATGATTTCTTTCGTACGTTACGAGCCTTAAGCTATCTGAGAAAGGATTGTGGGAGAGTTTCTTTTCCACAGTCTGGATGTTTAGTATGGTACCCTTTGGGTGACATGCGACGCATTCACTCTCAGGTCATAGTCTCTAGTGCGATTGAGATCGTAAACACAATAAAAAACACTTCTTTCGTAAAAGACAGGAAATAAACCGTAGTTTCCCGAACTACGTGAGCTCTGATCTCTCATACCTGTTGAGAGTACGTAGGCACAAGATGGCGATGTCTTGGCGAGCTACCTTCCCCATAACCCGTCGTAGGCCAAACTACGTTGACTCTGATTTCTCATTCTCTGATGAGAATACGTAGGCATAAAGTGCGACGCTTTGCCGAGTCATTTTCTTTTCTTTTTAAGCCAGCCTTGATAGGTAGATAGAATAAAACCAACCCTTCCAAGTAAACACAACAAGCGAGGATCCCGTCGAGTACGACGGACGTGAGGGGTGCTAATACCTTCCCCTTGCGTAACCGACTCCCGAATCCAGACAATGGTTGCGACGACCTTGTCTTACCCTTTTTTCGTCAGGTTTTTCCGATCGTTTCCTTTCCCGTTTTGAGGGATAAATAACGAAAGGTGGCGACTCTTCTATTGTGCCGACACCTTATTTTCGCGCAAGCGACACATACTCCAATCATACCATACTTACCCAGCTTTTGCATCTCCGCGCGTCAGCATTTGCATTTGCATTTCCATTCGTTATGGAACCTCATTATCATCCAGCATTCGCATATGCGAGTCAAGGTCCAGGATCAATTTCGAAGATTTCCAAGACCATCATCAACCCAGTCAGGGGCATTCTCCGCAAGACTGTGGGTTTCTCCCACAAACTTCAAGGGCTTCAAAGCAATCATCAGCCCAGTCAGGGGCAATCTTCTGCAATTGTGGGTTTCTCCCACAAAATTCGAAGTTAATCAAAGCAAGATTCAGCCCAGTCAGGGGCATTTTTCAAAAACCATGGGCGTCTCCCATGACGCATTTCAACCTTGTGGTTGATCAGATCTTCAAATCAACATTCGGCCCAGTCAGGGACATACCATTCAAGACCGTGGGCGTTCCCCACGAAGTTGTTCAACCTTTTGTTGGGCAAATCCAAGAAGTTCAGTTCAAGATCCAACTCGAGCAGGGGCATCTTCAGCAAAACCGTGAGCGTTCCTCATGAAGTTGTTCAGCCTTTTGTTGAGCAAGACAAGACATCATGACAAACTCAGTCAAGGGCATCCGCTTCAGAGCTCATGGGCACAACCATGAAATCATTTCAACAAAATTATGATCTCTAAGCAAGCCAGTGGTCGTTCCCGCTGATTCATTTCAACCCAATCTTCCTCTTGGGTGTTCCCCAATGAGTTGTATCTAGCAAGCGTGACCGTTGTCAATTGCTTTACTATCATCCTTTTGGTGATAGCCGAACTTCGTCGGTTCAACCTAGCTTGCATCCTTTTGGTGTTGGTAGCCTTCAATTTGTGTTTGTTTTATCATCCTTTTGGTGATAGCAACCTGTGTGTATGTTTCACTCCGTCATCCTTTTGGTGGGGGGTCTATCATGGTCATTAATGATAGATTGTGCGATGTGTTTTGTGTTTCGCTCCGTCATCCTTTTGGTGGGGGGTCTATCATGGTCATTAATGATAGATTGTGCGATGTGTTTTGTGTTTCGCTCCGTCATCCTTTTGGTGGGGGGTCTATCATGGTCATTAATGATAGGTTGTGCGATGTGTTTGTTTGAGTTTCGCTCCGTCATCCTTTTGGTGGGGGGTCTATCATGGTCATAAATGATAGATTGTGCGATGTATTTGTTTGAGTTTCGCTTCGTCATCCTTTTGGTGGGGGGTCTATCATGGTCATTAATGATAGATTGTGCGATGTGTTTAGTGTGAGTTCGCTCCGTCATCCTTTTGGTGGGGGGTCTATCATGGTCATTAATGATAGATTGTGTTTGTTTGAGTTTCACTCCGTCATCCTTTTGGTGGGGGGTCTATCATGGTCATTAATGATAGATTGTGCGATGTGTGAGTTTGCTCCGTCATCCTTTTGGTGGGGGGTCTATCATGGTCATTAATGATAGATTGTGCGATGTGTTTTGTGTTTCGCTCCGTCATCCTTTTGGTGGGGGTCTATCATGGTCATTAATGATAGATTGTGCGATGTGTTTTGTGTTTCGCTCCGTCATCCTTTTGGTGGGGGGTCTATCATGGTCATTAATGATAGATTGTGCGATGTGTGAGTTTGCTCCGTCATCCTTTTGGTGGGGGGTCTATCATGGTCATTAATGATAGATTGTGCGATGTGTGAGTTTGCTCCGTCATCCTTTTGGTGGGGGGTCTATCATGGTCATTAATGATAGATTGTGCGATGTGTTTTGTGTTTCGCTCCGTCATCCTTTTGGTGGGGGGTCTATCATGGTCATTAATGATAGGTTGTGCGATGTGTTTGTTTGAGTTTCGCTCCGTCATCCTTTTGATGGGGGGTCTATCATGGTCATTAATGATATATTGTGCGATGTGTTTGTTTGAGTTTCACTCCGTCATCCTTTTGGTGGGGGGTTTATCATGCTCATTAATGATAGATTGTGCAATGTGTGAGTTCGCTCCGTCATCCTTTTGGTGGGGGGTCTATCATGGTCATTAATGATAGATTGTGCGATGTGTGAGTTTGCTCCGTCATCCTTTTGGTGGGGGGTCTATCATGGTCATTAATGATATATTGTGCGATGTGTTTGTTTGAGTTTCGCTCCGTCATCCTTTTGGTGGGGGGTTTATCATGGTCATTAATGATAGATTGTGCAATGTGTGAGTTCGCTCCATCATCCTTTTGGTGGGGGATCTATCATGGTCATTAATGATAGATTGTGCGATGTGTGAGTTTGCTCCGTCATCCTTTGTGTGGGGGGTCTATCATGGTCATTAATGATAGATTGTGCGATGTTTTTATGTTTCGCTCCGTCATCCTTTTGGTGGGGGGTCTATCATGGTCATTAATGATAGGTTGTGCGATGTGTTTGTTTGAGTTTTGCTCCGTCATCCTTTTGGTGGGGGGTCTATCATGGTCATTAATGATAGATTGTGCGATGTGTTTGTTTGAGTTTCGCTCCGTCATCCTTTTGGTAGGGGGTCTATCATGGTCATTAATGATAGATTGTGCGATGTGTTTAGTGTGAGTTCGCTCCGTCATCCTTTTGGTGGGGGGTCTATCATGGTCATTAATGATAGATTGTGTTTGTTTGAGTTTCACTCCGTCATCCTTTTGGTGGGGGGTCTATCATGGTCATTAATGATAGATTGTGCGATGTGTTTAGTGTGAGTTCGCTATGTCATCCTTTTGGTGGGGGGTCTATCATGGTCATTAATGATAGATTGTGCGATGTGTTTAGTGTGAGTTCGCTCCGTCATCCTTTTGGTGGGGGGTCTGTCATGGTCATTAATGATAGATTGTGCGATGTGTTTGTTTGTGTTTCGCTCCGTCATCCTTTTGGTGGGGGTTCTATCATAGTCATTAATGATAGATTGTGCAATATCGTTCGGGTGTGATCATGTTTTACTCTACCATCCTTTTGGTGGTAGTAGCCGTAGGTGTTTCGTCCCATCATCCTTTTGGTGATGGCGACCTTTTTCTAGTCTTTTTGTGTTTACTTAGAGGTTTACCTCATCCAGCATTTTGAACTCTCAAGCATCTCTCTTTCTTTCGGACAAATTCAGGGTCTTCTTTATATCGAATTGACTTTTACCTCAGGAAAACGAATGTTGTAGCAATTCATTTCCTTAGGTCAAAGCCAATTAGATAGGGGCATCTGTCATACCCTAAATTTGTCCTGCCTTGTATATAACTTTTATATTTATGATTTTTATTCAGGAAATCCACGAGATATGTTGTTTCTAATCATGGTCTAAACTCAGGTTTTTTGCAAGCTTGAGATGAATTAATTCAGGGCTCGTTTAGATTTATTCTCAAGCCATGCTTTAGGATGATCTTGCGCCATTCATTTATCAAATTCAACTTGACTTGGTTCAGGTTTTGTTCTCAATCATTACTTAATTTGTTTCAAAGTTGTTCCATATCATGTTGGTCCAATGCCATTAGAATTCATTATCCTCAATCCATGTTTAAGGTTACTTCAATTTTCAAAATCAGTTTGTGATAAGTTGGATTTAATTTGCTTCAAATTGAAATTAAATTGGTCAAATCGTAATTCAAGTGGGTTCAAAGAGGATTTTTTGTGTTTCAAGTGCTTCAAAGTTATTTACAAGCGATGATGAAAAAAAGTGAAGCCGCAACCTCATTGTCACGGCCCAGTTTATATTGCCCAAGTCAATGCTTTTAAGATACACCAAACAAAAATGTACAATTTCACCAACAGCCTCCACAAAAAGACAATTCCGGATGCAAATGACTGGTACACGCAGTACAAAACCAGAATGGTATTTCAGAAAAGTTACTGCTAGATAACTCCAAATTGTTGAACCAAAATGTCAAACGGCATCCTTGGCCCACATACAGCTATCCTCGAAGATTTTGTACATGATAGCCTCACACAACGCTCAAGTGCCTCTACAACAGCAAATTGCGGTACCATCCTTCAAATAACCTTGCTCATATGGCCCATATCACAACCATAAATGTTATCACCTGCAATTTCATGTCAAACAAGCCATGTATTAATAAAAAATAAATAATGGAGAAAGATTCTTGTTTGTTACGACAGCAACATGATGAGTTTTACCGAAATACAACAGGTGAAGTTCCTAAGTATTAACAAGTAGCTTCCATATTCATTATCTCGCAAGATGGAATTGGAAATTTTCACACGGTGCAAGAAATAATTGTTGCCATTCCGTTCATTCTCGGCAGAGTGTCATCTGCACATCTTTGAGAACCTTCTGCCAGCCCATACGCGCTCTCAAAATCAAGAACTTCATGACTCTTGCTGGTTCTGTGGGTGGCTGGACATGCTATGCTCGCGTTGCGGTAAACGACATCTGAGAGTTTTTACACCGAAGGAAGCATGAACCCCGTCTTCATCATATATTGTTACACTGCCATATCCACCGCAAATATATGAGGTTTACAGCTGCGCAGGCGAAAGAAATTGTCACAACCTATTATGTATGCTTGTAATATTCTATGACAGATAACAAAAGTCACACAGTTGAAAGATACGAAAAGACCGCATGAGATACGATAATTTGCAATTGTTTCCTTACCACTTCACTTACCACCATCGTGTTGGCATCAAAGCGGAGACAACCGGCCCATTGACAATTCTTCTAAAAACCGGTGTGTAAAAATAACAGCAGACGGACAGGAAAGTTGACAAGATTATTACAGCACATTAACACAATAGTGGCTCCCAAAAGCCCACTCGCAGCGGGAGAGTAAGTTGCAGCAGCGCTGGAACGTTTGTTTCGGCAATGGTGTGAGGCACATGATTCCTGCAAGCAAAATAGAAAGAGAACACCATCAGTTTTTCACAATGTGCCAATTGATTCATCATGTACGATCCTGCGTCTCGCATACAAAATACAGAGTAAATGTTTAATTCGTAGCACAAAGATGAAAATAAGAGAAAAATTACGGAAAAGAGGCCACAAAAGGGACCGTTCATACCGACATGATTCAGAAGAGAAAACAATCTGTACGAATTCGCAACAAGCTGTTACACATCCCAGCTCATAATTTCTCACGCAAGACAGCCAATAACAACAACGAAACGAGACGCAAAACAGGGGATACAAAATACTTAGCTCCAATTATCCCTAGGCCATGAGCAAATCCGTCACTTTCCAATGTCCATGTTTCCATGATGAAATCTCTGCACAGGTCTGCATCAGCCGTACTGTCCTATGTGCATCAATTTGTACGAACCTGCTGCAATTCCATCAAGGCCTGTTTTTTTCCAAACAAAACCTGGACCTGTTATTACAGAACAACAAGACAACATTGAAAGTAATTTATCAATAACCAACCAACATACTTTGCAATCTGAAAATGACTAAACACAACCTGTGTACAAACTTGCTACCTGCACTGCTGCTACTCTATCTCTGTATAAGACAAACCCTGCAAACCAACACAACATAGCCTACGACCTGCAATGAAAATGACATATCAATTTTGGTACCAAAACTTTTTGAACAAGTTTTGAAGGGTTTTTTTAGGAAGAAAGAGACAATAAAAGAGGCAGAGAACCAAAGGAATGCGCAGAGATTGCTCCAAACCAATGTTTCTACAACAGCTTGAATGACTTTTTGGATTCCATATAACCCCCATTCTCAAATCACTTTGGGGGGGGACCCAAACTTCAATCTGATAAATCAAACAACCACAATAGAACTGTTTGGGGGGGGGGGGAACCTTCTCATTACTTCAACAACTTCAACCCACTTCTTGAACTTCTCAAACCCAGACACGAACAGAAACGAACCCAGAAACGTAACAACTCAAACTCGTCCACTTTCACCATTTTCGGAGCTTAATAATACTCAGAAAATCACTCACCTTCACCCAGGAGAACCCATTCTTCCTTCAACTCGCTTACCTCCTAAACCCAACCGTAACAACACTGAGAATCCCTCTTTCCCAAACGAACAAACCCTAACCACCATTACAAACCTCCACCATTAACATCCATAAGTTTCTTCAACATTTTTTCCATAACCTTCAAAAACCCCTTTCTGTTTGACCCTCAAATTTTCAGATTCAACACTTTCTCCGATAATTGCAAACCTCAATCAACCACAAATGACCCCAACCGTTATCCGCCTTTTTTTACGAAACCTCTCCTCCTAAGACCCATCGTCAACTTCATCATTAACCTTCTCCAACTTACACTCAACCAAATCATCACCGATTCACCTTTCCTTGCCATACGCCACACAATAAAGAGAAAGAACAGAAACAAAACGAGATTGGCGAGAGAGGGATGAGATGAAAAAGAAGCGAGTCTGGGAAATTGATTTTGGAACGAAGAAGGTTGTTTTTTTTTCTTTCAAGGAGAATTTTAGGTCTATTCCGCCGTGTACGGACGAGAGGAGGAAAACTTTCGTTTTTTCCCTTTTTATTTTTTTTATTTATTATTATTTTATCTTTTATTTTCTTTTTTTTATGGATTATGATTAGTGAGCTGTAAGGCCCATAGAAATTCCACACCGTCATCTGTTCACTCCCCGTTTTCATCTCCCTTCCCCTTTTACGGGTTCTGCTGAAGGGTGATGGGCCCTCAAGGCCCAAAGGATCCCTTGCTGTTTTGTTTTCATACACCCGCTGGATTTGTACATACCCCCCCCTGTTTCATTTATTTCTTTTTAAAAAAAATAATGTTTTATTGTTAATGTTTTCTTTTATAATTTTGTATAAACATATTGTATTATATTTCTATATTAGTTTTAAAACGAATTTTATTATATTATGTATGTAGTTTTTATAATATTATTTTCTTTTAAATTTATAATGTTAGAAGTTTATGGTTTTTTAAAGTTGATTTTTACTACGCATTTGTTATTGGGCATCTTTTCGCCGTTTTGCGGTCAATGACGAAACTTCCACCGTTTAACCGTCACATTAGTGACGTGAAACAAAGGATCCGAGACCACCTTTGTTCTTTCGATTTTATTTCGGTAAACTAACATTAAATTTAATTTCAGTCAAACATTATTTCATATTATTATTTTTTATTCATATTATTATTATTATCATATATATCCATTCTCACTCACCCATATTTGAAAACACTTAATAAATTATCGAAACTCCTAAAAGTCAAATTGGTGGACTGTTGTATCATTGGTTATTTGCAGGTATCCTAACTTTGAGTCGTGCCCGACCTTTCTCAAGGCGTAGTTTAGGACACAAATGCACACACACGGCTTTCTCTTGGGCTACCTTACAATGAGACCCCTTTATTTCGTGCAATCCCGTGTAACTTACATGTACCCCTCTCCCATTCTGATGTATGTTTCGTATTTCTTTGATTATTAGTTTATCTCCTAGGAGCACCCATAAGGACTAGAGCGGATTCAAACTATTTTCAAACTAATTCTCGATTCATCGTCGAGCCATTTTCAAACCCTTGTAAGTCGAGTGCTCATACGCATTCGCCATCAACTTATTACATAACTCGACCCTTGATGTGTAAGTCAAGACGGTCACGTTTCTTAAACCATGTCCATTACACGCTTTGCACGCGATAATGAGTCAAACCCTTGATCCAACGTCAAGCGGATTTTCGTAACAAACTATCAATCAATTAACAATTATTCAATTCTTTTCAAGGTGTAAAGAGTAGGTTCAAGTCTTTGATCTTGCTTTCCGTTATTTATTTGCGAGTTATCTTATTCGTGTGTGAGCAATTGATGCCTTTAAATAATATTAACAAACTCGACAATACTCAACCATCTCCAATTACTCATCCTTTCACTCACCTTTCAAACAACTTCACGATGAAAAGGAGGGTGTCCCAAGTCTTTGGTTCGCTCTCCCGACTACTTGGATCCGAGAAGCCTTTCTCAAGCTTCAAGTAGTCGTCATTCGACCAATCTCATTCTTTTATACACCATTTCAAATTCAAACAACCTTCTTTTACGATGAAAAAGAGAGTGTTCCAAGTCTTTGGTTCGCCTTCCCGATTACTTGGGGTCTGTGAAGTCTTTCTTAGGCTTCAAGTGATCGTCATCATTTCAACCTTATACTTTCAAACACATCATTCCTTCATGATGAAAAAGAAAGTGTTCCAAGTCTTTGGTTCGCTCTCCCGATTACTTGGGTCCGAGAAGTCTTTCTTAAACTTCGAGTAATCGTCATCCGTACCCACATCAAATCCAATTCAAACTCGTTTCTTTCGTGGTCGTTACCACGAACTACGAACGCTCTGCTTCTTCATTCTCGTCTGAATGTAAGATACGTAGGCACAAGATTGCGATGATCTTGGCGAGCACAATCCCCTCCATATTCCATTTCCCCCATCCTTTCCCGTAGTCGAACTACGACGCTCTGATTTCTCATTCTCGTCCGAATGAGCATACGTAGGCACAAGGGCCCCAATCCTTGGCGAGCACCCTATCCTCTAACCATCCCCTTTCCCCTAGCGTCTTTAGCCTTTTATAGTACCCTTTAGCATTTAGTAGTGAGAAGAGAAGATTAAGTTTAGCTAACATCCATTAACTCGAATTAAGAGGTTCCCGTCGAGTACGACGAACGTGAGGGGTGCTAATACCTTCCCCTCGCGTAACCGACTCCCGAACCCAGGAATGTGGTTGCGACGGTCGTGTTCCTTTCCGCTCTATGAGGTTTTCTCGATATTTTCCTCTCCCGTTCATTCGGGAAAAATAAAGTTCGGTGGCGACTTTGTCGAACCGCATTTCCGCGCCTTTTGCGCGAGGGTCGTATGTTTGAATGAATTTTTTGAGGTGCGACAAGGATAAATAACGAACGGTGTCGAATCTTCTGTCTTTACCGACCCCCTTTTCGCAATGGTGCGACAAAAGTCAAGATCATGGATTATCAATTTAAAATATTGATTAAGATGAGACCAATTTGACGTTCATTTCCATTCTTAATCTATTTTAGATCCTTTTATATTCTCCTTTTCAATTTTCGATCGATGAAGTCTTTAAATTGAAAAATGTTGATTTATTGAGGTTGTTAACCTTCATTATTTCAAATTTGTAGAAAATGATCATCAAGATCATTTTCTATACTTTGGGATCGTGATAGGGTACCTTCAATTAATTAACACAAGTTTGTGATTAAGACAGGATCGTCACCTTTTATGTCTGTGTGACACGACTACATTGGAAAATGATTCTAAATCTCATTTCTCCATCGTGTTTTTAACACGAATATCAACTTGCACAACCTCCAATAGTTTTATCTTCGTCATAGATCGAGCTACGACGGTTTAACGTTACATTTCATCCCAATTCAATTCATATCAAGTAACGACTAACTTTACTTTCCATCAATATACTCTTGCTTTATTTTCAGACATTATATCTTGATTATATTATCTTGTTCATATACTTGTTAATGTTATCTTGATTATACTATTGTGGATATTATCTTGATTATATTGTTATATGTCTTGCCATATTATTCACATTGTTCATATTCATATTCATATTCATATCTTGTTCATACTCTTCGAAAACACATTAATAACGATCGAAACCTAAAAGCCTAAATTGGTGGACTATGATTACTTTTCCAATCAACGGAACTTGGACCTTGTATCAGAAACCCTAACTTGGAGCTTTTGTCTGACTCTTGCTCAAGGCTTAATTTATGACACTTCGCACATACACGACTTCCTCTTGGGCTACCTGACAATGAACCTTTTTATTTTGTGTAATCCCGTGTAACTTACATGTACCCCTCTCCCATTTCAATGTACACATTCGTATTTCTTTGATTATGGTTTATCTTCTAGGAGCACCCATATGGACAAGCGTAGACTAAACCGTTTTCAAACTAATTCTCGATTCGTCATCGAGCCCTTCTCAAACATACCTCGTAAGTCGATTGCTCGTACGCGTTCACCATCAACCTATCACACACACTTTCATATTTCATCGTGGTTTCGTTATTAGGAACACCCTCATGGACTAGTATCATTTCTCACAACTTAACCCGTGTTTCATCGTCGATCCAATTCCATTTTCAACCAAACCCTCGACTCATCGTCGAGCCATTTTTAAACCAACTTCTATTCCACCATGGTTTTGCATGCAAATACAATCAAACCCTTGATCCAACGTCAGGTGGCTTTTCTCAATAAACTATTAAAAACAATTAACAACTATCAAACTCTTTTCCAAGTGAAAAATAGGGGGATTGAGCCTTTGATCTCTCTTCAGTTGTTTGGATGCGAGTTATCTTACTCGTGTGTGAGCAATTGACACCTCGACATCTTTCGAACACAACTTCTTTTCAAGATGAAAAAAGAGAGAGAGTCAAGTCTTTGACTCACTCTCCCGATTACTTGGGGCCGAGGAGCCTTTCTTAAGCTTCGAGTAATCGTCATCCGAACCTAACTTCAATCAATTCAAACCCCTTTCTTTTCGTGGTCGTCTCCACGAACTACAGATGCTCTGATTCTTCATTCATTTTTGAAATTAAGATACGTAGGCACAAGATTGCGATGATCTTGGCGAGCTACTTTCTATCCATCTTCCATGTTCCCCCATCCTTTCCCGTAGTCGAACTACGACAACTCTGATTTCTCATTCTCATCTGAATGAGCATGCGTAGGCACAAGGTCCCCAATCCTTGTCGAGCACCCTATTCTTAAACCATCCATTTTCCCCTAGCATCGTTATCCTTTAACTCTATTGTTTCGCATTTATCATTGAGAAGAAAACAAACAAACTTAGCTAACATTCATCATAATTTGAATTAAGAGGTTCTCGTTGAGTACAACAAACGTGAGGGGTGCTAATAACTTCCCCTTGCGTAACCGACTCCCAAACCCGGAACATTAGTTGCGACACCATCGTTCTTGTCTTTTGTTTTAAAATGTTTTCTCGATATTTTCCTTACCCATCTTTTTGGGATAAATAAATTTCGGTGGCGACTCTGTCGAACCTCATTCCGCGCCTTTAGCACGAGGGTTGTGTTTCCAAATTATCTCTATGTGATTTTTCAAGGTGCGAGAATAACAGCTCAACATTTGACCTCCTAGGTGCTTGAGGAGCAACGAGGGTGGCTTTATGATAGTCTGAAGGAACAGTTGGGGCTTGGGTTGGAGCGAACAAAGAACTGTTGCTCTTGTAGGAAAAATTAGGATGGTTCCTCTAGCTAGGATTGTAAATGTTTGAGTACGGGTTTCCTTGGGCGTAACTTACTGGATCGGTAGGAATACCAGCCAATATATGACATTCAACATTACTGTGCCCAGGTGTTCCACATAATTCGCAATTTGGTGTCACAGCGGCCATGGTGGCTTCTAGAGTTATAGTCAAACTTTCAAACTTTTGAGTAAGCGCATCCACTTTAGCATTAACACGGTCCAAACTATTAACTTCGTACATTCTGCTATTCGTAGCCGGTTTCTCTGCAGGAGTTCTCTCACCTCCCCATTGGAAATGGTTTTGAGCCATGTTTTCAATGAGTTGATAGGCGTCTTTATAAGGTTTGTCCAATAGAGCGCCACCAACTGCAGTGTTTAGATTTAACTTGGTGTTGTACAGAAGCCCATTATAGAAAGTATGGATTATCAACCATTTCTCAAGTACATGGTGTGAACAGAGCTTTAGCATGTCCTTGTATCTTTCCCAAGCATCAAAAATAGATTTGTTGTTTTTCTGCCTAAATCTGTTGATTTGTGCTTTTAGCATAGCAGTTTTTCTAGGTGGAAAGTGTCGGGCTAAGAAGACTTTCTTCAACTCATCCCACGTAGTGATAGAGTTGGATGGTAGAGAATACAATACAACTATAGCTCTATCTCTTAAATAAAAAGGAAAAAGACGTAGTCTTATGGATTCATTACTAACACCATTTGCTTTTACGGTGTCAACGTATTGCATAAACATAATTAAATGAAGGTTCAGGTCATCTATATGACTCCTAGAAAATTGGTTCTGTTGAACGGCTTGTAACAATGAAGGTTTTAGTTTGAAATTGTTTCGTTTGATGGTAGGGGAAGTGATGCTATTATGAGGTTCATCTTACGATGGAACAACGTAGTCCTTGAGAGGGAGATTCGGTGTATTCTCAGCCATGGAAATTTTTAATTCTGGATAAGGAATTTTAGGTTCAGAAAGGTTATACTTAATTCTAAATTCGTTGATTCAGCGTCTTAAATTAATAAAACGCTCGATATCATCAATCAACTGCTCTAACTTGTCGCCTTGGGAGAGAGTGTTTGGCATACAATAGACGAAATATGGAAATGGAAAATTGTGTTGCCTTAGTCTATACTGCGTAACAACGAAATCACAATATTGATCGTGACTTTACGAGTCTAAAAACTTGTTCGCGGCTTTACGAGTCTAACGAAACCTAATTGTAAGAATATAGTCTATTGTGCAGTTTTAAAAGATATTGAACCTACAGAAACTAATAATCAATCTATTGTTATCTATTGATGTTGTGTAAATCTAAGGCTATGGTTAAGAAAAGTTAAAATAGGAACAAAAATTAAAATTAACTAAAGTTTGGGAATTATCACAAAAGGAGGTCGGAATATGGATTATGCGTTCCTAAGGGACTTCATAGATTTTAGGCACTAATTATGCTTAAATGCATTATGTAGAAAATATTGGTTTGAAGACACTGTCTCACACTTCACACTATTGACTGAGCCACACTCCTTAACCACAAGATTTTGCTCTCGCTCACCCGTTTTAGTTAATAAGCATATTTTGAAAATCAAATAAATCCTAATCGATACCTAAAGTGCTCTCTCTATTTTTATGATCGATGTCTAGTTTCCACTATCCAGTTCAATCCTCACATTCTCGCGCTATCGACTCGAACCTTAATTTGATACTCACTCTTGTGACGAAACAATAGAACATGCAATTTAGAAACTAAAACCAAAATACAATTTAAAACACAATTTTGCGCCTATTATTTTCTACAGAGTCCCGTCAGTAACGACGTTCCTCATGCGTCGGACTTGGATAGAATTAAAAACACATTATTTTAGATGAAAACAACATAGTCATGGCATTCAAATTTAAAGACAATATTATAGCAAGTAAAACAATAAAGCAATTATGCTAAAGTAAGAACGATAAATAAAAACCTGTAAATTAAATTGCACGAAACAAAACTTGAAGAAAAACTTTATTCCGACAAGATTTCTTCGGTCCAAAAGTACAAAAAGTAATGTGAGAAAGTACATAAAAATATTGTGACAATAACTCGATGTGAGTTATTGTCCCTTTACAAGTAAAATATATGCCTAGAAAATTCTACAGTGCTTCCGCACACTTGTCACCCCCTTCAAATGCTCAGAGGAGACCTATATATAGCCTAGGTAACTGCTGAGAGGCCTCTTGAATGTGCAGGGGGCGGTTGGAGAAAATAGGAAGTGGCAGAGGGAAGTTTCAATTGCAATCGTAAAATTGGACTGCATAATAATGGCGGACACCATTAAGGAAGATGGTGAATACCATTTGGATCCTAATTAAATGACTTGGAATCCTTGACAATGGCAGGCGCCTTTAAGGGATGGCAAACACCATTGTGCCAGAACGCCCAAAATCTACTCCTCTACTTTTCTTTCCATCAATCTTGCTCGAGTGCTCCTGAAATGTACAAAGTTGAGAAACATACAGAAAACAACGTAAAATTAATAAAAACAAAGTAATACAAATACATAATCAAACTTTTTGAGCCTAATAAACATGATATGTTTTCACGTTATCATGGTACATGGTTCAAATCCAGGAAACTACATTTTTTTCCATTTTTCCTATTACTAAAAGCGTGTGTCACTTAAACTCATAAATAAATAAAAATTAAAGATTATTTAATCACAAATTTAATATGCAACTATTGTTAAACTATCTGTACAACCTTTGCACTCCCCTAAAGAGAGAAACGTTTTTCCCAACTTTAATGATGATTGAAAATTTTCTTCAATTTTCAAGACGATCACAATGTCATTCAAGAATATCAATCATTGGAAGTAATCATTTCAAGCATTAAATCATCTGATCTTTCATCTTTAACGTCTTCTATAAAGGCACAGTTTCATATAAATGAATTTCCACTTCTTCAAAACTATTCTTCTTAATTACATATAGCAACATGAGTTCTCCATCTGAAAATGCTAACAGATATATCTCAACTGAAGTCACCACAGTAAAACACCATGATCAACAGTCAACTGAGGAGGTCCAGCCATCTGGATTGAATGCTGTCAGGGGTACACTTAGGGTTAGGAAGGCCAAGAAGAAGAAAAAGAAGAAGTTGAAGAAGAAGAAGAAAAAGGTGACCAAGAAGATTTTTTACTATGATTCTGACGAGGGTAGTGAGGAGAGAGTCATAGATTATGAAGATTTCTTTGCTACTAGGGGTTATTATTCCGACATTGACAAGATTATGTAATTAAATAATCTATGTCCTCCTCCCTCTTGGCCCTCTTAATGAAAATATATATTATTATAATATATACTCTTTCATTTATACAATATTATTGTTTTACAAAAAAATTGTACAAGCCAACAAAAATAAAAACAACAATCTCAACAGTAATGAAAAATAACAATAACAATAACAATAATTAATACCTCTCTAACAATTGGGTTCATAAATAAATAAAAAAACCGCGAGAGATTTAACCACGGTTTTACTAAAGAAGCATTGTAAAAGTGATGTATTATATCACAGTTTTTTTTTCTAACTGTGATGAAATGTGATATTTTTTACTATATAAGCAAAAGTATCTATTGTTTAGTACATAAAAATTGTTTCTCTCAAATGAAAACCCTAACATATTTCACTCTTGTCTCTCATAACATAACCCTAACATCCATGTCACTCTTTAAACTTTCTTAAACCTTTAGATCCGTCTTCACCAATCATTATGATACTCTTTAATCATATTTCAGATTCGTTCATTAAACTTATGCTTCGATTGTGTTTACACATCTTGTTAAAAATGGGTTCTCATTTTTTTATTTGGTGAATGTTCTCATTTTTTTATATTCTTCTTCACCACTTTAACAAAGTGTATACTTTGGCTATGATACATATGGTTTGTGTAGCTATGAAAAAAAAATACAAGAAGTATGAAGTTATTGTGTAAACTTCATTCACCTTGTACTTCTTCTTCATAGCTTCATAAACTATATGAAAATAATTATTTGTTTCAGATCCACGATTAGTTTAAAAAGAGTTGCGTTCTTTAAACATTACATGATATCTTATGTTGTTGTATGCTGTTGTATGTTGTTGTATGTTGCTATTATTATCCTTGAACCTTATTTTGTTGTATATTTTTGTGTTGTTGATAAATGTTATTGTATATTGTTGTTGTTGATTAATGCTTTAAGAATTTAAAGAACAAAATATTGCTAAGTCACAACAAAGAAGCTTCTTATAACTTAGCAATGTTTTGTTCTTTATAAAATTCTCAAAATATTCTATAATATCTTGTGTTATTGTATGTTGTTGTATGAAGTTGAGTTTATTATATGCTATGTAGATTGTTTGTTTCACTAAGCCTTCACTGAAAATACATTTCATTTAAATTGACATAGAAACTTATAATTTGAAAATTTAGTTGTATTTGAAAGCTAACTTATATCAATCAACGTTTTCTGAATTGCATCCATCTCATCGTTCACCTCAGTATGTTTAACTTATAGAATATGGGTCAATGATATGATTCCTTCAACACATCCATATCTTCTCATATAGTTTAATTTGAATAACAAAAATTTATTGATATTATTCAAATTAAACTAGAATAGAAGGAATTGATGTGATGAAGGACTTAGACCATTGAACCATATCCTGTATGCTAAACAACATGAGATGAACGATGAGACAGAAGCAATTAGGAAAACAGTGGCTTGTTTAAGTTAGCTTTCAAGAATAGTTTAATTTTCATATTATATACTTCTTCATCAATTTGAATGGTTGTATTTTGTTGTCAGGTTTATTGAAAAACAAGGAATCAACATATTATATAATAAACCCTGGGTACTTTTAACAACGGTTATTTATAATAACCGTTATAAAATTTTATTTGCCTAAAGGTATATACCACCCAGTTAGTTAAAGAAATCATAGTTATATATAGCGGGCATTCAGGTTTTCTATAATGGTTGTAAGACCGTGATTGTAAGTTGCACATATACAACCACACCCTACGTAACAATGGCATGTCACGTGTGATGTTATCTTTTTTCCAACCGTTGTTGTATATGTTTTTCGTAGTAGTGTATGCTGAATTATGGTGAGTTATAATTATACGGTGTGATGCATTATGGTGAGGCATGTGGTTTAGATAAGAATTGTTGGTGATGATTATTGCATTATATTGTTATAGAATTTCATGCCTCATGTATATCAGAGATAGGTAACTGGTGATGAGACTAAATCCATAACATACCTATGATGTCCAATATTGGTAATGAGATTGATGAGTAACATAACTCTGACATCTAAATTGGTTAGTAGATTGGTGCCACACGCATTTTATAATGAGGCGGTGAATGCATTACATATACATATGCACTTATGATTGGTGATGGTTGTGAATGGTATGAATATATTGGTGTTTGAGTATGGTATCCTTTATTTCTTTATACACCACTTACAATTTTGAACATATTCTCACCCATGGTTGTTTTTTTTGTGGTATTTTGTACTCTCGTGGTACATATACTTAGGTAGAAGAGAACTAGTTGCTATTGAGCTAGAGGATAGCATTGGGTCCTCTTCATTTAATTTATTGTTTTTGAAATATTCTGGCACTTGCAATACATGATGTGGAATATGATGTTCCACCATCAGGATACAATGTCATGACAGATGGTATAACATTTGCAGACTGACAGAACAATTTATCCAAACATTTAAATTGTGCAGAATTTTAAATGCAGAAAGATAAATAACACAATGGATTATTAACCCAGTTCAGTGCAACATTACCTACATCTGGGGGCTACCAAGTCAGAAAGGAAATTCACTATCAGCAGTATTAATTCAGAGCTAAACTCCCCTATTTACAACCCTCACTTAATCCCTACCCAGTGCAAACACTCCCAATTATGAGAAATCACCATCTCATTCCCAATCACTGCACTTATAAACAAACACTCCTAGTCCCAGGGAATACCACAAGAAACCAAAAAGAAAGATGTACCATCTTTCTTTCAAGAACAAAACTACGTCAAGACTCTTGACCAAGACCAATACTCGATATTGCTTAAAAGAATCAACCAAGAACAATACTCAACTCCTATGCTTAAAAGCTTTAGAGCAAGAATAATATACAACCTAAATATGTTTACCACGATGCATCAAAAGATACAAAGGATGACTTACAAAGTCACAACACAAGAGACTCTCAAAACCTAGCACAATAAAACTTCCTCTTATTTTACAAAAGTGAAATTCGTTCCAACATTAGGTTTAGGTTGCTCTTTAAATACTCCTCAGCAGTCCATGGGCTTTGAAATCTTCTCCTAGATATTTCTTGATCCACATGCTAAGGGCTGCATCAATTATGCAGACAAATCTCCTTTCATGGAGCTAATCGTCAAGTTTTCTAAATTGTATCAACATCTAATTTTAAAAACTTATGAATAATTGGAGATCAAATAAAATGTTCCATATTAACTCTTCTTGACCTGCCAAAATAGTGAGATATATCCAAATGAAATATCACAAAATCAAATTAAATAATACTTTAAATCTTCTCAAGATTTTAGGCATGAAAATAGAACAAAAGAATCCATAATTATCTCCACGAAATATACAACATAAATCCTTGTTTTAAATAAAATCTCCACCATGATTTACGCCATCAATATCTCACCAGGAAAGAACAAAAGATTGCTAAAACATAGGAACAAACGAATCACAACATTCTGAATAGAATGTTGTTCCGTTCTATAATAACATGTTAGAGCATCAGTCTTGATATCCTGTACTTGAACCCTGCACAACCTGCAGAGATGTTTGACCCACATGTCAAGACATTTTAGCAAAAATGCAGCCAACACAGAACTTACAGTTTTTTTCTCGAGTTTATTAGTTTAGGCATCACTCTGATATGCAACACTGGGGACGACCTGTTTTGTTATATGTTATGTTTCTCTCTGAAATGTGTCATACCCCAATTTTATCTGAACATTTTCAATTCATCTGATACATGTCCATTTGTCAAGTTTTACATTTTTATCCGTATGCATTTCTATCATCAAATAAACACCATAATCATGCATATATGCATTATAGTAAACAAGTCAACATAAAGTCAATATTTTACATGTTGAAGGAATGAGCTAAAATTGGTATTTTTTCATTATGCATTTTGAAAAATAAATTCATGATCATTTAATTTATCATCAAAATATCCACTTGAATTTTATTAATCATTTTCATGTATCATAACACAAAAATTAATGTTTCTAGAAGGCGCAAAAAATATCTCATATATCACATCATTATTCTATGCAAATATTACATCATAATTAACTATTTAATTAATTAAGTTTCTAGAAGGCCACCACACCATTCTCACCTCTTTTTCATAATTTTTAAACTACCCTTTTAGAGCCAATAAATAAAATTATTATCATTCACAAATCTCATTAAGAATCACACATAAGAACAAGCCAAAGCTTTGCACAAATTTCTCTTCATTTTCAAGTCACTTTTTATTCTTCTTTATTTAGGTAGGATTTAAATTTTGTTTATTTAATTTTTTTTGCACTATTATTCTTACTACACTTAATTAGTACCTTAATCATCACCATTTTGTATGAAAACTCCATTGATTTAAAATGAAGAGTTAAAAGTGTTCTTGAACCTCTATGAGGAAAAGTGATTAAATGTGATTTAATTTTTTGTTTATTTAATTTTTTTTGCATTATTATTTTTGTTGCACTTAATTGGTATATTAATTACCACTAGTTTGTAAGAAAACTCAATTGATTCAAAATCAAGAGTTTAAAGTATTCTTGAACCTCCATGAACAAAAAGAGTAAAATTTAAATTGATGATTTTTTTACATAAATAATGTATCCAATAGCTTCCTAACATCATCTCGAGCATGAATCCATGGTTTGTTTGTCACGGGGTAGATAAAATGACCAAATCAAGCAAATATATGTTGCTGCTGTTTTATTAATTTTTGATTATTTTTTTTGTTTATTTGATGATTTTAAGTATACTATTGTGTTTGTGAGATGAAGTAGATAAATTTCCATTATTTATTTGCTTAATTTCATTAAAAATTGATAAAGTTATGATGTTTTTACATTTTCATTGAAATCTTTTTCTTCCAATTTTGTTGCTACGAGATTAGTAACGAAATGTGGGGATGGAGAAGATAAAATCTCTCCACACTTACTGGTTGCTCAGTGTACCCCTGCAGAACCTCCCTTCCTTTGGGTCTATAGTATTTTCCTAATTACACTCTAAATTTTCATTCTGTTTTTGTCTTTTGTATATTTTATTTACTGTTTTCTTAATATTGCTTTATTTATTTATTTGTTTTATATTTTATTTCCTTTAGTATTTTTTAATTCTTTTACCTCTTGTATTAATAGTGTACCACATCCCTTTTATTATTTCTTTTATCTTTTTGCATTGCTTTATTTTTTTTAGTTTTTTTATTGTATTTTTAGTTGATGCATAATTGTTAATCAAAAAGATAAAATGACCCTTAAAACTAACCTTTCAAAAATACTAAAATCAATGGTGCTTGATCAACATCAAGTACATTTTTCAACATCACACCAAAACCCTTAACAGAGGAAATTTGGTTCGAAGGCAACATGAATGAGTTGTGTCTAGCCAGCATAACGAGCTATTTGCTTGATGGTCATAGCTCCGTTGTGAATTGCATTGTAGAGAAGAAAGGGCATTATTTTTCTCTTATATGGTTTTTGGCAGAATCTCGATCAAGCCAAACTGTCAAGCGACAAGGTTTGGTTGATAAAAAAATGAGGGTAAGCTGAGTTTTCGACTGATTAAGCCTGAGGGTTAACACCCTAGGAGTTAAGAAAGCTTCCCAGATGGCAAGAGATTCTGCTTCTTGAGTTTTCGTTGGAGCTGGGAATGGTCTAATGAACCATTTAAGACTGTGTCTTCTTGAAACAAAAGGAGCCATGTTTGACATAAAATCATAACGTTTGGCGAACATCATCACATAGTTGGTGAAGGTCTGCTGGAGGTGACATCCTTCGTCACTGGGAGTTAGCATGGCTAATCGCACCCCTTCGACTCTCTTATTATTTATTTCATCTGCATCTACATTGATAGGGTTCTTGATTGGGATGCATGCTTCGAAGGAAGCATTCATACATAGTTGCAACAACCAGAAGGGGCCTGAAAGAAGGAGATTTCCTTTGCCTCCAAGGCACATAAGTTGGGTGACATCTTCACCCATGGACTCATAAAGATTCTCCAAAATCATTTCACTTAAACATAAGTCATGGCCAAAATGGAGTTGGTTAGCCATGGTCAGATATTTCTTTGCCACTTAAAGTGACTTTGAGCAGAAGACACAACATGACAACCATAGAGCAAGGAAATCTATATGCTCTACCTCAGAGACTTCGTCAGTTGTCTTGTCATGGTAATGTTCAATATGATTAGAGTAAGCAACTCTAGATGTTGAAAAACTTATGGTATCATCAGCTTGGTAATCTGGATAATAAGTATTACCAGTAGGTTTAAGCCACGTGATGGTAGCTATGTCAAAAAGGGTTGGTGACATCATTCCAAAAGGAAGATGGAAAGTGTGTGTGTACTATCCCAGAAGTACATGGAGGAGATTAGCATGGTAGAACAATACTCAGGTCCTACTTTCGACAATTGGATTAGGTTAAAGATTCCCATATCTTTCCAGACTTGGGACTTGGTTTTTTCTAGCTTTTCTAACCAGCTTAAGCAGTAAAAAAGATCTTTAAATGAGGGACTTAATCGAAATACCCTAAAGTCATTGTTCATATATTATAATTCAATGGTTTCATTCGTTAAAATATTGCTTTGGTTAGCAGGTTTAGGGTCTTCGTTGCTAGCCCTAGGGTTCTTAGCATGAGCTATAGGCTTGTACTTATGGTAAGTAGGGATAAATTCCTTAGGTTTACCAGGGTCAGCAGTGGGATCATATAATGGTCCTAGAAAAGCATAAGGTTTACCAGTAATAGAAACAAGGATAAGCACCTGGGGTTTGTAGATCCTTCGTTGTTCTTCAAAAAGCGGTTCTGGAACGTGTTATTAAGTTCCCACCATGGTTGGGGAAAGAATCGCGTTAAAAGGAGGAAGGCTTGAGGGCTTCTTAGGATCCTTCACATTTTTGGAAGATTCTTTAGTAGCTTTGGTTGATGATGCCATTGTTGCTGAAAGTTTGAAGGAAATTTGAGAAACTAGGTTTCTTAAGTGGAGGAGATGAAGAAGTTTGAGAGTGATTGTGAAAGTTCAGAGAAGCGAAAAAGTAGAAAAGAAGAAAAATGACCTATTTGTAGAGACTGAAGTGGAAGAGATTCTCAAGTCAGCATTCATGGTTAAGGAGTGAGTGGGACGTGTATCCTTCCAAGAGCTTGCGATGGGACGGTGGAAGTTAAGGCCTACCCCCACTATCTCCTAGGATCTAGGAAGCGTGATGATTATAAAAGATTCTCATGTGGGATTGAGGAGACGTTTCAGAAAAAATGTCATGATGACTATGATGTCATTAGTTATGTTGAGGTGCATGAACAGTTTGTAACGTCGAATAGTTTATGGGGTCGAATTATGTTGTCAAAAAATGCCTTTTTCTTCATATAGTGTCGAAAATGACATTTTTGGAGGGCAATTTGTTAGCTCGTAATTTCAACACCTGGTTATAATTAGTGGAATAAATAAGAAAAGAGAATTTCTATGAAGTTATGACAGACTTTGACAGGGAAGTGTAATTATGGAAGTATAGTCGAAGTTATCCTTGTGCAAGAAGGAAGGATTGTTTGGGCTCAAGGAAATTTTCTAAAGTTTGAAGATGTAATTCGACAAAGACGCTACCGATGGTGTCTTTGATTTGAAGTTTGAATTTAAATAAAGGAGGGAACTTTGTTCTTATCCAGTTTCAAGAGAAGACATGTGGAGCACGTTAAGGAAATGAAGACATGCCAAGCGCCACTTGTCTTGATTTAGGAGAAATGGTGTTAAGGGTAGTTATTTCAATTTAGTATAAATAAGAGGTCTTAGTGTTAAGATTTCAGGTGTGATCAAGTTTGTACAAGTCACTCAAATTACTCAAAATACCAAGTGTGTAGAGAAGAGAGTTATTGAGAAATGTACGTTTGATGAAACACCATTTTCTTACATTTTAATTAAATTCATTTTATGCTTTTGCCCAGAAATTTATCTTCTTTACTGCACAAGTTTCTTTCAACACATTTTTACAGCACTTTCAATTACTTTCTTGCATCGTACTTTCTTTTATTATCGAAGTAAACTATTTTCCAATAATGAATATTATCGAAGTGTTCATTGTCCCTCAAACTTTAGTTTAAAAGGCAATAGCACATGCCCTAGGATTCATTAGTTGATCCTCTAAGTTAACCAATATTTGGAGACCAACAATTCTTTACCAATTTTCACGGTAAATACCAACTACAAGAGTCTATGATTAAACCTTTTATATTGCTATATTTTCACTCTAGAAGAGGGTACCAAATCGTGTTTACCACCTGATTCGATACGATTCTCCAAGCCCATTTACAAAGTAAAGCCTTGTTGAAATTCTCAATGTATTTCACCCATAATCTACCTTCTTTCTTCGACTTGAAAATTGTTTCCCACGAGACCCAATTAATTCTCTTTTTTATGTTTTTCACCGTTCCATAAAAATGCACGCTGGATTTTGATCATTTTTTGAATAATGATCATAGAAGCTTTGTAGAACGAAAGATGAAATAATAAGATTGTCTTTAAAATTTAATTGATAAGCGTAACACGCCTTCCCAAGGATATGAATCTTCTTTTCCATGTTACGAGTCTACTGCAAAGCATTGAGAGAACCAATTTCCATGAAGAGCGTTTGCGAGGATTTATTACAATAGGAAGACCAAGAAATGTAAAGGTAAAACACCGATGAAGAATGAGAGAAAGTCAGAATCAGTAGAAAGAAAAACTAGATAAACATTGAACCCATAATTTTACTCTTCTGAAAATTTACATGAAGCCTAGATAACACTTAGAATCCACGTAAAATATATTTGATATCCCATAAGTTATCCCAAGTAGTTTTCCCTATGATTAAGGTGTCATCTGAGAACTGCAATATATCAAAAGCCAAGTTACCCTGAATTTGAAAAGGCTTAAAACTCAGAGAATGAATAGCATTTTTAATAGACCGGTTAATCCTTCTGCAGCAAGAATGTAGATAAATGGAAATAGTTGGTCGCTTTACCGAAGGCCTATTTCCACTTTAAAATATGTAGTAGGGGTACCGTTAATAAGTACATAAATAGAAATGGAACACACATGTTTGAATCCTTTTAATCCATGTATTGCAAAAGTTCATCTGTTTCATAACACACCCATAGAGCTCGCACAACGAACTCAAAGTGAGGCGACCTCTCCTGGAGCTCACACAGCGAGGCTGGTAATTTTATTCTCTTTTGTTTATTTACTTGTTTGATTGCTTCTTGTGCATGACTTATGATGCTATGGATTGTTTCACATGATTATTAAGGATTGTTATGCATGTTTACCATGAATAATTTGTTGACATATATGATGATAAAATATGTGAAAAGTGAAGAAGAACACTTCCTGTTGTGGTGACCACCATGTTAATGGTTTGATATTTGGTGAGGGACCTTTGTTTCGAAAGTTCTATTTGGTGAGGGACTTGGCTTTGAAAGATCTATCTATGTTGATTCTATGTCTTATGTGCATTAATTATTCTTAACTAAATTGTGTTATTATATGTACCTTATGTGTAATGTATGATGTATATATGGGTATTTTGATTGTGCGATGACATGCTTAAAAGACTATAAAAATGGTGAGGAAAACCCTTGGTATTAATTAATGGAATAACTAGTAAAGTGATTAGGACATGATGAATAACATAGATGATAATGCTTGTGACAGGATGCCTAGGTGTGTATCATTGGCAATTAGTTGCCTAGTTATGACTTAGATGCATTATATGGAACATGTGATGTTATTGTGTGATTAAGGTGAATGTGGTCACCTTGTGATTGTCAAATACAATCACGGTTGTGTTATTTTATCATGTAGTTGGAAACAACCCTTGCTTGTTCTGTCTAAAGTCATGATACCTATATAGGATAAGATTGGGATGAAGGCACTGATACTTCGTGTCAACCAAGTGGATTTAATTCCCATAGTGCAACCGAATAGTTAAAGTCCTATATGATCAACCAAGTGGGTTAAAGTTCCATATGTTTTACCAAATGGGTTATTGACCCATATGTGCAACCAAGTGGGTTAGAGTCCCATAAAAGAGCTTGAAATATTCATGAAAGTCGAAGTATGATACAAGGATCCACGACCCGTGCCAAAAGTCCTAGACGTAGGAGAGGACGGGAAAAGGGGATGCCTTGGTGTGGTTTTCGACCTAGTGATTGAGTGAGTTGGTGAACTCATGAGAAATGTTTCCATACATTGCAAACTGTGTGAACTCAAATCTTATCCCTTTCTCTTTTGACTTGAGAAAGAATTGGTTAGAACCTTGTAGAGCCAAATGAACCTATATGATATGGAAACTCACTGAGATTATTATCTCACCCCATTATTGTTGTTGCTTTTTAGGTATTGTTGCATGTTTAGTTTGCAAGTGGAGCTATGCTTAGATGTTTCAAGGAAAGCCTAGATTATGTTTATTTTGCTGTGTATTATGCATCTCGTACAATGAAGGATATTGTACTTAGATCTTAGTTTTTTTTGTTTTGACACTTTTCATATCTTGTACCATAGGTTATCTTTTATGTTTTAGAAATGGTCAAGTATGTAAATTATGCCAATAGACGCTTATGATAGTGTCAGTACCAAATAATAGTTCTTGTATTATATGATTCTAAACACATATTATATAGAGCGTTACATATTACATATGGTAAAATTCAAAAATAAATTTAACTATCTCCTTAATCATAATCACAACTATTGATGGATATGTATATGAGATACTAACTTTATTATTATAATTTTATAATTTTTATAATTTTTTAAAATATAACCAAATATTATCATTTAATTAACAACTCTTTTATTTTTGTAATATAAAAATGGATAGTAAAATATAGAAAAGTTCAATTTGGTGTTACATTTATATTTCATATGTTTTAAAACATTTGTATAAAATGATCTTCACTAAAATGTCATCACTGTAAAATATGTGTTTTTTGATAAACAAAACACATACAATTAAAAATGAAAAATAAGATACTTAACTTATGTTCTTGATATTGGAAGCTATAGAAGTATTTAATGAAAAAACATTCCTTAATATCAAATGAAAAATATAAAAAAAATAAGTAAATAGAGAGGTATGCAAAACTAACATTAGTTTATTGAATCAAGTATCCTTATATATACTATAACTAACATATATCGAAATATATGGGGGAAAATCATACCAGTACCATGCTTCAAAATTATAAAACAAAGAAATAAAATTGTGTTAGAAATATATTCATTTATTACTTGTCATATAACTTCAACAAATAAATACAAAAATTTAAATAATTATATCATAAAATCGCGAGAGTTTTGGCAGCAATAAACCATCAAGAACATAATATACAATAGCAAGTAGCAGTAAGATTATGCCAACTTGGATTTTGCAAGCCATTTTATTTTAAAGTAAGACTACTTTATCGAATATGATTTAATTTCTAAAATGTTTGATTTTTATAGACTACTTGTAAGGTGTAGAACGATTAAGCAAAGAAAACTAAACAATTATTTCAAAAAGGTTTGATTTTTATACACTGCATATATGGTGTGGAATAATGAAGTGGAGAAAATGAAACAAAAATTTCCAAAAGGTTTGATTTGTATATAGTACTTGCAAGGAGAACAAAAAAGATATGGATATATTTCCTGATCTTTATAGATCTGGATTCATTTTCACTGTGATATTTGTAGATTTGGATCTAAATTGATTAGTCGAAGTCGAAGATGAAGAACAAAAAACAAAACAGTACATGGTGAATGAAGAAGTGAAAATTTTGAAAATGGAAACAAATTTGCTGAACAATGGAAACAAAAATACCTGGAGTTAATGGGAATGAAATATTTTTGAACAATGAAACTAAATCTAAAAATCAATCGAAGTTAAAATTATTAAACAAAGATAAGGAAATTGTGGGAAAATGGAAAAAGGTGTTGCTGAGAAATTATTATGAAGTAAACTATTCAAAATATATTGAGTTGTCATTTTGTTTCCATGTGATGAAGCTTTTGAATTGAATGATTTTTTTTTTTTGCAGTAGATATGGAGAACAAAAAGAGATAATGCTGATAATACTGTCAAATAGAGAGAAACGTGAGAAAAATATATAGATAAAGAACTTTTGAAATATAAATTTAATTGGATTATGTTTGTGGAAGATAATCAATGTATATTAAAAGCATTGATGAGAGAAGATTTAATTGACTCGATTAACATTGATGTTGATGTTGAAGGAACCAACCACACAGATATTGTAGATTTCGGTAGAAACAAAACCAAAATAGTTAAAATAAAAGCTAACGGGTGATTCCAAAATAAAAAACTAAAATATTAACGATTTAGTCTGTTATATGTAAAGGCTAGTTCAATTTGAAAGAGAATAGAAAAATTGTTGGAACAAGTAAAATAGTTGGGAGCAATTAAATATAAAATTGTTATACCCCAAAATGTACATTTTGACCAATCAAAAAAAAGGATAAAAATGTCTGAACATCTTGTGTTCTTATATGGTAGATGGTTGTAGAGGAAAAGAAAAATAACAAAAAGTAAAATAATAAAAAGTAAGAAACCACATCCAAAAAATAAAAATAAAATAAAGGTATACTTTAATTGAAAAGTCAAACTCTAAAGCCTATATTCCACAAATTCAATAGGATGGATAATGAAATTAAGAATACAATCCTATTCGAAATGAATGAGCAATTGAACATCAAGGAGAAAAATTAAAATATTATTAATTTCTCACACATATAAAATCATAAATTAGGAAAATAATTATGGAAATAATAAGAGTTACCCCATAACCATAACGGTAAAAAAATATATATAACTTTGAGGAAGTTTGCACGTGACAAATATTTAAATAGATAAAATTTTAGCATGTATTGTTGTTTTTGTTGTGAATCGGATATCTTGAAATAAAGTATAAATGGTTTCTTTATGATCAAGAAACACATAATGGTTAGGGTTAACAAAAAAAATAAGGTAAAACAACAAGGATTGATTATAAACTGTTATTCTTTCCTTTCTCTTAGAAAAAAGATTACAAGTATACAAGAATAACAAAATAACCTCTCTATCTTGAAATTAGGATTTTATCTTCCTATTTTTACTTATGCCAAAATTGAGAAACTATCATTCTATTTATAAGAAAAATAACACACTAACCTAATGGGCTTTTTAGCAATTACCCATTACAAGCTAACTTGGGGTATAAGTTAACTTAAACAATTGGGCTTACAAGCAAGGCCCAATTCAACATGCTTACAATCCTAGCAATATTGACTAATGCATGTTAGAACAAACATCGACTACAACACACATTACTTCGACAGCAGCATGTGAACATACTTTGACCTCATGCTTAATTCCTGTCGAACCAAAAGCTACCATTCGACCATACTAGAGTCTGATCCAACATCTCACAAATCTGCACCTTGGTTCTAACTCTATAACATCAAGAAACTAGCTTTCTTCATGCAGCTTTATCAACTGCATACAGTGGAAAAACTTGCAACTAGGCAACGTCTTGGTGATCATATCAGTTGCATTATGATCTGTTGAAACCTTCAGCACTTGGACTTCTCCATGCTCGATTACCCCTATGATGAAATGCAGCCTCACTTCAATTTGCTTGGTTCGCTCACGATAGGATGAATTCTTCGACAGGTGTATTGCACTTTGACTATGACATTTAACAATGATAACTCGACTTTGAAGTTTTAGCTCCTTTGCAAAACCTTCAAGCCACAATGCTTCCTTCACAGCTTCAGTTAGGGAAATATATTCCGCTTCAGTGGTTGATAAGGCAACAACCTTCTGAAATGTTGCTTCCCAACTGATTGATGTCCTAAACATAGTGAACACATATCCAGAAATAGATTTTTTGAAATCCATACAACCTGCATAATCAGAGTTGACATATCCTTCGATTGCCGCTTTACTATCTTCACCCAAGGCTCCACTATAAATTAGGACTCTATTCAAAGACTCATTTATGTACCTTAGAATCCACTTCAATGCTTGCCAGTGAGCCTTTCCAAGATTCACCATGTATCTACTTACCAGACTTACTGCATATGTTATGTCAAGCCTAGTATATACCATATCATATATCAAAGAACCCACTATATTAGCATATGCAATGCTATTCATATAAGTTCTTTCAACATCAGTGTTGGGACACGAATCTATACTTAGCTAGAAGTGAGGGTTTGTCGGAGTCACAACAGGCTTTGAATTCAACATACCAACCTTTTTGAGAACCTTCCGTAGGTATGCTTCTTGAGATAAGCATAATTTTGACTGCTTTCTATCTCTTCGAATGTCAATCCCAAGAATCCTAGACGCAGCTCCCAGATCCTTCATATCAAACTCCTTATTAAGTTCATCCTTCACCCTCCTTACATCTTCGACATTGTTGCTTGCTATTAGAATATCATCCACATAGAGCAACTGTAACACCCCCTTCTATACCCAAATAAATGCATATAATACAGCTAAGCACATACAAGTTATCAGAGTAAAAAGGTTTTATAATAAGGTATAAAAGAAGAATGCCACAATTTCACCAATAAAACACTTTCACAATTTGCTCCATAAAATATGTAACATTTTCAATTTAAGCGGAAGATAAAATCATTTGATCGTTTTCAAAATATTAATCCACGTACACATAAGCTATCCAATTTAATATGTATCATATCAGTTAGATTACAAAACCACATCAGCTGATACATCGCAATGTATCACAAAAGAATGACTATACTAGTCTAACTACCCGGTGTTACATATCAGAGCAGTAGACTCAAAAGAATGAAGACTATTCTTCACAAAAGGACTCCAGCATCCTAATCTGCAATGCCTCATAGAGCATTATAAAACAGCAGAAGGGTGAGAAATATAACCATAATAATCAAAGCATAAGGTTACGTATATATATATAGGTATCATAAAACACATATTCACATTTCTCACCACACTTCATTCTCACAATCATAATCATATTACGTTCACATATATCAGCATTATGAACATTCACAAGCACATCCCTTCATGCTTAATTTCACAATCATTCACAAGCACATTTATACCACAACAATATTATGAAATGTGACTCAACATATCCAATGCAACTCAATGCTATGCGGTACCGACTCTCGTTATCTTTTCTCGGTTTTTACGTTAAACCGGGTCCACCCTTCTAGACCGATAACTCGTTATCATTTTTCGGTTTTTACTTTAAACCGGGTCCACCCTTCTAGACCGATAACATCCAAGCCCGTCCCCTAGGCTTCAAACCCACCCTTCTAGGTTTGGGACAAGCCACTAGTTTCCACGAAACTAACAGACATTGCCTCTTGACTGAATGATGCATGTACAATCAACCAATCACAATAAATGCACTTAAGACCGTTCCCGCGTCTTAATCCCATGCATTCGAATAATTCACCCCTTCGAGAATTTCATTATGATTGCACATACAACATATATCAAACATTTATCAATGTATTCATTTCACACATCATCATATTCAACAACAATGCACACATATCACATATGTTCCCATGCATTCTCACAACAACCGCATACATATATGCACTCACAATTCATTAGACGATACACATACATTCCTCATTGTATTCCCATGTATCTCTAATTATCACAACACTCAAGGTATTCACATCGCAATACCAATCATACAATTATAAGATACGCACACATATTCAAAATGTTCTCATGCATACTCATTACATAATTGTACACAACAATCAAACATTCACAACTCATCAATTAATACACACATAATCATCATTATGTTCTCATGTATTTTAACCGATTACAATTAATCATTCATATCACAACTCTAGGATTCACGCCCGAAGGCTACCCACAGCAAATGTTATCATAATAGTTCACATACTCATTCATAACATAGAAGTATAAACATATACGAATCAACCAAACAATCCCCATTGGATAACACAGCAAAGAAAAATATACTGCCACATTCGCCTTCATTCGCCTGGCGAACCCTCGCAGCGAACCTTCGCCTGGCCTTCGCCTGGCGAACTCTCTCAGCGAACACTCGCTAGGCTTCGCCTGGCGAGACTTCCCAGCGAGCCCAAGTCAGTAGCTACTGACTTCATTCGCCACCATTCGCCAGCACCTTCGCTGGGCGAACCTTCGCTATCCACCTTCGCTTGGCGAACTCGCCAGCGAAGTCCACTGGAACTTAAATATAATTATTCGCCAACATTCGCTAGGCTTCGCCTGGCGAAGCTTCGCCTTCGCTCGCCTGGCGAGAGCCAGCGAACCTGCGCAGAACAGAATTTCACTTTGTCTTCTCCTTCCCAATCCACCGTCAACCAAACCTCAAACATCCAAATCAGTACAAATAACATCAATACATGTTACCCGACTATCCTACGGTGTTATTACTCGATTTCAACCGATTTAATCATCAATCTACCGATTATCCAACATTTTGCCCTAAATGGAAAGTGATGGAAACTCCACTAAAACCCTAACCCAACATACATAACATCATACAATGATCAAATAGAAACATTTCTCACCCTTACCTCGATTAATCAGAGCTTTGATGTTGGTTCTTGACGATTTCCACTTTTCCTCTTCTTCTCTTCTCTTTCTCTCCTTTCTTCTTCTTTCCTCTTTCTTTCCAAAATGTTTTCTATCTTTCTTTTCTTTCCTTTCTCTCTTATATATATTTCCTTCATTTTCCTTCCTTCCAATTTCCTTCTCAATTCTCTATTAATCCCAATTAATAAAAAATTAATTTCCAACATTAATAAAATCCCACTAAATCAATTAATTACTATAATTAATTATTTAATGAAATTTGGGCTGTTACAACCCTCCCCCACTTTAGGAATTTTCGTCCTCGAAAATGTTACCTGATTCAAACAGTTCTGGATAAGACTCTTTCATCCGACTCTCAAGCTCCCAAGTAACATTTTCACCAGCCGGTCCTCCCCAAGCGACCTTCACTAAAGCAATCTCTTTACCTCGAAGCTGCTTCAATTTCCGATCCTCTATCCGCATAGGTGATGCCTCAACAGTTAGGTTATCTCTCACCTGCACATCATCTACTTGGACTACATGAGACGGATCCGCAATGTATTTCCTCAACTGAGATACATGGAATATGTCGTGAAGATTAGCAAGCGACGGTGGTAAAGCCACACGATAGGCCACTTCTCCTATCCTTTGTAAAATCTGATAAGGACCAATGAAACGCGGCGACAACTTGCGCGACTTCAGTGCCCTACCAACACCTGTCATCGGAGTGACTCGAAGAAACACATGATCTCCCTCTTGAAATTCAAGTGCCTTCCTTCTCTTGTCATAATAACTCTTCTGACGACTCTGAGCAACTCTCATCTTCTCTTGAATCATCTTGATCTTATCAGTAGTCTGTTGAACTAACTCGGGTCCAACAACAGAACTCTCTCCGGACTCGAACCAACATAATGGTGTCCTACACCGCCTACCATACAACGCCTCAAATGGTGCCATACCAATACTCGAATGGAAACTGTTGTTGTAGGTAAACTCAATCAAAGGCAAGTAGCTATCCCAAGCTCCCCCCTTTTCCAATACACAAGCTCTCAAAAGATCTTCAAGCGACTGAATCGTCCTCTCCGTCTGACCATCAGTCTGAGGATGATACGCTGAACTCAGACGCAACTTAGTACCCAAAGCACTCTGCAGGCTCTCCCAAAATCTCGAAGTAAACCGCGGATCTCTATCCGAAACAATACTTAACGGAATACCATGCAGACACACAATCCTCTCAACATACAACTTAGCCAACTTCTCCAAAGGGTAATCCATACGCATAGGGATAAAATGAGCAGATTTAGTCAACCTATCCACGATAACCCAAATAGCCTCAAAATTACTCGGCGTCCTCGGCAAACCTGATACAAAATCCATAGAGATACTATCCCATTTCCACTCAGGAATAAACAACGGCTTCATCAACCCCGATGGCTTCTGATGCTCAATCTTTGACTTTTGGCAAGTCAAACAAGAGTACACAAATTCCGCAATATCCTTCTTCATACTAGGCCACCAAAATACTTTCCTCAAATCCTGATACATCTTAGTAGCACCCGGATGAATACTCAATCCGCTACGATGTCCTTCCTCAAGGATACTCTTCTTAAGCTCAACCGCATCTGGAACACAAACTCGGTCCCGACATCTCATAATACCATTCTCATCAATCCGAAAATCACCACCTTGGCCTTGGTTGATTAAAGTCAACCTATCAACTAAGCTCAAATCTGATTTCTGTCCTTCTCGAATTTCGTCCAAAATACCACTTGTCAGCTTTAACATACCCAAATTAAATCCAAAAGAAGTCCTCTCACATACCAAACTCAAATCTCGAAATTGCTCAACCAATTCTAACTCTTTCACCATCAATGCCGACATATGCAATGATTTCCGACTCAATGCATCCGCTACTACATTCGCTTTACCCGGATGGTAATTCAAGCCAAAATCAAAATCCTTCAAAAGTTCGAGCCATCTTCTTTGTCTCGCATTCAATTCCTTTTGATCAAAAAGATACCTCAAACTCTTGTGGTCACTAAACACTTCAAATCTTGCGCCAAATAAATAATGCCTCCAAAGTTTCAACACGAACACAACGGCGGCCAACTCTAAGTCATGCGTCGGATAATTCTTCTCATGCACTTTGAGTTGCCTCGAAGCATAAGCTACAACTTGGTTATTCTGCATCAACACACCTCCTAAACCCCTCAAAGAAGCATCACAATACACAACGAATGGTTCTTCCGGATTTGGCAGAATCAAAACAGGGGCTGTCGTCAACCTTCGCTTAAGTTCTTGAAAACTCGCTTCACACTTGGCGTCCCAAACAAAGGCTTGACCTTTCCTAGTCAACTGCGTCAACGGCAATGATAACTTAGCAAATCCCTCAATAAACTTCCGATAATACCCGGCTAAACCAAGAAAACTTTTGATCTCAAAAACTGACTTTGGAGTCTCCCATTGCGACACCGCTTCAACCTTCGACGGATCGACCGCAATACCATTACTCGAAATCACATGACCCAGGAAACTAACCTCTTTCAACCAGAACTCACACTTAGAAAGCTTTGCAAACAATTGCTTCTCTCTCAACACAGTTAACACAATCTTCAGATGCTCGGCATGCTCTCCTTCGCTCTTCGAATAAACCAAGATGTCGTCAATAAACACCACCACAAACTTATCCAAATAAGGATGAAAAATCCTATTCATGTACTCCATAAATACACCTGGTGCATTAGTCACACCAAATGGCATCACGGAATACTCATAGTGTCCATACCTCGTCCGAAAGGCCGTCTTCTGAATATCCTCAGCTTTCACACGGATCTGATGATACCCAGATCTCAAATCAATCTTGCTGAACACGCTTGCACCAACCAACTGATCCATCAGATCATCAATCCTTGGAAGTGGATACTTATTCTTAATAGTCACCTTGTTCAACTGTCTGTAATCCACACAGAGCCTCATAGAACCCTCTTTCTTCTTAACCAACAAGACCGGTGCACCCCATGGTGACACGCTCGGACGAATAAACCTCTTTTCAAGCAAATCCTCAAGTTGAATCTTCAACTCTTTTAACTCCGAGGCCGACATACGATATGGAGCCATCGATATCGAACTAGTTCCAGGAATCAAATCTATCGAAAACTCCACTTCTCGCTCCGGCGGTAAATCCTTTATCTCATCAGGGAATACTTCCGGAAAATCTCTAACAATGGGCAAAGCCTCAATCTCTTCGCTCTCACTAGTCCTCAAAGTTGACATAAGCATAAATACCTTAGCCCCATCTTGCACCGATTCTTTGACTTGTTTCTTCGTCATAAACAAATCTCTTTCAACATCCGAATCGGGAAAAATAACCGTTTTGTCAAAACAGTTAATATACACACGATTGAATTTTAACCAATTCATTCCCAGAATGACATCAAGTTGATCTAAATGAAGACACACTAAATCAATCCCAAAATCTCTACCGAAAATACTCAACGGGCAATTCAAGCAAACATACGGTGTAGTTACCGAACCCATAGCAGGAGTATCAATAACCATACCGCCACCAATCACAGACAACTCAAGATTCAACCTTCTAACACAATCCAAAGAAATAAAAGAATGCGTAGCTCCGGTATCAATTATAGCGATCAAAGGTATACCATTAATAAAACACGTACCTCGGATCAATCGATCGTCGCTAGCAGTCTCAGATCCAGAAAGAGCAAACACTTTCCCGCTCCCTTGATTCTTCTTCGGCTTATCACATTTCGTACTAATGTGTCCTTGCTCACCACAGTTATAGCAAGTAACACCCGTACCGCTTCTGCACTCAAGCGCCTTGTGGCCTGGCTTGCCACACTTAAAACACGCCTTCTCAACACTTTTGCATTCGGGAGCACGATGTCCCGCTTCACCGCACCTATAACATCTCACCGGAGTAGAAACTCCCCCACTTGGCCTCTTGCCATAACCCATTCTCTGCTTCCCTTTGTCCGCAGGAGTCACATAAGGTTTTCCTCTGAATTGACCTTTTCCTTTCTTATCACTTAGGCTCTTGTAGTGGCTAGACCTAGCCCTACTGTCTTCATCATAAATTCTGCTCTTGTTAACCAACTCAGAAAACCGCCTGATTTCCTGGTATCCAATAGCTTGTCTAATCTCAGGTCTCAAACCGTTCACAAACTTGAGGCACTTAGACCTCTCAGCATTACCAGTATTATAGTGAGGACAAAATTTGATCAACTCCTCAAATTTCGCCGCATACTCAGCAACTGTCGAATTACCTTGCTTCAACTCAAGAAATTTGATCTCTTTCTTCCCCCGCACATCCTCTGGAAAGTACTTCTCCAGAAAGGTTTCTCTAAACAAATCCCACGTAATCACAATATCATCTTCCTCAAATCTTTGGCGAGTATTACCCCACCAATCTTCAGCTTCTTCTTCGAGCATATGAGTCCCAAACTGCACCTTCTGTGCATCCGAGCAATTCATAACTCGAAAAATCTTTTCCACAGCTTTCAACCAAATTTGTGCCTTGTCCGGTTCATGAGTTCCCTTGAAGACCGGAGGGTTATTCTTTTGGAATTTCCCCAAAGCACGGAATCCATCATCAGCATGATTCCTCACATTCACATTGGCCGGAGGATTCTGCCCAATTGCCCCCGCCAATCTCGTCAATGCCTCCGCAATCGCTTCGTCGTTCCTCCCTGCAACCATCTTACTAATTCCAACAACAGAACCACGTAAGAACAACCAATATTGATAATGCATCACACGCATATCAATAACACACAGGGAAAAACACTCTAACAACTTGGCCGGACGGACCGACCTGCTCTGATACCACTATTGTAACACCCCCTTCTATACCCAAATAAATGCATATAATACAGCTAAGCACATACAAGTTATCAGAGTAAAAAGGTTTTATAATAAGGTATAAAAGAAGAATGCCACAATTTCACCAATAAAACACTTTCACAATTTGCTCCATAAAATATGTAACATTTTCAATTTAAGCGGAAGATAAAATCATTTGATCGTTTTCAAAATATTAATCCACGTACACATAAGCTATCCAATTTAATATGTATCATATCAGTTAGATTACAAAACCACATCAGCTGATACATCGCAATGTATCACAAAAGAATGACTATACTAGTCTAACTACCCGGTGTTACATATCAGAGCAGTAGACTCAAAAGAATGAAGACTATTCTTCACAAAAGGACTCCAGCATCCTAATCTGCAATGCCTCATAGAGCATTATAAAACAGCAGAAGGGTGAGAAATATAACCATAATAATCAAAGCATAAGGTTACGTATATATATAGGTATCATAAAACACATATTCACATTTCTCACCACACTTCATTCTCACAATCATAATCATATTACGTTCACATATATCAGCATTATGAACATTCACAAGCACATCCCTTCATGCTTAATTTCACAATCATTCACAAGCACATTTATACCACAACAATATTATGAAATGTGACTCAACATATCCAATGCAACTCAATGCTATGCGGTACCGACTCTCGTTATCTTTTCTCGGTTTTTACGTTAAACCGGGTCCACCCTTCTAGACCGATAACTCGTTATCATTTTTCGGTTTTTACTTTAAACCGGGTCCACCCTTCTAGACCGATAACATCCAAGCCCGTCCCCTAGGCTTCAAACCCACCCTTCTAGGTTTGGGACAAGCCACTAGTTTCCACGAAACTAACAGACATTGCCTCTTGACTGAATGATGCATGTACAATCAACCAATCACAATAAATGCACTTAAGACCGTTCCCGCGTCTTAATCCCATGCATTCGAATAATTCACCCCTTCGAGAATTTCATTATGATTGCACATACAACATATATCAAACATTTATCAATGTATTCATTTCACACATCATCATATTCAACAACAATGCACACATATCACATATGTTCCCATGCATTCTCACAACAACCGCATACATATATGCACTCACAATTCATTAGACGATACACATACATTCCTCATTGTATTCCCATGTATCTCTAATTATCACAACACTCAAGGTATTCACATCGCAATACCAATCATACAATTATAAGATACGCACACATATTCAAAATGTTCTCATGCATACTCATTACATAATTGTACACAACAATCAAACATTCACAACTCATCAATTAATACACACATAATCATCATTATGTTCTCATGTATTTTAACCGATTACAATTAATCATTCATATCACAACTCTAGGATTCACGCCCGAAGGCTACCCACAGCAAATGTTATCATAATAGTTCACATACTCATTCATAACATAGAAGTATAAACATATACGAATCAACCAAACAATCCCCATTGGATAACACAGCAAAGAAAAATATACTGCCACATTCGCCTTCATTCGCCTGGCGAACCCTCGCAGCGAACCTTCGCCTGGCCTTCGCCTGGCGAACTCTCTCAGCGAACACTCGCTAGGCTTCGCCTGGCGAGACTTCCCAGCGAGCCCAAGTCAGTAGCTACTGACTTCATTCGCCACCATTCGCCAGCACCTTCGCTGGGCGAACCTTCGCTATCCACCTTCGCTTGGCGAACTCGCCAGCGAAGTCCACTGGAACTTAAATATAATTATTCGCCAACATTCGCTAGGCTTCGCCTGGCGAAGCTTCGCCTTCGCTCGCCTGGCGAGAGCCAGCGAACCTGCGCAGAACAGAATTTCACTTTGTCTTCTCCTTCCCAATCCACCGTCAACCAAACCTCAAACATCCAAATCAGTACAAATAACATCAATACATGTTACCCGACTATCCTACGGTGTTATTACTCGATTTCAACCGATTTAATCATCAATCTACCGATTATCCAACATTTTGCCCTAAATGGAAAGTGATGGAAACTCCACTAAAACCCTAACCCAACATACATAACATCATACAATGATCAAATAGAAACATTTCTCACCCTTACCTCGATTAATCAGAGCTTTGATGTTGGTTCTTGACGATTTCCACTTTTCCTCTTCTTCTCTTCTCTTTCTCTCCTTTCTTCTTCTTTCCTCTTTCTTTCCAAAATGTTTTCTATCTTTCTTTTCTTTCCTTTCTCTCTTATATATATTTCCTTCATTTTCCTTCCTTCCAATTTCCTTCTCAATTCTCTATTAATCCCAATTAATAAAAAATTAATTTCCAACATTAATAAAATCCCACTAAATCAATTAATTACTATAATTAATTATTTAATGAAATTTGGGCTGTTACAGCAACAAAATAACAAATAAATTACCTGGTCAAAATCTGAAGTAAACACAGTGGTCGAACTGACTTCTGATGAAACTTATGCGTGTCATGAACTTGTCGAATCTCCTATTCAAATGTCGAGGAGATTGTTTCAGTCCATATAAGGATCTATTCAGCTTGCACACATAATCTTCCTTCCCTTTTTCGACATACCCTTCAGGTTACCTCATCAGAATTGTTTCATCTAAATCACCATACAAGAACGCAGTCTTCACATCCATCTGTTCCATGTCAAGGTCGAACTGTGCCACTGTGGCAAGCAACATTCGAATGGATATGTGCTTCATAATAGGAGAGAACACATCATTGAAGTCGATACTTTCTTTCTGAGTGAACCCCCTAGCAACCAATCTTGTCTTGTATCTCTTAGATGCCACTCCTTCGATTCCTTCCTTAACTTTGAAAATCCATTTATAGCTGACTAACCTGGCTCCAGCAGATTTCTTGATCAGTTACCAGGTGTTGTTACCAAGAAGATATTTCATCTTATCATCTATGGCCTTCAACCATTCAGTCTTCTTTCGACTCCTCAAAACTTCCTTATAGTCTCTAGATTCTTCATCTAGAACCTCACTTGCAGAGATTAAGTCATAAGCTATAAGATCTGCATACCCAAGTCTCTGAGGTGGCTTGATGACTCTCATTGACCTGGCTCTTGATAGCAAGTAGTCATTATCAGTCTCCTCATCTTCGACAACATCTTCTGCATCTTCTTCGACTTCATCTGGGGTATGTAATTCAGCATCAACATGCTCCACCTGAACAGGAATCTCTCCCTGTTCCAGCTCTTCGTCAGCATCATCATTTTTCTTGAAAGTCATCTCTGCTTCATTGAAAACTACATCTCGATTGGTGACACACCTCCTGTGACCTGGCTCTAGGCACCATAGCCTATAAGCTTTAACTCCTTTAGGGTATCCCATGAACATGCATTTCAGAGCTCTAGGTTCGACCTTGTCTTGCCTAATATGAGCATAGGCCACACAACCAAATACTCTCAATCTGTCGAGACTAGATGGAAGTCCCGACCAAACTTCTTCAGGTGTCTTCATTCGCAATACAGTCGAGGGACATCAATTTATCAGGTAAGCTGTTTCGAAACAGCTTCCGCCAAAAACATCTCCTTCAATCCAGCACTAATCAACATGCATCTAACCCTTTCAAGGATTGTTCGATTGAATCTCTCAGCTAAGCCATTTTTTTGAGGAGTACCTGCTACAGTCTTATGCCTTGCAATCCTAGATTCAACACAGTAACTGTTGAATGCTTCATTGCAGAATTCAAGGCCATTGTCGGTTCTCAACCTCTTAACCTTTCTGTCAATTTGAGTTTCGACCAGAATCTTCCAACTTTTGAAATTCTCAAAAGTTTCATCCTTCGTCTTCTGAATGAATACCCATAGCTTTCTGGAATAGTCATCAACAATGGATAGAAAATACCTTGCACCTGAGTGTGAAGGATTTCTTGCAAGCCCCCAAAGATTAGCATGAATATAATCCAGGGATCCATGTGTTCTTTGCTTGACTTTGTTAAACTTCGCCCTATAGGATTTACCAAATACACAAGATTCACAAAACTCCAACTTTTTGACTTTGTCACCTCCTAGCAGGTTTTGCTTCCCCAATTCGACCAGGCCTCTTTCGCCAACATGGCTCAATCTCATGTGCCATAATTTTGTCTTCGATACAGGTTTCGTGGATGCAACATTTGTTGAACCACTTACAACCTCGGCTTCAAGGGTATACAAGCCTTGTTTCTTCACGCCTCTCAAGACTTCCTTCGACCCCTTCATGACTCTTAGGATACTTTTCTCTCCTTGAAAAACATATCCCTTTCTATCGAATTCACCAAGAGAAATATAATTTCTCTTCAAGTCAGGTACGTACCTGACTTCAGTCAATTACCTTATTGACTCATCATGGAGCTTGAATCTCACAGATCCAATACCTGCAATTTTGCAAGATTTGTTGTTTCCCAGCAGCACAAATCCACCATCTTGATCACATAGCTCCTCGAACAATTCTCTGTTTGGAGTCATGTGCCAAGTGCAACCTGAATCCATAATCCACTCTTTTCTCGAGTCGCCACTTGAAACCACAAAAACATCAGATGAGTCGAAGTCATCTTGAACAATGGTTGCGTTGCCATTACCTCCATGATCTTTCAAGCATTCAGGGCATACCTTTCTTATGTGACCCTTCTTCTTACAATGATAACATCGAATACCAGATGTTTCGTCACTATAAAACTTCTGTTGACTTTTACCTTTTTTCTTGTCGAACTTACCATCTTTTCGAAAGAATTTTCCCTTAACGGCCAAACCATCGCCCACCGTTGAAGGTTTATGCTCCTTCCCTTCGTTCAAGTCTTTAGAATACAAGGCTGATTGAACTTCTTCAAAGGTTAGGGACTCCCTTCCATACAAGAAATTTTATTTGAAGTGAGCATGTATTCTGGGCAAAACACACAACAAGAACAGTGTTTGATCTTCATCATCGATCTTCACATCAATATTTTCAAGATCAAGAATCAGCTTATTGAACATATCTAACTGCTCAACCAACAGTTTGTCTTCACTCATATTGAATGAATACAAAACTTGCTTTAGGTAGGGTCGATTCACCAGAGATTTGGTCATGTACACACTTTTAAGTTTCACCCATAATCCTGATGTTGTAGTCTCATTTGATACATATCGAAGAACCTTATCACCAAGGCTCAACAATATTGTGTTGTGGGCTTTCTCAATCATGTCAGTCTTTTCTTTTGCCATTAACGCAACGTTTATGGCTGTCTCTCCCTTCAACGCTTCAAAACAACCCTGCTGAACCAGTAGGGCTTTCATCACCACAGACCGAAGTCGTTCACTCCGGTGAACTTTTCAATCTCATACTTTGTTGAAGGCATCTTCTCTACGCTCACCGCACCAATTTGTTGTGAATCGGATACCTTGAAACAAAGTATAACAAGGTAAAACAACTAGGAACAATAAGGATTGGTTATAAACTGCTATTCATTCCTTTCACTTAGAAACAGGATTACAAGTATACAAGAATAATAAAATTACCTCTCTCTCTCTTGAAATGAGTATTTTATCTTCCTCTTTTTCCTTATGCCAAGATTGAGAAACTAGCATGCTATTTATAAGAAAAATAGCACACTAACCTAATGGGTTTTTTTTAACAATTATCCATTACAAACTAACTTAGGGTACAAGCTAACTTAAGCAAGGCCCAATTTAATATGCTAACAACCCTAGAAATATTGACTAATGCATGTTAGAACAAACTTCGACTACAACACACATTACTCCAGCAGCAACATACGAACATACTTTGACCTCATGCTTAATTCCTGTCGAACCAGAAGCTACCCTTCAACCATATTAGAGTCCGATCCAACATCTCACAGTTCTTTTCCTTGTGGTGCAATAGTTCAGATACATATATTTTTTTTTTAAAAGTGCCATTAATTTGAAAATATAAAAGAATCATACTAATATCATTTATCATATATCTATTGTTATAGATTAAAAGAGATCATATAAAAAATTATAACAATAAATAACACTAAAGGAGAAAAAATTAAGATAAGTGAATCTAGGGTTAATGATTAAGAATGTCTATTTCTCTTGTATGATATCTCTCCCTCTCAAATTACTTTAAAAATGTCTCTCAACAACAACAAATAGAAAATGTGGATTTCTAAAAATAAAAAACAAAAGTTCTGGTAGTTGATGTTACACTCTTTCTTCAAATGAAAGAATGTTTGAGAGAGAAGTTTATTACATAATCAAAAGAGAAGAAGACCTTTCTTCATATTTTCTTGTGGTAAAGGTGCTTTTCTTCATATTTACTCACTCATTTGTCCTTTAAATTCACAATACTATAAGAGAACGGATGCCTCTTAAAATAACTGTTCGAAAATGAAAACCGGGGGCATCATTTCTCCTCTTATACTTTTACCACGTAAGCATGTATTATCTTAGTAAATATAGAAATAATTAAAGGGTAATTTTGGAAGGAAAATAGGTCAGCTTAAACATCCATATCCTTTTTATATCTAATTATAGATAAAAAAAAATTTCCACTAAGTGTCCACTCATCTTAAATAACTGTGCATAAGAACATTTCATACCTGGAACATTATCTTCCTCGTAGAATGCCTTTAAGCATATTTCATCATCTTTTTGAAAGATGATTATTTTAGATTTCTCCCCGAGGTTGATCTTTCTCCTCCTCATCTTTGTTCAAATTTTGAAGAAACTTCAACATCTTCTTTGTCGTTCCTTGAAAAGAGGATCCTATTGAATATTTTAAAGATCATTCAACTTACTGAGTGCATTCTTTTGAAGGATTGTGTAGGAGTTGTATGCGAGGAGTAAGACGAGGATGATGATTCTTCAGTTTGAATTCTCTCATCTTTGAGTAGTTGAAGTGGTTTGTTCATCTTGTTTACAGTTTCCTTCATTCTTGATTTTTTTTTAAATTCATGAAGGCTCACATCTAATGATTTAAGAGTTGGATTAAACTTCCAATTATTAATTCTAAGATTTTTGTTAGTAACACAGTTTCCAACAAACTTTCCAATACTTTTGTAATTAGAAAATCATCCATGATTATCTTATTTACCCCGTGTGTTCATCTTCTCTTGTTTGATACTATTGGAGAAACTCCATATATCATTTCAAGATATCTCATATTTTCTTAGAGGTATTGTAATGATGAACTATTGTGTCATTTAAATACATTGTTATAAATCTTTTGGTTTTGCAATTTATTTCACATTTCCTCTTTGGTCTAAAGAAAGATGAGTTTATCTACTATTTCATAATTTACTTGACCAAAAGCAAAAATTGGACCATTGACTAATGAAGTTGCTCATGCTTTGGCAAGGAAGAATTCATCTCTCGCTAGATTTCATAATTTTATTGATATCCAAATATGTATTCAACAATTTTTTTATTAATAATATGAATTAAGTCTTTTTCCGTAAAAAAATAATTGCAAGACTTATCACTTTAGTATGAATAAATAAATAATTTAAATATGACAAAATTAAGTCTCAGAAATTACTATATCATGTCGTTTGTAACGGTTAAAAATAATATAATTATGATCGAATTTAATACATAAAAAAAATCGTCCATAATCATTGTGGACTTATGAACAAGTCGTGTGACTCTAAGTTATTTTGACCTTTTTGAAAGGATTGTGTCTGCCTCACTCTTTAGATAGTCGAGGGATAATCATTGTGAATTTGATTTCCAACCTCCTAATAGACAAAATGGATTCTCGAATGTTCACTCCTCCTTTTTGAGAGTCTGGACGTTCATCAGCTTAACTGAAAACTACCCTGCCCCCGGTAAAAATTGAGGGTTTTTTTATTGAAGGAAACTTCTACTTCAAGGCTCAAAGGGACTAAAGAAGGATTATCTTCCTTATATCTCCAGTGTTTGGGGATTTGAAACAATGTTTTACATCGTCAGCAGAGTTTTGCTCAAAAGCATACGACAAGAAATCTTGCGTTTTTTGGATTTCGTCATCCTCCCTCCAATTCTCTATCAAAGCAAGAGATTGGGTAAAATTGGTATTATAAAACATGACAAAGCATTTTATGAGTGAATACGAATGAATTTATTCAAGACAAACATATTTATTGCATTAATCATTTAAAACAAACAAGTTCTTACATGCAAATCATGCTTTTACAATCAAAGGAATAACAAATAAATGCAAGCAAATTAAAAAACAGCCTGATGAGCCCTCCTCTTGATTTCACCGGCTTGAAAATAACTTTCTTGAGTCTTCATATCCTTCAGCATAAATGTGTTCCATTTACAACTGATCTTCCTCTTTTGAAGGTCAGCACCTCATCGTCGATTATTTCTTGGACTTTTTCTTGGAAAATCTTGCATTCTTCGATTGAATGTCCCCTTGCTTTATTATGAAATTCACAACTGATATCTGAATTGAACCAAAGAGAACGAGATTTCTTCAAATGAAAGAATGTTTGAGAGAGAAGTTTATTACAGAACCATGAAAGAAGAAGATTTTTGTTCATATTTGCATTGTGGTGAAGGTGCTGCTTAGAAAATTGCCACTATAAAAACACTCACTCATTTGTCCTTTACATTCACAATGTAGTAAGAAAAGGGTTGCCTCTTAAAATAAATGTTCCAAAACAAAAACTGTTGCATCATTTCTCGTCTTCTACAGAAATGTTATTATGAAAAGAATATTGATCCTCTTGATGTGAGACATAATTATAAAAATGTCATTATGTGTGTTATTTATTTGTCACTTTTGATACTTTGTGTTACTTTGTCACTTTTGATACTTTGCGTTACTTTCACACTTATACTTTTCTTTTTTCTAGTGGGCTTAATACTAAATTTGAGAATGATTGCTTCTCTATCTCATTGATGATAAATTTTATATTTACGTATCTTATTTATTTTCATTGAAGAATATATATTAAATAACAAATAAGATCTATTCGTTATCTTCAAAACATTAAAAAGATTTTTTCTCATGACTTTTAAATAGTTATAGAGAGTTTGAGAATTAATTGAAGAGAAAATATGATTTGTTTTCTGGAACTTTTGTGAATATTTTCTTATAACTCTAGTAATATTTTGAAACAACTCTTAAAAATATAGTGAATTGAAGAGTTGTTCTCTGTTTAGATAGATTGATTTGATCGTACTGACTAAATAAATTTCTTTGTATCCTTATTGTTTTATCTTCTTGCTTATTGTGGATTTTCCTTAATTTTGAGTAAGTTTTCATATTATTGTGTTTCTCGTGACCATTTATTTTAATTATCATTGTTCTTTATTTCATACACCAAATTCTTTTGATGTGTTTAAAATTATCAACAAATATACTATATTTGTTAGAGTTTTTACTAGTGAAAAAATTTCATCCTATAAATTTGATCACTTGCCTAAACAAACACTGCAACTTTGATTGGAATTTTCAACCATCTAAATGATAATATTTGTTTATTGTTAACAACAACATAATACTTCTACTACAAAATTGAGTTTGACTGATTAACTCAATTGAACACTGACTTATAGTCTTTGATGGAAAACTAACTGAAATAAAATGAAAGCATGACTTGTGTGCAAGTTTAATAATAAACACCAATATAAAAGTTTATTTTACTAGCTTTAAGCTTTTCCAACCAAAGTCTTGTTTGTACAAGCCTAGCTTATTATATAAGGAGACAATTAACAGTTAATCCACCATCAATACAAATGGTCTGCCCTGTTATGAAAGAGGCTGCAGGTAAGCATAGGAAAGCCACCAAAGAAGACACCTCATCCGGTTCTCCGATTCGTCCAAGAGGAGTTCTTGAAGTGAAACCATTAAAAACTTTTTCATCTTTTAAGTGCTGCAGGAAGGAATCGCGATAGAACTCATTTTTAGTCAGAATCAATTAATAAAATACCAACTTTTGTCAACAGAGAATCAAATATGATTAAACTCAGATAGAAAATTACTTCTTCACCAAGAGGGGTTCTGATCGGTCCCGGTGCAACACAATTAGTCCTTATGTTATCTTTAGCCCATTCACATGCCAAATTTTTTGTGAGTTGGATCATTGCAGCTGCATTGATCAATTCAGTTACATGTATTAAAATTAACATTTACCGTGTCAAGAAATCAATCGATTAGTGATATGAAATGGTTACCTTTTGTTGCACTATAGATTGTTCCTATATTTAGTGATGCTACACCACCAACGGAAGATATGAAAACAATACTTGCAGACTCTGAAGCTTTAAGGAGTGGATGTACAAGCTGGCTTATGTGAAAAGCAGATTCAAGATTGGTATTTAACAGAAATGAAAAATCTTCTTCTGTAATATCCAATGTCTGTTTCTGTATGTTTGTTCCCACATTGTTCACCTAAATTCCGCACATAAAAATGTGTGCATAATGTAACAAACCAAAAACTATATATATGGTAAGACTAAGTTAAAGATTCTTTAGCTTAATATAAAGTTTCCAACAATAAATTTTGTATGTGTCATATAAAATCGGTTAGTTTTTATCTTTTTTATAAATTATTTTTATAAAGTTAGATATATTTTTTTTAAAAAAATCATAAATATTTTTTCATGTGATTTCAATTAGTATTAGTAATGACTTACAAGGATACTGAGTTTGCCATTGAACTGAGAAGAGACTCTAGTTATGAGCTCCTCTCTCTGTGGACGAGATGACACATCACAGACCGAACCAGTAACTTTGTATCCTTTTATGGTCCATTGATGCAAGCATTCATTGAGCTCAGCTTCGTTTCTAGCACAAGTGTGCACCGTTGCTCCTAGCTCTGCTAACTGCTCCACAATATCATATCTAGTAATCACAGTTTATATCACAAACAGACTCCAAAAGAAAATTGAGAAATACCATAAACCATTTATTTTTGTAGAAGACTTGTGAAGCATGATACTTCCAACACCTTGATAATAATTTTAAAAAATAAATAAATTAAATGTGATTACAAAGGTTGTTTCCGACACGAATATAGACACAGACAAATCTTTTTTCACATCTCATACTTAATAATTTGCAAATAAAAATTAAGCAGAAGAAGTAGAATTAATTAATCTGCAAGAAGAATAAAAGGAGAAGATTGTAACCCAATTCCTTTGGATCCACCGGTGACTAGAGCTGTCATCCCCTTCAAAGACCATTTCTTGCTTCTGCTGCTACTTGTGTTTCCCTCTGCCATTTCTCTCTTTAATTAACTTTTAAAAATAGCCAATAATTCCTTATCCTACTTGCTGATTTCAAGGGAATATATATAGAGAAATTATATGCTCTTGCTATTAAAAAAGTTCGGTCCCATTTCTTTTGATAAACAATTGAAAGGATATTATAATTGTTATATTTCAGATTCATTTACATTTCAATTTAATTTATGTTGCATTTGAATTTGTTTTAGGTTTTGATTAGTATATAAATCAATGATAGTTTTAGTTTGTAGTGGAGAATCGATGTATAATTAAATTCTAAAATTTTGTTAGAAAGGTCAGTTACAACTTTTCTCTCTTCTCTCTCTATCTTCATCATTCATTTTCTTTTTTCTTGTGCACTAATAATTAGTTTCTAGAGTTTCTGTTTCAATCCACGGGAAACATCAAGGAAAACACGAGTTAACATGAGACGTTTGTGATTGATTTCAGTTCTGAAATTCATAGTGAATTGAAATTCAAAACCATAACAGAATCACATTTCTTGATTCTGAGGGATTGGAAAACACAAGTGTTTGGTGAGATCTAAGTAAATTCTTGCACAAGATCGAAGATGAACAGTGGAAACAGTAGCATAAATAGAAAGCTTCTAATCTTTGATGGAAATAATTAGAATCGATGGGTGATTCTGATGCGTGTGTTGTTTGGCGCTTAATGTAACACCCTCCTAAACCCCACGGAGAACATATGAATAATCAGAGTAAATTGTCATGCATTTACAAAAGGGTGTCACACATAAATTCCAAAACATCAAAATCACCTGTCATGAAGGTGAGAAAATACTTAGAAGGGGGGTTGAATAAGTATGTAGAAAAACTTAGAAATAAAAACTCAAGGATTTTTATCCTGGTTCGTTGAACTCAACTACTCCAGTCCACCCTATCAAGAGTGATTTGCCTTTCTCAAACAAGGACTTAATCCACTATTAAATCAACTGATTACAATAGTAAGCACTAAAAACAATTGTTCAAAGTCTTCTTAAGAACTACTGATCCTAACTGGATCTTCTTAAGGTTCTTCTACAATCAAATGTAAGAATAATACAAGTGTTTGAAATGCTTCTAATAAAGCTTTATCACAACTGTGATTTTTCACTTAAGATGAAGAACAATGAAATAAATTCAGCAAATGAGTATAAGTTATATGAGAGCTTGTAATGAATTCTTTCAAGTATTTCGTCAACTGAAGAAGATGAATGGAGTCTTACTTTTATAGGCACAGAGATCTAAGTAGCTTTTCACGTTGAGGGCTGTGTACCAAAAAGGTCTGAACCTTTTTGTCTTTACATCACATGACCTTTCCTAGAAGTAGAATGCACAGAGAAATCCTTTTTGTCTGTGTTCTTGTGTCTAGCATAAAAGAGGAAAGAGTCGTTTGGCCATTCCAACGGACAACTTTGAGTTCTTCTTCAATAAGTTTCAGCAAGAGTCATCAGAGTGTAGATTGATCAGAGCCTTCTGATGTACATTAGAGTTTGCTGAATCAGAGTCTTTGCAGCAAGTGTGCTTTCAGCGTGTATTTGTTCAGAGCAGAGTTTATACTCAGATCCTCAGTACAGGCAGCGTTAGTACTATCAGAGTCTTCTGAAATAATTGTGCTTGAAACTCTTCATACATAATGCTTCAATGCTTCAGATGTTTCTGGCTTCTGCTTCAGATTCTTCTGTAGCTACTGCTTCAGATCCTTCTGTAGACAGCTCTCAGAATCTTCTAAGAGATGTTTCTGATGCTTCAGAGCCTTGCAAAATTTCATGTTCAGATCTAATTTGCTTCCAGAATAATATTCACTTTTAATATCTGCAGCAAACATTCTAAAACAAATCTTAGAGTATATAATTCTTTAATACAAAATTTCGTAAGAGTTATCATCAAAACATAGAGATATAATTAAGAACCAATCTGTGTTCTAACAATCTCCCCCTTTTTGATGATGACAAAAACATAAGAAATTTTGTTCAATTGAAAAATATAATTATAACTCCCCCTGAGATAAAGAATCTCCCCCTGAATTGAATACTTAGAAGAAATAGAAACTTCCCTTTTTGCATGAGTATTCTTTTCAAAATCAGAGTCTGATTGTTCTAAAAATATTAAATCTTGACTTGGATGAGTGTTTCAGAATCAGAGCCTGATAGGTTAAATTTGATCTGGGGATCTCAGAGTTACTTTTAAAGAATTTGACAGATATTTCAAATACTCTGAAAAGCTAAGAATTCACGTTAGTTAAAATTGATATGTCTGAAGTTCATTTAGGTAGAGTTTATTTGAACAGTCAGATCCATTTTCTCCCCCCTTTTTTGTCATAATCAAAAAGTAAAAAAAAACTTTTAAAAGACAACTAAAGGAAATACAAAAAAGAAATATTCAAGTAGAGAAAACACAGAGTCATTCATTCATTCAGATAACAAACAGACAAAAAGGTGAGATGTTCATATACCAGATGATAGAAAACAGAACAACAAAAAACAAGTGCAGAACAAGAATGCAAAAACATGAAAAAGAAAACTAGGGCTGGCGAGAAGCAATCAGGGTCAGAAGATCAGTAATCTTTGCAGTAGATTCTTCTTGCTTAGCCATCCAAGTCTTGATCTCTTCAGTAGTTTGTTTCTGTTTTATCATCCAAGATCTGATTTCTTTAACTTCTTGAACAACATCTGGAGTCTCATTCTTCATTTCAAATGCAGAAGGTGCAGAAGCAGATGCATCAATCTCCATGGCAGATGTAGGAGTAGCTTCTATCATTTCAGCATCTTTAGCAGGAGCATCTTCCAGAAGAAGCACTGGGGTTGTGAGAATGCTCAGCAGAGTCTGTCTGACCATTTCAGCAAACTTAGCCTTTGCATCATCAGCACAAAGTGTTCTAAGATCAGATGCAGCAGAGTTGAACTTTGAGATGAATATGTTCCAAGAAGCTTCAGATTCAGCAGGATCCATACTACCCATGCACTCTTTCTGTACAGAAGCAATCCCCTTACGCATTTCCTTCTTGAAATCCTTAAACAACGTAGAAACATCTGTTCTTGGTTTAGGATTCAGAAAGTCTTCTATGGTGACTTGTTGTGATGGTTCAGGAGATGTTTGGGTTTGTTCAGGAGGTGAGTGATCAGATGATGGTTGTTCAGATTGAGGTTGTATGGATGGTGGTTGTTCAGATGTTTGTGGTACGGATGTTTGTGGTGTGGTGAGTTGAGCAGTAGAGGTGACAACATCAGATGGTGTTGATGTAACAACATCAGATGGGGATGGTAGAAAATCTGTGAAGTTAAATTTGGAGCGAAGAGGGTGTTCAGAAGTAGGTAGGTCAGATGGTAGTGGTTTGTAAGGATCAGGAATCTGTAAGCAAGTTGGTGAGGGGACTTCAGATTCATCAGAATCAGATGATTCAGTTGAATGACAAGAAGTAGAAGATAAGACATACATGGTTGCAATGGGTTGCACATCCAGAATGTCTTCAGATTTTTTTTTGTGGTTCAGAAGATGGTTGTTGTTGTGGTTCAGATTAATGAGGAGTTTGTTGAGTTTCAGATGTTGGAATTGTTGAATCTTGTGGATTTTGTGTTGGTTCTGCAGTTTTGGTTATTTGTGGTTCTGATGGGGAAATTTCTGGTTGAGATATTGATTGTTGTTTTGGTTGTTGTACTTCTGGTTGGTTTTCTTGCTGTTGTTCTGGTTGTTGTGGAGTAGATATAACTGGTGGTGTTTGGAGTGGTTTTGTTGTTTGTGAAGGTAGTGATTCAGATGAGGGAATGTCAGATGATGGTTGTGGTATAAATGCTGTTTGAGTGGATACTAGAGGTGTAGGAGAAATAGGTTTAATGGGAACAGAATCATTTGGAGACTGTGATTCAGAAACCTTTTGTACAGCAGGTTGATCAGATGCAATTGTGTTGGATGGTTGTTCAGAGGGTTGATATGGATCAGATGATTTAGTTGGTTTAGAAGATTGAGAAGCAACATGAATAGTTTGATTTTGAGTGGAAGGAGGTTTGGGAACAGAACTAAATGTTGATTCATTCATAAAAATCTTAGCAAAGGAAGATACATAAGATTTAGTAACCTTAGTCTTTGTGCGCTTGGTAGGAACATAGGGAACTTCTTCAGAAGCTTTTCTCTGGATATGCTTTTGTGGCTTGTCAGCAACTTTTGGCTTCTTCTGAGCAACAACTTCTTCTGCCTCTGATTGATTTCTCTTTCTCATGTTCTCAGTATACACATCTGGCATGGAATCTCTGGCACGAATCAGAATATCTGCAGGAATAGGCGTTCCATCTTCTTTGCATGCATCAATGTACCTAACAATGATATCCCTTGGTTCTTCAGCACCAAACAGTGGAAAATCTTCAACTGGAATCCTCTTCTGACTAAGTTCAGAGATATTCAGCTTCTTAGGTGCAGCTGTGAGTTCATCTACAATCTTTACCAGACCATTCTCTGTCAGAATGTCTGAAATCAATCTTCTAAAAGGAATCCACGTCCTGATCTTCTGTCCCTTATCCTTTACAGTTTCTCTGGATGCATTGATGTGATTCCACATATGCATAAAGAGAATATGAGGCATATCTACTTTTGTACTTTGACTAAGACAGTACATTAAGTAGAGTCGTTCATTAGTCACATAATCTGGAGAATTAGTTGATTTTCTGTGATTGATGCATCCCAGAAAAATCTTTGCCCGAATTTTGTAGTCAGGTTTCAGATCCTTAAATTTGTTAGAGGCCTGTCCAAATGTAATGACTTCCTCATAGACTTCTTCCATATCCACACGCCCAACTGGCAGATGACACACTCCATCAGTTTCCTCATACCCAATGAGTTTCCTGATAAGATCTTCAGTGATGATGATCTCCTTTCCCAGAACAGAAGAAAGTATGAATTTAGGATAAACAAATGCATGTATCCAGAATTCCTTTACCAAGTGTGGATACACTGGTCCAAACAACCTATCAAAATATTTAACCCATCCTTATGCATCAACAATAGAATGAAACTCAAACCCATTTTCTGCTAAAGAGTCAAATTCCACCATGGATTCACAGAGAACTTCAAGTTTGTCCAGAGGGGTTAACAATGTCCTCTTAGGTACCTTGAATGGAGTCACACCCATATTTGCTGACGTAACTGCAGCCGTAGTTGATTGAAATTGAGCTATTGTAGAGGATGAGGTTGCCATTGAAGAAGATGAAGATGATTTGGACGAAGGTTTAAGGTTTTTGTGAAGAGCAAAGAGAAGGCAGAAATGCATAAAATTGTTTGTGAAGTGAAAAGTGTGAATTTGGTGGGAAAAGTGGTATTTATAGAAGGCAATTAAGGCAAACACACAGACACAAATAACACGTTCTCATATAGCAATAAATGAAAATTAATGAAAAGAATAAAAAGCATTTCAAAGCATTAATTGATTATGACAAATTGGGGGGAAAACCAAGAATTTCAACTATTCAAACAATACCTCAAACGTCTCTTCAATGGTGTACACGCCATCTTTTTAGATTCAGAGTGACACGTGTTTGATTACATGTGCTTCTGAATTCTCTTAAGAAATAAAATGTTAGCCAATGTTCAGATCCTCTAAGATTGGTTAGTTCAGATACACACAGATAATAATAAATCAATAAATCAAATAATTGACAAGAAAAATACTTCAGAGTTTTAAGCATTTTGCATCTGAGAAGTTTGCTTCTGATAAATATCATTCTGGACAAAAATCCATACCAATATTTTTCAAAATAAACTTGAACCTATCTTCAGCAAGGGGTTTTGTAAAAATATATGCCCATTGGTGATCTATGTCAACAAAGGCTAAGTTTATAATACCCATCTGAACATAGTCTCTGATGAAGTGATGTTTAATTTCTATATGTTTTGCGTTAGAGTGTAAAATGGGATTTTTAGACAAACATATAGCAGAAGTATTATCACAGAATATAGAAACATTACTCTCAAAGATCTGATAGTCTTCTAGCTGACTTTTCATCCAGAGCATCTGCGTGCTACATCCAGCAGCAACAATATATTCTGCCTCTGTAGTAGATAGTGCAATTGTAGGTTGCTTCTTGCTGTACCAGGAGATTAAGTTTCTTCCTAGAAATTGACAACTTCCAAAAGTACTTTTTCTTTCCACTCTGTCTCCAGCATAGTCAGCATCACAGAATCCAACTAATTTGAAATCGTCAGATCTTCTGTAACACAAACCCACATTAGAAGTACCTTTCAGATACCTTAGAAACCTCTTAACAGCTGTTAAGTGTGATTCTCTAGGATCTGATTGGAATCTTATACACAAGCATACATTGAACAAAATGTCAGGTCTAGAAGCAGTTAAGTAGAGAAGAGATCCTATCATACCTCTGTAGAGTTTCTGATCTACTTTCTTACTTACCTCTTCCTTACCAAGTGTACTTGTTGGATGCATAAGAGTCTTTTCCATCTTACTATCATTCATGTTAAACTTCTTCAGAAGCTCTTTAACATATTTGGTCTGATGAATGTAAGTGCAATCTGGAGTTTGGTTGACTTGAATTTCCAGAAAGAATCTCAATTCTCCCATCATGCTCATCTCAAATTCTGCCTGCATACATTGAGCAAACTCCTTTCCCAGCATAACATTGGTAGATCCAAATATAATATCATCCACATATATTTGGCAAATTAAAAGATCTTTCTTAAATGTTTTACAAAAGAGTGTTGTGTCCACTTTGCCTCTGATGAAATTTTTCTCCAGAAGAAAATTGCTTAATCACTCATACCAAGCTCTGGGAGCTTGTTTTAAACCATAAAGAGATTTCTTTAGTTTGAAAACATGTTCTGGAAATTTTTCACTTTCAAAACCAGGAGGTTGGTGAACATAAACTTCTTCCTCTATAATATCATTTAGAAAGGCACTCTTAACATCCATCTGATATAGAGTGATGTTATTCTGTGCAGCAAAAGAAATGAGTAAACGAATAGATTATAACCTTGCTACAAGAGCATAAGTCTCTGTATAATAAATTCCTTCTTGCTGGCTATATCCTTGAGCAACAAGCCTTGCTTTGTTTCTTTCAACTTCTCCTTTCTCATTCAACTTATTTCTGAAGACCCATTTTTGTTCCAATTATTTTGAATCCTTTTGGTCTTGGAACCAGATCCCACACATCATTTCTTGTGAACTGATTTAGCTCTTCTTGCATGGAAATTATCCAATCATTGTCTTGCAGAGCTTCATCCACAGAAGTTGGTTCAATAGTTGACACCAACCCAAACAATGATGCTTCAGATGATCTGAGGAATGATCTTGTTCTAATGGGGTCATCCTTCTTTCCAATGATCACATCCTCTGGATGAGAGGCCTTGATTCTGGAAGATGATACTCTAACATTTGATTCTTCAGAAATGTTTAAGTTGTCCATCTGAGAAGCTAAAGGAAATGCATCTGACGTTGCTTCTGGTTCCTTCACTTGAGCTTTGTCTGCCTCTGAGCCTTCAGAGTCTGTGAGAATCACTTCTCTATCTGCAGAACTTTCAAACTGCTTTGGCTTTTCAATGCCAAGCTTATCATCAAATCTAACATGTATAGATTCCTCCACAATCTGTGTTTCAGTATTGTATACTCTGTAGCCTTTAGAGCGTTCAGAATACCCAAGCATGAAACACTTCTGTGCTTTAGAATCAAACTTGTTAAGATTCTCTTTAGTGTTTAAAATATAGCAAATACATCCAAAAGGATGAAAATATGAAATGTTGGGCTTTCTGTTCCTCCACAATTCATAGGGAGTCTTTTCCAGAAGAGGTCTTACAGACACTCTATTCTGAATATAACAAGCTGTGTTTATTGCTTCTGCCCAAAAGTGCTTTGCCAGATTGGTCTCATTGATCATGGTTCTGGCCATTTCTTGCAGAGTTCTATTTTTCCTCTCTACAACTCCATTCTATTGTGGAGTTCTAGGACAGGAAAAATCATGAGCAATGCCATTTTCATTAAAATATTTTTCAAAATATTTGTTTTCAAATTCACCACCATGATCACTTCTGACTTTAATAATTTTGAAATCTTTTTCATTCTGGACTTGTTTGCAGAAGTCAAAGAACACAGAATGTGACTCATCCTTGTGTTTTAAGAAATTTACCCATGTCCATCTGCTGTAGTCATCAACAATGATTAATCCATACTTCTTGCCTCTGATGGATGCAGTTTTTACTAGTCCAAACAAATCAATGTGAAGTAATTCTAATGGTCTTGAGGTTGAAACAACATTCTTAGATTTAAAAGAAGATTTTGAAAATTTTCCTTTTTGACATGCTTCACAAAGAGCATCTGAGTTGAACTTCAACTTAGGAAGTCCTCTGACCAGATTGAGTTTATTAATCTGAGATATACGTCTCATATTAATATGCCCCAATCTTTTGTGCCAGACCCATTGCTCATCATTAACAGACAAGAGGCATTTAACATTTTGAACTTTAAGTTCTGAAAGATTTATTTTGTAAATGTTGTTCTTCCTCTTTCCATTAAATAGGACTGAGTCATCCTTCTGACTAACAGCTTTGCAACATTGTTAACTAAAGATTATATCATAACCATTGTCACTTAATTGACTTATGGACAATAGATTATGCTTTAATCCTTCTACAAGAAAAACATTAGATATAGAGGGAAGGTTACCATTACCAATAGTACCAGAGCCAATGATCTTGCCCTTCTGATTCCCTCTAAACTTCACTTCTCCTCCAGATTTAAGCTCCAGGTTTTGGAACATAAACCTTTCTCCCGTCATGTAACGTGAGCAGCCAGAGTCCAGGTACCATGACTGGCGTCTTGATTTTTCTGCTAAAAACATCTGCAACAGGGATAATCTTATCCTTAGGTACCCAGATCTTTTTGGGTCCTTTTTGGTTAGTTTCCTTGCAAGTTGGTCTGAACTTCTGTCTTTTTACAATAGTTTTGTTCTGACTTACTTTTGGCTTAAACACATGAACGTTTTGATCAGAACTTGTGTGTTTAATGTCATTCAAATGACCAAACTTGAAATGAGAGTATAAGGGAGTTTTCTTAATAACAAGTTTATCAACAGGTATTGAATTTAAATCCTTTCCAGAGGAAGATTCATATCCAATTCCTTTCCTGTTATTTCTGCTAACCTCATAGATCATAGAAGCCATCTTGCTTATGTCTATGCTTTTAGCAAGAAATTTCTTAAAGCTAGAGTCATATTCTTCTAAAATGTTTTTGCATTTAGACTTACTTTCAGATTCAGAGTTTTGTTGAGCTATCTCAAAATTGGCTTTCATTTTTAGATTATTTTCTTTTAGCTCAGCAATTTCTGATTTTAACAGATTATTCTCAGAGCCAAGATTGCACTTAAGTTTCTTGAATTTGAGCTTAATCTGGTTATAATTTTTCAGGACTTCTGATAAGACTTTAATAAGCTCTTCCCTAGTGAGATCAGAAAGTACCTCTTCTGAGTCAGATTCAGAATCAGACTCAGATCCAGATGATTCTTCATTCTGACCTTCAATGCCTGCTATCAGATCCATATTGGCGCATTCATCTTCAGATTCTGATGAGGATCCAGATTCATCAGAGTCATCCCATGTAGCCATTAGAACTTTCTTCTTGTGCTCAGGCTTTCTTCTGGGCTTTTCTTTCTGAAGCTTTGGACATTCATTTTTGTAATGACCAGGTTGTTTGCATTCAAAACAAAAAACTTCCTTCTTTCCAGATCTTTTTGGTCCATAGGACTCCTTGCGCTGATCTGGCTTTTTGAAGTTCTTGAACTTCCTCTGCTTGTGTTTCCAGAGTCTGTTGATTCTTCTGGACAGCAAGGATAATTCATCTTCTTCAGAAGAAGAAGAAGATTCTTCAGAGCTTTCTTCTAACACCTGCAAAGCTTTCACAGATTTGTTAGATTTTAAGGCAATAGACTTACCTTTCTTTTGAGGCTCATCTTCCTCAAGTTCAATTTCATGGCTCCTTAGAGAGCTAATTAGCTCCTCCAGAGTGATCTTGTTTAGATCCTTGGCAAGCTTCAGAGCAGTGACCATAGGTCTCCATCTGATAGGCAAGCTTCTGATGATCTTCTTCACATGATCAGCAGTTGAGTAGCCTTTATCCAGAAGTTTTAGACCAGCTGTAAAGATTTGGAATCTAGAGAACATAGTTTCTATAGACTCAGATTCTTCCATCTAGAACGCTTCATACTTCTGTATTAACGCCAGAGCCTTGGTCTCTTTCACTTGAAGGTTTCCTTCATGAGTCATCTTCAAGGACTCAAACATGTCAAATGCAGTTTCTCTATTTGTGATCTTTTCATACTCAGTGTGAGATATTGCATTTAACAAGATTGTTCTAGCCTTGTGGTGATTTCTAAACTCCTTCTTTTGGGCTTCAGTCATAGATTTTCTGTCTACTTTCTTGCCATTCCCATTAGTGGGATGAAAATACCTATCTATGACCAAGTCCCACAAATCAGCATCATAACCAAGGAAGAAACTTTCAATCCTGTCCTTCCAATAATCAAATTTCTCCCCATCAAACATAGGGGGTTTAGTACTGATTCTGTCCCTTACTTCATATCTGTTGTTACTGTTAGATGTTGAATTTTCAGCCATAATAACAACCAAATATATATCAAAGTTTTTTTCACTGGATCTTTTCTGTCACTGTGAAGTGGTAGCACACACAGAACCGGAGCTCTGATGCCAACTGAAGGTGAGAAAATACTTAGAAGGGGGGGGGGGGTTGAATAAGTATGTAGAAAAACTTAGAAATAAAAACTCAAGGATTTTTATCCTGGTTCGTTGAACTAAACTACTCCAGTCCACCCTATCAAGAGTGATTTGCCTTTCTCAAATAAGGACTTAATCCACTATTAAATCAACTGATTACAATAGTAAGCACTAAGAACAACTGTTCAAAGTCTTCTTAAGAACTACTGATCCTCACTGGATCTTCTTAAGGTTCTTCTACAATCAAATGTAAGAATAATACAAGTGTTTGAAATGCTTCTAATAAAGCTTTATCACAACTGTGATTTTTCACTTAAGATGAAGAACAATGAAATAAATTCAGCAAATGAGTATAAGTTATATGAGAGCTTGTAATGAATTCTTTCAAGTATTTCGTCAACTGAAGAAGATGAATGGAGTCTTGCTTTTATAGGCACAGAGATCCAAGTAGCTTTTCACGTTGAGGGCTGTGTACCAAAAAGGTCTGAACCTTTTTGTCTTTACATCACATGACCTTTCCTAGAAGTAGAATGCACAGAGAAATCCTTTTTGTCTGTGTTCTTGTGTCTAGCATACAAAAGGAAAGAGTCGTTTGGCCATTCCAACGGATAACTTTGAATTCTTCTTCAATAAGTTTCAGCAAGACTCATTAGAGTGTAGATTGATCAAAGCCTTCTGATGTACATTAGAGTTTGCTGAATCAGAGTCTTTGCAGCAAGTGTGCTTTCAGCGTGTATTTGTTCAGAGCAGAGTTTATACTCAGATCCTCAGTACAGGCAGCGTTAGTACTATCAGAGTCTTCTTGAATAACTGTGCTTGAAATTCTTCATACAGAATGCTTCAATGCTTCAGATGTTTCTGGCTTCTGCTTCAGATCCTTCTGTAGACAGCGCTCAGAATCTTCTAAGAGATGCTTCTGATGCTTCAGAGCCTTGCAAAATTTCATGTTCAGATCTAATTTGCTTCCAGAATAATATTCACTTTTAATATCTGCAGCAAACATTCTAAAACAAATTTTAGAGTATACAATTATTTAATACAAAATTTCATAAGAGTTATCATCAAAACATAGAGATATAATTAAGAATCAATCTGTGTTCTAACATGTCATGCTCATTAACATTTCAGTGTAAAATCATGCTTTACAAAATTTCACTTTGCATGTAGCAGCGGATTCATTTATAACATAATACCCCTAACGGAAACATCTGTGTTCATCACATAAACCAACATCGTTTGGGCACTAAGGCCAACATCATAATATCTCAATAATATGAAAACATAGTATATCACTACAATATAAACCAAGCGATCCCAGTGTTACATGACCAGAGCATGACTCGACCCAACATAATCAATTACTAAACAACTATGCCAAAAGCAACCTCGCAACTACAAGCAGTACTACTCCTTGGTACCTGCACGATGTCATGTAGGACATCATTCCAGCAAAAGGGTGAGAAATATTATCATAATAACAATGCATATAATCATATATAAGTGCACAATTACAGAATACATATATTCCACATTTTCTCACCACAATTCATTATAATCATCATATACATCACAACATGTGTATAAACAAATATGGATAATTCACTCAAGCATTTTTCATTATGCACACATCCATAATTCTCAATCCTAACAACTCACACACATATGCACACTTTCAAGCAACAATCACATATACCATAAGACTCATATAAACTCATCAATCCCCACCAATCCCCATATCCATACACAATTAGGATTATTCACCAACTCACAGTTACACACTCACCATTACACATTTACAAACCTCAATTCATCAATTCATGCTTGTAAGCATACTTCCTTACAATAATCATGTATTCACAATTCTCATTTACACACGTCATACACATACGCATATTTTCACAATTCTCACTATACTTCATCATAACCCATCATATACTTCATAAAGCATATATACACAAACAAATATGGACAATCATAAAATATGTTTCATCATGCACACATCCATAATCCACCATTTCCATACACAAGCATATTTCATATAACAATAACATTCATGCTATGTGACTCAATACAACTTAATGCAAACTCATGCCATGTGGTACCAACACTTGTTATCTTTTTTCGGTTTACATTAAACTGGATCCACTCTTCTAGACCGATAACCACCAAAATCCCGTCCTCTAAGCTTTCAAACCCACTCTTCTAGGCTTGGGACAAGTCACTAGTCTCCACGAAACTAGTAAGCATTGCCTCTTGACTAAATGATGCATATGCAATCAACAACAAAATGCACTTAAGACCGACATCTTAATCTCATGCATTCAAATAATTCCTCTCTTCAAGAATTATGACATGATTGCACACACAATATATTCACATCATTCAAGTATTCATACTTTAAATCATCATATTTATCAAGCAATGCACGCATATTCACAATATGTTCTCATGCACTCTTAACACATAAACACAAGCAATGCACACATATTCACAATATGTTCTCATGCACTCTTAACACATAAACACAAGCAATGCACACATATTCACCATATGTTCTCATGCACTCTTCATACATTTTTAATCAACTTAAACAATGTATTAAATTTGTCAAAAGACCATAATTCAATTAATTCAACAATCTAGGATTCACGCCATAAGGCTACCCACAGTATAATACATCTCGGCATAATCGATGCCTCGAGCAAGGAAAATAATCATAATTGAGTCGGAAATCCGACCTCGAATGGAAACATTAAAGAAAACACAATCTGTTATGTTCGCTACCCTGCTCGCTTAGCGAGCTCCTAGCGAGTATTCGCTACTTGTTCGCCCAGCGAACAAGCTCGCGAAGGCAAACAGAAGTTACTGACTTTGTTCGCTATCTCGCTTGCTCAGCGAAGGCCTAGCGAACCTTCCCTACCCCTTCGCTACCAGCGAACACCACAAAATTCATTCTGCCCAAGTCTGGGACCGTTCGCTACTGGCTCACTACTAGCTCGCTTAGCGAACGTTTGCTACCAGCTCGCTCAGCGAACACGCTAGCGAATGTCTGCGAACTTCAAACCTTCACTGTCCAACTTCCACCAAACTCTCCAAAACCGACCGATTCTCGCCGAACAAGTTCCGTAACCTTAGTCTAACATCCCCCGACTAAATACTACCACTTATCCTCATTTTTAACCGTAAAAACTCGGTTCCTATCGATTAAACATCTTTTGCCCTAGAATGGAAAATGAGGAAAAACAACCAAACAATCCATACATAATCACATACATTGGTAAGATAACAATATTCCACACCCTTATCTTGATTAATCGGAAGCTAGAAGTCGTTCTTGGTGATTTCCAAGCTTTTCCCTTCTTCTTCCTCTTTTCTCCTCTTCCTCTTTCTTTCTCTCCTTTTCCTTCTTTTCTTTCTATCTCTTTTCTTTTCTCTCTATTTTCCTTTTATATCCTTCTATTTTCTTTCCACCACAATTCTTCTCTCAAAATATCTATCCATTCCTTTTCTCACCAAAATATCTCATCTTATCATTAACATAGAGAATATCTATTAAATCCACATTATTCTTCCAAATAGGATAAATCAGTTAAATCCATTAACACATATGAATTAAATAAATCCAATAATCCATTTAAATCAGATAAATCACATAAACCAATTAATTAGTACAATTAATCAATTATGGAAAAATTGGGCTGTTACACTTAAGATATCCTTGATCTCGTCAATGATGGTTACACAGCAGATGCAACTAAAGTACATAGAAACATGCATAGAGAGACGAGGAAGAAGGATCAGAAGACGTTCTATATCTATTAGTGTGTAGATGTGAATGTATTTGAGAAGACCGCTGATTCAATGACGGCAAAGGATGCGTGTGACACACTAGTAAGATGCTAGAACGGTGATACTTCAGTGAAGAAGGTGAATTTTCAGTGTCTACGTAAGCAGTATGAGAATCTCAACATGAAAAAAAATGAGAAGGCACCTGATTACATCACCAGAGTGATTCTAATCACAAATGAGACGAAATCTTGTAGAGAGACTCTCTCTGAACAAGTAATCATTGAAAAGGTACTGATATTACTTACTCAGTTTGATTACATTGTTGTAGCAATTGAACACTCTAAAGACCTTAACACCATGAGAATTGAAGAGCTACAAAGTAGTCTAAAGGCACAAGAGTTTTGTATGACTAAGAGAACCTCTAAAAAAGAGGTAGAGTAGGCTCTGAAGGCGTCTTCTGGTAAGAAGAATCAGAAGCAATCTTGGTTAGAGACCAAGAAGAGACATGGTGGTGGTTATCAGAAGTCAGAAACCTCCAACTCTGATGAGAAGAAACATCAGAAGAGAAAGGAGAAGTTTGACAAGAAGAAGGTTCAATGTTACTGTTGTAAGAAGTTTGGACACTTTGCTACTGACTGCTCGTCAAAAAAGGAAAGAAAATCAGAAGAAGCAAACATAGCCAGAGGAGAGTCTAATGATAAACCTGTGCTATTGATGACTTTTGAGTCTGATTGTGGATATTTGGTAGTCCGGTGGTATATTGACATCGGCTACTCAAATTACTTTACTGGAAACAAAAAATCGCTGATTAGTTTTGACTCTAGAAAGAGGACAAAAATAAAATGTGTTGATGATAAGTATTTGAATGCTGATGGAATGGGAAATGTCAAGGTCAGAGTGAAGAATGGAAAAACAATTCTGATCAAGGATGTTTCGTATGTTCCTGGCATGAAGAGAAATCTAATGAGTGTATGTCGGCTAACTGAGAAAGGTTTATCAGTTGCTTTGAAAGACAATCGCTTGAAGTTGTATGATTATGATCAGAAGTTGACTTTGCAATCTAAACTAGGAAGCAACAGAACATTCAAGGTGAATGTGGAAACAACTGAAACTAAATGTCTTATCACATATTAAAGATGATAGTGAGTTGTGGCATAAAAAATTAGGGAATCTGAACTTCGGAAGCTTATGGCATATAAGTTCTAAGAAGCTGGTATATGGCATTCCTAAGAATGTAAAGCCTGAGAAATCATGTGAGATATGCATGAAAGGAAAGCAACCTATATTTCCATTTGCATCAGAAGTGGCCCTAAGAGAAAAACATGCTTTGGAAGTAGTGCATTCTCATGTATGTGGACTATTTTAAGTACCTTCACTTGGAGGAAACAAGTACTTTGTGCCTTTTGTGGATGAGTTCACAAGGATTACATGGATAATACTCATCAAGTTTAAGCATGAGGTGTTTGCTGAGTATCATAAGTTCAAGGTGAAAGCTGAAAAGCAAATGGTCAGAAGCTAAAATTCTCAGAACTGATGGTGAAGGCGAATACAACTCTACAGAGTTTAGAATGTTATGTTAGGAGAATGGAATTAAGCATGAGGTTAATGCTCCATACACCCCTCAGCACAATGGTCTTACTAAAAGAAGAAACGTAACTTTGTTTGATATGACAAAGAGCATGTTGAAGGAGAAGAATCTTCCTCACGCCTTATTGGGAGAAGTTGTTGCCAGTGCAAAATATGTGCTCAATAGATGTCCAACCAAGAAGCTTAAGGGAGTAGTTCCTATTCACAAGTGGACTGAAGACAAGAAAAGTATGATCCACCTGAAGGTGTTTGGTTCTGTTTGTTATAAACATGTTCCAGATGCTAAGAGAAGAGGTTTGGATGACAGAAGAAGAGTTATGTTTCTTGTAGGGTACCACAATACAAGTGCTTATAAGCTCTATTGTCCTATCACTAACAAAGCTAAATTCTGCAAAGATGTCATTGTAAAAGAATCATAAGCATGAGATTGGAACAAGTCTCAATCCAACTTTGATGCAGTGTTTAACACTTGAGTTAGCATTTGAATACATGACAGGTTTTGAAGGAGAAACTTGCTCTGAAGAAGATTCTTCCTCTGAAATTGAGTCTGAAGATGAGTCAGAGTGCGAAGATGACTCTGATGCTGAAGATGAGCCTAAGGGCGAATCTAACTTTGAAGATGAATCTGATTTTGATCCAGATTCTAATGATAATAAAGACTCTAGTGGTAATCATTCCTCTGAAGGTGGTTCAACCTCTGAAGATAGTTCAACATATGATATTGTTCTAGTATCTGAAGAAAATTGTGAACAAGTTCATAGACTACAAAGAATCAGACAAATGCCAAGAAGATTTACAAAGTTTGACATGTTGCAAGATACTGAGATAAAACCTGAAAGGGAATTCATTCAATGTGCCATGTTGGTAAACTCTAAACTGGTAAGTATTGAAGAATCTCTCAAGAAGAAAGTGTGGTTGAAGGTCATTAAAGAAGAACTTAAGGCTATAGAAATAAACAAGACTTGGGAGTTAACTTAGCTTCCAAAGAACAAGAAAGCCATCAATGTGAGATGGGTTTACAAGTGGAAATTGAAGACAGATGAATCAATTGGAAAACACAAAGCAATGTCAGTAGCTAGAGAATTTGTACAGAAATCTGGTTTAAACTACTTTGAAGTGTTTGCAGTTGTAGCTAGACATGAAACAATTAGGATGGTGATTGATATAGTTGCTAATAGAAATTGGCCTCTGATCCATTTAGATGAGAAATTTACATTTCTCAATGGTCCCTTACAAGAATAATTTTATGTATCACAACCTCTTGAATTTTTGAAAAAGAATTAGGAAGGGATGGTGTACAAGTTGCATAAAGCCTTGTATAGATTGGAAAAGCTTCTAAAGCTTGGAATATGAAAATTGATTCATTTTTCAAGCTTCAAGGATTCAGGAAATGTGAGATGGAAAATGGTGTTTATGTTCAACGTACATCTGATAGAAATATGATTCAGGTGTGTCTCTATGTTGATGACATATTGCTAACAAGGAGTTGTTCGAAAGAGATAACTAAGTTCAAGAAGGTGCTAATGAAACAGTTTGAGATGAATGATCTAGGAAATATGACATATTTATTAGGGGTGGAGATTTTATACTTTGATAAGGGTATAATTTAAGCTAAAAAATTGCAAGTCTGCAATCACACCTGCTGAAACAAATCACAAGTTAGATTATGATGTTGAGGATGATGATGTAGATGCTACAACTTTTAAACAGATGATATGCTCATTAAGATATCTCTATAATACCATACTTGATATTTGTTATGCACTTGAAATGGTGAGTAGGTTTATGAATAAACCAAAGTGGTCACATTACCAAGCTGTTGTCAGGATACTGAGGCACATTAAGGGTACTCTGAAGTATGGAATTTATTCCCCTCTGATTCTAAATATGATTCAGAGCTGATGTGCTATTCAGACTCTGATTGGTATGGAGACAGAGTTGATAGAAGAAGTATTTCTTAATATTTCTTTAAGTATATGCGAGGTCCCATTTCTTGGTGCTTCAAGAAGCAACTAGTGTAACACCCCACTCTACCCTATACTCGTATTATAGGAATATTAAAGAAAATACATCAGAGTTTTCAAAACATGTAGGATGTCACATAGACATTTTTCACATTCAATGAAGTATCAAGTCACTTCATGCTTTCCACAATATTTCAACAAGGTCATTCAATAAAATAGCGGAATAAAATCAATGTTTAAACATAATCCCACAACCGGTGGTTATACATTATTACTCCAACCGATAAAAGATACGTAATAATTAATCAAGAAAATAAGAAAAATATAACGTAATCTCGTCATCCCATGTTACGTATCAGAGCGACTTCTAGGACTATATCAAATAGCAACACACTCCAAACACTACTCAGGTACCTGGCCATCTGCACTCCCCAAGGAGCACATACGTAACAAACAAAAAATGAGTGAGAACTACATTCAATAAATAAGCGGTGAAATACACATGCTAAGGAGTAGTTACACACCATACATACAATCATACACATGCAACGCACATACACGTGCCCTCTCAATCACTCGTCATTAATAACCCATAATCAAATACAACTATGTAATGTGACTCACTGACTCGACACAATGCATGTGGTACCAACACAAATACATATGGTTCACCCTAGAACCCGATTCCCGTTGGAATCCGGATAAGTCGTATACGTTCCTCTGAACTACAACTTATCTCCACTTCCACATGAAGTCCGGATGAACTAGGCACCTATCATGGATTCCCACCTAGTCATCTTCACAAGACACATGACATAAAATGCATGACAACGCCATTATGAAAATATAATAATAATTTCAAGCATAATTCACGATCATCAATGATCCACACGAGCCATCCGCTCACCGTAATCCTCTCGGGAATTACCATCATCACACCAGATCGTCCATACTGGATGGTCCTGGCTCACACATATCAATCACACCCCTAAGGGAAAAAACGTAATTTTCCACATTCTCTCTAATTAAATTCATTAGTAATCTTCCTTAGGTTCATTCTAGTCATATTAATCCTACCGATTAAACGAAATTGCATTCCAAGCGAAATCTGGGCAGAAATCGCGAAATGGGAAAAAGTCATCCCAGGCCTGCCCATACGCGTATTGCCTTGCCTGTTATACGTAATGCCCTGCGGTCAGGCCCACCATATGTGTATTTCCCTATCTGTTATGCGTAATGCCCTGGTGTCAGGCCCACCATACGCGTATTGCCCTACCTGTTACGCGTAATGCCCTGTCCCATACGCGTATCATACGCAAATGACCAGAACTGCTGTCAAAATTCAGATTTCCTCCCTTTTTCCACGAATTTTCACTCGAGATTCACCATTCCACCTTCCTATTCATCCTAAGGCTCAGTTTCAGATCAATTCCCTTATTCCTATCCTCTATTCTACCAAGATTCTACTTATTAGATTCAGTTTCAGCTACAGTTAAACTCTTAGTATTCAGATCTGTTATCTATCAGAATTTTATTACCGCATCAATGGATTTTTACACGAATGTCATGACAGTTCCAAATTCATACACATGGGTATCAAATAGTAAACATTCAACAGTAACAGTAATTTCAAGGAATTTATCAGGTTACGAAAATTAGATCAAGAAACCAAAAACAGACATAAATCCTATGAGAGAAAGGACCTCTCACTATCCTCTCATGTTAATTCACCCATATTGAAATTCATTCTCCCCCCTTATCTTAGATTGAAGCTTTCTCTTGGTAACAATGAAGAATTTCTTGGTTCCTCTGCCCTATCTCTCTTTTCCCAGTCTCTTCCTTTTTCACGATTAGTAACTGATTCCCCACTAATCCACTTCTAATCCCCTTTAATGAGATTTTTAGGTTTATTATTCCAATTAATAATAATAATAATAATAATAATAATAATAATAATAATAATAATAATAATAATAATAATTATTATTATTATTATTATTATTATTATTATTATAATAATCATAATAATAACAACCACTACCATCTCATTAATATTATTATTAATAGCATAAAATAATAATACCAAGGAGCATAATATTCTTATTATTATCATTAATCATTAATATTATTTATTATAGGTCCATTTTACCCCAACTAAGGTCAACTCTCACCCCCGCCCCTAACATCATACCCTTATTAAGGACATCACAACCAATACACGCACAACAAAGTATAAAATGACTAAATAATTTAAATGGGGCGTTACAACTAATGGTTGCATTATCGACCTATAAAGTTGAGTACATTGTAGGTGTTTCAACTACTTGTCAAGTTATTTGGATTCTGAACTTGCTGTGGGATCTCAAGATCAAGGTGAGAAAGCCTGTGAAGTTCTTGATTGACAACAAAATAGCTATAAGTCTTGCCAAGATTCCAATGCTGCTTGGAAAGAGAAAGCATATTGACACGAAGTTCCATTTTTTGAGTAATCAGGTTCATAATAGAATGCTTGAAGTTGTGCACTATAACACTCAGAAATTGCTGACAGATGTACTGACTAAAGCTATCAAGACTAAACACTTTATCCATTTGAGGAATGGAATTGGTGTTGTTGATATTGATTAGTTGAATATGAATTAAGGGACGGTGTTAGATATAATTCAGATTCAATTACATTTAAGTTTAATTTAGCTTGCATTTGAATTTATGCACCAATAGCAATTTTATGAAATACTAAAATCAAGAAGCAATAATACATTAAAATGATATTAACGATTGAAACCACTTTAAAAAAAATTACTAGGATGGAGAAACATGTCCGACCCGACTCTGTTTTGTTCGTATTTTTTTATTGGGACAAGTTAAGATTTTATGTCCACGTCTTCAAATATGCTCGTCTCGCTCCATTATGGTTTTTGTGAGATTTTGTAGAGACAAACTTAAAAACAATTTTAGTAATGTTAGTCTTTAAGAGTGCAATGGCCGCCCCGCTCCGCCTTGATTTTTTTAGGGTGGACCTAGGTTTTATACTTGCACCCTCGACTATGTCCGACATGCTCCGTCTCTATTATTTTACGGATTTTTATAGGACGGTTCTAAATGGAGTGGACGTGCTCGTTCAACACCCCTAATTTTTACCTCATACACACCTGGTAGTTGAGATCCATTAAAAAATGTTTGACATCTTTTTAAAAAAACTTGATAAACACTTATTAGAAATTATATCCTAATCCTTGTCAAAGAGATGATATTTGTCATTTAGAAGAAGCCAACATCAAATAAGAACTTCTAGTGGCTCATTTTTGGGTTTAGGGACAATGGAATTATATGAGGGATATGTAATAGGATTTTTCCTTTAATAATCATGGAAACAATGGACAACTATGATTTCCCGCAAATTCTCGTCGATTGACAAGAGTTTGTGTGACATCGTGTATGCGGAGTTGTTCGCCAACTTGAGCTTGAGAAAAGAAAGTTTGAAATCATAATACTTGAGGAAATATCTACAAGGTCCCAACAGTTCATTAATCCTCCCTTGGGACTTCTTGAAACTATTGGTAACATTTGGAGAAGAAAATGTGTAATGGTTCGTAAACATTCAATTCCTGGTTGTTCCGTGCAAATGTATTTACAATTGAATTTTAAGAAGGCCTGCCCTAGCAGCCATGAGAGCAGTACCATCCACCGTCCATCTTAAAATGAAATACTACATTACTCGAGAGAAAGATGTGATATTGTACACAGACTTAGAGGGAGTCACGCGCAGTTACAAAGATATACACCTCGTTGTCAAATGTTGTACTAGTTACAAAAGCAATTTGTAAATGGCATATGCATGTGTTGATTATATAGCTTGTCCTAAAGACATATATTTGCCAAATATAGACAAGCTAGTAGATAACTAGGGCGACTAGAAACTTATACTAACATTAAATAAGCTATCATCTACATTGAGAAATGGTCTTCCATCACACCTTTCAAAGGCCTATCTAATTAAAATAATAGCATGATATAACTCGATAATAAGAGGAAAACTATAAATTAGCGGGTTTCCATATTTTCTGTAAATGTTTAGAGCATAAAGAAGCCACATACACCTTTGTTGGAGTCCATAAGGGTATATCCAAACAACATTTGGGATGACAGACCCTGACCAAGAACGTCCTCAGAGCATGCTATTACTGGCCACCATAGTCCAGGACACGATAAAATATGTGAAAATATGTGAAAGATGCAAGAAGCACATAGACATTTACATATCCCATCCCGCAAAGGTCATCACTATGATAGTTCTATGGCCTTTCTTCTAATAGGGCATGTGCATATTGTGACCTTTCCCATTGGCCCTAGGGTAGCTAAAATTCCTGATAAATGGTTGTTGACTACTTCACAAAGTAGATTGAGGTTGACACCTTAGAGAAAATCATGACCATTAATATTTAGAAGTTCTTCTAGAAAGATATTTTAGTCTTGTACAAGATTTTGTAATTAGTAATCACAGATAATAGAACTCAATTCATATACAAGAACTTGAGAAAGATCTTCCAAGATTCAGGGACCAAGCACCATTTTACATCAGTAGAGAAATCTAAAATCAATGGGCAGGCAGAAGCCTCCAACATAGTCTTATTGAGATGGATGAGAAGAAGGTTAGAAAGATCTAAGGGAAATTGGGTATAAGAGCTTCTTCCTCACATCATGTGGGAATACCATATCACAATCTATTTCACCATCAGAGAAACACCTTTCAAACTCACATATGGTATTGAGGTTGTCATCCCCATGGAGGTTGGAGAGGTTAGCTAGAGAACAACACATCACCTCTACGACGAGGAAAACTCAAAAGCAATCCATGAAGATGTTTTGTCGCCCACACCGATGTTAAAGTTAAGAAAGCTAGGACATCTAAATACAACAAGAAGATAAAACCTAAGGAATTCTACCCCAAAGATCTTGTCCTTAACAAAGCAAACATCATCCAAATGAATTTTATTGAGGGAAAATGAAACCAAACTGGTAAGGATTCTGATCTGACCTAATCAGAAGGGGATCACTAGCTGGCCACACTCTGTTGAACTGCTGCCTGTTCACCGGTGATGAGGAGGAGGAGAGGGTGTACCTGCAAGGCACTCCGATGCCAAAGTGAGTATATGGGCAGAGTGATCACAAGCACAGAAAAAAGGGTAAGAAGTGAATTACCTGACCCTCTTGTGGAAGAGGGTATTTATAGAGAGACCCTAGCGCTGGGCCAACGGTCACTTGCGTTGGGCTGGATTGCCAGGCCCAACCCAGGTGACTGCTAGGGATTGCATGGCATAGTGAAGACCAGGACGTGGTCTTCGCCCTAGTCCAACTGTCCCGTGATCTCCGGAAAGTGGGTTTGACCTGCTCTTTCGGAGGTGGGCAGTTGGCTGGTGACGTGTCCCCGCGGAGGGGAGCACGTGGAGAACGTGTGAAGGACACGTTGTCCTGCCCGACAGGGAACGGGTTCTGCCCGCCGAGGGCAGGTCCTGCCCGCGGAGAGGCGGTGTTTGGTCGAAAGGGGAGTCTCCTGTTCGACTTAGTTGGGGCGGGTCCTGCCCGCGGGGGATATTTCCTGCTCGTCGGGGACCCTATGCCCGACGCTGTGGCCCAAGCTGGACTGGGCTTGGCGGAATATTATTGGGCTGGGCTCGCGTGGCCAGGCCGGGGCCCAGGCCAGAACAGGAGCCCCCCAAGTCGTTGCTCTGAGGAGGGGAGCGAGGACTTTATGGCGTTGCTCCGGGGAAGGGGATTGGCCCGAGGAAAAGACCCTCTAGCCCGTGTCCCGCGGGGGCGCGAGCACGTGCGTCCTTCCACGTCGTGGGTTGCCGGGTTTTGAGGACACGTGTTGGCGAGGAAATGTGAAGGGACGCGGCCGCCAGCCTTTGCCACGTGTCGCGTGCTGGGTGGCTGCTAGGGCGGCTACCCTTGGGTACTTGAGTGCCTAGTGAAGCTTCGAGTCCCGTGCTGGGGTATAAGTAAGCGAGCCCCCGCTCATTCTTCACTTTTCGCCCTCTTGCTCTCAAATTTTCTGCTTTGTTGTCCTGCCGCTGTCTGATTTCTCTGCAGTCGCAGCCGCCACGTATTCCGCGCAGGTCGTATCGCAGTAAGTTTTCTTTCTACTTTCTTTCCTTTCCTTGTTTGTTTTAGGACTGTGGTCAGGGTAGTTTGAATGCCCCGAGGAGGGGCGAAGATCTCCGCTGTTGTAGGGGGTTTTCTAGGGTTTTTATCGTGAGCGTCCCAAGGAGAGATGCTACTTCTGATGAATATACCGGGGAAGGACGCTTGTTCCGATGAATGTCCCGGGGAAGGACGCTTGTTCCGATGAACGCCCCGGGGAGAGATTCTTATTCCGATGATCGTCCCGGGGAGCGACGTCTATTCCGATGGACGCCCCCGGGGAGAGTTTGTAGGTTAGGCTACGCTGGTTCCCCGGGGAGGTGGTAGGTTTCGGGTAGATCCACCGGGGACGATGCTCGGTGTGTCCTCGTCGCCCTTTCACTTGACTTGCGGTGGAAGGGTGAATTTGATCTTTGCCATCGAATTCACCGTTACCTTCTGCTTTTCAGGTGTTAATGACTATGTTTGTCCTGGGTACAATGGTCGAGGATAGTGAATCGGACGTCCCACATTTTGATGAGCGGGCCGTTCCGCTCGAGGACTGGGTGGCCGAGGAGCCTCTGACCCGTCAGGGGTCTATGCTACCGTGGAGGACCGACGGGAAGGAGACCCCCAAAACTGGCAAGTCTATCGTCCCTGACCAGGCCATCGAATCTGCTCGAAATATGGACGGATGCGCTTCCCGATGTATGAGTTCTACTTCAAAGAGGCCAGGCTCAGGTCGCCATTCTTGAAATTCCACCTGGGCCTCTTCGACTGGCTGAGGTTGGCCCCGTCGCAGTTTCATCCAAATGCCCTGGCTTTTATTCGGGCCTTCGAGGTCGTATGCCACTATCTCCAGGTCGGCGTCACGTTGCCGTTGTTCTTTCGTATCTTCCATCTGCAACGGCAGACGGTGAATGATCGACATGGCTGGGTGTCGTTCAAGCAACCGGACAAGCTTTTTAGGACGTATATGGATTCTGTCCGGGACTTCAAAGGTCGTTTCTTCGTGGTTAGCCCGATCACACATGAAGGGGTTCGCTCTTTATATTCGGAGGGGGAGCGGATCGTGGATGGTCGTCGCGAGCCCGTCATGCTGCCACGGGTGCACGTGGAGTGGTCTCTGGAGCACTTTTCTCGGGGAATAGGTCGGTACATCGTGCGTGCGGGGTCGCTCGACGAGGAGGATATGTCCAGCTATCTGAAGATAGTTTCGTTCGTGCGCAACTTGCCGCCGTCGAAGCTGGTGACCCCCGACGGCCGGTACATCCTCGATAGCCAGGGGAATGTTCGTGAGATGCCGAGGTTGATTAATACAAAGGCCCTGCTCGAGTGTCCCTCGGAGGAGGATGCCCTGCGCTATCTAGGTGGTGTACGCCTTGCCTTTTCTCGATCTGATACTCTTTATCTTTTATTGACCAGTTTTCTTTGTTTTGCAGGGAACATGTCTTCCGTCGAGGAGCGGGTTAAAAAGTTGCGTGCCTCAAGGGTTGTTTTTCCTCCGAAGACGCGGGTCGCCCAGCTGGCCAGGCGGTCTTCCGTAGATCAGGATGGACGAGGGTCGTCGTCTTCTCCATCTAGCAGCCAGTCGCCCACTTCGCAAAGGGCCCCGAAGAGACCCAGAGTCCAGGAGGTGGCCGCCGTGGTTGACTTATCGGCGGATTCTTCCGAGGAGGGTTACGTCATTGCTCCCTGTCACCAGCACCCCGGCTATTTTCATGGGGCTAGGTCGCCCAGCATTCCTGCCGGGGAGGTGAAGGCGGTTTTAAGCGCGGACCGGGCTGCGCGGAGGCAGGTTCTGACCAAGGATTTGGCCGCGCTGATGAGGACCTTTACCACAGCGATGGTCTTGAGTGAAGAAAGCTGCTTGGCCGTCGAGCTGTCCAAGCTACAGGGGGACCTTGCTTTCATGCAGTCCCATCTGAACAAGGCTGTCGAGGACTTAGAGGTGAGCCGGGGAAAGGTGATTCAGCTAACCGAGGACCTGGAGAAAAGTAACGGAGAGGTCGCTCGTGAGCGAAAGAGGGGGGACAGTGCTGAGGAGAAGCTGAAGGCCGCTGAGGAGGAACTGCGGTCATCGAAGGCTCGTGTGGAGGAACTTGGGGGAGATCTTCGTCCTGCTGATGATGAGACCGAGGATGACAGGCTGCTGGTTACCCGAGTTGACTTGCTCACTAGGATACGGGTACTGGAAGGTGATTGTCTGGATGCTTTTGCCGCGGGCTTGAGTGGTGCGGTCGCGCAGCTTAGGGTGGTGAACTCCGACGTCGCCTTCGTCGAGGATGGAATCGGGCCCTTCCACGAGATAATCGATGGTCAGGTGGTCGACCCAAGCGCTGAGGGTACCGGCCCCGTCGTCCCTTTCGTCGAGCCTGAAGCGGTGGACGAGGAAGGAGCATAGGTTAGTTCCGGGTCTGCATGCCCGCGTATCCCGACCGGCGTGCCAATACTTTGTGTTTTGTTGTTTTCTCCGTCGGGCCTGCGCGCCCTTATTTGTGATGTAATATTGACTACTGGGCTGGTGCCCGCCTTTGAGTAATATATTTTTGAGAATTGTCTAAGTGTGCGCCTCGTTTTTGCATGTTGCTATGCTCGTTTTATTTCTGCACTTTTATATGCTCGAAATATATGTTTGTATGTTTGAAATGCATGTTTAGTATGCTTTTGGGCCTGTCTGGGGTGGTAGCTCGACGACAATTGTTTCCGGAGGTGTGGGGAACTGGCTGGTTGGCCAGCTTTGCTGCCTGACCGTTTCGGGGGTAGTTCTCCCTGCGGTGTGGATGCCCCATCGCGAGCTGGGTGTCCTGCCTGTACTGGTACGACAGTGAGGAGTCTCGATTGAGGTGTTCCCCGCCGAGCAAGACCTTCTGCCCGCGCACACAAAGGCAGGGCTTGCTTTTTCATTGGTCTTTAGAAGACGCGAGGATGTGCGGTGGTACCATGTCGCCCCCCTAGTGGTCGCGACACTTGGTCGTCGCGGGCAGTTTTTAACTGTAGTACCGCTTCAGCTTCTCGGTGTTCCATGGTCGAGCTAGTTGTTCCCCGTGTAGGTTTTCGAGGTAGTAGGCCCCGTGCTCCATCTTGTCGCGGACACGGTAGGGACCTTCCCAATTCGCGGCTAGTTTACCCTCGTAGGAGTCCTTTTGGTTTCTTCGCAGGACTAAATCGCCGATTTGGAACTCGCGTTTCAGGACTCTGTTGTCATGGCGGAGTGCTACCTGTTGTTTCAATCGGGCTTCTCGAAGAGCTGCTCCCGGTTGAATCTCCTCGACTAGGTCGAGCTCCTCTCGTAGGGCGTTGTCGTTGTCTTGGGCCTCGAGGGGAGCTTCAGTTTGTCTGGATGGCTCTCGTATCTCGACCGGGATCACCGCCTCGGTTCCGTACGTGAGGCGGAATGGTGTTTCCCCCGTGGTTGAGTGAGGCGTAGTCCGGTATGCCCATAGGGCGCTGTGGAGTTCCTCGACCCATGCTCTCTTGGCGTTGCCGAGTCTTCGTTTTAGCCCTCTGAGTATTACCCTGTTCGCAGATTCGGCTTGGCCGTTTGTCTGAGGATGTTCGACCAAGGTGAAGTGGTGCTTGGTCCCGAGTTTGATGACGAAGTCCCGGAAGTTTTTATCAGTGAACTGTGTGTCGTTGTCGGTGACGATGGCGAGCGGGACTCCGAACCTTGCAAGGATATTTCGTTTGTAAAATTAGAGTATGTTGTGGGCCGTGATTTTGGCTAGGGCTTCGGCCTCGATCCATTTGGTGAAGTAGTCGACGCCCACGATGAGGTATTTGTTCTGGTACGAACCTAGGGTGAAGGGGCCGAGGATATCCATCCCCCACCAGACGAACGACCACGGGGAGGAGAGGGATTTAAGTTCGGTCGATGGGGAGAGGTGCATGTCCCCGTGCCTTTGGCATCTGTCGTATCTCTTTACGTGCTCCTTCGCGTCTGTTTGCATCGAAGGCCAATAGTATCCTGCTCGTAAGGCCTTTCTCGCCAGGGATCGTCCCCCGAGGTGCTGCGTGTTGATGCCTTCGTAGATTTCCTCCAGGACGTCTGCAGCTTGGGAGGCGTCTATGCATTTGAGGAGTGGGATTGCGAAGCCCCTGCGATACAGTTTTCCTTCGAGGAGGACGTATGAGAAGGAGCGTCGTTTGATCGTGCTGGCCTCTTTGGGGTTAGTTGGGAGGCGGCCCGCGCTGAGGTAGGCGTGTAGGGGGGGTCATCCAACAGTTAGTATCTCCTATGGCATTAACGTCGAGCGAGACGTTGGCCGTTTTAGTGCTCAGGTGTGATAGGACTTCTTGGATGACTGACTTGTGTCCGCCTCTCTTTTTGGTGCTCGCTAGTTTTGAGAGAATGTCAGCCCGGGTGTTCTGCTCGCGTGGGACGTGTTGAACTTCCGCGGAGTCGAAACTTTGCATGTTTCGGTAATGAGTGCCAAGTATTCAGCAAGGTTATCGTTTTTCGCCTGATATTCTCCCCGTACTTAGGAGGCGACCAGCTGGGAATCTGTGTAGATTTTAATCTCTTTGGCACCGAGATCTGATGCCAGGCAAAGTCCGGCCAAGAATGCCTCGTACTCGACTTGGTTGTTTGTCGTCGAGAAGGCTAGTTTCAGGGAGACCTCTATGATGGTTCCTTCTTCGTTGTCGAGGATGATGCCTGCTCCGCTGCCCGTGGAGTTTGAGGAGTCGTCGACGAAGATAGTCCATTTCTGGCTCCCCGTGGTGGGGTCTGGCGAGGAGGTCATCTCAGTGACAAAATCGGCCAGGGCTTGGGCCTTGAGGGCTTTCCTTCCTTCGTAGATGATGTCGAACTCAGATAGTTCTAACAACCATTTTAACATGCGTCCAGCCATGTTTGGTCGGCCGAGGAGATATCGGACGGGCTGGTCGGTTCGGAGCACGATGGTGTGCGCTAAGAAGTAATGTCGGAGACGTCGTGCAGCGGTGATGAGGGCTAAGGCGAATGTTTCGATCAGTTGGTATCGGACTTCGGGACCGTGGAGGGCTTTGCTCGTGAAGTAGATTGGCTTTTTCCCTTCTTGGGTTTCCCTGATCAGGATGGCGCTGACGGCCTCGTTAGCCACGGCCAGGTATAGGTATAGGGTTTCTCCCGTTACGGGTCGTGTCAGCATCGGTGGTTCAGACATGACGCGTTTGAGGTGGCAGAGGGCTTGCTCGCATTCCTCTGTCCATTCGAACGTGGTCTCCTTTCTGAGCAGTTTGAAGAAAGGGAGGGAGTGCTGTGCAGATTTGGCGATGAACCGGGAAAGTGAGGCGAGCACGCCATTGAGGGATTGTATTGACTTCTTCAAGGTGGGTGTGGTGATTTCCGAAAATGTGTGGCACTTGTCCGAATTTGCTTCGATCCCACGCTCGGTCAGGTAGTAGCCGAGGAATTTTCCTGCACGGACACCGAAGGTGCATTTCTCCGGGTTGAAGCGCATTCGGCAGTTCCTCGCTGTGTCGAAGACCTTTCTGAGATGGGCCGTGTGGTCGAATTCCGTATAGGATTTGAAAATCATGTCGTCCATGTACACCTCGAGCGTGTCGCCGATTTCTCCCCGGAAGACTTTGTTCATCATCCGTTGATACGCGACTCCGGCGTTCTTTAGGTCGAAGGGCATTACGTTGTAGTAATAGTTGTCTGACGCCGTCATGAAGGTTGTGCTCTGTTTGTCGCGCTTGGCCATCGGATCTGGTTGTATCCCAAGTACGCGTCTATAAAAGATAAGAGTTTGAAGCTCGCCGAGTTGTCGACGAGCTTGCCGATGTTAGGGAGGGGGTAGGCGTCCTTAGGACATGCCCGGTTGAGATCGGTGTAGTCAACACACCTGCGCCATTTTCCATTATTCTTTTTAACAAGTACAACATTGGACAGCCAGGTTGAATACCGGGCTTCCGAAATAAAATTTGCCTCTAGGAGGTCTTTTACAGCTTTTTCAGCCGCCGCCGACTTTCCGGGGGACTGTCTATGCCTACTGTAACACCCCACTTCCCGTATTAAATAAAATATAAATATTATAATAATAATCAGAGTTTTCACCAAAAAGTGGGATATCACATCTCCAAATTTTATAAAAATACTTTATTCATTCTTTTCAAAATAATACAACGGAATTTGTTTCATAAAGTAAAATACATCAAAACATGATACGTCACAGGATTTCAACACGTTTGACATAAAACAATTACAACACCCATATCCCGTGTTACGTATCAGAGCATCCTAGACTCGACGGTCACACCAATATCCAAGCTAGCTAAACACCTGGATTATCTGTACTTCCGAAGAAGCACAGACCACAACAACAACAAAGGGGTGAGAAATAATGATCAGAATATAATGGTATTGTAATACATGTAAATAAGGTAGTAAAACACACCAACACACCAATATTCACCCCTAACAACTCCATATGACGAACCTACTGTTCAAATTACAATATAACATATGATAATGCAAATATGCAACTCAACACCATGCATGCGGTACCGACTCATTGGTTCATTCAATCGAACCCACCATTCTCCACAACAGAGTACGGGTGAATCACTTACGCTCCATCCGAGACATGATTCAACCCCACCATTCTCCACAAAGGAGTACGGGTGAATCACTTATGCTCCATCCGAGACATGATTCAACCCCACCATTCTCCACAAAGGAGTACGGACAGATCACTTACGCTCCATCCGAGACATGATCCATCCCACCAAGACACCATGATATGCACACACCAATGCATAACTATTATGTTCAGGCACACTAAGTGCACACGATCCACCTGATCGTAACATTATACATCACATATATATGCATAGATATAACATGCACCAACACCATATAAATCAATCAGTTAGTAAACAAGCTCATATTCTATCACCAAGATACAAACACATCCCACTACTCGGGGATACACGATACTATTGATTACTACATACATATACATCAACTAATTGTCCACCAGTCATTATTACGGGAAACATGTACTATCACCGAGTACACAAGTTAATTCCCACAGTCATCATTCATACATGGCATTAAGGCCAAAGGAATCACACAAGTCCAGAGCTCAAGGCCAAAATATCACAACACTCACATTCTGGTTCTGCTACGTTCGCTGACATTCGCCAGGCGAAGCCCCGTAGCGAACCTTCGCTAGCATTCGCCAGGCGAACCTGCTGGCGAAGCCCCCTTTCCACTATCATGCACTCGCCAGGCGAACCTTCATTCGTCAGGCGAACCTTCGCTGGCCACACTTGCCAGGCGAAGTTCCTACCCTTTAGGTCTGGGACTTAATTCTGAATTATTCGCTGCCACTCGCCTCAGCTCGCCAGGCGAACACTCGCCTCCACTCGCCAGGCGAAGCTTCGCCAACACTCGCCAGGCGAAGCCCAGCGAATGCTGCGATTTACCAATTTCTCTGACAGTTCTGCAGATTGCTATCTAGGCCAAGTAACTCTAATCTCCTATCCCAATTCACACCTTAACATCAGTACCAACATTACACGTAATTCAGCCTAAATGATCCCTAATCCCAATCCCAAAATCATCACCTAGACACTTTATCGATACATCAAAAAGCCATACAGAACTTTCCCTAAAAACCGTAAAACAACCTATATGCCAAATTTACCAAAAACAACAATTCATTAACAATCAACACCAAACTATCACGATAAATCAACAATCACAACATTTCGATATAGGAAATCATATATCGATCAATTTCCTACGGGGTTAAGGAATCCCCAACTACCCTATACATGTATAAACCGTTCCCAATCAAGTTTCTCCCCCCTTACCTTGTTAATCGGTTGATCGATGAAAGAACCCTCCAAGGTTTGGCCAATTCTGATTTTCCCCTGTTCCTTCGTTCTTCGCTCCCTTTTCCGTTCTTCTCACTTCTCTCTTTTCTATCGTTCTTTTTCCACTTTCTCTAACTTCTCACAATGTATCGTAAAACTACTAACCCCTCACATTCTCTATTTTAATTCTCTAATCCCAATAATAATAATAATTTAATTATAATAATAATAATAACTTAATAAAATAATAATAATAATAATAATATTATTATCTCACCAAAATAATAATAATATTAATAACAATAGTAACTATAATAAATATAATAATAATAATAATATTCCCACCAATATTAATATTATACACTATATTATTATATTCATCAAAACACCACCAATAATCCTCCCACATTAGGGACACCCACCAAACATCACCAAACACACCCCCACCAAAGGGCACACCAACACATAATATTTAAAATAATAATAAAATGACTAAATAATTAAAATGGGTGTTACAACTCTCCCCCACTTTAATTATTTTCGTCCTCGAAAATTACCTGATGGAACACTTTCGGATACGCTTCCCGCGTCCTTCATTCCAATTTCCAGGTCACACTGCCTTCTGCAGCACCTCCCCAAGCCACTTTCACCAAAGATATCTCCTTCTCTCGGAGTTGTTTCTCATCCGTCAAACAAACTAGCAATGCCTCAACAATCAAATTATTTTTCACTTGTACACCATCCACCCGCTTCAATGTACTTCCTCAACGAAGACACATGAAACATATCATGCCAATTCACAGCGACAACGGAAAACAGTCTAACATGTTACTCCTCCCATGCCTCCGCTGCGCCACTCTAATACGAACCACAGAACACGGTGCGAACTTCTGAGAATTTGAAGCTCGACCAACATCAGTCACTGGCGTGACTCTCCAAACACATCTTTCCTTGGATCCTCTTGATCTTTTCAGCCATCTCAACATGATTTTCAGGTCTGAGCACAACACTCTCACTCGACCCATTCCAACACAGTAGAGTCCTACACTCCCTATTTCACCAAGCCACATATAGTGCCATTCCGACACTAGGATGGTAACCGTTATTGTAGGTAACTCAATCAACGGTAATTAATCATCCCACGATCCACCTTGATCCAACACCCAAGCTTTCACCAATTCTCTACAGACTCAATAGTCCTCTCTGACTGACCATCAGTTTGCGGATGGTAAGTCGAACTCAACTTCAACTTAGTACCCGAAGCTTCCTGTAAGCCCCTCCAAAATCTCAATATAAACCTCAAATTCCCATCTGACACAATATTCGTCAGTATCTCATCTAACTTCACCACTTACCCAATATGCATCTAATATATCCTCAATGTAGAATAGTTAATCCACTAACAATAATCCAAATTAAAATTATATCTTCCCAATTCTTTGAAAATCTCAACACCAACTCCACGAGAATACTACCCGATTCCCACTCTGGAATATTCACGGCTGCATCAGACTCAACAATCTCTGATGTTCACTCTTCGAATTTCGGCAATTCTAACCAGCATATTCAACCTCAACCACTTCTCTCCTTATCTATGGTCATCAAAACAATCTACTCAAATTCGGTTACTTCTTCCTAGCACTGGGATGGATACTCCATCTACCCCAATGTATTTCTTCACGAGTACTTCTACTCCCCTCAACAACATTTGGTACACATACTCTATCATAACATCTCGTGGTATTATTTCCACAAACCCGACAATCCACTCTTCGACTCTAATTTATCAATTTCGACTAATTCACTACTCAACCCAGATTTTTGACTTTCTCGATTCTTCTCAAGGATATCACTAGTCAGATCTTAATAATAAAAGCTTAACTCCGTAAGAAGTATCCTTACTCACCAAAACGCATATTATGAAATTTCTCAATCAGTTCTACCTCTTTTCACCATCATCTTCGGTAAACACAAACATTTCCAACTCACCGCATCATCTACCACATCCACTTTACCCCAAAGGGTAATTCAACTCAAAGCCATAATCTTTCAGAAGTCCCAATTATTTCCTCTGCCTTGTATCCCACTCTTTCGAATGCAACAAATACTTTAAGCTCTCGAGAATAACAAATATCTCAAATCTCAACTAAACAATTGTAGCCTCCAAGCTCCGGCACAAACTCAACAACATTCGACTCTCCATCACTTGCAGATAACTCCTCTTATGTACTTTAAGTTGCCTTAAAGCATAACTACAACTTCCCGATGTTGCACTCAACATACCTCCTAATCTTATCAATAAAGCATCACAAAATACAACAATAGTCCGGTCAGATTCGGCAAAAGTCCACACACGAGCTGTTGACAGCTCTCCCAAAACTCTCCGAAACTTTCTTCACAGTGGCATATATTGCTTCTTCTCCAATACTGATAAATCAAGTTCCTAATGCTCAACATGATCCCCTATACTAATCCAATATATCCAAACATCCTTGATTAACGCATCCATTGACTTACTCAAATAAGTATGGAACATCCCATGACAGACCGACACTCAATTCATGAGTTACGGCGGGAACACGAACCACACGCTCCGCGTCTACTACAAAGTCCAAATATAGTTCATCAAAAATTAACTTATCTCCATGCCACTACTGCACCATCACATAGAGCATTGCAATAGCTTTCCAACGCTTCGAACTGGGCGTCATTCCGAGTTACGGTTCTCCCGTTACGACAAAAATACCACAACAACATTTTTCTGCTCAGGGCACTTCGCCAGGCGAATCTCGGCGAACATGACAGTCCCGAAATTCTATTTTCGACCGTTACCTGACTTCCGAGTGTCCGATTTCGATTCCGTAAAAAGCTGCGATCTCGGAATTCAACGTATAACCACAATTTCATACTTAGGAGGCCGTCCAACACACTTTCAATCTTTAAATATTTTAAAACCCGATTACTTCCAATCTCAACAGCAGATCGTGGAGCCTCCTATTACGACACCACTTCGACCTTCGACACCACAACACAATAATTCTACTCGCGATCTCACGAACACGGAAACTCATGTCCTTCAATCTATTGATCCATCAAATCATTAACTCTTGGAAGCGAACACTTATCCTTGACAGTCACCTTATTCACTTATCTATAGTTCACCCAAAGCTTCACAAAACCTTCTGTCTGTCTAACCAACAAAAATTGGTGCACCTTACGGTAACACACTCAAACAAAAGAACCTCTCCCCCAGCAGGGTCTTCAAGTTAACTCTTCAACTTCTCCAATTCCAACGTAAACATACAATATGGAGTCATCAATATCAGACTCGTCCCAAAAACAAAATAAACGTGTAAGCTTTACTTCACACTCCGATAGTAAATCGCTTACTTCCTCAGGGAACCTCCGGCAATTTCAACTAATTGACAAATCCCAATTTTCTCACTTTCCTTCTCATTCGAAGTTTCCGTCAAAATAAACATCTCAACACCGTATTACGCCAACTCCTCAAAATAATCCCTTAAGCACTTAGCTTAACTCAGGACAATTCACTGCTCACGCCACACAAGCTTGCAAGACAAGTCTATCCCATCCAACACAATCCCGTCTACTACTAACAAGAGATTAAGGGTGATCAGTTCCTCAATTTGTTAATAGATAGCCGAAATCATGATGGGGTACAAACCATCTTTACCAAACTATGATAGCATTCCTCAACACACTAAGCCACCACACCGTAGCATTCCGGAGAAATACAAACTTCTCCCCCACTGGAATCATTCCTCTCCTGCCAACGAAGTTAGTCAACAACATGTACCGACAGTGTTTTCACACACATGCCGCATACCAGGGATTTAAACCACAACACCAGGTTAAACAACACACAGTCTCCATCCCAAAGGACAGACTCAACTCAACTCAACAACACTAGCCGGACGGACCGACCTGCTCTGATACCAATTGTAACACCCCACTTCCCGTATTAAATAAAATATAAATATTATAATAATAATCAGAGTTTTCACCAAAAAGTGGGATATCACATCTCCAAATTTTATAAAAATACTTTATTCATTCTTTTCAAAATAATACAGCGGAATTTGTTTCATAAAGTAAAATACATCAAAACATGATACGTCACAGGATTTCAACACGTTTGACATAAAACAATTACAACACCCATATCCCGTGTTACGTATCAGAGCATCCTAGACTCGACGGTCACACCAATATCCAAGCTAGCTAAACACCTGGATTATCTGTACTTCCGAAGAAGCACAGACCACAACAACAACAAAGGGGTGAGAAATAATGATCAGAATATAATGGTATTGTAATACATGTAAATAAGGTAGTAAAACACACCAACACACCAATATTCACCCCTAACAACTCCATATGACGAACCTACTGTTCAAATTACAATATAACATATGATAATGCAAATATGCAACTCAACACCATGCATGCGGTACCGACTCATTGGTTCATTCAATCGAACCCACCATTCTCCACAACAGAGTACGGGTGAATCACTTACGCTCCATCCGAGACATGATTCAACCCCACCATTCTCCACAAAGGAGTACGGGTGAATCACTTATGCTCCATCCGAGACATGATTCAACCCCACCATTCTCCACAAAGGAGTACGGACAGATCACTTACGCTCCATCCGAGACATGATCCATCCCACCAAGACACCATGATATGCACACACCAATGCATAACTATTATGTTCAGGCACACTAAGTGCACACGATCCACCTGATCGTAACATTATACATCACATATATATGCATAGATATAACATGCACCAACACCATATAAATCAATCAGTTAGTAAACAAGCTCATATTCTATCACCAAGATACAAACACATCCCACTACTCGGGGATACACGATACTATTGATCACTACATACATATACATCAACTAATTGTCCACCAGTCATTATTACGGGAAACATGTACTATCACCGAGTACACAAGTTAATTCCCACAGTCATCATTCATACATGGCATTAAGGCCAAAGGAATCACACAAGTCCAGAGCTCAAGGCCAAAATATCACAACACTCACATTCTGGTTCTGCTACGTTCGCTGACATTCGCCAGGCGAAGCCCCGTAGCGAACCTTCGCTAGCATTCGCCAGGCGAACCTGCTGGCGAAGCCCCCTTTCCACTATCATGCACTCGCCAGGCGAACCTTCATTCGTCAGGCGAACCTTCGCTGGCCACACTTGCCAGGCAAAGTTCCTACCCTTTAGGTCTGGGACTTAATTCTGAATTATTCGCTGCCACTCGCCTCAGCTCGCCAGGCGAACACTCGCCTCCACTCGCCAGGCGAAGCTTCGCCAACACTCGCCAGGCGAAGCCCAGCGAATGCTGCGATTTACCAATTTCTCTGACAGTTCTGCAGATTGCTATCTAGGCCAAGTAACTCTAATCTCCTATCCCAATTCACACCTTAACATCAGTACCAACATTACACGTAATTCAGCCTAAATGATCCCTAATCCCAATCCCAAAATCATCACCTAGACACTTTATCGATACATCAAAAAGCCATACAGAACTTTCCCTAAAAACCGTAAAACAACCTATATGCCAAATTTACCAAAAACAACAATTCATTAACAATCAACACCAAACTATCACGATAAATCAACAATCACAACATTTCGATATAGGAAATCATATATCGATCAATTTCCTACGGGGTTAAGGAATCCCCAACTACCCTATACATGTATAAACCGTTCCCAATCAAGTTTCTCCCCCCTTACCTTGTTAATCGGTTGATCGATGAAAGAACCCTCCAAGGTTTGGCCAATTCTGATTTTCCCCCGTTCCTTCGTTCTTCGCTCCCTTTTCCGTTCTTCTCACTTCTCTCTTTTCTATCGTTCTTTTTCCACTTTCTCTAACTTCTCACAATGTATCGTAAAACTACTAACCCCTCACATTCTCTATTTTAATTCTCTAATCCCAATAATAATAATAATTTAATAATAATAATAATAACTTAATAAAATAATAATAATAATAATAATATTATTATCTCACCAAAATAATAATAATATTAATAACAATAGTAACTATAATAAATATAATAATAATAATAATATTCCCACCAATATTAATATTATACACTATATTATTATATTCATCAAAACACCACCAATAATCCTCCCACATTAGGGACACCCACCAAACATCACCAAACACACCCCCACCAAAGGGCACACCAACACATAATATTTAAAATAATAATAAAATGACTAAATAATTAAAATGGGTGTTACAACTCTCCCCCACTTTAATTATTTTCGTCCTCGAAAATTACCTGATGGAACACTTTCGGATACGCTTCCTGCGTCCTTCATTCCAATTTCCAGGTCACACTGCCTTCTGCAGCACCTCCCCAAGCCACTTTCACCAAAGATATCTCCTTCTCTCGGAGTTGTTTCTCATCCGTCAAACAAACTAGCAATGCCTCAACAATCAAATTATTTTTCACTTGTACATCATCCACCCGCTTCAATGTACTTCCTCAACGAAGACACATGAAACATATCATGCCAATTCACAGCGACAACGGAAAACAGTCTAACATGTTACTCCTCCCATGCCTCCGCTGCGCCACTCTGATACGAACCACAGAACACGGTGCGAACTTCTGAGAATTTGAAGCTCGACCAACATCAGTCACCGGCGTGACTCTCCAAACACATCTTTCCTTGGATCCTCTTGATCTTTTCAGCCATCTCAACATGATTTTCAGGTCTGAGCACAACACTCTCACTCGACCCATTCCAACACAGTAGAGTCCTACACTCCCTATTTCACCAAGCCACATATAGTGCCATTCCGACACTAGGATGGTAACCGTTATTGTAGGTAACTCAATCAACGGTAATTAATCATCCCACGATCCACCTTGATCCAACACCCAAGCTTTCACCAATTCTCTACAGACTCAATAGTCCTCTCTGACTGACCATCAGTTTGCGGATGGTAAGTCGAACTCAACTTCAACTTAGTACCCGAAGCTTCCTGTAAGCCCCTCCAAAATCTCAATATAAACCTCAAATTCCCATCTGACACAATATTCGTCAGTATCTCATCTAACTTCACCACTTACCCAATATGCATCTCATATATCCTCAACGTAGAATAGTTAATCCACTAACAATAATCCAAATTAAAATTATATCTTCCCAATTCTTTGGAAATCTCAACACCAACTCCACGAGAATACTACCCGATTCCCACTCTGGAATATTCACGGCTGCATCAGACTCAACAATCTCTGATGTTCACTCTTCGAATTTCAGCAATTCTAACCAGCATATTCAACCTCAACCACTTCTCTCCTTATCTATGGTCATCAAAACAATCTACTCAAATTCGGTTACTTCTTCCTAACACTGGGATGGATACTCCATCTACCCCAATGTATTTTTTCACGAGTACTTCTACTCCCCTCAACAACATTTGGTACACATACTCTATCATAACATCTCGTGGTATTATTTCCACAAACCCGACAATCCACTCTTCGACTCTAATTTATCAATTTCGACTAATTCACTACTCAACCCAGATTTTTGAATTTCTCGATTCTTCTCAAGGATATCACTAGTCAGATCTTAATAATAAAAGCTTAACTCCGTAAGAAGTATCCTTACTCACCAAAACGCATATTATGAAATTTCTCAATCAGTTCTACCTCTTTTCACCATCATCTTCGGTAAACACAAACATTTCCAACTCACCGCATCATCTACCACATCCACTTTACCCCAAAGGGTAATTCAACTCAAAGCCATAATCTTTCAGAAGTCCCAATTATTTCCTCTGCCTTGTATCCCACTCTTTCGAATGCAACAAATACTTTAAGCTCTCGAGAATAACAAATATCTCAAATCTCAACTAAACAATTGTAGCCTCCAAGCTCCGGCACAAACTCAACAACATTCGACTCTCCATCACTTGAAGATAACTCCTCTTATGTACTTTAAGTTGCCTTAAAGCATAACTACAACTTCCCGATGTTGCACTCAACATACCTCCTAATCTTATCAATAAAGCATCACAAAATACAACAATAGTCCAGTCAGATTCGGCAAAAGTCCACACACGAGCTGTTGACAGCTCTCCCAAAACTCTCCGAAACTTTCTTCACAGTGGCATATATTGCTTCTTCTCCAATACTGATAAATCAAGTTCCTAATGCTCAACATGATCCCCTATACTAATCCAATATATCCAAACATCCTTGATTAACGCATCCATTGACTTACTCAAATAAGTATGGAACATCCCATGACAGACCGACACTCAATTCATGAGTTACGGCGGGAACACGAACCACACGCTCCGCGTTTACTACAAAGTCCAAATATAGTTCATCAAAAATTAACTTATCTCCATGCCACTACTGCACCATCACATAGATCATTGCAATAGCTTTCCAACGCTTCGAACCGGGCGTCATTCCGAGTTACGGTTCTCCCGTTACGACAAAAATACCACAACAACATTTTTCTGCTCAGGGCACTTCGCCAGGCGAATCTCGGCGAACATGACAGTCCCGAAATTCTATTTTCGACCGTTACCTGACTTCCGAGTGTCCGATTTCGATTCCATAAAAAGCTGCGATCTCGGAATTCAACGTATAACCACAATTTCATACTTAGGAGGCCGTCCAACACACTTTCAATCTTTAAATATTTTAAAACCCGATTACTTCCAATCTCAACAGCAGATCGTGGAGCCTCCTATTATGACACCACTTCGACCTTCGACACCACAACACAATAATTCTACTCGCGATCTCACGAACACGGAAACTCATGTCCTTCAATCTATTGATCCATCAAATCATTAACTCTTGGAAGCGAACACTTATCCTTGACAGTCACCTTATTCACTTATCTATAGTTCATCCAAAGCTTCACAAAACCTTCTGTCTGTCTAACCAACAAAAATTGGTGCACCTTACGGTAACACACTCAAACAAAAGAACCTCTCCCCCAGCAGGGTCTTCAAGTTGACTCTTCAACTTCTCCAATCCCAACGTAAACATACAATATGGAGTCATCAATATCAGACTCGTCCCAAAAACAAAATAAACGTGTAAGCTTTACTTCACACTCCGATAGTAAATCGCTTACTTCCTCAGGGAACCTCCGGCAATTTCAACTAATTGACAAATCCCAATTTTCTCACTTTCCTTCTCATTCGAAGTTTCCGTCAAAATAAACATCTCAACACCGTATTACGCCAACTCCTCAAAATAATCCCTTAAGCACTTAGCTTAACTCAGGACAATTCACTGCTCACGCCACACAAGCTTGCAAGACACGTCTATCCCATCCAACACAATCCCGTCTACTACTAACAAGAGATTAAGGGTGATCAGTTCCTCAATTTGTTAATAGATAGCCGAAATCATGATGGGGTACAAACCATCTTTACCAAACTATGATAGCATTCCTCAACACACTAAGCCACCACACCGTAGCATTCCGGAGAAATACAAACTTCTCCCCCACTAGAATCATTCCTCTCCTGCCAACGAAGTTAGTCAACAACATGTACCGACAGTGTTTTCACACACATGCCGCATACCAGGGATTTAAACCACAACACCAGGTTAAACAACACACAGTCTCCATCCCAAAGGACAGACTCAACTCAACTCAACAACACTAGCCGGACGGACCGACCTGCTCTGATACCAATTGTAACACCCCACTTCCCGTATTAAATAAAATATAAATATTATAATAATAATCAGAGTTTTCACCAAAAAGTGGGATATCACATCTCCAAATTTTATAAAAATACTTTATTCATTCTTTTCAAAATAATACAGCGGAATTTGTTTCATAAAGTAAAATACATCAAAACATGATACGTCACAGGATTTCAACACGTTTGACATAAAACAATTACAACACCCATATCCCGTGTTACGTATCAGAGCATCCTAGACTCGACGGTCACACCAATATCCAAGCTAGCTAAACACCTGGATTATCTGTACTTCCGAAGAAGCACAGACCACAACAACAACAAAGGGGTGAGAAATAATGATCAGAATATAATGGTATTGTAATACATGTAAATAAGGTAGTAAAACACACCAACACACCAATATTCACCCCTAACAACTTCATATGACGAACCTACTGTTCAAATTATAATATAACATATGATAATGCAAATATGCAACTCAACACCATGCATGCGGTACCGACTCATTGGTTCATTCAATCGAACCCACCATTCTCCACAACGGAGTACGGGTGAATCACTTACGCTCCATCCGAGACATGATTCAACCCCACCATTCTCCACAAAGGAGTACGGGTGAATCACTTACGCTCCATCCGAGACATGATTCAACCCCACCATTCTCCACAAAGGAGTACGGACAGATCACTTACGCTCCATCCGAGACATGATCCATCCCACCAAGACACCATGATATGCACACACCAATGCATAACTATTATGTTCAGGCATACTAAGTGCACACGATCCACCTGATCGTAACATTATACATCACATATATATGCATAGATATAACATGCACCAACACCATATAAATCAATCAGTTAGTAAACAAGCTCATATTCTATCACCAAGATACAAACACATCCCACTACTCGGGGATACACGATACTATTGATCACTACATACATATACATCAACTAATTGTCCACCAGTCATTATTACGGGAAACATGTACTATCACCGAGTACACAAGTTAATTCCCACAGTCATCATTCATACATGGCATTAAGGCCAAAGGAATCACACAAGTCCAGAGCTCAAGGCCAAAATATCACAACACTCACATTCTGGTTCTGCTACGTTCGCTGACATTCGCCAGACGAAGCCCCGTAGCGAACCTTCGCTAGCATTCGCCAGGCGAACCTGCTGGCGAAGCCCCCTTTCCACTATCGTGCACTCGCCAGGCGAACCTTCATTCGCCAGGCGAACCTTCGCTGGCCACACTTGCCAGGCGAAGTTCTTACCCTTTAGGTCTGGGACTTAATTCTGAATTATTCGCGGCCACTCGCCTCAGCTCGCCAGGCGAACACTCGCCTCCACTCGCCAGGCGAAGCTTCGCCAACACTCGCCAGGCGAAGCCCAGCGAATGCTGCGATTTACCAATTTCTCTGACAGTTCTGCAGATTGCTATCTAGGCCAAGTAACTCTAATCTCCTATCCCAATTCACACCTTAACATCAGTACCAACATTACACGTAATTCAGCCTAAATGATCCCTAATCCCAATCCCAAAATCATCACCTAGACACTTTATCGATACATCAAAAAGCCATACAGAACTTTCCCTAAAAACCGTAAAACAACCTATATGCCAAATTTACCAAAAACAACAATTCATTAACAATCAACACCAAACTATCACGATAAATCAACAATCACAACATTTCGATATAGGAAATCATATATCGATCAATTTCCTACGGGGTTAAGGAATCCCCAACTACCCTATACATGTATAAACCGTTCCCAATCAAGTTTCTCCCCCCTTACCTTGTTAATCGGTTGATCGATGAAAGAACCCTCCAAGGTTTGGCCAATTCTGATTTCCCCCATTCCTTCGTTCTTCGCTCCCTTTTTCGTTCTTCTCACTTCTCTCTTTTCTATCGTTCTTTTTCCACTTTCTCTAACTTCTCACAATGTATCGTAAAACTACTAACCCCTCACATTCTCTATTTTAATTCTCTAATCCCAATAATAATAATAATAATTTAATAATAATAATAATAACTTAATAAAATAATAATAATAATAATAATAATAATATTATTATCTCACCAAAATAATAATAATATTAATAACAATAGTAACTATAATAAATATAATAATAATAATAATATTCCCACCAATATTAATATTATACACTATATTATTATATTCATCAAAACACCACCAATAATCCTCCCACATTAGGGACACCCACCAAACATCACCAAACACACCCCCACCAAAGGGCACACCAACACATAATATTTAAAATAATAATAAAATGACTAAATAATTAAAATGGGTGTTACACCTACGTTGTACTACGACCTTGACGGTCAGGTTGATGGCATGCGACCTCAGGGTCAAGTCCGAGCATTTCCGCGGCGCTCCAGGCGAAGAGGTCGGCGTTCTCGCAGAGGCAGGCCTTCAGTTGTCTCTTTGCCAAGTCGAGGAGTCCTGCTCCGATCTTCACGGTCCCACTCTCATCGTCCCCGAGTGTCACGATCTCGAAGTCACCGTCTGGGATGGGGCGCGCTGGGTGGGTGGGCTGCCTGTTAGACTGTTTGGCTTTGCTGGCCTCTTCTTCGCGGTCGTGCTCCTCGGTGAAGCGGTTGTCGAGGTCCACGGATCCGACGAGCTCCTTCGGTTTGCTCATTGGCGTCGCGGTGGGGAATGTCTTCTTAGTTGCTGGAGTAATGGTGCTTAGACCTTTCAGCGCGGCCTTGAAGCATCTCCAGGCGGCCTCGATGTCGACATTCAGGGTCACAACGGCCCCCCACCTCATATAGTATTTCATCTTTAGGTGGACGATGGATGGCACCACGGTGAGTTCTGCCATTGTCGTCCTGCCCAGGATAAAGTTGTAGAGGGACGGGCACTCGATGACTAAGAAGCGGATATTGATCTCCCTGGCGGTTTCCTTCTCCCTGAATGTGAATTTTAGCTCCATGTATCCCCATGGTCTTGTCGTTGTCCCGTTGAACCCTTGGAGGTCAGAGCCCACGTAGGGGGATATGTTGGATTCGTCGAGCTGGAGGGTCGTGAAAAGGTGGGTGTACATGATGTCACCCAGCTGCCTCCGTCGACGAGGATGCGCCTGACATCGAAGTTCGCCATCTGTGCCCGTAGCAGCAGGGAAATGTTGGAGTTAGGGGAGCCCCCGAGAAGATCCTCGAGGTAAAAGGTGATCGGATTGGATCGGCCGCGGAATTTTTCAAGAGTGCTCATCTTGCCGGAGTTGCTCGTGATAAGCTCTTCGAACTTTCTCTTTATCGATCCTACGGACAGGTTTCCTGTGGAGCCACCGGAGATGACCATGGATCTTGGAAATTATTCCCATCGACTGGTGGGGCGTACCGACTCGTTGGATAGATCAGGGCCATCGGGGAGACCGAATTCTCTATGGACGAACCAATCCTTTGGGCGGCTGACGCAGAGGGCGACCTGGAAGCCGTTGTTACCGTCTGAAGAGGGAAGTTTTTCGACTTTCTTGGCCTCGGGGGGCGTCTGGCCTCGGGGTTTCTCCCCCCCGGGTGTATCTCTTCAGGTGGCCGTCTTTGATCAGGATTTCGATAGTGTCCTTGAGATGGATGCAGTCTTCTGTAACGTGCCCGTGGCTCACGTAGAAACGGCAGTACTTCGATTTGTCTACGTTGGGCTTGGTGGGTGTCGGTCTTGGGAAGCGGACACCTCCCTAAACAAATTCGATCTTGGCGCATTCGACCAGTATGCGCTCGCGGGAAGCGACTAGGGTCGTATACTCCGTGAATCAGCCGGCGGGACCGCGCTGCTCGCGTTGCTCCTGGGGCGGTCCTCCCGTCGGCAATCACTTCCACGCCGGTGGCTTGAAGCTCCGTCCTCTCGGTGCCCGTGGGGGGCCTCTCTGTCTCGCGTGTCTCGGGCGGAGTTGGCTGCTTGGGTTTCCTCGAACCGGATATAATGTGCGGCTCTGTCGAGGAAGTCTTGTAGGGAGGCTGACCGGTGTATGCCCACGGCCTCGTAGAAGTTAGAGTCGCGGCGCAGGCCTTGCTCCATCAGGTAACGCTTCATCTCGTCTGACGTTGTCACCTGCACTGCCTCCCGTGTGAATCTTTTGATGTATTTTCGGAGAGGCTTGTCAGGAGCTTAGATTATAGCGCCGAGTGCGGCTTCCGTCTTCGAATAGCGTCGGGATGTTGTGAAGTGTTTCGAAAACAGGTCCTTCAGAACCTTCTGTCATACCCTAAATTTGTCCTACCCTTTTTGTATTTATTTTCGCGTTTTTGTTTTTGGCCGTTTAGACACGTGTCCACCTGAAATTGGGCATTTTTCAAATTTTTTATCCAGTTTATCCAATGAAAGTGTGGCACGTAGCCTGAAGAGGGCATTTTGGTCATTTTGCTTCTATTTTCGTTTTCCTTTTTTCTTGCATTTTTTTATACCCTTTTTATTCATTTTTATTTATTTTATTTTATCAGGTGTGGATTTAGTTATTTGAATTGTTTTATTTTATTTTTCTAGATAGATATTCTTTTTCTTATTAGTAGATTTTATGGTAGAATTAATTTGATTTGGTCTATTATTTATTTCAATTGGGGTAGAATAGTTTTTTAAAAGAAAATAGTAGTTTACTAAGTTTTTCTTTGATCTTTTTATTTATTTATTTTTTTTAAAAGATAGACTTCTTTTATATAGTTTTTAGACTTATTATTTAGATTAGTAGATAATTATCTTTTCGTTTAGATTAATGTTAACTTTTAATTTGTTCTTTAGTCAACGTTTTTATTGTATTTTATTAAATCATCTCCTTTCTATTTTATTTATTCAAATTTAAGTTAATTAGGTTTTATTTTAGATTTTTATTAGTTAATTAATAACAGGCAGATTTTGTTTTAATCTTTCAGCTGTTGGTTTTTTTTAAGCTTTATTCATTTAATAAGGTCGGTTTTTTTATTATTATTAATTCATTTCCAATCAGTTTCCAATGGGTTATTAAGTCTGGTCTATTAGTTAATTCGTGCAGGCCCATTAGGGTAGATTATGCCACTTGTCAGCAGGCTATAAAGCCTGGTGTCTGGCTGCATTAATGACACACTGCCCAAGACTGAAGCCTCAGCCGCCGCCACCTAACCCTAACAGTAACCCTAACCCTAAATCCATGCAAACACTAACTTTACTCGCCGGACAAATCACCACAGATCAAACACCACCGGAAAGCTCTCGCCGGAAAATTCATATCCCGCCGGAAAACTCATATTGTTCATAGTTGTTCATACGTTTTTTCCAGATCCACTCATCTTCATCCAATATTCATATTGTTCATCAATGTTCATACCATGTTCCTCATCATTTCCCCATAACTCATAATGTTCATACGTGCTCATCCCCAGAAATCTTCATCAGATTCATCCATACCATAATTTTTCCAAAAAAAACTCGAACAATAACACCTTCACCTTCCAAACTTCATATCTGAAATCACCCAAGCGATTCCTCCGTAAATCATCCGTGAACGTTCATATTCGCCTTCATCCAGTTCATTAAACTTGCCCAAAAAATCCAGATCTGGACCATCAAACGCACTTTCAATCATTTTCCAGATCGACCTTCCGCAAACGCGAGTCATACATATACGAACTCCAAAGCATGATCCAAGCCTTCATTGTCACTACGAATCTTCTCCGTCGGCTATAACATGCAAGCCATTTCCGTCGTCTTCTTCGCAAACTTGTACCTTCGAGTTCACAGATCTCCAGATGGTCATTAGAGACGAGATGCATTCACCGTCGCCATTAATATCGCCTCTATCTCAAAATTTCTCACGAGGCTTATACAGAAGAATGATTTTGAAGTATTTGGATTTTATTGTTTTAGTTAATTTTCTTTTTTGCAGGAAATGATGGTGATGATGTTCAAAGAAGGTGGAATTGATTACCAACGGGGAGTTAGGAGACGGAGACGAAGGGAAGGGTGGCGGTCGTGAGAGAGAGAGAGCTAGGGTTTGTACAAAGCAAACCGAGGCGAGAAAGAAGGGAATGAGACCGCGGACCCTTCCTGGTGGGTAGTGGGCCTTTGGCCCATTATGCCTTCTGGATACACCTCCCGTTTCTTCGACCCCCCCCCCCCCCTCTGTCAGTTCTTTTTTTTGCTGATTTCTGGGCCAAGCCCAATTAATTACTCTGTTTTTTGGATACACCCCTCTCTGCTAGCTGTTTTTTTTTTGGGCCTTGAAACCAAGCCCAAGTGGATTTATTAATCATACCCCTGCCTGGTTGCTACCACACCCCTTTGTTTTATTTCTTTTACTTTTTATAATTATGTTGTAATTTATTTTTGTATATATTTTGTTCATAATATTATAATATAGTATATACTAAATCTTTTCAAACTCATTTTTAAAAACTAATATCTTCCTAGTTTATATTTAAACCTATTTTACTATAATATTTACTTTTCAAAACTCATTGTTAAAAAAAATTAATTAATTAATAGTTTTTCTAACCTTAAATTCTTTTTTAATTATTCTCTTAATTAAACCACTTTCAAAATATGATTAATTTTTCTAATATATATTCTATTAGATTATTTTTAATCAAAAGTCACGAAAAAATTAATTCTTGAAGTCTAGCACTTCTTGGATTTTCGAATAATCATTATTGAGGTGTACACCTTAAGTAATGTGTTATTTGACTTTTTTTTTTTTAAATACTCTTTCGAACAAAGAAGTATCATAGGGATCAAGCGTTCTGTGTGATATTTCTGACGTTCATCCAATCATTTTTCAAATGAAAAGGCGCTGTCGAGATCTAGCATCTCGATGATACCCCAATTAATTGGTTGTGAGACCTACGTCTCATTTATCAGATAATTGTCATTTCTCCCATCTTCAAACTCAATCTCGCGTTCTCACTTCTCACACGTTCACAAATTATTTTCATACCCCATTTCAAGTCATTTTTAAAATTTTCTTTCTCGATCAAACTTCGAAAGAAGGAGATACTTGGAATCTAGCATTCTTTGTGTCTTCGAGTGAATAATTCTCAAGGCACGCCTTTGAGTTGTTATTCGCTCAACCTTTCAACTCTTTCAAAATTAAATCATTTTCAAGCATTCTCCTAAGTCGAATGCTCGTCCGCATTCGCAACCTATTTCTTTCACAATCCCTTGTAGTTTCGATATTAGGAGCACCCTCAGGGACTAATATCGTTTCTCACAACCTTAATACTTGACACGTCGTCAAGTCGGTTCCGTTTTCGAACAAATCCTCGATACGTCGTCGAGCTACTTCAAAACCACTTCCTTTGGCCTCGCATGCCATTTTTCGATTCGATCTTTTCGCAAACATTTTTTTTAAAAACTTACGAAAGAGAGATATTCTTAGAATCTAGCATTCTTGGAATATTTGAATGAGTGACTCTCGAGGCGCGCCCTCGAGTTGTTATTAATTTATTCTTTCGACTTCAAAACATCCAACTCTTTATCTTCAACTTATTCAGTCAAATTCTCGAAAGAACTGAGTTCTTGGAGTCTCGCATTCCTTGGATTCTTGAGTGACAAGCTCTTGAGACGTTCTCTTGGGTTTCTTGTCAGTCATCCTTTCGTCTCCTTCGCAAAACTTCAACCCTATTCAAACCTCACCTTTTCGTGGTTGTTACCACGAACTACGGACGCTCTGATTCTTTATTCATTCTTGAATATAAGATACGTAGGCACAAGATTGCGATGATCTTGGCGAGCACACTTCTATCCATCTTCCGTTTTCCCCCATCCTTTCCCGTAGTCGAACTACGACGCTCTGATTCTTTATTCATTCTTGAATATAAGATACGTAGGCACAAGATTGCGATGATCTTGGCGAGCACACTTCTATCCATCTTCCGTTTTCCCCCATCCTTTCCCGTAGTCGAACTACGACGCTCTGATTTCTCATTCTCGTCCGAATGAGCATACGTAGGCACAAGGGCCCCAATCCTTGGCGAGCACCCTATCTTCTAACCACCCATCTCTCCTTAGCGTCTTTAACATTTTACCCTACCAATTTTACCTTTAACAACGAGAAGAAAACAAGTAAACCTGAACAACATTCCCCACATTTACCTTAAGAGGTTCCCGTCGAGTACGACGGACGTGAGGGGTGCTAATACCTTCCCCTCACGTAACCGACTCCCGAACCCGGAACTTGGTTGCGACAGCCCTGTTCCTATTCTTTCGTTTAAGAGGTTTTCTCGATATTTTCCTCTCCCGTTTATTCGGGAAAAATAAAGTTCGGTGGCGACTCTGTCGAACCGCATTTCCGCGCCTTCCGCGTGAGGGTCGTATGTCCGAAATGTCTCCGTGATTTTTCGAGGTGCGACAGGTGGCGACTCTGCTGGGGACCATTTTGCTCCATGCAAAGAGAGAGTCGAGCCTATCTTTTGGTTTGTGAGGAGTGTTTGTTTTTATTTGTTTTCTTTTTGTACTCGTTCTCTTGTAGATTTTATTTGTGCTTGCTATCTCGGTTGCCTGTTGGGATGACATCATGAGTAAGGCTCTACACCCGAGCTTTGGTAAAAGCAGAGAGAACACATAGTTTAGAATTGGTAGTCGAGTAGTGTTAGTCACCAAGGATTCACTCCTTGTATGCCTAGCATGAAAGCTCCTCCAGAGGAGACCTATTCGTAGATCTTGTTGTAACACAGCTAGCCTGTTGCACGACTTGATTAATGAAGGGTCCATGATTCTGGGAACCTTTTGTTAGCACCAGTTCTGATATTGGTGGTCGTGTAGTGTTAGTCTCCAAGGACTCGCTCCTTGTGCGCCTAGCATGAGGACCCCACCCAGGAGAGACCTTATCGTCATTATCGTCGTAACACAGCCAGCCTGTTGCGTGACGCTAATACGACTAGTGTCCGTGATCCTGGGAACCAAACATAGAAACCATCCCGTGAGTGGGTTTATGGGTAGATTGTTTAGATCTTCCCGCATAGGTCGTACCTGTCAATGTTCTTTGAGCAGGAATTGTGGTTTCTTATCTGTTACAGTTACCAGCTTCAGGATATTGTTTGACTATGATCCTGGATCCTGGATCTTGTATCTTGCATTGCATCTTATATATCATTCGCATTGCATTTCATATGTTGTGCATTTTACATTTCCGGTCCTTCAACAGAATCTTATGTCTCCGTTCCTTCCTCTCCAGTAAATCAAGCTGATTCCTCGACACCAGTACACAACTAGAGCCAATACCAGACGAATGATGGAGCAGATTCAACAGGAGCAAGTCGCCTTCAGGGAAGAGTTGGATTCCATGAAAGGAAAGATCGACCAGATCCTCGAAGCCATCCTCACAGCCAGGAGAGAAGAAGAACAGCGTGAAGCCGCCGCTGTCGTCAATGGACAAGGTTCTACTGCTATCCCTTTGGTTCCAATTCCAAGTTCTCATGGGATGCCGCTGAACTTCAACAACGCAGTCGAGGGAAACACTTCTCAGCCAATCCCAGCGCCTGGAGTTACCGTTGGAGTTATCCCACACGCCCAGCCTGCTGCTGTGCAGATCCCGGTTCCTCATGTCGAAGATACTCTGATGGATCAGTATGACGACGTTCAGAACTATCATGCTGCTATCCCCATTGCCAGTCCTGTTGCCGCTCAGGATTCTGAAGCCATGAAGATGTGTCGAGATCTAGCCGAGAAACTCCGCGCCATGGAGGGGCATAACTCAAATTCTTTCAGTGCTTTGGAATTATGCTTGGTGCCTGATGTTGTCATTCCTCCCAAGTTCAAGGTGCCCGAATTTTCAAAGTACAAAGGTCTCAGTTGCCCAAACATTCATCTGAAGATGTACTGTCGCAAGATGGCTGCCTATGCCAGAGACGAGAAGCTCATGATCCATTGCTTCCAGGACAGCTTGTCTGGGGCATCACTCGAATGGTATATGCAGCTGGAGCGTAATAGTGTGCGCACTTGGGCCGAGCTAGCTGATGCATTTGTCAAGCAGTACAAATACAACACCGATCTTGCTCCAAATCGTACTCAGCTTCAGAGTATGACTCAGAAGGACAACGAATCCTTCAAGGAGTACGCGCAATGATGGAGAGAGCTAGCCGCAAGGGTGCATCCACCTCTTGTTGTGCGTGAGTTGATTGACATATTCATGGGTACCTTGCAAGGCCAGTACTACGAAAAGCTGATCGGTAGTGTCTCCGTTGGATTCTCTGACTTGGTGATCGTCGGTGAGAGAATTGAAGAAGGGCTGAAGAGTGGGAAGATCCCAGGAGGTTCTAACAGTCAGGCTAATGCCAAAAGGCCTTTTAATGGATACAAGAAGAAGGAGGGCGAAACAAATGCCATCTTTGTGCGAAAAGGGCAAGCTTCTCAACAAGCTCCTCCTATGCCTTATCAAGTTCCCTACTATCAGTATCCATATGTTGCTGCTGCGTAATATGCTCCAATGCCTTATCAGCCAGCTGTTCAAGCAGCGCAAGCTCAGATGCCACGACAACAGGCTCCTCAGCAACAAGCCTACAACCAGCAAGGATATCAGTATCCTCCTCAGCAACAGTAGATGCAAGCTACTCAGCAACGTCAAGGTGCTCGCCCACAACGTCCGCAGAGAACATGGAGACCAGATAGAGTCTTTGATCGTCTACCAATGTCATATGCCAAAATCTTTGCTCAGTTGATGGAGAAGAAAGCTGTTGTTCCGAGAGATTTAGCTCCTCCAACCATCATTCCTGCCGACTACGATGCAAATGCTCATTGCGAGTTTCATAAGGGCGCTCCAGGTCACACCATTGAGGACTGCAGGGCTTTCAAGCACATAATTCAAGACATGATCGACAGGGATGCTATCAACTTCAATGGGAAGTCTCCAAACATCATCAACAATCCGATGCCACCAGTCAACTAGTGCCAACATCAGATTGATTCCAGTCAAGTTCATTCCCCGAAGAAGGCAGTCATGTTGCCATTTCATTATTCGCAGTTTCTTATGTTTTGTCTTTGTTTATTTAAGTGATGTATGCTTTGAACAATTGCCATTCGTATTTGGTCTTCATCAATGTATTGTTTATGCATGTTTTGAATTAGTTATGTCATATTCACTCATTTTTCACTTATCACCTACACATTTATTCACTCCACTCTATTCACTGTTGTTTAGCTTGATTTGAGGGAGGATGATGAAAACGAGATACCCATAATTGCAAATCGTATGCTTTCAGACAGAATCTCGTCAATGATGTACAGGCATTGTTTCAATTCCCCATACACCGGAGATATAAGGAGTTAATCCCTGGTAAACCACTTCGAGCCTAGAAGTAGCAGTTTCCTTCGGATATTCAAACCTTACACTTAACCGGGGGCAGGGTAGTGTTCAGTTAATCCAATCCCGTATTCGAATCAATATCTAAAAGACGGTTGTTCATCAAAGACCCATGCTATGGCAGTCACAACAAAATCCAAAAAATCAAAAGCCTGCTAAGTCAGACACCTTAGAGGGGACTTAGGCAAAATCAAGGCAATCCCGATGGATCTGAAAAACGAAGTCAATCCATGCAAAAGTTAGGGATCCAAACAAAAGCAAAAGAGGACCCCGAAATCCTCAACAAAAACAAAAAGGATTCAGTGGCCACCCAAATCAAAGGGGCACTGGCATCCATCAAAAAACCAGAATAAGGTGACTGCCACGTCAAGCCAACCTTGAATCATCAAGTCTACATCGGTGCAGGATTAATTGAGCGTAGGACTGGAGATCATTAAGAAGAAGGGGTGGGTACAAATCATACTTTGAGCCTAATATCCTTTGTTTCTTAACCGTGAACCAGACCACGTTACAGCCCTCGAAAGTCCTAATTGAGGCGAGGTTTATTCTGAAAGCATACTATCGCAAGGTTGCGTAACCTGACTCCTCACATGATTTCTAATCATCAGTATTGGTGTCACTTCTCTTGATATATTTTTCGCACCAATCAATTAGCACAACGTTTGGGCTAGCAGTCCATTCGTCTCACTACCACGACACTTCAATAAATAACACACTTTTTGAAACTTACATTGAACTGTGCATTAATATTACCATTTATGAATGTACAATTTTAATTGCAAATCAGTGCAAGGACATCTCAATGAGGGGCAACCGAGGAGGAACTTGACTTTCACTAGCGTACACGAAGCAAGATTAATTCAAAGCCCACAGGCTGGGGCAAATCATTCAACAGCTCGAGCAGGGACATGCCATTAACAAGTTCAGACTGGGGCAAGACCAGGTCGTCCTGACCAACAAGCAGAGTGGCAACCTTCTCTGAATGAAGTTGACAACAAATCACCAAGTACCCGGACTTGGGGCATCCAGAGCAACATCTTCTGTTTCAATCGTGACGTCTTCAACAAGCTGCGTGACGAGGAAGTCAATCCCTCCCACCACCCGAAGTCCAATCCGCATTGGCAACTACCCAAAGTCCACCACACTGGCGTCTTCACACGCATTTTCAATTACCCGTCTGCATCATATGCATCATACGTATTACGTTCATCATCATAAGCATTTTACATCATTTTGCATAACCAGTCATATCATACTTCCCCAGTTCTTGCATCTCCGCGCGTCAGCATTTGCATTTGCACGTCCACTCATATGGAATATTATTTATCATCCAGCATTCATATATGCAAGTCAAGGTCCAGGATCAATCCCGAGGATTTCCAAGACCATTGGTAGCCCAGTCAGGGGCATCTTCCGCAAGATGGTGGGTTTGTCCCACGATTTTCAAGAGCTTCAAAGCAATCACCAGCCCAGGCAGGGGAAATCTTCCGCAATTGTGTGTTTCTCCCAAAAACTTCAAAGTATTCAAAGCAAGATTCAGCCCAGTCAGGGGCACCTTTTTCAAGACCATGGGCGTCTCCCACGACGTATTTCAACCTTGTGGTTGATCAGATATGCAAATCAACATTCAGCCTAGTCAGGGGCATACCATTCAAGACCGTGGGCATTCCCGCTAAGCTGTTCAAACTTTTGTTGAGAAAATCCAAGAAGTTCAGTACAAGATCCAACCCGAGCAGGGGCATCTTCAGCAAAACCATGAGCGTTCCTCACAAGGTTGTTCAGCCTTTTGTTGAGCAAGACAAGGCATCGAGACAAATTCAGCCCAGTCAGGGGCATCCTCTTCAGAATTCATGGGCGTAACCATGAAACCATTTCAGCAAGCTGTGATCTCCAAGCAAGTCAGTGGTCGTCCCCATTGATTCATTTCAACCCAATCTTCCTCTTGGGTGTTACCCAATGAGTTGTATTCAGCAAGCGTGACCGTTGTCAAACGCCTTACTATCATCCTTTTGGTGATAGTCGAACTTCGTCAGTTCAACCTAGCCTGCATCCTTTTGGTGTTGGGAGAATTCAAATTTGTGTTGTCCTGTCATCCTTTTGGTGATAGCGACGTGTGTGTTGTGTTTCGCTCTACCATCCTTTTGGTGGTAGGTCTGATATTTTGTCGATATCAGATTGTGCGATATTTTGTTTATTTCGCTCCGTCATCCTTTTGGTGGGGGGTCTATCATGGTCATTAATGATAGATTGTGCGATTTGCGTTGTGTTTCACTCCGTCATCCTTTTGGTGGGGGGGTCTATCATGGTCATTAGTGATAGATAGTGCGAATTTTGTTTGTCTTGCTCCGTTATCCTTTTGATGGGGTGGTCTATCATGGTCATTAATGATGGATTGTGCGATTTGCATTGTGTTTCGCTCCGTCATCCTTTTGGTGGGGGGGTCTATCATGGTCATTAATGATGGATTGTGCGAATTTTATTTATCTCGCTCTGCCATCCTTTTGGGTGGGGGGTCTATCATGGTCATTAGTGATAGATTGTGCGATGTTTTGTTTGTGCTTTCGCTCTACCATCCTTTTGGTGGTAGGTCTGGTATTTCGTCGATATCAGATTACGCGATGTTTTATTTATGTTTTCGCTCTGCCATCCTTTTGGTGGTAGGTCTGGCATTTCGTCGATGTCAGATTGTGCGATATTTTGGTGTGAGTTTCGCTCTGCCATCCTTTTGGTGGTAGGTCTGGCATTTCGTCGATGTCAGATTGTGCGATATTTTGGTGTGAGTTTCGCTCTGCCATCCTTTTGGTGGTAGGTCTGGCATTTCGTCGATGTCAGATTGTGCGATATTTTGGTGTGAGTTTCGCTCTGCCATCCTTTTGGGTGGGGGGTCTATCATGGTCATTAATGATGGATTGTGCGATTTGCGTTGTGTTTCGCTCCGTCATCCTTTTGGTGGGGGGGTCTATCATGGTCATTAATGATGGATTGTGCGAATTTTGTTTATCTCGCTCTGCCATCCTTTTGGGTGGGGGGTCTATCATGGTCATTAATGATAGATTGTGCGATGTTTTGTTTGTGTTTTCGCTCTACCATCCTTTTGGTGGTAGGTCTGGTATTTCGTCGATATCAGATTACGCGATGTTTTATTTATGTTTTCGCTCTACCATCCTTTTGGTGGTAGGTCTGGCATTTCGTCGATGTCAGATTGTGCGATATTTTGGTGTGATTTTCGCTCTGCCATCCTTTTGGTGGTAGGTCTGGCATTTCGTCGATGTCAGATTGTGCGATATTTTGGTGTGAGTTTCGCTCTGCCATCCTTTTGGTGGTAGGTCTGGCATTTCGTCGATGTCAGATTGTGCGATATTTTGGTGTGAGTTTCGCTCTGCCATCCTTTTGGGTGGGGGTCTATCATGGTCATTAATGATAGATTGTGCGATGTTTTGTTTGTGCTTTCGCTCTACCATCCTTTTGGTGGTAGGTCGGGTATTTCGTCGATATCAGATTGTGTGATGTTTTGTTTGTGTTTTCGCTCTACCATCCTTTTGGTGGTAGGTCTGGCATTTCGTCGATGTCAGATTGCGCGATATTTTGTCTGTGTTTTCTCTCTACCATCCTTTTGATGGTAGGTCTTGTATTTCGTCGATATCAGATTACGCGATGTTTTGGTTTGTGTTTTCGCTCTGCCATCCTTTTGTTGGTGGGTCTGGCATTTCGTCGATGTCAGATTGCGCGATATTTTGTTCATGTTTCGCCCCGTCATCCTTTTGGTGGGGAGTCTATCATGGTCATTAATGATAGATTGTGCGATAGTGTTTTGCTTTGCCATCCTTTTGGAGGTAATAGCTGTGTGTGTTTCATTCCATCATCCTTTTGGTGATGACGACTTGTGCCAGTTATTTACAGTTTAGTCAGAGGTTTACATCATCCAACGTTTTCAACTCTCGAGCATCTCTTTCTTTCGGACAAATTCAGGGTCTTTTTTATATCTAATAGACTTCTACCTCAGGAATATGAACGCCAATGCAGTTCATTCTTCTAGGGTTAAGTCGATTAGATAGGGGCATCTGTCATACCCTAAATTTGTCCTACCCTTTTTGTATTTATTTTCGCGTTTTTGTTTTTGGCCGTTTAGACACGTGTCCACCTGAAATTGGGCATTTTTCAAATTTTTTATCCAGTTTATCCAATGAAAGTGTGGCACGTAGCCTGAAGAGGGCATTTTGGTCATTTTGCTTCTATTTTCGTTTTCCTTTTTTCTTGCATTTTTTTTTACCCTTTTTATTCATTTTTATTTATTTTATTTTATCAGGTGTGGATTTAGTTATTTGAATTGTTTTTTTTTATTTTTCTAGATAGATATTCTTTTTCTTATTAGTAGATTTTATGGTAGAATTAATTTGATTTGGTCTATTATTTATTTCAATTGGGGTAGAATAGTTTTTTAAAAGAAAATAGTAGTTTACTAAGTTTTTCTTTGATCTTTTTATTTATTTATTTTTTTTAAAAGATAGACTTCTTTTATATAGTTTTTAGACTTATTATTTAGATTAGTAGATAATTATCTTTTCATTTAGATTAATGTTAACTTTTAATTTGTTCTTTAGTCAACGTTTTTATTGTATTTTATTAAATCATCTCCTTTCTATTTTATTTATTCAAATTTAAGTTAATTAGGTTTTATTTTAGATTTTTATTAGTTAATTAATAACAGGCAGATTTTGTTTTAATCTTTCAGCTGTTGGTTTTTTTTAAGCTTTATTCATTTAATAAGGTCACTTTTTTTTATTATTATTAATTCATTTCCAATCAGTTTCCAATGGGTTATTAAGTTTGGTCCATTAGTCAATTCGTGCAGGCCCATTAGGGCAGATTATGCCACTTGTCAGCAGGCTATAAAGCCTGGTGTCTGGCTGCATTAATGACACACTGCCCAAGACTGAAGCCTCAGCCGCCGCCACCTAACCCTAACAGTAACCCTAACCCTAACAGTAACCCTAACCCTAAATCCATGCAAACACTAACTTTACTCGCCGGACAAATCACCACAGATCAAACACCACCGGAAAGCTCTCGCCGGAAAATTCATATCCCGCCGGAAAACTCATATTGTTCATAGTTGTTCATACATTTTTTCCAGATCCACTCATCTTCATCCAATATTCATATTGTTCATCAATGTTCATACCATGTTCCTCATCATTTCCCCATAACTCATAATGTTCATACGTGCTCATCCCCAGAAATCTTCATCAGATTCATCCATACCATAATTTTTCCAAAAAAAAACTCGAACAATAACACCTTCACCTTCCAAACTTCATATCTGAAATCACCCAAGCGATTCCTCCGTAAATCATCTGTGAACGTTCATACTCGCCTTCATCCAGTTCATTAAACTTGCCCAAAAAATCCAGATCTGGACCATCAAACGCACTTTCAATCATTTTCCAGATCGACCTTCCGCAAACGCGAGTCATACATATACGAACTCCAAAGCATGATCCAAGCCTTTATTGTCACTACGAATCTTCTCCGTCGGCTATAACATGCAAGCCATTTCCGCTGTCTTCTTCGCAAACTTGTACCTTCGAGTTCACAGATCACCAGATGGTCATTAGAGACGAGATGCATTCACCGTCGCCATTAATATCACCTCTATCTCAAAATTTCTCACGAGGCTTATACAGAAGAATGATTTTGAAGTATTTGGATTTTATTATTTTAGTTAATTTTCTTTTTTGCAGGAAATGATGGTGATGATGTTCAAAGAAGGTGGAATTGATTACCAACGGGGAGTTAGGAGACGGAGACGAAGGGAAGGGTGGCGGCCGTGAGAGAGAGAGCTAGGGTTTGTACAAAGCAAACCGAGGCGAGAAAGAAGGGAATGAGACCGCGGACCCTTCCTGGTGGGTAGTGGGCCTTTGGCCCATTATGCCTTCTGGATACACCTCCCGTTTCTTCGACCCCCCCCCCCCTCTGTCAGTTCTTTTTTTTGCTGATTTCTGGGCCAAGCCCAATTAATTACTCTGTTTTTTGGATACACCCCTCTCTGCTAGCTGTTGTTTTTTTTTGGGCCTTGAAACCAAGCCCAAGTGGATTTATTAATCATACCCCTGCCTGGTTGCTACCACACCCCTTTGTTTTATTTCTTTTACTTTTTATAATTATGTTGTAATTTATTTTTGTATATATTTTGTTCATAATATTATAATATAGTATATACTAAATCTTTTCAAACTCATTTTTAAAAACTAATATCTTCCTAGTTTATATTTAAACCTATTTTACTATAATATTTACTTTTCAAAACTCATTGTTAAAAAAAATTAATTAATTAATAGTTTTTCTAACCTTAAATTCTTTTTTAATTATTCTCTTAATTAAACCACTTTCAAAATATGATTAATTTTTCTAATATATATTCTATTAGATTATTTTTAATCAAAAGTCACGAAAAAATTAATTCTTGAAGTCTAGCACTTCTTGGATTTTCGAATAATCATTATTGAGGTGTACACCTTAAGTAATGTGTTATTTGACTTTTTTTTTAAATACTCTTTCGAACAAAGAAGTATCATAGGGATCAAGCGTTCTGTGTGATATTTCTGACATTCATCCAATCATTTTTCAAATGAAAAGGCGCTGTCGAGATCTAGCATCTCGATGATACCCCAATTAATTGGTTGTGAGACCTACGTCTCATTTATCAGATAATTGTCATTTCTCCCATCTTCAAACTCAATCTCGCGTTCTCACTTCTCACACGTTCACAAATTATTTTCATACCCCATTTCAAGTCATTTTTAAAATTTTCTTTCTCGATCAAACTTCGAAAGAAGGAGATACTTGGAATCTAGCATTCTTTGTGTCTTCGAGTGAATAATTCTCAAGGCACGCCTTTGAGTTGTTATTCGCTCAACCTTTCGACTCTTTCAAAATTAAATCATTTTCAAGCATTCTCCTAAGTCGAATGCTCGTCCGCATTCGCAACCTATTTCTTTCACAATCCTTTGTAGTTTCGATATTAGGAGCACCCTCAGGGACTAATATCGTTTCTCACAACCTTAATACTTGACACGTCGTCAAGTCGGTTCCGTTTTCGAACAAATCCTCGATACGTCGTCGAGCTACTTCAAAACCACTTCCTTTGGCCTCGCATGCCATTTTTCGATTCGATCTTTTCGCAAACATTTTTTTTTAAAAACTTACGAAAGAGAGATATTCTTAGAATCTAGCATTCTTGGAATATTTGAATGAGTGACTCTCGAGGCGCGCCCTCGAGTTGTTATTAATTTATTCTTTCGACTTCAAAACATCCAACTCTTTATCTTTAACTTATTCAGTCAAATTCCTGAAAGAACTGAGTTCTTGGAGTCTCGCATTCCTTGGATTCTTGAGTGACAAGCTCTTGAGACGTGCTCTTGGGTTGCTTGTCAGTCATCCTTTCGTCTCCTTCGCAAAACTTCAACCCTTTTCAAACCTCACCTTTTCGTGGTTGTTACCACGAACTACGGACGCTCTGATTCTTTATTCATTCTTGAATATAAGATACGTAGGCACAAGATTGCGATGATCTTGGCGAGCACACTTCTATCCATCTTCCGTTTTCCCCCATCCTTTCCCGTAGTCGAACTACGACGCTCTGATTCTTTATTCATTCTTGAATATAAGATACGTAGGCACAAGATTGCGATGATCTTGGCGAGCACACTTCTATCCATCTTCCGTTTTCCCCCATCCTTTCCCGTAGTCGAACTACGACACTCTGATTTCTCATTCTCGTCCGAATGAGCATACGTAGGCACAAGGGCCCCAATCCTTGGCGAGCACCCTATCTTCTAACCACCCATCTCTCCTTAGCGTCTTTAACCTTTTACCCTACCAATTTTACCTTTAACAACGAGAAGAAAACAAGTAAACCTGAACAACACTCCCCACATTTACCTTAAGAGGTTCCCGTCGAGTACGACGGACGTGAGGGGTGCTAATACCTTCCCCTCACGTAACCGACTCCCGAACCCGGAACTTGGTTGCGACAGCCCTGTTCCTATCCTTTCGTTTAAGAGGTTTTATCGATATTTTCCTCTCCCGTTTATTCGAGAAAAATAAAGTTCGGTGGCGACTCTGTCGAACCGCATTTCCGCGCCTTTCGCGCGAGGGTCGTATGTCCGAAATGTCTCCGTGATTTTTCGAGGTGCGACACCTTCCATAACGTAATTGATTCGGGCTCCAGACTTTTGTACCACGTCATGGCACCTTTCCTCAGCATCATTGGGAATAGTCTGCATTTGATAGCTCCTCGGACATTTCGGTAGTCGAGCATGGCCTCAATGTCTTTCAGGTGATCGTCTGGGTCGGAGGTTCCGTCGTATGTCGAGAGCGTCGGGGGCTTCTCCATCCCGTGGGGAATGGGGGCGGCCATGATTTCCCGGGATAGAGGAGTCTTGCAGTCGTCTTCGTCGCTGAGAGCGGGCGACCGAGGGGGAGATGGGCCATTTGGTGGAGGCACCTGGTTTTGTCCCCTCGGCCTCCTGACCGGGGGTTCGACGCGCGAAGGCCTGGTTTGGGGCTCTGCCCTGTTTTGTCGTCTCTCACGAACTTGTCTCGTTGGGGATCTGGTCCGCTCCCGCACTACTTCGGTTCGGGGCCTCTCCAACCGAGGCCGTCGATCTTTGGGACGAGGCGAAGGCTCCTTGAGTTCCTATTCTGGTCTTCCCGCGGAGGGGACCTTAACGGGGCCTCGCTTTCTAGCGCGCCGACCCGTGCGTTCTGTTGAAATAACAGCTGGTTCGTCTGGTTGATGGTTGCGAAGAGAGCGGCCACCGTCGGGTCCGCTCCGGTCGGGACGGGAACTGGATGGAACGCTGCTGGGCTCCGGGGTCGGTGGTCAGACTGGTGTGCAGCTTCCGCAGACGAAGGAGAGGCGGTCCGGCCGTCCCTCTCGTCGGTCTCCGGTGGACGGGACGTCTCCATTTGCTTGCCGCCATTCGCGGAAGAGGTGAGGACGAAGTCGGGAATGACATCGTCGTGGCGTGGGCTAGCCATGATCGTGGAGTGTTGGTGAAACTTTGGTTTGCTGCTCGGAGTAACAGAGAAGTTTCTGTTCCCACAGACGGCGCCACTGATCTGACCTGATCAGAAGGGGATCACTAGCTGGCCACACTCTGTTGGACTGCTGCCTGTTCACCGGTGATGAGGAGGAGGAAGGGGTGTACCTGCAAGGCACTCTGATGCCAAAGTGAGTATATGGGCAGAGTGGTCACAAGCACACAAAAGGGGTAAGAAGTGAATTACCTGACCCTCTTGTGGAAGAGGGTATTTATAGAGAGACCCCGACGCTGGGCCAACGGTCACTTGCGTTGGGCTGGATTGCCAGGCCCAACCCAGGTGACTGCTAGGGCTTACGTGGCGTAGTGAAGACAGGACGTGGTCTTCGCCCTAGTCCAACTGTTCCGTGATCTCTAGAAAGTGGGTTTGACCTGCTCTTTCGGAGGTGGGCAGTTGGCTGGTGACGTGTCCCCGCGGAGGGGAGCACGTGGAGAACGTGTGAAGGACACGTTGTCCTACCCGACAGGGAGCGGGTTCTGCCCGCCGAGGGCAGGTCCTGCCCGCGGAGAGACGGTGTTTGGTCGAAAGGGGAGTCTCCTGTTCGACGTAGTTGGGGCGGGTCCTGCCCGCGGGGGACATTTCCTTCTCGTCGGGGATCCTGTGCTCGACGCTGTGACCCAAATTGGATTGGATTTGGCAGAATATTATTGGGTTGGGCCCGCGCGGCCAGGTCGGGGCCGAAGGCAGAACAGATTCTATAAAGCCCAAACAAGTATGAAAAAAATGGCTCACAACAAAGAGACGTTCCACGTAGAGTTATTCCCATGGATATGGAATGCATTCAAAGGTTAATTGTTATTATAGTTAAGTTTCTCTTTTTTAATTTCTCTTGCATAACACTTCACAATGTAACATTTTATGATAATAGACTTAATAAATTTTATTTTGACCACGGCGTTTGGTTGATTCAATGTTAATGATAATGTAAAACTTTAATCCTCCATGTTGGCACTAAACTTTGAATGTGGATGTAATGACACATCAAATGAAAACGCCAAATACACTATGGTAAAGCTTAAATCCTCCAAGCCAACACTAAAATTCAAACACATAGGTGGTGCGCAATCAAAGGAAAAGCCAAAGCCAAAGTACGCGGTATAAAAATTGTGTAAAGAACATAAACAAAGACACCAAACATAGAACACATGGGTGGTGCATGAAAAAAAGACATAAAAACTCAAACTTATAGGTGGTGCAAATTAAACCCATACGCCTTGACCTTATCCATTAAGATCTTGACGAAGAGGTACAAAAGCTACACTTTCTTTGAAGCATTGTCAAATGACTCTTGGATAACAACAAGACTTTCGTCTAAAACCTCACTATAATCCTTCTTCAATTACACCTTATTATGCTTCTCCATAATAAGAGCTTCCCAATCTCCCTTGAGAACATTCTCTTTGTCACCAATGTCTTTATGTTTATTAACCACAATATTCTTAATTTGGTGGAGAGATATCACGATTGCAGGAAGAGTAATATTGGAAGATAAGTGCGATGTAGATACATTCATTGATAAAGTGCATTTTAAATTAGGATCTAGTGAATTTGTAAATTTTTGGATAGGGAGATGGATTGGAGATAAAACTCTGAAACAAGAATATCCCTCTCTGTTTCTTATGTCTGAAAAGCAGGAAGGAAAAGTAGCTGACATGTGGAAGAATGATATTGGAATGTGGAAATGGGACATTTGCATCAGTAGAGATAACTTCCTCCAGATGAATGCTAATGAGGCAAGGGAACTCATGGAATTATAAGACATTTTAGATGAGGTTGTGATCACACAGTAGTCACAAGATAGATTATGGTGGTGGCCTGAACAAGATGAACACTTCACATTGAGGTCCTGTTACAACAAAAAAAGAGAAAAAATGGCAGCAGCAGAGACATTGCAGGATGTTCAGTTACTAGCATTGAAATGCTTGTGGAAAACAAGTTCTCCCTCGAAAATTCAAGTGTTTGGTGTCAAAGATTATGGTCATAGTCAAATATTGTGGTCATGGTAAAAGATTATGGTCAAGGATTGTGGTTGAATAAAGTCACAATTTGTGGACCAAGAAAGAAACACTCATGGTTTTTCACCCATGATTTTGTAACAACTCCCATGGTTTTGTGAAGATGAACACCTATAAATAGAAGTGCATTTCTCATTTCTAACACAACAACACAAAACTTTGCAACATAACATAAAAGAAAAATTTAGAGAGAAATAATAATATTATATTTTCTCCTATAAGATTTTTTTAGTGAGTGCTCTCCTATTACAAGAGATAGTGTAATTTGTTCTCTCCTTATATATAGAGAGAACTGTTGTAATTTCTTCCACTTAATGAAAATCTTTTCTACCGGTGCCCGTGGTTTTTCTCTTATTTGTTGAGGGTTTTCCACATAAATATTATGTGTCAATTTTCCTACTCCTCGATCTCTTAATGTTGTAATATTTATCTTGCTATTCTGATACCCAACAGTGGTATTAGAGCTGTTGGTGTCGGTCTCTATTTCCACTACGGCGTACTGTTACTATTCACACGTGTGGTTGTATACTTTTGTAGTGATTGCTAACGTAATTAGATCTATTCTAGTGTATGGTAAAAATATACAATACTGCTCACGTATACTGTGTTATTCATGGTGAAATTGTGTAAACTAGTTCAGTGAAAAAAATGGCTGCAAAATTTGAGATTGAAAAATTCAGCAGGACTAATTTCTTCCTGTGGAAATTGAACATGCAGGCAATCCTGAGGAAGGATAATTACTCACAAGCAATTAAAGGTAGACCTACAGATATAACTAATGAAAAATGGAGAGAGATGGATGACAACGATGTTGCCAATTTGCACTTAGAAATGACAGATTCAGTTTTTTCAAGTATAGCAGAAAAGAAAACTACAAAGCAGATCTTGGATACTCTCATCCAACTGTACGAGGTCAAGTAACTTCATAACAGAATTTTCTTAAAGAGGAGACTCTACACTCTTCGAATGAGTGAATCCACTTCGGTATCAGATTACATTAACAATTTGAATACATTATTTGCTCAACTATCTGCATCAGATTTCACAATAGTGGAAAATGAATGAGCAGAGCTTCTTCTTAAGAGTTTACTAGATTCGTATGATCAACTCGTCATCAATATTACAAACAATAATATTGTTGATCGTATATCATTTAATGATGTTGCCGGAGCTTTTCTTGAAGAAGAATCCAGACGTAAAAATAAGGAAGATCGACAAGAAGGCTCAAACATAATAGAAGCTTTGATGATTACACGAGGTAGATCAACGGAACATGGTCCCAGTGGGAGTAAAAAACATGGTAGATCAAAATCTCAAAGAAGAACAAACCTCAAATGCTACAATTTTGGCAAGAGAGAGAACTTTAAGAAAGAATGTTGGTTCAACAAGAAGAATGGTGAGAAGTCTTCTGAATCAAGTAATCTCAAGGATGTATTGCTAGTACCTCCGGTGATGGAGAAATCCTTTACAGCGGAGCAGGAGTTAGTACCAAAGGCGAAATTCAACTAACTGATGGATAGTAGATTCAGGAGCAACATGGCACATGACTCCACGACGAGAATGGTTTTGCACTTACGAACCTATCTCGGAAGGACATGTATTGATGGGGAATGACCATGCTTTGGAAATTGTTGGAGTTGGTACTGTCAAAATGAAAATGTATTATGGTACTATCCGCACACTTCAAGGGGTACGACATGTGAAAGGATTGACAATGAATTTGTTGTCTAATGGGAAACTAGATGACCTCGGATGCAAGACTCATGTTCAAGGTGGGATCTTGAAAGTGGTAAAAGGTTCGCTAGTAGTGATGAAAACAGAGAAGTTCGCTGCAAATCTATACGTGCTTTTGGGAGACACGACGAAAGGAGCAGATGCATTAGTAGCAGCTGGAAGCCAGGAAGAAAGAACGATGATATGGCATCGCGGACTAGGCCATATGTCAGAACGAGGCTTGAAAGTTTTTGCAGAACATAATCTCATACCCGGGCTTAAGTCGGTAAATTTACCTTTCTGTGAGCACTGTGTGGTAAGCAAGCAGCATAAACTAAAGCTTGCTAAGTCAACTGCTAGAAGAAAACACATACTAGACTTGATTCATTTTGATGTCTGGGATTCTCCAGAAATGTCCATTGGTGGAGCAAAATATTTTGTATCATTCATTGGTGATTACTCCAGGAGACTATGGGTGTACCCAATCAAGAAAAAGTCAGATGTGTATTTAGTATTCAAGGAGTTCAAAGCACAAGTGGAACTTGAAATTGGGAAAAGAATTAAGTGCTTGAGGATAGATAATGGAGGAGAATATACATATGGTGATTTTCTAACATTCTGTAAGCAAGAAGGTATTAAACGAAAGTTTACTGTTGCTCATACACCTCAGTAGAATGGTGTAGCAGAGTGGACGAATAGAACTCTCCTGGAAAGGAAGAGAGCTATGTGGAAAACAACAGAATTGGAAAATTCTTTTTGTGCAGAAGCTGTCAAAACTGCCTGCTACGTGATAAGTCGATCACCATCAACTGCGATTGATTTAAAGACACCAATAGAGATGTGGAAGGGAAAACTGAGTGATTATTCTTCTTTACATGTATTTGGATGTCCTGTGTACGTGATGTACAACTCCCAAGAAAGAACAAAGTTGGACCCAAAATCCAAGAAATGCATATTCTTGGGTTATGCTAACAATATGAAGGGGTATCGTCTGTGGGATCCCGCTGCCTATAAGATTATTGTTAGAAGTGATGTAATCTTTGTAGAAAATGAACTACAAAAGGAGCAAAAAGATGACAATACTATAAAGGAGATTACTACAGTGGAGATGGAGGAAAAGTCAGGAGAAAATGATTCTTCTGAAGTAGAGCCACAACATGAAGAACAAGAACCAACTAAGGTCAATAATGTAGATCCCAAAAGTACCACACGTCAGACAAGAAAACCATCACGGAACTCAGAATATGTGCTGGCAAGTCATGATGCATATTATCTTCTATCAGAAGATGGAGGACCATCAACCTTTCACGAGGGATTAAATGGTTCAGATGCTTCTCTGTGGATGAAAGCAATGCAAGAGGAAATTTAAGCCTTACATAGAAATAACACATGGGAACTTGTTGAACTTCCTAAAGGTTGGAAAGCCATCGGCAACAAATGGATGTTCAAAATTAAGCGAGATAGCAATGATCAGGTGGAACGATATCATGCAAGACTGGTGGTCAAAGGATATACTCAGGAAAAAGGTATTGATTTCAATCAGATATTTTCTCCAGTGGTAAGACTCACCATAATCAGAGTGGTCTTGGCGATGTATGTTGCATTTGATCTAAATCTAGAGCAGCTTGATGTAAAGACTGCGTTTCTTCATGGGGAACTTGAAGAGGAAATATATATACTCCAACCCGAAGGCTTTGAAGAACAAGAAAAAGAAAACTTGGTTTGTAGGTTGACCAAATCTCTGTATGGTTTAAAACAGGCGCCAAGGTGTTGGTACAAGAGATTTGATTCCTTCATCATGAGCCTTGGATACAACAGGTTAAGCTCAGACCATTGTACGTATTATAAAAGGTTTTATGATAATGATGATTTTATCATTTTGTTGCTGTATGTGGATGACATGTTGGTGGTAGGCCCCAACAAAGATCGAGTCCAAGAATTGAAGGCACAATTGGCTAGGGAGTTTGATATGAAGGACTTGGGACCAGCAAACAAGACTTTAGGGATGCAAATTCACCGAGACAAAAAAGACAAAAGGATTTGGCTTTCTTAGAAAAATTATCTTCAGAAAGTCTTGCGCCGCTTTAACATGAAAGACTGTAAGCCAATCTTTACCCCACTTCTTTCCAATTATAAATTATCCTCAAGTATGAATCCTAGAAATGAAGCGGAACGGATGGAAATGTCTCGAGTACCTTAAGCATCAGCGGTGGGATTCCTTTTTTGGACGACATCAATGATCTAGAAGGGGAGGTTGAATAAATCACTAAGTCCTAAAAATAGTCCACGCTTAAATAAAGTTTAGTTTTTAAAATTTTATGCGGAAGCGGCCAAGGAACTATGGTCGTCTAAACAAATCGTTATTGAAAAGATCGGATATGCGATAAGCCTAGATGGAATATAGATTCCAATAAGAAAAGCGAATAAAAAATTTGAACACCAATTGATACAATTTTATTCACTTAAGGTTGTGCAATTTTCAATGGCTTGTAAAAATAAAACTCAAATTGACAACAACCCAAAAGGTTTGTGTTTGATCAATTTGTCGAGCACTTGGTGTGCGACACACTCCAAGTGAAATTCTACAAGTAATGGTAGTGCAGAACTTTTCCAATTACAATCAAAAGAATTGCAATGAGCTTTCAAAATATTTTTCAACACTACACTATACCAGAATTTTACCGAGCAATTTGATTGAACACAAACGTAAAGAATCAGAAATGGAAAAATAGTGAAAGAGAGAACAATACCAAATTTGTTGAGGCAGTTCCCCCTTCGTCCTCGCTTGGGGTACGTCTGCCCTCAATTCTAGAAATAGAATTGAGATCTATATTAACCTGTTGCAAATGTTTGTACAAGAGAAGCAATAGTAATCACACACTCAAGCCTAGTTGTTGATACTGAAACTATGTCTTATCTCCCCTTGATTCAAGGTGAATCAAGTGCCTCGAATGTGTTGAATAAACCTCTTATTCCAGCTACTCGTCTAAACAATCCAACGATATTCAAATCTTTAGCTTGGCTGGTTTTAATCACACACAATTTGAACCCAAATCTTTCTTCCATAATCCTCCGGTTACCGCTACTAGATTGAATGAACCACCTGTTCTTCAATCACATTCGCTCGGCTGAATCTGGGAAGAAATGATTTGTGCAAAAACCTCCAAAATCACAAGACTCTTAGAGAACAAAACCCTAACAGTTTTATTCAAGAAAAACCCACTGATCTCTCAACCCAAACCTGATACAATATCCTATGTTTGGATGTTATCACCTCAATGATGCAGAATGATCAACAAAAATTGTTATGTGTAGTTGTTGAGAAAATGCAAGAAAGAGGATGAAGATGATGAGAGAAAATCAATGTCTATGTTTCACTTTTCTTGTTAGTTGTAAAGAATGAGCCAAAAATGAATATATATGTGAAGCTAAGACCAAGTAACAAACATAACAACAATTTGAAAGTCACACATATCAGAAAAATAAGGTGACTTGAGCGAACGGTCAACCTAAAGAAAGAGGGGGTCAATCTGAGCAATCCCCTTTTCAGAATTATGTAGAAACTGACTCTATGCATCGACTGGAACAAGTCCATGCATCGATGCAAACCTTCCAAGAAATGAAAATTTGAAATGCTAACAGTATGAGTCGACCAGAGGGTCGAAACGAGTACTCCTGAGAGCAAAAGCTCAAAATCCACCTTGTATGAATTGACCTAAGTAGGGCTTTGAGTCGACTCAAATGCTTGAAACTTCCAAAAATGATATTTTTGACATGTCTTGCTATATCTAAACACTACTAATGCACATCTAAGTCTTTCAAAAAGATCAAACCCACATAAAACATATATAATGCTTTTCTATATGAATAGACTCATGTTTTTGAGAAATGTTTGTGCACGAGAGAACTACGGATGCAGATGAGACTCGATGATACCATCCAAAATACAAATTAATAACTAGACACGTTTTGACATCATTAAAATAAGGATTGAGACAATTGCCCTCACATAGTCCCCCCTTTTGATGATGGCAAAACAACATCAAAATCAAGTACTTTAAGTAGTATCATCCTCCCCCTAACTTTATGCATTCTTCTAAGAAACAATTTGAAAGTTTGATCAATCTTTGTAAGATGAATTACATGAATTACTACTTTTGCTTAGTCTCTTCTCCCCCTTTGACAACATCAAAAAGAAAGAAGCACAAGGTCAAAGAAAAACATAATATATCTAATTGAGCACACACACATATTTTGCAACAGATACGCATTAACAAGCATTCACATAAAATTATGTTAATGGAAAATAATATGAAGATAAATAGAACAAACAACATATGAACATAAACGAAGTGCACTTACAAACATTATGGTCCAAAATAACTCCAAGTTTCAGTCAAACAAACAAACATAATAATAAGTAAACATTTAGATGAAATGAACATAGAGATAACATGACATGCACTACATCAACCCAATATGATCCTTAAGGTCTCCTCCTTCTAAAATGATGGCCTCTTCCTCTGAACTGATAGTCTTGAGGTGGTGGAGGTTGTTGCTCATCCAGTCGCTTAGTAAGTTCCAGCACATCCCGATTGAGAACGTTGAAGCTTGTCGTAAGAGTGCGATTTTGTCCTGCAGCGATTTCAGCCATAGTTTTAAAACGTCCCATGATGGTGATGGCGAACGAGTTAAAATTGTCGGTCCGAGCTTAAATTTGGTTCTACAATGTTGTATACTTTTCATCTTGGGCGGTAGCAAAATTCTGTTGCTGGAGCTGCATATTTTCAACATCTCAAGGAGTTCATCATTGTTTTGTTGAGGACGTGGAGGAGAGGCAGACATGTAATACGAATTTTGGTGATTCCAGTTGTTTGTTGGAGGCATGTGTTCTGAACCAATAGAGGTTCATCCGGTATGTTGCCATTCGCCCCATCCTTGGTTTGCATAGGAATCCATAGGAGGTGATTGATCCAACCAGACATTGTTGTCTTGTTTAACATCATTGAAATCAGTCTCCATTGGATGACCATCTTCTTCTTCTTCATCTTCATCGGACTCTTGTAGCCGTGAGCTAGTAGCCTTAACTATGAACCTATAGTGTGTCTCTTGTTGATCCCATATGTAACCCATCATTGTCAATGTCTTTTGACAGAATTCTTGATCAGTTGTCAAAGTCTTATACGGAATTCCTGGGGTAATCACTTCAGTAGGGTTAAACACACATTGAATGAACGATGCATATGATAAACTAGTGCATATACCAGAATCTCTCAGAGAATAAATCATGCTCACAATATAATGAGGCGAACTAATTTTTATCTTCTTCTTTAAAATTTATACCAAGTGAACTTCAGCTTGATCGACTCGAGAAATTTAGTGACGCGTCGACCTAAGCAGTCTATGTGTCGATGCATACTGGCGCAATTTTGACAATAAGAATAATACACAGTTTGAGTTGACCCAAGGGTCGACCTGTGCAACCCGATCCAAATTTTGAAAAATTGACATTTTCATGAGTCGCCCTATGACCTTTTTTGGTCGACTTAAACAGTTAAAATGAGTAAAAATGCACTTTTTAAGTCATTTATACATCAAACATGAATAAATAGAGAGCTCACACATATTTCAACCTCACAAATGGATTAAAAAAAGTTCAATCATGGAATAATCATCAATTTAACACACAAAATGGCACACCATTGTCACACCCTCATTTTCACCTAGCCCTTCATATCATACATTTATCATATCATACATCATCATGGTGCATGTCAAGCATGTGGGTTTGCAAGGAAAGAACATGGAAATTAGTTTTGTTTCAAAATAAGGATTGGATTGGTTCAATGGTCATTAATCCAATTACGATTAGAACTTGACTTAATCTGAGTCAATAAAGAAAGGATGTTGTGTGTTCTTGCCGTTTATTTCTATCATGGGCCCTGTTGAAGACAGGTTAATCATCTTAGGGTTTCCACCAGTTGCTTGTTCCACAGGTTGTTTCCTTATAGACGTTGTAGATGATTGGGTCAAGATATCCTCTTCATGATGATACTTGTTAATTGGCAAGGGTTTACTTTATGGTTTTAGCAAGACCAGATGTTTCTTGCTGCTTAAGCTATGAATTAGGATCTCATCAGTATATCAGATAGGATTTGTTGTTTTCTTGAATTTGAGATTCAATTGAAGATTGAGATTCTTTGATTAAGGTGGCACAAAAGATAAGTTTGTAAAATTTTGGGAGCATGTGCATCACTATTTCAATCACTTGCCACTCGCAAGTTTGATTTGTATTCACTACGATGAAATATGCATTGAGTGTGCCATGAATTCAACATTTTCAAAAGATCAAGTGGCATGGTTCATTGGTTTATGGATTTCTTATGGTGTCAAATATTTTGATTCATTATCCAAGGAATGATTCAAATTGGAAAGTTCACTAGTGCAGAAATGACTTTTTACATCGGGCGAAAATGACATTTTACATCGGGTCTGAGTCCGATGTAAAGCCAGGCGATGTAGTAAATCAAAGACATTTTACATCGGGTTTTGGCCCGATGTAAGAAATACACCAAGCACATCGGTTAAATTTTTAAGTCTGATATGAAAAAAAATATAATTGTAAATTTTAATTATAAAAGGGTGTTTGTACATCGGTTGTAAGGCAAAACCGATGTAAAAGGTAGACTTTTTACATCGGTTGTGTGGTTAACCCGATGTAAAAAGTACTGTAGTAAACAAAATAAAAATGTCAAACACGCGCTTGGTGACATTTATTACATCGGTTCTCTTGTTTGACCGATTTGAAAAGTCCTAGGTGACACTTTTAACATCGGTTCTATGGTTAACCCGATGTGAAAGATGGTTTTTTACATCGGTTATTTTGTTCACTCGATGTAAAATGTACTGTTACAAGTATAAATTATTTGCCTATTTTTTAGTCGTTCCCTGTAACTTTTTTGGTACTTAATTTTTCATATTTTTCCAACATCACACAAACCATAATTAGGTCAGTATTTTCCATAGTTTCCCAACATCATATAGACCACATTTAGGCCGCTATTTTCATAGTTTTCCAACATCACATAGACCATATTTAGGTCTTTGTTTTCATATTTTTTTCACAAATCTAATTTCATTGCACCAAATATCTAGTATACACATAATTGATTTAGAAAAGTACTGATATAGGATATACACAAATGTACTAAATTATAAGGAGGTTTACACGATGGACCACTACAACAACAAAAAGCTTAACCTTTATATAACTCAAAGAAACATGTTGCCCAACAGAGTCGCAAATCATACAAATCATCTTCTGTTAAGTTCGTTGGGTCATCAAATACTTGCAACACGTAAATAACAATAGAGTTATTCTTTGAAAATTCACATTAAGTTGCAAAACGTAAAGTAAATAACAAATTAAAGTCATTTTTATTACCTTCATCCAAGAATTGGTTATATTGGCAGAGACAATATCTAACATATTTTTCATCACATAATACCCACAATCATTAGAGTTAGGTTGTTTCCTTGTCTACAAATGAATGACATAATTAGTGAATACTTATATGATAAAATTAAATATATAATTATAATTTACACCACGCTTACCTTGGGTTGAAGCCATGTAGCCTTTTTTTCTATTCCCATTTGCCGCTTGATGAACCCCAAAAGCACTAATTCAGAAGAAAAAAATTCATATAAAGCCACATAACATATGATATTACTTTTGTAACAAATTATGTATATAGGATGAAGTGAACATAAAAGATAAACTTACCTTGTAACAATTTTCGTCATGGTTTGATTAAGTTCGTGATGAAGTGAACAAAAGATGACCACCGCATTATCATTTGGACACATGACTATTAATTGCCAATGACCTCTCTACGTGTGCGTGAAAACACAAAAGTCACAATTTCATGTTACCAAAATTGAACTATATATGTTACCAAAATTAAAAAATAGAAAACATAATTGCATACAAACTTACCCATGAATAAATGGTAGCAAGTGACACTCTCTCTTTTCGTCACGTAACTTATCTTGTATGTATTTTTCGACACTTGCTTGAGTTTTCGGCACATGATCAACGTACGAACACATAGCAGGGTCCATAAATTCGTATACTTCAGATTGTGAAGTATCAATACACAAACGATGAATATACCTGAAAAATTTTAAAATCAACATTATAATAAGAGTGATGAGAGATATAACATATTAGTAGATATTGACACTAATAAAAATAGAAAATGTACTTACGTGCACCAAACTTGGAGAGTAGACACATCAAGCCAATTAAAACCCACTAGCAGCTCTCTGATACACTTAGCTGACATATAAAAATTATTGGCGCTTGCACAATGACTTAATTTTGTTGCCAAATGATCTTCACCCCTTCTTAGAACCATTCTCATTAATCTCTCAATGTTGTCTTCTCCTTCTCCTTCTTTTGTGCTTACTTTTGCAGCTGAACAACTTCCTTTTCCGCTTCCATCAACAACTTCCCTTTGTACAATGCATTTATTATTATTTTCAGTGCTTTGTTGTGAGAGACCCATAGACCTAAGTGTCTCCATGAAAGATTATTCCATCTCCTTACGCTCTTCAGCCAACTTTTGATCAAAATCAGCTATAAGCTTTGTTTCTAATTCAGATGAAAACTGTGCAAATTGTTCTCTTGTATCTTCTTGTGGTTGACGTGAAGAAGATCTGCCAAAGTAAGTGCTTTATTTATGGTGTTTTCCAACACCACAAACACGACCGTCATGCTCAGATGTTCCAATGGCTGCTGTTAAGATATCGTTACGTCCATCCGGAACAAAGCCACCCTTTTCACCTTCTTCAACTAGAGAGTCCTACAAAATGAAAAAACCATATCTTTTTATCAATCACAATTATAACTAGAGAATCCTACAAAATTAAAAAACCATATTTTTTTACTTACAATTTTCTCAGCAACAACTTGTGTAGCCTTTGATGTGTATTCTCCCCCTTTCTTTTGTCGAGCTCTCTTCCATAACTCATGGCGTGACGGTGGAGATGGGCTACCAGTATCATCTAAGGTAGAATCATCTCTCGGTGATCTCCTTTCATTTATCATTTTCTCCTCAAGAAAACTATACCCTCCACGAGATAATACATGTGGGTATACATTCTTAGTCACATTTGCTGCACCCTTTTGACTTTTTTCCTATTATAAATTCAAAAAGTTATTAATAATACTAAACATAATAAAAATGTTATGCACAAAAAAAAATTATAACTCCTACTAACCTTAAATTCAGGGGTATCTCGAGACTGCACAAAATCCTTCCATACTTCTTCCTTAATATAATTATACCTGATTTGTGGAGGAGCTAGACCATCTTTGGGCTTTCTAATATACTCACTTGTGAGTTGTCTTAAAAGCTCTCCATCGCTCTTCTGCATATTTAATCCATTCTTTCTTCAACTGATCCTTCTTTGGATCATGAGGTTCTGGAATAGTGAAATGAGCCTACACATATAGTATATGGCATATGTTGTTAGTATATGATTATAAAATATAATAAAGTGTAGCAGTTAAAAATACCTGAACATCAGTCCAAATAGCCTCTTTTATGCCTTCATCTATGTCTTTCCACTCATTTTTCAAAATACTACAGCTCTGTCGAGCAAGAGACGCTATGTAACTCCTAAAATTTGAAGCATTTTTACCCATACATTCATTGGTTATTGGATGAAACTCGACCTTTATCTTTTCACCCGTTTGATGAACTTTGTTAATTTGTGCCATCAAAGTGGGACCTCTAACTCTTCTTTTTTTAGGGTCACTAGATGAAGAAGGGTTGTCGATTGAATCAGTCATGTATCTGTTAACACAAAATAAAAACAATTCAAAATCAAATTAAGCATAAAATATAAACAATTAGACATCAAATTAAGCACAAAATAAAATAAAAAACAAAAATTAAAGTAATGTCAAATTAACGTATAAAATAACCTTACTAGTCCTCCCATATCCCTTCTTCATGATCTATGCGAATAGCGTGCACGTCATCCTCTTCATTTTCTTCAACGAAGGTAGGCACATTCGTTGAGAAAGGAGGAGTTTTGGAAATATCAAGGTTCGCATCTTGATTTTCATCATTATCATGCACCTTTCCTTGTATAACCACTGACCACCTTTAATTAAAAGGATTTGTGACATAAAACACTTATTTTTCTTGAGACGCCATGATGAAAGGTTCGTCCGCATAAGCTAACTTGCTAAGATCAACCGATGTAACTCCGAATTCATCGATTCTTACACCACTGTTGATATCAATCCATTTCCATTTAAATACAGGAACTTTAAACACAACATAATCAACTTCCCAAATCTCTTCAATCACCCCAAAGTAGGGTGTAGATGCCATAACCGGGTTTTTATCTTTAGCACTAGAGAAGTGCATGGACTCGGCCACAATCATAACCCCACTATTTTGTGTGGTACTATGATCATCCTTTAACTTTGTACAAAAGCAAGTTTTATTAATATTGTATCCACTCCAAGTTATTATGTTACATTTAGGCTCATAGGACAACCACTTAATTGTATTGGAAGCACTATCCTCATTAGAAATTTTTTCTTTAAACCACTCAGAGAAACTCTTATTATGCTCTTTTAACAACCATCTTTCATTCATCTTAGGGTACTTTTTCTTTATGATGCTTTTGTGAGCAGATAAGTAAGGTTGAACTTCATCCATGTTATTCAATATATACAAATGCGCTTGAAGAACCACATCAATACTTAAGCTCTTGGCCTTTAAACCTTGTGTACCCACACCCTCACATCTTCCATCATGACGAGACTTAGGAACCCCTACAACATCCACTTCTGACAAATAGTTTGAACAAAACTCAATTGCTTCTTCTGTGATGTACCTCTCAACAATTGATACTTCTGGACGGTGTGGGTTTTTTGTATACCCTTTTAGGATCTTCATGCATCGCTCTATTGGATACATCCACCATAAATAAATTGGACCACATAATCTAATCTCCCTTACTAGATGAACAATCAAGTGAACCATAATGTCAAAAAATGAAGAAGGAAAATACATCTCTAATTGGCATAAGATAACTGCAGCCTCATTTTCCAAATTGTCCAGCTTTAATGGATCAATGGCTTTACAACAAATTGCATTGAAAAATAAGCACAACCTAGTTATAGTCTTCCTACCATTGTTAGGCAATATCCCACGAATAGCCACTGGTAGTAGCTGCTGCATTAAGACATGACAATCATGAGATTTTAATCCAATTAATTTGAGATCTTTACCTGAGACAAGCCTATTGACATTTGATGAGTTACCATGCGGCACTTTAATACTTTGTAAACACTCATAGAAACTTGTTTTCTCTTTTTTAGACAGAGTGTAGCAGGCAGGAGGCAAATATATCTTGTTACCTATTGTCGCTTTCGCGAAAATAAGGTGCCAGAAAAACAGAAGAGTCGCCACCTTTCGTTATTTATCCCTCAGAGCGGGAAAGGAAACGATCGGAAAAACCTAACAAAAAGGGTAAGACAAGGTCATCGCAACCGTTGTCTGGGTTCGGGAGTCGGTTACGCAAGGGGAAGGTATTAGCACCCCTCACGTCCATCGTACTCGATGGGATCCATGCTTGTTTGTGTTTACATGACGGGTTGGTTTTATCTATCTACCTATCAAGGCTGGCTTAAAACAGAAAGAAAATGACTCGGCAAAGCGTCGTGCTTTATGCCTACGTATTCTCATCAGAGAATGAGAAATCAGAGTCAACGTAGTTCGACCTACGGGTTATGGGGGAAGTTGGCTCACCAATACATCAGTATCGTGCCTACGTACTCTCAACAGGTATGAGAGATCAGAGCTTACGTAGTTCGGGACACTACGGTTTATTTTCTGTCCTTTACGAAAGAAGTGTTTTTTATTGTGTTTGCAATTTCAATCGCACTAGAGACTATGACCTGAGAGTGAATGCGTCGCATGTCACCCAAAGGGTACCATACTAAACATCCAGACTGTGGCAAAGAAACTCTCCCACAATCCTTTCTCAGATAGCTTAAGGCTCGTAACGTACGAAAGAAATCATTCATGATTACTGTATCTTAATCTGTTTTGAGATGAGAAGAGAACAGGCTCAACTAGGAGGGAGACTATCAAGTCCTAGTGTTGTCATGCCAATGATTCATCCTATGGTTGAAGTTTGAAACAGGGATCTCCTAGAAGTTGTCATGCATAGGTTTCAACCTAAAGTTCTATCATCACTTCCTTATCAAAGGAATGAGAGTCCTAAGGGATCATGTCAATGATACACAAAAACAGATAAAGCATCAGCTTAAACAGTAAACAGTAATATAGTAAACGACTGTAAAATGCATGCAATGCAAGTGAGGGAGGAAATGTGTGTGGGGCGTCAGCCTCCACAAGCTCGTCTCGACCTCAAGCCAGAATGAATAACAGCAATCATACTGAAATAAAAACATGCTATCAAGCAAAATACAGTAAACTGTTGTAATCATACAGATAAAATGAAGTCCTGCTATCAAGCAAAATAAACCACATGGGCAAGGGAGCTGGGCTCTACCGAATACCCGCAAGCAAAGCCATACAGCAACAATACAAGCAGAGGGAGCAACTCAACTTCTAGTGCAATCATGCTCCTAGATTAAAGCTAGTCTAGATATGAACTTATTCTAATGCATCAAGCAAGTCAAACAAGGCACATCAATACAAAAAAGAAACAAACAAGAAAGCAGGTCAACTCCTCTCTCTCCAAGCTTCAGCTCTTCTAACAGCAACTCAGTCTTCAGACTTTCATCACTCTTGACAAATATCAATTTGCTTCTCCAGGTTTCAACCCTTCAACATAAGTATCAACTTACCTTCTTCTTCAAGCCTCAGCTCCTTAATCAGTTCCACCTTCAGGCTTCAACCTTAGCCACAAGTATCAACTTGATCTTCAAGCTTCAAAGTAAGTATCAACTTATCCTTTGTTCCTCAGCTTCAGCTTCTACACTCAATCTCAATTGAATCCTCTTCATAAGTATCAACTTAATCTCCTCTTCCTACAAGCTTCAGCTTCTCAGAGTAGTCATCAATCACTTAGAAGTGTCAACTTCATCCTTCAATCTTTAAGCCTCAGCTCTTCATTCAATCTTCACTGGGTCTTCAAGTATCAACTTGTTGCTCTTGCTCTTCAAGCTTCAGCTGAAATGGCAATGCTCAGGGAATCATCCTCTTCCATACTCTTCAATGAAGTCTTCATCTTCAAACTCAAGCCCAACATCTCTCAAGATACTAAAACCAAGAGAAATCACTTAACTGGATAAGTTGGGATATTAAACTGCTTATTGCCCACCAAAGGTGACCTATAAGGGCTCAACATCAAAGAATGGTTCCCTCAAAGGTTCTACTTCCTAGGAACAATCACTTATCCCTCCAAAGGAGAGAGGTGGATACCATGGAAGGACTTTGAATCATGGGGAAGAATGGAGGTGAAAGATGCCATCCATGTTTAAGAAAGAAATTAGCTAGGTCTAAGCTCTACTTAGTTCCTAACCCTAAAACAACAACAAAACAAACAAAATTCTCAAGCTCTCAAGCTCCTTCTTCAACTCTCAAGTCTTCTTCTATGCTCCTCAATGCTCCTCAAATCAAGACCAAGCTCTCCAAGCCCACAAAGCAAGACAAACAAAAATACAAGCCCACAAGGGCAACACAAACAACAATCAACTACAAAAATCAATTAAAAATAGTATACTATTATATTAAAATCTAATATAATTTCTAGGGGATAATACATACCTACCCTTAATACCCTATATGTCCCAATATCTATCTTGACCTAGAAACCCAAAATTCTAGTGTTATTGTGGACCTATGTTAAGGATTGACCTAATTCTACACAACCTAAAGTCATCTAAGCAAAACTGATCAAAAATTGATCACAAAATTATGGAAAAAATCCAGAGGGGAGATAAAGTCCTAAGCTAACTATCCTAAAAAGAATGGCCTAAAAATTCAAAGGGAACTAGCTAAACAAAATTCTACAAATCTATGCATCAACATAAAATGAATTAAAATGCTATTAAAAGAGAAAATACACAAAAAATATTAAAAATGCATGAAATGCAAATATTATGGTTTTATAATTTTCTAGACATTATCATGAAATGGGAGAAAAAATCCCCATACAAAAATCATTAATTTTCTATTTATTATGATTTTCCAAAGATTAAAGAAAAATGGAGAAAAAGAAATTAAAATATGCAATGCTTGGTGTGAATAGCAACTATGTTCAGTTCATATTCCATATGGGCTCAACATGGGGGTGCAAACAACAATACGCGCTAGGCCCAATTTCCATCAGAAAATCAATTAAAAACATAAAGAAAAAGAAAAGGATACGGTGCAGAAAGTAACCAAATTCAGTTTAAAACAAGCATGGGCCATGATCTGGGGTGTAGTTAGCAACTGAGCCCAATATCCCTTTTAATGAAACGACGCGTTTCATGGTGTCTTCAGACTTCCCTCTCCAAATGAAATTGAATCTCAGCCGTGGGATCCGAGTCTCAGTCAATGGGTCTTGCTTCATCCAATGGCCACGCATTCGTCTTCTTCCTCTAGCCAAGGTTAGAACTGAAGAATCCATGGAAGCAGCTTCATAGCTCAAGCTTACCCTAACTCGTATCACCTCGAATCTCCATGAAAACTTAAAATTCAAAACCCTAATCCATCCAGAATTTCATGCTGATCACAGCCATGGCCTTGAAATCAATTGAAACATCCTAAATCTTCAAACCCGATCCAAGATCAAAGATATGCTCAAACTTCACTCCTAACAATTCTTGAAACTACTTACCTCAGAATAATCACCATCTCACACTGGTTAATTCTTGATATCCAATTCATGCCATAGCTCACTATATCTCATGTTCTTGGTCAAAACAAAAATGGTGTCATCCACTGAAACCTCACCAATTGATCCCAAACTTCCCAGGATCCATCACCTAATGGTCTCTAACCGTTCTAACCTAACAATTCTGCCTAATTCTGCCTAAATCATGGTGTAGAAGAAAAGTTACTAACCTGTTGAATCTTGATTAACAGATGGGGTAAACCTTCACTTCATCCTCTCAAACTCTTCAGAAACCTTCCTTGATTGATGACAAAGCTTCTGTTTGCAAAAGTTTTGATGGAGAATGCTTGAATCTCAGAATTCGATGGTGACTTGCAACCTTCAAAATTCAAATGCCAACTCTTCAATTCTTCAAGAACTTTCCCTCAAATTGGTCTGCACAGCTTCAATATGGTCAATGAAATGTGTTTGGATGGAAAGAAGGAATGGAAATGGATCAGAATGTGGAATTTGATTTCAACTTGCAATGGAAGCAAGTGAAATGGCTATCTCTCTCTTATCTCAAATCTCTCACCAACCTTGCATCTGAGCAAGTTCTAAAACATATATAGAATGGTTTAGACTCATCTAGAACCATCTGGAATCATCCAATGAGAAATTGGAATTCTCATGTCATGAGTTTATGAATTCATTCATCTCATGTATCATCTCATGCCATAGCCCTTGCAGCCCTTGTAACTGACTTGAAATTCTCCCTAAATGAGATATAGGATGTGTTAAAACCCTTAGCAAGCTTGTGTATTGAGTTTCTTTGAGTTTTGCATTTGTACCTTAAGATGCAAGCAACCATTTTCCAAAGCAACCCCATGATCTAGGCCTCAATTCAAAACGTTGGCTGAACCATTGTTTTTAGAATGTCTTTTAGAGTCAAAATGACCTATTATATGCCATGGTTGGGATGTGTAAATTGGAATCCTCAATTTCCAACTTCAACTTATTTAACTTATGCCTCCATTTTAGGTCATTTTTATCACTTTTTTCTACAAGCCTTTTCAACATCTCATGACCTCCTTACTAGCCTTAAAACATCATTTTAAGCAAGTTTTATGTTGAATATTTTTCCATTTGAAGCTTGGAAATAGGAGATATGGCCTTATGCTTGAAATGACCTGTAATGTCCAAATGACAAAAATGCCCTTGACCTGTCAAAGCCATAACTTGAGTTCTACAAATCCTATCAAGGACTTCTAGTACTCTCTAGAAATATAAGAAGATGAGGAACAACATTCATGTTGACCAAAAGTTCATAGGAATCATCCTTCTTAGGCAAAAGTTGGATGCAAGTTGGGTGACTTTCAAGGCCCCAGATTCACATACCTCAGATGACTTGTAACTTGTCAAAGTCACAACTTGAGCTCTACAAATCCTATCAAGGACTTATAGTACTCAAATTAAAGTTAATATCAAGCTCTACAACATTCATGTTGGGGGTAAGATGAGATGACAATCACATCTTGAGCTAAACTGTCTTGAAGATAGGGATCAAACTAGGGGATTTTACACTGTCAAGCCTTAGCAACCCTAGCTTAAAACTTCTCAAACTCCTCAATCATGATGAGTTGGTCTAGGAATCATCCTTATAGAATCTCAATGCATCAATCCATGATCACATGGCTCTTGGATTAGGCCTCAACCCTCTCCAAGTCATCAGTTGACCTAGGGTTGACCCAGTCAAAACCCTAATTACACCACTCATGGCTGAGGCTTCTTAAACTTGCACAATGACCTGTCTAGGCTTCATGGTGGATTTCAAGACATCTCATAAGCTCTCTCAAGGCTTCTAGTTCACATTCATGGCTTCAGAATCATCTGAGGAGCTCCCACAACTCTTAAGTTAGGAGGCACACAACCTTGGTGTCAACCAATCTCTCTGAGAATCTCTTAACTTTTCTGACAAAGGTATCAACCCTTGAACACTTGAATAACCCTCTTGGCCATATTCAAAGTCTTGATTGGTACTCATGATTGGTAGTCATACCTCTTGATCTCCTGCATACATGTCAATGAAATGCAAATGATAATGCTAATGTGAATGAGATGCAACACAAGCTAGGTAAAGAAATGTTGGTCAAATTTTGGGGTGGAACAGATGCCCCTATTCAAACGGCTTGAACCTGACTGGGTGAGAAGCGAACGACTCTCAACCAATCAAGGTGCGAGACGGTTGAATACCGATAAACCCGGAAATTTGCCAACTGCACAAGTACACGGTACTCTGATGGGAACACATCTTCGAAAATTGAAATATTAATTGCACGGCAACTAGCTGGGGAATTGGTCACACGGTAACCGGTGATACATGGTCGATCATGCCATCAGGCATCAGGACTCTTCGAGACTCATCAGGTCAACAATCAGATTAATCATGCTATCAGGCATTCAAAGAAAACTTTCGGGCATCCGCCGGACTTCATCAGTAAGTCGGGGATAGAATTCTCGGTCAATCATGAACCGCTCGGGGATATCCAAATTTCTGCCATCAGGCACTCCGCATCAGCTGAGAGGACTGCTTCGTTAACACGGTCGGACTTCAATCATCAAGTCTTCGAGGGAAGTTTCAACTTCACTGTTCAGCAACCTGCCGGGGATGACGCATCTCCGTTGGGGGTTCTGGAGAACTATCAAGTAACTCTGCTTCGGGGATCCAGAAATCATTCTGGATGAATCAACTCTGCTGAGGACTTCAAGAATCATCTTGGACAAATAACTCCGTCGGGGACTTCAAGAATCATCTTGAACCGATAACTATGCTGGAGATTTCAGGAATCATCCTGAGCGAACACTCTGTTAGGGATTTCAGGAATCGTCCTGGGCAACCTTTGCTGGGGATTTCAGGAATCATCCTGAGCAACCTTTGTTGGGGACTCTAAGCATCAACTTGAGCAACCAGCTCTGGCGACTGCACTGGGGATCTTAAGAATCATCTTAAGCAAACGAACTTGCTGGGGAATTCAAGAATCATCCTGAGCAAGCGACTTCGTTGGGGAGAATTCAAGAATCATCTTGATCAAGCGGCTTTGCTGGGGAAAAGTCAAGAATCATCTTGGGCAAGCGGCTTTGCTGGGGAAAAGTCAAGAATCATCTTGGGCAAGCGGCTTTGCTGGGGAAAAGTCAAGAATCATCTTGGGCAAGCGGCTTTGCGGAGGAACACCTGCAAAACAAGAACGGTAACGACCTAGCTCATGTTTAGTATGCATATGCTTAGGCAATGGTGCAATGCTCCACACAGTGGAAATGCTACGCGTTTATGATAAATGCTATGCAATCATGCAAAATGCGACGATCCCGTCAGCAAAATAAATGCTGAAAGGAGAATCCTCCTGTCAAGGAGAAAGAACCACTCTGGTAAGGGGAAGGAATCATCCTGCCGAGGAGAAAAAGTCACACCAATCTCAATCGGGCGCTATGGGGAAGTGAACTTCAGTTGACTGCTGCAGGGGAACGGAGTTCAACGAGAACCTGGACCTGCTGAAAAGAGCGATGTCAATCGCAGAGATAAACTGCCTGGTATTCACAACCAGGCCCTCCTGGAGGTAACGACTCCGGTGGGAAACACAACATCAGCTATTCAACACTCTACTGGGGCGAACCAATCATGGCCCGAACGGCTTCCAAGGACTCGGCTCTCTTGGGGATCTGCAAACTCGGCTGAGGAAGGAGAAATCATTCTGCTTACTGGGGAGAGTACGACTCTGTGGGGAATCTCAATTCCGCTGGGGAGGAAGGAATCATCCGGCTTCGGGGGAGAGTACTACTCTGTGGGGAATCTCAATTCCGCTGGAGACTTCAGTCTTGAACCATCAGTTGCTGCACACTTCAGTGGATGGTCTACTACGAGACCTGCACTTGTGACCCGGTGCTGGGGGAATGAACACACGCTTCGGCGCCTGACTCAGCTGGGGAGATGCCGCTCCTTCAGGGTGCATCTGATCGGGGAGAGAGTCTTCTCTGCCTGGGGAGATATATCAATGCTTTACGATCTCACGTTCAGACTCTACGGGGAGAAGTTGCTGAACCTTGTTGAGGGGAGGAATCATCCTACTCGGGGAAGCATACGGCGTACTACCTGGAATTTGCTACACCTGTAACAACACAAACAAACAGACAAGATACCCTTCTCAAAGGGACCTATCAAGGTTATTATCTCGTGACCATGTTCAAGTAATTCATTGTTTCAACGATCAGTGGCCTAGGCCAGTAAGTTTATGTATGCGCATTTTATCAAAAACCTCGGCGTTCTTTTTCGCAAACAAAACAGAGAAATGCTAGACAGACAAACAGAATTGCTGAATAGTATGCATTTTATTGATAACGAACCCCTGAATGGGTAAAAATGTTTTACAACAGATGCAAGCTCCTGGAATGAGGAAGCTGCATAAAAATACAACATAAATATACATCAGTATATACAAATGTCGGCAACGATGCGTAGACGAACACCATGAGTTGATCCCTCTATGACCCACTCGACTTCGATACTTCTCTGACGCTTCAGCTTTAGAAGAGATTGATTCAGATAAACGGCCCTCAGGTCTTCCAAACCACTAAACAAAGAAAGTCCACACGCGGAGCGCAGTCATTTGCTTTTTCAAATCCCTAACTTTTGCGTGAACCGCCCTTTGCGGGTTTTCAGTTCACCGGGATACCCTTTTTTGCCAAAGTCGCCCATCCAGGTTTTCGACTTTGCGGGTGTACATTTTTTCTTTTATATCCCTAATTTTTGCCCGAACCTTTTTCCTTTTTTATGGTTCGCCGGGATGCCCCAATTTTGCCTGGACTCTCTTTTTACTGTCCAGCAGGTCGCTTTCAAGCAAAGTATTTTTTAACCGCGTCCACGTTCACCAGGGATGCAAAATCTTCACCATCCATCGTGGATAACAACAAAGATACTCCCGAGAAGACCTTGCTGACGACGTACGGACCTTCGTAATTGGGAGTCCACTTGCCCCGGTGATCGGAGTGTGGAGGAAGAATCTTCTTCAAGACGAGATCACCCGTCTGAAAGCTTCTAGGACGCACCTTCTTGTCATAAGCTTTCTTCATTCGGCTTTGGTACAGACGGCCATGCGCAATCGATGCTAACCTCTTCACGTCCATCAGGCTGAGTTGGTTCAGTAGGTTCGTAATCCACTCTGCCTCGTCGAGTTCCACATCAACCAAAACTCGTAAAGAAGGGATCTCCACTTCTAACGGTAGGACAGCTTCCATACCGTACACTAAGGAGAAAGGAGTTGCCTCGGTTGACGTACGCAACGTCGTACGATAACCGTGCAGTGCAAATGGCAGCATCTTGTGCCAGTCTTTGTAGGTCACAACCATCTTCTGAACAATCTTCTTTATGTTCTTATTGGCCGCTTCAACGGCGCCATTCATATTCGGCCGGTAAGGTGATGAGTTGTGGTGTTCAATCTTGAAACTCTGGCACAGCTCCTTCATCATCTTGTTATTCAGATTTGAACCATTATTAGTAATGATCCGCTCGGGGATTCCGTAACGACAGATGATGTTCCTCTTTATGAATTTAGCCACCACCTGCTTGGTCACATTAGCATACGAGGCTGCCTCCACCCACTTGGTGAAGTAGTCGATAGCTACTAGAATGAAGCGATGACCGTTAGATGCAGTGGGCTCGATCTTGCCTATCATGTCGATGCCCCACATGGAGAACGGCCACGGGGAGGACATGACGTTTAACGGGCACGGCGGCACATGAACTTTATCAGCATAAATCTGGAATTTATGGCATCTCTTCGCGAATTTAAAGCAATCCGATTCCATCGTCAGCCAGTAGTATCCTGCTCTCAGGATCTTTCTTGTCATAGCATGCCCGTCGGCGTGCGTACCAAATGTGCCTTCATGGACTTCTTCCATGAGCAGGCTCGCTTCTTTCTCATCTACACATCGGAGTAGCACGAGATCGTGATTTCTTTTATACAACACTCCATCAGGATTGAGATAAAAATTTCCAGACAGCCTCCTCAGAGTCTTCTTATCCTGGGTTGACGCACCCGCAGGATACTCCTTAGTCATAAGGAAAGTCTGGATGTCATGGAACCATGGCTTGCCGTCGGAGGCTTCCTCGATCGCAAAGACAAATGCCGGTCTATCAAGACTGGAAATGACAATACTCGGAGCTTCATTCCAAAAATTGACTTTATACATCGAAGCCAACGTGGCTAAGGCATCAGCCATCTGATTTTCTGCTCTGGGCACATGATGGAGTTCCACTCGATCAAAGAACGGAAGTAGCCTTCTGGCATAATTCATGCACGGCACCAAATTCGATTGACGGGTTTCCCACTCCCCTTTAATCTGGTTGATCACGAGCGCCGAGTCACCATATACGTCTAGGTTCTTGATTCTCAAATCAATTGCCTCTTCTAGACCCATAATGCATGCTTCGTACTCCGCTTCATTATTGGTGACTGGAAACGTCAGTCTCGCAGTGAACGGGATGTGGGATCCGTGGGGAGTCGTGATGATCGCCCCAATGCCACTTCCGTAGGAATTAACCGCCCCGTCAAATATCAATTTCCACTGGGATTTCCTATCTGGCCCCTCGTCGGGCAACGGCTCTTTGCAATCCTTCGCTTTGAGAAACATGATATCTTCATCAGGGAATTCGAATTTCATCGGCTGGTAATCTTCGATCGGCTGCTCGGCGAGGTATTCAGACAATACGCTGCCCTTGATGGCCTTCTGGGAAACGTACTGAATGTCATATTCCGTCAACACCATTTGCCATCTGGAAATCCTACCCGAAAGTGCTTGCTTCTCGAAGACGTACTTGATTGGATCCATCTTCGAAATTAGCATGGTTGTGTGATTGAGCATGTACTGTTGTAAATGTTTGGCAGCCCAGGCTAGTGCACAACACGTTTTCTCCAGCATCGAGTAACGAGATTCACAGTCTGTGAACTTTTTACTGAAGTAGTAATTGGCATGCTCCTTTCTGCCTGTCTCGTCGTGCTGACCGAGAACACACCCCATACTATTCTCAAGAACTGTCAAGTACATAATTAATGGCCGTCCAGCCACTGGGGGTATCAAGATTGGAGGCTCCTGCAGATACTGCTTTATCTTGTCGAATGCCTTCTGGGAATCCTCATTTCAGATAATCGCCTGATCTTTCTTTAAAAGCTTGAATATTGGTTCACACGTGGTCGTGAGCTGAGAGATAAACCTCGCAATGTAGTTTATTCTGCCCAAGAAACCACGAACTTCTTTTTCTATTTTTGGCGCTGGCATCTCTTGTATTGCTTTTATTTTCGCAGGATCAACCTCGATGCCTCTTTCGCTCATGATAAACCCCAGTAACTTTCCGGACCGTACTCCGAAAGTACACTTGTTAGGATTCAGCCTCAACCTGAATTTTCTAAGCCTCTCAAAAAGCTTCAGCAAATTGACCAGGTGTCCCTCCTCCGTCTGGGACTTCGCAATCATGTCATCAACATAGACTTCAATCTCATGATGAATCATGTCATGAAACAAAGTTACCATTGCTCGTTGGTAAGTGGCCCCTGTGTTCTTCAGACCGAAAGGTATTACCTTGTAGCAAAACGTTCCCCAAGGTGTAATAAACGTAGTTTTCCCCATGTTCTCCGGCGCCATCTTGATCTGATTGTAACCGGAGAAGCCATTCATGAACGAAAACACGGAGAACTGAGCTGTATTGTCGACCAACACATCAATATGAGGCAGCGGGAAATCATCTTTAGGGCTCGTCCTATTCAAATCCCGATAATCGACGCACATGCGTACCTTACCGTCCTTCTTCGATACAGGCACTATGTTGGCGACCCACGGAGGGTAAGTAGTGACCGCTAAAAAGCCAGCATCAAGCTGCTTTTGCACTTCTTCTTTGATTTTGACGGCCATATCTGGTCGTGTCCTTCTAAGCTTCTGCTTAACGGGAGGACAATCTTCTCGCAACGGCAAGTGGTGGACTACGATGTCAGTATCAAGTCCGGGCATATCTTCGTATGACCAAGCAAAGATGTCACTATACTCTCGAAGCATCTCGACCAATCTTTGCTTGACATCACTCTGCAATGCGGCCCCTATCCTGACGTTCCTGACAAGTTCCTCAGAACCCAAATTCACAATCTCAATCTCCTCCTCATGAGGCAGAATAACTTTCTCCTCTTGTTTCAACAAGCGGGCCAACTCTTCAAGAAGGTCTTCGTCTTCATCAATCTCTTCTTTGGCTTGATAGATCGGGCAATCGAAGTCGAAGTGAGTCGTAGAAGGTCCAGAGTCGATGTCATCTGTTATGTGGATCCTGCAATAACAAGGGTTAAGTTTAAAACAAGGATGTGCAGGTTAGCACAAACCCCATTGCCATTTTATTGTTTTTCAAAACAAATATAAAACAGGAATAACAGAGATCACAATATTTGAATACGAAGAAAAAACGCCTTTGATTTATTAACAAAATGCATGTACATAATCCAACAAGGCCCTGACAATAAGACCACTATGCCCCGGGTAGGACATAGGGTTGTATCTTGATTGGAAAAAGTAAATCATTACTCTTCACTTGTCATCTGGATGATATCCTTGACGGACCAATTGTTGAGGCTCTCGCCTGGCTTGCTTGGCTGGATCCAAGAGTCAAGGTCGCAGTCGCTATCTCCGCTGTCTTCAGACGCTGCGTTGATGCTTTCGAAAATCATCCCGCCACTGGTAAACTGGATCGGCCCTTTACCCCGTGATGCACTGCTAGAAGAAGAAGAAGCTTCAGCTTCAGGAGAATATCCCAACCCAAACTTATCTTGCTTGTTAGGTATCTCCAAAATTCGCCCCCAGCCTGGGGTAGATCCAGCTTGGACAACGGCCCGAGCTTCCTTGAAGGAAGAGAGAGTCATCTCTGGCTTTTCAGTGACTACAGGAGCTACGTCCTTCACCTTGACAGCTTCGAACGCTTGGCATAGAGTCTCATGGATTTTGCCATCCATCTCCACATACTTGAAGGACGACAAATGGCTCACCATTATATCTTCCTCGCCACACACGGTCACGATGCTTCCTCCGACAGCATACTTGAGCTTTTGGTGCAACGTGGAGGTCACGGCACCAGCAGCATGGATCCATGGCCGGCCCAATAGACAGCTGTAGGCAGGCATGACATCCATAATATAAAAGACCGCGTCGAACGTTTCCGAACCAACTTGCATTGGCAGGGTCACCTCCCCGAAAACATGGCGTTTAGTCCCGTCGAACGCCTTCACAACCAGATCACTGGGTGTGCAAATCACTCCACGAGTATCCAACTTCATTAATGCTTTCTTCGGAAGAACATTAAGTGACGAACCCGTGTCCACCAACACGTGCGACATGATCGTGCCTCTACACTCTATCGAGACGTGCAGGGCGCTATTATGATTCCTCCCTTTCGGCGTCAGCTCTAGGTCAGTGAACCCTAACCCATTTCCAGCATTCACATGGGCTACGACCTCTTCTAGCTGATTTACCGATATTTCCTGCGGTACATATGCGGCGTTCAACACCTTCAGCAGCGCGTTGCGGTGTGCTTCAGAACACAGCAACAAGTTCAGAATGGAAATCTTTGAGGGCGACTGATGGAGATGGTCTACAATCTTGTAGTCACTCTTTTTAATCAACTGCATAAACTCCTCAGCATCTTTAACAAGTAAGTCCTTTTCTACCCCACACGGGATCTCTTCAACGACTTTACCTTTACCCTTATCGGTTGCATCAGCTCTGACCGCTTTGTCCGCCACGACCTCTGGTGGTGCAAACACTCTTCCGCTGCGAGTAATACCACTGATTCTCGCAAGGTTCTCCACAGTCGACCTATACGGTTCTAGCTCCAACCTATGTCCGTTGCAGTAGACTTCAGCCCCATAATGCCACAGGACAGCATTAGTGCTCTCGAAGGGTATCGGCCCAGCTTTGGTGATGGTAATCGTGGGCGGTCTGGGCGCAGAAATAGTTATCGTCCGGCGAGGGATGGTGATGGTGGCGACCTCATCAGCTTGCTTCAGCACTACCTCTCCTGATCCGCTTTCAGCCCTCCGGCTAAACTGTAAAATCCCTTCAGTCATCAGACTTTGAATTCCTTCTACCAACTGCTCACATCCATCAGAACGTGTGGCACAGTCCATACATAGCTCTCCGCAACCTGGAAAGAACCCTCTTTTTAGCAACTTAGCTTTAACGAAGCTAAGCGGCGTCTTCAGATTTCTGACATCAGTCAACAAATCCGAACTCTCGTCTTCGATAATGGCGTTCACTCCGCCTCCCCTATGATTTGGCATAGGATTCTTCGTGACATTTGGCACATTATCGGAGAAGTTGATGATCTTGGCATCCACCATGTCCTGCACCTTGTGCTTGAAGGCTTTGCAATTCTCGATTGTGTGGCCTGGTGCCCCTGAGTGAAACTCGCACGTTGCATTAGCGTCATACCCTGGCGGAGGTGCCCCTGTCAAGGGAGCCAGCGTTCTCTTCTGAATCAACTGTAGTTGAAGCAAAGTCTGCAGTAATTGCACGTACGATATGGGTGGCGTCTCGAGGTGACGGTTTGCCAAAGGTGCCCGATTCTGATACCTTCTGTATCCCTGTTGATTCGGTTGCTGCTACTGCTGTGGCTGTTGAACTGCCGGGATGGTTATACTGGCCACCTGCTGGTGAGGACCTTTACCTTTTCTTCGAGCGTTGGACACAGAGCTCGTTTCTCCTTCCCGTCTTTTGCCACTATACGGTTTCTTTCCGCCTCCTCCAGCTGAGGATAACTCACCTTGAATTTTCCCGATCTTGATCCCATTTTCGACGTGTTCACCCGTGATAATGAGATCTGAGAACGTCCCAGACATACCGCTGACTAACTTCTCATAGTAAACCCCTGGGAGGGTGGCTACAAACATCTGCACGAGCTCACGTTCAACCATCGGCGGCTGAACCCTGGCTGCCAACTCACGCCACCGCTGGGCGTACTCCTTAAACCCTTCGTTGTTCCTCTGCGACAGATTCTGCAGTTGGACTCGGTTCGGGGCGAAGTCGCTATTATATTGGTAATGGTGCACAAATGCTTCAGCAAGGTCCTTCCAGGTGCGCACACTGGTAGGCTCCAGACTCATGTACCACTCGAGGGATGGCCCGGACAGACTGTCTTGAAAGAAGTGCATCAGCAACTTCTCGTCCTCCGAATGAGCAGACATTTTTCTGTAATACGATCTCAGGTGGACACGAGGGCAAGTGGTGCCCTTATATTTTTCAAAGTCAGGTACCTTGAACTTGGGAGGCACCTTGAAATCAGCAATCAATCCCAACTTGGACATATCAACACCCAAAGTATTCTGATTCTCGATATCTCTCATCTTATCTTCAAGTGCCTTGAATCTAAGCCGCGCTTCAGCGTTCAGCTCCCCTTCAGCACCTCTCTGAGATAACACATTGTCTTGGCGATCTTCCAACCATGGCTGAGGCACAAACAGATTCCCGACACCTGCATTGCCGTTGCCCAGCCCAACGTTGACATTAGCTCCCAGACTCCCATTACCGACGCCCGTCGTATTGAGTCCCATGTTGTCCACCACATTGCCATTGGCACTGCCATTCACCCCGGTCACGGGGATACCATTCTGTGGAGTTTCAACTGGTGGAGGAGTAGGCACAGTCCCACCATGGAGCATGCCATTGCTATCGACCCTCGAAATCAAAGGCTGAACCAAAGTTCTGAGTTGATCCTGGCCATTGGCGACCGCTTGCATGAGCTCCATGAAATGATCCATCCTTTCGCGGAGTTCCTGAACATCGGTTTGCACTTGCTCCATGATTCTGGTTTGATTAGCTCTAGTTGAATAGCGGTGAATGGGTCTCTGACCAATCCTGGAACCACCTGAAATAACCTGAAACAACCTGTAAACACAAAGGGGTTAGGAAAAACACCAAAGTGCTCGTTATGCAAATGCTTCATGCAAATGCAAACGTGTGTCTGTGCTTTAGGGAGATCTCCCCCGATCCTAGTGCCAGTGCTGATAATAATAAGAAGTCTGAGTCCAATCATGGAAATAACAATCTCATATATAAAGAAAGCCCATCAAGGCAGTACACAACATCAGCGAGTACAAGATGAATCAACAGCGTGACCTCAGCCAACAGGCCTGGTGATGATCAGCATACAACAATGATCAAAACAAAAGGAATACAAGTAGTCAAGTACGGCCACGAGCGCGATACTCTTCTAACAACTCCTTTGTTTCTGGGTGATCAGGCAGGGTGAGTAACCCTTCGACGAGTAATTCCCTTTGCACAATAGTATACTGGAGACCTTCGACCGAATCTTCCCATGCTCCTTCGCCGAAGCAATCTTCTAGCTTCCGCTTCTTGGACTCAAACATCAGTTTGCGCTCCTTCAAGTTAGCGAGAGCTCTGTTGAGCTGGCCTTCAACGGCGTATCTGCGAGCGGTTTCTTCATCAAACCTCTTCTCACTGATCTTCACCTGGGCTTTCAGCTTGGAGATCTGCAGCATCAGCTTGTCCTCCCGTTCTTTCCTGGTGGCTAGGGAAGCCTTCCAGTGCTGGTTGAACTTGGATATCCTCCGATATGCCTCGTCCAAGTGCTGCTTCTTCGTAGCCAGTACGTCGTTGACAGCTTTGAAGTCTTGACCCATGCGCTCACGCTCGGCTATCTGCTTAGTCAGGTCTGTACCTAGCTGGTTCCCAACTCAGTCTGTCTTTTGAAGGAATGAACGGCCTCGTTCCTCTCGCTTCAGAGCTGAGCCAACTCTTTCTCCAATTCTTCGTTTGCCCACTTCAATTCATCTCGCTCGGCTAACACCTGATTATGCTGCTGAATGGGCACGGTAGTAGGCTCTTCAATCATTGGAGGACCTTCCGGTTTGGCCTGAGGGAACGGCATCCCTATAGCATCTGCTCTGGCTCTGATCCATGTTACATACGGAGGGTAGGCTTGGCTATTACTTTTCCCCAGCAATGGTTTTCCCCTCTTACTGATACCATTCCATACGCGCTGAAGCTTGGACAACAGATCCCCCTCTAAAAGACCAGTGAGGTACAGAGATTCCTGCACCTCTTCATCCTTCGGCGGAGCTCTCAAAGCATACGCGAACTGTCGGACCAGCAAAGATGGATTACAGTTTATACAGCCCTTCCTGCCTATCAGAGGCACATTTGGGAACCCGCTGCAGCTGAAGATCACCTCAGTACCCAACCAATCTCTGTCGAACCAGTCGATATCCTCTGCAGATAAGCTCATCAGACGCTCGGACCACTCAGCTGTGGCTGCAGACGAAACAAAAGGACCCCTCTTGGGCAGATGACTATCAAGCCATTTATAAAGCAAGGGTACGCAGCACGAGACATTCTTACCCCTCCTGTTCTCGTTTTTGTAGTGGATAGAATGGTAGACATCTCCTATCAAGGTAGGGACCGGATTCCCTGATGCAAAGATGTGAAATGCATCAAAGTCTACAAAATCGGGCATATTGGGGAACAAAATAATGCCATATATGCACAAAGCGAGAATGGCGTTGAACGCGACCCAACATCCGTCTTTGGCGCACTGCTGAGCCTTTCCCACTAAAAACTGCAAGGAGAAGGCAGAAACCTTGTTCTAACTAGTCAATACCAACTCGGAGGCATCCAGATGAAGTGAAGGAGCTAAACCAGCCAGATCAGGCTCAGCATCCATATGAACAAAAGGCATCTGCCTTTTGATAGGCACACCAAGCAAATCAGCATACTCTTCCAGCGTGGGTGCGAGAACAAAATTCTGGAAAGTGAAGCATCTCAACGGAGGGTCGTAGAACTGCAGCAGAGCGTGCAACCCATTCAGCTCAAACGCAGAAGGTTTATGAACCAAACTGAGCAACCCGCCGTAAGATTTTCTGAACTCATCCCTCATAGAATCATCTGCTAAAGCTATCAAACCAGTCAGCTTAACCACATCAGGGGCAGGGAACTTACAAGCCACGGTCTTCCTCAGAGAACCCATAACAATACAATAGGAGGCAAGAAATCCTGGATCGGGGAAAACGGTACCTGCAACACAGACACACGTTAATGAAATGCAAATGATTATGCAAACAATGTAAAATGCAATCATGCAGCAGGGGATCAAGGCAAATGTGCTGTGGAGATTCTGTATCAACAAAACCATAATGATGCTCTATCAAGAACAACCACTGCATCTGATAATAAGAAAACCCTAGTATTGAACCACAAGTCTGCTCTGTCAAGAACACACATATAAGACCATAAGTCTGCTCTGTCAAAAACAAACGTCTGATAATAAGGCCCAAGAAATCTGCTCTGTCGAGAACACAAATCTGATAACCAAAACTCTGCTTTGTCAAGAACAACCATCTGATAATAAGACCCTTTGATCAAAACCTGCTCTATCAAGAACAAATACACATCTGATGATAAGATCCTCTGATCAAAACCTGCTCTATCAAGAACAAATACACATCCGATGATAAAATCCTCTGATCAAAACCTGCTCTATCAAGAACAAATACACATCTGATGATAAGATCCTCTGATCAAAACCTGCTCTATCAAGAACAAATACACATCCGATGATAAGATCCTCTGATCAAAACCTGCTCTATCAAGAACAAATACACATCTGATGATAAGATCCTCTGATCAAAACCTGCTCTATCAAGAACAAATACACATCTGATGATAAGATCCTCTGATCAAAACCTGCTCTATCAAGAGCAAATACACATCTGATGATAAGATCCTCTGATCAAAACCTGCTCTATCAAGAACAAATACACATCTGATGATAAGATCCTCTGATCAAAACCTGCTCTATCAAGAACAAATACACATCTGATGATAAGATCCTCTGATCAACAACACTGATCCACTATCAAGAAAACCAGGTGGTCTGAAGGTCAAAGTTTCCTGCAATAAACCCAACCCTGCTCACAGGTATGGACCTAAACTGACTCAAGTTCGGCATCCTATGCGTTCATCAGCGTCACAGACATTCAAGAGGGGTGATACAATACCCAGAAGGTGTGGCATCACCAGCTCATGAAGCGGCCTCACTCGGCTGAATCACAAATGATCGGTCCCCAGAGTCGACAATCCTCCAAACCAACAACCCCCTCAACCCAAAGGGTTGAAAAAGAAGCCAACCGGGAGAACCTCGTCTGAGCGTGGATTTCATGAGACACTAGTGCCTGCAAAGCAAGCACGCGCCCACTAATTTCCACAACTAATGCTATATTCACTCAAGCCTGGGTCTGGCTTCTCACTCATCAGAATTCCCCCCTTCCCACAACAGCACAGATAATCATGTCATACTGAAAATAAAATGCGGGAAATAAAAATGCGATAAATAAACATAACCCAACAAGTAGTCATACAAGCGCTAGGATTGACTCGCATAGGGAACCGGAGAACCAGAGTGGGTTCGATCCCCAGCAGAGTCGCCAGCTGTCGCTTTCGCGAAAATAAGGTACCAGCAAAACAGAAGAGTCGCCACCTTTCGTTATTTATCCCTCGGAGCGGGAAAGGAAACGATCGGAAAAACCTGACGAAAAGGGTAAGACAAGGTCATCGCAACCGTTGTCTGGGTTCGGGATTCGGTTACCCAAGGGGAAGGTATTAGCACCCCTCACGTCCATCGTACTCGATGGGATCCACGGTTGTTTGTGTTTACATGACGGGTTGGTTTTATCTATCTACCTATCAAGGCTGGCTTAAAACAGAAAGAAAATGACTCGGCAAAGCGTCGCGCTTTATGCCTACGTATTCTCATCAGAGAATGAGAAATCAGAGTCAATGTAGTTCAACCTACGGGTTATGGGGGAAGGTGGCTCGCCAATACATCAGTATCGTGCCTACGTACTCTCAACAGGTATGAGAGATCATAGCTTACGTAGTTCGGGACACTACGGTTTATTTTCTGTCCTTTACGAAAGAAGTGTTTTTTATTGTGTTTGCAATTTCAATCGCACTAGAGACTATGACCTGAGAGTCAATGCGTCGCATGTCACCCAAAGGGTACCATACTAAACATCCAGACTGTGGCAAAGAAACTCTCCCACAATCCTTTCTCAGATAGCTTAAGGCTCGTAACGTATGAAAGAAATCATTCATGATTACTGTATCTTAAGCTGTTTTGAGATGAGAAGAGAATAGGCTCAACTAGGAGGGAGACTATCAAGTCCTACTGTTGTCATGCCAAGGATTCATCCTATGGTTGAAGTTTGAAATAGGGATCTCCTAGAAGTTGTCATGCATAGGTTTCAACCTAAAGTTCTATCATCACTTCCTTATCAAAGGAATGAGAGTCCTAAGGGATCATGTCAATGATACACAAAAACAGATAAAGCATCAGCTTAAACAGTAAACAGTAATACAGTAAACGACTGTAAAATGCATGCAATGCAAGTGAGGGAGGAAATGTGTGTGGGGCGTCAGCCTCCACAAGCTCGTCTCGACCTCAATCCAGAATGAATAACAACAATCATACTGAAATAAAAACATGCTATCAAGAAAAATACAGTAAACTACTATAATCATACAGATAAAATGAAGTCCTGCTATCAAGCAAAATAAACCACATGGGAAAGGGAGCTGGGCTCTACCGAATACCCGCAAGCAAAGCCATACAGTAACAATACAAGCAGAGGGAGCAACTCAACCTCTAGTGCAATCATGCTCCTAGATTAAAGCTAGTCTAGATATGAACTTATTCTAATGCATCAAGCAAGTCAAACAAGGCACATCAATACAAAAAAGAAACAAACAAGAAAGTAGGTCAACTCCTCTCTCTCCAAGCTTCAGCTCTTCTAACAGCAACTCAGTCTTCAGACTTTCATCACTCTTGACAAATATCAATTTGCTTCTCCAGGTTTCAACCCTTCAACATAAGTATCAACTTACCTTCTTCTTCAAGCCTCAGCTCCTTAATCAGTTCCACCTTCAGGCTTCAACCGTAGCCACAAGTATCAACTTGATCTTCAAGCTTCAAAGTAAGTATCAACTTATCCTTTGTTCCTCAGCTTCAGCTTCTACACTCAATCTCAATTGAATCCTCTTCATAAGTATCAACTTAATCTCCTCTTCCTACAAGCTTCAGCTTCTCAGAGTATTCATTAATCACTTAGAAGTGTCAACTTCATCCTTCAATCTTTAAGCCTCATCTCTTCATTCAATCTTCACTGGGTCTTCAAGTATCAACTTGTTGCTCTTGCTCTTCAAGCTTCAGCTAAAATGGCAATGCTCAGGGAATCATCCTCTTCCATACTCTTCAATGAAGTCTTCATCTTCAAACTCAAGCCCAACATCTCTCAAGATACTCAAACCAGGAGAAATCACTTAACTGGATAAGCTGGGATATTAAACTGCTTATTGCCCACCAAAGGTAACCTATAAGGGCTCAACATCAAAGAATGGTTCCCTCAAAGGTTCTACTTCCTAGGAACAATCACTTATCCCTCCAAAGGAGAGAGGTGGATACCATGGAAGGACTTTGAATCATGGGGAAGAATGAAGGTGAACAACAACAAAACAAACAAAATTCTCAAGCTCTCAAGCTCCTTCTTCAACTCTCAAGTCTTCTTCTATGCTCCTCAATGCTCCTCAAAGCAAGACCAAGCTCTCCAAGCCCACAAAGCAAGACAAGCAAAAATACAAGCCCACAAGGGCAACACAAACAACAATCAACTACAAAAATCAATTAAAAATAGTATACTATTATATTAAAATCTAATATAATTTCTAGGGGATCCTACATACCTACCCTTAATACCCTATATGTCCCAATATCTATCTTGACCTAGAAACCCAAAATTCTAGTGTTATTGTGGACCTATGTTAAGGATTGACCTAATTCTACACAACCTAAAGTCATCTAAGCAAAACTGATCAAAAATTGATCACAAAATTATGGAATAAATCCAGAGGGGAGATAAAGTCCTAAGCTAACTATCCTAAAAAGAATGGCCTAAAAATTCAAAGGGAACTAGCTAAACAAAATTCTACAAATCTATGCATCAACATAAAATGAATTAAAATGCTATTAAAAGAGAAAATACACAAAAAAATATTAAAAATGCATGAAATGCAAATATTATGGTTTTATAATTTTCTAGACATTATCATGAAATGGGATAAAAAATCCCCATACAAAAATCATTAATTTTCTATTTATTATGATTTTCCAAAGATTAAAGAAAAATGGAGAAAAAGAAATTAAAATATGCAATGCTTGGTGTGAATAGCAACTATGTTCAGTTCATATTCCAGATGGGCTCAACATGGGGGTGCAAACAACAATACGCGCTAGGCCCAATTTCCATCAGAAAATCAATTAAAAACATAAAGAAAAAGAAAAGGATACGGTGCAGAAAGTAACCAAATTCAGTTTAAAACAAGCATGGGCCATGATCTGGGGTGTGGTTAGCAACTGAGCCCAATATCCCTTTTAATGAAACGACGCGTTTCATGGTGTCTTCAGACTTCCCTCTCCAAATGAAATTGAATCTCAGCCGTGGGATCCAAGTCTCAGTCAATGGGTCTTGCTTCATCCAATGGCCATGCATTCGTCTTCTTCCTCTAGCCAAGGTTAGAACTGAAGAATCCATGGAAGCAGCTTCATAGCTCAAGCTTACCCTAACTCGTATCACCTCGAATCTCCATGAAAACTTAAAATTCAAAACCCTAATCCATCCAGAATTTCATGCTGATCACAGCCATGGCCTTGAAATCAATTGAAACATCCTAAATCTTCAAACCCGATCCAAGATCAAAGATATGCTCAAACTTCACTCCTAACAATTCTTGAAACTACTTACCTCAGAATAATCACCATCTCAGACTGGTTAATTCTTGATATCCAATTCATGCCATAGCTCACTATATCTCATGTTCTTGGTCAAAACAAAAATGGTGTCATCCACTGAAACCTCACCAATTGATCCTAAACTTCCCAGGATCCATCACCTAATGGTCTCTAACCGTTCTAACCTAACAATTCTGCCTAATTCTGCCTAAATCATGGTGTAGAAGAAAAGTTACTAACCTGTTGAATCTTGATTAACAGATGGGGTAAACCTTCACTTCAGCCTCTCAAACTCTTCAGAAACCTTCCTTGATTGATGACAAAGCTTCTGTTTGCAAAAGTTTTGATGGAGAATGCTTGAATCTCAGAATTCTATGGAGACTTGCAACCTTCAAAATTCAAATGCCAACTCTTCAATTCTTTCAGAACTTGCCCTCAAATTGGTCTGCACAGCTTCAATATGATCAATGAAATGTGTTTGGATGGAAAGAAGGAATGGAAATGGATCAGAATGTGGAATTTGATTTCAACTTGCAATGGAAGCAAGTGAAATGGCTATCTCTCTCTTCTCTCAAATCTCTCACCAACCTTGCATCTGAGCAAGTGCTAAAACATATATAGAATGGTTTAGACTCATCTAGAACCATCTGGAATCATCCAATGAGAAATTGGAATTCTCATGTCATGAGTTTATGAATTCATTCATCTCATGTATCATCTCATGCCATAGCCCTTGCAGCCCTTATAACTGACTTGAAATTCTCCCTAAATGAGATATAGGATGTGTTAAAACCCTTAGCAAGCTTGTGTATTGAGTTTCTTTGAGTTTTGCATTTGTACCTTAAGATGCAAGCAACCATTTTCCAAAGCAACCCCATGATCTAGGCCTCAATTCAAAAAGGTGGCTGAACCATTGTTTTTAGAATGTCTTTTAGAGTCAAAATGACCTATTATATGCCATGGTTGGGATGTGTAACTTGGAATCCTCAATTTTCAACTTCAACTTATTTAACTTATGCCTCCATTTTAGGTCATTTTTATCACTTTTTGATACAAGCCTTTTCAACATCTCATGACCTTCTTACTAGCCTTAAAACATCATTTTAAGAAAGTTTTATGTTGAAGATTTTTCCATTTGAAGCTTGGAAATAGGAGATATGGCCTTATGCTTGAAATGACCTGTAATGTCCAAATGACAAAAATGCCCTTGACCTGTCAAAGCCATAACTTGAGTTCTACAAATCCTATCAAGGACTTCTAGTACTCTATAGAAAGCTAAGAAGATGAGGAACAACATTCATGTTGACCAAAAGTTCATAGAAATCATCCTTCTTGGGAAAACGTTGGATGCAAGTTGGGTGACTTTCAAGGCCCCAGATTCACATACCTCAGATGACTTGTAACTTGTCAAAGTCACAACTTGAGCTCTACAAATCCTATCAAGGACTTATAGTACTCAAATTAAATCTAATAGAAAGCTCTACAACATTCATGTTGGGGGTAAGATGAGATGACAATCACATCTTGAGCTAAACTTTCTTGAAGATAGGGATCAAACTAGGGGATTTTACACTGTCAAGCCTTAGCAACCCTAGCTTAAAACTTCTCAAACTCCTCAATCATGATGAGTTGGTCTAGGAATCATCCTTATAGCATCTCAATGCATCAATCCATGATCACATGGCTCTTGGATTAGGCCTCAACCCTCTCCAAGTCATCAGTTGACCTAGGGTTGACCCAGTCAAAACCCTAATTACACCACTCATGGCTGAGGCTTCTTAAACTTGCACAATGACCTGTCTAGGCTTCATGATGGCTTTCAATACATCTCATAAGATCTCTCAAGGCTTCCAGTTCACATTCATGGCTTCATAATCATCTGAGGAGCTCCCACAGCTCTCAAGTTAGGAGGCACACAACCTTGGTCTCAACCAATCTCTCTGAGAATCTCTTAACTTTTCTGACAAAGGTATCAACCCTTGAACACTTGAATAACCCTCTTGGTCATCTTCAAAGTCTTGATTGGTACTCATGATTGGTAGTCATACCTCTTGATCTCCTGCATACATGTCAATGAAATGCAAATGATAATGCTAATGTGAATGAGATGCAACACAAGCTAGGTAAAGAAATGTTGGTCAAATTTTGGGGTGCAACACCTATATGTTGTGGAGTTAACTCTTCTCGTATACCCATCAAACCCAAATCCAGACGAGCATTATAACTATCTTTTGTCTTTCCTTGAATGTTGAGAAGTGTTTGGATTAAACTATCACATACATTTTTCTCCATGTGCATCACATCAATACAATGTCTTACATCAAGACTAGACCAATATGGAAGATTGAAGAAAACCGACCTTTTTTCCATATATTTTCACAGTAGATTGCTTTTGGTACTTTCCAAAGACGAAATTAATGCCCTCTTGTCGTTGATAAACTTCCTCTTCAGTTAAGGGCTTTGGAGCAACACCATGCTCTTGTTCCCCATTGAAAGCTTTCCGCAATCTACGATATGGATGATAACGATCTAGAAATTTTCGACGCCCGAGATAAACAGTCTTCTTTCCTTTTTCAAGTTAATGGTAACATGTGTCTTTTTCACATATAGGACATGCTCTATGCCCTTTAACTTTATAACCAGACAAATTTCCATATGCCGGAAAATCGTTGATGGTGCAAAACAACATGGCACACATATTGAACTGTTCACCAGAATACGTATCAAAAACATCCACCCCTTCCTCCCACAACACTTTTAAATCATCAATCAAAGGACTTAGATAAACATCTATGTCATTTCCGGATTGTTTTGGGCCCAAAATCATCATTGATAACATAATATATTTATGCTTCATGCACAACCTAGGAGATAGGTTGTAGATTGTTAGGAGAACAGGCCAACAAGTATGGTTAGTACTTAGATTACCAAACGGATTCATTCCATCAGTTGAAAGTCCAAGTCTAAGGTTTCTTGATTCTTTGCCAAAATTTGGAAACAAAGCATATATTTTCTTCCATTGTAAAGAATCAGCAACATGGCAAATTTTTCCATTACACTTTCTTTCTTTTGCATGCCATCTAAGATTCTTTGCGTCATTTGCATTAGCGAATAGTCTCTTGAACCTTGAAATTATTGGTAGGTACCATACCACTTTCGCGGGAGGAACTTTTTTTACCGCCTCATCATCACTAGAATCACCAGCTTTCTTTTTGTAGCGTGACGCCTTACACTTCGGACAATGATTATAGTTTACATACTATTTTCTATATAATATGCAATCGTTAGGGCATGCATGTATCTTTTCATACTCCAAACCCATCGGACACAATATCTTTTTCGCCTCGTAATAACGATTTGGCATTACATTACCTTCTAGAAGCATCTGTGTAAACAATTCAAGCAATTCGGTAAAACTTTTGTCAGTCCACCCATTATTTGCCTTCAAATTAAACCATTTTAACACGGCTGACAAACGTGTAAAATTTGTGCATCCCAGGTACAAAGGTTTATCCTTGTCACTGCATAAAGTATCATACGCATGCGCCTTCTTAAACGAATCTTGTCCAATATCACACATCATGTCTTCCAGCCGATCATCCATTTCTGCACTAACATTATCTCTTTGGGACACATTTGACTTTGCTACTACCTCAGTATGTCATATCCATTGTGTATAACTTTGACAAATCCCATGACAAATTAGATGATCCATGATTTCTTTATTATTGAGTTTTGGTTCGTGACTTGTACAACGAACACATGGACGGAGAAAAAGCAGATGAAGACTTTTTTTAGCATCACTCTTAGGAGGAGCAATATTTTTTTTAGCATTACTTTCAGCAAACTCTAGAAATTCCATCACTCCATGTTCGTACTCGACACTTAATCGATTGGCTCTCATTCAACTATGATTTATACCTATGTTCCAAAATTAATGCATACAAAGTTAAATCATTTGGACGCCTATAATAGTCCCTCTTTTGGACATTAGAGAGAACAAAAGTCTCTACGTGTAAACACGTGGCATAAAAAAAGAATTGGGAAGTTATAAAGAATGAAAAGAGAACCTGCAATGTCGTGGCGGCCGGATGACTCGCGGTTAAGAGAAAAAGAGGGACACAAATTCTGTGAGAAACGAAATATCAATAAACGGAAGCAATTGGAGTTTATTTGGTTAATTAGTTATTTTATTTTCAGATACCAAAATAAGATAAACAACAAAAAGGGTACAGAACTTACACTATGCGCTCAAGGTTGTATTTAGACAAAGTCAATAATAGGATTTGTCACCAAGATGGGATTTAGACAAAGTTTCGAAACTGCAAGACAATCATTAGGACAATGATAGGATTTTCATTATTTATTTTCATAATCAACCATTGTAATAACAGCAGAAAGTTTTTCACTACTTTTTTTCCCAGAACAACCAAAAAATAAATTTATTGAAAAAATGTCGTTTAAACTCAAAAGTCACATTTTATTTTCAAGTAGAATCATTTCTTAAAAAACATAGTCAATTCTACTATAAAACAACCAAACATGTTTAAATCAATTATGCACATCCAAAATCAAATTCTAGATGCTCCAAACGTGAAAACAAATATATACTAAATCAATTTTGATACAATACACTTTCAATCAAAACGAACTTTATAAACTCAATTCAATCAAAATCAATTTTCATCACCCCAAAATCAAACTCTTAGATATAGCTCATCTTTGACATTTCCATCCAATATTGACTTCTTCCTTACCATTCCAACAAGTATCAACTCAAATACATTGGGCAGCACTAGCATTCATCAATCTCACAAATTCACCACCAAAAGAGAATCAACCTCAAAAAAACAAACAACCATAAATCACTATAAATATAGTCTAATGGGGCGGAGAGAGGGAGGGAGGTTTCTTCATGGTGACGACGGTGCGGAGGGAGGAAGCTTTCACGTGGTAGACGACGGCGTAGAGGGAGGGAGTTAACTCATCGTGGGCAAACGGTCGTAGGGCGGAGGGAGAATGACTTCGTCAGTGGCGGAGGGAGAAATGATTTTAGAGTTTGAATGGCATGCTTGGAATGCTTGGTGAACGAAACCTTTTTTTAGGTTTAGGGGGGTTTTTTAAATCGGTTGAAATTGAAACCGATTTAATATCACAATGCACATTTTTTCCCTTTTTAAATCGGTGGAAAACTTACCCGATTTAAAATCCATTTTTTAATTTTTTTTTAATATTACGTTTTACATTGGTTGACACCAAAACTGATTTCAAATCCCATATAATAATTTTTTTTAATATTACTTTTTAAATCGGTTGGAACCAAAACCGATTTAAAATCCCATATAATAATTTTTTTTAATATTACTTTTTAAAATGGTTGGAAGCATAACCAATTTAAAAACTCATTTATTAATTTGTTTTGTAAACTTTTTAAATTGGTGGATCTCATAACCGATGTAAAATCCCATTTAATAATTTTTTTCAATTATTTATGATACTGCCACCGTGTTTATAATTTACAAACCCTAACTTTTTTACATCCGTGGAATAATTGGCCCAATGTAAAAGTTCTAATAATTTTTTATTATTATTTACGATACTGCCACCGTATTTATAATTTCACATTTTACATCGCATTTTATATCGCTTCGAGTGAATACCCGATCTAAAATCATTTTCCCAAATGTCTTTTTTCTAGTAGTGGTCCGTCCGTGTGGATTTCTTCAAATGCGAGTGACTTGAAAGACCTAAGGTATTCAAATTCAATGATCCTTATTGCCTAAGTATTGCAAGGCATAATTCAAGTTTTCTTCATTCAACACTGTTTCAAGTTCCATTTTCAAATGGAATTCAAGTTTGTAAGGCAAGATTTCTCAACATTGTTTCAAGAACCATTTTCAAATGGCGTTCAAGTTTGCAAGGCATGATCGTGAAATGAATTCAAGATACATGGATAATTAATATTCTTTTGACTAAAGTTACCTCAAAGTATTTTCTTTAGGTTATTCATTATGAAAATCAATGAAGGATGCAAGTTGAAAATGGTCATTCATACTAGTTACTTGGAATTTAAGTTACAAGTCATTTACATTCCAAAAAGAATCATATCCATAACAAAGTTTAAAATTAGAAAATTTATTACATAAGGTTTTGTTACAAGCCTTTTTGAAAAAAAAATCCTAAACAATGCCTAAGTTTCAAAATATTCCTAATCTTCATGCAAGCCACTGTTTCCCCCACTTTCAAGCATCTTCGCGCCTAAGTCTTCATGATACACAAAACCTTTAAATGCATCTTGCCAAATAACCCTACATCATAACCATATCCTATTCACCAATCTCAAAATTCACACTTTAATCCAAACCAAAATTCAATTCACATCCAAATGCATACATCAATTCATTAAGAACCATTTCAATTCAGATTCATCCATATTAACCAATTCAATTAATCACTTTATCAAGATTAATTCACACATTCATATCAATTCAAACTATCCCAATTTCATGTCACATTCAACAAGCAAGCATTTCAATTCACATAACCATCATGCCACAAATCTAATGATAATCCATTTTCATTACAATTCATAAATCCCAAATCATAAGTGCAGATCACACAAACTCATGTCATTGCTTATTTCATACCAAGTTGAACTCAATAATTAATTCATGTAAAAAATCAATGCAAAAGCAATTCAAATCATGTTCAAAAAAAGAATCATGGGACCATAAAAAGGCTCCAAGCACAAACAAACAAATTAGAGGCAGAATTTCAGAAAGTACAGCAAGAAAGTGCAGGATCTCAGAAGATACAGACAAAGAGTTTTCACATTTGTGGCAAGACATTTTTAAGCATCCATGAAAGCACAATTCAGCATCACCATAGTAAGGATTTTATATCATTTTCAAACATAAAAACCCCTAGTTTTTCTTCTATATAAACCGTGTTTCAATTCATCAAGAAGGGGGAGAAAAAAATCGGCAGCCAGAAACAGAGAAAAGATCCGAATATTGAGAGAAATTTTTATTTTAAAAAATCAATAAGAAACAACAGTAAGAATCACAAGAAGGAGAAATACCTCGAGTTTGTGTCAGATATTTTCTTTGAAGTAGGTAAGTCACTTGTATTCCTTCTTTTGTTTCCATTAAAGTGTCGAAATCGTTCCAGATTTTTGTTTCATCCATGCTTGTTCATATTGCGTGTTCATGATTTTGTTTGAGGTTTCTTTCCGTGGTTGATTCGCGGATTATTAAGAGAGATTAGAGTATTAAAAAACAAACAGAAATCATGAAAGAGTGCGACGATAAAAAGAGTAACCAAACCATGGTTGAAAATGGAATACGAACCTGGCTCAACCATTTGCGTTTTCTCACGATTTCGAGATGATGAGTGCGAGAAAGGGTGCGGATTGAGAGAGAAGGAATGATACGTTTTTTATTTCTTGCTAATGATTTTTTTCCAGATCTCCATCATCACTTTGATCATGAGATTTTCATTTTTGTTTTGCCATTTTACTGAGTATGTTGGCAATGTTTTGTTTTGTTGTCTAGCACTAGGGTTTTTTTTTATTATTTAAAGGTCTAAAACGGGTTGCGGCCTGGGCGTTCCGACCCGTTTCATCTTAGCCTAAGCCCACACTATATGGGCTGGTATCATATTGGACCTAAACCCCAACGCTATTTTCAAACCCCCGGGCCTAGTTTATTTTCATTATATTTTCTTTTTTTGTTTTGTTTTATTGTGACTAGTTTGATTATTTCCATAAACAGAAGGGAGATGAGGGTATCTTCTAAAATAATAATAAGTATATAATAAATACTTTAATTTAATTTTTTTTTTAAAAAGGGGTTAAAGTAGGGTTTTTCTATTTTCAAAAATATTTTAGAGTTAGTCTTGACTTGTGATTTGATATATGTAATCCTTGCTAATGTATCATTGTTAGTTACGTGTTAATTACATGAATGTTTATGTGTTTTATTATATGATTTATTCTTGCGTAATAGTTTTAATTATTAATAATAAAAAATGAACAAAAAATGATAAAATCAAAAATACAAAAGGTATTTAGTTCTTAGACTTTGGGTGTGACCTAGGCTTGATATGAATCATTATTAGAAACTTGTGATTTTCAATCGCTAAGTGGTTGCCATTGTGTCACTTTTGACCCGTTGAACTTGTATGGTTGATTGTTCATTGTTAGTTTAGGACACTTCGCACACACATAGCTTCTTCTTGAGCTACCTCATGATGAGCCTCTTTATTTTACGCTTTGATTATCCCTTACACTTTTTCATGTATCCCTCCCCCGTTTGATGTCCTTTGTTATTTTGTTTTTCGTTGTTTCACTAGTTAGGCATCTTAGGAATTAGGATCAAACCCCAAAAGCATTCTTGATCTACATATCAAGTCATACCAAAAATTTGTAAGTCGATTGCCTCGTGCATTGCCATCAACCTTGTTCGCATCACTTCAAACTTTTTCTCAATAAGAAATAAAACCCTTGACCCAACGTCAAGTAGCATTTTCCTCAATAAAATTCAAAACACAATAAAAATACGATTAGGATTACGCGCCACGAGCCTTAAGTGGTGGAGAAGGAGTGATAATGGAGCCCCTCCTACACTCACTCTGAGTATCTTGAACACAAGGCGCTCAACTTGGTTGTCTGAAATATTTACCTCTACCCATAGTCTTTAGTGCGATCCTAATCAAGAACAACTTTCTTTCAAAACCCTAAAAAAAATCACATCAGCTCATCAAACTTCTTTTTCTCCTTAGGGAATTATCAAAAAATCCTTTTTCAAGGTATAAAATCAACCAACACACAATTATTTCTCAAGCCTCCAAACTGCAGAGCTCTGATTCTTCACTTCTTTTAAGTGAGGATAGGTAGGCACAAGGGCCACAATTCTTGACGAGCACCCTAATAAAAAACCAACTCCTCTTTCCCTTTAGTAAGTAGACTTTTAGATTAGATCACTCCTTCGAGTACGATGGATGTGAGGGGGTGCTAATACCTTCCCCTTGCATAACTGACTTCCGAACCCTAAATGTGGTTGCGATGACCATGTTTTTTCCCTAAAGGTTTTATCGTCATTTCCCTTTCCCTCTTTGGGATAAATAAATTTCGGTGGCGACTTAGTGTTATATTTCGTGTAGCGACAGCTGACGACTCTATTGGGGAAATCCTAAGTAGGTCAAGCCTAATCTAGTTTGTTTCGTGTGTTTGGGTGTTTTCTCTTTATTCTTTGCTTGCTTTATCTCTTTCCCTTATTTATTTATTTAATTGTATCTCATCTTATATGGCTCTCATTGTTGTGGTATGGATTGGGTACTTTGGTGGTAAACTATGAAGGAGAGAATCTACACCCGAGTCTAGAGTGTAAAATTAAGATAGGAAAGGTTGGGTAGTATGGGCTTCTAAGATGCTCATGTCGTGAAAGTCGATACGAGAACCTCGCTTAGAGTAGATTCCTTTGAGAATGTTGATGCCCGTCAAGCTCTTAGCGTGTTTGATCAATGTTTTCTTAGGAATCCATGTCTCTAAGGACCTTTTTAAAACCCTAAACCATTGGCCAAATAAGATCGATGGTCATGTAGTATGTGTCCCCGAGAAGCTCTTCTCGCGAGTTTTGATACGAAGATCTCATTCAGAAGAGACTTTCTTGATGGAGTTGTTGCCTGGAAATGACTGACATACGTGACAAATAGTTAAGAAAGTCCATGACTATGAAACCCTTATCTAGAACTCAGTGTCGATGATCTCGTAGTATGGGTCCCCGAAAAGTTCTTCTCGCAAGGTTCGATAAGAAGATCTCACCCAAAAGAGGTTCATATGATGGATTTATCATCCGACATGCTCATGTCGTATATGATGAACATTTGTGTGAATCCATGACTTTTGATCCCTATTAAATCATAGATCACGCCCTGTGAGAACCTTATTTATGAAGCAGTCAATATTGGCCATATCCATACCTCAGACTTATGAACCCACATGCTTGGAATCCATTTATGCATCCACTCATACATGCATACTTCATAAAAGCAAAGCTCTTAGTGTCTTGTTCTTGTTGCATATAGAAGCATTTTCCAGAAGCAATCATGATGAATATGAATTTGGGGACAATGAAGCTGAACAAAAAGACCGACAGAAAAAGTACTTTCAACTTTAAATACAAAGATCTTGCAATTGACAGTCTAAAAGCTCTGAGTGCCAAGATTACCCCTATTAAGAACAACAAATTTCATGCTTCTTATAGGAGAATCTTAAATTTGTTGACATAAAAGATAAAATATGAAGCAACTTTGGCTCAGTACTACGATACTTCTCTTCACTGTTTCACCTTTGCCGATTTCCAAATAGCTCCCACTTTATAAGAGTTCGAGAAGATATTGAATCTCTCCATAAAAGATTGCAACCCTTTTCCAAAGCTTGAAGAAGAATTCACATTGAAGAAAGTAGCTTCTGCCTTAAGGATTCCTATAGGAAATGTGGTAGCCAATTGGGCACCCAAAGGAGCCAAGGAATTCTTGAGGAAGTTTTTAGAAGAACAAGCATGGAAGTATGCCAAAGAGGAGAAATGGGAGATATGTGGTGCGATTTTGGCGCTCTTGGTCTATGGAATCATGATGTTTCCGAATGTGGAAAATTTTGTGGATCAAGTGATTGTGGAAACATTCTTGGAAGGAAACCCTGTGCCTTTCCTCCTAGGCGACCTCTATTATACACTTCACATTAGGTATACAAAGGAAGGCGGAACATTCCTCTGTTGCGCCCCACTCCTACATAAGTGGCTAAGGATCCAAATGCCTCAATAAGATCCTTTTGCTTCCAAGAAACTATCATGGCCTCAGAGATTCGCCTTGCTCGCCGCTAGTTCCATCACATGGTATAAGAGTGAATGGGGAACCAAGGACATTATATTTTATTGCGGAGAATTTCCCAATATGCCTCTCTTGGGAGCATGAGGTTGCATCAATTACAATCCAGTGTTACTTAAAAGGCAAATTGGACACTCCATGGATGGTCCCCCTAGAGATGAGGACTTGGTACCGTTCCATGTCAATAAGGTCGATCCAAATGATCCAGCCGTAAGAAAGGTGAGAAGGGCATTGACAAAAATTGTTAGAAGCAATCCAGATAATGGGGAGAAGAATATCATCACTCGCAAACTATATGCTTAATGGGTGAAAGAGAGAGCACGAGAAGTCAGGCTCCCTTTTATGTTTGATGCCTCTGCTTTCCCACTGAATCCAGAACCTAAATTGATCTTACCCGAAGACATGGAAAAGCTTAATGCTAAAGTTCGAGAACTTGAGGATGAGAACACTCAACTCCGAATTCAACTCAATGAGACTAAGCAGAAAAGTGAAGCTTGGAAAGACAAAAGCAAGGAGTTGAAAGAAAATTTTGAGGATAGCAAGAAAAGAGCTAGGGAAGAGAAATGGAAGAAGGAATGGTTTGGTGGCGCACTTAAAAGTGCTAATGCAGATTTGGATTACCGAAATAACGAGTTGGACCAAGTGTGACGAAGGGTCAAAGACTTGAAGAATGATGTGAGGGTAGCCACCCAGATGAAGAAAGATGAAAGGGAAAACTTTGAAGCCCAGATTCATAAGTTGAAAAGCACTACCAAAGGCTACAAAGATTTGTTAGCTCACGAGTTGTTGGAAAAAGAGAAGGCACATCGAGATTTATTGCAGGCAGAGTACCAATTGAATAGGGTTGTTGAAGAAATCAAGAGGTTGAAAGATAGAATATATGATGAGTTTTACCTAGAGCTGCAGGATAGTTGCCACTATTGGGAAGAAAGCTTCCGCAAAGCAGAAGCTGACGTACTCCAAAAGGATAAGATCATCAACAATCTTCAAATCCTCTATGCTGAATGGAAGCACAAATATGCGAACATGGTTGGATTCTCCAACTTTGTACTTCAGTAAATCCCTAAAAAATTGAAGATTGAAGATCAAGTGATGACTCCAGAAAACACTCATGTCCCTGTATTTGACTTCGTGAAGTTTTGCAAGAGAATGGTGGAAGAGCTTGTTACTAATTTAGAGGCGGTTTGTAGAGCCCAATGAGTCACTTTTAGAGTTGATTTGTAATTTGTCTAAGAAGTGTATCTTTCCTATTTTGTTTGTATTTGAACTTGGCTTCAAGCCTTAATGAAATGAAAGTTTTTGTTCTATTATGTCTCTTCTGATTAATTGCAATGGAAAATGTTTATATTCTTAGCAATAACTAACAATGTTACTAAGATCTTTGCGCATAACATAATAATATTCCATACGCATTCATGCATCATTCTGCATTCCATAAAGAAAAACCAAAAAACATACAAAAACTTGACCTTCTGTAGTCGACAAGCTGACTTACCGACATCCCTACTACACTCGTGGCAATTGAAGACTACTAATGGATCAAAATAAACAAAATCAAGCTGCTCTTAGAGAGGAAATGACCCATATGAAGACTCAGATGGGCCAGCTGATGGAAGTAATCCAGGCTATGGCTAGAGGACAAGAAGAAATGAGACAGGCGGAGAAAAATGCTACTAACACTCCAATTCCTACTCCTGGTGGCGCAATTCCTACTCCTGTTGGCACAATTTCTATTCCTACTGGTGCAGTCCCTACTCCTGGTGGTGTAGTTCATAATGTTGGTGGTGTGATTCCACCTCCGGTCCATTTTGATGACCACAAAGGTTTCTACAACCCTCATGATGACTCGGCCGTGGATGCTTTTGGACCACCAACTACCGACTTAGAAAAGAAAACGCTTGCCTTACAAGAGACAGTAAAAGGACTGCAAGCACCAAACATGTTTGGATTAGATGCCGCAGACATGTGCTTAGTGTCTGGCGTTAAAATTCCTCCCAAATTCAAATTCCTTAACTTTGAAAAATATAAGGGAACCAGCTGTCCCCGAACACACATTCGATCATACTGTAGGAAGATGGCTTCTCACTCCGATGATGAAAATTTGTTGATGCATTTCTTTCAAGATAGCTTCAGTGGGGCATCTCTTGAATGGTACGTCCAGTTGGAACGTACATATATCAGAACATGGAAGGAATTAGATGAAGCATTTTTGAAGCACTACCAGTACAACTCAGATATGGCGCCCAATCGCACGCAACTCTAAGGCCTGGCCCAAAAATATGGTGAGTCGTTCAAGGACTATACTCAAAGATGGAGGGATCTAGCTGCTAGAGTCCAACCTCCTCTCCTTGAAAGATATTTGACAGACATGTTCATGGGAACTCTTCAGGGACCTTTCCTAGAACGCTTAGCTAGATGTACATCATCTGTATTCTCAAACTTGGTCATGGCTAGAGAAAGGATCGAGAATATGATGAAGACCGGGAAAATTTAGAATGTTGATGGAGCTTTTGGTAGACCTAAGAAGCCCTACTAAGGTTTCTGAAGAAAAAGGGAAGGTGAAGCCAATACTGCTTTGATGGATAAGGGGAAAGCTAGAGCATATCAAGGATTTTATCATCATGTGTCTGCTGTTACTCCAAGTCAATATCATCAACCTCTCTCCATACCTTCAAGCCAACCAGCTATTCAACAACAAGCTCCTTGCCAACAACAAACACCTTAGCGTCAAAACTATTATCAGGGTCAACCAAGGCAGAGGATACCTGAGAAAAAGTTTGACCACATTCCAATAATTTATGCTAGGATGCTTCTATTCTTGCTTAAAGGTTCATTGGTACAATTGAGAGAGATGAAGGCTCCCCCAACCATTCTACCTCCTGGCTACAATGTGAATGCTCATTGCGAGTTCCATTCTAGAGCTCTTAGACATAACATCGAGAATTGTAAGGCTCCGAAGTACATAGTACAAGAACTTATTGATTCTAAAGTCATCAATTTCACCAGAAATACTCCCAATGTTACCAATAATCCGATACCAAATCATAATCATGCCAAAAATATGATTGAATAGTTGAAAGAAAAGAAGTTAGTGTCGAAGGTTGACAAAATGAAGACTTCCTTTACAGTCGTTAAAGAGAAGTTACTGATGAAGGACATTTTCCCAGGATGTACCGCGGAGTGTCAATACTGTTTGGTAGATCCTCAAAGTTGTAATGAATTGAAGACGGGCATCCAGAAGTTGTTAGACCAAGGTGTTATATTGGTAGAACAGAAATCAAATGCTGCAGAAGTGGCAACTCTGGAAACTCTCTATGATCCAATTGAAATTCCTTATGATGATGAACCATTGAATAATCCACATGGTCAAGGTCGTATGCCACTGCAAATTCCCTATGATGTTGTACCATTGATGATTTCGTATGATCAGCCTCGTATGCCTCTGGAAATCCCGTGTGATGGTGATTAGTGTCCTATCCAGACTCCATGTGATCAAGTTCGTGTACCATTGAAAATACCATATGATCAAGTTGAGATTCCATCACCCACCTTCACTTGTTCCACTAGTGATATCTATGTCTGCTCTTTTCCCCTTTGAGAGCACCAAGGTTGTCCCTTAGAATTATGATTCAACTGTTTACATCAATGGGCAAAAGGTGGAAGAATATATTATGAAAGCTAAGAGTTCTATAGAGAAAATTGTTGGAAAAGGCGGAGTAACCAGAAGTGGGAGGGTCTTTGAACCCATACCGCCATCAAACAGTAACCTTGGAGCTATGGATAAGGCAAGTGGGAAGCAGACAACAGTTGAGTAGGGGAAAGCCTCTACTCAGAAAGCAAATTTTGGTGATGATGTTAAATACTTTTTGTGAATCATCCAAAAAAGTGACTATAAGGTGGTTGACCAGCTCAACCAAACACCTCCTAAGATTTCCATGTTGCCGTTAATAATGTACTCTTCTACCCACCAGGAGTCCTTGATAAAGTTTCTAAAAGCTGCCCATGTCCCTCAAGAGATATATGTTGTGCAATTCGAAGGGGTTGTGTCAAATATATCCTCTACGCATATTTTAAGCTTCAATGATGGAGAATTGCCCCCTGAAGGGAAGAATCATAACAAAGATTTGCAAATTTCCATCGAATGTGCTGATGTTGTTTGGTCGAGAGTGCTGGTAGATACTGGGTAATCACTAAATGTTTTACCAAAGAATTCTTTGGCTAAGCTAACCATCGAGGAATTAATGATGAAACCCAGTTCGTTGATAGTGAAAGCTTTTGATGGGGCAAGAAAGACTGTGATAGGGGAGGTTGACCTCTCTATCAAAATAGGACCTCATACTATCATCATCACAATTTATGTGATGGATATCTATCCAGCCTACATTTGTCTTCTAGGTTGTCCCTAGATTCATCTCGCCGGTGTCGTAACATCCACTCTCCACCAAAGACTAAAGTCCATGGTAAATAATCAATTTGTTGTTATTGAGAGAGAAAAGGATATACTAGTGAGTCATCTGCACTCATTTTTCTATGTCGAAGTGGGAGGGGAAGTCCATGAGACCCCTTTCCAAGCATTTGATGTGATAAATGTGGAAATGATCCCTGCTAAGAAAGAGGATGAGAAATCAGAAAGGTTTGGGTCCCTATGGTTACTTGGAAGGATGTGAAGATTGTGATTGAAGCTGGTCACCCTGAAGGTTGGAGAAGAGTGTTAGAGTTACCCGTCAACAAGAACAGAGCTGGTTTAGGATACCCAAGCAATCAGATAGCTCAATAGAAGACAACCTCTGACAAAGACAAAGGACTCACTTCTCTACTAGTCTTCACTAGTGGTGGACATCTTTTAGATGGCCAGGTCACCTTTGTGGAAGCTGAAGACGATGCACCAAATGAACTCTACATGGTGTACCCAAGGGCACTGAGTCAGCAGCTCAACAACTGGACTGTCATGGAGATACCGGAAGTCACCTTTGTCGAAGAGTAATTTTCCTTGTTTTGATTTCAAATCCTATGCTCTTCCCAAGGCATAAGGATTATTTTGTAGGGCCTCCCTGTTTTCAATTAATATTTATGATGAATGAAATGAATCTTTTGCATTCAATTGTGTTCCTTGTTTTTATTTTTTACTTTTGCATAAATAAAATGGCAATGTTTTCTTGCAATTTCTTTTTTTTCTTTTCATCTTCTCAAAATAAAGCATAAAATCACCAATCATGCAGATCCACTTCGGATTCCATTGATAACGATACTGCTACGGTCCGATATGACTTTGATAACCTGATCTACCACACCGATGAGGATTGTGAGGAAGATTATGATCTCCTTGAGGAGTTAGTCAGATTATTAAAGCAAGAATGAAGATCATTTAACCGCATCAAGAATCAGTGGAAGTTATCAATCTCAGAACAGAGGATGACAAGAAAAAGGTCAAGGTAGGCGCTTCCCTAGAAGAGGATGTGAAAAGAAGATTGATTAAGCTCATACATGAGTATATAGATGTGTTTGCTTGGTCGTACCAAGACATGCCTGGATTAGATTCTGACATCATAGTACAGAAACTGCCGCTCAAGGAAGATTGTCCTCCTGTAAAGCAAAAGATGAGACGAACTCGGCCCAATATGGTCATTAAGATTAAGAAGGAAGTACAAAAGCAACTAGATACAGGTTTCTTAGAAGTATCAAACTACCCTCAATAGGTCGTCAACATTGTACCTGTGCCTAAAAAAGATGGTAAGGTACGAATGTGTGTCGACTACAGAAACTTGAATAGAGCCATCCCAAAAGATGATTTTCTGCTGCCGCACATTGAATAAGGAAATACATGTTGACTCACACAACATTGCTGATATCAAAGATGGATCTGGTCAAGTACATCTTCAAAAAGCATGCTCTCACAGAATGAGTAGCCCATTGGCAAATGGTACTGACAGAATATGACATCCAATACGTCTCGCAAAAAGCTACCAAAGGGAGTGTGTTGTCTGATTATCTTGCCCACCAACCTATGGAAGATTACCAGCCCATGCGTTTTAACTTCCCTGATGAAGACGTCGTGTTTGTCAGATACTGTGGAACATTAGGCCCAGACGACGGACCCGAACCAGGATCGCGATAGACGCTAGTGTTCGATGGTTCTGCAAATTCTCAAGGCAATGGCATAGGGAAAATTATCACATCTCCTACTGGTTTTCACATTCCCTTCACTGCGAGGTTGTGTTTCAAATGCACTAACAACATGACTGAGTATAAAGCATGTATCTTTGGAATTTAAGCCGCCATCGATCACAGAATCAAGATTCTAGAAATGTATAGGGATTCTACTTTAGTCATCAGTCAAGTCAGAGGTGACTGGGAAGCACGTGATAGCAAATTAATCCCATATCGAGACCACATCTTGAAGTTAATCCCATACTTTAATGAGATTACTTTCAACCACATTCCCAGAGAAAGAAATCAATTAGAAGACCCTCTTTCCATGCTATCCTCCATGTTCAAAGTTAAATGGAAAAATGAGGCACCTGATATCCGTATTAAATATCTTGATGAGCCAGCCTATTGTTTGGCAGCTAAAGAATAAACTGATGATCAACCTTGGTTCTATGATATCAAAAGATATTTAGAAAAGCAAGAGTATCTAGAGAATGTTTCCATCACAAACAAGACGTACTTAAGGAGGCTCTCGGCCAAATTCTTCTTAAGTGGAGATGTGATTTACAAGCAAAACTATGACTCAGTCTTGCTCAGATGCGTGGATAGACACGAAGCAACCCGAATCATAAATGAAATCCATGAAGGCTCCTTTAGGACACATGCTAGTGGACACACGATGATTAAGAAAATCTTGAGGGTTGGCTATTACTGATGACAATGGAGACTGATTTTTATTGTCACGTGCAAACATGTCACAAGTGTCAAATTTATGCAGATGAAATACATGTGCCACCAGTTCCTCTGAATGTCTTGACATCGCCTTGGCCTTTCGCCATGTGGGGCATAGATGTGATTGAACGCATTGAGCCAACTGCTTCAAACGGTCATCGTTTCATCTTAGTGGCCATTGACTATTTCACTAAATGGGTGGAGGTCGCATCGTATGCCAACATCACCAAACAAGTGGTCGCTCGCTTTATCAAGAAAGAGATCATTTGTCATTATGGGGTTCCAAATAAAATCATTACTGACAATGGATCAAACTTCAATAACAAGATGATGAAATAATTATGTGAAAATTTCAAGATCGAGCATCACAACTCATCACCATATCGTCCGAAGATGAATAGCGCTGTTGAGGCAGCAAACAAGAACATCAAGAAGTTTGTTCAAAAAATGGTGAAGACATACAAAGATTGGCACGAAATGCTACAGTTTTCTTTGCATGGCTACCGCACTTCAGTGCACACTTCCATTGGGGCAACTCCATTTTCTCTTGTGTACGGCATGGAGCCAGTATTCCCCGTTGAGGTAGAAATTCCCTCCTTGAGGATTTTGACTGATGTCAAGCTCGATGAAGCAGAATGGGTGCAGGAAAGACTTGATCAGCTTAATCTTATCGATGAAAAGCGCATGGCAGCCATCAGTCATGGCCAGCTATAATAAAAGTGGTTGAAAAGGGCGTGTGATAAGAAAGTTTGTCCTTGAAACTCTGAAGTGGGAGACTTGGCATTGAGAAAAATTCTGTCGATCCACACAAATCCAAGGGGAAAATGAACACCTAACTATGAACGTCCATATGTTGTGAAAAAAGTCCTCTCTAGAGGAGCCTTGATATTATCAAACATGGACAGTGAAGATCTACCATCCCCTGTGAACGCAGACGCAGTCAAAAAATACTACACCTAAAAACAAACCCAGTGGACGACAAAAAGAAAAAGTCCAAGCAAAAGTAAGGGTTAAAATAAAAAATAAAAAAATAATAAAACCCGATAAGTTGAAAACCCTCAGGGGAAACTTAGGCAAAAAAGGGTATCCCAGTAGATTGAAAACTCAAAAGGGCGATCTAGGCAAAAGTTAGGGATTTTAAAAAGCAAGAGGTTGCGGTCTGTGAAGAATTTGTGAGCTCATCACTAGAATCGAGGGAACTCCAAATGGGAAATACCAATCCAACCACCTTCCTCAAAATATGTGTACAAAAATCTTCGAGGGCATCAGAATCATAGTAGAATTGGAATTCAATGGAAATCCCATTATTTTTCTCATTATCATTGTACTTTTTGTCATATTTATGCAGTTACCTCTTTTAGGAATTGTATCCTTATATAAATTACCCATTTATGGGTCACTTTATCATTAATAAAATCTCTTTCATCAAATCGTGCTCCACATTTTTACTTTTTTGCTTGTTTGCAAAAGTGGAATTTTCATTCTTAATAAACATTGCATTGAGAATTTTGGGATAACAATGATAAACAACAAAAGAAAACACGAAGTTACTTTCCGATTAAGGTGTCTAAAGGATAACCATGATCTCTAATAGATGCACCGTTACACAAAGCATCGTCAAATCACAAAGGTCGCCTAGACTCAACCAAGTCAGGGGCAACCTAGCCAATCAACATAGCTTGTCTGTTAAAAACCTCTTGAGGTGATCCAAATATTGTCACAAGGATGTCAGGAAGTTAAGCTTGACACCCTAAACCAATCCCAATTACTTGGCACAAATCATCACCCATAACCTTCATATCCTCATATCCCCGGCATTTTTCATACATTCAGCATCATTACATGCACGCTTAGCCAGTCATCCTCGAAAATGAAAAATTCCTATGGGCATCCTGTCAGGATTCTTTAAGAGTGTTTATCCCTTCACTTACCTTTTGTAAGTCCTCCCGTACCTTTTGTACGAAGCATCCCTTCCCTGCCTTTTGCATAAGGGTCACCTTACTTTTTGTAAGGGATTTCATTACCTTTTGTGTGAAACCTTATTCTTTTGCTTTCCTTTTATAAGTGTTTCTCGTTGCCTTTAGCATGCGAAAGAACTTTGTATTGGGTACAAATATTGGAATAGACGAATAATATATTCCCGTTTAGAATAATTTTGACGCTTGACGCCTGTGTGACCAAGAACTGAATGGTCGCCATACTCAGAGAATGTCATCTTCACCGATGTGCCTACGAGGTCAAATGATGTTCTGATACCTTATGCAAGTTTCCTCTGCCTTTTGCATGAGGATGGTTATTGCCCTCAAATAACCTTTTGTAAGACCTTCCATGCCTTTTGCACAACATCTCTTCAACTTACCTTTTGTAAGTATTTTCGTGTCTTTTTCATGGAGTATCTCCTCTTTTCCTTTTGCAACAGATTTAACTTACCTTTTGTAAGTTCTCTCGTGCCTTTTGCACAAGTTCTTTTCAGTTTACCTTTTGCAAGTATCCTCTCTACCTTTTATAGAAGGAATCTTTCTCCTAACCTTTTGTTCAAGAGTCCTCTCTATTTTTTGTAGGAGGAAACACCTATTTCTCGTAGCCTTTTATTTAGGAGTCCTATCTACCTTTTGTAGAAGGACAGGTATGTTCCTCCTAACCTTTTGTTTAGGAGTCCTCATTACCTTTTGTACGAGAAATTAAATCATCAGTGGAGTGATGTTCCGCACGTTCCTTCTTAACCTTTTGTTGAGAATATCTCCTTGCCTTTTGTATGAGAGATTATATTTTCTCCTAACCTTTTGTTCAAGAGTCCTCTCTACCTTTTGTAGGAGGAAACATCTGTTTCTCCTAGCCTTTTGTTCATGAGTCCCATCTAGCTTTTGTAGAAGGAGGCGTATGTTCCTCCTAACCTTTTGTTCAGGAGTTCTCGTTACCTTTTGTACGCGAAATTAAATCATCAGTGGAGTGATGTTCCACATGTTTTTCTTAACCTTTTGTTGAGAAGATCTCCTTACCTTTTGTATGCGAGATTTTATTCCTCCTAACCTTTTATTCAGGAGTCTTTCTTGCCTTTTGAGAGAGGAAAACCAATTACATATTCCTCCTAACCTTTTGTTCAGGATTCTTTGTTGCCTTCTGCAGAAGAAGATTTATTTTCTTTACCCTTTTGCAAACGTCTTCTACAGAATGTCTAGATCACTCCCCAATTGAGTAATATTATCTTTTTGCAAGAAACCTCACTGCCTTTTGCAGAGGGAATTTCAAATCACAATCGCACCATTGTATCACTTTTCTTGGAATCTTGCAAAGATTATTCCCGTTACCAAGATTGGAAAAGCTCATCATTGGGCATACTATTACATATCATAACATAGACCACAATATACCTAGCCTACCTCCATCTGTCTCCATGGTCGAAAATCTCGGTTATTCTAGTATTTAATCCTCTTCTACCTTGAATGTTTGAAAATTTTGTCTTCCATACATTTGGATCCAAGATGATTAAATAGGGGCAACTATCACACCCTCATTTTCACCTAGCCCTTCATATCATACATCATCATGGTGCATGTCAAGCATGTGGGTTTGCAAGGAAAGGACATGGAAATTAGTTTTGTTTCAAAATAATGATTGGATTGGTTCAATGGTCATTAATCCAATTAATATTAGAACTTGACTTAATCTGAGTAAATAAAGAAAGGATGTTGTATGTTCTTGCCATTTATTTCTATCATGGGCCCAGTTGAAGACAGGTTCATTATCTTAGGGTTTCCATCAGTTGCTTGTTCCACAAGTCGTTTCCTTACAGATGGTGTAGAGGATTGGGTCAAGATCTCCTCTTCAAGATGATACTAGTTAATTGGCCAGGGTTTGCTTTGTGGTTTTAGCAAGACAAGATGTTTCTTGCTGATTAAGCTATGAATTAGGATCTCATCAATATATCAGATAATATTTGTTGTTTTCTTGAATTTGAGATTTAATTGAAGATTGAGATTCTTTAATTAAGGTGGCACAGAAGATAAGTTTGTAAAATTGTGGGAGCATGTGCATCACTGTTTCAATCACTTGTCACTCGCAAGTTTGACTTGTATTCACTATGATGAAATATGCATTCGAGTGTTCCATGAATTCAACATTTTAAAAAGGTCTAGTAGCATGGTTCATTGGTGTATGGATTTCTTATGGTGTCAAATATTTTGATTCATTATCCAAGGATTGATTCAAATTATAAAGTCCATCTGTGTGGACTTCTTCAAATGCGAGTGACTTGAAAAACCTAAGGTATTCAAATTCAATAATACTAATGCATAAGTATTGCAAGGCATAATTCAATTTTTCTTCATTCAACATTGTTTCAAGTTCCATTTTCAAATGGAATTCAAGTTTGTAAGGAAATATTTCTTCATTCAACATTATTTCAAGAACCATTTTCAAATGGCGTTCAAGTTTGCAAGGCATAATCATGAAATGAATTCAAGATACATTGATAATTAATATTATTTTAACTAAAGTTGCCTCAAAGTATTTTCTTTTGGCTATTCATTATGAAAATCAATGAAGGATACAAGTTGGAAATGGTCATTCATACTAGTTACTTGGAATTCAAGTTACGCGTCATTTACATTCCAAAAAGAATCAAATCCACAACAAAGTTTGAAATTAGAAAATTCATTGCATAAGGTTTTGTTACAAGCCTATTTTTTTTTAAAATGCCTAAACAATGCCTAAGTTTCAAAATATTCCTAATCTTCATGTAATCGACGGTTTCCCCCACTTTCAAGCATCTCCACGCCTAGTCTTCATGCCACACTAAACCTTCAAATGCATCTTACCAAATAAACCTACATCATAACCATATCCAATTCATCAATCTCAAAATTCACACTTTAACTCAAACCAAAATTCAATTCATATCCAAATGCATACATTAATTCATTAAGAACCATTTCAATTCAAATTCATCCACATTAACCAATTCAATTAATCACTTTATCAAGATTAATTTACACATTCATATCAATTTAAATTATCCCAATTTCATGTCACATTCAACAAGCAAGCATTTTAATCCATATAACCATCATGCCACAATTCTAATGATAAACCATTTTCATTACAATTCTTAAATCCCAAATCATAAGTGCAGATCACACAAACCCATGTCATTTCTCATTTCATACCAAGATCAACTCAAGAGTTAATTCATGTCAAAAAGCAATGCAAAAGTAATTCAAATTATGTTTAAAAAAAAGAATCGCGGGACTACCAAAAGGCTCTAAGAACAAACAAACAAATCAGAGGCAAAATTTTAGAAAAAAGCAAAGTGCGGGATCTCAGAAGATACAAACAGAGAGTTTTCACATTTGTGGCAAGACATTTTTAAGCATCCATGAAAGCACAATTCAGCATCACCATAGTAAGGATTATGTATCATTTTCAAATAAAAAACCTAGCTTTTCTTCTATATAAATTGTGTTTCAATTCATCAAGAAAGGGGAGAAAAAAACCGGCCTCCAGAAATAGAGAAAAGATCCAAAAATTGAGAGACATTTTTTAATAAAAAAAAATCAATAAGAAACAGCAGTAAGAATCGCAAGAAGGAGCACTATCTCGAGTTTGTTTTAGATCTTTTCTATGAAGTAGGTAACTCACTTGTATGCCTTCTTTTGTTTCCATTAAAGTGTCAAAATTGTTCCTGATTTTTGTTTCATCCATGTTTGTTCATATTGCGTGTTCATGATTTTGTTTGAGGTTTCTTTCCATGGTCGATTCACGGATTGTTAAGAGAGATTAGAGTATGAAAAAATGAATAGAAATCATGAGAGAGTGAGACGATAAAGAGAGTAACCGAACCGAGGTTAAAAATGGAATAAGAACCTGGCTCATCCATTTGTGTTTTCTCACGATTTTGAGATGATGAGAGTGAGATTCATAGCGAGAAAGGGTGTGGATTGAGAGAGACAGAATGATATATTTTTTATTTCTTCCTTCCGAATGATTTCGTTTTTCGAGATCTCCATCATCGCTTTGATCGTGAGATTTTTGTTTTTGTTTTATCGTTTTGTTGAGTACGTTGGTAATGTTTTGTTTTGTTGTTTTGCACTAGTTTTTCTTTTGGATTTGAAGTACTAAAACAGATCACGGCCTGGGCGTTTCGATCTGTTTCATCTTAGCCTAAGCCCACACTGTATGTGCTGAAATCATATTGGACCTAAACCGCAACGTCATTTTCAAACCCCCTGGCCTAGTTTATTTTCAATATTTTTTTTTTTTTTGTTTTATTGTGACTAGTTTGATTATTTTCATATAAAAAAAAGGGAGATGAGGGTATCTTCTAAAATAATAATAAGTATCTAATAAATAATTTAATTTAATTTTTTTTAAAAGGGTTAAAGTAGGTTTTATCTATTTTCAAAAATATTTTAGAGTTAAAATACAAAAGGTATTTAGTTCTTAAGATTAATTTGAGAAATGAGAGCTTTTGTAAGGACCTATTAGACTTTGGGTGTGATCTAGGCTTGACATGAATCATTATTAGAGTCTTGTGATTTTAAATCGCAAAGTGGTTGTCGTTGTGTCACTTTTGACCCTTTGAACTTGTATGGTTGATTGTTCATTGTTCGTTTAGGACATGTCGCACACATATAGCTTCTTCTTGAGCTACCTTACGATGAGCCTCTTTATTTTTTGCTTTGATTATACCTTGTACTTTGTCGTGTATCCCTCCCCCGTTTGATGTACTTTATTATTTTATTTTCCGTTGTTTCGCTAGTTAGGCATCTTAGGAATTAGGATCGAACCCCAAAATCATTCTTGATCTATATATCAAGCCATATCCAAAATTTATAAGTCGATTGCCTCGTGCATCGCCATCAACCTTGTTCGCATCACTTCAAAAATTTTCTCAATAAGAAATAAAACCCTTGACCCAACGTCAAGTGGCCTTTTTCTCAATAAAATTCAAAACACAATAAAATACGATTAGGATTGCATGCCATAAGCCTTAAGTGGTGGAGAAGGAGTGAGAATAGATCCCCTTCTACACTCACTCAGAGTATTTTGAATACAAGGCGTTCGACTTGGTTGTCCGAAATATTCACCTTTATCCATAGTCTTTAGTGTGATCTTAATCAAGAATAACTTTCCTTCAAAACCCTAAAAATCACATCAGCTCAACAAACTTCTTTTTCGCCTTAGGGCATCATCCGAAAACCTTTTTCAAGGTATAAAATCAACCAACACACAATCATTTCTCAAGCCTCCGAACTACGGAGCTATGATTCTTCACTTCTTTTAAGTGAGGATACGTAGGCACAAGGGCCACAATCCTTGGTGAGCACCCTAATAAAAAACCAACCCCTATTTCCCTTTAGTAAGTAGACTTTTAGATTAGAACACTCATTCGAGCTTAGACAACTTAGAAGGTTCCCATCGAGCAAGTTGATTTTTAGTATCAACATGCTCAAACACCACATCACCTTTCTCCACATGATCCCTAAGGAAATGATGGTGAATTTCGATATGTTTGGTTCTTGAATGCAACACAGGGTTCTGGGTTAGATTGATGGCACTTATATCATCACATAAAATAGGAATACGCTCGAGTTTAACATTGAAAATGAGTAATTGTTGCTTAAGCCACAAGACTTGAGCGCAACAACTACTGGCCGCAACGTATTCCGCCTCGGTTGTTGACAAAGCAATAGAAACTTACTTTTTACTGTGCCAACTCACTAAGGAATTTGAGAAAAAATGACAAGTGCCACTTGTGCTTTTCCTATTCGATTTGCACCCGAAAAAGTCAGAATCGGAATAGCCAACCAAAGAACCATCACTTCCCTTGGAATATCAAGCCCATACTTTGGAGTACCAGAGAGGTATCTAAGTATGCGCTTTACGGATTTCAAGTGCGATTCCTTGGGACATGATTGGTACCTCGCACACATACAAATACTAAACATTATATTTGGTCAAGATGCAGTAAGATAGAGGAGAGAACCTATCATACCTCTATACATTTTTACCTCCACATCCTTACCATTCTCATCACGACTCAAGTTAGCATAAGTAGTCATGGTGTGCCAGTCGCTTTGGAGTTGGCCATGTCGAAACACTTGAGAAGCTCAAGGAAATATTTCATCTGGCTCATAAATGTTCCTTCTTTGAGCTGCTTGATTTGAAATTCGAGAAAATAGTTTAGCTCCCCCCATCATGCTCATCTCGAACTCTCCCTACATCAATTTAGAAAACTCCTTGACCAGATTAATGTTAGTAGATCCGAATATGATATCATCTACATAAATTTCTACCAAAATTGAGTGTTTTTCTTGATGTTTAATGAAGAGGGCTGTGTCAATCTTTCCTCTTGAGTACCCTTGATTAAGTAGAAATTTGCTAAGACATTCATGCAAGCCCTAAGGGCTTGCTTGAGACCATACAAAGCACGTTTAAGCTTATAAACATGATTAGGATACTCATGGGATTCAAAACTAGGAGGTTGGGCTACATAAACCTCTTCATTGATATATCCATTTAAGAAATCACTTTTTACATCCATTTGAAATAACTTGAAATTCTTAGCGCATGCGTAAGCAAGCAAAAGGCGTATATCCTCGAGTCGGGCAACCGGAGCATAAGTCTCCTCATAGTCTATGCCATCCTCTTGGTTATACCCTTGCGCCACTAAGTGTGCTTTGTTTCGTGTTATTACTCCATTTTCGTTAAGTTTGTTCCTAAACACCCATCTGGTGCCAATTACTCGATGGCCTCATGGAGGAGGGACAAGGTCCCAAACCTCATTCCTTTTAAACTTATTTAGTTCCTCTTGCATTGATAAGAACCAATGTTCATCGAGTAAAGCCTTTTTAGGGTTTTTAGGCTCAATCTGAGAGACGAAAGCAAAGTGATAACAAAATTTACTTATCTTGAATCTAATAGTCACTCCCTTTGAAATGTCATCGAGAATGTTGTCGATAGGATGGTCTTTAGAGGACTTCCAAGCTAGAGGAAGGTCATCGTTGTTAGTCGGATGATCCTTCTCAATCTCTTCATGATGGTGATCTTTTTCCTCCTCAACTTTCATCGCTTCAGGTTGATCAATCCCCTTTTTAGTGTTCTTGAGTATGTCTCCTGAAGATACACCTGCACCATGAAAAGAAATACCTTTTCCGACATTTTTCGCACAAGTTTCATCAAAAGTAATGTGAACAGATTCCTCAATAATAAGTAACCTCTTATTATATACCCTATATGCTTTACTTTTATGAGAGTATCCAATAAAGATACCTTCATTGGCCTTAGAATCAAACTCGTCAAGGCTCTCCTTACCATTGTTCAAAATAAAACATTTACAACCGAATATTTGAAGGTGATAGACATTGGGCTTCCTCCCTTTCAAAAGTTCATACGGAGTTTTGTTAAGAATAGGGCGGATGAGTTCCCTATTCAAAACATAACAAGTGTACTAATGGCATCTGCCCAAAAATATTTAGGAAGTCCACTTTCATTGATCATAGTTCTTCCTAATTCTTCCAAAATTCGATTTTTACGTTCCACAACACCGCTTTGTTGAGGGGTACGCGGTGTGTAAAAATTATGATCAATTTTATGCCTACCACAATATTCTTCAAAGAGATAATTTTCAAACTCACCTCCATGATCACTTCGAATTGTCATAATGTTTCTGTTCCACTTGTTTTGAGAAAGCTTGGCAAATTTTTCAAAAGCCGAAAACGTATCGCTCTTGCTTGCTAAGAAGATAGTCCAGTAAAACCTACAGTAATCATCGACAATCACAAAACCATAGTAGTTACCACATAAACTCTTAATTCTAGATGGTCCAAAGAGGTCCATATGGAGGAGTTTAAGGGGTCTCATAGTTGAAACAATGTTTTTTATATTTGAAAGAGATCCTTGTTTGCTTCCCCATTTGGCACGCATCATATGAGTGATCCTTTGAGAACTTGATTTTCGGCAAGCCAATTACAAGGTCCTTAGAGACTATCTTATTTAGAAAATCAAAATTGACATGCGCCAAACGCCTATGCCACAACCATGAATTTTCACTCATGATGACGAGACATTTGTCGCTACTCAATGATACCTCACTCAATTCAAGCATATGCACATTATTAACCCTCAGGCCTTTAAATACATCCCTTTTTATCATTATTTTCAATTATGCGGAAATCTTTTGAAAATGATACTTTATATCCCTTGTCACATAATTAACTAATGCTTATAAGATTGTGTTTAAGGTCCAGCACATCAGAGATAGTAGTAGACGAGGGATTGTCTACACTACCTTTGCCAAGAATTGTGTCTTTATTGTTGTTTTCTTAGATTACACATCCCTTCTTCTTTTCCACAAAGTCAATGAATAGAGAAATGTCTCCCATCATATGTCTTGAGTATCCACTATTAAGAACCCATCTTCTCTCCATAGACTCAAGACTTTGTACCTACACTATTAATCAAGGGAAATAAGTACCTAATTTTTATTGGGTCCTTGGTTGTGAGTGAAATCTTGGTTGCATTTGGGCAACCATTGATAAAAGTCTTTAGGAACTAAAAACCTCCTAAAGCGACATTTCGCAATGGTATGCCCACTTTTGCAACAATACAAGCAAGTAAGATTAATATTGGTATCACTTTTGTTAACTTGATCTTTGATCACATAAGTATATTTTTGGTATGGATTAACCATGTTTTTCCTAAAATGTGATCTATCAATAACAAAAGTGATATTTGGTTCTAGAGCTTTGTTAAGTTTGGCTTTAAGAGTTTTAACCTCTTTTTGCCAAATATGACAAGTATCACAACTCCAATTTAACCATCTACTCTTGTCTTCATCAACATTTACTTTTGTTGCTTCCACCATAGACGTTTTGAGAGCCTCTAATTCCCTTTCGGAATCAGAGATCTTTTTCTCCAAATGAGTAAAAATTTGTTTGTTTGAAGCCAAACGCTTAAAGGCTTCCTTAGCCTCGTGGTGCAAAGTATCAAAAGCATATTGTAATTCAGAATGAAACATTTTACTAGAGTTATCATATTGAGCATGTCTTACCTTTTTATTCTTCTTATTTTGATAAGCAGAGAGGCAAAGGTTAACAGACTCTTCCTCGTCAGTTGAGCTACCATTACTAGATGACTCACTATAACTTTCCCAAGTGATGTAAGCTCTTCTAGGTTTACTTTGTTTCTTTTGTGAACGATTCATTTTCTTCCCTTTGTCCTTCTTCATCAATGGACAATCCGGTTTATAGCGGCTGACTTTTCCATAGTTGTAGCAAGACCCTTTTGCTTTACTACTCTTGTTTCCCACATTCTTGGAAGACCTTGTTGGTTTTCTAAAATTGACGAGATTCTTTTCCGAATGTTGAATACCATTTTTCTTTATATAGCGATTGTATCGCCCGACGAACAAACTCATATCTTCATTTGTTTCTTCATTATCGTCATCACTTGATTCATTATCACTTAGCTCTTTTGCGGAGGACTTTGAACAAGAAGCCTTTAGAGCTATTGACTTTTATTGTGAATTGGATGTCTTGAAACAAAATATAAATGGTTTCTTTATGATCAAGAAACACACAAGGGTTAGGGTTAACAAAGATAACAAGGTAAAACAATAAGGAATAACAAGGATTAGTTATAAACTGCTATTCTTTTCTTACTCTTAGAACAAGATTACAAGTATACAAGAATAATAAAATAACCTCTCTCTCTTGAAATTAAGATTTTATCTTCCTATTTTTCCTTATGCCAAGATTGAGAAACTAGCATCCTATTTATAAGAAAAATAATACACTAATCTAATGAGCTTTTTAACAATTATCCATTACAAGCTAACTTAGGGTACAAGATAACTTAAGAAATTGGGCTTACAGGCAAGGCCGAATTCAACATGCTAACGACCCTAGCAATATTGACTAATGTATGTTAGAACAAACTTCAACTATAACATGCATTACTCTGACAGCAGCATGTGAACATACTTCGACCTTATGCTTAATTCCTGTTGAACCAGAAGCTACCCTTCGACCATACTAGAGTTCAATCCAACATCTCACAAATCTCTACCTTGGATCTAACTCTATAACATCAAGAAACTAGCTTTCTTCATGCAGATTTATTAACTGGATACAGTGGAAAAACTTGCAATTGGGCAACGTCTTGGTGATCATATCAGTAGCATTATGATCTGTTGAAACCTTCAGCATTTGGACTTCTCCATGCTCGATTACCCCTCTGAAGAAATGCAGCCTCACACCAATGTGCTTGGTTCGCTCATGATAGGATGAATTCTTTGACAGGTGTATTGCACTTTGACTATCACATTTGATAGTGATAACTTGACCTTGAAGTTTTAGCTCCTTTGCAAAACCTTCAAGCCATGATGCTTCCTTCACAACTTCAGTTAGGGAAATATATTATGCTTCAATGGTTGATAAGGCAACGACCTTTTGAAGTGTTGCTTTCCAACTGATTATTGTCCCAAACATAGTGAACATATATCCAGAAATAGATTTTCTAGAATCCATACAACTTGCATAATCAGAGTCGACATATCCTTCGATTGCTGATTTACTATCTTCACCCAAGGCTCCACCATAAATTAGGACTTTATTCAAAGACCCATTTATGTACCTTAAAATCCACTTCAATGCTTGCCAATGAGTCTTTCCAGGATTCGCCATGTACTTGCTCACAAGACTTACTGCATATGTTATGTCATGTCTAGTACAAACCATAACATACATCAAAGAACCTACTATGTTAGCATATGAAATGTTATTCATATAAGTTCTTTCAACATCAGTGATGGGACACTGATCTATACTTAGCTTGAATTGAGGGTTTTTCGGAGTCACAACAGGGTTTGAATTCGACATACCAAACATTTTGAGAACCTTTCGTAGGTATGCCTCTTGAGATAAGCATAATTTCGACTACTTTCTATCTCTTTGGATGTCAATCCTAAGAATCCCGGATACAGCTCCCAGGTCCTTCATGTCTAACTCCTTATTAAGTTTAGCCTTCACCCTCATTACATCTTCGACATTGTTGCTTGCTATTAGGATATCATCCACATAGAGTAACAAAATAACAAATGAATTACCCGGTCGAAATTTAAAGTAAACACAGTGGTCGAACTGACTTCTGATGAAACTTATGCGTGCCATGAACTTGTCGAATCTCCTATTCCACTTTCGAGGAGATTGTTTTAGTCCATATAAGGATCTATTCAGCTTGCACACATAATCTTCCTTCCCTTTTCCGACATACCCTTCAGGTTGCCTCATCAGGATTGTTTCATCTAAATCACCATAAAAGAATGTAGTCTTCACATCCATTTGTTCTAGTTTAAGTTCAAACTGTGTCACTGTGACAAGCAACATTCAAATGGAACTATGCTTCACAACAGGAGAGAACACGTCATTGAAGTCGACACTTTCTTTCTGAGTGAACCCCTTAGCAACCAATCTTGTCTTGTATCTCTTCGACGCCACTCCTTCGATTCCTTCCTTAACTTTGAAAATCTATTTACAGCTGACTAACCTGGCTCCAGCAGGTTTCTTGATCAGTTCCCAGGTGTTTTTATCATGAAGAGATTTCATCTCATCATCCATGGCCTTCAGCCATTTAGTTTTCTTTTGACTCCTCATAACTTTCTTATAGTCTCTAGGTTCTTCGTCTAGAACCTCACTTGCAGAGGTTAAGGCATAATCTATAAGATCTGCATACCCAAGTCTCTGAGGTGGCTTGATGACTCTCCTTGACCTGTCTCTTGCTAGCAGGTAGTCATTATCAGTCTCCTCATCTTCAAAAACATCTTCTGCGTCTTCTTCGACTTTATCTGGGGTACACAATTCAGCATCAACATGCTCCACCTCAACAGGAATCTCTCTCTGTTCCAGCTCTTCGTCAGCATCATCAGTTTTCTTGAAAGCCATCTCTACTTCATTGAAAACTAAATCTCGACTGGTGACATACCTTCTGTGACCTGGATCTAGGCACCATAGCCTATAAGCTTTGACTCCTTCAGGGTATCCCATGAACATGAATTTCAGAGCTCTAGGTTCGACCTTGTCTTGCCTAATATGAGCATAGGCCACACAGCCAAATACTCTCAATCTGTCGAGATTAGGTGGATGTCCCGACCAAACTTCTTCAGGTAAGCTGCTGTCAAAACAACCTTCGCCCAAAACACCTTCTTCAATCTAGCACTAACCAACATGCATCTAACCCTTTCAAGGATTGTTCAATTGAATCTATCAACTAAGACATTTTTTTGAGGAGTAACTGCTACAGTCTCATACCTTGCAATCCCAGACTCAACACAGTAACTGTCGAACGCTTCATTGCAGAATTCAAGGCTATTGTTGGTTCTCAACCTCTTAACCTTTCTGCCAGTTTGAGTTTCGACTAGAATCTTCCAACTTTTAAAATTCTCAAAAGTTTCATCCTTTGTCTTCTAAATGAATACTCATAGCTTTCTAGAATAGTTATCAACAATGGATAGAAAATACATTGTATCTGGGTGTGAAGTATTCCTTGCAGGCCCCCAAAGATTAGCATGAATGTAATCTAGGGATCCATTTGTTCTTTGCTTGCCTTTGTTAAACTTCGCCTTACAAAATTTACCAAATACACAAGATTCACAAAACTTCAATCTTTCGACTTTGTCACCTCTTAGCAGGTTCTGCTTCCTCAATTCAACCAGGCCTATTTCGCTGATATGGCCCAATTTCATGTTCCATAATTATGTTTTCGACACAGGTTTCGTGGATGCAACATTTGTCGAACCACTTACACCCTCAACCTCAAGGGTATACAAGCCTTGTTTCTTCACGCCTCTCAAGACTTCCTTCGACCCCTTCATGACTCTTAGGATACTTTTCTCTCCTTGAAAAACATATCCCTTTCTATCGAGTTCACCAAGAGAAATCAAATTTCTCTTCAAGTCAGGTACATACCTGACTTCAGTCAATAACCTTATTGACTCATCATGGAGCTTGAATCTCACAAATCCAATACCTGCAATTTTGCAAGATTTTTTATTTTCCAGTAGCACTGATCCACCATCTTAATCATATAGCTCCTCGAACAATTCTCTATTTAGATTCATGTGCCAAGTGCAACCTGAATCCATAATCCACTATTTTCTCGAGTCGCCACTTGAAACCACAAGAACATCAGATGAGTCGAAGTCATCTTGAACAATGGTTGTATTGCCATTACCTCCATGATCTTTCAGGAGTTCAGGGCACACCTTTCTTGTGTGGCCCTCCTTCTTACAGTGATAAAATCGAATACCAGATATTTCGCCACTATAAAATTTCTGTTAACTTTTACCTTTCTTCTTTTCGAACTTACCATCCTTTCGCAAGAATTTTCCATTAACGGTCAAAACTTCGCCCACCGTCGAAGGTTTATGCTCCTTTCGTTCGTTCAAGTTCTTAGAATACAAGGCTGATTGAACTTCTTCAAAGGTCAGGGACTCCCTTTTGTCGCGGTGAAAATCGGATACCAAACTATTGATTAGTTTGAATTTTTAATTCATTTTACAACCGAACTTTGATTTGTCCAAAGGAAGGGATAAAGATCTAAATTCCCACAATGCGATGCAAATGCAAGCTAGAGAGTTATAGGTTCGGGGGTTGGTTAAACTTAGGGAAGGTGCTAGCATCCTAAGTTTCTGTAGTACTCTACAGGAACCTCTTGTTTTATGTTTGTTTATTGCTAAGGGTTTATCTGCTTAATGGTTGAAAGACCTAGTGGTTTATTTCTAAGTATACTCAATAAGATATCGCATCTTATGCCTACATATCCTTACGGGAGTGGAATCAGAGTATTTGTAGTTCCCCTAAAGGGTTTGAGGAGTTTTTTTACTGTGGTCAAAGTTCCTAAGGATTTAGGGTATTTGATTGATTGATTTTAGGAGAAAAGATGAGTTGTCATTTTAAGGGAAATTTAACCGCCACAAATTGTAGGAAAATAGTCTTTGCATCGTCTTAAGAGAAGGGCTCAAGTACTCGGATATTGATCGACGAGTACGCCTCTATCTCTCTTAAGGTAAAGTCCCTACATATTGATTGTATTGATGTGGGATGGAAGTTCTATCTCGCTTAAGATGATTAACATCTTTCTCTAATGTTTGAATATTTGTATTGAGTTGAATTGTTGTTTGTTTTGTTTTCCTATGTTGTAAAATAAAGACGAAGGTCCTCCTATGGGGTAGGATCTGTACTAAAAGATCGACTTGAATGGAATCAAGGATCGTAAGGGAGTATGACGCAAATGATGTGCACTACACACAAGTGTTGAATCATGTGTAGGTTTTTCCTTTGGACGGAATGCAATGCGATAAAGTAAATTGCAAGAAGATAAATTGCAGAAAAAGATAAAACATACACACGCATGAAAGCGCTAAGTGAAAGTGAGTGAGTTGTGAAGGAGCGTGGAATCGGGGCGAGGCGCAAGCGTGCACGATTGATCGAGTTTTACGATGTTGGTTGATTTTAAGGGGTGTTTGATTAGAAAATATTATTTTGGTGAGATTAATTTTAAGAAAAAGGGGTATTTGATTATTTTTTTAGTGAGATTAATTTTAAAAGTTAAATTAAATTATCACTAGTTTTTATTTTACTTAAAGAGAAAATGTTCGAATTGTAAAAAATATTTATTGAATTAATTGGGATTTTAAATAAATGAGTTTTCATAAAAAGATTTAGTCATTTAATAAATAAAACAAGTTATATTTTTTTTTTTAAAAGTTTATTAAGATAAAATAGTTTTCTTATTATAAAAATAGTTTTTTATTATCATTTGTTTTTGCTAAATAAGAGTTACTTATGAAAGAAGGTTTTAGAATATAAGCAAATTATTACTATTATTTTCAAAAAGGTTATTACGTTCTAAAAATGATTATTAACAAGGATTTGTTTAATTTTAAAGGAGGTTGATTAAGATTAAGGTTTAATAAAAAAGATTAAGTGGTTAATGATTGGATTAGGGTGCAGGGCGTTGGATCTGGCGTGGTAGGCCAAGGGAGGCCTACCGTGGACGTGCTGGGTGTGGATCATCGGATTAGATCCGTTGGAGATCTAATGATGGTGTGCGTGAGGTGTATGGTAATTACGGCGGGCATGTATACACAGGATTACAACAAAAGATTAACCAAAAAACAGAAACAGAAACCCTAAGATTTCTCCCTCGCGCCGTCGTCTCCATCGCCTCTTCTCTCTCGTTCACCTTTCCTTCGATTTCACTCGCGATCTACTCTTTTCCTCTTTCTGATGGATTCTCCCTTTATCGGTTGCTTCCGACGGTCCCTTCTTCTTCATTCCCGTCTCCTCTTCTCTCGCTATTCTCCGATTCCTTCGCATTTCTTCTTCATCGATCCCGATCGCCATTCTCTTTCTTTCTTTCTTCTCCTTTATTCTCTTCTTCCGTCTTGTTTTTTCTTATTCCTCTTTCTGATTCGCTCTCCGATTAGAAGTGGATCCTCAGAACAATTTCATGAAATTCAAAGCAAAACAAGCAACAATAATCAAAGTTAAACCAAATCAAAATCGAAATTGAGTTAGATAGAGAACGAATTTACCACTTCGAGGGGGTAATCAAATGGAGCACGGGGAATCTTAGGGCGGCGAAACGCGGTCGTGACGGAGACCCTGAACGGATTGCGATGTGACGATTCAATCTCCGGCGAGGTGAATTCCGCAATTGAAGATAAGTCCTCTTTACGATTTTTTAGGGTTTTTGGAATTTGCGATTTATCTGTTTAGAATTTGTTCGTGAACTCTGTCCTTCTCATCCCGATTTCTTATGCTTTTATAGGCTGTTTCCAATCAATAAGGCTTTGGATGAGTTTCTGGATTTGGTTAGACATGTTTATCCGAATTTGGGAAGTGATTTATGATTGCTTTGGAAAGTTCAAATGTTGTTTGGCCGTGTAATTGGTGAAGAACCTTCCTTGTTTAAACCAGAGGTAAATGATTTGAATTTGACAGTTGCCCTTTCCTTCTGATTTGGTATGTTGCGTGATGTTCTGGTTTTGCGTGATTTACGAACTTCATTTCAAGCTTCTGTTCTGTCTTGAAAAAAAGAACTGAAGGTTTCTCTTGAACAGGGGGATGTCTCATGAGCAGAGCTAGTCGCGCTTGTACTCTTAGTGCGTTGGATGTCGACATTCTCAAAGTTATAGAAGCAGTTGTACATATTGGTTCTGGATATGTCGCTTGCTTTGTCAATAACACTAATATTGAGGAAAATGGATTGATGCAGCAGCAATAACTCGGGTGATTTTCTGTCACATGTCGGTTTTAGTACTTGAACAAATAACTTAGTTTTGAATTCACTTTTTCTTTTGCAGAGGTGTACAAGTTATTCCTCGAGTTACGTGGCGCTTATGTTCGGTATTTCAAGGTCTCCGTTTACGGCGTTTGGAGGTAATTGGTGGTAATGGCTCAGTTTCAACATTAATAGGATCAGATGACTTGGCAGAATCTTTGGAAGTTTGGATTTGAGTGATTATGTCCGACAAACCCAGACCACCATTTCGGTTACCACCTTTATAGACACCATAAGCAGTAGGTTCTGTTGTTGAAGAGCTTGTCAAGTGATTGGATGCAGAGACAGTAGCAGATATGTTCAAGCCTCTAAGCATGCTTTCAATTTCTTGGCTTCTAAATCTTTCTACGGCAAAACTGACAAAGCTGATAAGGTAAAAGGACCTTGCACTTCACAATTCCTCTGAAGTTTTGTTGCCTTGACTTAACATACTTGTTAATACTCTGGTGATTCAATATTATCTTAACAGGTTGGGGCTTTGGAGAAACTTGCGGCAGCTTGTGGTGAAAATAGCTTGTTTGTTATGAGAATTGTTGACGAAAATTTGGTTGTGAAATACTGCAGGTTGTTTCTAGTAATTGCTCTGATAATTTTGTGGTGAGTTGGGATGAGTTACAACAAGGTGGTTGTTATGAATCTTGTAGTGACAGTAGGAACATCTTATGTGAGTTTATGGTTTGTAGTGGGTTTTACCGTCATGGCTTTTTTTGACGGAGGGAGTATGGTTTATGTATAGCATGAACATGGTATGGATTGGTGAAGGTTTATTTATGTGATGTTCATGGAGGAAAACCCCATCGGGCAGCAGCATAGTCACATATATGAATAGGTTGTAAATGTAGTCTTTTATCACTTTCAATGTACTTTGATCTCTGATTATATGATGGTTATGTACTTTATCCTGGTTTTTTCGTTCTTACTTGTTTCAGGTCTCTGCCATGACTTAGAAGCTGGAAGTTTTATGGTCACCCCAAACAAGTGACAAGTGAAGGTATTGCTGACAAGAGGATCACGACCGAATGTTGATTGAGAGTGGCACGTGGAAGACAAACGTGAAGAAGTAAGTGGTTTGTGGTTTGGACGTATAATTTCCACGAGCTTTCAAATTCATTCTTCTGAGATTACTAGAGAAAGTCTTGGAAAGTAGGGGAGCAAAATACTATTATGAGGTTTAAACTTGCTTAATGATAAGGAAATCATATGTTGTCTGTTTTTTACGGTTTTACGCAGGCGGAGGGATTCGGTTTCTGGGAGGAAGTCCATCAACTATCACTGTGGCTGTTGAACCCGTGGCTGTTGCACTTGGGAATCGACATAATTGCAAGTTGGTAATTATATGCATGTGGTTGAACTCCTTGCAGTTGGTTTTTTCATGTCGTAACTGAGTTTTGTTTTGTCAATGACAGGTTGTTGTTGTCTTTCCTTTGAAGATGGAAGGGAGGATACGACTCATAGAGAAATGCCAACGAATCCGCGGCGTTGCCATTGATGTTGAGGTTGAAGTCAAGATGAATGCTACTGCTATTAAGACAGACAATGGTTGCTATCACAAATCTGCGAGTTGGACACGAGCATTGAAGTTGGAATTGAGGTAAATCACGAATTGCCTCACTCTTCAACTCTAGATGAATTCTCCTCAAAACTTCTTCTCATTTTGAAACCTTCTTATGCAATACCTATTTGATGACTTCTGGATCTTAAATTCCTCTGTTTTGAATATTTGCAGCACCGTGGCTAAATGGATCCTGCGTATGGAAAATGATGACAATGATGACGGTTTGAATTGGACTTAGTCGTACCACCACAGCCGGCAAGTGCTTTGAAGACATCCTTGTGACGGAGGCGCTTAAATATGTTTGCTCTTAGTATGATCAAAGTTGCACTAATTATTTTCCACATATTTGCATAAAAGCCAACAGATTTGTATAGAAATTTGTATTGAGAAATAGTAATGTGTAAATGGTTGAATTCAAAAATAGAATTGGCCCGGGTTCTTTTAAATTGATGAACTCTTGAATGTTTTAATGGTACCTCAAATTTGGGAATGGACCTTGTAAGGAGAATGGTTTTCACCTAATATACGAGGTATGGGGAAATCAATGGAACACCTTAGTAACACTTATAAAACTTTGGTCACAAAGCTCTTGAACCCAATGAATATATTCCTAATCGAGATTAGGTCCTGAATTTAAGCATGAACTTCATATCAGAACGTGTGATGAATTGAAATCATGAGTCTTGACTGTCACTCTAAGGACTTTGAGTCTTGAATTTTAAGCAAGGAAGTCATCTTGTGTAGGCCAACTTTAAAACAAATAATCAGATGTAGTAATATCCTCATTTCGTCATCCTTTGGCACCATTAATTAAACCACCAACACACATGAAGATATGCCCATACAACTAACATGAGGAATCCATCGCATAGTCACGCCCTTGGGATGCTTTGCTGTAAGCATCTATACTTGGACATTAATGCACCTGCACAAACTAGTTAGCCGTAATAAACATTCATACAAAAATAAAATAAAACAAGCAAGAAAATAAGCACAAGGATGTGGGATCTTGAGGTCAAAAATTAGGGTGCAACACCTTTCATACAAGAGAGTTTCTTTGAAGTGAGCATGTGTTATAGGCAAAGCACACAACATCAATAGTGCTTGATCTTCATCATCGATCTTTACATCAATATTTTCAAGATCTAGAATCATCTTGTTGTACATATCCAACTGCTCAGCCAACACTTTGTCTTCACTGATCTTGAATGAATACACAGCTTGCTTCAGGTAGAGTCGATTCACCAGAGATTTGGTCATGTACAAACTTTCAAGTTTCACCTATAATCCTGAAACTGTAGTCTCCTTTGGTACCTGTCGAAGAACCTTATTACCAAGGCTTAACAATATTGCGTTGTGGGTTTTCTCAATCATGCCTGTCTTTTCTTTTTCTGTGAATGCAACGTCCATGGCTGCCTTTCCCTTCAACGCTTCCAAACAACCCTGCTGAACCAGTAGAGCTTTCATCTTCAAGCGCCACAGACCGAAGTCGTTCACTCCGGTGAACTTTTCAATCTCATACTTTGTTGAAGGCATCTTCTCCACGCTGAATGCACCAATTTGTTGTGAATCGTATGTCTTGAAACAAAATATAAACAATTTATTTATGATCAAAAAACACATAAGGGTTAGGGTTAACAAAGATAAGAAGGTAAAACAACAAGGATTGGTTATAAACTGCTATTTTTTCCTTACTCTTAGAACAAGATTACAAGTATACAAGAATAAATAAAAAAACCTCTCTCTATTGAAATTAGGATTTTATCTTCCTATTTTTCCTTACGTCAAGATTGAGAAACTAGCATCCTATTTATAAAAAAAATAGTAAACTAACCTAATGGGTTTTTTTTAACAATTACCTATTACAAGCTAACTAAGGGTACAAGCTAACTTAAGCAATTAGGCTTACAAGCAAGGTCTAATTCAAGATGCTAACAACCCTAGAAATATTTACTAATGCATGTTAGAACAAACTTCGACTACAACACGCATTACTCCAACAGAAGCATGTGAACATACTTCGACCTCATGCTTAATTCATGTCGAACTAGAAGCTACCCTTCGACCATACTAGAGTTTGATCCAACATCTCACAACTTCTTTTTCGTATCTTTGGTCCTTTCTTTCTTTTTCTTCTTCTCAAATTGATCAAGACTAATGAGCACTTGCTCGTGTTCTTGGAACTTTCCAAATAGAGTTGTAATGTCCAAAGTCATGAGGTCGTTTGCTTCCTTAGTGGTTGTGACCTTTGGTTGCCACTCCCTAGTAAGACACCTCAAAACTTTGTCTGTAGCAACGTCATTGGAAATTGGTCTACCAAGTTAGTTTAGTCGATTGATTAAGTGAGTAAATCTCTTTTGCATGTCGGCAATGGTTTTCCCTTGCTTCATGTGAAAAAGATCAAACTCTTGAGTCAAAGTGTTGATTCAAGCTAGTTTTACGTCATTAGTTCCGTAATGGGAAACTTGTAATGCGTCTCACATAGCTTTAGTAGCCGTACAATGTGAAACTCTATAATACTCATCAACTCCTAAAGAGGAGACCAAAATATTTCTAGCTTTCTAATCGTAGTTGTACTTTTCTCATCTTCATCATTCCATTGTGCTTTCAGTTTAGGCACAACAACGTTATTCTCATCGGTCATGGTAATTTCCATGGGACCGTTTTGTATAACGTTTCATACCTTTCTATCAATAGAATTGATATGCACACTCATACAATCTTTCTAATAACTATAGTTCTCACCGTTAAAAGCCGGTGCTATATTGTAAGCCTCTTTTGGTTCGTTTTCCATATTCTAAAAAGTTATATGCGAAGCACGAAATGAACTGGTGCTTTTGATACCACTTATTAGACGACAACAATGATCTAGAAGATGGGGTTAAATAGATCACTAATTCCTAAACAGAGTCCGCGCTTAAATGAAATTTAATTTTAAAAATTTTATGCGGAAGCGACCGAGAATATATGGTCGTCTAAACGAACTGTTACTGAAAAGATCGAATATGCGATAAGCTTAGATGGAATATAGACTCCGATGAGAAAACGAATCAAAAACTTGAACACCAACCAATACAATTTTATTCACTTAAGGTTGTGCAATTTCCAATGGCTTGTGAAAATATAACTCAAATTGACAACAGCCCAAAAGGTTTGTGTTTAATCAATTTGTCGAACACTTGGTGTGCGACACACTCCAAGTGAAATTCTACAAGTAATGGTAGTGCAGAACTTTTCCAATTACAATCAAAAGGATTGTAATGATATTTTAAACTATTTTTCAGCATTACACTATACCAGAACTTTACCGAGCAATTTAATTGAACACAAACGTAAAAAATGAAAAATGAAAAAATAGCGAAAGAGGGAACAACACCAAATTTATTGAGGCAGTTCCCCCTTCGTCCTCGCTTGGGGTACGTTTGCCCTCAATTCTAGAAATAGAATTGAGATCTATATTAACCTGTTGCAAATGTTTGTACAAGAGAAGCAATAGTAATCACACACTCAAGCCTAGTTGTTGATGCTGAAACAATGTCTTCTTTCCCCTTGATTCAAGGTGAATCAAGTGTCTCTAATATGTTCAATAAATCTCTGATTCCAGCTACTCGTCTAAACAACCCAACATTCTTCAAATCTTTAGCCCGACTGATTTCAATCACACATAATTAGAACTCAAATCTTTCTTGCACAATCCTCCGGTTACCGCTACTAGATTGAACGAACCACCAGTTCTTCAGTCACCTTCGCTTGGCTGAATCTGTGAAGAAATGATTTGTGCAAAAATCCCCAAAATCACAAGATTCTCGGAGGACAAAACCGTAACGATTTTATTCAAGAAAAATCCATTAATCTCTCAACCCAAACTTGATACAATATCCTATGTTTGGACGTTGTGACCTTAATGATACAGAATGATCAACAAAAATTGTTATGTGTAGTTGTTGAGAAAATGCTAAAAAGAGGATGGAGATGATGAGAGAAAATAAGTGTCTATGTTTCACTTTTCTTGTTAGTTGTAAAGAATGAGGCAAAATGAATATATATATATATATATATATATATATATATATATATATATATATATATATATATATATATATATATATATATATATATATATATATATATATATATATATATATATATATATATATATATATATATATATATATATATATATATATATATATATATATATATATATATATATATATATATATATATATATATATATATATATGAAGTTAAGACCAAGTAACAAACATAACAACAATTTAAAAGTCAAACATATCAGAAAAATAAGGTGACTCGAGCGAATGGTCGACCTAAAGAAAAAAGGGGTCGACCTGAGCACTCCCGATTTCAGAATTATGCAGAAATTGACTCTATGCATCGACCGGAACAGGTTCATATGTCAACACAAACTTGCCCAGAAATGAAAAATTAAAATGCTAACAGTATGAGTCGGTCAGAGGGTCGACGCGAGCACTCCTGAGAGCAAAAGCTCAAAATCCACATTGTATGAGTCGACCTAAGCAGGGCTTTGAGTCGACTCAAATGCTCGAAACTTCCAAAAATGATATTTTTGACATGTCTTGCTATATATAAGCACTACTAATGCACATCTAAGTCTTTCAAAAAGATCAAACCCACACAAAACACATATAATGCTTTTTTATATGAATAGACTCATATTTTTGAGAAATTTTTGTGCACGAGAGAATTATGAATGCAGATGAGACTCGATGATACTGTCCAAAATATAAAGTACTAACTAGACACGTTTTGACGTCATTAAAATAAGGATTGAGACAACTTTCTCTCACAGCTTTATGTATTCTATGATATGTACTAGACCAAATATTTCTCAAGCAATTGGAACGGTTAGTCGGTTTATGGCAGATCCAGATAATGAACACTGGAATGTTGTTAAGAGGATCCTTAGATACATCAAAGGACCTCAGGTGCTGCATTATGTTTTGGGGGATCATAATGCATTATCAGATGCTATGTTGATTCAGATTTTGCAGGCGACCTTGATAAAAGAAAATCTACTACTGATTATGTGTTCGCACTTGCAGGAGGAGCAGTAAGCTGGTTATCCAAACTGCAGACTGTTGTAGCTTTGTTTACTACAGAAGCTGAATACATGGCCGTTACCCAACCATGTAAGGAAGCAATTTGGATTCAAAGGTTATTGGAAGAACTCGGGCATAAGCAACAAAAGATTACTGTGTACTGTAAAAGTCAGAGCGTCTTGCACATTGCAAGGAATCCAGCTTTTCATTCCAGGACAAAACACATAGGAGTTCAATACCATTTTGTCAGATAGGTAGTAGAAGAAGAAAGTGTGGATATGCATAAAATTCACACTAAAGATAACTTAGAAGATGCATTGACGAAGTTGATTAACTCTAATAAGTTTGTATGGTGTAGGTCTTCCTATGGCCTATTAGAGGCGTAATCAACATGGAGTTGGTAAGGTAGAGAAGATTTGGAAGATCACAAATGTGACTTTAAGTGGGAGATTGTCAAAGATTATGGTCATAGTCAAATATTGTGGGCATGGTAAAAGATTATGGTCAAGGGTTGTGGTTGAATAAAGTCACAATTTGTGGACCAAGAAAGAAACACCTATGGTCTTGCACCCATGATTTTGTAACAACTCTCATAGTTTTGTGAAGATGAACACTTATAAATAGATGTGCATTTCTCATTCCTAACACAACACAAAATATTGCATCATAACATAAAAGAAAAATTTAGAGAGATATATCGGATTTTCTTCTATAAGGTTCTTTTAGTGAGTGTTCTCATATTACAAGAGAAAGTGTAATTTGTTCTCTCCTTATATATAGAGAGAAGTGTTGTAATTTCTTTCACTTTGTGAAAAATTTTTCTACCGGTGTCCGTGATTTTTTTCTTATTTGTTGAGGATTTTCCACGTAAATATTCTATGTCAATTTTTCTACTCCTTAATTTCTTAATTTTGTGTTATTTATCTTGCTACTCTGATACCCAACATTTGATTGGAGGGTCTTCATTGACAAACTCCCTACTCACAACCAACTATAAAAAAGAATCATTATACAAGGTAGGAATAATAGATGTTATGTTTTTTGTTTTGTAGAAGATGAAAATTTATTCTATTTCTTTTCCCAGTGCAGCAGAAGTAAAGAGGTGTGGAGAAGAGTCTGCAATTAGTTAGAAATGTCATTTGTTGAGACAAATTCTCCATCTCAACACTTTAGTAAATTTCTACTCCAACTGAAGGGTAGTTTGAAGAAAATCAGTGGTGGTTGTTAGTTGACATTCCTGTGAAAGTTTTAAAAGATGCGAAACGACATATTGCTCAATGACATGATACATAATGTAGAAGATATGGTTAAGGGGAGCAAATTGTTGGTTTGATATTGATAGAATTTAGAATAAAAATTATAAATGTGTACATTTTATGACTGATTCTATTATCCTAGTTGCTTATTGTTTTGTTAAATATTATGAGTGGTTCTATTATTCTACTTGTTTATTGTTTTGTTAAATACTATAATAGCGTATGATGTAAGGGTAAGAATATTCCTTGTATTTCAGATTAATACAATTCCTTTGCTTATAATTTTTTTTTTTTTACCGAATAAACATCTCAATCACACTAGAAGCATTCAACGGTGGCCTCCATCACCGAACCAATATTCTCTTTTGTTCCTTTAAGAGATAAAATCTATTTAATATCACAAACAAATATAAGATTAAAATTTTATCTTGATAAACATTAAACTTCTCTCACTTACTTGAAGGGAAGTGGCAAAAAGAGATAAGAAAACTCGTGGGACCTATATAATTATAACTTCTTCGTAGTGGTGAGAAAAAGTACTACAAGTTGTAGTCATTTTTGGTTTTCCTTCCTCTCTTTCATCTTTAGCTTTATCCCAAATAAAGCTGAAAAATAAGTCGAGTCGAACTCACATTAACTCGGCTCGACTCGTTAAGAATTGTTTGAGTTCGAGTTTGACACGAATTTTTTTAAAACTTAAACTCGACTCGTTATAAGTTTACGAACAGTTCGATTCAACTCATTAGATTCATCTCATTAGGTTCAGCTCACATGATTCACGGATTTAAAAATTATAAAAATTAAATTAAAATTTTATAAAATGATAAATTAAATTCTTCTATAAATTTAATTGTCATTTATGAGCATCACTTTAAAAATAATTAAAAATAATTTTAAAAATTTAATAATTGTGTTTGAGTGAAAATGTAAAAGCTCTTTATATTAAAAAGTTAAAATGTATATCAGTTAAACTCTTTTTTTTTAAATTGTTTATTAGCTCTTTCTTAAATAATAACATGTTGTATTATAATATTTAAATAAATAATTATTTGATTTCATATTAAATAAGGAAGATTATTCATTTCTGCAATCTCTAATGAATTTCGTCCAAATTCAAATGTTCGGAAATGCGCCAAGTGATCCTTCTTTTGATGACACATCTTCACTCCCAAAACATGTTGATGTTGCCAAACAAGTTACTGAGATTTTTGTTCGTATAGTATCTGATTTGATAAAATCCTAAGTGGATTATAGGCTTTATAATTTGTTGATCTTGAAGATTGTATTACAGTAAATGGCTTAATGGCATAAATTGTCATGTTGGCATTTTAAAAATTTTTAATAGCATAAATTGTTATGTTGGCATTTTTAAAAATTTTAACTTTTTAAAAAAATCTGTATTTTTTATTTTAATTTTTTTAAGGTTAATATCTAAAATTTAATGGCGCGGATGGTCATGTTGGCATTTTTTCTATTCTTTTTATTTTTGAATTTGTTTAAGTTTAGAGAATTTAATACCTAAAAAAATCAAAATTTGCCTAATAAAAAGAGTTGAACCCAAGTTTCCTCTCTTTCAAAGAATTATGAGTTCAAATTTTTTAGCTATGAAATTTGAGACTTTTAAGCTATTAAATACTCCAAATTTCTCTCTCTCTTCTCTGTTGTGTTTGTAAGTGTGTGCGTCTGTTAAATTCTTAGATTTACAAATTACAATAACTCAAGGTTGTCAAACATGGTATAGCCATCTAATAATTGTCACAACTAATTTCTCATTTGAAAATATTTTTTTTCCAGAGCTCTTATATGACTCATGTGATAGGTAAATCATGTTTGCATAGATTTATATTCTCTTCAGATTTCATTTTGAAAAGTTCATACTCGTGAGTTAATGTGTCAAACATTGCCTTATTTACCTTAGTAGTTCCTTCATAAGTAATTTGGAGAATGTCCCACATTTCTTTTACAGTTTCGTAGTGATAAACTCGTAAGAACTCTTCCATACTAAAAGCGATATTGATGATAGTTTTTCCTTCCAAGTGCGTTGCACATGTTCTTTATCATATTTCGTTCAATCCGCTTTAGGTTTGTTTACTACAAAACCATCAATTTCATGTAGAAACACATGGACCTTCCTTCAGAGCCTTCCAAATACCACGATCCATCCCTTCAATGAAGAACATCATCTTCTCTTTCCACCAACTATACATTCTCCATTAAATTGGATGATGGGTTGTTTAGTGAATAATTTGAAAGCATATCTTATCTTCTGTGACGGTTAGTCTTTAACATGATTTAGACTCTGATGCCATTTGTTGAACAAATGACTCTAAGTACAAGGGGTGAATTGTGGTATTCAAATTTCGTAATTAATTAAAAAAAATCTTACTTAAAACAATAACATGTGCTAGTATTAAAAAGGAAGAGATAAAGGCAGAGGAAAGAGAAATTATAAAGTAAATTATAGAAATTAAAGAGATAGGTTTAGAGAGATGACACCAACATTTATATAGGTTTGGCTTAATGGTTGGCCTACTTTTATCCCTACGAGATCTTCTTGAGAATTATAATAATGATTTTGAACTTTCATGGGTTATGCCCACGAACCTTCGTTACAAGCAAATCGAGATATTTTACAATGGCTTATCCCCCTTATCAAATAAAAGTTTTTGCAAGGGTTGAACTCACAAACCAAGTAGTTACTTTACTGACTAATCTCAATAATCAAACAAAGTTTTTACCATGCTAAGCTCTAGAGTCAAACCGAGATTTTCACTAGTTTATCTCTAGAACCAAAACATGAACTTTCAAGAGAATTGCACTTTTGAAATAAACAATGGTACAACATCAGTACAACACTTTTCTTACATGTATTTTTAAACTCATAAGACACTGAAAAAAACTTTGGTGAAAGAAAAATATTAAGGAGAAAATAGGAGAGTAGTAAAGTAGTAAGAAATATTAAAACTCTGAATTCTAGTGTGATTTCGAATGAGGAGACTTCCTTTATATAGGAAAAATAAAGCAAAAAAGGAAACAATACATGAGTTAAATTAATTGAATAATCAACTAGACCAATCAATTATTTAGTTGGAAAAAGTCTTCCAATCGATAAAATAGTCCCCTAATCAAGTAACTAGGTTTTAAAAAACTTTTAGGTGATTTTATCAAATATAGAGTCCTTAAAAATTGTGTGCGTGTGTGAGTGTGTGTTTGCGTGTGTGTGTGTGTGTGTGTGTGTGTGTGTGTGTGTGTGTGTGTGTGTGTGTGTGTGTATGCATGCGCGTGCGTGTGTATGTGCATGTGCATGTGCATGTGTGTGTGTGTGTGTGTGTGTGTGTGTGTGTGCGTGTGTGTGTGTGTGTGTGTGTGTATGAGAGAGAGAGATTGTTCTTAGTATATTATGAGTTTCTCTCATACTTTCAGAAGACTCGGGTTACTCCGACAAATACGACCAAACTAGCTTTCACACTTCCTCTCTTTCACAATTAAAAAGTTTTTAAGTTCATTTTTGAAATACATCGATCATATAAGCACTTCATTGAAACCTTGAATCTTATACTTGATGAGACTTGAGATATCTTCAAGTTAATCACTGTCATTATAGAGTTGGAGATATCACCACCAACTTTAACAAGTATCAGCGTTGTTGTCATCAAAACACTAAGAAGGTCACCAATATTAGGATCATTAACTTCATACCTGCAAGCACATAGATCCAAAATTTTCATGGTATGACTTAATATTTATAAGGTATTGGTCATTATTAGATCCAAGTTTGTCATCTATTGGATGTTAATGTCTAGAGATAGATTTAGGTTTAATATATGCACGAATAACGATATTGACAAAGGTGGGCATTGATATATGCATTCACTGTTGAAACTTAATGTAGACGTATTGGTTAATAGGATGAGAGATCGTCTATTAGATAATATGCTATATCTCACGTTGTTGACTCACACATGAGCTGTGATGAGAGCCTCATGTGGTAATATTAATAACTTATTAGAATTTCATATTTAAGCTCAAGGATGCTACATAAGAACATGTCAAAATGAAGTTTAACCCCAACAAAGTTTTATCACTTTTAAAACATCAAGAGTTTATTTTCTATTGTTTTACTTTCAAGTATTCTCCAAACAATAAATCTTTTGATAAACCAAATTTAAAGTAATATAAACTATTCAACAGTCTTTAAAACACAATCAGTTCATGTGGAGACAATAAAAACCACACTTTTCATTTGCACTGCAATAAAAACTCCTTTGACAAGAAAACTACTTGGTAGAACAAAGCCTAATCTTGGGAGGATGTGATCCTCTAACAACTCGTTTGAGCCAAAATAAAAAATTCTTTGTTTTTGAAAAGTTACAATACTTAGCCTATAAAAATAAAAATAATGTCCATACCATGTATTAGAGATATGAGAGCATCAAGTTTTTAAAAAGGTATGTAATATGCAATTTTGGGGGAGAGAAGGACTTTTGAAAAGAAAATGAAATGAAGTAGTAATAAGGTGATCAAAACCAAGAGAAAAAAGATTTACTTTGATAAAAAAGCAATCAAAAGAAAATAAAAGAAAGATCCAAATTTCAAAGATAACAATTTAAATGAGAAAACACAAAGAACAATTTTGTACGTGAAAAGAAGGAGTATTTTATGGAAAACAAGTTGAAAACGGTTTACACTTTCAAGAAAAACTAAGATTTCTTTTTTAGTCCGACCATGTCACAACCCAATTAAAAGATCTTAGTGATCTATGACTGACTGCATACTTTGTGATATTGTTTAGAAAAAGTACAAGATTAATTTATAGTTTATGCATTGTCTGAAAAGTGAGGGATGCACTAACCTATTATTAGTAATAATTCATATTTTATTATATTATTTTCTTAAGCCCATAAGTTTGTTAGAGGGTATTTTAGTATTTTATCTTATTCTAGTAACCCTAGTTTTAGCTTATAAATAGGGTGACAATCATTGTAACTCTTAATCCTGTTTCTTCTGCCGTCATTCTCTTTAATAGAATATTTCCCTATTTTCATCATTTATTCTATCTTTGCACCAACAATTGGTATCAGAGCTCCGGTTCAGATTCATTGGGAAACACGGGAAACACGAGTGAACGTGAGGTCTTGTGTGTTTGATTTTGATTCTTAGATTCGTGTTGAATCTTGAACAAAATCTGATCAGAATTTTATTCTGTGGGTTGGGAAACACTGTGTGAGAAATCTGAGTGTATTGTGCAAAGTAGAAGATGAACGGAAACGGCAACATGAACACCAAACTTCCAGTATTTGATGGTAAAAACTGGAATTGTTGGATGATCCAAATGCGTGTACTATTTGGTGCTCAAGATGTTCTAGATCTTGTCACTGATGGTTATGTTCCAGTAGCAGCAGATGCAACCGATGAACAGAAAAACGCGCAGAAGGAAGTAAGGAAGAAGGATCAGAAAGCATTGTTCTTCATTCATCAATGTGTGGATGTAAACGTGTTTGAGAAGATTGCAGACTCTACAACAGCAAAGGCTGCATGGGACACTCTGGTGAGATGTTATGGTGGTGACGCATCAGTGAAGAAGGTGAAGCTTCAGTCCTTGAGAAAGCAATATGAGAATCTCAACATGAAGAATAATGAGAAAGTTTCTGAATACATCTCCAGAGTGATTCTGATCATTAATGAGATGAAGGCATGTGGAGAAACTCTTTCTGAAGAAACAATCATGGAGAAAGTATTGAGATCCCTTACTCCTCAATTTGATTACATTGTGGTAGCAATAGAACATTCCAAAGATCTGAGCACAATGAGAATTGAAGAGCTGCAAAGCAGTTTAGAAGCGCAAGAGTTGCGTTTGACTGAGAGAACTTCTGAAAGGGAAGTAGAGCAGCAGGCTCTGAAAGCAATTTCTGATAGGAGGTATCAGAAGCAGTCAGAAGCCAAGAGAAGATCTGATGGTGGTCAGAAGTCAGAAACCTCAACCTCTGATAGACAAAAGAATGCTCAGAAGGGAAAAGAGAAGTATGACAAGAAGAAGATCCAATGTTACTGTTGTAAGAAGTTTGGTCACTTTGCTAGAGATTGTTGGTCAAACAAGGAGAAGAAATCAGAAGAAGCAAATATAGCCAGAAGTTCTGATGATGAATCTGTGCTATTGATGGCCTCTGAATCTGATGATCTGACAGACTGGTGGTATATGGACACTGGCTGTTCAAATCATCTTACTAGAAACAAGAAATGGCTGGTTGACTTTGACTCTGAAAAGAGAACAAAGATCAGATGTGCTGATGACAAATATCTTAATGCAGAAGGTATGGGAAATGTCAGAGTGACTCTGAACAATGGAAAAATTGCATTGATTCAGAATGTGTGGTATGTACCTGGCATCAGAAGCAATCTGATGAGTGTGGGACAATTAATTGAGAAAGGTTTCTCAGTTACCATGAAGGACAATCTTCTGAAGCTGTATGACTGTAATCAGAAGTTGATTATGGAGTCAGAACAGGGAAGGAATAGAACATTCAAGGTGAATGTCAGAACTGCAGACTCGGAGTGTCTTAGTGCAACAAGTACTGAGAAGGAGAGTGAGCTGTGGCACAGAAGATTTGGTCATTTGAATTTCAGAAGCTTACAACATCTGAATTCAAAGAAATTGGTACATGGAATTCCTGCAATTAAGAAGCCTGAAAAGTCATGCAAAGTTTGCATGGAAGGAAAACAACCAAGATTGCCATTTGCATCAGAAGTTGCTCCAAGAGCAAAACATGCCTTGGGAGTTGTACACTCTGATGTGTGTGGTCCATTTCCAGTAGCATCAATTGGAGGGAATAAATACTTTGTGTTGTTTGTTGATGAATTCACAAGAATGACATGGGTATCCCTTATTAAGTTCAAACACGAGGTGTTTGATGAATTCAAGAAGTTCAGAATGAAGGCTGAGAATCAGAGTGGTCAGAAGTTGAAGATTCTTAGAACTGATGGTGGAGGTGAGTATAACTCCAAAGAGTTCCAGAAGTTCTGTGAGGAGAATGGAATTGAGCATGAGGTTACTACTCCTTATACCCCTCAACACAATGGTCTTGCTGAAAGAAGAAACCGTACTTTGCTTGATATGGTGAGAAGCATGCTAAAGGAAAAGAAGCTTCCTCAGAAGCTCTGGGGAGAAGCTGTTGCCACTGCAACGTATGTACTCAACAGATGTCCTACGAAGAAGTTGAAGGAAATAGTTCCTATGCAGAAGTGGACTGGAGACAAGCAAAGTGTTAGTCATCTGAAGGTATTTGGTTCTGTTTGCTATAAACATGTTCCAGAAGCCAGAAGACAGAAGCTGGATGATAGAAGCAAACTGATGATTCTGATAGGGTACCACAGTACAGGTGCATACAAGCTCTATTGTCCAGAAACCAATAAAATTGAATTCAGCAGAGATGTGATTGTGAAGGAATCAGACGTTTGGAATTGGGATAAGTCTCAATCTGATTCTGATGTTAGAATCTCTGAAGAAAGGCCAGAGTTAAGAATTTCTGAAGTTGAAGTAAACCCTGATATTGACTCTGACTCTGATACTGATTCAAACTCTGAAGAAGACTCAGAAGATGAAGGTGACCCAGATGACCCAGACTCTGATGATTCAGACTCTGATGGCAATCCAGATCTTGGTGGCAATTCAGACTCTGGAAATATGCCAGACTCTGAAGATGGTCAAAGCTCTGAAGGTCAATCATCTGAAGCTAGAAACTCTGAAGCTCAAGACTCTGAACAAGTTCAGAGACCACAAAGAATCAGAAGCGTTCCCAGAAGATTTGCAGAATTTGACATGCTGCAAGACACTGAAGTAGACTCTGAAGGAGAAGTTATTCAGTGTGCCATGTTAGTAGACTCTGAACCTATAAGTACAGAGGAGGCTCTTAAGCAGAAGCTCTGGCTGAAGGCCATGAAAGAAGAACTTGATGCTATAGAGAGAAACAAGACTTGGAAGCTGACAGAACTTCCAAAAGACAAGAAAGCCATCAGCGTCAGATGGGTTTTCAAGCAGAAGTTAAAGCCAGATGGCTCAATTGGCAAACATAAAGCAAGGTTGGTAGCCAAAGGATTTCTACAAAAACCTGGGCTGGATTATTCTGAAGTGTTTGCACCTGTAGCAAGACATGAAACAATCAGAATGGTGATTGCAATAGCTGCTAACAGGAATTGGCCTCTGATGCATTTAGATGAAAAATCTGCATTTCTGAATGGTCCATTAGAAGAAGAAGTTTACGTGTCACAACCTCCTGGATTTGTGAAAAAGAATCAGGAAGGGATGGTGTACAGATTATACAAAGCTCTATATGGATTGAAACAAGCGCCCAGAGCTTGGAATCAGAAGATTGATTCATTTTTCAAGAAGCAAGGCTTTCAGAAATGTGAGATGGAGTACGGTGTCTATGTTCAGCATACTTCTGAAGGCAATATGACTCTGGTATGTTTATATGTTGATGATATACTATTGACTGGAAGTTCTGAACAGGAGATAGCCAAGTTCAAGAAGGTTCTAATGAATGAATTTGAAATGACTGATCTAGGCAAAATGACATACTTTCTAGGGATGGAGTTCAGATATTCTGAGAAAGGTATCATTTTGCATCAGCTCAAGTATGAATTAGAACTTCTGAAGAGATTTGATCTGAAGAATTGTAAGATGGCTGTCACACCTTCTGATACAAATCAGAAACTGGATTCAGACTCTGAAGGAAAGGATGTGGATGCTACAACCTTCAAACAGTTGGTTGGTTCTCTGAGGTATCTGTGCAATACCAGACCTGATATTTGCTACTCAGTTGGGATGGTTAGTAGGTTCATGAGTAAACCTAAGTGGTCCCATTACCAAGCTGCTGTCAGGATTCTGAGGTATATCAAAGGAACTCTGAAGTATGGAGTGTTATTTCCCTCTGGAGGAAATAATGAGTCAGAACTTCTGAGTTATTCAGACTCGGATTGGTGTGGAGACAGAGTTGACAGAAGAAGTACATCTGGGTACTTGTTCAAATTTCTGGGAGGTCCCATTTCTTGGTGTTCCAAGAAGCAACTTGTTGTGGCGTTGTCAACTTGTGAAGCTGAATACATTGCAGGTGCTGTTACTGCATGCCAAGCTGTGTGGATTCTGAATCTGTTGCAGGATCTGAAAATTAAGGTAGACAAACCTCTGAAGTTGATGATTGACAACAAGTCTGCAATCAACCTTGCTAGAAACCCAGTGCTGCATGGGAGAAGCAAGCATATTGAGACCAAGTATCATTTTCTGAGACATCAAGTTCAGAGTGGAGTGTTAGAAGTTGTACACTGCAGCACTCAGAAGCAGTTGGCAGATGTTCTGACGAAAGCTATCAAGACTGATCAATTTCTCAGATTAAGGGATGGAATTGGTGTTACAAGTTTTGATGGAATATGAATTAAGGGATGGTATTAGTAATAATTCATATTTTATTATATTATTTTCTTAAGCCCATAAGTTTGTTAGAGGGTATTTTAGTATTTTATCTTATTCTAGTAACCCTAGTTTTAGCTTATAAATAGGGTGACAATCATTGTAACTCTTAATCCTGTTTCTTCTGCCGTCATTCTCTTTAATAGAATATTTCCCTATTTTCATCATTTATTCTATCTTTGCACCAACACCTATTGAGTGATATTCAGTGAGACTGTGATTCTAATTAAAAATTGACTGTTGATCTTAACTTGTTTTAATATCATACTTTGACTAAACAAAGTTTTTATATTCATGCTATAATTTATGACTAATTATGAAATTGATTATGAATTTTCATATCACTAAATCATGCCAAATTACAATGGATTTCCAAAAAAAAAATGGATTAACTCACCAAACCTCATATGACATATGCATATTGAAAGTCATTTTCCAAAACACATAGATTTTTTTAGGACAAACAAAAATATAAGTTGGATGAGTTAATACGTGCAAAATATACTTGTTTTACATATGCACATATTGACTTAAATCACAAGTAATCACATAACCTAATCCTAATTCATCATAAAAATATGATAAAACACTTGTGTGATATTTTTAACTATATTATTCATAAGCACAAGCGAAAATGGTCAAAGAAAACCTAAAGTATCAAGCAATGAGGTAGAGATCCCGCTAGGTGAGACATGGGCACGCCTAACAAAGTAAAGGTAATTACCTCGTCGAGCCAACCAAGATCTTGCTCATCCAAATGTGGGGTAATAAATGCAGGAATGTTATCGTTAAGCGAGGAATATAGTTCACTAAATGAGCTAAGGCGAGGCAAAAGACTGCAAACATTTCTTCAAGGCCAAGTTACTTCATAGGGAAGCAAATGGAATCTCGCTAGACAAGTTTGACAGTCTCGCCAAGCAAAGCAAGGCTGTTTGATAGATTCCTTATTAGTTAAGTAACTTCAAGGTGGAGGAAGATTGTCTCACTATGTGAAAACAGAGCATCGCTTAGCAAAGTAAGGTGAGAAAGCCCACTTGGATAAGCTAGCAAACAACTTGTGGGGGAAAAAACATACTCGTTAGGCGAGCCAAAGGTCTCGATGAGTGAGACTACTACTACAAACATCTATAAATAATTATTTAAACCAGAATGGAAGGGAGAATTTTGACAGATATTTGTTATTGCATTCTCACAAAAAATATTAATAACAACAAGAGAGAAAGAGAGAAAGGAAGATTGAAGGCGAAACAGTGTCCAAGAAATTGACATAGATGATATTCAAACTCTTTCTTCTAGATTATCACTACATACTCTTTCTTCTAGATAATCACTACATATATACTATGAATAAGAATAAATAATTTCTATTTTGTCGGGGTTAGATATAGTCGTATGAATATTCATGTATCAATCTTGATCATGGCAATTTATGTAAATCTAATTATGCTTTAATAATGATGATCATCTCTATGCTTGATGCTTGTTTTAGAATAACAAAGTAGAACATGTTTCATGACTTTGAAATGATATTGAGAAATATTTTCCGTCATTAGATCCATGATTTGTATCTGCTAGATGCTAAGATCTAGAGATATATTTAGATTTAGCATCCAATAAGTGCAAAAAAATGGTAATTTTACATATATAATGAGGGCACTTATTAACTTATTTTGCAAAGTATTTCATATTAAAACTCAAACAATAATGTAAAAATGAGTTTTATTAGGAAAATAATCAATTTCTACATCTTTTACCTAATTCCAACCATTTTATAGGATGATGGAGGAGAATTTCAGCCCATCATACTGTACATTTAAACTCATGATGGAGGAGAAATTCATCCCATCATATTGTATACATAAACTCATGATGGAGGAGAATTCCAAACATGTAGCTCAACCTCAGCGTCACTTGAACCCCACCATGAAAGAGGTTGTTAGAAGAGAAGTGGTGAAATTGCTTGAAGCCGGAATGATCCACTGAATTTCAGACATTGCTTGGGTGAGTCTCATCTAGGTAGTTCCAAAAAAAGGAGGTATGACGGTATTCAAAAATGACAAGAATGAACTGACCCCGACAAGAACCGGCACTGGATGGAAAATGTGCACAAGTTACATGAGATTTAACCAAGTCATAAGAAAAGACAATTTTCTGTTGTCGTTTATGGATCAAATGTTGGAGAGATTGTCAAGTCAAGAATTCTGTTTTTTTTTAAATGGTTATTCAAGATATAATCAAATCATTGTCAATTTGGAGGATCACGGAAAGACAATATTTACATGTCCTTTTGGCGTCTTTGCTTATAGACGGATGCCTATCAGATTATGTAATGCTTCATTTGATTTATGTATGATAAACTTGGATACAGTACTGAAATGGTGTGTAGAGACAACGCTAGTTCTGAACGGAGAGAAATGTAACTTTATGGTGACTGAAGGCATAATACTCGACCACAATCTCTTCCATAGGATATGAAGTCGATAGACCAAAGGTTCAAGTGATTGAGAAACTTCCACCACTAATGAATGTCAAAGAAATCAAAAGCTTTCTTGGCCATGCGGATTCTACAGAAGATTCATTAAATATTTCTCCAAAATTGCCAAGCCATTAAGCAATCTGTTTAACAAAGATAAGCCATTTTGATAATGCATGTGTTCTTATTGTTAAAGGCATAAAGAAAAAATTGACAACTGCATCTGTAATCACAACGCCTGATTGGACACTTGATTTTGAACTAATGTGTGACGCTAGTGATTATGCAGTAGGTACAATTCTAGGCAAAGGAAGAATAAAATTTTTCATGCCATATATTATGCGAACAAAGTTTTGAATGCGGCTTAAATTAATTATATTACCACAGAAAAGTAATTGCTTGCAATAATGTATGCATTAGAAAAATTTATATCTTATCTCATTGGTTCAGAAATATTGTATACAGTGACTATAAAGTTATAAAGTACTTGATCCTCAAATCTGATTCCAAGCCTAGGCTTATCACATGGATGCTCTTGCTACAAGAGTTTGATCTAGAAATTAGAGACAAAAAAGGAACGAAAATTGCTCATGGTACAAGAAAAATTGTGGTTTGCTGACATAGTTAATTATAAAGCAACTAGTTTGATACTTGATGATTTCAACTGACAACAAAAAAGAAGTTCTTCCGAGATGAAAATCAATATGTTTGGGATGATTCATATTTGTTCAAAATATGAGCAGACAACCTCTTGAGAAGACGTGTTACCAAAGAGGAGGCCAGAAGCATAATATGGCATTGTCATAATTCAAACATATGGTGGTCATTACAATGAAGAGAGAAGTGTGACTAAAGTTCTACCGTCTAAATCTTATTGACCTTCTCTATTCAAAGACACTCATGAACACACTCAAAGATGTGACATCTTTCAAAAGACCTGGGGAATGTCTAGACGAAACGAGATGTTTTTGCAAAAAATTCTTGAAATGGAAGTTTTTGATTGTTGGGTCTATTTCCCTTTTCATTCTAAAATGAACATATATATATATATATATATATATATATATATATATATATATATATATATATATATATATATATATATATATATATATATATATATATATATATATATATATATATATATATATATATATATATATATATGCGTGTGCATCCAATAAACTTAGAAATATATATATGCGTGCGCGTCCAATAAACTTAGAAGTTACACTCATAGGTATGAATAAGACAAATATTGGAAACCTCCCATTTATAGCATAAGCCCTAGGTTGTGATTTCATAGAAAAAGAAATTGCGATAGCATCATGGATGGACTTTGAAGGGATGCCAAATTTTTGAAAGGACCTATGCAAGACTTCTCAAGGCTCAAAGCTTTTTTCGGAAAAATTGGAAAATGAGATTGGTATTCATTATAATAGTATTAATAGTCATTTTTTACAACTGTCTATGAAGATTTGAACTACATCCCCCAATCCCTTGTAATGGTGCGTTATGTTTGTGATGCAGTTCTTAGATATGCATCGGGGAGAAACCATTGATAGACATTCCTCCATCAACACATATAATCTGGCCAGTGATGTACGACGATGCTGGTAAGCAAAGAAAGGCAACAACAGAAGACACTTCTGCTGGATCTCCTAGGCGTTGGAGTGGAGTTCGAGAGTACACCTCTTCCAAATAGTCTTTGTTGCTCAGAACCTAAAACAAGAGGGGAAAATTCAGATAAGGTTTCATATCTGATTAACGTATTAGACTTCAGTCAGTGTTTGAGATCATTAGGGAAGTTCTTGTAAGACTGAAAATTCAAAATTTTATCAAAATCCAATGCAGTGTTCTAAATCAAATGTAGGGAATGAAAGATTAATTACTATTGTTAGCATTCTTCAAATGGTTATTAATCTGCAGCATCAGCTTCAGATAAGGAAAGTTACGCAAAAATTACAATTTCAGCATCAGCTTCTGAGATGCATATTTTATTTGATTTCTATGCCAAAAACAAGCAATTTCTTAGAGCGTCTTCCTCGGGCGATCACAACTACTCCATGCCACCGTGTAAGGAGGCCCGTTCCAGGAATCTATGGCCATTGATTCAGCGACAAGGTTGTTGCGCCTTATTCGTCATAGATCCGGAAATGTTTCAGTGACTCTGAATTTGGTGACATAGTTTATCATGCAGCAGCCCTTTCTGGTGCCATTCTCTCTCCTCTACAATGACCTCATCATTTGGTTCTGTTGTGGCCTCTTATTAGCTCTTCTCAGGAAGTTGATGGTTTTGTACTGTTTCAGTCCTGCTGTGCACATTCATAATGCTTCATCCATTGCTTCTCTTTCCTGTCAGTGCATTTCTCTACACATCGAACGGTGATTCAACCAGCTGTGCATTCCTTCGAAATCCTCCGGTGAGCCAAACGGTCTTTGCTATAATCAGCTCTAGTAACGCTACAACTTTCCAAATGCAGCTTCTTGGTGTCAGAGAAATAGTATTGTGTTGAATGACTTCAGGTGATTTTATATTCGAGATCAGACTCCTATCCAACTATATGGGACCGGAAAAAAAGTGTCTGACTCAATCTATCATGTCTTCATTAACAATTGCTAACTAGAGTAGTTAAAGTAGTTAAGAGTTGTTAATTAGTTAGTTAAGATTGTTATAGAGCTATTTGTAGTATCAATCGACATCACAATGTTTTATCATGAGTCATGCCTAATGACATATTTTGTCATACACCAAACCAGTTTTCAAAAGAAGTGGCGAAACTACTATACGATATCACTAGTAAGTATCATGGAACATGTTGCTAATTCTTCTAATGGTCACATGATAAAGAAGAAGAAAATTACTTGCTCCACCATCGAAGTTCTGATGTACCAAGGAGCAACTGCATTACTCCTTATGTTGTCTTTTGCCCACTCACAAGCTAGACTTTTTGTAAGTTGATTAATTGCCCCTACAAACCATAAAAGCAAACAATCTAAACAATTTGATTAACTCATCAGCATCACCTTACTGAATATTGTAGTATAGATTACCTTTTGTCGCTCCTTGAACAGACATTGACTTCAGTGAGACAAAACCAGAAACAGAAGAGATAAAAACAACACTACCCACTCCGGACGCTTTTAGAAGTGGATATGCAAGTTGGCACATATGAAATGTGGATCCTAAATTGGTATCAATGAGACTTGAAAACTCTGCGGCTGTGAAGTCTGTCATTGGTTTCCGAATGTTTGTCCCTACATTGTTTATCTACATATCAAATTAATAAGACTTACATGCACAATCACTATCCAAATTGAATATCAACGCAGCTTCAACGTTCTAAACAACCCCCATTTTCCATCATTCCACATGCCAAAACTACCAACAAGACGACGACAACAACAACCACCAAGCCTTATCCCACTAAAAAGAGTCGGCTACATGAATAACTTCTGCGATAATGTTCTATCTGGGACCATGCTTTTATCTAAATTGTTAAGCTAGTGGCATACATTTAGAGATCAAAATTACTATTTACTCGAAAAATGGCCGTCTTGACCATCGATAGCAGGAAACATAAAATTAAACAAAACTTACAACAGGTTTTCGATTATGAACATAAGAGAGGGGGAAAAAATGAGCTTACAAGGATGTTGAGTTTCCCATGGAAGACAGAGGATACATCCTCCATGAGCATCTCCCTCTGTTGTGGAACAGACACATCACAAATTGAACCAGTAACATGAAAACCCAAATGATTCCATTCCTTAAGACACTTATTGAGATCATTTTCATTTCTGGCACAGGTATGAACTTTGGCACCAAAACCCGTCAATTCTTCCACAATGGCATGCCTTTCCATACATTACACAAAACAAAATCACAATATAGAAAAAAAGATCAAAGATAGAAGAAAGCATGCGGATTAAAGTTGAAAACTTTGTACCCAATTCCGCGAGTTCCACCCGTGACGAGAGCTGTCATGCCGTTAAGAGACCATCTATGGTGTGGTTGGGCGTGCGAATTTAACAATGTTTGGCTCCTAATCCTTGTCGTGGGTTTGGATTGTGATGTTTTTGGAAGGTTGAAAGAGGTGTTTGGAGGTGAAAAGGAAACATTGATGTTTGAGTGTAGTGGAAGAGTAGCAGTTGGATTTGGGGCTGGTGCACAGAGACACGGCTGATGCATTTTGTTCAATTGTGATTTTGGATTTGAGTATAAGTGGAACTTGATTTCAATCAAAATTTGAGTATTTGTTTGAGATTTTAAAAGATTTTTTATGACAAAAAAGTGTGATATCATTATGCTTCATATGGTATTTTATTCTTTATTATTTATTTGTTTTATTTTGTATGTATATATCATTATATGTTTTTTTTTTCTATCATCAAGCTTTATGTATTGTTTTTGAAATTTTGACATAGATTACAGATGTCCTACAACATGTTACGATATTGTTCTATGCATAACGCAAAAAAACAAAATCAAAAGCAGAATAATCAAGCTGATACTTTGAATATCAGCAACAGAAGCACAACGAATGTTTCGACATCTGATACAACATATTAATCAAAAGACAAATATTGAACTGTAAATTTGCAGAATGATAAATAACACAAGTTATTTTAACCCAGTTCAGTGCAAATCACCTACATCTAGGGGCTATCAAGCCAGGAAGAAGAATCCACTATCAATAGTATAGTTTTATGTAAACAACCTCTGGTTTACAGTCAACAACCTCTGTTTTACCTATCACTATCCAATGAAAACTTTATCATTAGAAGTCACATCTAATTGATAAGAGAAATTCATCACACTCCCTTAATCACAACATGTGATATCTAACAGTTACAATCAACAACAATTGCATCGTCCTACTTGAAAGACTCCTCTTTCAATACAAAGTTCAGGCAAACAACCTTGACTAACAATCCTACTCGGATTCTATTGGATTTGCTTCAAATCTTCATCCAAGAACAATACATGATTCATTACCTACAGGTTTTTGAATCTGTAAACCTATGTTTGCCACAATGTATCAAACCAATACAAAGGGAGACTTACAACACAAGAAAGCTTACGACTCTCAAAATCCTAAACCCTTATTTCTCTTTACAAAAGAGTTACAAGAGGTTCATCATTCAGTCCTAGGTCTAGGTCTTCCTTTTATAGTCTTCTGCTTCATTGGGCTTCAAATCTTCTTTCCTTGATCCACTGCTAAACGCGCTTGAATCTTGGAACATATTTAAAAACAAAACCTGCTGAGTCAGTCCAGGATGTCGAGTCTTCATGCTGGGACATCTCATTCCACATCTTTGGTCTGGGTAGATTTCTTCAAAAGTGTTTTACCAAAATTTAATCAAATCCTTGGAGCTTTCAATCTCCCCCTTTTGACAAATTTTGGCTAAACCCTCTTCAGATCGATGGTGCATGCAGTGTGAACTCCTAATGTTAGTGTCGAGGGAGAAAATAATTTCCAGGAGGGAGAAGATAATTTATAACCACTCTCCTTATTCACCCTGTGATACAGAGTACATAAAAAGTGTAACTCAGATCACAAAATACAACTTGCTTCATAACTCTGATCACAAAACACAATCCAAAGATGTTAGAACCCAGAATGTTAGAACATCCTTTGAGACATTTTTGCGAACCAACAACAACCAGAAAGCACTGAAGGTGAGAAAATACTTAGAAGGGGGGGTTGAATAACGATTTAGAAAATATTATGGCAATAAAAACACAAAGATTTTTATCCTGATTCGTTGAACTCAACTACTCCAGTCCACCCTATCAAGAGTGATTTGCATTTCTCCACAAGAACTTAATCCACTATAATCAAACTGATTACAATAACAACCACTAAGAACAATTGTTCTTAGTCTTCTCAAGAACTACTGACCACAACTTGGTCTTCTCAAGGAACACAATATCAAACACTAAGAACAACTGTCTTAGTCTTCTCAAGAACTACTGACCACAACTTGGTCTTCTCAAGGAGCTTTTTTACAATCAAATGTAAAACTAAACAAGTGTTTAAATGCTTCTAAGAAAGCTATATCACAACTGTGATTTACACTTAAGTTTAAGAACTTATGAAATAAATTCAGCAAAGAGTAATAATATGTATGAGAGCTTTTCAATGAATTTTTGTCAAAGTACGTCCAATACGTCAACTGAAGAAAGATGTTGAAGGCTTGCTTAAATAGACATAGAAATCCAAGACGTCGCAAGCTTGAAGACCGTGTACTACAAAGTAGTTGTAGCCTTTGTCTTCACATCACTTGACCTTTCCTAGAAGTAAAACATTCAGAGAAATCCTTTTTTCCTGAGTTCTTATGTCTAGCATAAAAGAGGAAATAGTCGTTTGGCATAACCAACGGATATAACTTTGAATAATCTTCTTCAACAAGTTTCTAATTCACAAGAATTAACATCAGAGCCTTGAGTGATCAGAGTCTTGATGTCTTTAGAATTTTTTGTATCAGAGTGTTGCAGCAAGTGTGCTTCAGCGTGAGATTAATCAGAGCAGAGTTTGGAGATCAGATCCTCAGTACTTGCAGCGTACAGTACTATCAGAGTCTTCTGAAAAACAGTGCTTGAAACTCTTCATACAAAATCTTCAGTCTACGCTTCAGATGCTTCTGTAGACAGCGCTCAGAGTCTTCTGTAGGCAGCGCTCAAAGTCTTCTAAGAGATGCTTCTGACGCTTCAGAGCCTTGTGTAGTTCAACGTTCAGATCCATTTTTGCTTTCAGAAGAATATTAAATTTAATATCTGCAGCAAAAATACTTGAACAAATTTAGAGTATATAATTTCTTAATACAAAATTTCGTAAGTGTTATCATTAAAATATAGAGATATAACTAAGAACCAATTTGTGTTCTAACAATCTCCCCCTTTTTGATGATGACAAAAACATAGGAAATTTTGTTCAATAAAGAGATAATTATAACTCCCCCTGAGATTATGAATCTCCCCCTGAATTGAATACTAAGAAAGAATAGAAACTTCCCTTTTTACATGAGTATTCTTTTCAGAATCAGAGCCTGAATGTCCAAAATTAGAACTTGATTTGGATGAATGTTTCAGAATCAGAGCCTGATTGGTTAAAACTTGATCTGGGGATCTCAGAGTTATTTTAATGAATTTTTTCAGATTAATCATTAGTTCTGAAATACTAAAAATTCACGTTAGTTATAATTTGATATGTCTGAATTCCATTCAGGTAAAGTTTATTTGAACAGTCAGAATTTCATTTTCTCCCCCTTTTTGTCATAATCAAAAAGAAAACTTTTAAAGACAAATAAAAGGAAACAAAGAGAAAAGATATAATCAGATAGAGAAAACATTCAGAATCATTCATTCATTCAAATATTCAGATAGAACAGACAAAACATCATATGAGAAATATAAAACAAGTGCTCAAACATCAGATATGGAAAACATAAATCTAGGATTGTTTAGAGAGAAGCATCTTCAGAAGGTGGGTGATCTCATATGAAGATTGTTCTTGTTTAGACATCCATTTCTCAATGTTCTCAGTCTTCTGATCTTGCCTTGCCATCCAGGACTTGATCTCAGATTGACCAGCTTCCAGCACTGCAATCTTATCTTCTAATTCTGGGTTCTGTTTCTTGATCTCAGAAGAAGTAAACGGAGCAGAATCTGATGTAGGAGCAGAGTCAATATCCATGGGAGTTACAGAGTCTGGAGCCACAGATGCAGATGGTTTGTCCATAGTTGCCAAAGCTAAGGGATTCTCTTCCAGAATGACTTCATAAGCAGATCCTTCAATAGTTTCTGTAGCAGATACTCTAGAAGGTACATCCTCAAGAAGCAAAGGTGGAGATCTTTTCATATTCCATAGCATGGTTCTGGCAGTCTCAGCAAATCTGATCTTCGCATCATCAGAGCAGACACTCTTCCGATTTGAAGCAACAGTGTTGAATCTGGACATGAAGCTATTCCAAATAGCATCAGATTCACCTGTATTCATGGTTGACAGGCATCTCTTCTTCATAGAGTCTAAACTCGTCCTTATTTCTTTCATAAAATTAGCAAATAGAATATCAACGTTTAGCCTAGGTTTAGGTTTAAGGAGGGCTTCCAGAGTTGATGGTTTGAATTGTTTTGGTGGAGTTGGTATGGTAAAGGTTGGAATGATGAACAGAGGACGAGGATAGGAAGGAAAAGATGGATGGTCAGATGATGAAGTAGAGGTTTTGAGTCTGGATGAAGTGTGAAACAGAAATGCTTTAACACTTGATGCAGAGGGAATTACATCAAATGAAGTATAAATGTAGGGAATAAAAACAGATTTATCAGAAAGCAGAGGTTCTGATGGAATGACATCTGGTAGTTGTTTTAGGTAGGTTTGAAGTACAGATGGAAGAATAGTTGAAGAACTAGGTTTGTATGGAGTGATAGAGTCATATGGTTCTATTCTGGTATAAAAGTTTTTAATTTTTAGACCAGAAGGAAGGGGATCAGAGGGGTGTGGTTTAAAAGATACAAATGAAACAAACTCAGATGTTCTGGGTTTAGGTTTTGGGGTGGGTTTAGGAATGACAGCATCAGATGAAATAGATTGATCTGGTTGTTTAGGTGCATATCCTCTGAGAGAGAGGGGTGAGCTAACATCTGGATGAACATCAGATTCAGATGAATCAGATGAGGTAGATGAGGGACAGGATGTGGAAGATATGTCAAACATCATTTTGAGGGGTTGGATGTCCAGAACCTCAGAATCAGATATGTTTGATTCAGTAGGTTTGGGTTGTTCTGGTTGAGGATTAGGTTGTGGATTAGAAGGTATAGATTTTGGAGGTTCAGATACAATTGGTTCAGATGGTATTGGTTCAGGTACAGAAGTTTGTTGAATTTCAGGTTGTTGTGGTGTTGTTGTTTGTGGTTCTGATGAAGGAATGTCAGATGATTGTTGTGGTTTAGAAACTTTTGGTTGTTCAGGTTTATCAGATGTAATGGGCTTTGTTGGTGGTTCATAGGAATGAGATGGAGGGGGTTCAGGAATAGAACTAACTGTTGATAATTCTACTGCAATTTTAGAAATAGAAGGTAAGGATTTTTTAGTACCTCTTATCTTGATGCGTTTGGTAGGAACAGGAAGAGCTTCTCCAGAAGCTTTTCTCTTCATCTGCTTCTGTGGTTTTTCAGCAATTTTTTGTTTCTTTTGATCAGCAGCTTCTTCCACCTCTAACTGTCTTCTTTTCTTCATATTCTCCTCATAAACATCTGGGACTGGTTCTCTTGCACGTAGCAGAATATCAGTAGGTACAGGTGTTCCATCTGCCTTGCACATCTAAATGTATGTGAGAATAGCGTCTCTAGGTTCCTCAGCACCAAAAATAGGAAAATCTTTTATTGGAATCCTCCTCTGACTGACTTCAGCAATATTTAGCTTTTTAGGAGCAGTTGTGAGTTCATCCACAACTCTTAGCCTTTGGAGACTTTTCCCATTCAATGGTTTTCCAACAATTGAAGCAAGTTCTTCTTTCACTCCAACTTCATGCAGAGAAGCTACCAGCCATTCTCCGTCAGAATGTCTGAGATTAATCTTCCAAAAGGTATCCAAGTTCTGATCTTCTGACCCTTAGTCTTGACAGATTCTCTGGATGCATTAATGTGATTCCACAGATGCATGACAAGAATGTGTGGCAGATCCACTTTAGTACTCTGACTCAAGCAGTACATGAAGTAAATCTGTTCATTGTTAACATAATCTGGAGAGTTTATGGATTTTATGTGGTTGATGCAGCCCAGAAAAATCTTGGCCCAGATCTTGTACTCAGGTTTCAGATCCTTGAACTTGTTGGAAGCTTGTCCAGATGAAATTACTTCAGCATAAACTTCTTCCATTTTAACACGCCCAGCTGGAAGATGAGAAACTCCATCAGTTTCTTCATACCCAATGAGTTTCCTGATCAGATCTTCAGTGATAGTAATCTCTTTTCCCAGAACAGAAGAGATTATGAACTTTGGGTAGGCAGATGCATGAATCCAGAATTCTTTCACTAAGTGTGGATAAACTGGTCCAAACAATCTATCAAAGTACTTCACCCAGCCTTGAGCATCAATGATAGGACGTAAATCAAAACCATTATCAGCCAAGGAGTCAAAATCCACCATTGATTCACATAAAACTTCAAGCTTATCAACTGGTGTTGAAAGAGTTCTCTCAGGTTCCTTAAAAGGGACAACACCCAGATTTGAAGATGAAACAGCTGCCATTGTTGATTGAAATTGTGCTGAGGTTGAAAATGAAGTAGCGATTGATGAAGGTTTAAGGTTACGAGCAGTTTTGGGTTTAGGGTTTAGATGAAGGCAAAAGAGCAAGCAGAAATGCATAAACGTGTTTGTGAGAGTGAAAAGTGTGAAATGTTGATATTTGTGGAATTTATAGAGAAATTAGGGCACACAAACAGTCACACATTCAACACGTTTTCATTTAACATTTAATAGCATTTAATAAAAAGAAATTAATCATTTCAAAGCATTTATGATTCTGACAATTGGGGGGAAATCAAGAATTTCAACTATTCAAACGTTACCTAAAACGTCTCTTCAGTATGGTGCACTCCATCTTTTCAGATTCTGAGTGACACGTGTTTGCTTGCATGTGCTTCTGAAAACTCTTTGAGAAATGAAACGTTAGCCAATGTTCAGATCCTCTGAGATTGGTTAGTTCAGATACACACAGAAATAATAATTCAAGAGATTAAATAAATGACAGATGAAATACTTCAGAGCTTAAACATTTTGCATCTGAGAAATTTACTTATGATAAATATTATTCTGGACAAAATTCCATACCAATATTTTTCAGTATAAACTTAAACCTATCTTCAGCAAGGGGTTTTGTGAAAACATCAGCCCATTGATGATCTGTATCAACAAAGTCTAATTTTATAATACCCTTCTGAACATAGTCTCTGATGAAGTGATGTTTAATTTCTATATGCTTAGCCTTAGAGCGTAAAATTGGGTTTTTAGACAAGCATATAACAGAAGTATTATCACAGAATATAGAAATATTACTCTCAAAGATTTGATAGTCTTCTAGCTGACTTTTCATCCAGAGCATCTGTGTACTACATCCAGTAGCATCAATATATTCTGCTTCTGTAGTTGATAGAGCAATTGTAGGTTGTTTCTTGCTGTACTAGGAGATTAAAAATCTTTCCAAAAATTGACAACTTCCAGAAGTACTTTTTCTTTCAACTCTGTCTCCAGCGTAATCAGCATCACAGAATCCAACTAGTTTAAATTCATCAGATTTTCTATAACACAAACCCACATTAGAAGTACTTTTCAGATACCTTAGAATCCTCTTAACAGCTGTTAAGTGTGATTCTCTAGGATCTGATTGGAATCTTGCACACAAGCATACACTGAATAAAATGTCAGGTCTAGAAGCAGTTAAGTAGAGAAGAGATCCAATCATACCTCTGTAGAGTTTCTGATCTACTTTCTTGCTTACCTCTTCCTTACCAAGAGTGCTTGTTGGATGCATAGGAGTCTTTGTCATCTTACTATCAGTCATGTTGAACTTCTTCAGAAGCTCTTTTACATATTTAGTCTGATGAATGTAAGTGCAATCTGGAGTCTGGTTGACTTGAATTCCTAGAAAGAATCTCAATTCTCCCATCAAGCTCATCTCAAATTCAGCCTGCATACATTGAGCAAACTCCTTTCCCAGTGTAACATTGGTAGATCCAAACATAATATCATCTACATATATTTGAAAAATTAACAGATCTTTCTTAAATGTTTTACAGAAGAGAGTTGTATCCACTTTGCCTCTGATAAAGTTTTTCTCCAGAAGAAAATTACTTAACCTCTCATACCAAGCTCTGGGAGCTTGTTTTAAACCATAAAGAGATTTCTTAAGTTTAAAAACATGTTCTGGAAATTTATCACTTTCAAAACCAGGGGGTTGGTGAACATAAACTTCCTCTTCTATAATCCCATTTAAGAAGGCACTCTTAACATCCATCTGATATAGAGTGATGTTATTTTATACAGCAAAAGAAATGAGTAAACGAATAGACTCTAACTTGGCCACAGGAGCATAAGTCTCTGTGTAATCAATTCCTTCTTGTTGGCTATAACCTTGAGCAACAAGCCTTGCTTTGTTTCTTTCAACTTCTCCTTTTTCATTTAACTTGTTTCTGAAGACCCATTTAGTTCCAATTATGTTAAATCCTTTTGGCCTTGGAACCAAATCTCAAACGTCATTTCTTGTGAATTGATTGAGCTCTTATTGCATGGAAATTATCCAGTCATTGTCTTGCAGAGCTTCATCCACAGAAGTTGGTTCAATAACTGACACCAAACCAAATAATGACGCTTCAGATGATCTGAGGTAGGATCTTGTTCTTATAGGGTCATCCTTCTTTCCAATGATCACATCCTCTGGGTGAGAGGCCTTGATTCTGGAAGATGATCCTATAATAGTTGATTCTTCAGAAATATTCAAGTTGTTCATTTGAGAAGCTAAAGGAGTTGCATCTGGCGTTGCTTCTGGCTCTTTCACTTGAACTTTTTCTGCTTCTGAGCCTTCAGAGTCTGTGAGAATTACTTCTCTATCTGCAGAACTTTCAAACTGCTTTGGCTTTTGAATGCCAAGCTTATCATCAAATCTAACATGTATAGATTCCTCCACAATCTGTGTTTCAATATTGTATACTCTGTAGCCTTTAGAGCGTTCAGAATACCCAAGCATGAAACACTTCATTGCCAATAGTACCAGAGCCAATTATCTTGCCCCTCTGATTCCCTTCAAACTTCACGTCTCCTCTAGATTTAAGCTCCAGGTTTTGGAACATAAACCTTTCTCCTGTCATGTGACGTGAGCAGCCAGAGTTCAGGTACCATGACTGGCGTCTTGGCTTTGCTGCTAAATACATCTGAAACAGGTATTATCTTATCCTTAGGTACCCAGATCTTTTTGGGTTAGTTGCCTTGAAATTTTGTCTGAACTTCTGTCTCTTTACAACAAGTTTGTTCTGACTAACTTTTGGTTTAAACACAGGAACGTTCTGATCAGAACGTGTGTGTTTAATATCATTTAGATGACCAAACTTAAAATGAGAGTATAAGGGAGTCTTCTTAATGATAATTTTATCAACAGGTATTGGATTTAAATCCTTTCCAAAGGAAGATTCATATCCAATTCCTTTCCTGTTATTTCTGCTAACTCCATAGATCATTGAAGCCATCTTGCTTCTATCTATGCTTTTAGCCAGAAACTTCTGAAAACTATAGTCATATTCTTCTAAAATATTTTTGCATTTTGACGTAGTTTCAGATTCAGAGTCTTGTTGAGCTTTTTCAAAATTGTTTTTCATTTTCAAATTGTTTTCTTTGAGCTTAGCAACTTCTGACTTTAACAGACTATTCTCAGATTCAAGATTGCATTTAAGCTTCTTGCATTTGAGCTTAATCTGGTTATAGTTATTCAGGACTTCTGATAAAACTTTAATAAGTTCTTCCCTAGAGAGATCAGAAAGTACCTCTTCTGAGTCAGATTCAGAATTAGATTCAGATCCAGATGATCTTTCATCCTGATCTTCCACATCAGCCATCGGTGCCATGTTGGTGCATTCTTCTTCTGACTCTGATGAAGATTCAGATGCATCTGAATCATCCCATGTAGCCATCAGAACTTTCTTTTTATGCTCAGACTTTCTTCTTGGCTTCTCCTTCTGAATCTTTGGACATTCATTCTTGTAATGACCAGGTTCTTTACATTCATAGCAAACAACCTCCTTCTTTCCAGATCTTTTGTGTCCAGAGGACTCTTTGCGTTGATCTGGCTTCTTGAAGTTCTTGAACTTCCTCTGTTTGTGCTTCCAGAGTTTGCTGATCCTTCTGGATAGAAAGGACAGTTCATCTTCTTCTTTAGAAGAAGACTCTTCAGAACTTTCTTCTAACACCTGCAATGCTTTAACAAATTTGTTAGATTTTAAAGCAATTGACTTACCTTTCTTTTGAGGCTCGTCTTCTTCAAGTTCAATCTCATGGCTCCTCAGAGAGCTGATTAGTTCCTCCAATGTGATCTTGTTAAGATCCTTAGCTAGCTCCAGAGCAGTGACCATTGGTCTCCATTTGATGGGCAAGCTTCTGATGATCTTCTTCACATGATCAGCAGTTGAATAGCCTTTATCCAACACTTTTAATCCAGCTGTGAGGATCTGAAATCTAGAGAACATAGCTTCTATAGATTCAGATTCTTCCATTTTAAAGGCTTCATATTTCTGGATCAGTGCCAGAGCCTTGGTCTCTTTAACTTGTGAGTTCCCTTCATGAGTCATCTTCAAAGACTCAAACAAATCAAATGTTGTTTCTCTGTTGGTAATCTTCTCATACTCAGTATGAGATATAACATTTAATAAGATTGTTCTAGCTTTGTGATGATTTCTGAACTCCTTCTTCTGGGCTTCAGTCATAGATTTTCTATCAATTTTCTTGCCATCCCCATCAGTAGGGTGAACATAACCATCAATGACTAAGTCCCATAGATCAGCATCATAACCAAAGAAGAAACTCTTTATTCTGTCCTTCCAATAGTCAAAATTCTCCCCATCAAACATAGGGGGTTTTGTGTTGATTCTATCCCTTTCTTCATATCTGTTGTTGTTGTTGGATGTTGAAGATTCAGCCATAATATCAACCAAAGAATATCAAGATTTTTTCTCACTGGATCTTTTCTGTTCACAGTGAAGTGATATCACACACAGAACTGGAGCTCTGATGCCAACTGAAGGTGAGAAAATACTTAGAAGGGGGGGGGGGGGGGGGGGTTGAATAAGGATTTAGAAAATATTATGGCAATAAAAACACAAAGATTTTTATCCTGGTTCGTTGAACTCAACTACTCCAGTCCACCCTATCAAGAGTGATTTGCCTTTCTCCACAAGGACTTAATCCACTATAATCAAACTGATTACAATAACAACCACTAAGAATAACTGTTCTTAGTCTTCTCAAGAACTACTGACCACAACTTGGTCTTCTCAAGGAACACAATATCAAACACTAAGAACAATTGTCTTAGTCTTCTCAAGAACTACTGACCACAACTTGGTCTTCTCAAGGAACTTTTTTACAATCAAATGTAAAACCAAACAAGTGTTTAAATGCTTCTAAGAAAGCTATATCACAACTGTGATTTACACTTAAGTTTAAGAACTTATGAAATAAATTCAGCAAAGAGTAATAATATGTATGAGAGATTTTCAAGGAATTTTTGTCAAAGTACGTCTAATACGTCAACTGAAGAAAGATGTTGAAGGCTTGCTTAAATAGACTTAGAAATCCAAGACGTGGCAAGCTTGAAGACCGTGTACTGCAAAGTAGCTGTAGCCTTTGTCTTCACATCACTTGACCTTTCCTAGAAGTAGAACATTCAGAGAAATCCTTTTTGCCTGAGTTCTTGTGTCTAGCATAAAAGAGGAAAGAGTCGTTTGGAATAACCAACGGATATAACTTTGAATAATCTTCTTCAACAAGTTTCTAATTCACAGCAATTAACATCAGAGCCTTGAGTGATCAGAGTCTTGATGTCTTCAGAATTTGTTGTATCAGAGTGTTGCAGCAAGTGTGCTTCAGCGTGAGATTAATCAGAGCAGAGTTTAGAGATCAAATCCTCAGTACTTGCAGCGTACAGTACTATCAGAGTCTTCTGAAAAACAGTGCTTGAAACTCTTCATACAAAATCTTCAGTCTACGCTTCAGATGCTTCTGTAGCTTCTGCTTTAGATGCTTCTGTAGACAACGCTCAGAGTCTTCTGTAGGTAGCGCTTAGAGTCTTCTGTAGGTAGCGCTCAGAGTCTTCTAAGAGATGCTTCTGACGCTTCAGAGCCTTGCGTAGTTCAACATTCAGATCTATTTTTGCTTTCAGAAGAATATTAAATTTAATATCTGCAGCAAAAATACTTGAACAAATTTAGAGTATATAATTTCTTAATACAAAATTTCGCAAGTGTTATCATCAAAATATAGAGATATAACTAAGAACCAATCTGTGTTCTAACAAGCACAACACTTAGCAGAAAAGCAGCAACATGCAACCATTCTCCCCCCTTTTTAGCCAAAAGTTGGCAAAAATGACCAATACAGACCCATACCCAGATTGTACTTACCCAAACACGAATAAAGTCCATTAGATCTCAACACACCAAGGAAGATGTCATGAACCAAAAGTAGTAGAAACGTCCTTAAATACTGATGAAGCCTCATAGTAAGTAACAATCCATCAAAAAAGACAAAATACTAGTCAATGAATGTAATAATGACCACTGGCCAAGTTAGTTTTGAAATACTTCAACTTAATGAGAATCATTCAACACACTTTGGATTGTTTTTACTGAGCACGCCTTTTTGACATTTATTTGAACCCATTGTCCCTTTGATTGTCTTTAGCTGAAACTACTTCTGAACAATGTCCTGACTCTTTATTAGACTTTGTCAGTACTCTATGTTGACCAAGACCCTCATGCATTGTTATATTCAGCACACACAAACCGATTTACACAGGTAATCATGATCTTCTTCACTTAGCTCTAAATAAACTCTTTTAATCTAGAACTAATAGATTTGATCATGATAATTTCAACAGAAAACTGTCGTTGATCTTGACTTCAATATGCAATAAATTTTCCCAAAAATAAGCACTGATTCTCAGAACACTCCCAAGAAGCTTGTACAACTCTTATTCAATTCATTGACATCCCAAAGACAGAACCAAAATCAACCTGTCAAGTTCATCATTAACTTTACCAGTAACACAATGTCACGACATCTTGTTTGACATTACAACCTCACCAGAGGAACATAATCACAAACTGCTTGAAACCACAAATAATCTTGATAATTAACTGCATTACTGTAGCCACAGATCCTAGATAGAAGTATAACTTCCCCTATCAATGATAACCAGTGCTCCTTTGCCAAAATAACACCTTAACATGAATGAAAAATATAAGACTTATCTTTATGTCTTCAAGAGCTTACTCCTTGTTAAACACACCTGTTGGACGCATTCACTTACTACTTGATCCACAAGAAATATGTGTACCACAATAGTACACCCATCAGACATAAGCTCTCCCCTTATCTTTTATAAAAGATGTTTTTTCCAGCAAGAAACACCCAAAATCACCATCGGTTATCTCATGACCAACTTCATGCTCATACAATGAGAAAGCACCAGGATTACCATTCTTGTACTATAAATAACGAACTCTTGGATTGAGACCAAAATCACCATTGATCCCCCTCGTCCTAAACCCATCCATACCCTATATAGATCCACCTTGAATCTTATAGCCATAGATATCCATGTTCCTTGAGAAAAATCCAATTGAACATCAAATGCTTCACAGTCCTTAAAGAGACATACATAGCCTCTTAATTGGTTAGTTATCCCAAATATCATTCACACTTGAAGGAAATCCGATACATACTCCAGAAATCCTCAACTTACTTGCTTTATAAGCACCAAAGTGATTCACTTCTTTCTAGAGTTACTTACAGTAGAAGAAACCACGTCTCCATAAGTATTCTGACTTCAACATGAGTCAGAGAACAAGTTAGACACCCTATAATCCAAGAAATTTTTCACCTCATCAATCCCCCGTATGATAAGTTAGAACACTTATGGTTCAACTGGTGAATATCAACTTCCACAATCTGAGTTCCAAGTTCAGAAAGCATGATGATATTCTAACATTAGTTAGGACATCCTGATCATATCGCAAACACCATACACTATGGTTCTTGATACAATAACCATAGTTATCCCAAATATCATTCACACTTGAAGGACATCAGATACATACTCCAGAAATCCTCAACTTACTTGCTTTATAAGCACCAAAATGATTCACTTCTTTCTAGAGTTACTTACAGCAGAAGAAACCATTTCTCCATAAGTATTTTGAACTCAACATGAGTTAGAGAACAAGTTAGACACCATATAATCCAAGACAGTTTTCACCTCATCATTGCCACGTATGATAAGTTAGAACACTTCTGGTTTAACTGGTGAATATCAACTTCCGTAATCTGAGTTCCAAGTTCAGAAAGCATGATGATATTCTAACATCAGTTAGGATATCCTGATCATATCACAAACACCATACACTATGGTTCTTGATACAATAACCACTTGGACTTACTATCTGCATAGTAATATAATCTGAAGATTTTTAGATAACACAGCTCCACCAACTTGATCAACAAGAAATCCAGATAACATAGAGAATTAAACTCTCATACTTCCCCCTAAAAAAGGAACTCATCCTTAATCAACTTAGGGCTTCTACCACAAGCTATAAGACATGAACATAACCAGAGCCTCCTTTGGTCTTCAAATAACTACCCTTCTACACAAGAGTAATTTTCTCCAAGCACACTCCTTGAATAACCACATGCCACTGTTTGGTTAACTTAGCTTCCTTCAGAGCTCCAAAAAATCTTATGATCCACCAATGAAACCTGATCTTAAAGTTACATATCCTACTTGTTCCATAGCAGGGCATCTCAGATACACCAAGACTTGGACCTTAAACATCTACTCCTTCTTGCATCTCCCGCAAACTGCATGAGACAGACCTTTTTGAAGCATTAATTCCATTAATACCCAAGAAGATCAACTTATCTTCAGATGATGTACCATTACATCAACTAAGACCTTGAAGTTCAACTTGATGTCAGAATATCTGATAAGATATACCACTGGTGAATTCAGTCCTTCATTATGCCACTTAGAAGAACCTTATCACTATAACAGAACAAGAGTTCCATGTTCTTATAGACTTGATTAATGATATCAAGTTTGAGTAGACAACCTCTATTCTACTTTATTGTACCACAACAAATACCTTGAAAGGCGTTTGCTTCAGAAACTCCTCTTCAGGTAAATCAAACATGCCAAAGCTTGATTCTTCAGACGAGATTAGTTACACAAGAACTTTACAAAAAGAAATCCAACTTTCCTTAAGTAGAAACTTCTTTAGAAGGTTATAGATAATCACCACTTATCCTTGACACCTGTTGCACTCCATTACACCTAGATCAGAAATAAAATGATCCAAGGTCAATTCATCAAGATGATGAAGTCTTCATCTTTACTTCCATTAGAACCATATTCTAGACAAGTTTCTTTCCAAGAAACTTTCTAGACAAATTACATGCCTCTGTAGGTCTAAGCTAAAGAAGAATCCAAACGCACATGTGAATGGTACCAAGATCATCAACTATATCTCCTTTGCTCCATATAATCACTCCTTGAATGAACAAGATTATGCATAATCTCTCCTGATGGAATGTCTCAATATCTGGTTGAACATCAAATCCTTGAAGTAGACCAAACAAATCAAGGGCGAGATATTTAAGCAACAACTGATGAGACACCTTGATCATCAACTAAGGATAATCCATTAAATATTTGTGAATAACATAAATAGCAATGAATCTTAAATCCATATAAGAAATCCTTCTTCCAGAAGACTAACTTGGATCATCCCCCTGATGAACCATCTGAATTTCAACAATCTTGAACTTTATGGATAACCAATTAAATACTTGTGTATTCCACAAATAGCAATTGATCTTAAATTCACACAACTTGTCGAGAAGACCATCTGGGAGATATTTACACTTCAGTAATACCAAAAGTATTCTTTAGTGCAAGTATCTTTAATGTTGAAACATCAAGGCTGACACCCTTGACTCAACCTGCCTATGACTTCCTCTTGCTAATAGATCTCTTATAAATCATGAATGGTGAAAATAAATCATCTCCCACTATAACATCCATCAGCACCAGAGATCTTCAGAAATCCATCTTCAGCATGAGAACTAGATTATCTTCCTGAAATAACTCTTAAACACGACCAAGATGCCTTTATGAGTGGACTTGAGAGAAATATCAAGTATCTTTGGCAACTTAGTCGCAAAGTGTATTTACCAATTTCATAGATCATGAATTTGATAAATACGATCTCAACTCACCTTCTCTGACTTCAAGATACATGATGGAACAAAAATTCCTAGTACCAAGTCAACAACAACAGACATCAACAAACAACTCTCTCCATTCCATTGCTCCCGACTTTGGAACGACTAGAGCTTTAAAAAAATATTGATATCTTCAAGAACAGAAGTCAATAAGCAAGATCTTCCACAATCCTTCTTCAATCACAACTCCAGAATAACATGACTACCAGAGTTATTCCATCAAAAAAATATGCAGCGGAACCACCAAAGAACATCTTCAACATGCCCTAAACAAGATGTCAAAACATCTTATAGGACACCATACAGAAGAACTAGACATTCCTCCTGCAGTTGTTGTAGAAACTCCTCAGAAACCTTGAACAACCATCATTAGTTGTTCCTCTTGATCTAGAACACTTATCTCAATCATTAATACCCTTGAGTATATCAGAATGAATAATCTGATCTCTCCAACCCTCCTTGTTTAAATCACCATAAAGTATCTCCCCAGATCTCATCCAGAAATAGACAGGATGTCTGCTCTGATACCAATTGAAATTATGGCATAGCAGATCACATATGTCCTACAACATGTCACGACATTGTTCTCTACATAACATAAAAAAAACAAGGGCAGAATAATTAAGTTGATACTCTAAATATCAGCAACACAAGCACAACAAATGTTTCAACATCTACTACAACATGTTATAGTAAATTTGTAGGTCTTCATTCAGTCCTAGGTCTAGGTCTTCCTTTTATAGTCTTCTGCTTCCTTGGGCTTCAAATCTTCTTTCCTTGATCCACTACTAAACGCATTTGAATCTTGGAATAAATTTAAAAACAACACCTGCTGAGTCAGTTCAGGATGTCGAGTCTTCATGCTGGGACATCTCATTCGACATCTTTGATCTGGGCAGATTTATTCAAAAGTGTTTTACCAAAATTTAGTCAAATCTTCGGAGCTTTCAGTTTTCCTTGTAATTTCATGTTTAAATAAAAAAAGAATACCCGTGATTGATGAATAATCGCAACCACCTACACCTTATCTCTCCTTCCCAATGACTTATCTTTTTCGACCTTTTTCTCTCTGCTAACCTGATTTCTTCTCTTTGGTTTTGATCCTCCATCTTCTTCTCTCACCTCTTGCCACCTTCATTTCTTATCCTCTTGCACTTTTCTTGCAATTTTGATCCATGGTAGTGTTTTTACCTAGTGTGATAAGTTTCTTGCTGTTTTGATCCACCCTAGTATGAGTTCCCTCTTATAGGTGCCTTTTCCTTAGGTTTGTGATTGTTGCAATTTTCTGTCGATTCGTGTGTTTTTCGCCATTCTTTAGGTTTTGGGTGGCTTGGCATGTTACTTGGCTTCAAGTTATGCTCATTTCTCTCTCCATTCTCCTGTTCATTTCTCTTATCTTCGATCTTTTTGTTTTGGACCTATTTCTCGTTTCTTGCCGCGAAAGTTGTCTAAACCTATGTAGGTTGTTAGTTTCTTTCCCTTTCTTTTCTATATTCTCCTTCAGTTCTAGGCTTTCTTCACATGTCCTACTGCTTGAGGATCCTTTCCACCTTGGAGGTTGTCTCTCATGGAGTACAAAAACACAAATCACCTAGATAATCACACCAGAGAAGAGATGGAATATATAGGAACTAACACCAACTCTGTGAGAATTATGGTTTTGATCAACTATCTTGATACATAAAAAGTTATAGACAAGGCTATCAGAAATCAACATATTATCAAAATGTCGCAAATTAGTTCAAAAAACAAAAATATACTACACAGTCAACGACCTATAATTCGATCCAAAAACCTGCCAAATACTAAGAACTCGCACAATGATGGTCCAACAGAAAACAATCAAAACCCTAACTTTCTCTTGTATGAACATGAAGAGGTTCAAGAGAAATAAAGTTTACATGCTTTCAGCCTTTTGGGGAAACTGGTCACAGAAAAACCCATCCATGACTGGTCTATGAAAGTTACTCTTACGAACATTTGGTGCAACCTCAAAGGCTTAGAAGTTAAAGAAGTGGAACAAGCAACCCTTCTAATCATGTTGGAAAAAAGCAAAGATCATAAACACATATTGAAAGGGAAACCATGGATGTTTAGGAACTCTTGACTAATCCTATAAGATTGGGATGGAACATCCCATATTGGCCGCCTGGAGTTTACCAAAGCACTTATTTGAGTCCAGTTATGGAGGTTACCGCTTAACATAAGGACTACATTGATGGGCCTCAAACTAGGAGGTAAAATCGGAAAGGTACTCAAAGCGAGGGTGTTTGATATGCACGATAAGACCATAATTGTTAAGTTCATAACTAATATAAGCATTAGTATACCAATATCTTTAGGAATGTACATCAGAAGTAAAAACAAAGGCATCACATGGATTGAATTTATGCATGAAAAAATTCCTCTATTTTGTTTCTACTGTGGGCTAATGAGGCACAATGAAGAGTTTTGTAAGAAGAATTATGCCCCTAGCCAAGGGATAATGAAGGTTAACCCCTAGGATCATGGATGAAAAAAAATCAAACACGGAGAAGGCAGATTTCTCTGGCTGGCTGAAATGTCAATAGTAATCCAATGACAAGACCTAAAATGAGTCAATATAATCCCATCCCAAAGGCCATGTTGGAAAAAAATGGATAAACTTTCAATGCAGGAAGAACAAACTAATCTACACAACTAATGCAAGAAGAGAAGAATGCTAAAAATTGAGGACAAAACAACATACTCGTCAAACAGAAGCACTATAATGAGGCCCATCCTTACAAACAAGGCTACCACCGAGAAATGAAGCTTTTTTCGTGGAACTGTAGAAGGTTGGGAAACCCTTGAACCTTCCGAGCTCTCAAATACATGATAAGACTCTACTTCCATAAAATCCTTTTCATAGCCAAAAAAAAGTGTAATTCGGATTCTAAGTTCATTAACTCAGTTAAACTTAGTCCCTTAACCAATTCTCATTGTGTTAGTAATGACAACAATGATGTACCCAAGAGTGGTGGTCTTATTTTGCTTTGGTCTAATGATGTAATCTAGTAATTCTTGGTTCTATAAAAAATCTAATTGACTTTTATATCATGACTCAGAATAACCCAATAAATCAATTCTTTAAAGAGGGATTAATATATATGGCTATTAAAAATCCAATCAAAAAAAATTCTAACTTGTTAGATGATAAATAACCTTGCTTAAAGAAATTCTCATCCTTATTGGCTCATTTTTGGTGATATGAGTATTATTGCTTGCAATGCTAAAAAAATTAGGGGTACCCCCTAGACATAAACTTAACTCACACTATTAATAGTAATTTTAATGACTGTTTGTTAATTGATATAGGATATGAAGGTAATATAGAGACATGGTGCAATAATCAATAGGGTGAAAAATGCATTTTGGCTAGACTTGATCATTTTATGGCTACTAAAGATTGACTGACTTTATTCCCTCATTACAAGAACACTAATCTCCTTAAATATAAACATGGCCATAACCCCATCCTACTAGGGTTTAATCAGCAGAATTACACCTAGAACAAGGCCAAAACCACAGAAAAAACCCCAAGAGATTTGAAAATCTCTGGATGGTAAACCTTGATATATATACCATAATTAAGCAAAGTTAGAAGGATACTAATAATTATGATATCAATCATAAGTTGAACCAGACTTTGAGGTTCAAAGAAGGAGGCGGGAACTAATAGGCATAATAATAACCTTAATCAAATGAGAACGATACATCATAAAATCGACTCGCTTCTCCCACAAGGAAAAATATAGTGGCCTCAAATAGCCAAATTGTATTAGCTCAAAGAAGGAGACAGAAACATGAAGTATTTCCACCAAAAAGCTACCAAAAGGAAAATCATAATAGGATTAGAATTATATAGAAATCTAATGGTGATACTACTCAAGATCTGTGAAGCACGGGTACTCCATTTTAGGTAAAGTACCAATACTGAGTACGTACCAGGTACAGGTACGCGTTCGATACACGTACGGTACACACCGAAGCCGTACTTATTTTTTTTCGTTTTTTTTAAGTTGATACACCAACTGTTACACATTTGGTACGATACACCCAACTTTTATATAAAAAAATCGGATGGTATAATTTAGGCTTTTTTTTACTTAGTAAAAATTAGGTTAATTATACTATTTATAAATAAAAAAGTTTTTTACTTAGTAAAAATTAGGTTAATTATTCTATTAATAAATAAAAAAAGTTCTTTTCCAACCAAGTTCTTCATCTTCCGCTAAGAGAAATTGAAGCACATATGAATTTATTCACTCATTAAAAAGAAATAAGTTCAATCCAAAGAGGACTGAATATTTAATTTTGTTCATACAATACTTCGTCTTTTCTTGTGAAATAGTAAGGTTTATAATGAAAGATGTTGTAAACGTGCCTTAAAACCATTGTTGATGAAGAGAAAGAAAACATACTTTGGCGATTGCATTTGCCGCAAAATTCGGACAAAAATCGAGGAAAAAATCAGTCGGTGAATAGTATCAGTCGTACGGTGAATAGTGTTATCCGTACGGATGACTAGTAACGTCCGTATGGTGAATAGTATTTTCGAGTTTTCGGGCTTTTTTCGATTCGGTCCATGGATGCATGTGATTTTGGGCTTTGTTTGTTGGGTATTTGCTATTATAAATATGTATATCTTATATGCTTGGTGTGTGACAATCTTAGAGTTTTCACCAACAAGGGAGACCAAGGGTTCAAAGGTATATCATAGGATTTCAACTATGCACAAAGAAAACCTTGGATTACACCTTGGGTTTGAGTGATTCATATATTGAGAGTTGGAGAGGTAGGGAAATACTTGGGTAGAAAATAGGGTTGTTCTTGGGCGCCTTCAGGGTTGTTCTTAGAAACCTGAAGGCGAAGTCTATTTTCTTGTAACGTATCTGTAATCACTTGTAACAACTTTCTGAGTATGGTGAATTGGAGAGCTGCTCTCTCCCCCAGAGTAGATCGTTTGATCAAACTGGGTAAACAAATCTTCGGTTTTTTCTTGACTTATTCTGTTATATTATCTGTGTACAAATTATTATTGTTGAAGACCATTTATTTTGGTTGTTATTGTTCTTTTCCTTACAAATTGATATTGAATTTTATCATAATTCACAACAAGATTCACAACAAGTAGTGCGGTAAGCATGGATCAAAGAGATATTGTTGACAAGTGAGCCCCATGGCTAGTAGATGGCAAATCGAGAAATTTTCCGGTAACAACGACTTCGAGTTGTGGAAAATGAAGATGCAAGCATTTTTAATTCAAGAGAAGTGTATTGATTCTTTAAAGAATGAAGCAATGATGCCTGTAGAGCTTACACAGGTATAGAAGACCGAGATGGTGGATAAGGCCAGAAGTGCCATTATCTTGTGCCTCAGGGATAAAGTTCTAAGAGAAGTCGCCAGGGAGCAAACTACGGTTGCTATGGGAAAAACTTGAATCATTGTATATGGCAAAGTCTTTGGCTCACAGGTTGTGTCTAAAACAAAAACTCTATTCATTCTAAATGGTGGAGAGCAAATCCATAGTTGAGAAGCTCATATAATTTCACAAGATTATCGATGATCTTGAGAATATTAAAGTGAAGATTGATGACGAGGACAAAGCTTTGGTCTTGTTGAGTTCATTTTCCAGATCCTTTGAGCACTTTAAGGATGCTCTTCTTTATGGTAAGGAAGGTACTATTACTTTGAATGAAGTCCAAATGGCAGTGAAATCCAAAGAATTTTCAAAGTCGAAAGATTTGAAGATTGAAGATAGTGGTGAAGGCTTAAATGTGTCAAGAGGAGCAAGTGAGCATAGGGATGTCCAAATCAAAGAGGTCTGACAAGACAAGTTAGAGGTAAAATGATTTAATTGTCAGAAAATCGGTCACTTTAAAAGGGATTTTCCTGAAAGAAAGGTCAATGAAGATTTTGTTCAAGCTGTAGTTGCATTGGGTAAGGAAAATTATGAGGATGCTGAAGCACTAGTAGTATCGAGTTTGGAAACTGAAGATAGTTGGGTCATTGACTCAGGTTGCTCTTATCACATGTTTTCAACAATATAATACTTTGAAACTTTGAAGATGGTTCAAGGTGGAGTAGTTCGCCTTGGTAATAATAAGGCATGCAAGGTTCATGGTATTGGTACGTTCAGATTTAAAATGTTTAATGATTGTGAACTTCTTATTCACAATGTGAGGTATGTTCCAGAAGTCAAGCGAAATTTGTTATCCATAAGTATGTTTGATGATCTAGGCTATTGTACTAGAGTTGGACATGGAGTGTTGAAGATTTCGTGTGATGAATTGATTATTTCTAAAGGGTCTAAAATATGTGGTCTATATATTTTAGAAGGTTCAAATGTTATTATTCATTCATCGTTAACTAGTGGAGGCTTTCATGACAAGTAAGACCTATGGGGTTTGAGTTTAAGGTGTTATGGATGCCTTAAGAAAGTTTCAGAGGAGTACAATGAATTTTTCAGAAATCAAGGGATAAAAATGTATGTTACTACTGAGTTGTTATTGAGTTTTTGGGGAAGAGTTAAGGTTGAAACAACATACTTGGTAGGTAGAGAATTTCTTCAGAAGAAGAATAGTGAAAACCAAGGGAGAAACTATAATGGAGAAAACTCAGTTTGAGGTGGAGTTTCCTACTATGGATGCTAGCAGTAGTGAGGGAACGGTTATAGAGATCTCTGATTATCATTTGACTCATGATAAGGTAAGGAGGGTTATTGTAACATCTCAAAGGGACTGTTATGCTAGCCTTGGATATTATGTTTTTGATGTGGCTGAAGGACTGCAAAATAAAAGAAGAAAAACCCTCAGGGAGGCATTTGAAAATAGTTGGAGTCAAGGGTGGTTGGAAAATCATACTTGTAGGCTTGTTAAATTACCTAGGCAGAAAAGGGTAATTGGGAACAAGTGGATTCAAGTTGCGAGATCAAGATTCAAGGGTTGCTTGAATTTGATCAAAGTTATTGATTAAAGTTTCAACTTGATAGAGAACAACAATGTTGTTGATTGTTAAATTGGTATTAACTTGGTTTAAAGTCAAGGTAGAGATTGTTGTAAATGTGCCTTAAAACCTTTGTTGATGAAGAGAAAGAAAACATATTTTGGAGATTGTTTTACCGTGAAAATCAGACGAAAAGTCGAGAAAAAAAATTGGTCGGTGAATAGTGTTGTCCGTACGGTGAATAGTGATATCCGTACGGATGAATAGTGACCTCCGCACGGTGAATAGGTATATCACAGGATTTCAGCTATGTACAAAGAAAACCTTGGATTACTCCTTGGGTTTGAATGATTCATATATTGAGAGTTGGAGAGGTAGGGAAACATTTGGGTAGAAAATAAGGTTGTTCTTGGGGGGTCTTCAGGGTTATTCTTAGGAACATGAAGGTGAAGGCTAGTTTCTTGTAACGCATTTGTAATCTCTTGTATTAACTTTATGAGTATAGTAAATTGAAGAGCTGCTCTCTCCCCTAGAGTAGATCGTTTGATCGAACTGGGTAAACAAACCTTCGGTTTTTTCTTGCCTTATTCTGTTATGTTATTTGTGTACGAATTATTATTGTTGAAGACCATTTATTTTGGTTGCTATTGTTCTTTGCCTCACAAATTGATATTGAATTCTATCATAATTCACAACAAGATTCACAACAAGTAGTGCGGTGATCATGAAGCAAAGAGATATTGTTGACAAGTGAGTATCGTGGTTAGTAGATCGCAGATCGAGAAACTTTCCAGTAACAACGACTTCGAGTTATAAAAAATGAAGGTGCAAGCAATTTTAGTTCAAGAGAAGTGTATCGATGCTTTAAATAATGAAGCATTGATGCTTGCAGAGCTTACACAGGTACAGAAGACCGAGATGATAGATAAGGCCAGAAGTGCCATTATCTTGTGCCTCAGGGATAAAGTTCTATGAGAAGTCGCCAGGGAGCAAACTACGGTTGCAGTGTGGGCAAAACTTGAATCATTCTATATGGAAAAGTCTTTGGCTCACATGTTGTGACTGAAACAACAACTCTATTCATTCTGAATGGTGGTGAGCAAATCCATAGTTGAACAACTCATAGAACTTCACAAGATTATCAATGATCTTGAGAATATTGAAGTGAAGATTGATGATGAGGACAAGGCTTCGATCCTGTTGAGTTTATTACCCGGATCATTTGATCACTCTCATGATGCTCATTTTTATGGTAAGGAAGTTACTATTATTTTGGATGACGTCCAGACGGCAGTGAAATCCAAAGAATTTTCAAAGTTGAAATATTTGAAGATTGAAGATAATGGTGAAGGCCTAAATGTGTCAAGAGGAGGAGGTGAACATAAAGGGATGTTCAAATCAAAGAGGTCTGACAGGTCATAGGAAATGTTTTAATTGTCAGAAAATCGGTCACTTTAAAAGGGATTGTCCAGAAAGAAAGGTCAATGAAGATTTTGTTCAAGCTGTAGTAGCATTGGATGAGGAAATTTATGAGGATGCCGAAGCACTAGTAGTATCGAGTTTGGAAACTGAAGATAGTTGGGTCATTGACTCAGGTTGCTTTTATCACATGTGTCCAACAATAGAATACTTTGAAACTTCGAAGATGGTGCAAGGTGGAGTAGTTCATCTTGGTAGTAATAAGGCATGCAAGGTTCATGGTATTGGTACGTTCAGATTTAAAATGTTTAATGATTTCACAATGTGAAGTATGTTCCAAAACTCAAGAGAAATTTGTTATCTATAAGTATGTTTGATGATCTAGGCTATTGTACTAGAGTTGAACATTGAGTGTTGAAGATTTCGCGTGATGAATTGATTATTTCTAAAGGGTCTAAAATATGTGGTCTATATATTTTAGAAGGTTCAAATGTTATTATTCATTCATCGTTAACTAGTGGAGGCTTTCATGACAAGTAAGACCTATGGGGTTTGAGTTTAAGGTGTTATGGATGCCTTAAGAAAGTTTCAGAGGAGTACAATGAATTTTTCAGAAATCAAGGGATAAAAATGTATGTTACTACTGAGTTGTTATTGAGTTTTTGGGGAAGAGTTAAGGTTGAAACAACATACTTGGTTGGTAGAGAATTTCTTCAGAAGAAGAATAGTGAAAACCAAGGGAGAAACTATAATGGAGAAAACTCAGTTTGAGGTGGAGTTTCCTACTATGGATGCTAGCAGTAGTGAGGGAACGGTTATAGAGATCTCTGATTATCATTTGACTCATGATAAGGTAAGGAGGGTTATTGTAACATCTCAAAGGGACTGTTATGCTAGCCTTGGATATTATGTTTTTGATGTGGCTGAAGGACTGCAAAATAAAAGAAGAAAAACCCTCAGGGAGGCATTTGAAAATAGTTGGAGTCAAGGGTGGTTGGAAAATCATACTTGTAGGCTTGTTAAATTACCTAGGCAGAAAAGGGTAATTGGGAACAAGTGGATTCAAGTTGCGAGATCAAGATTCAAGGGTTGCTTGAATTTGATCAAAGTTATTGATTAAAGTTTCAACTTGATAGAGAACAACAATGTTGTTGATTGTTAAATTGGTATTAACTTGGTTTAAAGTCAAGGTAGAGATTGTTGTAAATGTGCCTTAAAACCTTTGTTGATGAAGAGAAAGAAAACATATTTTGGAGATTGTTTTACCGTGAAAATCAGACGAAAAGTCGAGAAAAAAAATTGGTCGGTGAATAGTGTTGTCCGTACGGTGAATAGTGATATCCGTACGGATGAATAGTGACCTCCGCACGGTGAATAGGTATATCACAGGATTTCAGCTATGTACAAAGAAAACCTTGGATTACTCCTTGGGTTTGAATGATTCATATATTGAGAGTTGGAGAGGTAGGGAAACATTTGGGTAGAAAATAAGGTTGTTCTTGGGGGGTCTTCAGGGTTATTCTTAGGAACATGAAGGTGAAGGCTAGTTTCTTGTAACGCATTTGTAATCTCTTGTATTAACTTTATGAGTATAGTAAATTGAAGAGCTGCTCTCTCCCCTAGAGTAGATCGTTTGATCGAACTGGGTAAACAAACCTTCGGTTTTTTCTTGCCTTATTCTGTTATGTTATTTGTGTACGAATTATTATTGTTGAAGACCATTTATTTTGGTTGCTATTGTTCTTTGCCTCACAAATTGATATTGAATTCTATCATAATTCACAACAAGATTCACAACAAGTAGTGCGGTGATCATGAAGCAAAGAGATATTGTTGACAAGTGAGTATCGTGGTTAGTAGATCGCAGATCGAGAAACTTTCCAGTAACAACGACTTCGAGTTATAAAAAATGAAGGTGCAAGCAATTTTAGTTCAAGAGAAGTGTATCGATGCTTTAAAGAATGAAGCATTGATGCTTGCAGAGCTTACACAGGTACAGAAGACCGAGATGATGGATAAGGCCAGAAGTGCCATTATCTTGTGCCTCAGGGATAAAGTTCTATGAGAAGTCGCCAGGGAGCAAACTACGGTTGCAGTGTGGGCAAAACTTGAATCATTCTATATGGAAAAGTCTTTGGCTCACATGTTGTGACTGAAACAACAACTCTATTCATTCTGAATGGTGGTGAGCAAATCCATAGTTGAACAACTCATAGAACTTCACAAGATTATCAATGATCTTGAGAATATTGAAGTGAAGATTGATGATGAGGACAAGGCTTCGATCCTGTTGAGTTTATTACCCGGATCATTTGATCACTCTCATGATGCTCATTTTTATGGTAAGGAAGTTACTATTATTTTGGATGACGTCCAGACGGCAGTGAAATCCAAAGAATTTTCAAAGTTGAAATATTTGAAGATTGAAGATAATGGTGAAGGCCTAAATGTGTCAAGAGGAGGAGGTGAACATAAAGGGATGTTCAAATCAAAGAGGTCTGACAGGTCATAGGAAATGTTTTAATTGTCAGAAAATCGGTCACTTTAAAAGGGATTGTCCAGAAAGAAAGGTCAATGAAGATTTTGTTCAAGCTGTAGTAGCATTGGATGAGGAAATTTATGAGGATGCCGAAGCACTAGTAGTATCGAGTTTGGAAACTGAAGATAGTTGGGTCATTGACTCAGGTTGCTTTTATCACATGTGTCCAACAATAGAATACTTTGAAACTTCGAAGATGGTGCAAGGTGGAGTAGTTCATCTTGGTAGTAATAAGGCATGCAAGGTTCATGGTATTGGTACGTTCAGATTTAAAATGTTTAATGATTTCACAATGTGAAGTATGTTCCAAAACTCAAGAGAAATTTGTTATCTATAAGTATGTTTGATGATCTAGGCTATTGTACTAGAGTTGAACATTGAGTGTTGAAGATTTCGCGTGATGAATTGATTATTTCTAAAGGGTCTAAAATATGTGGTCTATATATTTTAGAAGGTTCAAATGTTATTATTCATTCATCGTTAACTAGTGGAGGCTTTCATGACAAGTAAGACCTATGGGGTTTGAGTTTAAGGTGTTATGGATGCCTTAAGAAAGTTTCAGAGGAGTACAATGAATTTTTCAGAAATCAAGGGATAAAAATGTATGTTACTACTGAGTTGTTATTGAGTTTTTGGGGAAGAGTTAAGGTTGAAACAACATACTTGGTTGGTAGAGAATTTCTTCAGAAGAAGAATAGTGAAAACCAAGGGAGAAACTATAATGGAGAAAACTCAGTTTGAGGTGGAGTTTCCTACTATGGATGCTAGCAGTAGTGAGGGAACGGTTATAGAGATCTCTGATTATCATTTGACTCATGATAAGGTAAGGAGGGTTATTGTAACATCTCAAAGGGACTGTTATGCTAGCCTTGGATATTATGTTTTTGATGTGGCTGAAGGACTGCAAAATAAAAGAAGAAAAACCCTCAGGGAGGCATTTGAAAATAGTTGGAGTCAAGGGTGGTTGGAAAATCATACTTGTAGGCTTGTTAAATTACCTAGGCAGAAAAGGGTAATTGGGAACAAGTGGATTCAAGTTGCGAGATCAAGATTCAAGGGTTGCTTGAATTTGATCAAAGTTATTGATTAAAGTTTCAACTTGATAGAGAACAACAATGTTGTTGATTGTTAAATTGGTATTAACTTGGTTTAAAGTCAAGGTAGAGATTGTTGTAAATGTGCCTTAAAACCTTTGTTGATGAAGAGAAAGAAAACATATTTTGGAGATTGTTTTACCGTGAAAATCAGACGAAAAGTCGAGAAAAAAAATTGGTCGGTGAATAGTGTTGTCCGTACGGTGAATAGTGATATCCGTACGGATGAATAGTGACCTCCGCACGGTGAATAGGTATATCACAGGATTTCAGCTATGTACAAAGAAAACCTTGGATTACTCCTTGGGTTTGAATGATTCATATATTGAGAGTTGGAGAGGTAGGGAAACATTTGGGTAGAAAATAAGGTTGTTCTTGGGGGGTCTTCAGGGTTATTCTTAGGAACATGAAGGTGAAGGCTAGTTTCTTGTAACGCATTTGTAATCTCTTGTATTAACTTTATGAGTATAGTAAATTGAAGAGCTGCTCTCTCCCCTAGAGTAGATCGTTTGATCGAACTGGGTAAACAAACCTTCGGTTTTTTCTTGCCTTATTATGTTATGTTATTTGTGTACGAATTATTATTGTTGAAGACCATTTATTTTGGTTGCTATTGTTCTTTGCCTCACAAATTGATATTGAATTCTATCATAATTCACAACAAGATTCACAACAAGTAGTGCGGTGATCATGAAGCAAAGAGATATTGTTGACAAGTGAGTATCGTGGTTAGTAGATCGCAGATCGAGAAACTTTCCAGTAACAACGACTTCGAGTTATAAAAAATGAAGGTGCAAGCAATTTTAGTTCAAGAGAAGTGTATCGATGCTTTAAAGAATGAAGCATTGATGCTTGCAGAGCTTACACAGGTACAGAAGACCGAGATGATGGATAAGGCCAAAAGTGCCATTATCTTGTGCCTCAGGGATAAAGTTCTATGAGAAGTCGCCAGGGAGCAAACTACGGTTGCAGTGTGGGCAAAACTTGAATCATTCTATATGGAAAAGTCTTTGGCTCACATGTTGTGACTGAAACAACAACTCTATTCATTCTGAATGGTGGTGAGCAAATCCATAGTTGAACAACTCATAGAACTTCACAAGATTATCAATGATCTTGAGAATATTGAAGTGAAGATTGATGATGAGGACAAGGCTTCGATCCTGTTGAGTTTATTACCCGGATCATTTGATCACTCTCATGATGCTCATTTTTATGGTAAGGAAGTTACTATTATTTTGGATGACGTCCAGACGGCAGTGAAATCCAAAGAATTTTCAAAGTTGAAATATTTGAAGATTGAAGATAATGGTGAATGCCTAAATGTGTCAAGAGGAGGAGGTGAACATAAAGGGATGTTCAAATCAAAGAGGTCTGACAGGTCATAGGAAATGTTTTAATTGTCAGAAAATCGGTCACTTTAAAAGGGATTGTCCAGAAAGAAAGGTCAATGAAGATTTTGTTCAAGCTGTAGTAGCATTGGATGAGGAAATTTATGAGGATGCCGAAGCACTAGTAGTATCGAGTTTGGAAACTGAAGATAGTTGGGTCATTGACTCAGGTTGCTTTTATCACATGTGTCCAACAATAGAATACTTTGAAACTTCGAAGATGGTGCAAGGTGGAGTAGTTCATCTTGGTAGTAATAAGGCATGCAAGGTTCATGGTATTGGTACGTTCAGATTTAAAATGTTTAATGATTTCACAATGTGAAGTATGTTCCAAAACTCAAGAGAAATTTGTTATCTATAAGTATGTTTGATGATCTAGGCTATTGTACTAGAGTTGAACATTGAGTGTTGAAGATTTCGCGTGATGAATTGATTATTTCTAAAGGGTCTAAAATATGTGGTCTATATATTTTAGAAGGTTCAAATGTTATTATTCATTCATCGTTAACTAGTGGAGGCTTTCATGACAAGTAAGACCTATGGGGTTTGAGTTTAAGGTGTTATGGATGCCTTAAGAAAGTTTCAGAGGAGTACAATGAATTTTTCAGAAATCAAGGGATAAAAATGTATGTTACTACTGAGTTGTTATTGAGTTTTTGGGGAAGAGTTAAGGTTGAAACAACATACTTGGTAGGTAGAGAATTTCTTCAGAAGAAGAATAGTGAAAACCAAGGGAGAAACCTGGGAGAAACTATAATGAAGAAAACTTAGTTTGAGGTGGAGTTTCCGACTATGGATTCTAGCAGTAGTAAGGGAACGGTTATAGAGATATCTGATTATCATTTGACTCATGATAAGGTAAGGAGGGTTATTGTAGCATCTCAAAGGGACAATTATGCTAGCCTTGAATATTATGTTTATAATGTGGCTGAAGGACTGCAAAATAAAAGAAGAAAAACCTTCAGGGAGGCATTTGAAAACAGGTGGAGTCAAGGGTGGTTGGAAAATCATACTTGTAGGCTTGTTAAATTACTTCGGCAAAAAAGGGTAATTGGGAACAAGTGGATTCAAATTGCGAGATCAAGATTCAAGGGTTGCTTAAATTTGATCAAAGTTATTGGTTAAAGTTTCAACTTGGTAGAGTGCAGCAATGTTGTTGATTGTTAAATTGGTATCAACACAGTTCAAAGTTAAGGTGGAGATTGTTGTATATGTGCCTTAAAACCTTTGTTGATGAAGAGAAAGAAAACATATTTTGGAGATTACATTTACCACAAAAATTGGAGGAAAAGTCGAGAAAAAAATCAGTCGGTGAATAGTATCGTCCGTATGGTGAATAATGAATAGTACTATCCGTACTGATGAATAGTGATATCAGTACGGTGAATAGTGTTGTCTGTACGGTGAATAGTGCTTCGGAGTTTTCGGGCTTCTTTCTATTCGGTCCATGGATCCATGTGATTTTGGGATTTGTTTGTTGGGTCTTTGCTATAATAAATATGTATCTCTTATATGCTTGGTGTGTGACAATCTTAGAGATTTTACCAACAAGGGAGACCAAGGGTTTAAAGGTATATCATAGGGTTTCAGTTAAGCACAAAGAAAACCTTGAATTACACCTTGAGTTTGAGTGATTCTCATATTGAGAGATGGAGAGGTAGGGAAACCCTTGGGTAGAAAATAAGGTTGTTCTTGGGTGCCTTCAGGGTTGTTCTTAAGAACTTGAAGGCGAAGGCTATTTTCTGATAACGCATATCTAATCTCTTGTAACAAATTTCTGAGTATAGTGAATTAGAGAGCTACTCCTCCCCAGAGTAGATCATTTGCTCGAACTGGGTAAATAAACCTTCGATTTTTTCTTGTCTTATTCTGTTATATCATTTGTGTACGAATTATTATTGCTGAAGAACATTTATTTTGGTTGCTATTGTTCTTTGCCTCACAAATTGATATTGAATTTTGTCGTAATTCACAACAAGATTCATAACAAAGGAGTAACAAAATTGTGGGATATTGGTGGAGATGAATGAGATTTATTTGATGGAGGTTGTATTCTTGAAGTTCCTAGTTTTTCTCTCAATGAACCTGTACTAGAGGTCGTTATTTATAATGATATTGGAGTAAAAATATTGATATTCCGCAATGATTTCATGATTTATTGATACTTTTAATTGTGATTTATTTATGTTATTACACAGATATTAACATGTTTTAAACAAATTGTTTTTTATAATTGTATTGAAAAAAATTATACTAACGTACCTGTAGTTTAGTTTTTCTAAAAATGTCGTACTCCGTACCAGTACCCGTATCGGATACTGGGTACGTACCCGTACCGGGTACTAGGTACGTACCTGTACCTATGCAACGCATCTCAAGATGCTGAGGAAATTCAACACACTATTTTACAGTTTTACCAACACCAATTCAAAGCTGAGAATCTTATGCAACACCTGGAATGCTTTCAAAATCAACACCAAACTTGTACTTCAGATATGTTTAAGATGTTAGAGATCCATTTTACTAGAGAGGATGTTACTTAAGTTGTTAAGAATCTTAAGACCAATGTTGTTCCGGGTCCGGATGGTATGTCAGTGATGTTCTATCAAACGTATTGGGAGTTAGTAGGTGAGGATACCATTAACACGGTTCTAAATATCCTCAACAAACAAGAAAATCCTAAAATATTCAATAACACTTACATCAGCCTCATGCCCAAAACCCGTAATCCTACCAAACCTACTGATTTTAGACCTACAACCCTTTGCAACGTCTTTATGAAAATTATCACGGAAATCATAGCTAACAAGATCAAGCTGATTCTCCCTCATCTTATCAGTAAAAATCAGAGCACCATTTTGCATAAAAGGTAAATCACAGATAACAATATGATTGCTTATAATATTTTCTCTCATATTAACAAAGCTACTAAAAGAAAAAATATATTTGGTTGGTATTAAATTGGATATGGAAAAAGAAAATGATAGATTTGATTGGAATTTCGTCAATAGCACTCTGAACATTATTGATTTTTCTAATAACTATAAATCTTATCATGAAATGCATTAACACAATAAGTTTCTATATTCTTATTAATGGTTTTCCTACAGAGGCTTTTCAACCAACAAAAGGAATAAGACAGGGAGATCCTCGTTCCCCTATATTTTTATTCTTTGTGCAAATATTTTTTCTAACCTTATAAAACAATCTCAAAATATAAAGAAATTTAGAGGGATATCTATAGCCAAACAAGCCCTAACATTGCACACCTACTTTTTCTTTTTGAAATAACAGGTTAGTTTTCTACCAAGCTGAGGAGCAAGGGGCAATTCACATTAGGAGATCATCACTAAGTACCAGGACAGTTCGGGGTAGAAAATCAACCTAAGGAAATCCTAGATGATGTTCAGTACCAACACTATTAGTTCTAAAAGAGACTATTTTAATACTCTAATTGGTATTCCTATGAAAAACATAATTAAGACTTATTTGGGGCTCCCTACAACAATATGTAAGTCTAGAACCAGAATCTTCAACTGATTATTAGATAAAGTTAGAAATGTTGTTCCTTTTGGATTTAGTGCATTATGAAAAACAATATGGAGTAAGTTCAAGCTATTTATAGTGCATAAGGGACACATGTGGAACACGATATTCCAACATATGTGCTGCAACATCAAGTTTTTGACCACAGACAAACGGTATTGAAGTTTTAGATCAGAATTGTTCTATCCAAGGTTCACTTTACAAAGAAGATCTACAATTCATGGAGAAGAGTTAATTTGGATGTTCTGGTGCAACATTTGGATGTTGTTAGGTGTGAATTTGATTGAGATTCAATCAAATTTGTTGCATATTAATTGGTAATGTTTGTGTGATTTGTTTGATAGCTGTTGAAGATCAAATCAAATTTAAATGGATATTTAATTTTGAATTTGAAATATAACAAATCATATCTTTTTTTGTAGATATTTAAGGAGTAAATCTAATCGAGCAGATTCAGTTATTATTCTGGACGAATTTAATTCAGATATCTAAGGAGAAAAAGCCCGAAATACATTGTTATATAAGAATACTTAATTCTCAGGTTTTACAAGGTTTTTTGTGCACTATATTAAGTTCTTTGTGCCTAGGTTTTTTTTTATAGTATTTTGTTACTTGTATTCCACGCTAATGCTATCACTCAAATCATAAGGATTGATGTTGGATCTTTGTTATGTACACCACAATATGTTTCAGGAACTTGGCATGACTGTTGGGTTATTTTAGTTGAGTTGTAAACTCAACAATCAATAGAGTTGTTATTGAGGTTGATCACTTGGGGTTGTTGCACCCCAAAATTTTCCCTCTTATTTTTAACCTTAAATGACTTGTGTTTCACATTCATCTACATCTCCCACTAGGTCATAACTCATAATCATGCATTTCATTGAGCTCCTAAGACATGGGATTGAAGCATTCTCATATGATTTGAGTTTTTCCTATTCAGAGGTGATTTATTTGGCTATGACACTCAAGGTTGAGACAAAGGTTTGAGCTCACAACATAATGGTTTATGGATTTACACTCCTAAGACATGGTTTATGGATTTGAGTCTTTCTATCGAAGTTCATCTAACTACAAGTCTTTCCTCTGCCAAGATTCACCAGCTATCAAGTTTATCTTCTTCAATATTTCTCAAGAGCATAAGAGGCTTAGGGTTTCTTCGTTGATTCAACTGAGAGTGCTATTGAGCTAGGGTTTGATGCTTCAACTTCTCAGGTCACTTCTTCATCATTGTGCACCCAAAGCAAGTGGTTCAGGTTTTCTTATCTTTTGTGTGAGTTTATTGATATTTATCAATTGAATATGGTGGTTAGAGTTTCATGGCAAAGGCATCTTGGTATTCACGGTACAAGAGATCCAGGAGTGGACCCATATGGTAATCAGGGCATCGTGGTCCTCTTAATTTCTCGTTGCTTATAATACAAGTTAATGAGGGTTGAGATTGAAGTTGGGGATTAATTAAGTATTTAAGTTTGATGTGGATTTGAATTTTGATTGGTCAAGTGTTTTAAGCCTACAGGATGTCAGAAAGGTCCACATGGGTTACTTGGAATTCAAGTTACAAGTTCATAAAACCATATCCATATCCACTCTATATCAAAAGCCATTTAAGCCATCTACTCATTACCAATTCCAAATTATAAACTTTCATATCCATATTAAAATTCAAAAATCCAAACAATTTCATTCCAAATCCATAAACCATGTGTAAATCCATGTCCATATCCATTCTTGAAAACCAATTATCCATTTTTTTCTAAAAGTCCATTCCTCCTTCCTAAAAGCATATGCAGGAAAATGGATGGTATGGTTGCCAATTTATGGTGGGTAGCCAATAAAATACATTGGCTTAAATGGAGTAAGATATGCAAACCTAAGATGGAATGAGGGATAGGATTTAGAAGACTGCATGAATACAATGAAGCTATGTTTGCTAAGCAAATTTGGAGATTGCATGCTGACCAAAACTCCCTAGTGGAAAAACACCTCAAAAAAAGTACTACCCTAACTATGACATCCTGAAAGTCACCATAGGTAGAAACTCAAGTTGCTTATGGTGTACCCTAGTTCATAGTGTTGCTACGTGAAAAAATACCCGAGCGCATCACACGCTCGATGATATAACAGATTCGCCACAGAAATTTATTTATTCCATAAGAAAAGGGAAAATATTGATAAAACCCAAGGGAAAGAGAAACAAGTAAGGGAGTCAGTTATACGAGGGAAAGGTATTAGCATCCCGCACATCCGTCGTAGTTGACAGGAACCATTTTACTTGCTCTTTGTTTGGATGGGTGTTACTATCTAAAGGTTACTTGCGAATGGGGAAAAGATTTATAATTAGCATGCTCGCATAGGATTGGGGCCCTCATGCCTATGTATCCTCATAGTGCAATGAGGAAATCAAAGCTTCATAGTTCAGAGAACTAAGAGTGAAAGTGGGGAAAGGATGCTTGCCAAAACCACTTAATCTTGTGCCTACGTATCCTTATAATACAATGAGGAAGTTAGAGCTTTGTAGTTCATGGAACTAAGGATAAGAAAATAAGTGGTGTCATAACCAAGAGAATGATAAAAGGGATTAATTGATTAAAGTGAGAAAGAGTGTGACATTAAGCAATATATGGTGATTTAGCGAAAAAGAAAAACAAAGGTGTGGAATTGACCAATAAATAGTGTGGCCAAAGGAGAAACAAAAGAGTATTGTTTGAGTAGTGAAATATGGTATTAACCAAAGGATACGAAATTGCTAGATTATACAACTCTATAGGCATAAAGGGATACCAGGATCTATAACCCTAGAAAGCAGATGAATGATTGTCAAGGTCTATAACCTTATAGGAAAAAAACTGAATTTCCAGGGTCTATAACCCTGTGAGGCAGGAGAGATTGCCAAGGTCTATAACCTTATGGGCAAAGAACTGAACTGACAAAGTCTATAACCCTATGGGCAAGAGATATTGCCAAGGTCTATAACCTTATAGGCAAAGAACTGAATTACTAGGGTCTATAACCCTATGGGCGAGAGAGAATGCCAAGGTCTATAACCTTATAGGCAAAGAACTAGATAGCCAGGGTCTATAACCCTATGGGCAAGAGAGATTGCCAAGGTCTATAACCTTATAGGAAAATAACTGAATTTCCAGGGTCTATAACACTATGAGGTAGGAGAGATTACCAAAGCATGGGACTAACATGGCAAACAAGAGAAAGAAAGAGGTTTGCTAAAGCATGGGACTAACATGGTAAACAAGAGAGACTCTGCCTAAGCATGGGACTAACAAATTTCAAAAGAGAAATGTTTGCCAAAGCATGAGACTAACATGGAAAAAATGAAATGTGTTAATTTAGAGTTGGGTGCTTGACAATGAAGTGCTTAACCCAAATAGGCATGGAGGCCAAAGAAGATTGTTTGGTCCGAAGAGAGGAGAGTATTTGTTGATGTGTTGAAGAGTGAAAGGTTTGAATCTTGCCCTAAGGCATAAAAATGAACTTGATTGATCGTGATTGATCTTAGAGATTGCTTATGAAATTTTTGAGGCAAGTTCAATCGTTGGTACTTAGAGGGAGACAAGTATTTAACCACCAGTTAAGTACGACCGACAATCAGAATACTCAGGAGTTGATGGGACAATGTTACCTCAACCTCTCTTTTTTTCTCTATGGGGAACGAATTAAACTTATTTTATTTTAGGTGTTTTGAATGGAAGGCAAGCATCGAGCCACAAGCCAAACAGGGCCAACAACCCAAGTGTTTGAGAAATGGTGTGCACAAATGCATACACCCCATTCTTTTTCCTATAATTTATTATGAAAATGTTTTGAAAATGATTTGATGTTGGGCCAAGTGTTTAGATTTTTTGAAAGGCGAACTTATGTGAAATGTGTAGCACCTAAAAATTTTCCCATCTGTTCTCTTGTGTTTTTTTATGTTTCATTGTATTTTCATATTCATTTGTGCATAGCATGGTTCTAGACAAGGGATCAAGGTATCATGGCTTGTTTCTCAAGAAGGAGGGACTTGTTTCTTCAACCTCAAGTAAGGTTTCTTCTTGACTTTGGGCCCTAAAGATCCCTCATCATCAAGTTTGATTCAAGGCAACATCATTTCAAGATCATATGTGGTCCACCATGTCTTGGTTGCCAAGAAATAATCAAGAGATTCAAGTTTGGTTCAAGGTGTTTGACCTAATTTAGCAAATTGTGATTGCTATGATCAAATGGGTATAACTCCTTCATTTTTCAACATCTTGAGGTGGTTAATTTTCTAATGAACTCTTCTCATCATCCTCAATAAGTTCTCTTTGCAAGGAAAGATCCAATTATGCTTGAAAAGTCATCAAAAGCTTGTTAGTGCGCCTCCCGCGGTGGCGTCTATTGTCAATCTTGTGTTGTACAAGAGACCATTGTAAAAGGTATGGATGATCAGCCATTCTTCTAGACCATGATGTGGGCAAATCCTCATCATGTCCTTGTATCTTTCCCATGTTTCAAAAAGAGATTCATTGTCTTTCTGTTTGAATCCATTTATTTGGGCTCTTAGCATAACCGTTTTGCTAGGTGGAAAATATCGTGCTAAGAACACCTTCTTCAACTTGTTCCACGTAGTGACATATGCGGACGGTAGAGGTTGGAGCCAAGCTCTAGCTCTATCTCTTAATGACAAAGGGAAAAGACATAGTATTATTGCTTCAGGGCTGACACCATTTGCTTTCACTATGTCTGTGTATTGCAAAAACACTGACAAATGTAAGTTCGGGTCCTCCGTGGGATTTCCAGAAAATTGGTTTTGTTGTAAAGCAGACAACAACGAAGGTTTTAGCTCAAAGGTATTTGCCTCGATGGCAGGAGCAATAATAATGTTATGTGGCTCATCCTGCGAAGGGATGGCATAATACTTAAGAGGTTGATCTTGAGGATCTTCAGCCATAGGTATTGGTAATTTTGGAAAGGGAATTTCAGATGGTGGAAGGTTATACTTAATTCGAAATTCGTTAGTTCGGCGTCTTAAACTAATAAAACGCTCGATGTAGTCAATCGGTTGCACAAGCTTCTCACCTTTAGAGCGAGTGTTTGACATACAATCGACATATTATAATAGGGAAATAGTTGCCTTAGTCTATACTACACAACACTAAAGTTACGATATCGACTTAATTGGTCCCCGGCAACGGTGCCAAAAACTTGATTGCTACTTAGTATACCTAAATGCTTCGTGACTGCAAGTGCATAGTCTGATCGTGTAGTTTTAAAAGATTATCGAACCCAAAGGACCAAGATTCGATCTACCGCTATCTAATGTTACTACGTAAATCTAAGGCTAATGAATTTCTAAAGTTGGGATGAGAGTAAGAAAATAAGTGCAGAATTTAAAATTAAATTAAGTTAAGGTATTGCGAAATATCGGTATATAATCCTATCAATTATCGGGGGTTCAGTAATTCGTGGGCGTTTAGTTTAAAAGGTAAAATTGTTATTCTGTAGAAAATACCCATTTAAAAGACCTTATCTCACAATCTCATGTTATTTACATAGACTATACTCTCATATCAGAATGCGACTCTCGCTCTCTCATTTTACATTTAAAAATACTTTTTGAAAATAAATAAATCCTAATTAACCTTAAAGCGCTCTCGCTGTATTTAAGCCTAATGTTCAGTTTCAGCTATCCGGTTAAGACCTCAAACTCTCGCTTTATTGATCTTAACCTTCGTTACTTTCTTACTCTCGTAACAAAAGTTACTAATTTATCAAAAGAAACAGAGACCAGAAGAATTGAATCAATTAAATTTATGTCACGATTTACTTAACCCCCTCTGACCGATCGTAATTACATACCGATACTAAGAGGTTTATCCAGACATGGCTTTTATGCTAATACTAAATCTAATCTTAATGCTAAACAGAAAATAGAAGGGATGCATAAAAATATAACGGTAAAAATAAAAACAGATAAAAGGAACCTAGCGATTTGAAGAACAGAACTTGGATTTGATTATGAAGGTCGGCTTGCAGTTCAGTAAAATATTACAACCTTTTGAATTAATCCTAAAACTAAATGGTAATTGTTTATCAGTGTGACAAACAATTGCCTTACAAAAATTCTCTAAAAATTGTAAAAGAAAGTAAAAGCAGAATGCTGAAAAAAATATAACGAAAATAGAAAAAATATTACGCGCCTCTTTTTCCAAAACTGCCTTCTCTTATATAGCTGTTAGTGGGCGACGACTACACCAATTTTGAAGCCTGAAACAAGGAGAAAGCCCAGGAGAAAATGTAGCCAGGAGGTTGAGAAAAAGTAGGGAGAAAGTGGAGAAAATATTGGGAGGAAGTGGCAGGCGCCACTCCCTATTTTTTTAGGAGTGGCACTCGCCACTCCCTCTTCATGTGGAAGCCACCACTTCTTTGCTCTTCTTGTGGTGGCAGACACCACACCTAAGTGGCAAGTGCCACTTGGTGTGCGGTGGCCCCCACCTTTTTTTCTTTCTTTTCTCTTTCTTTCTTCTTCTTTTATTTCCTTGGTCTTTTCGGCCTCTTTTCTTTCCATTTCCTTCATTTCTTTCTCCTTTTATTACTTTAGTCCATATTTATGATAACCTACAAAACATAATAAAACAAAGGTGTAATCGAAGATAAATCAAATAAAACAGTAATAAAAGCAGATAAAATTCATGTAAGTCAAGTCAAATATCCGATATAATTTCGCGTTATCATTTTCAAAGTCCAGCTCTCGTCTGGTAAAAATTTTCAAAACTGTTTCCTTTCTTTAGTCTACCCAAAGTCTCCCTTATTCTCCGGTCAGTCCAGAACCTTTTAAATTCTCTGATCCATCTAGAATTTTTTCACCCTCTTAGGTCCGTCCCAAACATTCCCAGTTTCTTTTGGTCTGTCCGAAATATCTCTTTTATCTCTAGTCGATCCAGAATCTTTTCAAGCCGATTCTTTCCCGAGTGGAGGATGCCGAGTCTATTTTACTACAATCCATGCTCACTTGCCACATAGTATCTTAACCTATACCGTTGCATGACAGGATATCAAGCATCATGTAAGATCACATACATGGCATATGCATCAAGCATACTCCCTGTTGATTAATTCATCTCCTCGGCAGATATTCAGCCAAGCTTCTCATCTATCAACTCTTAAAACACTAACCTTTACAAAAATTTCTTTCGAGCTATTCTTTTATTCAATCCACTTCCACCTCGAATAATCGAAAACCTGGCGCAATTCGAACATTTAGGTCCAAGAGAATTAAATAGGGGCAGTTGTCGTAACCCGAAATTTTACCTCCCCTTTTGCCTTTTGTATAAGCATGTGCATCTGCATCGCTGGCATATGCACTAGCATTTTTCTCTGTGGTTTTATTGCAGGAATATTCAGGTTTGCTAAGCCCGATTAATTGCATCCTCACAAGGTCATCACATTATTAACACAAGAAAAATATAAGGGTTTCCATGCCCATTCATAAAAGCAAAAGGGTCAAAATTAGAATCATGGCCACATCACTTTTTTAAAGCAAATTAGGCAAGTTTTACCTGTGGTGATTGATTACCACTTTGCTAGGCAAAATGAAGTAATCAATTACCACATGCAAATGGGTAGACTTTGCTGCATTTTCATGACAACAACTTTTCCACTACTTCTTTGGGGTTTACTTGGTTCTAGCATTATGTGGAATATTTTAGACATTTCAAGACCTTTCAAGACACTTCAAGTTATTTATTCCAATACATCATTTTAAATCAAGATTGCCATGTACCTTTATTTCCAAGCACGAGGACCATTTGATTTGGACTTGCATTGGGATTGCTCCACTGAGCTAACAAATAACTAACTGAGTCAACTTTCGACTCAGTGGGTTAAGTATAACTAACTCCAAAGCTAGTGCCAAACAAACTCCAAAGCAAATTCTAAACCTAGCCACTCCTAAGCTAGCTTCTATATAAAGAAACCTTCACCATTTCACAAAGGACCTTCAACCATTCTCACAATTCTTCACTTTTAACTCTCTCATCTCAATTCCCTCTCCATCTTTTTCAATTTCTTCACATTCATCTTCATCTTCTTCCCAAAACCACACTAGAGCTTAATTCTCACCATTGAAGAGTAGCAAATTTCACATTGAAATTTCTTTTCTCTTGAGCTTAAACTTCTGTTGGAAGCATGTATGCAAACTTTCGATGTACAATTTGTCAATTCTTTAAATTGTTTGCATATTTTGATATTGTATGATCATGTGGATTCTTGCATATTTTTGCTTACATGATGACATGATTTGTGATGCATGCTAATTGACATTTGGTACTGCCTTGCAATTTCTTTCCTCATTTAACTTCCACATGCTTGCTTTAACGATCTTTCATTTCGTATGAAAGATTGTTGTCTTGTTCATTACCTTTTGATTAATTAATCAAAACCTTGTTTCGATTAGTTGATCTTCCTTCTTTCTTCTCTTTAGGATCTTTTACAGCCTTGTTCTCTTGATCCCCTGCTGAGTTAGAGGTCTGCACAACATATTGGATCATTGTATAAGTTTGCACTGTTACTATGTCGATTTCAATTCTCGCACTATACTGTAAGTTATACAAGTGTTCTTTATGTGAAAGCAAGCTGTAAAGATGTGAAAGTGTATTTCAATGGCTTGTTTCAAAATTCTGATTTGAACACTTTTGAAAATTCAAAAAGGTTGAAGACAAAGAGTAATTTTTGAAATTTGTTTCTTGAAGGTGAATTTGATCTTGAAAACTGAAATCAATTTATAAGAGTGAAAAACCTTTTCAAAAAGGTATGATTATGGGACAGGAAAATAGCCAGTAAGAAAATGATAGAGCAATGCAATTCTCCATGAACAATTGCTATTTTTGGGTGTTGCTTCAGTGTTAATCGGTTAACACTTTCCCAACGTACAAAAAATTTAAATTTTACATGTGTTAATCGGTTAACCTATATGGTTAATCGGTTAACACTGTAAGAAATTCCCAAAATCATAATTTTAAACTTGTGTTAATCGGTTAACCCCACAGGTTAATCGGTTAACACTGCAAGATTTTCCAAAAATACTTAATTTAAAAAATAAGAGTATTTTAAAATAGTTTTAAAAAAAGTTTCAGTTAGTGGTGTAGTGAAGTGAGATCAAAGAACACTTGCATACATAATTCTAAGTAAACAATGTTGTACCGTGTCTTGAATCTTCAATACCACTTGAAACTTGATAGATGAAACTTGATCCATATTGATAAATGTGACTTTGCCTTGATCTTGATAAATTATACTTGATGATATGCTTGCACCTCTTTCTTTTTGTGAAGAGTTCAGAATAGAGATGCTTCAGATTTTACCTTCAGTGTATATACCCGCACGAGTATATAGTATCTTGCGAGCTAAGCTGACATGAGTTGTCTTCATCAAAACGATAGAGGCTTTTGAATCTTGATTCTACAATCTCCCCATTTTTGATGATGACAACCGTTTCTTTGAAAATATTGCTTGATACTTGATTCATAGCATTTCTCCCCCTAAGTTGAATCTCCCCCTAAATTCAAGAGAGATAACACTTTTTCTTCATAGGAAAATGTTAGAACCATAATCCTTCTCCCCCTTTGTCATTAGCAAAAAGGAAGATGGACATTTAAAGATAATAGCAAATAATCATGCATAGCAAACACAACACGCATAAACAATTATCATAGGAAAAGTCATAACTTGAATGAAAATAAGCAAACCATTGTACGGGTACATAAAAGAAAACAAAACTGAATTTAAAACTTAAAACAAAATCATATTCTAGAAACAAAAACATAGTAGCAAAAGTTTTCTAAATATCCTTAGCCGACATATCCTCGTCTTCACCTTCCTCTTCTTCACTACCATCCTCTTCTTCATCCTCTTCTTCAATGTTTCCCGTGTTTGAATGTTGAGAGTTAAGCACAAGGTTACGGAGAGAGGTAATGGCTCAAGAGGTTTCGCGGTGATGGTTCATCATTGTTATGTAGAGGAATTCATTCGTTATTCCTCCTTCTGGAATGGAGTAGGAATAGTTGGAAGCTGAGGAGCCTTCGTCGGCGTACTTGTAGATACCGTCGGTGCCTTTGATGATTCTGGTGTGCTTGACAATGGTGATATCATTGATTTCATTTGTGGTTGGTTTCATTTTGGTAGAAGGTTCACGATTGAGGTCCAATTCTGTTAACTCAAGTATTCTTGAAATCAACCGTTCAAATGGAAACCTTGTTGACAGAGACAGTTGTTGTTGCAAATGATACATAATAGTGAGAATCCAATTCACTTTTATCTTGTTCTTATTTGCAAACATTAGTTGCATCTCCAAATCATTAATCTGAGAATGATTTGAGTCTTTTAGAATCAGAACATAGCAGATAACATAGTGAAGCATTCGATCATTTACCTTTATATTTTTTGTATAGCATAGTGTGCGAGCAGTCCTCTGGTTTGCAATAACAGACTCTTTTGGGAACCTGCAAATGCTATAGTAGTACTCCATCTTGTCGTAATTTTCCCACGGCCCATCCACATGGTTTACCCCTTTTCTCAGAAAACAGCCTCTGGATGGTATCTCTAATCTTGCAGCAATGTCAGACATATTTTCCTTCAATGCATAGTCTCGAACAGAGGTTTCCATAATATGCTCATCATCGACATTCAAGTACACAAATAGCTTATTCATAAAAGCTTTGACCAAATCGGGGTAGCATTTCCCAGTATCCGACACAAACTTATGAATTCTTTGAAATTTTAGCAGTGCTGGAAAATCAAACGAAGAAGCCGGAAAAGCTTTGAGGTTAACGTACTTTACCGGTAGAAGATGACGTACCCAGACCTTGAAGTCCATTCTGCGCTTCTTAGTGGTTTCCAATGGAGTAGTGTCTTCCTCAGATGCAGAGTTGTGTTCTGGTAATTTTCCCTTTCCTCTGTTGATTAAAGCCATGGATGAAATCTGAGAATCTGAAGGTTTGAGGTGCTTTGAAGGTTTTAGGGTTTGAGATAGATGAAGAGGTTTAAGTGATACTAATATAGTGAGAGAGTTTTGAGTGGGTTTTTAAGTTAGGGTTGGAAGTCCAAAAACTCTTGTAGTCAAAGAAGAAGAGTTCTAAGGATAATGGTGGGATATTTAAACGATATATTGACCACACATAAAACACATTAAACACACATTTTACTAAAATTTTAATTAATTTTTCGTTTCTGATTTTTGAAAATTTTAACAGTGTTAATCGGTTAACCCTGGGGGTTAATTGGTTAACACATTAAAAATTTTAATTTTTGAATAAAAAGTATCAGTGTTAATCGGTTAACACATTAAAAAATTAACTCAGAATTGAAAAAATTAACAGTATTAATCGGTTAACCTTATAGGTTAATCGGTTAACACACGCGAATTTTAGAAAAAATCTTAAAAGATAGAATGCAACAAGTTTGAAAACATACATCATGCACACATTAACTAAAGAAGAGATTAGGTATCACCTTCATCGAGAATCCCGAGTTCTCGCCGAATCTTGAAGAAAGGTTCCTTAGCCAATGGTTTAGTGAATATGTCGGCGAGTTGATTGTGTGTATCCACGAAAGTAACATCTACATCTCCATTAAGTATGTGATCTCGAAGGAAGTGATGCCAGATGTCTATGTGCTTTGTCCTTGAATGCATGACCGGGTTCTTTGTGATATTGATGGCACTTGTGTTGTCGCATCAAAGAGGAATGCAACCGAGATCTACACCATAATCGAGGAGTTGTTGCTTAAGCCACAAAATTTGTGCACAACAACTTCCTGCTGCAATATATTCCGCTTCGGCCGTGCTAAGTGCAACACATGCTTGCTTCTTGCATGCCCATGACACTAGTGCATTCCCGAGAATACGACACGTACCACTTATGCTTTTTCTATCGGTCTTACATCCTGCATAATCAGCGTCAGAATAACCAATTAAAGAACAAGTACTACCTTTTGGATACCATAATCCTACGTTCGTTGTTCCTTTGAGATACTTGATAATCCTTTTTACGGCGGTGAGATGTGATTCCTTCAGATTTGCTTGAAAGCGTGCACACAAACAAACGCTAAACATAATGTCAGGACGGCTTGCCGTCAAATATAGTAATGAACCGATCATACCTCGATACTTTGTGATATCAATTGGAGTACCAGATTCATCTTGATCAACGTACGTTCCAGATCCCATAGGAGTGGGCATCCCCTTGCAACTATCCATATCGAATCTTTTCAAAAATTCCTTGCAATACTTGGATTGTTTGATGAAGATGCCATCCTTTGTTTGCTTGATTTGTAGTCCAAGGAAATAGTTCATCTTTCCCATCATAGACATTTCAGACTCGCCTTGCATCACCGAAGCAAATTCTTCACATAGATCTTTGTTTGTTGATCCGAAGATGATGTCGTCCATATAGACTTGAACAAGTAAGGTATCATGCTTTATCTTTTTAATGAATAAAGTCTTGTCTACCTTTGCTTTTTCAAAACCCTTATCACATAGAAAAGTGCTGAGACGATCATACCATGCCCTTGGTGCTTGCTTTAGACCATATAGAGCCTTCTTCAATTTGTATACATGTGAAGGATGCTTGAAGTCTTCAAAGCTCGGGGGTTGTTTGACATAGACTTCTTAATTGATGTATCCGTTCAAAAATTCACTTTTGACGTCCATTTGGAAAAGTTGAAAATTCATTGAACACGCATAAGCAAGTAATAATCTAATTGCTTCTAACCTTGCTACCGGAGCGAACGTTTCATCAAAATCAATTCCTTCTTCTTGGTTGTAGCCTTGTGCAACCAATCTTGCTTTGTTACGAACTATGATCCCATTCTCGTCAAGTTTGTTCTTGAACACCCATCTTGTTCCTATGATGTGCTTATGGTCCGGTCTTGGTACAAGACTCCAAACTTGATTCCTTTCAAATTGGTTGAGTTCTTCTTGCATTGCTACAATCCATTGGTCGTCGCCTAAGGCTTCATCAATCTTGGTTGGTTCAATTTGAGACACAAAAGCCATGTTGAGACAATCATCCTTAAGATTTAGTCGAGTTGCAACGCCTTGGCTAATATCACCAATAACTTTATCTATTGGGTGATCTCTATGAGTTCTCCATTCCTTCGGAAGATCTTGATGTTCTTCAATGATTTGAGTGTCATCTTCTTGTGGTATTGCTTGATCCTTTGAAGTCTCTTTTTGTTGTTGTGAAGAATCTACTATATCATCATCATCATCATCATCCACAATAATATTATCCTCTTTCGAGGGGTTAGACTCATCAAAAGAAACATGAATGGATTCTTCAATAGTAAGAGTTATTTTATTAAAAATTCTAAAATCTTTACTAGAGAGGGAGTAACCAAGGAATATACCTTCGTCGGACTTCTCATCAAACTTACTAGAGAGGGAGTAACCAAGGAATATACCTTCACCAGACTTCTCATCAAACTTACTAAGATTGTCCTTATCGTTGTTGAGAATGAAACATTTGCATCCGAATATGTGAAAGAATGATATGTTTGGTTTCCTACCTTTGAACAACTCATACGGAGTCTTCTTGAGAATTGGTCGAATATTGACACGGTTGCTTATGAAGCAAGTCGTGCTAACCGCATCCGCCCAAAAATATTTAGGAGGATTTGAGTCGCTAAGCATTATTCTTGCAAGCTCCACCAATGACCCATTCTTCCTTTCTACGACACCGTTTTGTTGAGGAGTCCTTGGTGCGGAAAAGTTATGAGAAATTCCATGCTCTTCGCAAAAATCTTCAAAAAGTGAATTTTGGAATTCTCCACCATGGTCGCTTCTAACGGAGGCTATGGTGAGTGACTTCTCGTTTTGAATTTTATTTTCATACTTCTTGAATGCTTTGAAAGCATCAATTTTCTGCACTAAAAACAATATCCATGTGTATCGAGAGAAATCATCAACAATAACTAAAGCATAAATGTTACCTCTGAAGCTTTTCGTTCTTGATGGACCAAAAAGATCCATATGCAACAATTGAAGTGGCCTTGATGTAGACACAACTTTCTTGGACTTGAAAGTTGTCTTGGTTTGTTTCCCTTTTTGGAAAGCATCACATAACTTATCCTTGATGAACTTTATCTTCGAAAGACCAACACCTAGGTCATGCTTTATCAATTTGTTTAAATGCTCCATGTGAATGTGAGCAAACCTTTTATGCCATAGCCACACCTCGTTGTTGTTTGCCATTAAACATTTTACCTTCAAGGATGAGTCATGGGTGACTTCATGTTCTATCAAAATTCATCCTTTGTGAAGTTGATTCGAAACCCTTTGTCACACAACTGAATTATGCTAAGTAGGTTGTGTTTAAGGCCTTCCACATAAAGGACATCTTCGATGATTATACATGGAGGTGCACCAACGGTTCCTACTCCAAGAATCTTTCCTTTATTATCATCATCGTAAGTAACATATCCTTTGGCCTTTAATGATAGACTTGAAAATTTATTGATGTTGCCCGTCATATGCTTTGAACAACCGCTATCAAGATACCATTGATTAGAAGTTATTTTTAAGCATACTTACAAAACAAAATCAAATATTTTTAGGTACCCAAATTGCTTTGAGTCCTTGATAGTTAGTACCCTTTTCAACCCACACATAATGCTCTTTAGCAACACCAATATTGTGCACATAGCAAGCATTAGGTGTATGGCCTTTCATTCCACAATAAAAACAAGTAGGTTGAAAATGACTTCTATATCTAAGAACATAATTCTTTTTCTTCACAATTCTTTTCCTTTTATGACTTTGATGCATAGTTTTAGAAATGTTTGCCTTTTCTTTAACAACTTGTTCACTTACTTTCACAAAAATGGTTTTATTTGTGCTTGGTTTGGAAAACTTAGAATATCCTAATCCACTTTTATCATTAGGATATCTTTGGTCCTCCAAGCCAATTTGACCTTTTTCATATCTTTCTAAAACTCTTTTAAGTTGAACAATTTGAAAAGATAAGGATTCACAATTTTTGCATACAAGACTTTGTTTTTCATCCATCAATTTTTGTTTTTCATTTTCAATGTATTTTTCAAAAGCAATACTTTGTTCTTCTAAAGATGAAATTCTTTTCTTTTGGGATGAGATGATTTTATACAAAGTCTTGCACTCTTTTAGAAGTTCATTTATGACTTCTTGTGCATCATTGTCATAAATTGAAAAATTGCTACTAACCTCATCAATTTCTTCATCGGAGTGATGTGACGCCATAAGAGCCATATTTGCACATTCATCGCCTTCCGATTCCGATGATGAACTTATCTCATTATCGTCCCAAGCAACATAAGCCTTCTTATTCTTGAAATCCTTCTTGCCTTTGAATCCTCCTTTCTTTGCAAGTTTCGGGCAATTCGGCTTTATATGACCTTGTTTCCCACATTCGTAACATGTGACTTCTTGAATTGATATGGATGCATCCTTTTTCCTGAAATGTTTATTCTTTTTAGGAAAAGAGGAATTTTTATTTGTGTTAAAAAACTTACCAAGCTTCTTTACAAGAAGCATGCAATTTTCATCTTCGGAAGTCTCGTCGTCTTTGTCATCCTTTGTGTCAATCTTCAAGGCAATTCCTTTGGACTTCTTTTCTTGACTTTCGTGCTTCTCGAGCCTTCCAAGTTCCAATTCGTGCTCTTGAAGTTTGCCAAATAAGGATGCGGATGTCATCGTTGAGAGACTCTTCTTTTCTGAAATAGCGGTCACTTTCTGTTGCCATTCCCTTGTCAAGGATCTTAGGACTTTCAGGTTGAGATCATCATTGGTGAAGGTCTTCCCGAGAGCAATCAGGTGATTTGTTAGATGATCGAATCTCTTTTATAAGGCAACAATAGATTCACCGGGCTGCATACGGAACATCTCATATTCTTGACTTAACGTGTTGAGCCTCGATCTTTTTACTTCTGTGGTTCCTTCATGCGTTTCCACCAAGGTGTCCCAAATCTCCTTTGCCGATTTACACTGTGATACACAGAAGAATTCGTCCATACTGAGAGCGCTTTGGAGTATGTTGATTTCTTTCTTCTCATTAAGGATCTTTTTCTTATCGTATTCGTCATACGTGCTTTTCAACTTTGCGGTTCCAACGCCATTGGCCACATTTACTGGATTGTGTGGTCCTTCTTCGATTGCTTCCCATATACCTTCTCCTTGGGCTTCAAGATGCGCCTTCATTCTGATTTTCCAGAAATCAAAATATTCTCTAGAAAACAATGGTGGTTTATTACTACTTCCACCGTCTTTGAAAACCGGGTTGGTGCTAGCGGAAGCCATACTGAATCGATAGGAACAGGTTACCTTAACCTGCTTTGATGCCAATTGTAAGTTATATGTATGCCTAAGAGGGGGGGGGGGGTGAATTAGGTTCTTAGACACTTTTTCCGGTTTTTATGATTCTTGCATTTTCTTCTAGGTGCTGAAAAGCAGTAAAGTGCAGAAGGTAAAAGGACACAGCGATTTATAGTGGTTCCCCTCATAATCGAAGAGTACTCCACTCTGTTGCGGTGAGAATCATGATACCAAGCTATTGATTAACTTGAATCTTTAATTCTTAACTTCACAACCGGACTTTAATTTATCCAAAAAGGAAAGGTTTAAAGAAAGAAAAACCTATAAAAATGCAAAGCAAAACGCAAGACCTAAAGCTAAGCAAAGAGAGATCTAAAGGTTCGGGGGTTGGTTATGCCTAAGGTAGGTATTTCACATCCTAAACATCTGTAGCACTCTACAGGAACCTCTTGTTAATATTTGTGTTTGCTAAAGTTTGCTTGCTAAAGGGAAAGTGCTAAGGGTAGATATGTAAAGTATATACAAAGTATTTACAAAGTTTGTAAAATATGTAAAGTATGTAAAGTATGTAAAGTATGATCGCGAAGACATCGCATCTCGTGCCTACGTATCCTGACAAGAATGGAATCAGAGCAACCGTAGTTCCCCTAACTAGGGGTAAGGAACTGTTGACTGTGGTCAAGGTTCCAAAGGGATGTAAGCATTCATTGGGAAGTACTTACATGGAGTGCGGCGACTCCTGAATCTATGTTGAGATTGCTATGGTAAAGAATGTCCACGGCGGGACGCTAAATATGAGTACGGCGACTCAGATCCTAAGGTTAGGATAAAGGCTAAAGGTGTATGTATGTCCATGACGGGACGCTAAAGGTGAGTACAGAGACTCAAATCCTAAGGTTAGGATAAAGGAGTAAAGGATGTCCACGGCGGGACGCTAAAGGTGAGTATGACGACTCAAATCCTAAGGTTAGGATAAAAGGGATAAAGGATGTCCACGGCGGGATGTTAAAAGTGAGCACGACGACTCAAATCCTAAGGTTAGGATAAAAGGGATAAAGGATGTCCACGACGGTACGCTAAAAGTGAGCACGACGACTCAAATCTTAAGGTTAGGATAAAAGGTAAAGAAAAAGGATATCATCAAACAATGTCACAATAATGTAGACAAAAGGTTCAAAACCTCATGAGGATAATCAACAATTTTAAAGGTGAGCCACTTAAATGCTTACAAGCAAAGTTGAAATTCAAACTTAAATGCACAAGGGAGACAACAATCCAAGTTCATGTCATCTTTAAATTAAACTCAAAGAGGAATAAAATCAAAGTTTTAAAATGAGAGATAGGAGGGTGAAAACCCTAAAATGATTTACAATTCTCTCACAATGTAAAGTGTTTCTAAAAATGAGATTTTAGAATCCTTTAAACATTTTATGAAAGTATGTAATAAAATTAGAATTTGGAAAAAAGAACCACTTTAAAATGATTAAAAATAAAGAAGTTGTGTAAAATTGAAAGTTAAATGAAATTAAAGTATAATAAAATACAACCATGTGCTAAAATATAAGAAATGCCTACCCCAAGGCTTGAACCCAAGACCTTGGGTCATAGGCTCAAAATATGACCAATTCTACCAATCATGTGTATAGTGTGGAATGGAAAAAGTAGATAAAATATTAAGAAACATAAGAAATCACAAAATTTAATAAAAAGTGGCCTCGCTGAGGCTCGAACATAGGTCATTGGCATTACAAGATACTTAAAGGCAAGGCGTTAACCACTGGGGTGGCGATACATCCAATGTATCAAGCCACCCCAATAAAACATATACCAAAATGGTGCATATTTTTCTGGGCAAGGCAAAGTAAGAACAAGGCAAGAATGTGAAAACTTCTCCAAAACGGTTTGATCCCAAAACCCTTAATACTTAACCAAATTCAATGAAATTTAAACCAAAGTTGATTTTTTTTCATGAGGACTATGATGGTGCAATCTATTTTTCCAAATGATGCCTACACAATGAAATTCGAAGGAAAGTACAATAGAAGCTTGAAATGCATTTTGAAACTTTAATGATCAAAACTGATGAGTTTAGAGCAAATAAAGGTCTGAGCAAGTTGTAAACCTGATGTAGACTGAATTCCAACAGAAAGTTTGATCAAAAGACATTACAATGAGAAATTGGCATATGAGTTATAAGTTGGTGGGATTGTGTTCTTCAAAACCAACCCTGTGCCCAAACAAAGTTGAAGCCAATGATTCAATGTTAGCACAAAGTTCATAAACCAAACTACAACTGGTCATACATACCAACCTAAATCCAACTGAACCAGGCAGTGATTCATAATGTGGACTGATTCACACCAGCTGAATTAGGGTTCTCTCAAGACAAGGGAGACCAACTGATCTCAAACTCAAAGCAAACAACAAGCATTAAAGTGGCTGCCAAATCCCTCATTAGTGAATACAACCTCTTAGCACAAAGCAATTCCAGCTACATAATCTCAAACTTAAAGCAAACAGCCTTGTTTAGAACAGAAGCAAAGACTAAACTTGGCACCAATGCAAATACCATCTCCAAACAGTATGAGTAAAATAGGTCGAACAAATCAAATCAAGACAGCTCTACCACAATGGCTGTGAGTTCAAGAGGTACTTGGTTTAGAAAATCAAAAATGTAGTTCCTAAACAGCCAAAGTTCTTTTGCAAAGTTTTAAATCATGTAAGCTAATTGATCTAGGAAGAGCAGCCAAATATGAATCCTTAACAGTGGCTGGACAGCAGGTAACAGTGCCAAACAATACTACACTATGTCCAACAAAAATGACAATCCAAACTGTCATGGATTCCAACAGAATTATGGTAGCATCCCCTAAACCATAATGCATCAAAGCAAAACAGTAGAGAAAACTTACCAGCCTCCACTAGACTATTTAAAACACAACCTTACTAATGCCAAAACAACCAACCTAAACATATAGAGAATGCTGACTGCATTAACCATTAGTCCAAAACTTTAATCACAAATGCAAGTTCATAAACTTTAAGACAGCCAAGACCTAACAGCCTGAAGGAACCAAACTGGCACAAGGTAGGGTCAAGAACCTAACATTATAAAGCCAAGGCCATATGCAAACCAACCTAAAGGGTTAAGAATCCTAGGCACACTTAACAGAGGTGAAGGATGGACCTAAACACCAACTCTGACAGCAGCCTCTAAAGCAAGAACCTAAAGATAGTTCATAATGCACATTATATAAGCTCAACAGATCCAGCCCTAGCACAAACTCTAGAACAACCTACACCTAATGACAGTCCTTTACACATTAGCAAATACTAGACTAAACCAAGTATGCACCAAGATGGAGGTTCACAAGCAACAAATATGACATTGCTAAGTTCAAGTCACTAACTCTATGCCTCTTGATAATTGACAGATTTTAAGATTCATAACAGTTTTGGTGTTAATGTACATAAGCTTAGCATCACAATGTCACAGCCTAAACCTACCATGTACTCTAAAATCATACTTCCACCAAAGAAGCAATGTACCTCTTATCATGATGACAGTCTAGCAGCAAACACACATGGCTTTGACAAAACCAAATCCCACATAAGTTTGGACAACATAATTAACAAACTCTAGCGTGACAATGTCAAAACACAATCCACACATACATGATATATAATGATGAGCAAGTTCAAAACTACATACCTTTTGTAGTCTTCCCACACTTAATGCTAAATAAAATCAAGAACTCCTTCCTTATATGCAAGCTTTGAGATTGTTGCTTCTTCTTGAAGAAAAAGAGGCAATCTTATGGATAGATCTCACAAATAAACTTCCAGCTGTGGTTTGAGGTTTTGGACAGTTAAAATATCATAAACGGAAGGTGTTCAGAGTGTCAGAATGATGAAAGATGGTTTGTGTAGTGATTTGGCTTGAAATGTGCATGAAAGTCAAACTATGGTGTGTGGACAGTTGACTTTTTGATCCATGGTTTTTTTATGAAACTAACTATTGGAATAGCTTCAAATGATGATTTTAAAGGTGTGTGGATGGTTTTTATGATGGTTTCATGGCTAGAAATGATGCTGGTGTGAAAAATGCAAAGTGGCCATTTTTGGTGATTTTGTGAATTTCTTCACTTTCAAGCAAAGAGGGAAAGAGTGAGAGCTGTGTATTTGTGATATTCTTGATAGCTCTGGTGTATTGTATACAATGGTATGAAGGCTCTATTTATAGGCTAGAGAAGTGTTTGGGCAGATTTGGATTTGTGGTATTCAAAGATGGTTTTTAGTGAAAATCTCATGAATCCACATGATGGTTTTTGTTTTGCTGGCCTTGCTTGCTTTCAAAGAGATTAGACCCCTAAAACCAGCTGCAATGAGCTGTAATAAGTTACCAAAGAGTGTACAAGGACACCCTCCCATGCTGCAGCCCCCAAACACTCTCTCTCTCATGTGTACCTTTTGTACTTTTCTTTAATAAACAAATGGATCTTGGATGATTCTTTGGATTTGCTTGATTTCCCTTCTGAATTAGTTAATTTCACTCTATAACACATCATATCAGAGCTCATTCCATGGTTAAAGATGAAGTTCATAATTGAAAATCAAGTTCATGTTGGGTTTTGGCAAGTTGACAAACTAATACACAGGCCTAACTTTCTCACTTCATAACTCTCAGCTCACAAGGGATATGGAAGAGTTCTAGTACTCTTTGGAAAGATCTCATGGAGCTCTACAACTTTCATTTTTTCATGATCTTCAGATTCCAAGTGGAACTAGGTCAAAAATCTCCTCAAAGTTGGCTGAAAACATGCCTAAAAAGGCCAGCAACTTAGAATTTCTCTAAGTGTTTTCTCCCTCTTGTGATGTTTTTTTTATCATAAATCCCAATCTACTTATTTTTTACACATGGACATCTGTGAGACTTTTGTAGGAATTGTAAAGATCTTTCCAACAAGCTTTGAACCACATCATTTGGATGTGTGGTTAGGAAGTTATGGTCTTGCCCTTTCAAAACCCTAATTCCCGATTTTTGCAATTACTCCCCAATCCTTGATCCAATGGTCATGAAACTTCATGGATAGGTGTAATATGATATTAGGAACATTTTTTATTCACACTTTGAGGTCAAATTCCTTATAGTTGGAGAGTTGACTTTTTGGTCAACGAAACGATCGATCGATGACGATCGGATCGACTGTTGTTGTTCTGGGTCTTCTGAGGCTTTGAAAATTCTTGAGGGTACTTGAATAAGTTATATGAGATTCATGGACCATAATTCCATCATTTGAATACCTTTAAATCAAAAGTCAAACCACAATTGACTTTTCCTGATCAGAAACCCTAATCAGGGATCCTGAACTGCACTGTTTTTAATCTTCGGGTGACAATCTCAAATTGGACTCATGATTGACCCAATGGAGTATATTTGATGAAGTTGAGACTTGTTTCATGGAGAAACAATCCAATACCTTGACTGATTAAATCGTTAAAACCTCGATTTCCAACTATACAGAACCCTAATTCACTTGTAACTTAACAAAGACAAACTTGAAGTAGGTTAAGGTTAGATAAACAACGATAATGCTCCTAGAATGATGATGAAGATTTAAGGGGTCAAAATTTGGGGTGCAACAGTTGCCCCTATTTAAATATCTTCACCAAATGGCAATGAGAGATGATAATCTTCATAGAATCGTAGTGAAAGGTATTTAAATATAGCAAACCAGAAATTTTGTCCCTTAGATCCGATGGTATGCAAAAGGACAAATGTTTAAATGCATTGAATTCTAAATGATGCTTCATGATGCTTGGATGCAAGACGAATGCATACACACGAGCAAAAATTAAAGAACGACAATACGACGAGTAATTACTCACAGGGGACCCGACACACTGGGGAAACAACAGACATCATCCATGAACGGAACTGCATGGAAAAGAGTCACGATATTCAAAATATCAATGAATGAGGTGAGGAGAAACTTGAGAAATATAACAGGGACACAGAAACAAACATTAGAGACATCCGGAAGAACATCAAATGAACTCTGAAATATACCAGAGATACTCGGAAAAACATCGAATAAACTCCGAAACATATCAAAGAAGCACATTGAAGACATATATTTTGACGGTTCATCTGAAACATTTTAGAAGGGTATTAAATGTGAGGGAAAAGGTTTGAAGACATATATGGGAGAACATCAGATAAGCAGCAAAGGAGTTCTGGAAGAACAACAGAACAAAGATATATATCCGGAAAAACATCGGAAAGATTCTGGAAAAACATCAGAATCAAGGTAAATATCTGGAAAACCAATCAAATAAGTTTTGGAAAAACATCAGAACAAAGACTCAATCTAGAAAAACATCAGAAAGAGAAACATATCCGAAAAAACATCAGATAGATTCTGGAAAAACATCAGAATCAAGGTAAATATCTGGAAAACCATCAGATAAGTTCTGGAAAAACATCAGAGAGAGAAATATATCTGGAAAAACATCGGATAGATTCTGGAAAAACATCAGAATCAAGGTAAATATCTGGAAAACCAATCAGATAAGTTCTGGAAAAACATCAGAACAAAGACTCAACCTAGAAAAACATCAGAGAGAGAAACATATCCAGAAAAACATCGAATAGATTCTGGAAAAACATCAGAATTAAGGTAAATATCTGGAAAACCATCAGATAAGTTCTGGAAAAACATCAGAACAAAGACTCAAACTGGAAAAACATCAGAGAGAGAAACATATCCGGAAAAACATCGGATAGATTCTGGAAAAACAACAGAATCAAGGTAAATATCTAGAAACCCAATCAGATAAGTTCTGGAAAAACATTAGAACAAAGACTCGAACTGGAAAAACATCAGAGAGAGAAACATATCTGGAAAAACATCGGATAGATTCTAGAAAAACATCAGAACCAAGGTAAATATCTGGAAAACCATCAGATAAGTTCTGGAAGAACATCAGAACAGAGACTCAATCTGGAAAACCATCAGAGAGAGAAACATATCCAGAAAAACATCGGATAGATTCTGGAAAAACATCAGAATCAAGGTAAATATCTGGAAAACCATCAGATAAGTTCTGGAAGAACATCAGAACAGAGACTCAATCTGGAAAACCATCAGAGAGAGAAATATATCTGGAAAAACATTGGATAGATTCTGGAAAAACATCATAATCAAGGTAAATATCTGGAAAACCATCAGATAAGTTCTGGAAGAACATCAGAACAAAGACTCAATCTGGAAAAACATCAAAGAGAGAAATATATAACATCCAAGAACGGAGTTGGATAAAAAAGATACCAGACATCCAATAATGGATTTGAATGAAAGGTATAAACACACTATTTGGGAATGGTATTGGATGTTAGAGAAACAAACATATCCGGAAAAACAATCGGATAAGAAATGTCATATCTGGGAGAATGTCAGATAGACACGACAAAATCTGTTTGGTAGGTGCCAAGTGAGTTGGACTTTGACCATAAAGTAAGAGTTTGTTAACGAACCGACCTCGAGAGAAATGAAAATGAGGATGAAACACTCATGTTATGCATATGTATATGAATTATGCAGATGATAGATGATCAAAATGTAAATGCAAACGCCGACGACAAGGCTCGACTCCTTTGGTGAGATGACAAGATTGGAGAACTGATTCCTCAACACGGATATCATTGTCATTCTGCTTGGGGACTAAAGATGCTACTGCTGGGCACATCCCTGCCACAATGGTAAACTGTGTCAAGTTGATGATCCTTGTAGGAAGGATGAAGAGCTGCTTGGGGATTCTTCAAGTAAACTGCCCCAAATTAGCTGTCTGTTGTAGATGACCTGATAATTGCTTCAGCTTGTCTGATGATGACTGATCCGCTGGGTGCTTGGAAGGCTTGCCCCAATCTAAGTCTTGAAATATCTTCTGGATAAACCACATCTTAGAAGACCTTGCCTTGAACAAATATTGAACTGATTCTTTGACAGGATGTGAAAAGAACTTGCCCCTGATAGGATCACCGACCAAGTTTCTCAACTGTTTGAAAATTCCTTGAGAGGAAAGCCAGTTTGCAAACAAAAGTGTTCATACCAACACGGTAATGCAAAGTTCATGTAACTTTTGAAATCAAAATCATTTTTGAAAGATGCAAAATAAATGAGTCATTGGCCAGAACATGGTGGTTCAAGACACTCAAAGTTTAAAGCACAGGTGTACTGCCAAAATAATTTATTTGCAAAGATCTTTTGGAGTCAGTTTACACAACCTTGCTGTAATATGCTTTCAAAATAACCTTGTTTCAATTAGGTCTTTTGAGGGTTGTAGTGTGGCCTGGTTCACGGTTTAAGAAACAAAGGATAAAGGCTCAAAGTTTATTTGTGCCCATCCAATCTACGTGATGATCTTCAGTCCTATGCTCAGCTAACTCAGAATATACACTCAGGTTCCTATAGGAATTACACTGGTTATAACTATGAAGATGGTTTAGAAGTCCAAGGACTCTTGAGACAGCAGTCACTACTTCTTTACAACATTTGGTTACTCTGACATTGAGGATTTTCAGGGTAAAGATTTAAATACCTCCTCTTTTTTATTATCCCTAAATTTTGCCTGAACTGTTTCTTGTGAAGATTACAGTCAGCGGGATGCCCCAGTTTTGCCTAAGTCTCCTTCATAGGTTTTGACTTAGCGGGCTTTTTTTCTTTTGATTTTTTTTTGAAAGAAAGAGAGTGACTGTCTGGCTTTAATGATCACGGTGAACCATCATCGGCTTTTTGACTTGAAAAACATCTTCGACACTTTTTCGTTGTGTGCGAAGGAAAAATTGTGGATGCAACCTTTATATGAAAGGTGTCTTACATGAACATACAACTGAGTTAACTGAGAACTACCCACCCCAAGGTTAAAATTGGGGGTTTTTGTAAAGAAAGAAACTCCAACTTCTAGGCTCGAAGGGGTTAACGAGGGATTATCTTCCTTATTTCTCCAGTGTTTGGGAGTTTAAATAATGCCTTACATCATCAACAAAGTTTGATTGAAAGCATACTGACAACAGTTATGGGTATAACGTTTTCATCATCCTCCCTCAATTATTTGCATATCAAAAGTTTGAACAAAAGGTGCATATTTTTAAAAGATAAAGCATAAAGATGCAAACACTGGACAAAATGAATTGAATCAAAAGTTGTAATGCTCATTTCATTAATACAAAAGTACAAACATAATTTGAAGGCAAACAACTAGGACAAAATAAGGAAAGTGCAAACAACAAGAAACATGGCTTAGTGATTAATGAGTTGTCCTGTCTGATTTCAAATCAACGATCTCCATTTGGATTTCTACATTATGCACTTCTTGCTCTGATATCTTGCGTCTGTAATTAGCTCTAATCCGATATCAGTGTCGAGGAATCAGCTTGACGACTCAAAGGCACACAGAATGATGAAGACAACTAGAGATGAGCGACTGGACTAATAGAGGTATGCAATGAACCATGCAAAGATGAAAATGCAATGAAATGCGATGCAACATAGGAGGAAAAACACACATAACCGGATCAAAGGTTCAAGATCACAACATGGGGTCTGGGTGAAGAACCAACCACGGGGTGTATACTATGGGTAAAGCACCTGCATAACGGGTTCTAACAAAGTTCCCAAAGTCATAGTAAATCCTTCGGATATCGCCAACTAACCCAACTACTTACGTGAGTCAATAATATTCTCAAGATAAACTCGTCTGAGTGTAGCATCGCGTGACAACTATTGAGGGACTACTCCCTAACAATTTCTGCGCTACGTCCTAAAAGGCCAAGTGGGGTGAAAGTGTTACTAAAGGTCCTTATCTTCGCAGACTCATGTTGAAACAGTTAGTGAATACACGACTACTCATGCATTACTAACCATTTCAAAGAGTCTCCACTGAGCGTGATTACATCATATGTCAGACATGTTGGGACTACTCCCAATAGCCCAACTATTGATCATATCACAATCCTATCTCATGTGTCACTCAAATCCGGGTTAGGATTTATCTCACCACTCAAGGCACCCAAAACAAACAGATGTATTAACAATATACACAAATATACAACCAAGCAAACATATAGCAAACACAAATATAAATAAGATGGGATTAACCATCTTAGGGGAGGCCCCCAGTGAAGTCACCATTTCTGTTGCAGTGAGAATTGTGATACCAAACTATTGATTAACTTGAATCTTTAATTCTTAAATTCACAACCGGACTTTAATTTATCCAAAAAGGAAAGGTTTAAAGAAAGAAAAACCTATAAAAATGCAAAGCAAAAGGCAAGGCCTAAAGCTAAGCAAAGAGAGATCTAAAGGTTCGGGGGTTGGTTATGCCTAGGGTAGGTATTTCACATCCTAAACATCTGTAGTACTCTACAGGAACCTCTTGTTAATATTTGTGTTTGCTAAAGTTTGCTTGCTAAAGGGAAAGTGCTAAGGGTAGATATGTAAAGTATGTACAAAGTTTGTAAAGTATGTAAAGTATGCTCGCGAAGACATCGCATCTCATGCCGACGTATCCTGACGGGAATGGAATCAGAGCAACTGTAGTTCCCCTAACTAGGGGTAAGGAACTATTGACTGTGGTCAAGGTTCCAAAGGGATGTAAGCATTCATAGGGAAGTACTTACATGGAGTGCGGCGACTCCTGAATCTATGTTGAGATTGCTATGGTAAAGAATGTCCACGGCGGGACGCTAAATATGAGTACGGCGACTCAGATCCTAAGGTTAGGATAAAGGTTAAAGGTGTATGTATGTCCACGGCGGGACGCTAAAGGTGAGTACGGCGACTCAAATCCTAAAGTTAGGAGAAAGGAGTAAAGGATGTCCACGGAAGGACGCTAAAGGTGAGTACGGCGACTCAAATCCTAAGGTTAGGATAAAAGGGATAAAGGAGGTCCATGGCGGGATGCTAAAAGTGAGCACGGCGACTCAAATCCTAAGATTAGGATAAAAGGGATAAAGGATGTCCACGGCGGGACGCTAAAAGTGAGCACGGCGACTCAAACCTTAAGGTTAGGATAAAAGGTAAAGGAAAAGGATATCATCAAACAATATCACAATAATGTAGACAAAAGGTTCAAAACCTCATGGGAATAATCAACAGTTTTAAAGGTGAGCCACTTAAATGCGTACAAGCAAAGTTGAAATTCAAACTTAAATGCACAAGGGAGACAACAAGCCAAGTTCATGTCATCTTTAAATTAAACTCAAAGAGGAATAAAATCAAAGTTTGAAAATGAGAGATAGGAGGGTGAAAATCCTAAAATGATTTACAATTCTCTCACAATGTAAAGTGTTTCTAAAAATGAGATTTTAGAATCCTTTAAACATTTTATGAAAGTATGTAATAAAATAAGAATTTGGAAAAAAGAACCACCTTAAAATGATTAAAAATAAAGAAGTTGTGTAAAATTGAAAGTTAAATGAAATTAAAGTAAAATAAAATAAAACCGTGTGCTAAAATATAAGAAATGCCTACCCCAAGGCTTGAACCCAAGACCTTGGGGTCATAGGCTCAAAATATTACCAATTCTACCAATCATGCGTATAGTATGGAATGGAAAAAGAAGATAAAATATTAAGAAACATAAGAAATCACAAAATTTAATAAAAAGTGGTCTCGCTGAGGCTCGAACAGAGGTCATTGGCATTACAAGATACTTAAAGGCAAGGCGTTAACCACTGGGGTCACGATACATCCAATGTATCAAGTCACCCCAATAAAACATATACCAAAATGGCGCATATTTTTCTGGGCAAGGCAAAGTAAGAACAAGGCAAGAATGTGAAAACTTCTCCAAAACGGTTTGATCCCAAAACCCTTAATACTTAACCAAACTCAATGAAATTTAAACCAAAGTTGATTTTTTTTCCATGAGGACTATGATGGTGCAATCTATTTTTCCAAATGATGCCTACAAAATGAAATTCGAAGGAAAGTGCAATAGAAGCTTGAAATGCATTTTGAAACTTTAATGATCAAAACTGATGAGTTTAGAGCAAATAAAGGTCTGAGCAAGTTGTAAACCTGATGTAGACTGAATTCCAACAGAAAGTTTGATCAAAAGACATTAGAATGAGAAATTGGCATATGAGTTATAATTTGGTGGGATTGTGTTCTTCAAAACCAACCCTGTGCCCAAACAAAGTTGAAGCCAATGATTCAATGTTAGCACAAAGTTCATAAACCAAACTACAACTAGTCATACATACCAACCTAAATCCAACTGAACCAGGAAGTGATTCATAATGTGGACTGATTCACACCATCTGAACTAGGGTTCTCTCAAGACAAGGTGTCGCTACTGCGAAAATCGGCGCCGACCATGACAGAAGAGTCGCCACCGTGCGTTATTTATCCCAAAAGAGGGAAAGGAAACGCTCAGAGAAAACCTAACGCAAAGAGGGAAAGGAATGGTCATCGCAACCAAATCTTGGATTCGGGAGTCGGTTATGCAAGGGGAAGGTATTAGCACCCCTCACGTCCGTCGTACTCGACGGGATCCACGCTTGTTTTCTATCTAAGGGTGTGTTTATCTATCTACTCTAAAAGTTTGGTCTAAAAAGAAAAGAAAATGACTCAGCAAAGTATCACACTTTATGCCTACGTATTCCCGTCTGAAACGAGAAATCAGAGTCAACGTAGTTCGCCTAACTACGGGTTAAGGGGGGAAGGTTGCTCGCCGAGATATCGCATCTCGTGCCTACGTACTTTCATATGGCATGAAAGATCAGAGCAAACGTAGTTCGGGCTACGGAAGACACAAGTTTGTCTGACAGTTTTCTTATCTCCTTATGAAAGGGTTTTCCATATTAAAGGGTCCAAGAGGACAAAAACAAAGTTTGAATGTTAGTTTGAGTCTTTTACGAAAGAACTGTTTTTTAGGATGTTCGCAATCTCCGTCGCACTAGAGACTATGACCTAGGAGTGAATGCTTCGCATGTCACCCAAAGGGTACCACACTAAACATCCAGATTACTGGAGAGAGACCCTCCACCAACCTTTTCCCAGATAGCTTAAGGCTCGTAACGTACGATTTCAATTAACCTTATTACTGTATTTTTGAATTGTTTTGAGATGAGAAGAGAAAGACACCCTAAAACTATGGTTGAAAGGGAATCTACCTACAGTTATCATGCATGGTTTAAAAACCTAATGTCTGTCATAATTCCCTCTTGCACAGAGGAAATCAGAGATCCTAGGGGAAAACAACAAAATAAAACAAGCAGTAAACAGTAAAATGCATGCTATGCAACAGTACAAGCGAGGCAAGGGAGTCCGGCTCAACCTCAAACCTAAGAAAACAAAAGGCAAGGGGAGACAAGCTCCACCTCAAACCTAAGGGTAAACAACACAAGCAAACAGACAATACAACAAAAGAAAAAACAGAGGAAGCAGCCCAAGCAGCAACAACAGTCTTCCACAGACAGCAACTTCAACCTTCAACAACAGCTTTGGTCAGCAAAGTGAATTGAAATGACAGCAAAGAATCTTCATCTTCAAGCTAGCTCCTATCTTCAAACCTCTTCAATTCTTCATCTTCAAGCTCTAGCAAGCTCCACAAGAAGAGAAATCACCATTGAGATCAAGTTACAATGCTAGAAAACCTGATGAAAACCATAGGAATTCATCAGGAACCAACATGACAGAAAGTGCATCCTCAAAAGTTCTACTCAATAAGGCATGCCACTCATCCCTCCAAAGGAGAGATGGAGCTTCCTTAAGAGGACTTTGCATCATAGGATAGGATAGAAGCAAACAATGCATTCTATGTTTGATGAAAGAAAAAAAGAACTAGTTCTAATGGCTCTTCCTAAAACCCTAATCCTATAAGCTTCTAAAAAGCTCCTAAAAGAGGAAGAAAACTTCAACTCCAAGCTCCACAAGCCAAGCCACAACAGCTACAAGATGTCCAGAAGCTCCTCCAAAAAGGAATCCAAGCACTTCAAGCTCCAAAGCCACAAAAAAGACCAAACAAAGCAAGGCACCAAAGATGGAACACCACAAGCACAACCAACTTGCAAATTCTACCTAAAATAGAAAACAAAATTGTAAAATTCTAATAAATTTCCTAGTGGAACATGCATGTTTTAACAATCTAGAGTTCAAATATTAAAGCCTAAATCAACTTCTAGGTCCACTAAACAATTCCTAAGTTGAAACATGTCAAGGTAAACCACAAGTTTGGGAAGGCTTTAAACATCTCACCTAAAACAGAACCTACAATTGTTGAAAAATTCTAATAAAAATTCTAAGGGAGCATGCATATCTATCCTACAAAATACTCAAAAATCACATCCAGATTCAATACCAAAAGCTCAAACTAAAATCAACAAGGCAGATAGTGAAATATGCAAAAATTAAAGAAATAAACCAAATGAGAAAAATCAAATAAAATTGAAAAATGCATGAAAATGCAATTTATTGATCCCAGAAAATCACAAATTTAAAGAGGAGCATGGAGATATTTTTAAAATATTTTTCTGGTTAAAAATGGATTTATTGTGATTTTTGGAATCAATTTGCATTAAAAATAAAATCAAAAATGAAATAAAACAAATTAAAAACTAAGAAAATAACAGGAGCGTGGGATGAGTTGACCAAGTAAGTAGATCTAAGGTCAGTGAGCGTGTCCACGTGAGCGTCCCAGTCACCAGCTGACTGGGATTAATGAAACGCAACATTTTGGTCCTTGGAGGCAAACTTCAGTTTAAACATGAGCCACACGATCTGGCTACTAAGTCCAACTCTCAAACTCATCCAATGGCTAGAACATCATCTTCTTCCTTGGAACTCAGGCGAAGGGAACAGTCTCCGGTGACTCTCACGGTGGAAACAACCGTCTTCTCCGGTGAGATGGTGGTCTCAGGTAACAGAAAAACATCAAACCTTATATCAAAATACTCAGAATCTCACAAGGATCTCAGATATCCTATCCAAATTCCCTATATCATGCTAGGTTTTGAAACACGATTCAAGTTTCAGAAATAACATCCAAATTGATCATCACCAACTTAAAATCTAATTGCATAGAAATGATCCTCACACTTCATACATCAACTTGATCTATCCAATTTCACTTAATTCCTTAAGACCAAACCAAATTGTGTCCAAACAGAAATTGCACTTCAACCTAAATTGTCTCTAATTGCTTCAATTTTGATCCAGAAACGACCTATGTCTCCATTAGATCCTAACCACATGCATAATATGAACTACATCTCCCTAGATCAAGAAGAATTTTGAAGTTTACTAACCTAGTATAGATCCACTAACAGTGGTAGCTAGAGCTTGTTTCTTGCTTCAAAACTCTCCAGACACGATCAATGATGCAAGAGGAAGAGTCTTCAACCTTCAATTTGCTCTGAACTGGCTTGGAAATGAAAACCCGATTATGACTTTCCCCCTTGAAATTTCAAATTCAATCTCAGCTTCCACCATGAAATGAGCTCCAACCTGAGTATGGAATCAATGATATGCTTATATAGAATGAGTTTGTGGGCTTTTGAAGCTTGAACGAAGCCCAATCCAGTAATTCATAAATTCTGATTTTTCTCTCAAAATGCCATGTGACAGTCACGAATTTTGCCATGGAGCTTTCTCTAGAAGCTTCTAATCACTTGCAAATTGCCTTGTGAATGCATTCAGATCAAAAAGAACACTTGAAATGCCTTGGTGAATGTTTTGGATATGTAACTTGCACATGAAGCAACACCATTATAACTTGTGAAAATTGACCTAAAATCAAAAATCCACCAATGTCATTGTGCTTGAAATGAAGTTTCCAATCAAAATGAGTACTTATTTGACATGTTTTGGTCACTTAACCATTAATTTGAATTTTCCAACTTTGAATCCTTTGAAAATTTCCCTTTTTAAGCCATTTCAAACCAAATCTTGATATGATTACAATCAATTCATCATGACTTCTTAGTTGGCCTAAAAACCACATTTTGAACAATTTTCATGTTGAACAAAAATCCATTTGACAAGTGCAAGTTGGAGATTTTGACCTATGATTGAAAATGGCCTATAATCTCACTTTCCCAAAATACCCCTGACTTGTAAACCTCATAACTTGAGTTCTACAAATCCCCTTGAGGATTTCTAGTACTCAAATTAAAGGTATTGAGATTCTCTACAAGTTTCATGTTGGCCAAAGATCCATTTGAAACTTGAATCTTGACTTATGTGGTCTTGAAGTTAGGCACTAAATAGGGGATTTTACACTGAAACCCTAATTTAGCAACTTCCCACACTCTTGACTCTTCTTGACTTGATCTTGGCACAACACCACAAATGTCTCATCATATCATTTCATGAACTCCATGACCTAAAAGTAGGCTTTGATACTCTTCAATTGCACAGTTGACCTAGGATTGGCCCAGATGAAAGCCTAATTGCTTGCACCTCAACTGTGGCTCTTGCATTTGACACAATGACTTGATTGAGCTCTCCCATGGCCCTCTAGGCTTACTATGAGCTCCATACACATCCTCTTATCATATTCAACACTTCACATTCCTCTGATGGTCTTCAATTGATCCTCAAGTTAGGAGAAAATCTTCATGCAAGCATTTAAACTCTTAGGCACTCAAATCACCTCCTGATGACTTTGATAACTTCTCAATCTTGAATAAGACCTCTTGCTAGGCTTCTCTTAATAATAATCACACTTGATCCCCTTCCATATGAATGATATCATGATATGCAAATGATATAACTATGCAAATGTTAATGCAATGAAACATAAACCAGGTAAGAAAAGGTTGAGCAAATTTTGTGGTGCAACAGCTGCCCCTATTCAAACGGCTTGGACCCGACTGGGTGAAGAGAGAACGGCCTTCAAACAATCGAGGTAGAAGACGGTTGAATACCATGAAACCCGGAAATTTTCCAACCACAGAAGTAAGCTGCGAAAACTGCTTGTAGGAACAACATCCATTACACTGAGCCTAGTTGTTACGACAACAACTGATCAATCATCTGATAAAACTTTGGATTTCAACATCAACCCCCTGTGTGATGCCACAGGCATCAAATTAGTTTTGCAAGAAATAACTCCGTCCACAACTGGACTAAATTTGTTAACACGAGAAGAGACTCCGTCAACACGGGTACAACTCCGTCCACAACTGGACTAAATTCGTCAACGCGAGGAGAGACTCCATCATCATGGGTACAACTCCGTCCACAACTGGACCAAATTCGTCAACACGAATAACAATTTCTGTCAATCACAGGTAACGACTCCGTCAACACGGATAATAATCACTAGGGACAACTCCGTCAATCACGGGTAATAATTCTGTCAGCACGGGTAACAATCACTGTCAACACAGGTACAATTCCGTCAACACAGATAACAATCACCGTCAGCACGGGAAACAATTCCGTCAACACGGATAACAATCACCGTCAGCACGGGCAACAATTCCGTCAACACGGATAACAATCACCGTCAGCACGGGCAACAATTTCGTCAACACGGATAACAATCACCGTCAGCACGGGCAACAATTCCGTCAACACGGATAACAATCACCGTCAGCACGGGCAACAATTTCGTCAACACGGATAATAATCACCGTCAGCACGGGCAACAATTCCGTCAACACGGATAACAATCACCGTCAGCACGGGTACAATTCCGTTAACATGGATAACAATCACAGTCAGCACGGGCAACAATTCCGTCAACACGGATAACAATCAGCGTCAGCACGGGTACAATTCTGTCAACACAGATAATAATCATCGTCAGCACGGGTACAATTCCGTCAACACGGATAACAATCACCGTCAACACGGGCAACAATTCCGTCAACACGGATAACAATCACCGTCAGCACGGGTACAATTCCGTCAACACGGATCCGTTTGTAGAATACTTTGCTGGGGAATACAAGAAACTTAACCAAACAACTCTGTGGGGAAAAATTTCACCGGGGAGATCACTAGTGACAACTCCGAAAGTTTAAGCCATGAAATCTTTTAACGCTGACGTAACAGCAACCTGAGAAGAATCCCGCTGGGGACGAAGAGAAACTTGACCAAGCAACTCCGTTAGGGGACGAACGTTATCATCACCTATCTCACGCTGAGAATTTGAATATCTAGAAAATCTTTCGAGCAAGAATCCCACTCCTCTACAGGGAATAACACCTGAAAACAAAGAGGTAACCAACCTGGCTTATGTTTCAAAATGCGTATGTTTGACAATGGCGTAATGCTCCATACGATATGGAAATGCTACGCGTTTGGGTAGATGCAAATATGATGATATATGCACAATGCAAAGATGCCAAGAGGCGCTTCAGCAAAATAAATGCTGAAGACGAAGCCCAAATCCGCTAGGGATAAACGGATATCACAGACCTTCCAGCAAAATAAATGCTAGACAGGTGAAACCAACTCCGCTGGGGATAACCATCCTGTAGGGGAACGACTCACAAGCTTGAAATTACGAGCTCTGTGGATGATGTTCATCCTGTCGGAGGAAAAAACAACCTGCTGGGGAGAAGGAAAAAACAGTCCTGCGCGGGGATAATCCTTTTGAACCAAAGACGACTTGGTTATACTCTGCGGGAATTACCCATGTTGGGGATTGGTTGTGTATATACTCATTGCTGGGAATGCACCTTCTGTTGGGGACATCGAGATCCACTGAGGATACTCTCTTGGCAGCTTTCCTGGGGAATACTCTTCTGGGGAGGACAACCCCACACCCAGTAGGGATAAGTGCCATCTCAAATCTCTTTGGGATAAGATGTGACTTCTGCTGAGGAGTGATACAATCACTATGTCACGAGACTCTGGTTGGGGAACACAAATTCCTTAACTGTTTGCTTCAAAGATGAGAACCCTACAAAACACAAACGAGACAGAACAAATCTACACAGCTAGATCTATCCCTGTTAGTATCCGTGACATTCATTCAGTCAATTCGAAGTTTTAGCAATTATTGGCAAGGGCCAGCAAGTTTATGTACATGCCAGTTCATCAAAAACATCGGCGTTTTTCACAAACAAAACAATAAAGAACAAGCATCAAGTACTGAATAACATGCTTTATTGACAACGGGCCTGTAAATAGGAAAAATTTTGTACACTGGATGCAACTCCTGAAAAGAGGAAGTTACGCACAAGCAAAATACAAGTATTACAGAAGTACAAAGAAAATTTGTATACATGTCGGCAACGTGGTACAGACGAACACCATGAGTTGATCCTCCTATGACTCGTCTGACTCTGACGCTTTCCCGATACTCGATCTTCGGAAGAGATTGTTTCGGATATACGACCCTCAGGTACTCCTAAACCACTAAGCAACGCTGTATCAAACTCGGACCGTAGTCATTTGCTTTTTCAAATCCCTAACTTTTGCGTGAACCGCCCTTTGCGGGTTTTCAATTCACTGGGATACCCTTTTTTGCCGAAGTCGCCCTTTTCAGGTTTTCAACTTCGCGGGTGTACATTTTTTTCAATTTTATCCCTAACTTTTGCCCGAACCTTTTATTCTTTTTTATGGTTCGCCAGGATGCCCCATTTTTGCCTGGACTCTCTTTTTCTGTCCAGCGGGTCTCTTTAAGCAAAGTATTTTTTAACTGCGTCCGAGTTCACAGGGGATGTAAAATCCTCACCATCCATGGTGGATAACAATAAGGCTCCTCTAGAGAAAACCTTTCTAACTACATATGGACCTTCATAGTCGAGAGTCCATTTGCCTCTATGATCTGATTGTGGTGGGAGAATCTTTTTCAGCACAAGATCGCCCATCTAAAAGCTTCGAGGGCACACCTTCTTATCATAAGCTTTCTTCATCTGGCTTTGATACAGCCGACCATATGCTAGAGAAGCCAATCTCTTCTCATCCATTAAACTGAGCTGATTCAGTCTATCTTTCACCCATTCTGCCTCATCAAGTTGGACATCACGCAAAACCCTCAAAGAAGGAATCTCAACCTCCAATGGTAGGACAGCTTCCATACCATATACCAATGAAAACGGAGTTGCCCCGGTTGATGTGCGTACCATCGTACGATAACCGTGCAAAGCAAAAGGCAACATCTCATGCCAGTCCTTGTAGGTCACAACCATCTTCTGAACGATCTTCTTTATGTTTTTATTGGCCGCTTCAACAATGCCATTCATCTTAGGCCGATAAGGAGAAGAGTTGTGATGTTCAATCTTGAAATTCTGGCACAATTCTTTCATCATCTTATTATTCAAATTCGAACCGTTGTCAGTGATAATCCGCTCCGGGATTCCATATCTGCAGATAATATCCTTCTTGATAAATCTGGCTACCACCTGCTTGGTAACATTAGCATACGATGCCTCCTCAACCCATTTGGTGAAGTAATCAATAGATACCAAGATAAAACGATGTCCGTTGGATGCCGTGGGCTCAATCTTTCCAATCACATCAACTCCCCACATAGAAAAAGGCCAAGGTGATGACATAACATTCAGAGGGCTTGGAGGCACATGAATCTTGTCCGCATAAATCTGGCATTTATGACACTTCTTTGCAAACTTAAAATAATCTGTTTCCATTGTCATCCAGTAATACCCTGCTCGTAATAACTTTCTCGTCATTGCATGTCCGCCGGTATGCGTGCCAAATGTACCCTCGTGGATCTCTTCCATGAGCAAATTAGCCTCTTTCTCATCCACACACCGCAACAACACCAAGTCGTGGTTTGTCTTGTACAAAACACCATCTGGATTCAAATAGAAGTTTCCAGCCAATCTCTTAAGAGTCTTCTGATCACGACTGGATGCCCCAGCCGGATACTCTTGGTTCTTCAGGAAATTCTGGATATCATAATACCACAGTTTGCCATCGGAAGCTTCCTCAATGGAGAATATGAAAGCGGGCCTATCAAGGCAAGAAATAACTATCCTGGGAGCTTCATTCCAGAAGTTAACTTTATACATTGAAGACAACATCGTGAGAGCGTCTGCCATCTGATTTTCTGCTCGTGGTACATGGTGCAATTCCACCTTGTCAAAGAAAGGTAACAACCTCCTTGCATAATTCATATAAGGTATCAGATTGGGCTGACGAGTCTCCCACTCTCCCTTGATCTGGTTCACAACTAGAGCAGAGTCTTCGTACACATCAAGATTTTTAATTCTCAGATCAATAGCTTCTTCGAGCCCCATAATGCACGCTTCATATTCGGCCTCATTGTTGGTAACTGGAAAGGTCAATCTAGCAGTGAATTGGATGTGCGACCCATGGGGAGTAGTAATGATTGCCCCTATTCCACTTCAGTATGAATTAATGGCACCGTCAAATATCAATTGCCATTTGGAACCCAACTCTAGACCTTCATCAGGCAACGGCTCCTCACAGTCCTTCATTTTTAAGTACATGATATCCTCGTCAAGAAAATCAAACCTCATCGGCTGGTAATCATCAATTGGCTGCTCAGCTAGTTACTCTGACAGAACACTACCTTTAATAGCCTTTTGAGAAACATACTGAATATCATATTCTGTCAATACCATCTGCCATCGGGCAATCCTTCCGGAAAGTGCTTGCTTTTCAAACACGTATTTGATTGGATCCATCTTTGAAATTAGCATGGTTGTATGATTTAGCATGTATTGCCTCAAACGTTTGGCAGCCCAGGCTAGTGCACAACACGTTTTTTCGAGCATTGAGTAATGACACTCACAATCTGTGAACTTTTTACTCAAGTAATAAATCGCATGCTCTTTACGTCCAGTCTCGTCATGTTAACCGAGAACACAACCCATACTTTTCTCAAGAACCGTCAAATACATAATCAATGGTCTCCCGGCTACTGGGGGTATCAATATTGGAGGTTCCTGCAAATATTCTTTTATTTTTTCAAACGCCTTTTGACAATCTTCATTCCAGGTCACAGCCTGATCTTTTTTCAACAACTTGAATAATGGCTCGCACGTGGCCGTTAGATGAGATATGAACCGAGCAATGTAATTCAATCTCCCTAAAAAACCACGAACCTCTTTTTCTGTTTTCGGCGTTGGCATTTCTTGTATTGCTTTTATCTTAGCAGGACCAACCTCAATTCCTTTTTCGCTAACAATAAACCCCAATAGCTTACCAGATCTCACCCCGAAGATGCACTTGTTAGGATTCAGCCTCAGCCTAAATTTCCTAAGCCTCTTGAACAATTTCAGAAGATTGACCAGATGCTCTTCCTCCGTCTGGGATTTGGCAATCATATCGTCAACATAGACTTCGATCTCTTTATGCATCATGTCATGAAAGAGTGTTGTCATAGCTCGCTGATATGTTGCCCCGACGTTCTTCAAACCAAAGGGCATCACTTTGTAGCAGATCGTTCCCCATGGGGTAATAAAAGTTGTTTTATCCATATCCTCCGGCGCCATCTTTATCTGATTATAGCCCGAAAAGCCGTCCATGAAGGAAAACACGGAGAATTAAGCAGTGTTGTCGACCAGCACATCAATATGAGGAAGAGGAAAGTCGTCTTTTGGGCTCGCCTTATTCAAATCTCGATAGTCCACACACATCCGCACCTTACCATCTTTCTTTGGTACAGGTACTATATTGGCGACCCATGAAGGATAAGTTGTAACAGCCAGAAAACCGGCGTCCCACTGTTTCTGAACTTCCTCTTTAATTTTCACGGCCATATCTGGTCTAGTCCTTCTGAGTTTTTGCTTAACCGGCGGACATTCCTCACGCAATGGCAAACGGTGAACCACCATATCAGTATCCAAACCAGGCATGTCTTCGTAAGACCAAGCAAAGATATCACTATACTCTCGAAGAATCTCGATCAACCCTTGCTTGATATCGCTCTGCAGTGCAGCCCCTATCCGGATATTCCTGACAACCTCTTCGGACCCCACGTTGATAATTTCAATTTCCTCCTGATGAGGCAGAATAATTCTCTCTTCTTGTTTCAAAAGTCGAGTCAGCTCTTCTGATAAGTCATTATCCTCAACAATCTCTTCTTCTGCTTGAAATATCGGGTGCTCGAATTCGAAGCGAGTCATAGGAAGTTCGTGATCAGTGTCGTCTGAAATATGAATCCTGCAATGCGAATGGTTAAATGCTTCAAATAACTCAAACAAAGCACATAATCACGTTGCCATTTTATTGTTAAAGCAAAAATAGGAAAAACAAGGATCACAAAATTTGCATGAGAAAAACGCCTTTATTAATGATTAAACAAAGTACACACATAAGCAGGTAGCCCTAAAAACAGAATCACTATGCCCTGGGTAGGACACAGGATTATACAATAATCGAGAAAACAAATCATTACTGTTTTTTAGTCACTTGGACAAGTTCCTGGATAGACCAGTTGCATAGGCTCTGTCCTGGCACGCTGGGCTTGATCCACGAGTCCATATCACAATCACTATCTTCGTCTTCAGCATCGAAAATAGCATTAATCGTTTCATAACATACACCACCCGAAGTGATCACCACTGGCCCTTTGAACTTTGGCACACCTGATGCGGAAGATGACGATGTCGGGCAATACCCCAACCCAAACTTGTCCATCTTGACAGGAACTTCCAAGACTTGGCCTCATCCTTTGGTTGCTCCAGCCTGAACCACTGCCTGAGTGTCTTTGTACGAAGACATGGCCACCTCTGGCCCTTTGCTAGGAACATGAGACTTGTCCTTGATCTGCAACCCTTCAAAGGCTTGGCATGGCGTCTCATGGATCTCCCCATCCACTTCGACGTACTTGAATGACGAAAGATGACTAACCAGAATATCCTCCTCTCCGCAAATAGTAACAACACTATCACCAACCATGTACTTAAGTTTCTGATGCAGCGTGGACGTCACAACCCCTGCAGAATGTATCCATGGTCGCCCAAGTAAACAGCTGTAAGCTGGATGTATGTCCATGATGTAGAACACAGTGTTAAACACTTCTGGCCCGACCTGGAGTGGCAACATTATGGACCCAACCACCGACCTTCTGGTCCCATCAAAAGCTCTCACGAAAGTCACTTGGCGTGCATATGATTCCTCGGATATCTAGCTTCATCATAGCCTTCTTAGGCAACACATTCAAAGATGACCCGGTGTCTACAAGAACATGCGAAATAACAGTGCCTCGACATTCCACTAAAATGTGCAAAGCCATATTATGATCCCGACCTCTAGGCGTCAAATCAAAGTCAGTAAATCCCAGGCTGTGTCCGACATTCACATGCGCCAGTACCCCCTCAAGCTGATTAACAGTTACTTCCTGAGGTACAAAAGATGTGTCCAAGATTTTCAACAAGGCATTCCGATGGGCCTCGGAACAAAGCAACAAAGATAGTATTGAAATTTTGGAGGGCGTCTGTTGCAAGTTATCCACAATCTTATAGTCGCTTTTGCGAATCAACCTCATAAACTCTTATACATCCTTGATCGATGTTTCTTTCTCTTTCGCCTAGGAAGGTCCTCCTTCATTCACTTTGGCTTTGCCTTTAGCAATCCTCTCAGCCTCGATTTCAGGTGAAATGAAAATTCTACCACTGCGGGTCATGCCTCCCGCTCCAACAAGATTACCCACTGCCCTTGCCGGCTGGCTATCCACCTTAGTCTTTTCTCCGTTGCAAAAAGCTTCCAACCCATAATTCCATGGAATGGCTTTCGTACTTTCATAAGGAATAGGCCTGCTTTCATTATCGTGATAGTTGGCCGCTTGGCGGGCGCTGATATCGTAATAGTCTTTCGTGGAATTGTAATTGTCGCGACCTCACCCTGCTTTTCAAGTATTGCCTCACCAGGCTCCTCAACAGCAGTACGGTCAAACTGCAAAGTTCCTTCATCAATCATGGCCTGAATACCCCTCTTTAAATCAATACAGCCCTCTGGTCGGGTCCAACAATCCAAACAGTACTCATCACATCCAAGGAAGACCCCTCCTTTCAACAATCTGCTTTTAACATAGCTTAAAGGTGTCTTCAGATCATTTACGTCCATAACCAAATCCAAATCTTCTTCTGTCAGAATAGCATTCGCTCCATGATTCGGCATTGGTTGCTGTACAATATTGGGACCATCATGACTGAAGTTAATGACTTTACTATCAATCAAATCTTGGACTTTGTGTTTAAAAGCATGACAACTCTCGATATCATGTATGGGTGCCCCATAATGAAATTCACAATGCTTACTAGTATCATACCCATAAGGAAGTGCTCCTATGGGCGGGTCCAACATTCTCTTCTCAACCAGATTCAAACCTAACAGCATTTGAAGCAGTTCTGCATACGTTGACGGAGGTGTATCAAATACCCTCTTTGGCTTTCCATTCTGAATCCTTCTCTGGGCAGGATTATGCCTTTGTTGTTGTTGTTGCTGTTGTTGTGGTTGTTGTCGTTGTTGTGGTATAGGGATCATCACACTAGCAACCTGTTGTTGAATATACTGATTCCTCCCTCTACCTCGTCCTCGACCACCATACACTACACTGGCGTCTCCTTGTCTTCTACCACCAAAGGCCTTTTTTGCACCTCCAGCTGAGGTCGATTCACCGGCTTGAATTTTACCAATTTTAATGCCATTTTCAATCCGTTCTCCCATGAGTATCATGTCAGAGAAACTACCCATCGAGCAATTGAGCAATTTATCATAATACATCCCCGAGAATGTTCCAACAAAAATATCAATCAATTCCCTTTCAACCATAGGTGGATGTACCCTTGCCGCCAGATCACACCAATACTGGGCATACTCCTTGAAACTCTCCCCGTTCTTCTGTGAAAGACTTTGAAGCTGGACCCTATTTGGCGCAAGGTCACTGTTGTATTGGTAATGTCTGACGAAAGCATCAGCCAATTCTTTCCAACTTCCGATCTGTGCAGGCTCTAGTCCCATGTATCATTCCAGCGATGGTCCTGACAAACTATCTTGGAAAAAAATGCATAAGCATCTTCTCATCGTCAGAGTAAGCAGACATCCTCCAGTAATATGAACGCACATGAACCCGTGGGCATGTATCCCCTTTATATTTATCGAAAGTGGGAGCTTTGAACTTCAATGGAACCCTCAGCCCAGGAACCAGCCCCATGGTAGCCATGTCCAAACCTGCAGAATTTTGATTGACTATACCTCTTATCTGTTCTTCCAGCATTTTAACCCTCTGATCATTATCAGTGGGACTCTCAAAACCCATGCCTTGCCCAGAAAAGGCATCTTCCTGACGATCTCTGTTCCAGTACGGACCCTCATTACCATACCCGTCATAAGCAGCATTACGACCATGACCATGACCACTTTGGAAAAACCTGGGGTCATACCTCAGATTGCCAAGCTCTTGATTAGCAGCCGCTGTCCCAAAGCCAGTATTAAAAGGACCCATCCCAGCACCATTGGTATTCACATTGCCAAACCCAGCATTGTCGTAGCCATTATTACCATAACCTTGATTGTTATCACCAAACCCTCCGTTGCCGAAGCCCTGATTATTAAAGCCATCATTGCCATCGCGATTGCCAAAGCCAAAACCTTGATTGTTGTCACCAAAACCAGTATTGATACCAACATTCCTGTTGGTTTCCACGTTCCTATTACCATTATCAGCATTTATGTTACCAACATTGCCGTTTCCATTGCCAGTACCAGTCTCATCAGCATTTGGTATCACTTCCTCCCTGCGAGGGGTCTCAACACGAGCAGAGTTGTATTCAGTATTACCAGCCGCTCGCGCCAGCAGCGGTTGCACCAGAGTTTGAAGATGTTCCTGGCCCTTGGCCACATCCTCCATAGTCTACATGAATTGGGCCAACCTATCCCGGGTCTCCTGCATCTCAGATTGTACCTGATCCATGATCTTCTTACTGTTGCTTCTTGTAGCGTACCGGTGAGTTCTCTGTTCGTCAATCTTGAAACAACCTGAAAGATGCAGGAGATAAGATTCGAGCTCAAAAAAAGTACCTGCCATGCAATATGAAGATGCAAATGCACACATGTAAATATGCAACAGGTTAATCCCCCCCCCCCCCCCCCGATTCTAGTTCCGGAGAAGAAGCCATAACGACAATGGAATCCCAAGTAAGCAAGTGCAGAATCAGAAACCTCATACATAAACAAATGCCAAGAGGCAGAGTACAAAGATACAACCGAATACAACCGAAAAGACATCGGCCAACAAGCCTGGCGATGGTCAAAATACAAGCACAAATAACAAACTACAAGAGAAAAGCAAAGATAAATCAGGACGGATGGCGCACCCGGACATCTCCCAATAGCCTCAACGTCTCCGGATGACCTGGTCTGGAAAGTAGTTCCTGTACCAGTAATGCGTGTCGCCTAACATTGGATCTCAGCTTTTTGGCATCCTCTACACAGGCTCCCTTGCCAAAACACTCATCGAGCCTGCATCTCTTGAAGCCAACCTTCAATTCACAACCCCTCATTTCTTTGACCATGTTGCTCACTCTAAACTCAGCGTCACGTCTAAGAGATGCCTCTTCAGCAATCTTCGCATCCTTAGCGCTGAGCTGCTCCTCTAACCGGGAAATCTGCAGCTTCAACTCATCTTCACGCTCCTTCCGGCTAGTAAGCATGGCATTCCACAAAAATTCCCATTTGGAAAGTCGAGAATAAGCCTTGTTCAGAAGCTCTTTCTTAGTAGCAAGCACACTACTAACACCATTCAGGGCTACTCCCACCTTCTCTCTCCTGCTAGTTTCTTCAGTCAAATCTGAACCCAACCTATTAATCATCTCAGTCTGCTTCTTCAAAGTGAAAGTTGCCTCACTCTTCTCATGCCGAAGCTGGAAAATCTCTTTCTCTAACTCTTCATTTGCTCTTTGCAACTCTTCCTTTTCAGCCAACAACTTGTTATACTTCTCAATCTCTACTGAAGTAGGTTCCTCAATCACCGGAAGATACAAAGGCTCTACAGCAGGATATGGCATCAAAGAAGTCCTAACTCTCTCATGGATCCAGAGCCGATAAGGATTATAAGCTCGACTGTCACTCTTTCCAAGCAATGTCTTTCCTCTTCTGTGAATATTACCCCAAGCATGCCTCAATCTGACCAAAACATCTCCATCTAATAAGCCCGTGAGATACAAAGATTCCTGTATCTCGTCTTCTACCGGAGAGTCCCTCAAAGCATAGCCAAACTGTCTCACAAGTAGAGAAGGGTTGTAGTTAATAAAACATTTCTTTCCAATCAAAGGAACATTCGAAAAGCCACTGCAACTATATATAATATTCACTTCGAGCAGGTTCCGATCAAACCAAACAATGTTCTCAGCGCACAAACCCATCAATCTGGAAGACCAATCTAAAGTACCCGCAGTATCAACAAAAGGTCCCGTCTTAGGAAGATGTCCCTGAAACCACCTGTATAGAAGAGGTACACAGCAAGAAACATTCTTTCCCCGACGCTTCTCATTCTTATAGTGAACAAAATGATAAACGTCACCCAAGAGAGTAGGCATCGGATTCTTCGAGGCAAGAATAAAGAAAGCATCTGAGTCAATAAAATCAGGCAAGTTAGGGAACATTACAATCCCATAAATGCAAACAGCCAGAATAGCGTTGAAGATAATCCAACATCCATCCTTCACACACTGCGTAGCCTTCTCAATCAAGCAAGAAAGATGAAAACCATAAAAACCATTCAGCTTGACCAAACCTCTGGGGAACTGAGAAGCATCTAAACTGACAATATCAGCAAGCTTAGACAACTCAAGCTCAGTATCCTCGTGAATAAAAGGTACCTGATCTAACACAGGAACTCTTAGCATATCAGAATATTCCTCCAAAGTAGGAGCCAAAATAAAATCAGGGAACAAGAAACATCTCAACTGAGGCTCGTTAAATTGCATCAAGGTATACAATCCAATCATCTCAAACACAGAAGGTCTGCACACCAAACTGAGCAGTTTCCCATAAGACTCTCTAAACTCAGCCCTCACTCTCTGATCTGCTAGAGCAACCAACCGCAACAAGGAACTGATATCTGGAGAAGGCAACCTGTAAGCAACTGTCCTCTTCATGGACTCCATGTCTGGCAAGAAAAAGACTAGAATCTGAGGGGAAAAACACACCTGCAACATAAATACACGTTAATGAAATGCAAACATGAAAATGCAAATGCATATGCAAACAGGGGATCAAGTGCAATGATGAAGAATTGTGTTGTGCTGTACTGCAGCTTGAGAACCATCAGATTTTCTCCTCAATCCAAACCAACCACAAAAGAACCCTCACAATCAATTCTCACTGACAGAGACAAACCAGGTGTTATGAGGCCAGAGTTTTCCTGCAAAAGACCCACCTACCCCTCACAGGTATGTACTTAACTCGCAGCCGAGGTACGGCATCCTATGCGGTCATCAGCGTCACAGACTTTCAAGAGCGATGATACGATACCCAGAAGGTGTGGCATCATCGTCCCCTGAAGAGACCTCACTTAGCCGAATCCCAAATGATAGGTTCCCAGAGTCGACAACCCTCAAATCCAACAACCTGTCGAGCCTAAAGGGCCAGGCAAGATGCCATCAAAGAGAATCTCGTCTAAGTGCAGATTTCGTAGCTAGCTGGTGCGAGCAAAGCAAGCAGGCTAACCACTACTCTCTACTTCTAAGTCTGTGTGCACTCAAGCCCATGTCCGGCTTATCTCTCAAACTAACCCTCTACCCACAGCACAATAACAATAATACACAGTACTGAAAGTAAAGACAGAAAGATAAATACATACAAAACCCCAGACGGGAAAACAAGCGCTAGGATTGACTCGCATATGGAACCGTTGGAGTCCCCAACAGAGTTGCCAGCTGTCGCTACTACGAAAATCGGCGCCGGCCATGACAGAAGAGTCGCCACCGTGCGTTATTTATCCCAAAATAGGGAAAGGAAACGCTCAGAGAAAACCTAATGCAAAGAGGGAAGGTAATGGTCATCGCAACCAAATCCTGGATTCGGGAGTCGGTTATGCAAGGGGAAGGTATTAGCACCCCTCAGATCCGTCGTACTCGACGGGATCCACGCTTGTTTTCTATCTAAGGGTGTGTTTATCTATCTACTCTAAAGGTTTGGTCTAAAAAGAAAAGAAAATGACTCGGCAAAGTATCGCACTTTATGCCTACGTATTCCCGTCTGAAACGAGAAATCAGAGTCAACGTAGTTCGCCTAACTACGAGTTAAAGGGGGAAGGTTGCTCGCCGAGATATCGCATCTCGTGCCTACGTACTTTCATACGGCATGAAAGATCAGAGCAAACGTAGTTCGGGCTACGGAAGACACAAGTTTGTCTGACAGTTTTCTTATCTCTTTATGAAAGGGTTTTCCAGATTAAAGGGTCCAAGAGGACAAAAACAGAGTTTGAATGTTTGTTTGAGTCTTTTACGAAAGAACTGTTTTTTAGGATGTTCGCAATCTCCGTCGCACTAGAGACTATGACCTAGGAGTGAATGCTTTGCATGTCACCCAAAGGGTACCACACTAAACATCCAGATTACTGGAGAGAGACCCTCCACCAACCTTTTCCCAGATAGCTTAAGGCTCATAACGTACGATTTCAATTAACCTTATTACTGTATTTTTGAATTGTTTTGAGATGAGAAGAGAAAGACACCCTAAAACTATGGTTGAAAGGGAATCTACCTACAGTTATCATGCATGGTTTAAAAACCTAATGTCTGTCATAATTCCCTCTTGCACAGAGGAAATCAGAGATCCTAGGGGAAAACAACAAAAGAAAACAAGCAGTAAACAGTAAACAGTAAAATGCATGCTATGCAACAGTACAAGCGAGGCAAGGGAGTCCGGCTCAACCTCAAACCTAAGAAAACAAAAGGCAAGGGGAGACAAGCTCCACCTCAAACCTAAGGGTAAACAACACAAGCAAACAGACAATACAACAAAAGAAAAAACAGAGGAAGCAGCCCAAGCAGCAGCAACAGTCTTCCACAGACATCAACTTCAACCTTCAACAGCAGCTTTGGTCAGCAAAGTGAATTGAAATGACAACAAAGAATCTTCATCTTCAAGCTAGCTCCTATCTTAAAACCTCTTCAATTCTTCATCTTAAAGCTCTAGCAAGCTCCACAAGAAGAGAAATCACCATTGAGATCAAGTTACAATGCTAGAAAACCTGATGAAAACCAAAGGAATTCATCAGGAACCAACATGAAAGAAAGTGCATCCTCAAAAGTTCTACTCAATAAGGCATGCCACTCATCCCTCCAAAGGAGAGATGGAGCTTCCTTAAGAGTACTTTGCATCATAGGATATGATAGAAGCAAACAATGCATTTTATGTTTGATGAAAGAAAAAAAGAACTAGTTCTAATGGCTCTTCCTAAAACCCTAATCCTATAAGCTTCTAAAAAGCTCCTAAAAGAGGAAGAAAACTTCAACTCCAAGCTCCACAAGCCAAGCCACAACAACTAAAAGATGTCCAGAAGCTCCTCCAAAAAGGAATCCAAGTACTTCAAGTTCCAAAGCCACCAACAAGATCAAACAAAGAAAAGCACCAAAGATGGAACACCACAAGCACAACCAACTTGCAAATTCTACCTAAAATAGAAAAATAAATTGTAAAATTCTAATAAATTTCCTAGGGGAACATGCATGTTTTAACAATCTAGGGTTCAAATATTAAAGCCTAAATCAACTTCTAGGTCCATGAAACAATTCCTAAGTTGAAACATGTCAAGGTAAACCACATGTTTGGGAAGGCTCTAAACATCTCACCTAAAACAGAACCTACAATTGTTGAAAAATTCTAATAAAAATCCTAATGGAGCATACATATCTATCCTACAACATACTCAAAAATCACAGCCAGATTCAATACCAAAAGCTCAAACCAAAATCAAAAAGGCAGATAGTCAAATATGCAAAAATTAAAGAAATAAACAAAATGAGAAAAATCAAATAAAATTGAAAAATGTATGAAAATGCAATTTATTGATCCCAAAAAATCAAAAATTTAAAGAGGAGCATGGAGATATTTTTAAAATATTTTTCTGATTAAAAATGGATTTATTGTAATTTTTGGAATCAATTTGCATTAAAAATAAAATCAAAAATGAAATAAAACAAATTAAAAACTAAGAAAATAACAGGAGCGTGGGATGAGTTGACCAAGTAAGCAGATCTAATGTCAGTGAGCGTGTCCACGTGAGCGTCCCAGTCGCCAACTGACTGGGATTAATGAAACGCAACATTTTGGTCCTTGGAGGCAAACTTCAGTTTAAACATGAGCCACACGATCTGGCTACTAAGTCCAACTCTCAAACTCATCCAATGGCTAGAACATCATCTTCTTCCTTGGAACTCAGGCGAAGGGAACAGTCTCCGGTGACTCTCACGGTGGAAACAACCGTCTTCTCCGATGAGATGGTGGTCTCAGGTAGCAGAAAAACATCAAACCTTATATCAAAATACTCAGAATCTCACAAGGATCTCAGATATCCTATCCAAATTCCTTATATCATGCTAGGTTTCGAAACACGATTCGAGTTTCAGAAATAACATCCAAATTGATCATTACCAAATTAAATCTAATTGCATATAAATGATCCTCACACTTCATACATCAACTTGATCTATCCAATTTCACTTAATTCCTTAAGATCAAACCAAATCGTGTCCAAACAGAAATTGCACTTCAACCTAAATTGTCTCTAATTGCTTCAATTTTGATCCAGAAACGACCTATGTCTCCATTAGATCCTAACCACATGCATAATATGAACTACATCTCCCTAGATCAGGAGGAATTTTGAAGTTTACTAACCTGGTATAGATCCACTAACATAGGTAGCTAGAGCTTGTTTCTTGCTTCAAAACTCTCCAGACACGATCAGTGATGCAAGAGGAAGAGTCTTCAACCTTCAATTTGCTCTGAACTGGCTTGGAAATGAAAACCCGATTCTGACTTGCTCCCTTGAAATTTCAAATTCAATCTCAGCTTCCACCACGAAATGAGCTCCAACCTGAGTATGGAATCAATGATATGCGTATATAGAATGAGTTTGTGGGCTTTTGAAGTTTGAATGAAGCCCAATCCAGCAATTCATAAATTCTGATTTTTCTCTCCAAATGCCATGTGACAGTCACGAATTTTGCCATGGAGCTTGCTCTAGAAGCTTCTAATCACGTGCAAATTGCCTTGTGAATGCATTCAGATCAAAAAGAACACTTGAAATGCCTTGGTGAATGTTTTGGATATGTAACTTGCACATGAAGCAACACCATTATAACTTGTGAAAATTGACCTAAACCTAAAAATCCACCAATGTCATTGTGCTTGAAATGAAGTTTCCAATCAAAATGAGTACTTATTTGACATGTTTTGGTCACTTAACCATTAATTTGAATTTTCCAACTTTGAATCCTTTAAAAATTTCCCTTTTTAAGCCATTTCAAACCAAATCTTGATATGAGTACAATCAATTCATCATGACTTCTTAGTTGGCCTAAAGACCACATTTTGAACAAGTTTCATGTTGAACAAAAATCCATTTGACAAGTGCAAGTTGGAGATTTTGACCTATGATTGAAAATGGCCTATAATCTCACTTTCCCAAAATACCCCTGACTTGTAAACCTCATAACTTGAGTTCTACAAATCCCCTTGAGGACTTCTAGTACTCAAATTAAAGGTATTGAGATGCTCTACAAGTTTCATGTTGGCCAAAGATCCATTTGAAACTTGAATCCTGACTTATGTGGTCTTGAAGTTAGGCACTAAACAAGGGATTTTAAACTGAAACCCTAATTTAGCAACTTCCCACACTCTCTTGACTCTTCTTGACTTGATCTTGGCACAACACCACAAATGTATCATAATATCATTTCATGAACTCCATGACCTAAAAGTAGGCTTTGATACTCTTCAATTGCACAGTTGACTTAGGATTGGCCCAGATGAAACCCTAATTGCTTGCACCTCAACTGTGGCTCTTGCATTTGACACAATGACTTGATTGAGCTCTCCCATGGCCCTCTAGGCTTACTATGAGCTCCATACACATCCTCTTCTCATATTCAACACTTCACATTCCTCTGATCGTCTTCAATTGATCCTCAAGTTAGGAGAAAATCTTCATGCAAGCATTTAAACTCTTAGGCACTCAAATCACCTCCTGATGACTTTGATAACTTCTCAATCTTGAATAAGACCTCTTGCTAGGCTTATCTTAATAAGAATCACACTTTATCCCCTTCCATATGAATGATATCATGATATGCAAATGATATAACTATGCAAATGTTAATGCAATGAAACATAAACCAGGTAAGAAAAGGTTGAGCAAATTTTGGGGTGCAACACAAGGGATACCAACTGATCTCAAACTCAAAGCAAACAACAAACATTAAAGTGGCTGCCAAATCCCTCAGTAGTGAATACAACCTCTTAGCACAAAGCAATGCCAGCTACATAATCTCAAACTTAAAGCAAACAACCTTGCTTAGAACAGAAGCAAAGACTAAACTTGGCACCAATGCAAATACCATCTCCAAACAGTATGAGTAAAATAGGTCGAACAAATTCAAATTAAGACAACTCTACCACAATGGTTGTGAGTTCAAGAGGTACTTGGTTTAGAAAATAAAAAATTTAGCTCCTAAACAGCCAAAGTTCTTTTGAAAAGTTTTAAATCATGTAAGCTAATTGATCTAGGAAGAGCAGCCAAATATGAATCCTTAACAGTGGCTGGACAGCAGGTAACAGTGCCAAACAATACTACACTATGTCCAACAAAAATGACAATCCAAACTGTCATGGATTCCAACAGAATTATGGTAGCATCCCCCAAACCATAATGCATCAAAGTAAAACAGCAGAGAAAACTTACCAGCCTCCACTAGCCTATCTAAAACACAACCTTACTAATGCCAAAACAACCAACCTAAACATACAGAGAATGCTGACTGCATTAACCATTAGTCCAAAACTTTAATCACAAATGCAAGTTAATAAACTTTAAGACAGCCAACCTATTCTACACCATCTGTGTTCTAAACACCTTCAGACTGAAACCATAGCAATAAACATGCCTCCTAGCATAAGAAACCAATCTGATAACCATGAGTTGACCAACCCAGTTTAGACACTAACAGCAAAGAACAACTTGAACATGTCAAAATCTGACTTAAACCAACCATCCAAGACCTAACAGCCTGAAGGAACCAAACTGGCACAAGGTAGGGTCAAGAACCTAACATTGTAAAGCCAAGTCCATATGCAAACCAACCTAAAGGGTTAAGAATCCTAGGCACACTCAACAGAGGTGAAGGATTGACCTAAACACTAACTCTAACAGCAGCCTCTAAAGCAAGAACCTAAAGACAGTTCCTAATGCACATTATATAACCCCAACAGATCCAACCCTATCACAAACTCTAGAACTGCCTACACCTAATGACAGTCCTTTACACATTAGCAAATACTAGACTAAACCAATTATGCACCAAGATAGAGGTTCACAAGCAATAGGCATGACATTGCTAAGTTCAAGTCACTAACTCTATGCCTCTTGATAATTGACTGATTTTAAGATTCACAACAGTTTTGGTGTTAATGTACATAAACTCAGCATCACAATGTCACAGCCTAAACCTACCATGTACTTCAAAATCATACTTCCACCAAAGTAACAATGTACCTCTTATCATGATGACAGTCTAGCGGCAAACACACATGGCTTTGACAAAACCAAATCTCACATAACTTTGGACAACATAATTAACAAACTATAGCATGACAATGTCAAAACACAATCCACACATACATGATATATAATGATGATCAAGTTCAAAACTACATACCTTTTGTAGTCTTCCCACACTTAATGCTAAATAAAAGCAAGAACTCCTTCCTTATATGCAAGCTTTGAGATTGTTGCTTCTTCTTGAAGAAAAAGAGGCAATCTTGTGGACAGATCTTGCAAATAAACTTCCAGCTATGGTTTTAGGTTTTGGAAAGTTAAAATATCATAAAGGGAAGGTGTTCAAAGTGTCACAATGATGAAAAATGGTTTGTGTAGTGATTTGGCTTGAAATGTGCATGAAAGTCAAACTATGGTGTGTGGACAGTTGACTTTTTGATCCATGGTTTTTTTGATGAAACTAACTATTGGAATAGCTTCAAATGATGATTTTAAAGGTGTGTGGATGTTTTTTATGATGGTTTCATGGCTAAAAATGATGCTGGTGTGAAAAATGCAAAGTGGCCATTTTTGGTGATTTTGTGAATTTCTTCACTTCCAAGCAAAGAGGGAAAGAGTGAGAGATGTGTATTTGTGATATTCTTGATAGCTCTGGTGTGTTGTATAGAATGGTATGAAGGCTCTATTTATAGGCTAGAGAAGTGTTTGGGCAGATTTGGATTTGTGGTATTCAAAGATGGTTTTTAGTGAAAATCTCATGAATCCACATGATGGTTTTTGTTCTGCTGGCCTTGCTTGCTTTCAAAGAGATTAGCCCCCTAAAACCAGCTGCAATGATCTGTAAGAAGTGACTAAAGAGTGTACAAGGACACCCTCCCATGTTGCATCCCCCAAACACTCTCTCATGTGTACCTTTTGTACTTTTCTTTAATAAACAAATGGATCTTGGATGATTCTTTGGATTTGCTTGATTTCCCTTCTGAATTAGTTAATTTCACTCTCTAACACATCATATCTGAGGTCATTCCATGGTTAGAGATGAAGTTCATAGTTGAAAATCAAGTTAATGTTGGGTTTTGGCAAGTTGACAAACTAGTACACAGGCCTAACTTTCTCGCTTCATAACTCTCAGCTCACAAGGGATATGGAAGATTTCTAGTACTCTTTGGAAAGCTCTCATGGAGCTCTACAACTTTCATTTTTTCATGATCTTCAGATTCCAAGTGGAACTAGGTCAAAAATCCCCTCAAAGTTGGCTGAAAACATGCCTAAAAAGGCCAGCAACTTAGAATTTCTCTAAGTGTTTTCTCCCTCTTGTGATGTTTTTTTATCATAACTCCCAATCTACTCATTTTTTGTAGTAATTGTAAAGATCTTTCCAACAAGCTTTGAACCACATCATTTGGATGTGTGGTTAGGAAGTTATGGTCTTGCCCATTTCAAAATCCTAATTCCCGATTTTTGCAATTACTCCCTAATCCTTGATCCAATGATCATGAAACTTCATAGATAGGTGTAATATTATATTAGGAACATTTTTTATTCACACTTTGAGGTCAAATTCCTTATAGTTGGAGAGTTGACTTTTTGGTCAACGAAACGATCGATCGATGACGACCGGATCGACTGTTGTTGTTCTGGGTCTTATGAGGCTTTGAAACTTCTTTAGGGGACTTGAATAAGTCATATGAGCTTCGTGGACCATAATTCCATCATTGGAATATCTTTAAATCAAAATTCAAACCACAGTTGACTTTTCCTGATCAGAAACCCTAATCGGGGATCCTGAACTGCATTATTTTTAATCTTTGGGTGAAAATCTCAAATTGGACTCATGATTGACCCAATGGATTATATTTGATGAAGTTGAGACTTGTTTCATGGAGAAACAATCCAATACCTTGACTGATTAAATCGTTGAAACCTCGATTTCCGACTGTACGGAACCCTAATTCACCTGTAACTTAATAAAGACAAACTTGAAGTAGGTTAAGGTTAGATAAACAATGATAATTCTCTTAGAATGATGATGAAGATTTAAGGGGTCAAAATTTGGGGTGCAACACACTCCCCTTTCAACATGAAAGAGAATTTTAGTATCAATGTTAGATTTCTACACAAGACAATCCTAACAACCAAGAACACCCTTCTTGGATTTACACAATATTTAAGTCCTACCGAGAATCAATATCTCACACAAGGACCTCTTGTATCCACAATCCGGATCACAAGGAAAATCCTACCAACTTATCTTTTATAATTCTAAGAATCAGTTGTAGTCAATTATGAATTTGAATATAAGTAACAATTGAATGTATATCAATATGAAACATTGATCTTCTTCTCGAAACAAAGATTACTCAGAAATTATACAAGTGTTCTTTATGTGAAAGCAAGCTGTAAAGATGTGAAAGTGTATTTCAATGGCTTGTTTCAAAATTCTGATTTGAACACTTTTGAAAATTCAAAAAGGTTGAAGACAAAGAGTAATTTTTGAAATTTGTTTCTTGAAGGTGAATTTGATTTTGAATAATGAAATCAATTTATAAGAGTAAAAACCCTTTTCAAAAAGGTATGATTACGGGACAGAAAAATAGCCAATAAGAAAATCATATAGCAATGCAATTCTCCATGAACAGTTGCTATTTTTGGCTGTTGCTTCAGTGTTAATTAGTTAACCAAATGGGTTAATCGGTTAACACTTTTCCAATGTATAAAAAATTCAAATTTTACATGTGTTAATCGGTTAACCTATATGGTTAATCGGTTAACACTGTAAGAAATTCCCAAAATCATAATTTTAAACTTGTGTTAATCGGTTAACTCCACAGGTTAATCGGTTAACACTGGAAGATTTTCCAAAAATAATTAATTTAAAAAACAAGAGTATTTTAAAATAGTTTAAAAAAAAGTTTCAGTTAGTGGTGTAGTGAAGTGAGATCAAAGAACACTTGCATACATAATTCTAAGTAAACATGTTGTACCGTGTCTTGAATCTTCAACACCACTTGAAACTTGATAGATGAAACTTGACCCATATTGATAAATGTGACTTTGCCTTGATCTTGATAAATTATACTTGATGATATGCTTGCACCTCTTGCTTTTTGTGAAGAGTTCAGAATAGAGATGCTTCAGATTTTATCTTCAGTGTATATACCCGCACGAGTATATAGTATCTTGCGAGCTAAGCTGATATGAGTTGTCTTCATCAAAACAATAGATGCTTTTGAATCTTGATTCTACATATACTTTGGTTCTAGAGAATGAATGAGAATGGAGAATTCCTACACTTATTCTGATTATTTTGGGTAGGGAACAAATGACCCTATACTTGGAATAGTCGTCTCTATATCCTTACTATAGTGTCTTCCAATTCCCAGTCAAGTCGATCCTTGATCATTCACACCCTAATCATTGTCTCTGAGTTCAACTTCCTCATTTCAATTCAACACTCCTTTCTCTTTTGGCCAATCAATATTCTTTGATTCCCTAGAATATTTATAATCACCCTTTTCTTGGCTAATTAACCGTTCGTTGGTTAAATCCCAATTATTTTCCCCCAACAAAGTCACAATCCTGTTCGTCAATTAAACACAATCTTTGCTGTCAAATACCAAATCTATAGCGGAGTTCGCAACCTTCTCTTGGTTCTATCTACCTTCTTGTTTGGTTAATCACTGCCTGTGAGTTAAAACACCGAGTATCTCTTTTTCTCAGTTAATCACAGTCTGTCTATTAACATACTAAGCTTTTCTTGGATTAATCACCTTTTCTTGGTTAATCACCCGTTCTTTGGTTGATCACAGTCCGCTTGTTAAAACCAACTTTTCGTAGGTCAATCAACTTCTCTTGGTTAATCATCCATTCCTCAGTTAACCACAGTCCGTCTGTTAACATACTGAGCTTCTCTTGAGTTAATCACCGTCTCTTGGTTAATCACTCATTCTTTTGATTAATCATAATCATTTTGTTAAAACTAATATCCTCAGCGGTTAGCAACCTTTCTTTGGTTCAAACACTCGCACCTTTGGGTTAGTAACCTTCTTTTGGTTTAAATACCCTTTCTTCGGTCAAGTACTGCTTGTTCAGTTCGTGTACCGAGCCCTTTTTGGGTCACAACCTTCGCTTGGTTCCACACCCGTCCTTTGGGTTATAACCTTCTCTTGGTTCTACACCCATCCTTTCGGTTAATCACTATTTATCAGTTAACATACGGAGTTCCCCATAGAGCCAAACACCTTCTCTCGGTTTAATGCTCTCTTTCTGGTTCCCCATAGAATCATAATCTTCTTTTCCTTCAGTTACCCATTGCCTTCTAGTTAATACGCTGAATCTTCAGTGTCCCTTACTTTGTCTTAGTTCAATTCCTTTGCTCCTTTATTCTCCTGGTTTCGACACCATTCCTTTGTTTTCTCCTCAGTGGAGTCACCACCGTTACCTTTGGGCTTCCCCGGTAGAGTCTTTCTAATTCACTGTGCTCTTGGTTTTGACACCATTCTTCTGTACTTCTCAGTCGAGTCTTTCTACCCCTTTTCGCTCTTGGTTTTGACACCGCTTCCTCTTCCTTTTCTTTCTCTGTCTTTGTTCCTCAAACTACGTAGGCTCTGAATTCCTCATTGCACTATGAGGATACATAGGCACGAGATTGTGAAATCTTGGAGAGAATGAACAACACTAAATATGAAGGGTTCAGATTCTTTATTAAATACTATTATATCTTTCTCTCCCTTTTGTCACATAAAAAAGAATAAAAAAGAAAAAGAAAAGAATTACAGTCATAAATGCATTAACAGAGCATCATTACGTACCAATTTTCAAGAAAGAGAAAACGATCAAGTATCAGAGATTATTAAAGAGTTGTTCAATGCATGTTTATTATTTATTGGTCGTAACAATTCTAAGAATCAAGCATAGGATTTTATTTCAATGTTTGGGTTACCCAGAATCCACTATAAAAGCAACCTAAGCCTAGGCCATTTTCATCAACATCTTACAAAACAACATGAAGTCCTCAACTGAAAGTGTCAACATCTCAGTTGTGATAGAAGTCTCAGAGAACTCTACTAGTATGAAGACACAAGATCTTTAGAAGCCAGCAGATTTTGAGGCGTCTGCAACTGGTCCTCTATTCTTTACACTGAATACTTATGACGAGGGTTCGTACTCATCACCTCAAAGATCTACTAAATAAGGCCCTTATGCTACTGAGTTGAAACCAAGAAAGAAGTTAATGAAGAAGAAAAAGAAGAAGAGGATCATATATGAGATATTCTTGGAGCTAATTGTCTTAGAGCCAGAGGATGAAGATGTGATGAAGATGAACCTTGCGCCGACTGGAGAAATCAGATAGCTCGCAAGGCAATGGAGGAATTAGATTAGAATAATATTTGTACCTTCCAGTTCCTTTTTTATTGTAATCCTTTAAAATTTTGATTAATGAAAAAGTTTGGACCAATTTTATTTTGTATGTGCACCTTTTTTAATTTTTCTCTATGATTTTCCGACAAAAGCATAAATGAAGTAAGAAGATAAACAAAAACAACAATTAACTTGTTAATAATAATATTTATAGTTGTTAATAGAATCTTAATAGGACTGAATGCTAGACATTATTTCCCAAGAGTCAGAATGTTAAAAGATTGATTTGACTAATCAAACTTAAAACAATTAAATACTAAAGGTGCTTGGATGAATAGACTCTATAAAATTCTCAGCAAACTGACCTTCCTAATCACTTAATCTTCTAAGCACAAAAATGTATAAGCAGGAACAAATTTGGGTTCCAAAGAGATTTTTCAGAAAGACAATAATGTCGAATGTAGCAGCTCAAGCAAGCACAAAGAATGCATCAACTGAAGGATCTACAAGTAAGTAGACAACTTCAGAAGCACATACTTCTTCAGAAACCTTTGTTAAGACACAAAGAAGAAGGAAACCTTCTAATTCAAAATGAAGGAATCATCGAAGGAAGAAGGCTATTGAGTTTGCTCGAGAAGATTTAGAAGATTATTTAAACAATATGGATACGTCATATGAGCCTAGGGAATACCTTAGGACATATCCAAATATCTAGAATCTTTAGTTAATAAATTATAACAGTTACGAATCTTTCAATAAGAATGATGCATTTTTTTATAGTTTTAATCCTATTTATTATTCTCTTGAATAACATGAAAAACTCACACACACACACACACACACACATACACACACACACACATACATACACACACACACACACACGCGCGTGCGCACACACACACACACACACACACACACACACACACACACACACACACATACATACACACACACACACACACACACACACACATACACACACACACACACACACACACACATACACACACACACACACACACACATATATATATATATATATATATATATATATATATATATATATATATGTATGTATGTATAACAATTAAGATAAACAAGAACTTGAACAAGAATATGAACAAGAACATATGATAACTCCTTAGATTTTAGAAGAATCATCCTTTGAACTTATGATAACTCCCTGTTGGATCAGCACTTATGAAAGAGCTTGTCCATAAGGAATGAAGAATATCCTTCCCTTGTGAAAGGATGAAAGAGTTTGATTCAGATAGTCAAACATAACTTGAGAAAGATCAAAATGCTTATCTGAATTGAGAAGTAGAAAGTCATTTTCAATAGGGTCCACAAGGTCCAAATCTTTGTAATTGGGTAGCAAGTTTGAGTTCAAAATCTGATTCCAAATGATTACATTAGGACAAAGATTTGAGACCTGAGAGATGTTTGATGGATCCACAAAAGTACACCAAGTAGGAAGATAGTATTCCCAAACAAAAGTGCCTGGAATTTCTTCGATCTCCTCACGGTTGATTACATTGGTAATCGTCTTAGAAGTTACTTTTATAAAAATACAAGAAACCTTGTAAAGAATAGCACACTCAGAACATAACTCAACAATGGAAGCATTAAGCCAAAACTTTTTGACAAGACTAGGACAAGTGAAAACACAGAGCAAATCAACGTATTTATTCCAACCTTGTTAGGACACGGTCTTCTGAAAGTTAAAACAAAGTTTAAGCAGCTCATCAAAATCCACAAACGTTTCATTAATGGCAACTAGTTGATTCAAAGGAGAATTGACTAGATAATTCACCTCAAGTTTGGTTTGAACAACACATAAGAAAACAAAAAAGAAACTGAACAAGACTCTAAAGGAATAAGAATCTTGTCAGAAGAAGAGAAATAAGACACGAAATAATGTTTCACAAAGATAAGGGATAAAGATAATATAATTACATAAGAGAAAACAAAGTTCTTACCCAGTAGATTTCTTGCATCCACTAGATGATAATCAATTTTATGGAGTTTTAAATAAACATAGTTTTTTTAAAAAAGATTTTTTACTTAAACTGCTTTATCAGAAGTAAAGATTCCTTTTCTCAATCTCAGAGACTGGAATTTTTTAGAAGTTATCTATCAACAGAGTCTAGTAGGATTAGACTTCGAGTGAGACATCTTCTGTTAGTCATCAGTCCTTGATATTCTATTGAGAATCAAGCCTTTTCTCTTTGAACTAGATTCTGAAGGTGAGAAAATACTTAGAACGGGGGTTGAATAAGTATGAAGATAAAACTTAGAAGTAAAAACTCAAGTATTTTTATCCTGGTTCGTTGAACTCAACTACTCCAGTCCACCCTTTCTAGAGTGATTTTCCTTTCTCAAACAAGGACTTAATCCACTATTTAATCAACTGATTACAATAGTAAGCACTAAGAACAACTGTTCAAAGTTTTCTCAAGAACTACTGATCCTAACTGGATCTTCTTAAGGTTCTCTTACAATCAAATGTAATAATAAATACAAGTGTTAAAATGCTTCTAATAAAGCTTTATCACAACTGTGATTTTTCACTTAAGATTAAGAACAATGAAATAATTCTAGCAAGAATATATGAGTTGTATGAGAGCTTTTTAATGAATTCTTTTCAAGTGTATTTGTTAACTGAAGAAGATGAGTGGAGACTTGCTTTTATAGGCACAGTGATCCAAGTGCTTTTCACGTTGAGAATAGTGTACCAAAAGGTCTGAGCCTTTTTGTCTTCACATCAAGTGACCTTTCCTAGAAGAAGAATGCACAGAGAAATCCTTTTTGTCTGTGTTCTTGTGTCTAGCATAAATAAGGAGTCGTTTGGATATTCCAACAGACATAATCTTTGAATTCTTCTTCAACAATTTTCAGCAAGAATCATCAGAGCCTAAATTGGTCAGAGCCTTCTGATGTTCATCAGAGTTTTGTTGAATCAGAGTCTTTACAGCAAGTGTGCTTTCAGCGTGTATAAGTTCAGAGCAGAGTTTTGGTGAATGATCCTTAGTACTGGCAGCGTTAGTACTATCAGAGTCTTCTGAAGTAACTGTGCTTGAATAACTCTTCATACAGACTTCTTCATTGCTTCAGATGCTTCTGGCTTGCTTCAGATTCTTCTGTGGCTTCTACTTCAGATCCTTTTGGAGGCAGCGCTCAGAATCTTCTGATGGCAGCGTTCAGAATCTTCTAAGAGATGCTTCTGACGCTTCAGAGCCTTGCATATTTCTTATGTTCAGATCTAATTTGCTTCTGGAGTGATATTTACTTTAACATCTGCAGCAAACATTCTCAAGCAAATTTTAGAGTATATAATTCATAAATACAAATTTTCATAATAGTTATCATCAAAACATAGAGATATTATTAAGAACCAATCTGTGTTCTAACAATCTCCCCCTTTTTGATGATGACAAAAACATCAGAAATTTTGTTCAATAGTAAAGAAAATAATTATAACTCCCCCTGAGATGATGAATCTCCCCCTGAATTGAATATTAATAAGGAATAGAAACTTCCCTTTTTGTCTTGAGTATTCTTTTTAGAATTAGAGCTTGAATGTTCTAAACATTAGATCTTGCATGTTTCAGAGTCAGAGTCTGATACGTTAAAAATGATCTGGAAGACTCAGAGTTTCTTTTAAGGAATATATCAGATTTATCAAATGTTCTGAAACACTTAGAGTTTATGTTAGATAAAATTTGATATATCTGAAGTTTCATTTTGGTAGAGTTTATTTAAACAGTTCAGATCCATTTTCTCCCCCTTTTTTCTCATAATAAAAAAGTAAGAACTTCTAAAAGACAAATAAAAGGAAATACAGAAAAGATAAATTATGTAGAGAGAAACACATAGTCATTCATACATATAGATCAAGAGATACAAAACATCAGATAAGATTCAAATATATGTGCAAACATCAGATGAGAAAGAATAAAACTAAGTTTGTTTTGACAAAATCTTCTTCAACAGATCAGTGATCTCAGAGGAGGACTGTTCTTGCTTAGACATCCACTTAGCCATGGTTTCATTCTTCTGATCTTGTTTGGACATCCACTGAGCCATGTCTTCAGACTTCTTATCTTGCTTAGCCATCCATGACTTAATCTCTGATTGACCAGCTTCCAGAACTGCAATCTTATCTTCAAGATCTGGATACTCTTTCTTGATCTCAGATGAAGAAGGTGGGACAGATTCTGAAGCAGGAACAGAGTCAATTTCCATAGGGGATTCAGAGTCAGGAGCAGCAGATCCAAAGGGATGTTCTATAAGAGTCATAGCCAGAGGGTTGTCTTCAGATGCAGATTCAGTATTCACTTCTGTATCACATACTTCAGATGATGAAGGAGCATCTTTAAGAAGTAATGGTGCAGATCTTTTAACAGTCCAGAACAAACTTCTAGCAGTCTCAGCAAATCTGAGCTTCGCATCATCAGAACATACGTTCTTCAGATTTGATGCTACAGTATTGAATCTGTTGATGAAGCTATTCCAAATAGCATCAGATTTATTTGCATCCATTGTTGATAAGCACTTCCTCTGTACAGAGCCTAAATGCATCTCTATTTCTTTCAAAAAACTTGTAAATAAATGATCAACATTCAGCCTAGGTTTTGGTTTTAGAAGAGTTTCCAATGTGATTGGCTTGGGTTAAGGTGAAGGTGGAGTGGTGAATTTTGGAATGGTGATCAGAGGACGAGGGTAGAAGGGTATGGATGGAGGATTAGATGAAATGACAGTTTTTGATCTGGTTAAAGCATTCAACAGATATGGTTTTGCATTTGATGCATAGGAAACAACATCAAATGTGGTATCAGAGTAAGGAATGAATGCAGATTTATCAGATAAAAGAGGTTCTGATGAAATCATTTCTGGCAGTTCTTTTATATAGGTTTGAAGAACAGATGGTAGAATGATGGAAAGCTTGGGTTTAAGAGGGGTGATAGTGTCAGATGGTTCAATTCTGGTGTAGAAATTTTTGAATTTGAAACCAGAGGGAAGTTTGTCAGAGGAAAATGGTTTACACGAGGCAAAGGATACAAATTCAGATCTTCTTGGCTTAGGTTTTGGAATGGCTATTTGAGTGAGAGAGTTTGATGAAACAGGTGGTTCTGGTTGATTAACTGCAAGATTTCTGAGAGAGGGAGGTGACAGAATATCTGGGTGTATATCAGATTCTGATGAGTTTGAGGATGTGGTTGGAGTACAAGACGTAGAAGACACTTCAAAAACAGTTTTGAGAGGTGTAACGTCTAGAACCTCTGTCTCTAGTATATTTGTTTCAGATGGGTTGGTAGGTTCTGACTAATGCTTAGAAGATCTTGATGAAGGTTCAGATGCAGGTGGTTCAGAAGTAGGTGGTTCAGAAATAGGTGGTTCAGAAATAACTTGTTCAGATGCAATAGGATCAGATGCCACTGGATTAGATTGTATAGGTTCAGATGTGTTTGATTGTTGTTTTTCTGGTAGTTGTTGTTGTGGTGCAGATTGTTCTGTTGGTTTTGTTATAGGTGGTGGAGTTTGATTTGCTGGTTTTGTTGTTGTTGTGGGTTCAGATGATGGAATAACAGAAGGTTTTACTGGAGTAGTGGAAATGGGATCAGATGAATTTTGTGGGGAAGGAATTTTTAATGGTTCATATTTTTGAGATGGAGCAGGAACAGATTGCTTTTGAGTAGAAGGGGGTTTTGGAATAGAACTAAATGTTGATTCATTTAAAACAATGTTATTGAAAGAAGATACAGAAGATTTGGTACCTTTAATCTTGATACGCTTTGTGGGAACAGAGGGAGCGTCTCCAGATGCTTTTCTTTTGATCAGCTTCTGAGGCTTGTCAGCAACTTTTGGCTTTTTCTAAGCAGCAACTTCTTCTGCCTCTGATTGACCTCTTTTCCTTGTGTTCTGATTGCATACATCAGGCATTGGTTCTCTTTCTCTTTTTAGAATATCTGCAGGAATGGGCGTTCCATCTATTTTGCATGCATCAATATATCTCACAATTATTTCCCTTGGTTCTTCAGCACAGAAATAGTGGACAGTTTTCAACTGGAATTCGCTTCTAACTTATTTCAGAGATATTCAGCTTCTTGGGTGCAGATGAGAGTTCCTCTACAATTTTTAGTCTCTGAAGACTCTTTGCATTCAGAGGTTTTCCAATAATGGATTCAAGTTCATCCTTGACTCCAGTTTCGTACAGAGCAGTCACCAGACCATTCTCTGTCAGAATGTCTGAAATTAACCTTCCAAAGGGAATCCATGTTCTGATCTTCTGACCCTTATCCTTTACAGATTCTCTTGAAGCATTGATATGATTCCATAAATGCATAAACAGAATGTAAGGGAGATCTACCTTAGTGCTCTGACTTAAACAGTACATGAAGTAGAGTTGTTCATTGTTCACATAATCTGGAGAATTTGTAGATTTTCTGTGATGAATGCATCCCAGAAATATCTTTGCCCAAATTTTATAGTCAGGCTTCAGATCTTTAAATTTGTTAGAGGCCTGTCCAAAAGTGATGACTTCCTCATAAACTGCTTCCATGTCTACACGCCCAGCTGGCAGATGACATACTCCATCAGTCTCCTCATACCCTATGGGTTTCCTGATTAGATCTTCTGTAATTATAATCTCCTTACCCAGAACAGAAGCATGTATCCAGAATTCTTTCACCAGATGAGGGTAAACTAGTCCAAATAATCTGTCAAAGTATTTTACCCAGCCTTGAGCATCAATTATTGAACGAAATTCAAATCCATTTTCAGCTAATGAATCAAATTCCACCATTGATTCACAGAGAACTTCAAGTTTGTCAATAGGAGTTAACAAAGTCCTTTTAGGTATCGTGAATGGAGTCACACCCATATTTGCAGAAGTAACTGCAGCCATGGTTGATTGAAACTGAGCTGCTGTAGAAGATGAGGTTGCCATTAAAGATGATGAAGATGATTTTGACGAGGGTTTAGGGTTTTTGTGAAGAGAGAATAGAAGACAGAAATGCATAAACTTGCTTGTGATGTGAAAAGTGTGAAAGTGGTGAGAGATGTGGTATTTATAGAACACACTTAAGGAACTCAAACAGACATCCAAAGCACATTTACATATAGCATTTAATGACAATTAATGAAGGAGAATAAAAGTCATTTCAAGCATTAATTAATGCTGACAAATTGGGGGGAAATCAAGATTTTCACTATTCAAACCATACCTCAAACGTCTCTTCAGTAGTATACACGCTATCTTTTCATATTTAGAGTGACACGTGTTTGCTTGCATGTGCTTCTGAATTCTCTTGAGAAATGAAACGTTAACCAACGTTCAGATCCTCTGAGATTGGTTAGTTCAGATACACACAAATAATCATAAATCTAATAAGCAACAAATGAAATACTTCAGAGTTATAAACATTTTTCATCTGAAAGATTTGCTTCTGACAAATATTATTCTGGACACAAATCCATACCAATATTTTTCAGAATAAATTTGAACCTATCTTCAACAAGGGGTTTTATGAAAATATCTGCCCATTGATGATCTGTATCAACAAAGGCTAAGTTTATAATTCCCTTCTGAACATAGTCTCTGATGAAATGATGTTTAATTTCTATATGTTTTTCCTTAGAGTGTAAAATGGGTTTTTTAGACAAACATATAGCAGAAGTATTATCACAGAATATAGAAATGTTACTTTCAAATATCTGATAGTCTTCTAGCTGACTTTTCATCCAGAGCATCTGCGTGCTACATCCAGCAGCAGTAATATATTCTGCCTTTGTAGTTGATAATACAATTGTGGGTTGCTTCTTGTTGTACCAAGAGATTAAATTTCTTCCTAGAAATTGACAACTTCCAGAAGTACTTTTTCTTTCCACTCTGTCTCCAGCGTAATCAGCATCACAAAATCCAACTAATTTGAAATCATCAGATTTTCTGTAACACAAACCCACATTAGAAGTACCTTTCAGATACCTTAGAATCTGCTTAATAGTTGTTAAGTGTGATTCTCTAGGATCTGATTGGAATCTTGCACATAAGCATACGCTGAACAAAATGTCAGGTCTAGAAGCAGTTAAGTAGAGAAGAGATCTTATCATACCTCTGTAGAGCTTCTGATCTACTTTCTTACTCACCTCTTCCTTGCCTAGTGTACTAGTTGGATGCATGGGAGTTTTTTCCATCTTACTATCAGTCATGTTAAATTTCTTCAGAAGTTCTTTAACATATTTGGTCTGATGAATGTAAGTGCACTCTGGAGTTTGGTTGACTTGAATTCCCAGAAAGAATCTCAATTCTCCCATCATGCTCATTTCAAATTCTGCCTACATACATTGAGCAAACTCCTTTCCCAGCATAGTATTTGTAGATCCAAATATAATATCATATACATATATTTGACAAATTAGAAGATCTTTCTTAAATGTTTTACAAAAGAGTGTTGTGTCCACTTTGCCTCTGATGAAGTTTTTCTCCAGAAGAAAATTGCTTAACCTCTCATACCAAGCTCTGGGAGCTTGTTTTAAACCATACAGAGATTTCTTTAGTTTGAAAACATGTTCTGGAAATTTTTCATTCTCAAAACCAGGAGGCTGGTGAACATAAACTTCTTCTTCTATAATTCCATTTAGAAAGGCACTTTTAACATCCATTTGATATAGAATGATGTTATATTGTGCAGCAAAAGAAATGAGTAAACGAATAGACTCTAACCTTGCAATAGGAGCATAAGTCTCTGTATAATCAATTCCTTCTTGCTGACTGTAACCTTGAGCAACTAGCCTTGCCTTATTTATTTCAACTTCTCCTTTCTCATTAAGCTTGTTTCTGAAGACCCATTTAGTTCCAATTATGTTGAATCCTTTTGGTCTTGGAACTAAGTCCCACACATTATTTCTTGTGAATAGATTTAGCTCTTCTTGCATGGCAATGATCCAGTCATTGTCCTGCAAAGCTTCATCCACAGTGGTTGGTTCAATTACTGACACCAATCCAAATAATGATGCTTCAGAAGATCTGAAGAAGGATCTGGTTCTGATAGGGTCATCCTTATTTCTAATGATCACATTCTCTGGATGAGAAGCTTTGATTCTGGAAGATGATCCTCTAACAATTGATTCTTCAGAAATGTTTAAGTTGTTCACCTGAGAAGTCAAAGGAATTGCATCTGGCGTTGCTTCTAGTTCCTTCACTTGAGCTTTGTCTGCCTCTGAGTCTTCAGAGTCTGTGAGAATTACTTCTCTATCTACAGAACTTTCAAACTGCTTTGGCTTTTCAATGCCAAGCTTATCATTAAATCTAACATGAATAGATTCTTCCACAATCTGTGTTTCAATATTGTATTCTCTGTAGCCTTTAGAGCGTTCAGAATACCAAAGCATGAAACACTTCTGTGCTTTAGAATCAAACTTGTTCTGATTTTCTTTAGTACTCAACATATAGCAAGTACATCCAAAAGGATGAAAATATGAAATGTTGGGCTTTCTGTTCTTCCACAATTCATAGGGAGTCTTTTCCAGAAGAGGTCTTACAGACACTCTGTTCTGAATGTAACAGGCTGTGTTGATTGCTTCTGCCCAAAAGTGCTTTGCCAGATTAGTCTCATTGATCATGGTTCTGGCCATTTCTTGCAAAGTTCTATTTTTCCTCTCTACAACCCCATTTTGTTGTGGAGTTCTAGGACAGGAAAAATCATGAGCAATGCCATTTTCATTAAAATATTTTTCAAAATATTTGTTTTCAAAATATTTGTTTTCAAATTCACCACCATGATCACTTCTGACTTTTATAATTTTGAAATCTTTTTCATTCTAGACTTGTTTGCAGAAGTCAAAGAACACAGAATGTGACTCATCCTTGTGTTTTAAGAACTTTACCCATGTCCATCTACTATAGTCATCAACAATGAATAATCCATACTTCTTGCCTCTGATGGATGCAGTTTTCACTGGTCCAAACAGATCAATATGAAGTAATTCTAATGGTCTGAAAGTAGAAACAACATTTTTTAATTTAAAAGAGGATTTTGAAAATTTCCCTTTTTGACATGCTTCACAAAGAGCATCTGAGGTGAACTTCAACTTAGGAAGTCCTTTAACAAGATTAAGTTTATTAATCTGAGATATACGTCTCATATTAATATGCCCCAATCTTCTGTGCCAAACCCATTGCTCCTCATTAACAGATAAGAGGCATTTAACATTCTGAACCTTAAGTTCTGAAAGATTTATTTTATAAATGTTGTTCTTCCTCTTTCCACTAAATAGGATTGAGCCATCCTTTTGACTAATAGCTTTACAACATTTTTGATTAAAGACTATGTCATAACCATTGTCACTTAATTGACTTATGGACAGTAGATTATGCTTTAATCCTTCTACAAGTAAAACATTAGTAATAGAGGGAAGGTTACCATTTCCAATAGTGCCAGATCCAATGATCTTGCCCTTCTAATTCCCTCCAAACTTCACTTATCCTCCAGATTTAAGTTCCAGGCTTTGGAACATAAACCTTTCTCCCGTCATGTGACGTGAGCAGCCAGACTCCAAGTACCATGACTGGCGTCCTGACCTTGTTGCTAAGAACATCTGCAACAGAAATTATTTTACTCTTAGGTACCCAGATCTTCTTGGGTCCTTTTGGGTTAGTTGTTCTGAAGGTTCGTCTAAACTTCTGCTTTTCAACATAAGGTTTATTCTGACTAGCCTTAGATTTAAACACATGAATGTTCTTTTCAGAACGAGTGTGTTCAATATCATTCAAGTGACCAAATTTAAAATGGGAATATAAAGGAGTCTTCTTGATGATAATTTTATCAACAGGTTTTGGATTTAAATTCTTTCCAGAGGAAGATTTATATCCAATTCCTTTTCTGTTATTTCTGTTAACTCCATAGATCATAGAAGCCATTTTGCTTATGTCTATGCTTTTGGCAAGAAACTTCTGAAAACTGTAGTCATATTTTTCCAAAATATTTTTGCATTCAGACTCAGTTTCAGAATCAGAGTCTTGTTGAGCTAATTCATAATCATTTTTCATTTTTAAGTTCTTTTCATTTAGCTCAGCCACTTCTGATTTGAGAATATTATTCTCAGATACAAGATTGCTTTGACGCTCCTTGTATTTGAGCTAAATATTGTTATAGCTCTTCAGAACCTCTGATAGCACTTTGATAAGTTCATCTTTAGTGAGTTTAGCCATTACCTCTTCAACGTCAGAGTCAGATTCAGAGTCAGATTCAGATCCTGAAATTCCTTCCTCCGGATCTTCTATGTCTGCCATCAATGCTACGTTGGCACATTCCTCTTCTGACTCAGATTCAGATTCAGATGTATCTGAATCATCCCAGGTTGCCATTAGAACCTTCTTCTTCTTATCCGATTTTCTTTTATCCTTTTCTTTCAACAGCTTTGGACATTCATTTTTGTAATGCCCAGGTTCTTTACATTCGTAGCAGACAACCTCCTTTTTTCCAGATCTTCTGTGTCCAGAAGATTCTTTTCTTTGGTCAGGCTTCCTGAAGTTTCTAAACTTCTTTCCTTTATGCTTCCAGAGTTTGTTTATTCTTCTGGACAGCATGGATAATTCATCTTCATCTTCAGATGAGGATTCTTCAGAGCTTTCCTCTATTACCTGCAACGCTTTAGCAGATTTATTAGATTTTAAGGCAATTGACTTACCTTTCTTTTGAGGCTCATCTTCCTCAAGTTCAATTTCATGACTCCTTAGTGAACTGATTAGTTCCTCCAAGGAGATCTTGTTCAGATCTTTAGCCATTTTCAGCGTAGTCACCATAGGTCTCCATCTGGTGGGTAAGCTTCTGATGATCTTCTTCACATGATCAGCGGTAGAGTAACCTTTATCCAGAACCTTTAGTCCAGCTGTAAGTATTTGAAATATGGAGGACATGACTTCAACAGATTCAGCTTCTTCCATCTTGAAGACTTCATACTTCTGAATTAGAGCCAGAGCCTTTGTTTCCTTGACTTGAGAGTTTCCCTCATGAGTCATCTTCAAGGACTCAAACATGTCAAATGCAGTTTCTCTATTTGTGATCTTTTCATACTCAGTGTGAGATATTGCATTTAACAATATTGTTCTAGCCTTATGGTGATTTCTAAACTCCTTCTTTTGGGCTTCTGTCATAGATTTTCTATCTACCTTTTTGCCATTCCCATCAATGGGATGAACATATCCATCTATGACCAAATCCCATAAATCAGCATCATAACCAAGGAAAAAACTTTCAATCCTGTCTTTCCAATAATCAAATTTCTCCCCATCAAACATAGGGGGTTTAGTGCTGATTCTATCCCTTTCTTCATATTTGTTGTTAATGTTAGATATTGAAGTATCAGCCATAGTAACAACCAAATATATATCAAAGTTTTTCTCACTGGATCTTTTCTGTCACTGTGAAGTGGTAGCACACACAGAACCGGAGCTCTGATGCCAACTGAAGGTGAGAAAATACTTAGAAGGGGGGTTGAATAAGTATGAAGATAAAACTTAGAAGTAAAAACTCAAGTATTTTTATCCTGGTTCGTTGAACTCAACTACTCCAGTCCACCCTTTCTAGAGTGATTTGCTTTTCTCAAACAAGGACTTAATCCACTATTTAATCAACTGATTACAATAGTAAGCACTAAGAACAATTGTTCAAAGTCTTCTCAAGAACTACTGATCCTAACTGGAGCTTCTTAAGGTTCTCTTACAATCAAATGTAATAATAAATACAAGTCTTAAAATGCTTTTAATAAAGTTTTATCATAACTGTGATTTTTCACTTAAGATTAAGAACAATGAAATAATTCTAGCAAGAATATATGAGTTGTATGAGAGCTTTTTAATGAATTCTTTTCAAGTGTATTCATCAACTGAAGAAGATGAGTGGAGACTTGCTTTTATAGGCACAGTGATCCAAGTGATTTTCACGTTGAGAATAGTGTACCAAAAGGTCTGAGCCTTTTTGTCTTCACATCAAGTGACCTTTCCTAGAAGAAGAATGCACAGAGAAATCCTTTTTGTCTGTGTTCTTGTGTCTAGCATAAATAAGGAAAGAGTCGTTTGGATATTCCAACGGACATAATCTTTGAATTCTTCTTCAGCAGAGTCTAAATTGGTCAGAGCCTTCTGATGTTCATCAGAGTTTTGCTGAATCAGAGTCTTTGCAGCAAGTGTGCTTTCAGCGTGTATAAGTTCAGAGCAGAGTTTTGGTGAATGATCCTCAGTACTGGCAGCGTTAGTACTATCAGAGTCTTCTGAAGTAACTGTGCTTGAATAACTCTTCATACAGACTTCTTCATTGCTTCAGATACTTCTGGCTTGCTTCAGATTCTTCTGTAGCTTCTGCTTCAGATCCTTCTGGAGGCAGCGCTGAGAATCTTCTGATGGCAGCGTTCAGAATCTTCTAAGAGATGCTTCTGACGCTTCAGAGCCTTGCATATTTCTTATGTTCAGATCTAATTTGCTTCTGGAGTGATATTTACTTTAACATCTGCAGCAAACATTCTCAAGCAAATTTTAGAGTATATAATTCTTAAATACAAAATTTCATAATAGTTATCATCAAAATATAGAGATATTATTAAGAACCAATCTGTGTTCTAACAGATTCAAGCTTGACTAATGAATATTAAATTGGTTTCTTTGACAACTAGCTAGCAACAATATCATCACAAAAGGTGAAGGTAATGATTCCATAAATATGATCATCACCTAGTTAATGACATATTCATTATAGACAAATACAACATAGTTTCTTTTTAAAGATCTTTGAAGATTCTTAAAAGAATTTATCTAGAGATCTATCAGAGACTTTGTATTTATTCATACATAAATATTTCACTGAGTCAAGAAATTTGCAAGGAAAGAATATAACATACCTTTTTTTTGTTTTTCTTGGTCATGCTCCAGATGAGTATTCAGATCTGACCATGGAATCTGAATAATGTCTTGAGTGGATTCTGATTCAGTGGCTTTTACACCAATTATTCCACTTTCTCCATGAAACTTCAAGCTTTTAGAACTTAAGTCTGGATGTAGGCTCTTCTTCCATCAAATGTTCTAAACAACCATGTAAGATGCCTTTCTCCTTTCTTCTATTATATCTTCAGTAAATACAAATATGGATATTGGTACTCATATTTCTATGAGTCCGGAAGTGTTAGTCTTGACAGGCTTCTTCTTGCTTTGTGCCTCAACCTGATAGTAGTACCATGATTGATTCCAGAGTATGAGTGTAGGATGAGTAAAGGTACTAACAAAATCTTGTTCTTAAGATAATCTTTGATTTTATTATCTTGGATTAAATCTTTTAACTTTGAAATTTTACAAGCATATATTCATATAATGTTTGCTATTAGAGATTCGCATAAAACAAGTTTATAACACTGTCACAGTATTTCCACAAACAGAAGAAGAAATAAAAGGTTTCTCAAAGAATTATCTTTTAACACAGATTCTATGACAGCCTTAAATTTCCAGAGTATGAGTCTAGGATGAGTAAAGGTACTAACAAAATCTTGTTCTTAAGATAATATTTTATTTTATTATCTTGGATTAAATCTTTTGAATTTGAAATTTGACAAGCATAGATTCATATAATGTTTGCTATTAGAGATTGGCATAAAACAAGTTTAAAGCATTGTCACAGTATTGCCACAAACAGAAGAAGAAATAAAAGGTTTCTCATAGAATTGTCTTTTAACACAAATTCTATGATAGCCTTAAATTTCCAAAGGAGAAATGGAGTCACTTAAGATATTATCTTTAGATGCATACTCCTTATTATCAATATTGAAGCAAGATATATTGGAGTTATCTCTTTCTCTTTAATAATTGATTTTTATTTCTTGATTCAGATTGGTTCTTTAGAAGAAGTAATGACCAACAATGTATAATTACATTCTTCATCAGATTTTGAATCCTCAACTATGTAAGATTCATTAGAAAAGACTATGAAGATCTCTGACATTTTTTAAAGATTTTTCTGGTAGTATTTCTCTTTATTCTTAAGATTTGGAATATCAGTTGAAATATGAATATTTTAGAAGCTTATGAAGTTACTTTTCAATCAACAAATATCACATTCCATTTAGCCAGTTGTAAGAGTCCTTTGATAGGGAAGGTCAATTCCTCATCATCAAACATTCTAAGGGAATTTTCTTCAACATGCTTGAGGAAGGATGATCTGTTTGACAACTTTTCAACATATAATTCCATTTATTTTCTTCAAATAATACTATCAATCCTTTCAAGACACAATTTACTCAAACGTTTGACTTCCTGAGTAGATTTGACTTTATGGTTTAATATTAGAAAGCAGACTTCTTAGAATTTGCTTGTAAAATCAGATGAAGTGTAACTTAATAAGCTTCAACCTGATTTCCTTCAAATAAGAACACAAGGATTAAAAGATAGTTTTGAGCATTATACATATCAATGATGTTGATATACTTAGAATGAGATAGAACACCTACCAGAATGCATCTAACTCTAAAGATATTTTCAATAAACTTCTTCTGAGCTGGTTTGAGAGGCTTTCTGACTTTGATAATCCCTAGACCATCAAATTATATAGTAATACCTTTCTCAAGAGTATTCTATATACCTTCACCAAATCCCTTTATTAATACCAATGAGTTAAAAATATATTTTTCTTAATCCATCATTTAAATTTAGCAAATCACCCTTTGAATATGATAAGATTAGCAGTGTAATATATTTCATGTGGTACTTAACTCCTTCTTGAAGGAAAGTCTTTAGTAGACATATTTTTCTCATTGGATAATTATCTACACCAATGTTAAGTGTTATTCAAAGACCATGCTCTGATACCAAATGAAGATGAGAAAAATACACAAGAAGAGGGGTTGAATTGTGTTTTCCATTTCTTAACTTTGCCTCTAATCAGAGTTCATAATTTAAACTAGTGTTCGGATTCTGATTATATGTCACAGCGAAATGTTTAAAAAAGCAAATAAAAGATAAAGAACACATAAAGATTTACGCTTGTTTCTCCCGAAAGAGAGTAGTCCAGTCCCATTGCATCACAAGAGATTTTCATTATAACCAAAACATGATTATAATCGCTTATGAACTTAAGCATATGGCTTTTTTGTTAGAACACAGATTGGTTCTTAATAATATCTCTATGTTTTGATGATAACTATTAGGAAATTTTGTATTTAAGAATTATATACTCTAAAATTTTCTTGAGAGTTTTTACTGCAGATAGTAATGAAATTAACACTCCAGAAGCAAATCTGAATTGTATACAAGAAATTAACTAGACTATGAAGCGCCAGATGCACTCATTAGAAGATTCTGATTGCTGCCAATAGAAGATCCTGAGCGTAGCCTCCAGAAGGATCTGAAGCAAGAAGCTCAAGAAGAATCTGAAGCAAGAAGCTCCAGAAGATTCTGAAGCAGAAGCTCCAAAAGGATCTGAAGCAAGTCAGAAGCATCTGAAGTAAAGAAGAATATTGTATGAAGAGTTTTTCAAAGCATAGTTTCTACAGAAGATTCTGAAAGTACTAAAGCTGCCAGTACTGAAGTTCTGTTTCAAATATGCTCTGATATTCAACACGCTGAAAGCACACTTGCTGCAGAAGACTCTGATCCAGCAAAGTTCTGATTATCATTAGAGGACTCTGACCCAATCAGACTCTGATGAACTTGCTGAAAACTAAAGAAGAAATATTCAAAGATTATATCCGTTGGAGTAAATCAAACGTCTCTTTCCTCATTTATGCTAGACACAAGAACACAGACAAAAAGGATTTTTCTGTGCTTTCTTCTTCTAGGAAAGGTCACTTGATGTGAAGATAAAAAGGCTCAGACCTTTTTTTGGACACTCTTCTCAACGTGCAGCTCACCTTGGATCAGCTGCCTATAAAAGCAAGACTCCACCAAATTCTTCAGATAGATATCTTGCTGAAAAAGAATTAAAACATTCAAGCTCTCATACTCTCATATTTATTCTTAGAATTAATTTCATTGTACTTAAAACTTAAGAGAAACATCACTGTTGTGATTAAAGCTTTTTAGAAGCATTATTACTCTTGTATTAGATTTACATTGATTGTAAAGGATTTCCTTAAGAGGATTCAGTTGGAATCAGTAGCTCTTGAGAAGACTAAGAACAGTTGTTCTTAGGTGTTACTATTGTAATCTGTTTGATTAAATAGTGGATTAAGTCCTTGTTAGAGAAAGGCAAATCACTCTAGGAAGAGTGGACTGGAGTAGTTGAGTTCAACGAACCAGGATAAAAATAATTGTGTTTTAATTCTAAGTTTTAATCTTTCATACTTATTCAACCCCCCTTCTAAGTATTATCTCACCTTCAGTTGGCATCAGAGCTCCGGTTCTGTGTGTGCTACCACTTAACAGTGACAGTAAAGATCTAGAGAGAAATACTTTGATATATATATTTATTTGTTACAATGGCTGATAATACAATATCCAACATTAACAATAAATATGAAGAAAGGGACAGAATCAGCACCAAACCCCCTATGTTTGATGGGGAGAAATTTGATTACTGGAAAGATATAATTGAAAGTTTTTTCCTTGGATATGATGCTGATTTATGGGATCTAGTCATAGATGGATATGTTCATCCCACAGATGGGAATGGCAAGAAGATAGATAGAAAATCTATGACAGATGCTCAGAAGAAAGATTTTAGAAATCATCACAAGGCCAGAACAATATTATTGAATGCAATTTCTCATACTGAGTATGAAAAAATTACAAACAGGGAAACTACTTTTGATATGTTTGAATCCTTAAAGATGACTCATGAGGGAAACTCTCAAGTCTAGGAAACAAAGGCTCTGGCTCTGATCCAGAAGTATGAGGCCTTCAAGATGGAAGACTCTGAATCTGTTGAAGCTATGTTCTCCAGATTTCAGATCCTCACAACTAGGCTAATGGTTCTGGACAAGGGATATTCTACATCAGATCATGTAAAGAAAATCATCAGAAGTCTACCTACCAGATGGAGACCAATGGTGACTGCCTTGAAGATGGCTAAAGATTTGAACAAAATCTCTTTAGAAGAACTCATCAGCTCACTGAGGAGCCATGAAATTGAACTTGAGGAAGATGAACCTCAGAAGAAAGAAAAAGGTAAATCTGTTGCTTTAAAATCTAATAAATCTGCTAAAGCTTTGCAGGTTATTGAAGAAAGCTCTGAAGAATCTTCTTCTGAAGAAGAAGATGAATTATCCATGTTGTCCAGAAGGATCAACAGACTCTGGAAGCACAAGGGAAAGAAGTTCAACAACTTCAGAAAATCTGATCATAGAAAGGAATCTTCTGGGCACAGAAGATCTGGCAAGAAAGAAGTTGTATGCTATGAGTGCAAAGAACCTGGGCATTACAAGAATGATTGCCCCAAACTTCAAAAAGAAAAACCCAAGAAGAAGTTTAACAAAAAGAAGAAGGCTCTGATGGCAACATGGGATGACTCAGATGAATCTGAATCATCTTCTGAATCAGAAGAAGAATGTTCCAATGTTGCACTGATGGCCAGCACAGAAGATCAGGAGGAAGGAACCTCAGGATATGAATCAGATTCTGAATCTGACGATGACGCTGAAGAGGTAATGGCTAAACTTACTAAAGAAGAACTGATAAAAGTTTTATCAGAAGTTCTGAAAAGTTATAACAATATCAAACTCAAATACAAGAAGCTGAAAAGCAATCTTGAATCTGAGATTGATCTTCTGAAGACAGAACTTGTTGAGCAAAAAGAAATTAATCTGAAAATCAAAAATGACTGTGAAACAACTCAACAAGAATCTGAATCTGAGACTAAGTCATGTGAAAGCATTTTAGAAAAATATGACTCTAGCTTTCAGAGATTCCTTACTAAGAGCATAGACAGAAGCAAGATGGCTTCTATGATCTATGGTGTTAGTGGGAACAACAGAAGAGGTATTGGATATGAATCTTCATCTGGAAGTAATCCAAAATCTGTTGACAAACTTTTCATCAAGAAGACACCTCTGTACTCTCAATTTAAGTTTGGTCACTTAAATGACATTAAACACACAAGCTCTGAGAAGAATACTTATGTGTTTAAACCCAAGGTAAGTCAGAATAAACATTATGTTGAAAAACAGAAGTTTAGACAAACCTCCAGAACCACTAACCCTAAAGGACCCAAGAAGATCTGGGTACCTAAAAGTAAAATAATCCCTGTTGCAGATGTTCTTAGCAGCAAGGTCAGGACACCAATCATGGTACCTGGACTCTGGATGCTCACAACACATGACAGGAGAAAAGTCTATGTTCCAAAGCCTGGAACTTAGATCTGGAGGTGATGTAAAGTTTGGAGGGAACCAGAAGGGCAAGATCATTGGATCTGGCACAATTGGAAATGGTAAACTTCCCTCTATTACTAATGTCTTACTTGTTGAAGGGTTAAAGCATAACTTATTGTCCATAAGTCAATTAAGTGACAATGGTTATGATATTACCTTTAATCAAAAATGTTGTAAAGCTATTAGTCAAAAGGATGGCTCTATCCTATTTAGTGGTAAGAGGAAAAACAACATTTATAAAATAAATCTTTCAGAACTTAAATTTCAAAATGTTAAATGCCTCTTGTCTGTTAATGAAGAGCAATTGGTCTGGCACAGAAGATTGAGCCATATTAATATGAGAAGTATATCTCAGATTAATAAACTTAATCATGTCAGAGGACTTCCTAATCTGAAGTTCACGTCAGATGCTCTTTGTGAAGCATGCCAAAAAGGGAAGTTTTCAAAATCTTCATTTAAATCAAAAAATGTTGTTTCTACTTCCAAATCACTAGAACTACTTCATATTGATCTGTTTGGACCAGTGAAAACTGCATCCATCAGAGGCAAGAAGTATGGATTAGTCATTGTTGATGACTATAGTAGATGGACATGGGTAAAGTTCTTAAAACACAACGATGAGTCACATTCTGTGTTCTTTGACTTCTGCAAGCAAGTCCAGAATGAAAAGGATTTCAAAATTATAAAAGTCAGAAGTGATCATGGTGGTGAATTTGAAAATAAATATTTTGAAAAATATTTTTCTGAAAATGGCATTGCTCATGATTTTTCCTGTCCTAGAACTCCACAACAAAATGGGGTTGTAGAGAGGAAAAACAGAACTCTGCAAGAAATGGCCAGAACCATGATCAATGAGACAAATCTGGCAAAACACTTTTGGGCAGAAGCAATCAACACAGCCTGTTACATTCAGAACAGAGTGTCTGTAAGACCTCTTCTGAAGAAGACTCCATATGAACTGTGGAAGAACAAAAAGCCCAACATTTCATATTTTCATCCTTTTGGATGTATTTGCTATATGTTAAACACTAAGGAAAATCTGAACAAGTTTGATTCCAAAGCACAGAAGTGTTTCATGCTTGGATACTCTGAACGCTCTAAAGGCTACAGAGTATACAATACTGAGACACAAATTATGGAAGAATCCATTCATGTCAGATTTGATGATAAGCTTGGCTCTGAAAAGCCAAAGCAGTCTGAAAACTCTGCAGATAGAGAAGTAGTCTTCATTGACTCTGAAGTTCCAGAAGCAGACAAAATTCAAGTGAAGGAACCAGAAGCAACGCCAAATGCTATTCCTTTAACTTCTCAGATGAATAATCTAAACATTTCTGAAGAATCAACTATTAGAGGATCATCATCCAGAATTAAAGCTTCTCATCCAGAGGATGTTATTATTGGAAAGAAGGATGATCCCATCAGAACAAGATCCTTTCTAAGATCATCTGAAGCATCACTATTTGCACTGGTGTCAGAAATTGAACCATCTTCTGTAGATGAAGCTCTGCAAGACAATGATTGGATTATTGCCATGCAAGAAGAGATAAATCAATTCACCAGAAATGATGTATGGGATCTAGTTCAAAGACCACAAGGATTCAATATAATTGGTACAAAATGCGTCTTCAGAAATAAGCTAAATGAGAAAGGAGAAGTTGAAAGGAATAAGGCAAGGCTTGTAGCTCAAGGGTACAGTCAACAAGAAGGTATTGATTACACTGAGACATATGCTTCAGTGGCAAGGTTAGAATCTATACGCCTTCTTATTTCATTTGCTGCACAAAATAACATCACTCTGTATCAGATGGATGTTAAAAGTGCCTTTCTTAATGGTATTATAGAAGAAGAAGTTTATGTCCACCAACCTCCTGGTTTTGAAAATGAAAAATTTCCAGATCATGTTTTCAAATTAAAGAAATCTCTATATGGTTTAAAACAAGCTCCCAGAGCTTGGTATGAGAGATTGAGAAATTTTCTTCTGGAGAAAAACTTCATCAGAGGCAAAGTGGATACAACACTCTTCTGTAAAACTCTTAAGAAAGATCTGTTGATTTGTCAAATATATGTAGATGATATTATTTTTGGATCAACAAATATTATGCTTGGAAAGGAATTTGCTAAATGTATGCAGGCAGAATTTGAAATGAGCATGATGGGAGAACTCAGATTCTTTCTAGGAATCCAAGTTAATCAAACTCCAGAGTGCACTTACATACATCAGACCAAATATGTTAAAGAACTTCTGAAGAAATTTAACATGACTGATAGTAAGCTGGCAAAAACTCCCATGCATCCTACTAGCTCACTTGGCAAGGAAGAGGTAAGTAAGAAAGTAGACCAGAAGCTATACAGAGGTATGATTGGCTCTCTTCTTTATCTAACTGCTTCTAGACCTGACATATTGTTCAGCGTTTGCCCGTGTGCTAGATTCCAATCAGATCCTAGAGAATCACACTTGACAGCTGTCAAGAGGATTCTAAGGTATTTGAAAGGTACTTCTAATGTGGGTTTGTGTTACAGAAAATCTGATGATTTCAAATTAGTTGGATTCTGTGATGCTGACTACGCTGGAGACAGAGTGGAAAGGAAAAGTACTTCTGGAAGTTGTCAATTTCTAGGAAGAAATCTAATCTCTTGGTACAGCAAGAAGCAACCCACAATTGCACTTTCAACCACAGAGGCAGAATACATTGCTGCTGTTGGATGTAGCACTCAGATGCTCTGGATGAAAAGTCAGCTAGAAGATTATCAAATATTTGAAAGTAACATTTCTATCTTTTGTGATAATACTTCTGCTATATGTTTGTCTAAGAATCCCATTTTACACTCTAAGGCAAAACATATAGAAATTAAGCATCATTTCATCAGAGACTATGTTCAGAAGGGAATCATAAATTTAGCCTTTGTTGATACAGATCATCAATGGGCAGATATGTTTACAAAACCCCTTGTTGAAGATAGATTTAAATTTATTCTGAAAAATATTGGTATGGATGTTTGTCCAGAATGATATTTATCAGAAGCAAATTTTTACAGATGAAAAAATGCCTAATGCTCTGAAGTGTTTCTTTTGATTGCTTACTTACTCTGCTTAATATTTTTCTGTGAAACTCTGAACTAAAAATCCTTAGAGGATCTGAACGTTGGTTAACGTTTCATTTCTCAAAAGATTTCAGAACACATGCAAGCAAACACGTGTCACACTAAATCTGCAGAGGTGGCGTGTACATTACTGAAGAGACGTTTGAGGTGAAGTTTGAATAGTGAAAATCTTGATTTTCCCCCCAATTTGTCAGAAGCAATAAATGTTTGAAATGATTATTATTCTTTTCATTTAATGCTTACTAAAACGTGCAAAAAATTCTGACTGATGGTATGCCTAAATGTTTTAGTATAAATACTTGTCTTCTCTTCACTTTCACACTTTTACAATCTCAGAAAATTATATGCGTTTTCATCTCCTCTTTTCTCTGCATAAAAACCCTAAACCTAAGCGTGTGACAAAGCATTCTTCAATGGCAACTTCATCATCAACAGTTGCTCAATTCCAATCTTCAATGGCTGCAGTAACTTCTACAAACATGGGTGTTGCTCCTTATTCTCCTCCCAAAAGAACTCTTTTAACCCCTGTTGAGAAGTTGGAGGTTTTATGTGAATCCATGGTAGAGTTTGATTCACTTGCTAAAAATGGCTTTGAATTTCGTTCTATTATTGGTGCTCAAGGATGGGTTAAGTACTTTGATAGACTCTTTGGACCAGTTTACCCCTTCCTTGTGAAAGAATTCTGGATCCATGCCTCTGTTTACCCCAAGTTCATCCTATCTTCTGTACTGGGAAAAGAAATCATTATAACAGAAGATCTGATCAGAAAATTAATTGGATATGAAGAAACAGATGGTGTTTCACACTTGCCAGCTGGGCGTGTGGACATAGATGAAGTCTATAAAGAAGTGATGACTGCTGGTCAAGCTTCTAACAAATTCAAGGATCTGAAGCCTGACTACAAGATCTGGGCTAAGATCTTCATGGGATGCATCCATCATAGGAAGTCAACAAACTCTCCAGACTATGTCAATAATGAACAACTCTATTTCATGTATTGCCTCAGTCAGAGCACCAAGGTAGATCTTCCATACATTCTTTTTATGCATCTGTGGAACCATATAAATACATCTAGAGAGCATGTGAAAGAAAAAGGACAGAAGATCAGAACCTGGATCCCCTTTGGAAGGTTGATCTCAGATCTTCTAACTGAAAATGGATTGGTCACTGCTATGTACGCTGCTGGAGTTACAGAGGAACTGGAATTCATAATGGGAAAGCCTCTGAATGCCAAAAGTCTTCAGAGACTCAAAATAGTTGATGAACTCACAACAGCGCCCAAGAAACTGAATATGTCTGAACTGAGTCAGAAGAGGGTTCCTGTAGATGACTTTCCATTGTTCTTTGCTGAAGAGCCCAAACACATTGTAGTGATGTACATTGGTGAATGTAAGAAGGAAGGAAAACCTGTTCCTGCAAATGTGATACAGCTAGCAAGACAACCTCTACCAGATGTAGAAGAAGAAGAAGAAGAAGAAGCACAACTACAGAGGAAAAGGACTCAGCCAGAAGCAGAACCTGCACCTGCTCAGAAGAGGGTCAAGATTGCTGAGAAGCCACAGAAGCTCTTGAAGAGAAAAGAATCTGGAGACACTTCTTCTGTACCAGCCAAGAGGATCAAGATAAAAGGTACTAAATCTTCTGTATCTTCTGCAAATACAATTGTTTTAAATGATTCTAATATTAAGTCTGTTCCAAAACCACCCTCAACACAAACCACTTCTGTTACAGCTCCAAGTTCAAAATCACCATAAAAACAAACTTCTGTTCCAACACAAACAACTACAAAAACAATTCCAACACCAAAAGTCTCTGTACCACAATCATCTCAACCAAAAATCCAAATCAAACAGCTTGTTCCACAAAAACAATCTTCACAAAAACAACCATCAGAACAACAACCACAACCTTCTGATCAACAAAAATCCTCTGAACCATCTAAACAAAATCCATCTGCACATCCACCATCAAAATCACAAAAATCTCAACCAGAACAACCAGAAAAACCACAAGAATCTCAACCAGAAAAAGCCTCTGAAAATCTACCATCAAAATCATCTGAACCCATTGCACCTGTTATTTCTGAACCTACAAAAGTAACTTCTATTCCCATTCCATCAGAAACAATCACAATTCCATCTGATTCACCTATCTCAGAACAACCAACAAAACCCTCTGAAATTCCCTCAGAACCAACCAACACTTCTGAACCCATTATACCTTCAAAAGCTCCCATTCCAGATCCCATTTCCCACACCTACACCATCATCTGAAATATTGATCCCAAATTCAAATCCAAGATCATCTATATCTTGTGCCCAAGTATCTTCTCTATTTCATAATCTGGCTTATGGTTTCAAACTCAAAGACTTTTATGACAGAGTTGAACCATCTGACCCTATCACCCCTCTGAAACCCAAACTTACAATACCCCTTCCATCTGTGCTTGTCACATATATTCAATCAATGTCAGATGCAGGATCATTAGCAAGTATACCCTATTCTGATAAATCTGCCAAAGCTATCACTTCAGCAACACCTGTATCATCTGATACACCTGTTGCCTCTAATAAACCACCAAAATCTGCTTTTCAACCCTTCTCAAATAAACCCTTTGATGTGGTTTCCCATCACACCAAAGTAAAACCAAATCTGTTAAATGCTTTAAACAGATCCCAACCTCAAAAACCTGAAATTCCTTTCTTTCCATACTATCCTCCTCCTCTGATCTCCATCCAAAAATCAATTTTTCCACCAACTCCCCAACCTAAACCTGTAACTCTGGAAACTTTGTTACGTCCAAAGCCCAGAATTAATGTTGATCATTTATTTCAAATTTTTTTGCAAGAAATACAGATGTATTTAGGTACTGTTCAGAAGAAATGCTCAACAACAATGGATGCCAAAGAATCTGACATCATCTGGAATGGATTCATCAACAGATTCAACTCTGTGGCCTCAAATCTGAAGAACATTTGTTCTGATGATGCGAAGCTCAGATTTGCTGAGGCTGCAAGGACTCTATTCTGGACGGTCAAGAAATCTGATCCTCTGCTCCTTACAGATGCTCCTCCATCTTCAGCAGAATCTACTGACATTGCATCTGAGGAAAATTCGATGGCTATGACTCTGGTAGACCCTCCTTCTAACTCCAATGCTCCAAACTCTACAGAACCAATGGATATTGACTCTGTTCAAGCTCCAGAACATGATCATACTTCTTCATCTGAGATAAAGAAAGAACATCCAGATTTTGAAGATAAGATTGCTGCTCTAGAAGCTGGCCAGTCAGAGATCAAGTCCTGGATGGCAAAACAGGACAAGAAGTCTGAGGATATGACAGAATGGACGTCAAAGCAGGATCAAAAGAATGAAACTATGGCTAAATGGATGTCCAAGCAAGAGCAATCATCCTCTGAGATTACAGATCTATTGAAGATGCTTTTGTTCAAACACTCTTAGATTTTCTTTTTCATTCAAATGTTTTTGCATCTGATGTTTGCCTATGTACTTTATTGCTATATCTTCTGATGTTTGCCTATGTACTCTTGGTCTGATCTAATGAATGAATCAAATTTTTCTCCATTGAATTATCTTATTTACTGTTTCCTTTTAATTGTTTTTTTTAAAGTTTTACTTTTTGCTTATGACAAAAAAGGGGAAGAAAATATAGATCTGAACTGTTTAATATAACTTCACCAGAATGAAACTTCAGACATATTTATTCTATCTAACATTTAATCTGACTATTTCAGAACATTTGATAAGTACATTCTATAAAAGAAACTCTGAGTCTCTCAGATCACTTGACCATTATTAAACTCTGAATATTTAATCTGTAAGACATTCTGACTTTCAAATAACAAACAAGATCTAACTCTGAAGATTTCTCAAGACAAAAAGGGAAGTCTCTATTCCTTATTTGTATTTAACTCAGGGGGGATTCATCATCTCAGGGGGAGTTATAATTTTAATATTTTCAATTAAACAAAATTTCTGATGTTTTTTGTCATCATCAAAAAGGGGGAGATTGTTAGAACACAGATTGGTTCTTAATAATATCTCTATGTTTTGATGATAACTATTAGGAAATTTTGTATTTAAGAATTATATCCTCTAAAATTTTCTTGAGAGTTTTTACTGCATATAGTAATGAAATTAACACTCCAGAAGCAAATTTGAATTGTATATAAGAAATTAACTAGACTCTGAAGCGCTAGATGCACTCATTAGAAGATTCTAATTGCTGCCAATAGAAGATCCTGAGCGTAGCCTCCAGAAGGATCTGAAGCAAGAAGCTCAAGAAGAATCTGAAGCAAGAAGCTCCAGAAGATTCTGAAGCAGAAGCTCCAGAAGAATCTGAAGCAAGTCAGAAGCATCTGAAGCAAAGAAGAATATTGTATGAAGAGTTTTTCAAAGCATAGTTTCTACAGAAGATTCTGAAAGTACTAAAGCTGCCAGTACTGAAGTTCTGTTTCAAATATGCTCTGATATTCAACACGCTGAAAGCACACTTGCTGCAGAAGACTCTGATCCAGCAAAGTTCTGATTATCATTAGAGGACTCTGACCCAATCAGACTCTGATGAACTTGCTGAAAACTGAAGAAGAAATATTCAAAGATTATATCCGTTGGAGTAAATCAAACGTCTCTTTCCTCATTTATGCTAGACACAAGAACACAGACAAAAAGGATTTTTCTGTGCTTTCTTCTTCTAGGAAAGGTCACTTGATGTGAAGATAAAAAGGCTCAGACCTTTTTTTGGACACTCTTCTCAACGTGCAGCTCACCTTGGATCAGCTGCCTATAAAAACAAGACTCCACCAAATTCTTCAGATAGATATCTTGCTGAAAAAGAATTAAAACATTCAAGCTCTCATACTCTCATATTTATTCTTAGAATTAATTTCATTGTACTTAAAACTTAAGAGAAATATCACTGTTGTGATTAAAGCTTTTTAGAAGCATTATTACTCTTGTATTAGATTTACATTGATTGTAAAGGATTTCCTTAAGAGGATTCAGTTGGAATCAGTAGCTCTTGAGAAGACTAAGAACAGTTGTTCTTAGGTGTTACTATTGTAATCTATTTGATTAAATAGTGGATTAAGTCCTTGTTAGAGAAAGGCAAATCACTCTAGGAAGGGTGGACTGGAGTAGTTGAGTTCAACGAACCAGGATAAAAATAATTGTGTTTTAATTCTAAGTTTTAATCTTTCATACTTATTCAACCCCCCTTCTAAGTATTATCTCACCTTCATTTTTTTATCAGACCCACAACTCAAGACTTCCTGCTTAAATCCCTCAAGTCCAAGACTTCTGCTCAGGTTCCACGAACCAAAGACTTCCTTGCTTAAGCCCCTCAGGCTCAAGACTTCTGCTCAGAACCTCGATCCAACACTTCCCTACTTAGATTCTAGGAATCCAAGACTTCTTCTAAATCCCCTTAGGCCCAAGACTTCCTTGCTTAGATTCCATGAATCCAAGACTTCCTTGCTCAGGTTCCACGAACCCAAGACTTCTGCTTATACTCTTAAGTACAAGACTTATTCTCATACTCACAGTCTAAGAATTTCTGCTCAATCAATAAATGATCAAGACTTTCAATGCTCTAACACATAGCAGCAGAATTACTTGGCTCAAGCTTCTCACTAAGAGACTTTGGTGCTCAAGCACATAACAATATACTTTATCTAAACTAATAAATAATCATGTTTAGTAGAATAGAGAACAAGGTGTACTTGATACAAAATCAGATGTACAGGGTAATCACCATAACAAAGACCTTAAACACTTAAGATTTCTAAGATATTCAATGTTTAAGAAATCTTAAGGCTTATTATAATTTACAACATATAACAGAAATTCAGCATACTCAATTGTGCTACTTATTGTTGATCTTGTTATTCCTCCATCACGGAAGAAGGGTATAACACTTCTATCCTTCTTGGATTTCCTTCTATATTTGCCCTTTTGTTTGCTCCTTGTTGAAGACTTCAGTTTGAATCTTCAATAACTTATATAGAAATTGTAAAAGACTAGCCATTGGAAGAGATAACTTGAACAAGTGTCTTTATTTTTCCATAGTATAAGAGACATTGAAGAGGGGTACACCAAAAGATCTTAATCTATTGTGAAACATGTTTCACCATTGTGTCTTCCATGTAATATTATACTATAGATTCATTGAAAGTAGATATCCGTAAAGTATGTCAACTCTTCTTGAGCCTTGTGAACATAGACTCTAACTGACAAGATGATTTGACAATACAACTTGCTTTCTGCAGTACAAATAACTCAAGCTTTATAACTAGCTCTGAATATTTACCAGAAGCTGATACATTAACTTAGTGTAGAGACAATATGTTTCTCTTCTGATGCTGAGGCCTTCAGCTTCAAAGTTTATGCCAGACATTACTTAGAGAGTGTTCTTTAGGTTATGATCAACCAGAAGCTACTAATTCAGCTCCTCTCAAATGTGTCCTTATATAAGATTATGAATGCCTTATCTTCAAGCTTTAGAACTTGCATACTTGGAACACACATTAGATAACATCATTGTTCTTTCAATACTTTGTTATCATCAAAACCCAAGAGATATATGTCATGAACAAATCTTATTTTAACTATATATATATATATATATATATATATATATATATATATATATATATATATATATATATATATATATATATATATATATATATATATATATATATATATATATATATATATATATATATATATATATATATATATATATATATATATATATATATATATATATATATATATATATATATATATATATATATATATATATATATATATATATATATATATATATATATATATATATATATATATATATATATATATATATATATTAATGTGTGTGTATGCGCGTGCGTGCGTGCATATGTGTGTGTGAAAGAAATAACAAACAAACCAAATTATTTTTGGCCAAAATTACAAGTTTTAAAAGTATTGAGTCAATGTATTTGCTCAAGACACGATGTATTGACTCTAAATTCAAATGATTCAAATGATTCAATACATAAGGTTAATGAGTTAATAAGAATCCTAATGAGTCAATACATTAGGGGCAAAAAAATCTACATTAAAATTTGCTTCAGTATGAGTTGACTCCAAAACAGGATGAGTCGACTCATTTTGAGCTATGTATCGGCTCAACCGAGCTATGTATCGACTTATACAAGGCAAAGCTACTTTGATAAAAAAAAATTGCTTTCAGATTGAGTCGACTCAAACCATGGATGAGTCGACTCATTTGTAGCTTGTATTGACTCATTTGCAGCTTGTATCGATATACACAAGGCATAATCATTTCTTTTAAAAATTACTTCAATATGTATCGACTCATCTTGGTATGTATTGACTCATTTAGTACTTTTTCATGAAAAATCATATTTTTAGCGTGTTATGGCCTATTGAATCTATTTTTACATGTCCTATAATGATGATGCACATCTAGACATAAACTATAAGGTCCAACATACACAGAGCTAAGTTACCTAGTTTTGACATCATTCAAAATTCATTTAAGAGTATATTGCACTCAAATACTCCCCATTTTTTATGATGGTAAAACATACTAGGTGTCATACCTTAATTTTTAGGCAAACCGGTCAAACTGAATGTCAATTGTGCATAAAATCAGCGGACAAAAAGTTCCAAAGTCGAGCTTGTAGACGTCAGTTATATTAATCTATGTTTCACGTAATTTAATCTGACTTGCTCGTTTTAATTTTTTGACTGCTTTTCGGTCGCATTTTGATCTGTTTGACCCTTTTAACCAGGAAAAATTTATTTCAAAATTTGACCAAATGTTGTATTTTTGCGAGTCGTTTATTTTGCACTGATTATTTTGGTGCATTCATTTTATCTTTTCAAGCACTTTGATACTAGACTGTTTATTTTTTATTTTTAACCGGTTTTGTTTTAATTTTTAGTTAATAATAATTTATTTTAATTAGGTTTAATTAGCTTAACTTTTTATTATTGTTTGATTTTATGTTTAATTTAGTTACTATTTTTTTTTATAAAATATATATAATACTTGTTTGTTATCTCTTTTTGGAAATACTCAGTACTTAAGTGTTAGAAAGTTTTTTACTTTTCTTCATGAAAAAGACCTATTACATAATGCATTACATGGGACACTAAAACACAGATAACTATGCTTTTTGATGGCAATCTCTCATTTGAATATCAAAAACAGTAGAATAAAAAAAGAAGAAAGAATTTATGGAAATAATATTTTTCGTTTTGAACATTATTTCTACATACTCTCTCCATGCAGTAACATGGATCCTCCATCCTCCTTTTCATAGCAAGACACAACTGTTCACTCAAAAAAACCACATCTCCTTAAAACATCATTATCTCACATAATCATCCTCCCTTCATTCATACTTTTCTCAAAAAACGACCTTCTCTCACGAGCAACAAAAACCACTACACAGACAACCTTTATCATACTTTTTTACTGCCAACAAGCTTTCACCTACACAACAACATCCTCCCTACAAAAAAAACCTCTTGCGTGTGAATACAACTCCACCCTCTAAACCCCTTTTACCATCATTTTCAAGCACAACCAAAGACCACCATGTGAACCAACGAATACAAGCATTTTTAACCTCACATAACGAAAATCAAATCCTCTCTCACCTTTTCAACAGTGACACGCAAAGCTCCATCTAAGAAACTTGTCATCTGAATCTTGGGTTCTAAATTGCTGCTCTTTTTTGTTGATCTGGTATTCGATCTCATGAGATCCTGGTGTATGTTGCATTCCATGTTTTGCTTGGATACTCCAGTTTGTGTAGCCGTCTTAAGATTTGGTATCTGATCGAGTTAGGAATTGTTAAGGTTATATTTTGATCGGAGTTTGTTTTCACATTGTATCAGTTGTTTGACCTGTTCCTGGAAACACTTATTGGGCTTTATTACTTTGATACTTTTGGTCGTTGGTTCAAGAAAATTACAAGGTTTAGACAAGCCATTTACATGAGATTGCTGAAGTTTACAATGGCTCTGCAGTTAAGAATGTCTGTCACTGCCCCGCTGCTCACAACAAAGCCTTGAAAACTTTAGATAGCCATAACGTTTCACCCGTTTTGTCTGAACACTTATCTCGAAGTTCTATCATATTGAAGCTTTAGATTCACTTATTGATCCATTTTGTTTTATTGTTTATTGTTTTTTTTCAACTTGGGCTCAACCCAATCTGTGTTCTATTTACATACTCCATGTGAACTCATGCATCTGCCTCATGAATGGTCTTGGACTTTTGAGCCCATAGATCTAATATCTAGTCACACACCCACAGTTCAGCATTCACCTTTTGTTTTTGTTTTTTTTTTCTTAAATTTGTTTTGTTTTTTTTTAAGAATTGTTCTTTATGTACTTGTTTATTATTAAAAAACCCAAATTTGAATTTTAATTATTGTTTTAATTATTTTCATTTTAAATTTGTATAATGTTAAAAAATGCCAAAAAAAAATGTTATAATTGTTAATTACTTTAAATATTTTATTTAATATTGATTAATTAAATCATTGATTAATCTTATTAAAATATTTATATTTAACTTGATTAATAATTCTCTTGTTGCCCGATCCTATTTTTTGACTGATGCTTCCATGTCTTAGTCTCAATTTCTTTTGTTGATTCTTCTCGATGCTTTACCCTTTGGTGCTTGATGACTACATGATGTTTTTCCATGTACTTTTTGATTCTATTTGTTGTATGATCATACTTTGATGGTTGATGTTTTGCCATGTGTTTGTGGATTTCATTTGATATTGTACTTGTGACCTGATCCAAGGGAAGGGACAGTGTGTGTTGACTTATTGTCATGTGCATGTTCATTGTATGTTTGTTGCTTTGCCTTGCCCATCATTGTCTTTAGCAAACAATTTTAGCCAAAACACAAATATTTCAAGAGGTTTCTGTAGAGTACTACAGATGCCTAGGGGGCTAGTACCTTCCCTTAATATAACCAACCCCCGTACCTTTGATCTCTTAATTGCTTTGCTTTGGCCTTGCTTCTTGTTTTGCATGTATGTTATGAATTTATTTGATATTTTCTCCCTTCCCTTCAAAAAATAAAAGTTCGGTGGTGACATCCTAAATTTTCCGAGCCAGGTTAGTCAATAGCTCGGTCTCTGATTCTTCACTGCGACACTAGGCACTTTTGATTTCTTTGGTAAAGCTCCCCCTAAATATATGCATCATAAACCTTGTGCTTATACCCCTTTGACAACATCAAAAGAGGCAAAGACAGAGAACGTGAGGAGCATCATAAAAGTTACACAACAACATATAGAATTAAATGCACTTAGAGGCGTTGCGAAGATTAAACGAATCAATAAAACAAGCACTCACATAGAATTACGTCTTAATTGAAAAAGAAGTTTACATAATTTAAATAACCAAATATAGAAAAAAATGATATTCAGTACACAATTGTCATAAAGGGTTGCAATAGTATAACACAATAAAGATAAACTAGGTCCACAAAATTAAAGACATTAAAATAGAAATGCATGCATAAGGAAAGACTAGGTCCACAATGATGCCTAATAACGACCATGTACACGACCTCGACATCTAATTCTACCACGAAACCAAGCAACACCATGTTCAACATTATAACACCTCACACATCTCTCGATAAAAATGAATATAATGATCATTATTGTCATTTTGATCACGAATAATTTGACTAATGCCAACTTGAGTTGCAACATGGTTTAAAGCCATGTTGTGACAAATCTCATTGAATTGCTCTGTAACATACGAGGAAAAACTATGAAATGTGTAATTCTGGGCAGTCAGGTGATCATGAATAGCTCTGAAACGCTCCTCTTGAGCAGCCTCAAACTCATCATGCCTACAAGAATTATCTTCATGGCGCTCTCGTTGCTCAACACGCATGTTCTTAAGCAAGGTAAGAATGGATGATTCTTCACCAAACAAACCAATACCGAAAGGGTTCTCATAAGTGGTATCATGTTGGGTCCATGAGTTTTTTTGCCAATGCCCCTAACTTTGTGAGTTATCATGTGTGCCTGCAAAACCTTGCCATTCAGGAGGGTCTTTATTTACATCATCAAGTTCAGCCATATTAGCATCTCCATGTGGAGCTTGTTCTTCTACATGTGGTCCTTCCACATCAAATTCAGCTAGATTATTGTAATTATAAATGATCTTACTAGATCCCTTCATCTTATAGTACTAAGCCTTTAGATAAACATCTCAATGATATCCCATGTGTTTCATCGTGCTCAAATTAAATTCTTGAGCAGGTCCAGGAGAGATATTCGAGAGGTTTGGAACACCAACACCAAAGTGCCTAAGAAGCTTTGTGATCATTGAAGCATAACATAAGGAAGATTATTAGTTGCATTCCCTAATAGAAAATATTTGTGCCACAAAATAGTTAGGCCAACTTATAAACTTTTGGTTTTGAAGATACATCAAATGTACTCCAACTTAGTCAAGTCGAGAATGAACCCCTTTCCTTGGACGTAACACAAGAGTTACAATCCAATGAAGGGTGCGAGGACTTCTCTTCAAGGATCCTACTGACAGGATATCCATGGAGTCATCTGGCTGTGGAGCTTTTATGCATGAATTAAGATAATTTCTCAGATCAAATTCAAGATGAAAAGCATGATTAGACAAAGTGGCGTGCCAAGAAAGTATATCAATACCAAAAACTTGTCTCCATGTGTCTTGTGTGACATGATAGGTATCCTTACCCATCTTAAAAAGAAACGTATATCCAATCCTTGATTGTAGTCCAGCATAAAAGACACGTATTAGATCTTCATTATAGTCAGTGGAAACCTTCAAGGAATTGTTAATTTCTTAATATTCCATAAGCTCGACTATTTTAGGAATGTGTAATGTGTTGGCGACAACGAGATCGTTAACATGTTGCTTCAAAAAATTCTATGCCAGAAAGGTTTCTCAAAGTCTTCAAGACAAAAAGGAGGTATAAGAGATAAAGCACTTACAAGTGCAAAGGATGAAGTACCTGCTGTCGCGGTGAAATTTGGATACCAAACTATTGATTAGTTTGAATCTTTCATTCATTTTGCAACCGAACTTTGATTTGTCCAAAGGAAGGGGTAAAGATCAAAATTCCCATAATGCAATGCAAATGCAAGGTTTAGAGAGTTTTAGGTTCGGGGGTCGGTTAAACTTAGGGAAGGTGCTAGCATCCTAAGTTTCTGTAGTACTCTACAAGAACCTTTTGTTTTATGTTTGTTTTATTGCTAAGGTTTATCTGCTTAATGGTTAAAAGACCTAGTGGTTTATATCTAAGTATACTCGATAAGATATCGCATCTTATGCCTACATATCCTTACGGGAGTGGAATCAGAGTATCTATAGTTCCCCTAAAGGGTTTGAGGAGTTCTTTGACTGTGGTTAAAGTTCCTACGAGTTTAGGGTAGTTGATTGATTGAGTTTAGGAGAAAATACGAGTTATCATTTTAACAGAGATCTAACCGCCACAAATTGTAGGAAAATAGTCTTTGCATCGTCTTAAGAGAAGGGCTCAAGTACTCGGATATTGATCGACGAGTACGCCTCTACCTCTCCTAAGTCAAAGTCCCTACATATTGATTGTATCTCGCATAAGATGATTAACATCTATTTCTCTATTGTGTTTGAATGTTTGAATTGTATTGTTTTGTTTTTCTATGTTGTAAAAGGTAACGGTCCTTCCTATGGGGTAGGATCTAACTTAGAAAGATCAACTTGAATGGGATCAAGGATCAAGTGGGAGTATGATGCAAATGATGTGCACTACACACAAGCGTTGAATCATGTGTAGATTTTTCCTTTGGACGGAATGCGATGCGAGGAAGGATAAATATGATAATTGTAAATTGCGGAAGATAAATTGCGAGTAAAGTAAAGCATACACACGCATGAAAGCGCTAAGTGTGTGAATATGAATTGTGTATGTGCGTGGACAGAGAGAGTGCACGATTGAGTTACAGTGTTGATTGTTTTAGGCGAGGTTATATTTGATTTTAGGAAGAGATTGTTTTAGAGGGTGAATTAGCTTGTAATAAAATATTATATTAATTTTAAATTAAAAGTTGACTAGTTTTGATTGAAATAATTGAACGAGGAAAAAGGGATCTCCTATTATTTATTAGGTAAGTTTGGAAGTTAAATTAAATTATAATGACATAGGCTTTTAATATAAAAAGGTTTGGTTATGAATTTTAAATATTAATTACAATGAGACTTTTTTCTAAAATATCTAAGAGGTTTTATCAAATTAAGTTAATTGTGAAATATGTTTTTTTTATTAAATATGCAAATGATTTTAATTATTAGTAAAATGCAGGTTATTAAAAAAAGGTTTTGTGAACAATTATATTATAAATAAATAAAAAGTGTTGAGTTGATGAAATAAATAAAATAAAGTGTGACAGAATAAATTAGATTAATTTAGAGGAAAAAAAGGATTGATTTAAGAGATGAGTTGTTTAGAAAAAGTTAATAACAGGTCTTATTAATTATTTTAAATAGAAAATTCTAATTAAAAAGATTAATTTAAGAGTTAATTAAGATAAAAGATTAAAGGTTTGTTGATTTTAAAAAAGTTATAGTGCTTAGTTAATTATCAAAATTAAGGATTGAGTGATTAAATTAAGGTTAAATAAATGGGGTTAAGGAAAATGAAGAGTTGGGGAGGGCGGACGGATCATATACAGAAGGGCAGTAAGGTTGTACGGTGGAATGTAGGGTATGGCGCGTATGATCGTGTGACAGGTGGAGTGTGTGGTGATGGCCTGAGGGCACACCGTAGCCGTGTGTGGGTGCACACACATGATACAACATACAAACCAAAATTAACAGAACAACAAACAAAACCCTAAATTCCCAATTTGATCCCCTTCTTCCCCTTCTTTCCGCCGGTTGTTCTCTCCAACTTCATCTTTTCCATCTCTCTCTCGTTCATCGCGCCTCCTCCTTTTCTTCGTTATCTATCTGTCATCGTCTTTCTCCTTCTATTTCTTCGTCTCATTCTTCGATTTCTCTCCCACGATTTCTCTTCTTCGATTTCCCCCTTTGAACTCCTATAAAACAAACACAAATCAACAGATTAATAATGTTAGTAAACAATATAACTCATGGTTTAAAGATGGATTTCTCGCGGGATTTTGGTTGTGGTAGTTGACGACAGTTGATTCGCGGTAAAGGCTTGGACGGATGGTCGACGAATGAGGTTTTGGTGTGCGATTCGTCAGCAACTCGGCCGGTAACTCATGGCGGCGACGGAAGGAAACTCAAAGATAAGTTCTTCACTCCCTTTTTTACGAATTGGCTTTCTAGGGTTTATTTTGTGACTGTCTGGATTGTCGTGAGTTGTTGTTCTTTTTTGGATCCCCCGATAACCTTCAATTTATAGATCGACCTTCTCAATTTGTAGTTAATGCTCAATGAAGACCTGAAAAAAATACATTGCTGTTATGGTGAAAAGTTTCCATCTTCGTCTAAACATGTTGGGCACCTGTTTTGGGATGTACTAAACCGTTTTGGAAATCCTATCATAGACGTCGAATCTGGCTTAGATGTAATGAATTCCTTGCCGTTTTCGGCTTGACATGTCGATAACTGTTTTGGAAAAGATCACTGGTTGCCAAATTTGTGAGACCAAGTGGTGAGGTAATCATTGTTTTGATTCGTACTTCTTGGTGGCTTAATTTTTCGTTCTTGTGTAACAGGTTTTAGCATGAAGCTTCAAACCGACTCATGATATCGCTGTGTTGTTGGCTTTTCAAGATCAAAAACCGGTGATGATTCCTCATTAATGTTATGATGCCTCTTCCTCTTTTGCGATGCAGAACCGGTATCACCGCGTCTCACATACGAATCAAGGATTAAGCTCAAATGGTACAACGGCGGTGGTGTGGTTACCAGAACAGACATCGTGATCAGAAAAAGTTGGAAAAGGAAGTGGTCCAGGTTTGCAAAGCTTCTCTTTTGATGCTTTTCTAAAATTGTTAGCTGTGACGGAAATATAACTGATATTCTGAAATTTCAGGACTTCACTCCACGGTATCCGTTTACCGCAATACACCTCAAGCTACCACTATTGGAGCGAGGAAAAAAGGAGACCATTCATCGGTGATGGTGCCTTTGAAAGTAAAGCTTTGATGTCCTTCCTCAAAACGAACCTCTAAAAATACTTGGATTCGATGTTGGTTATGTTGGCTTCTTCTGACCTCAATCTTCCTTTATTTTCAACAGCCAGATTTGGATGGTGGAGTGCCGCGTTTTGGTCCTTGCTTGTTTGACAGGTTGATTTTGGTGGAGTCACAACCCACACGCTTTTAGAAGCTCGAGAATAACGCGAAGAAGGGGGATTCAGGATGCTTTAAGCAAAAGTTGCGGGTAACAAGTGTCTTTGCTCATGCTTTCTATTTAATAATGATGGTTGTTTGTGTGAAACTTATCCTCTTTTTGATTAAACAGGTCCAGTTGCAGAAGAGGAGTTTGAAGTGGTACTCTGATACACGCGCGTCCCGTTCCAAGAGTCGTGATAGAGTGAAGGCTGCTAGATTGCAGGCATTACGTTGTAGCTTTCGTAGCTTGGAAATTCGTCGTAGGTAAGCCTGACGTGAATTCCTCAGCTTGTGAGTGTTTAATTTCTGTGCTTCCGTGTTGTTTATGCAGATGTTTCAAGCAGATGTTCAAGGGGCTACAAGGATAACTGGCGACAAAGATTAGTAGCATGTTGTCGTTGATACTGAGGTTGTTGTGATCGGAGTCGAAGCAAGGGTCTCGGCTGCCACGGAACATAAACAACTGTTACTGCTATAAAAACAAATTGTTGAATGCTTTGGTGAGGAAAGAACTCGAAACTCCACAACCAGTGTCAAGTTGTTATCCAAATCTTGAAGATGACGTAATGAACTTCCCAATCGTGACGAAGGGTCCTGTGGCGGCGCTCGGATGACGGTAGCTTGAGAAAACTTCAATCCATTTTGTAATCTTTGAGTTTAGTTGTAGGATGTATGGTTAGAGGATGTAGCAGACATCAAAATCATATCATTTGTAGGACGTGAATGCACTTCTTTATAATGAAGGATGAAATTTGTAGCTTGTGCTTGTAAACCAGATTTACCATTTTGTAATCTTTGAGTTTAACCTTGCAATTTGTAACCTTTGGATAATGTTGAAGCTTGGCATACTTTAAACTTGTAGATCTTCAACAGTTTGAACCCCCTTATAACTGGACTTCTGAGTTTGGGGCTTGCCCTTTTTATGTATGAAGAATCATTCCCAGCTACATGCCTATTGACGTTTGTAACAGATATGCCGAAACAACAGTGGAAAAGAAAATCCCTTATTTACAAACTTAAATAAGGATATAATTTATGGAATTAACATTCTCGATTTGACTTCGTAGAAACACCCTTAATAACCAACTTCAAAGATAGTAACTCTTGATAATTTCCTCTTGGAAAGTAGACTAATGAGAGAGGCCTTAGATCACTATGAGGTCACTTTCCTCGAACAGAACTCCTTGAAAAGTCTTGACAGATCAGTGGCTCAAAACACAAGTTGTTGGACACTCTAAATAAGCCTTGGAAGTTCTTTTGAAAAGCCCCCCCCCCCTTTTGCATCATATAAGGGTTTTAACTTCAAGTTCGCTTTGAATTGGTGATGCCTCGAAACATTCGAATGTGAGAATCCTTACTTGAACATACCGTGCATGCGTCAACTAGTTAGCCGTAATAAACATATATACAAAAGTAAAATAAAACAAGCAAGAAATAAGCACAAGGGGGCGGGATCTTAAGGTCAAAATTAGGGTGCAACACCTGCAACACTTTTGCCTTTCTTCATTTTGGAAGCCATGATTTTTGGATTTGAAGAGATGCTCACCAAGTGTTTGACAAAATGTGTGAATGAAAGAAGTTTATTTTTGAGTGAAATGAGAGAACCTTTCTGACCCAGAATATGAAACTATGTTGCCAATCACACCTATTTGAAGAAACAACAAGAAAATGAGGGATTATGGAAGAGGAATTGAGATTATAAATTTTTAGGGGATTTTGTAAATTATGAGTGATGATTAGGTTGTTCTTGAAAAAGAAGTTGGATTTAATCTATGTTTGTTAAGAAGTGTGAGAGTGGTCAGTAGGTAGTAAAAACCGTGTGAGAAGAGGAAAAGAGAAGAAAATCAATTTCATGGAGGCACATTTGTATACAAGAGATTAAAAGAGAAAAAGAAAATTTTTTATGTATCGACTCATTCATATATGAAGTCGATACATATTGAACCAAACCCAGAAGATAAATTGAAATTTTGTGATGTATCAACTCATTAGTTGTATGAGCTGCTACATACACAAGCTAGTGTTCAGGCCAAATTAATATTTAAGCTTATGTATCGACTCATCCTCACTTAGAGCCGATACAATCTGGATAGTGGCTTGTGAAAGATCTAAACCTAAGTTATGTATCAACTCTAAACTTCTATGTATCAACTCTAACCTTTCATGTATCAACTCTAATCTATTATGTATTAACTCTAAACATACATGCATAAACTCTAAACTTCCATTCATCAACTCTAAACTTTTTTGTGTCAAGTCTAAACCTCTATTAAATATATTTTCTAAACCCAAGATGAATGCATACAATGTGGACATGATAGATTTTATGCATAAATGATATTCTTCCAAAAGAATGAATACATCTCATGTTCAAATATATGATGAAGAAATTAATGGCATGAAATACATGAGATGAAAAATTCAAACATATGATGCCACTATAAGCATGTAGATTGAAAATAATTAATTTTCATCAATAATTTTTTTAGAAGTGAACACATATGAAATCCATCATACATCAAATATATCATACAATTTTGAACGCTGTCGCTACTGCGAAAATCGGCGCCGGCTGAACAGAAGAGTCGCCACCGTGCGTTATTTATCCCACGGGAGGGAAAGGAAACGCTCAGAGTAAACCTCGCGAAAAACGGGAAAAGGTATGGTCATCGCAACCAAAACCTGGGTTCGGGAGTCGGTTACGCAAGGGGAAGGTATTAGCACCCCTCACGTCCATCGTACTCGATGGGATCCACGCTTGCTTGGTTGTACGGATTACACTTCTATCTAAACTAAAGGATGAGGTCTGAAAAGAAAAGAAAACATGACTCGGCAAAGCATCGCACTTTATGCCTACGTATTCTCGTCTGGAACGAGAAATCAGAGTCAACGTAGTTCGCCTAACTACGGGTGAAGGTGGGCGAAGGTTGCTCGCTAGGATATCGCATCCTATGCCTACGTACTTTCATACAGCATGAAAGATCAGAGCAAACGTAGTTCGGGCTACGCATGACACAAGCTGTTCAAGTGTCTTTTATGAAAAATCTCACCTTAAACAAGGGTTTTCTTATTGCAAAAAGGTTGATGTTTGTTCAAATCTTTTGACGGAAGAAATGAATTGATTTCTGTCATAACCTTTATTAATGTTTTTCTGTTGTTTGAAGGAAGAAGAGATGACACTCTAAAATCCTAGGGTTAAAAAGGGAATAAAATCTACCCTAATGTTATCATGCATGGGTTAAGACCTAATGTCTATCACATCCTCCCTTGAACAAGGAAGAATGGAAGTCCTACGGGAAAGGAAAACGAAAGGAAGAAACGGAAATACAAGTAATAACCGCATACAAGTGAACATGAATATAGCAATGGTAAATGCAATGCAAAGGAGGGAGGAAGGTTCATCTCAACCTCAAGCCCATTCATGGATGGAATAAGAAAATATCAAGTGATCATATGCAAAGAATCGAGTGAAAACTCCGAATGAAACGCGTAATCCACTATTTGGAATCGCAACGTGCTATCATGCAAACAAGTCGATAATCGGGCAAGCTACACATACAAATAACAGCCACCTAAGGGTCTTCCAATACCTCTAACCTATCTACAATAAGAAATATAAGCCACGGCGTTCATCACGCAAACACAAAGCGGCCGTTGGAGCCTTAACAAAAATAAAGTCCGTTCGGAAGTCCAAATTACAAGTTCGAATACAAAACATAAGAAAAATAGCAAAAGGTGCTAAACAATTCAAATAAAAATCTCCAATGCCCTACATCAAGCCACAAACCAGGGGTGAGAGATACCACAAAAATATCCAAAGATAAATGGTCAAACAAGATGAAAACATTGCATGATATCTCATGTATACCAAAGGAAAGATTAAAGTGGAGCATG